>JASUAB010000002.1:26255000-27505000 GCA_037013595.1 Dicorynia guianensis | reverse complement strand
CCATAGGCATCCTAGTTGTGTGGATGATCTCTTAGGTTAAATTGATCTTACCTTGGTGTGAGTCGACCCTAGGATGTTTTCCTTGTGTCCCTATCATTTAATTAACTTTAGCACAATGTAAGTCGAGCCTAGGATTTTTACTTTAGGTCATTCCCTTGGATGTCCTAGTTGGGTGGATGATCTCTTTGGTTAAAATTGATCTTGCCTTAGTGCTAGTTAAGCCTAAGATATTTTCCTTGGGTCCTTTTTATTAAATTGATCTTGTTACAATACAAGTCAAGCCTAGGATGTTTTCTCTAGGTCATTTTCATAGATGTCCTAATTAGGTAAAGCTTCCTTTTGGTAAATCAACCTCATTGCAGTATAAGTTAAGACTAAGATATTTTCTCTAGACATCTTAGTTGGGTAGACAATTTTGTTTGGTTAAATTGATCTTGTCATGGTGTGAGTCAAACCTAAGATGTTTTCTCTAGTTCTTTTTCATTAAATATACCCATTGTAGTATGAGTCAAGCCTAGGATGTTTTCTCTAGGTCATTTCTATGGACATCCTAGTTAGGTGGATGATCTCTTTGGTTAAGTTAATCTTGCCTTGGTGTGAGTCAAACCCAAGATGTTTTCTCTAGGTCCTTTTTATTAAATCAGCATCATCATGATGCAAGTCGAGCTTAGGATGTTTTTTGTAGGTCATTTTTGTAGATGTCCTTAAGGTGGACAATCTCTTTGGTTAAATCAATCTCGCTTTGGTACAAGTTGAGCCTAGGATGTTTTCCTTGGGTCTTTTTCATTAAATTGACCTCATTGCTATATGAATTGAACTTAGGATGTTTTCTCTAGGTTATTTCCTTAGATGTCTTGGTAGGGTGGACAATCTATTTGGTTAAATCGATCTTATCTTGGTGCAAGTCAAACCCCTAGGTCCTTTTCATTAAATTGGCCTCATCACAAAGTGAGTCAAGCCTAGGATGTTTTTCCTAGACCATTTCCATAGACATTGGTTAAATCAATTTTACCTAGGTGTGAGTCAAACCAATGATGTTTTCTCTAGGTCCTTTTTATTAAATTGAGCCTGTCATGGTATGAGTTGAGCCTAGGATGTTTTCTCTAGGTCATTCTCATAAACATGCCAATTAGATGAATGATCCCTTTCATTAAATTGACCTTGTTGTGGTATGAGTTGAGCCTAGAATGTTTTCTTTGAGTGACTATTTTCCTTTTGAACTTGGAATGGGACATCTCTAGAGTGTTTTTAGGCCTAAATTAGTATCTATCAACCTTTGTCCATCCTATAATGCTTAAAGAATGAACAAAGGTGGGCAATCTATAGACCCCTAACATAGTCCGATCAAAAAACTTAATGGAAATAAATAAAAATGTTTCTTTAAAAATTTTGACAATACAAAGAAAATTAGAAAAACAAAATTTATGACATAAAGAAAATCAAGACAAAAAATGAAAACAAGAAATTAAAGTAGCACAATGCAATAGACAAGAAATTTAGAAAAACAAAATTTGTGACATAAAAGAAAATGAAAACAAAAAACACAAAGAAGAAATTGAAAACAAAAAAAGGTAAAGAACAATGTAAAAGTAGTGAAAAGAAAAGTAGAAAAAACAAAAGGAGTGATTCATTTAAGGAAAAATAAGTAGAAGATCCCAATATAGGGGGACATATAGAATGATCCTGAGGAGGGCTCCCCTATTTTCTCTAATTGTCCCACTCTCATGCACTAACTTTTCTCCCTTAAGCTCCTTGATTCTTTCTCATACATACAACTTTTTTTGGTCATTCTTCTTTCACCCAACATACGAAACAAACCACAGGCATGCACTCACTCTCTCACTTCCACAATACTCACCAAGATTCCTTGTCATTTTCTCATTCATGGATAGAGGCTATAAAGAGAGGTTAGAAAGAAAGGAGAAAAGGAGTAGAAGACCCTCTGTTAGAGTGAAAGGAGAGAAATGAAGAAAGGGAAGTAGAAAAGGAGGGAGAGGAGACTAGGGACGAGTTGTTGCTAAAGGCCAATGCTCAAGTAAGCTCTCTTAATCTCTTTTGGCATTCTTCACACTCATTCTCAGTTGATTCAAGGTGGTTTGGTGTTTTTAGGCTCTTTGGGAAGCCATTTTTGGCATTAGAGAAGGAGAAAATGTGGAGGGAGAGAGGTTCCCACCTTTCTCCAACCTACCAAACCACTAACACTGATGGGTGCCTTCTGGTGGCAGTTAATGCTACCACACAAACCATACAGCTTTGGAGTAAACCAGAGCTACATCATGATCCAAAACATCTCTAATAGAGACGCTATGAAGAGGAAGTATGCACAACACTCTTCATAATGTGTGGTGCACCTAATCCCAACCCTCTTCAAAGATAAATAAAAAAGAAAAAGTATTTTTAAAAAATCAAACAAAATAGATAGTTGTGTTCAAGAAAAATTTTTAAAATATTTGGTACTGATTTGAAAAGTTTTTGACAAAGATTGAAAATTTCAATTGCATTATTTCTGTAAGTCTCTTTTGTTTTTGAAAAATGTTAAGAAAAATCTTTTTGGTAGAAAAATATTCTAATTTCACAACTTGGATTAAAAAAATACTATTTCCTAGAAAATTTTGAAGCCCAATTGAAAAAGATTAAAAGGTTAACAATACCACTTATTAAATTCATGTTTAAGTAGTTTTTTTTTTTTAAAAAAAGTTAGGCCATGAAGAGGGGCCCAAACTGAGACTAGCCTTCCTTTTCCTCCCTTTAATTAGTTTCCATTTCATAAGAAAAAGGGAAAGTAAAATTTACTTTTTGAAATAGGAGGGCTACCATGGTTGGGAATGTGGCCCAACCATGGCCATTCCCAACCATGGCCAACAAGATTTTTATATTTAAAAATAAAAAAGGAACACAAATGATGGGCTTGGTTTGGATTAGTTGAAATTAGTATTTGCATGTGTAGTTCCTATGTGATTCTCCATCTTTTCCCAAAAACATTCTAATTTAGTCATAGTTTATTTATTTGCTTTTTAAATTAGGATGTTTAAATATTTTCTTAAAAAATAATTTGAATTGGTATCAAGTTAGAGAATTAAAATTAATTTGTTTTCAAAATCAGATCCTTGTTTAGTCTTAGTCAAGTTAAGATAAAATAAAATCATAGTTTGTGTTTTTAGACCATGTGCCACCTTAAAGAACATTTTCCGAAAATCCTAGCTTCAACTCTAATCAAGTTATAAAATAAAGCTAGGGCATTTGTTCATATTTTCATGAAAAATTTTGATTTTGATCCTAATTAGTTAGGTAATTCAAAGTCAAAGCGTTTGCAAAAATAAATCCTAAATTAAATCTTACCCAAACTAGGGTTTTAGTTAAATTAGGATTTGTAAGTGTCTTTTTCCCAAAATTTTCTTTATAAAAATAATTTTCAAACTAATTCTTAGTAGAACTAAGCATAATTAGGATTTAGCCCAAATTTTTTGTTTTTGTGGATTTCTATGAGTTATCATACCCTTTGGGTAGGACTATAACTAGTTTGAGCTTCCCAACAAGGGCGGCTAAATGGTAAACCTCTCCCAACAAGGGTGAGTATAGGACCAAACCTTGAACATATGGCTTGCCTCAAGTTTCCTTTGTGAACATAATTCTTTAATTAATTCTTAATCAAACTTAGCAATAATTAGGATTTTTCAATATTTTCCTTAATTAATGATTAGTCAAGCTAAACAAAAATTAGAATTTTTCTACATTTCTTTCCTAATAAATTAAGGTTCTTGTCCTTTAATTGAAAATCTTTTTCCTAATTTAAAGTTCTTAGTCAAACCAAGAAAATAATTAGGATAATTTTCTTTTAATCAATTTCCCAGCTTAGAATCCTTAGTCAAGCTAGGTGTATTAAAGGTAAAGTTTCTTTAAAATAGCCAAATTTCCTTCCTAAAGATAGGCACAATTATCATTTTGATTGAAACTTTAATTCTTAGAATTAGGGCTTTAATAGTTAAACATTTTGCTTTGCTAACTTAGTGAATATCTCAAGGATATAAATAAAGGATAATTATTCAACTTCCATAATTAAACCTAGGGTTGGTTAAGTTTCTCAAGTATACTGTAGCTAAGCCTAGGATCTCTCTCATAACTAAACCTTAGATTTTCCACAAGTATCTTAAGGGTACAAAGATAGTCTAGGTCAAACCTTGGATGATTGCTCAAACTTTCTCTCCCTTTTATGCATGCTACTTGCTTGAGTGTTTAAAGCTTTCCTTATAAATTTTGAGAAGCTAATAAAACAAGCAAGTTTCCTAGCTTCTAGTTAATTGTTTGTTTGTTATTTTCCTTAAAAATTGTAGAGATATTAAGACACAAGAAACACTTTTGACTCACTAGTGTTGCATCTGTGTGTTTATTTTTATGCCTTTGCTGCTTGAAATGGTGATACGTAGGTTCAATATGTAATAACCCTAGTCGCTTCTCCATTAATTAATTAGGGAGGGTAGGAGCCCTAGTTAAACTGCTGTCCCCCTTAAGATTAATTAAGGAAACTAGTAGCCTCTGCTTAATCCCCTATGATTAAGACTTAGCAAACATCTCAAAGATATAAATTAATGTCTTTGGTTGCTCATAACTGAACTTAGGCTTCAAAGGAAGTAGTTACTTAGGGTTTCAAGAGCCTTATAATTAACGAGCTTCCCCATGGAGTTTAGCTTCACCTAATGATCAAATTCTTATGGTTAGTGAAACATAGTCCAAGCAAGCCTACTAATCCATTAAGAAAATCAAATCTAGCCTACGTATAGTTCGTTCCAATGAGCATCTTAAGGGTGCTAATATCTTTCATATGCATAACCAACCCTCAAGACCATAACTTTTCTCTCTTTTTCTAATGACTGATCACAGCAACTAAAAAATATTGGTAAAGGCTCCAATCTTTATAGGATTCAAGATCCTTTCACCTTTTTCATGTTAAGCTTTTTGTGCTCTTAACTAAAACAGTAGCATACATGCCCTTAGGTGGGTTCAAATGCTTTTGGATGATCAACTCACTAAAAATACTTATTATGAGAGCCATCATTGACTTCAAGTACCTCCTTTTACAAATACCTACCATAGCCACTAGCCTTCATTACTTGCACTTGCAACCACACTTGCACTTGCTTTGCATCCTAGTATTCAGTACAACTCTTTTGGTTTCCCATAATTATTATCAGATGAAGTGTTTGAACTTGCCACTACCCTTGATTCCTCTACATTCAACTAGAGAATCCTAACTTAGAAATTATGGAAGATTCATTTCTAAGTAGCAATAGAGATGTTGGGAGGACGGGTTAGAAGTTGCTTGTTCTTGTGTGATAAGCAAGAAAATCATCCTTATCAAATGGTGATCATAATTTTGTATTGATTGGAAAGAGAAAGTGAGGTAGGAATTCTAAGTGCAAGCACTATGGGACAGCAAAAATTGGGAAGAGAATCAAAGAAGGTGAAAGTGTGAATGAGATCATAAATGAGAAGAACTTGATACATGAGTAATCAAAGAATATAATTTGGAAATAAACCCAGATTTTACAGATGCGATTCCTAGTTATGGTTGCATAGGATTCCTAGTTAACTTTTTGACATGCTTTGGATGCTATGGAAGATGGTGGCCTTTTTATATAGTTAGAGAGCTAAAATATCAAATTGAAATGCCTGGCCTCACCCACATATTTTTGTTTCTTTCATATGGCCACATGGTATTGACTTTATTTCAAAAAGAGAAATAATTATAATTTAGGAAGGAATTAAATGGTTAGCATTGACTTCTATAAGATGAAGGTAGCATACATTTCCTCAAGTGATTGCATTTTTAAAGTGCCCAAAACAATGTGGGCTAATTCCTTTTGTAATCTTCTTGAATAAAATCTTTTAGAAATTTAAAGTCCTCAAAAAAATGACCCAAGACTTTTATTTTTACTTTTATTTTTCTTGCCATCACTTTGTTTAAGGAATAGAAGGAGAAGAAGAAATGAACTAAACCTTTAAAAGAGAGGTTGTATTTTGAAATGGGATCAAATTTCACCAGAAGTCCTTTATTTAACCATAGAGGGTTTACCATCATAGGGGGAGAAAATGGAGTGACCATGATAAAGAGGAAGATGGATTTTCAATAATCAAGGGGAGAGATCATAGCAAAAGAGTGAAGGTAGTTCTTCATAACAAGTGCACATTGCACAATGGAAATGAAAAAGAAAAAATGAATCTATTAGGAAGGAGGCACACTACGTGCGTATGGTAAGAAGCACACTTTCTTTTGGAGAGGGTAGGATACCAGCTCATACACACAAACCCATTTCCCAGAAAAATGACCTCCCTCCCTTGCTCTTTCGTTCTCAACTAATGCTACTATTCCCATCACTAACATTTACTCTCTTTGGCCCATATTATCTGTTATTTAAGGTTAATGCACAAGAATTAAGGAAGTCATTAAATAGTTTTAAATACTCTCTTATCTTCCTAAATTACCCTCTTATGAAAAAACTCAAAAGAGAAAAGAATTTAGTTGAGCATTTTAATAAAAATAGTGATTTTGATGACAGTAAAGTTGGAAAGACATAATTAAAGTTGCTTTGGTTTTGAGAAAGTGACAAATAAAAAGGACTAAAGAAAAGATTCTAAAATGATAAAAGGAGAAGGATGAGGTTTGCCTTTGCTAACTACCACTACTTTGCCCTTAGTCATTAGACCCAACCTCATTGGAGGGTTAATTTCATTGTGCCATCACCTAGAGTATAGGGCCACTACCAAGACCCCTTCCTTCACAACATGAATGCCATAAATTAGAGCTATTGGAGTCCACCACCACCACTGACTCCCAAAAAAGAGCTTTTCATTTACACTCACAAGTGGCACTCATCATTGCCACTCCTTGACATCCTAATTCTTGGGTAGTTGTCCTTTTCATAGGTTATTATTGCTCTATTTATATTGTCTACTATTGTTTTACTATTGAAAGGTTATTCCCCTTCACTTCATTCCCTTCTTCTAATAGACTACCCTATCTTCTATGAATTGTTTTGGATTCTGTCATGCCTAAGTTTGGGAGAATTTGAATCAGTTTATTTGCTCTTGTTGCATCCCTCTAATTGTTCCACAAGATGGCACTACTATTGTGGCCAGTAGTAATGTATCGATGTATGGACTAAAATCCTTTGATGGCTAGAGGTAAGGGAAGAGTGTATCATCCCCTATAGACACACGATGTACCAAATTATTTCCATTTTTTTGATAAATTGGGTTTTGTTGTTTGAAAGAAATGAGGGTTTTAGAAAGGTGTGTACAAAACCAATTTTTGCCCAATAGAGCCCAAACTAATATCTATCATTTTTTTTGAAAAAAATGGGATTTTGAAAGAAAATAGGGACAAGGCCAGTTTGGGCTCAATGGAGCTTGAACCAAGAAGTACCTTTTAAAAAAAAATTAAAAGAAAAAGTGTTGTTTTAAAAGAAAAGATTTTTTCCAAATTAGAAGAGAAATTTTATTTTAAATGAAAAAGTAATTGTTTTGAAAAAGGAAAACATGAGATTATTGGAATTGGGCTTTGTGTTTCATTTGATTTAATTTGGCTTGGGCTTGATGTTAGTGCTTTAAATTAAACATGAATGAGTACAATTTCTTATTTCTCAAAATTTGTCTTGTCTCTTTCATTTTCCTACACATGCGTCTTGCTTGCATTTTATAATGAGCATGTTTATAAGACATATCAAACATGTAAAAATCAAATAGCAGTATTTTTAAATTATTTCTTTCAAATTTGAAAACAAATAAAAAATACTTAGGCCAATTCAGTTTGCTCACTCAAAAACAAGATTACAAATTTTTTTCCCATGAGATGAACCCTTAACATAGTTTTCTTAGGAATGTAATCAAAATTAGACTCTGATTATGAAATACCACTGAAGAATAAATTTGTAACAAGTTGGTCAAACAGACAAGTGAAGGATCAGAAATTGCAAGGAAAGGAGTTTCATATCCCCATTAATTGATTTGGCTATTCTCAAAAGTCCTAAATTAGCAAGCAATGTCTCTAGAGGCCATCATGAGCTTATGTTTGGAAAAGCAAGTTGGAACTATGGAAATCCTTAATCAAAGTATGGTTAAGCATATTATTGGTTTCCAAAGAAAAATCGATCAAACATTAACATGTTAAGCATGTCATTTTAGGTCAAGCATATAATGTGTCAAGCACATTAAAATCTCATTCATCTAAAAGTCAAATCTTTCTATGTGACTAACATTCATATGTCAAGCATGTCATTTTACATGAAGCCTTTCTATATCAAGCACAATAACATGTCAAGCATGTCACTTTAGGTGAAGCCTTTTTGAATCAAGCACATTAGCATGTCAAGCATATCATTTCAGATCAATCTTTTCATGTGTCTAACATATCATCATGCCAAGCATGTCATCTTTAGGTTAAGCCTATTTCTATGTCGAGCATACCATTGTATTTAGAATGTCATCTTAGGTCAAGTCTTTTATGTCAAGCATGTCATTTTTAAGTCAAGCCTTTCCATGTCAAGCATGTTATCTTTAGGCCTATTCATGTGTCCAGTATGCTATCATGTTAAATGTGTCATTTTATGTCAAGCCTTTTGATATCAAACACATTAATATGTCAAGCATGTCATTCAAGGTTAATACTTTCTTTCTCAAGCATGTCATCTTAAGTCAAGCCTTTTTGTATCAAGCACATTAATATGTTAAGCATGTCATTTTAGGTCAAGCCTTTCATGTGTCAAGAATTGCGCCTAAGTTGAACTTTAGGTCCTTTTTATAGGGACATCTTAAGTGGATGATCTCTTTCTTGATAAATTTATCTTGTAGGGTTTTGAGTTGAGTTCTAGGGCAAACCTTATCTCATTTTCATAGACATCCAGGTGGCTAATCTTTCCTATTAAATTGATCTTGTAGTATTACAAATCAAGCCATGGCATCCCCTCAATCATTTGGGGACATCCTAAGTGGATGATCTCTTTCTTGATTCAATCAATCTCACTGTGTCATGAATCAAGCCTAGTCTTAGATCTTGGATTCCAACCTAGTGATAAAATTTGGGTAGTTTTGGACTTTGGTTCTAGCCAAATTATTGCCTTTATACCTTTGTCCATCTTTTAATTCTTGGAAAATAAGCAAAAGAGGGGTAATCTATCCTAATTTAGTCTGAGACCCCAATAATGATATTTAAACCTAAAAATTGAATGAAAATTGTTTTCTTCTTGAATAAGTTTGCAAAAAAATACTGACCCAAGGGTATCATTGGGTCTTGTTATGGGTGGTGCTATTTATATTGCCATAGTTTTTGTTTAAGGAAAATATAAAAAAAGAAGAAAAAATGAACTAAACCTAAAAAGGAGGGGTGATTTTGGATTTGACCCAAGGGTATCTTTGGTTCTTGTTGTGGGTGGTGTTACTTTTTTTCATTGCCATCAATTTTGTTTAAAGAAAATATAGAAAATAAAAGAACTAAACCTAAAAAAGAGGGGGTGCATTTGGGATTGGGCCCAAAACCCACCAAAATGTCTTTATTTAGCTACAAAAGAGTTACCTTGAATAAAATCAAAAAAGGAAGATAAAAAAGAAGAAAAATGTGGTAAAAAAACAAAAGAAAATAAAGTGACCATGAGAATGAGAAAAACAATTTTTCGAGAATCAAGGGAAGACCATGTCAAAAGAGTGAAGGTGGTTCTTCGTAATGAGTGTGCAATGCATAATGAAAAAATGAAACAAGGATGAGTATGTTAGGAAGGAGCCACACTATGTATAGAGGGAAAGAAGAACACTCTCTTTTGAAGAGGAGAGGATACCAACTCCAACGTAGAGACATTCACCAAAAGAATCTCTACACTAGTCCTTCCCATTGACTTTTTCTGTCAAACTTGAGGGTTCTCCTTAAGATAACTTTTCAACTTCCTCTTCTCTCATTCTAAAACTAATTTTCAAGAATCAAGGGAAAGGACCATGATGAAAGAGTGAAGGTGGTTCTTCAGAATGAGTTCTCAATGCATAATGACAAAATGAAACAAAGATTAGTATAGTAGGAAAGAGCTACATTATGTACACAGGGAAAGAGGCATACTCTCTTTTGGAGAGGGGAGGATACCAACTCCAACAAAGACATATTCATCAAAAGAATCTCCATACTAGTCCTTCCTATTAACTTTTTTTGTCAAACTTGGGGGTTCTCCTTAGGATAACTTTTCAACTTCCCTCCCTTGTTCTCTCATTCTAAACTACTACTATTATTCCTATCACCGACATTTAGGAATCCTTGGAGTAGTAAGGTATACGCTAGATAGAAGGATAAGGTTTGCTGCAACCAAGTATTGCTACTTTACCCTCAGTCATTGGACCTATCCTCATTGCAAAGGTTGCTTTTACCATGCCATCACTTAGAGCACAAGGCCACTATTGAGAGCCCTTAGTTTGTGACATCCACACATTAAAGCAAAGTTTTTGGAGTCCACCACCACCATTGATGCCTTAAAAGATCTCTTCTTGTGCAAACACAAGTAGCTTACCTTAACTCCTCACTACCTCTCCTTGATATCCTAGTTCTTGGTTAGTTGTCCCTTTCATAGGTTAGTATTGCTCTAATTTTATTGTTTGGTTTATTTTACTACTGAGAACTTATTCACCCTTCATTCCATTCCTTCTTTCTAGTGGAGTACCCCATCCTTACTAAATTGGTTTGGATTTTATTTAGCTTGAGTTTTTGAGTTTTTGAAATTGGTTTATTTGGTTTTGTTGCATCCATCTAGTTGTTTTAAAAGATGATATTGCTACTATGGCAATGTTGGGGCATCACTGGTAGCAACATGGGCTGCTAGAGTTGCAATGGGTACATGCAATATACCAGTGCAGGAGCTAGAAACCTCTGGTCATGTATCCTACATAAAAGCTAGAGATAGGGGATGATGTATTATCCCCTATAGATATACAATGTACCAAATCATTTCATTACTACTGAGAGGTTATTTCCCTTCATTTCATTCCCTCTTTCTAGTGGACTACCCCATTATTAGTGAATTGATTTGGATTTTGTGTAGCTTAAGTTTTTGAGTTTTTAAATTGGTGTATTTGATCTTGTTGCATCCCTCTGGCCATTCTAAAAGACAACGCTACTAGTATAGCAATGCTGGGGGCATCATTAACAACAACATGGGATGCTATAAGTGTAATTGGTACATGCAATATACTGGTGTAGGGGCTAGAAACCTCTAGTCATGGATCCTACATAAAAGAGAGGATTTTCTAAATAAGAAAAGAAACTTTATTTTAAATGAAAAAGTAGTTGTTTTAGAAAGGAAATTGTGGGATTGTTTGAATTGTGCTTTGTGTTTGGTTTGATTTAATTTGACTTGGGCTTGGTGTTAATGCCTTAAATTAAATTCTTGCTTGAATCACTTTTACGCCAATTAGTTCCTTTGCTTCTTAGCTTGCTATTAATTTTTTTTTTAAATGTTAGACGTGGAAAGTCTTGAAATTCCTCAAAATTTTAGAAATGAAAATATTCTTTTTCACTTAGGATTATAGGACTAAAATTCTTAGAAATTTGCAATTAATTTTTATAACAATGCCCAAAACTTAGCCTATGTCCTTCATCACAACATCCTTTCATCGATGATGGTTATTGAAGTAGTTAGTGATGCAAATGCCTCTCAATTATCTAGAGGGTGATCACGTTATGTTTCTCACCAAGCGATTGATTGGGTCTCATTATCTTAAGCCCTTTGTCACTCTCAAATTGCAAAATCCTATTCTTAACTTGGATCTTAAATGTTAGTTGAGACTCATATATTTCTATTTCTTTCATATGCTCAGGTGCATCGACTTTGTTTTAAAAGAGAAATGATAAGAATTTTGAAATGGATTAAAAGGTTAGTGTTGATGTCCACAAGAGGAAGTGTAGTAAACATGTCCTTAGGCAAGTACAAATGTAAAATGCATAAAAAAATGTTAAATAATTCCTTTTGGATGACAAACTCACTAAAAATGCTAATTAGAGGGCCATCAATGACTTTAAGGCATTCTTTTTACAATTCACTTATGCTTGCTCTAGCTCTGAATGCTTGCATTCATTACAATTCTATTTGTTTCTTATAACTATTATGTGATCATAGGTTTGAACCTAGGGCTACCATTGGTTCCTCCACCCTTCAACCAAAGAATCCTAACTTAAAAATGGAATACTCATTACCGAGCAAGAAAATGAGATCACAACTAGGTAAGGATGGGTTGGAAGATTTTTTTTTCTCTTTTAGTGTGTCAAGCAAGAATAACATCATTGCCGAATTAGGGAAGCAAGCTTTGAATCAAATAGGAAGAGAAAGCAAAGTAAGAATTCTTAAAGAAGTACAAAGGGGCAACGAAGAAATAGGAAGACAATTAGAGAAGGTGGAAGTATGAATGAGATTGTGAATAAGAAGAACTTGAGATTTTGAATTAGAGGAGCAATTAAATATATTTGTTGCTCATGGTTTGGGTACATTTAATTATATTCTAGTTGCTTTTTGTTTTTGTGATGCAATTGATTAGCTCATAATTATTCATGTTGGGATCACAAATCTGGTGATCTTGCAATGTTTACCTACATTCAAAAAATCCAAATCAATTGAATCCACAATTAAGGAGCAATAAAGAGGTGGGTAGAGTTTGTGCCAGCATAGAGTTATTAACTTAAAAGGCAAAATTGACAATTAAGTTAGTAGGCTTACCATGTATAAGCAGATCAATTTGAACATAGAGTTATTAATTTAAAAAACACAATTGATGATTGAGTTAGTAGGCTTACCATGTATAAGAATTGCATAAATATATACATTTGGTTTGGTTTAGTTGGGGCTTGTAATAATTTGATGACGCACCAACCATTCCCATCTAATATAAAACATTGCAATTCACACCAATTTCAATTAAAAATGAAGTCTAGTCTTGGACAATTTGAATTGGATTGGATTTAAATAGGTGATTCTTTCCTTGAATTTGTTCACCCCAGGGGAATACCCTTTGAATATAGGGTTTTAGCCACTAGTTCTCAATAAAAATTTAGAGCTTTGATAAAAAATGTACCAATTATGATGGCCAAGTCAATTTTTTCAAATTCCAATCAAAAAGTGAGAACAGAAGAGAGTATTTTGGGTTTTGGCCTTCATTCAAATTTTAGGTTTTGTTAACAATTATGGATATGTAAATCATGAATTTAAATTTGAATGAGCTGATTTTTTTATAACATGGCAATTTTAGGGTTTTGAAAAAGGTGTTCTACAAAATAAGATGTTACCCTAAATTGAAGCTATAGAATCAATACATAAGCAACAACACTAAATTGCAAAAGGCCAATGAATAGAAAATAGGAGTATATTTTATAATGTAATAAACAAAATAAAATAACAATTCTTCATGACCATCCACTAACTTAAGAGGAAAAAAATTTCATAATGCAAGATAATAGACCATGAAAATCAAATATATGGGTCAAGGTCAAAGAACAATAAGTAATCAAAACATTCATACATCTTTAGTACAAAATCAACTAATCGAGTTCTTAGACTCAAACCTAGAAATTATTCACAAATAGCACTGAAGTTGCATAAACTTACACATAAAATAAATTAAAATAAGCACAACAACAATTGCACCTTTTACTTAAACATAAACATAAACATAAAATAATAACCGTAACAAGAATAATAATAACAATAATGACAATGATGATAATCATAATAATGCTGTAGTTGCTTAAACTTAAACATGTAAAAATAGTAATTAGTAAATAAGTAAATAAAAAATCAGATGAGCAATAATTGAGGTAAAACAAAACAACAAAGGAAAGAACTTATACACTTTTTTATACTGTTGTCATTGATTATCACTTCTATGTATACCATAGCATAATATTGTTGATATTTTAAATTAAGTCACATATAATATAATATCAATATTAAATAAGGTCATAAGTGAGGAAAGCAATTGTATGAAATTTCTAAGTATGCACACAATACAATGAAAGGGCAATTTGCATTAGACAAATGGAAGGAGTAGGGCTTGTTTTTGAAAAATCATTGATTTATAAAACCCTGATCTAAAATGAGTGGAGATTTTTCCAAAGTAATGATTATTTTATAGACTTCTGATCTACAATAATTGGGCTTTTCCAAAATAAAATTACTTTTTTGAAAACCCCAACTAGGAAGGAGAGGAGTCTTCTCATATGAAGTTTTTTTTCCAACCTAGTGAAGGCAAACCATCTCTTTTCCTACCAACCCTAATCAAATTAGAAAAAGCAAAGTCAAGCCAAATCCTTTATTAAAATCCCTAATTGTTAACTTTTACCAAGCTAGCTAAAGTTGTTAGAATATCTAGTTAAGATCCCTTCCTAATAAACCCTAATCAAGTTAGGATTTTAAAAAGATTATAATCAAATGGGAATCCCTTTTCAAGACAACTAATTGAAAAGAAATGATTATTATCAAAACAACTATGGCTTTTGAAAGCCTTATCTTGAAGGAATAGGTCCTATTTCTAAATCCAGATGAATTTTTTAAAAACCCCTAACTTGGAAGGTAAGGGTTATTTTCAAATAAATTTTTCAAAAGCACTAATTAGGAAGGAAAGGGACCTTTTCCAAGATAAAATATTTTTTTAAAAATCCCAATCTAGAAGGAATGGGATGCTTTTCTTGGAATTAAGAATTTTTTTTAAAAAAATCCCAATTTGGAAGGGAAAGGATTAATTTCAAACAAATCTCCCTTCATTAAAACTATTAGAGAAAAGATTCCAGCTTAGCTAGCACTAGTCACTATAGTCAGAACTTGTGTCATGCGTAGTCTGTTAGCAATTCTATTAATCCAGTCTTGGTGCAATTTATTAGTTAGGGACATTAGTGTAATTCATTCATTAAGTCTTGCATTAAGTCTTAGTGTATAAATTGTAATCCCTGCAGTCATTATTTTCTGGATGATAAGATTCAAACTTAGCTTTCTCTCTGAAGTTCTTAAATTTCTTTGAAGTTCTTGAGAATTCTAACATGGTATTAGAGCTTTGACCCAATGGGAGAAAATTTAACTTCATTCTTTATAGCATCTCTAAATTCTTCACTGGTTTCTTTCAGCCATTCTATTTCTATAAAACTGGATAGCAATTCCTATATACTCTGGAAGCAACAAGTTCTTGCAGCCATTAAAAGACATGAGTTAGAGAAATACATTAGTGGTGTTCAAGAAGTGCCACCAACATTTGCTGATGAGCAAGGAAGAACTCTTAGAATCTTGAACCAGTAGTATGTTCTTTGGAAGAAGTAAGATCAACTCTTGCTCCTGACTCTTGTCAACGATGTTAGAAAATATTCTTACAAGAGTGGTTGGATGTGAGTACTCATACCAAGTATGGGAAAAGGTAGAAACCTTCTTTGCCTCTCATAAAAGGCAAAGATAAAGCTATTCAAGTTGCAGCTGCAAACTATGAAAAAGAGGTCCTTGACAGCCACTGAATATCTTCTAAAGATCAAGAATCTTGTTATTTCTTTGGCATCAGTTGGTCAGCAATTATAGAAAATGATCATATAAAGGTAATTCTTGATGGTCTCTCCTCAAAATATGATAGTTTTCTTACACTATCCTCTCTAGAACTGATCCCTATTTAGTAGAAGAAATTGAAGCATTGTTGCTTACACAAGAAAATAGAATTAAGAAACATCATAAAGAAGTAGAGGCTATGACAGTGAACCTTGCTATGCACTCTTAGAATCAGAGTGTAAACAAAAGTAGTCATCAAAGATTTCCTAGTCAGTATGCAAATAAATGTAGACTTGGAGGAAGAGGAAATTTTTTTAGAGGCAGAGGAGGCTATAATAATGGGTGGTTTACTAGTAGGAATAGAAGGTTTTCTAATAGAAGCAACATCCAGTGCTGACTATGTGGGAAATATGGATATCAGTCCTGGCATTGTTTTCATAGATTTGATGAAAATTTTCTAGGACTAGCTCAAGTCTCAAATCAATTCAACAAGATAGCCAATGGCAGCATTAGAAACACACCCTATGCAATACTCACTTCGAACAACAGTAGCAATGATAATGAGCAAGAATGGTATCCTGATTTAGGGGCCACTAATCATGTAACATTGGATGCCTCTAACATTGTGTAGAAGACTCCAGATAATGGAAAGGAGAAGGTACACATTGGTAATGGCTCAAGTTTGTTCATTAAAAACATTGGTAATTCTCAAATTAAGTCTTCCTATTCTAATAAAAACCTTTGCTTAAATTCACTCCTTCATGTTCCAAACATTACCAAAAATCTTGTAAGTGTTTCTTAGTTTGCAAAAGACAATTGTGTCTACTTTGAATTCCATCTAAACACTTGTTATGTGAAATCTCAAGATACTTACTAAATTCTTTTGAAGGGGACTGTTAAGAAAGGCTTACATGTCTTTGATCAATTTCATATTCAAAAGGAACCTTGTGTCACTGCAAGAGTGTTAGTAACTTAGTCACCAAATGTCTCTTCACCTATTGTACATAGTTCCCATACTTCTTCATTATTAAATTCATGTTTTGAGTTAGACAAATGGCATATAAGATTAGGCCATGCCTTTATACAAACCGTTAAGAGTGCACTCAATCCTTGTAACATCATAACACCAAATTAAGAACTTCCTTTTGTTTATCTTACTATCTTAGTAAAATAAACAAATTTCCATTTGTCTCCTCTCAAACAAACTACTCAGAATCTCTTCAACTAATCCATTCTGACTTATGGGGACCAACACCAGTGTTGTCAAAAGAAGGTCATAAATATTACATACATTTTGTGGACACATATACCCACTACACATGAATTTACTTTCTTAAAAGTAAGTTTGATGCCCTACAGATTTTCATTCATTTCAAGAAACAAGTAGAGCTCCATACCAACCATAAAATTCTTGCCTTGCAAACTGATTCAAGAGGAGAATCTAGAGTTTTTATTGACTGTTTGAAAGATCAAGGAATACTCCATCATGTTTCCTGTCCTTATACACATGAACAAAATGGAATTGTAGAAAGGAAACACAGACATATAACTGAGACTAGACTAGCCTTGCTCCACTAATCATTTTTACTTGGCTAATTTTGGATAGAGGCCTTTAGTACAGTTGTGTATCTCATTAATAGACTACCTATACCAGTCTTAAATGGTTCTACTCCATTTCAAACCCCATACAAAATCAAACCTGATTATTCCTTTCTTAAAGCTTTTGGATGTGTTGCCTACCCTAACCTAAAGCCCTACAATAATCCCAAATTCTAATTCCGATCCATTGAATGCACCTTTCTTGGTTATAGTATAGCACATAAAGGATACAAGGGTTTGCGTCCATATGGGAGAATAATTATATCTAGAGATGTCATATTTGATGAAAACACTTTTCCATTCAAGAATAGCAATGGTTCCTCATAGCAGTCACCTTCCATTAACACATCACATTTAGTTTTCCTATCCTCAGCTATACCTCCTATCCTATCATCCTCTACATTACCTAATGCAAGACTGACTCAGAATACCAATGCATTTGGTAAACAAACAACAACTCATGTGCACTTGCTAATAATACCAATATTATGGATTCTTTGCAACATGTTTTAGGTTCCTTTGTAGACTCTAAAGTTCCTCAACGTCCAATTCAAAATGTCCACCTAATGGTGACTCAGAGCAAAACAAGGGCACCCAAACCAAATGTCCACTCAATGGTGACTTGCAGCAAAACAAGGGGACTTAAACCAATAGTGCTTATTATTTCTAAAGAGCCTCAAACTGTTAAAAAAGCTCTTAATATACTAGAATAGAAGCAGGCCATGGATCTTAAGTATGCAGAACTTATGAGCAACAAGACATGGAATTTAGAAGCTTTACCCAAAAATAGGAGACCTATAGGCTGTAAATGGGTGTTTATAGTAAAAGAAGATCCAGATGGTACTGTCGACAAATACAAAGCATGATTAGTTGCCAAAGGGTATAATCAAGAGGTAAGAGTTGATTTTCATGAAGTTTTCAGTCCTGTGGTAAAACCAGTCACAATACGAGTTCTCCTTACTTTGGCTTTATCAAAAGGGTGGAATATCCATCAAATAGATGTTAATAATGCCTTTTTAAATGATGATTTGAATGAAGATGTGTACATGTTGCAGCCTCCTAGATATGAATCAACTGATCCATCTAAAGTTTGCAAGCTTCATAAGGCTCTTTATGGGCTTAAACAAGCTCCTCGTGCATGGTTTCAAAAACTATCTGAAGCTTTACTTGGTCTTAGTTTTACCAAGGTAAAATGTGACTCTTCCTTGTTTCTTCAAGTCACCTCTCATCATTCTTTCTATGTTTTAGTCGATGTGGATGATATTTTGATCACTGGATCTTTACCAACTTTCATTCAGAACTTAATTGATCAACTAAATGCTAAGTTTTCATTAAAGGATCTCAGGAAGCTTAAATACTTCTTAGATATTGAAGTTACTTACAGTTTTACTGGTGCAATATATTTATCTCAGTCCAAATACATTAAAGATCTTCTCACTAGGGCTAGTATGCAAGGCGCCGAGTCTATGCCTTCTCCCATGGCTTCAACACCAAACATTTCTACTAATAGTGGTCCTCTTATCCCTGATCAAGATGCATATAGGTCGCTTGGGGGGGCATTATAGTATATTACTATTACTAGACCAAAATTGTCTTATAGTGTAAACAAATCTTGTCAATTTATACACTATCCTATAGATGTTCACTAGAAATTGGTTAAGCGAATACTAAGATATCTTGCAAGAACTATAAATCATGCTTTAGTCCTCCAAAAATCACTTATCCCTAATCTGATTGCCTTTTGTAATGCTAATTAGGCATTAGACATTGATGATAAGTGCAGTACCTCAGGTTTCTATGTATATCTTGGTCCTAATCTCATTTCCTTGTGGTCTAAAAAGCAAACAACAATTCTAGATCAAGTACTGAAGTAAAGTATGAAGTCTTGCAAGTACAATGGCAGAATTAGCTTGGATACAATCCTTACTCAAAGAACTTAGCATTCAACTACCTAAGGTTCCTAGAATATATTATGACAATATGAGCATAGTCAGTTTATTAGCAAATCCCGTCCTTCATTCAAAGATTAGACATATTGAACTAGTTATCTATTTTGGTTGTGAAAAGGTTAACAATAAAGAAATTGAAGTCTATCATACTCCATCTCTTGATCAAATAGCAGACATCTTCACCAAGGTAGTCTCAACTTCAAGGTTCCTTCAATTAAGAGACAAGCTTAGTGTCATTCCTTTTCCGAGTCATGCCCCTGATCTTAAGGGGGGATGTTAGAGAAAAGGTTCTAGCTCAACTAGTACTAGTCACTACAGTAAGAACTTGTGTCACATGCAATTTGTTAGCAATTCTGTTAATCCGGTTTTAGTGAAGTTTATTAGTTAGGGACATTAGTGTAATTCATTCATTAAGTCTTACATGAAGTCTTAGTCTATAAATTGTAATCCTTTCAGTCATTATTTTCTGAATGATAAGATTCAAACTCAGCTTTCTTTTTGAAGTTCTTAAATTTCTTTAAAGTTCTTGAGAATTCTAACAAAAACTATGATTTTTATCAAACCAACACCAAATATCAAATTAATGCAAGACAGATTAATTAATGACTTCAGTACCGAAAGGGTGTATACAGTTGCTAAATTATTAATGCCTTCCTTACACAAAATTAACCCTTAAACCTAATTTTTAAAAATGCATAAAACTTTTGAAAAAGGTGTCCGATCTCACCTATTAAAAAATAGGTTAGTAGTGACACCATTTTTTCCTAAAAATTATTTTCCCCTTGTTCCAAAAACAAAAGAGTTTCATGTGGATCATTGCTTTGCGTCATGATGTTGTGACAAATGGAATCAATTAATGAATTTAGAATCAATGTAGAATGTAAGTTCTTAGTGTTGAATATATTTAAGCATAGTTTTCTATAATTTTTAAACCCTATACTCATTATTGCCTAAGCATTGGGACTTAAAGAGTTATAGATATCTTTCACAAGGTTAATTGAATCATAGATTTCATCAACCTTTGTAAGTTTATGGCAACACAATGAAGCTTTCTCCCACTATGTTGGTTGGCTATATTGATTAAACCACACTTCCATTAAAAATCAAATCTTCAAAGATTGGATTTAAAAGAATGTCTTTTCTAATAGTTTTGCCTAATGTCTTCTTAGGTCTCCCTCCACTGCTTTTAATTAAATTATTCTCCATTTGGTCAACTTTTCTTAGTGAAGCTTCTACTAGTCTTTTTCTTACATGACCAAACCAACTTAGATGAGCTTTTGTCATTTTCTCATCTATAGGTGTCATGCCAACTTTCTCTTGAATACATTCATTTCTTATCTTATTTTAATTGTATGTCCACATATACACCTCAACATTTTCATCTTGCTATTCTTAATTTCTACTTTTGTTGCCACTTTTTTGTCTAGCTATGTTACGTAGATTGGGCTACATCAATACATCAACTTTGTAATGAAACTTCCATGTAACACATGCAAGTTTGTACTGGAAACTAGTATGGGTACTTTCCCCAAAATGAAGTTTTAGTGATTTATAGTCATCCAACACTCACTACCATATAACGTTGTTGGTCTTATAGTAGTTTTATAGAACCTTCCTTTAAGTTTAATAGGTACTTTGCTATCATAAATTACTTATGAGAATCTCTCCATTTATTCACCTAGTTCGAGTCCTACGTGTGACATCCCTATCAATCATCCTACCATACTTTGTAAGATCTATCCAAGATATATAAATTGTGACATTAGTGGTATGTGTGATTCTCAATTTTCACCTTTGAAGAATTGCTAACCCTCCTTTGATTAAACTTACATTGTATATATTCTGTTTTTCTCTTACTTAATTGGAGACCTTCTAAGTCCAAAGCCTTACTCCAAACCTCAAGTCTAGAATTCGTTCTTTCTCTTGACTCCTCCACTAAGAATATATCATCCATTAAATGCAAATATTTAGGCACCACCTCTTGGATGTGCAATTGTGCTCAGTAAGTACATACAAAACTCAATCAAAAAGATGTGGATTAAGGTTGACCATTAGTGCATGCTTATTATGAAAAAGTCTTGTGTTATACTACCAATCATTGCCCATCATGTATGCCCATATGGCTCGAATATGTGCAATGCAAACTCCTTTGTTCTCCAAAAGCTTCTATAAAGCTTCTCATGGCACCCTATTAAAGCTTTTTATAAGTCAATAAAGATCATGTGTAGATTTTTTATACCTCTCTGTCAAACCCCTTGTAGACACTATATTTTGTCTAACCCACTTCTCAATATGATTTCAAAATTTAACCCAAAATTTCACCCCCAAATCCAAAAATAAATAAAAAATAAGACAACAAAATTAACACCAAAATAAAATTAACCCAAAATTAAGATTAAAATTGAACCCAAAGAAAAATAATAGAAGATAATGATAAGAAAAACAAAAACAAATATGTTCAAGAGAACATAAATGAATAATAATAATAAAATAGATAGTAAGATAAAACAAGTCCAAGAGATAACAATAAAAAGAAAAATAAATAATAAAATATAAATAATAACCAAACAAAAATAAAATAAAAATAAAGCAAGATAAGATAATAATTAAATATAGATAAAAGAATGTGTTAAGAGGATAAGAAATAAAATAAATTCCAAAGCTAAGAATAGTAGATGAAATAAAGAGATAACAATAACAAGATAGAGAAATAAATAAAAGAGATAAAAGACAGATAAAAGAAGAGAAAAGATAATGATATAGTGAAAGATAACCAAATAATAATAAGAAAAAATATTCGAGAGATAATAAAAAATAAGTAGATAATACAAAACAAATTCAAAAGAATAAAAGATAAAATAAATCCAAAAGACAAACAATAAAAAGATAAAGAAGATAACAAATGAAATAAGTAATAAGAGAAGATAAAAGATAACAAAAAACAAGAGATAAAAGATAACAAAAATCAAGAGATAAAATGAAGAATTAGATATGATTAGGAAAGAACTACAAAATATAACTATAAATACATACAAAGCAAATCTTTAGAGACACTTCACTCTTCACTCTAGCCATTAATCTCATGTGTTGAGCAAGGGAACCCACATCATGCACTTCACGTGACTATAATACCAAGGAGTGGAGTTTGCCTAGGTTAGTTCATAAGGCCCTTTATTGGTTTATTTCATTCTTGGCATGGCATCTTCTTTATTGATTGTGTGACTATATAAATATGTAAAATTTGCATGGTGGGCAGCTTGCATGGTGCACCGGAGAAATCTCGTATAAGTTGGGTTAGAAAGAATGTTTGCATCTGTAAGGAATTCTAAAGTAATTAGATAAAGATGTAGTAAAAAATAATAAATAATAGTGATCTCAAAAAATAAGAATCATTTCATAGATGAATTGTAAATTCTTTTGCTTAATTATGAGTTTGATAAAAGTAGGAGTATCTAAGAGTATTTTTTGGGTATGATAAGTTTTTCTCCTAAGATTTTAAAACTAAAAAATGTGGTGACTTAGAAGCAAAAGTGGAATCATGTGCATCCTTCTTTATTTCTTTTAATTTCTTTTTCTAGCAAAAGAGAGATTTCACAAGTAAAAAACAATTATTTTCTCTAAATTATTTTAATGAAACCCCTCCTAAAATGAATGAAGAATTACCAAAAGGAAATTATTTTCCTAAACTAAAAGTCAATTTTTAGAAAACCACTCCTAAAGGGAGTGGAGAATTTCCTAAAGAAAATTACTTTTGAAAAATCCAAGAACTCTGATTTGGAATAGATAGTAATTTTGTCAAAATTATTTTTATCTGATACCCTAATCTAGAAAAGGCAGGGGATTTTCTCAAATATTTTTATCTAAAATGGGCAGAGGTTTTTCTCTAAAATCTCAATCTATAATGGGCAGGGATTATTTTCAAATTCTCCTTTTCAAACAAACACCTAATTAAAGCAAATTAATTAGGTCATTTAGGTATCAAAAGGGCATTTAGGGTGCTAATATGTTCCCTAATGCATAACCATCTCAAACTCTTGAAATGTAGACCATTTTCAAATAGGTGTCTAATCCCACCCCTAAAAAATTAGGTTAGTAGCAACTCTATTTTTATATAAAAATCCCATTTCCCCTAGCTTCAAAAAATAAGAGAGAGAGAGAGAGAGATTCACGTGAGATCGCCACTACGCATCACAATATTGTGAGAACTTGGCGACTCCATTAGGTCATTAAAGGGTTAGGCCAAGAAAAAGTGATCTTATTAATATGTTTGTAATTTTTATTTTCATGTGTTGGTTTGATTTTTCTACTATTGTGGAAGTGACAAAGTACCAGGTATGCTTTTTGGATCCTAATATTCTATTTGTTTTGATTTCGTAATTTTATTTTTTATTTATTTTATTCTCCTATATATCATGATGTTCTTTTGCATACATCAAGTATATGTTCCCCGCATACACTATTACTTTCACCACACATTAGACTAAAAGGAGGTCATAACCCCTGCGCCCTATACTTGGGTCATGTAGGATACCTTATAGGCTAGAGGGGTGTAGTAAGGTTAGTCTTTGATAGACCTTCTATCACCACATAGTTGCCTGAATCACCCCACTCAAATTGATCCTCTTTAGGGTAATTTGGGAACTTGATGTAGAAAATCTATAACCTATCCCTACACTGTTCGTAGCCTTCAAGAAAATTTTGACTAAACCTTTAGAAATGAATAGTGAGCTAGGAATTACATGAATTTAGGCAAGATGGGGAACATTTCATTATTGCATTTTCTTTATCTTATTAAGTGTTTATAATTATGTTTTATGCATAAATCTTTTGTTGCATACATTTTACTTCTACATGCATGAAGACCTTAAGCTTAAGGTTTATTTACCCTTAGAATAGACAAGGGCAAAATAAGGTTAGCCTTTAAGACTTCTAAAGCTCTTTCTTTGGCAAGATGAACAACAATAGGGAATAGTCTAGGAACTTGTTTAGAAAATGTGGATCCTTACTAGCATGGATAGGTTTAGGTCACAAGGAAATTTACTCATAGTGGTATACATTTTGAAATAATAGTTTTTTTATAATCCTTATGGTTTTCACATTCCAAGCATTACATCCTTTGCACCTTGCATCATTCCTCTCAAGTAATCTTTTTTGAATCTATGCTTTTATCCAATAGCAAGCTCGATTATGGTGTGAGTCATGGATAATCAACCTAGGAAGCTCTTGACCAAATGCAATAAGAATTAATGAGTTGAAAGGGTGGATGTCAAAGGCTTTTGAGCTCCTATCTTCTATGGCCATGCTTATTAATATTTTTTAAGCCTTCTTTTATGACAAAGGGATTGGGGTAACCTCTTTAGGAGAAAAGGCTAGGAATAGCATCCATATTGCAAAAAGGCCCTTTAATCACACCTAAAAGGGTGTAGTTGTAAAGCATGACAAAAGGAGTAGATGAGTTGTTTAAGGATTATGCCCAAAGGTAGAGAAATGTAGCCATTCAAGTGCAACTGACCTCATCTAAGAAAGAAATGGCAACTCTTTTCATGAGCATTCTAGTTAATCCTTACTACACTACAATAGCAAGATGTACATCTACCAATTTCACTGATTTGGTCCTTGGTGAAAGAGTGGAAAAAGGAATATAAACTGTTAAAATGGGGAGATCATTGGTTAGGAAAGCACCTGGAAAGAAACCTTATGCAGTGGTGCACAAAGAGGGATCACATGGCTCAAATATAGGACCTTGCTAATAGAATTACCAAGCAATGCCCATTTATTATACCATCCAATCACTACCCCTATTCTAGTAGCAAGCCTAGCAGCATGTTTGTGCTGGACAATTATCCTAAGGTCCACCAAGATAGAAACTAATCAATTGAGGAAAGAAACCATTTTACTTCAACCCTATTCCAATGTGCAATACTAATTTGTTGCCTCAATTAATCCACAACAACCTAGTATTGGTGGATCCTACTCTTTGAGCACCACAACCTCTATACCTGAAAGGATATAATGAGAACACCACCTGCGCATACCAGATGGGGCACAAAGGCATACGGTGGAGAATTATAATGCCTTTAAAAAGAGGGTCCAAGTCCTAATTAATGGGGACACTAGCTACAAATCCTAGCCTATCACTAAACCTAGAAGACAAAACCAAGATCTCGTGGTTGAAGGGAATCGTTTAGTTTGAGATAATAGTGGGTATGTCCTTACACTGCCTACTGTAAGTTGGATAATTGGGATGTTTCTTGCTTTCTTTGCATGTTTTTAAGTTTTTATCTCAGAACATCTGCTAACAACTCTACCTTTGGACTTAGCAAGTATTTTGTAAGGGCATGTTTTTCAATTTAATAAAATGCTTAGCATAGTGAATGCATTCTTCTTATCCCATTTCTTTTGTTTATTAGACTACACCAATACTAGGGCAATCTGGTTAACTTATAATCCCAATAATTGATGCTTAAGAGCATTAAAATGAAGAAAGTTTGTTCCTATTTTTGTTCTTAATAAATTCAATTGCCAATGATAAAATAGGTTTGCTTGAATACTCAATTCTTTTGGATAATTGTGTGTCTTATAATTAAAGAAAAAAGAGAGCCTATGGTGAGGGTGTGCTTATTGTGAGGAATTATATACCCTTAAGCTTGTCTATATGCTCCTCAAGGTGATTTATTAGATACCACATTCCTCAATAAATAACTTAGGCAATCTTTGGATAGTTTGAGCCTTTTAAGCCAAACCTTGGCATTAAAACTCTTGTAGTTAACCATTTGAGCCTGTAAAAAGATTGCAAAACTACCATTACCTTTCAATCTAAAAAACCATGACTCTGTCCTGAAGGAGAGCTAAAAGGAACACCCCAGCTATTAAAGAAGGAAAATGCTATTAGTAATAATCTAACACTTAAGTGAAAGAGTTAAGGTATCCTTCCAAAACTATGTGAAAAAGCAAAAAGAAAAAAGAAAAAAGAGAAAACAAGAAAAGAGAAGAAATAATGGAAAAAAAGAAAAAGGAAAAGGAAATGAGTCAAGAAAAAAAGGAAAAGAGAAATTGGCAAAAAAGGAGAAGGGAAATAGACTTCACCTTGAGTCAACAAGGTTATCCTAAGAGGGAAGAGCAAAAGCAAGACATTAAGTGCTCAAAACCTTATGCTCTCCTTATTTACTAAATCCTTATCTTTCCTATTCTTAGCCATTACCAAAGCCTTACATTACATGCCAAGTGAAGTCCTAGTAATCTTGGTTGATGTGATGAACTAACTAAAGAGGGGAGGGACACAAAAACAAGCCTATAGGGTATTTGTGAGTGCAAACACCTAAGAGTCATTAGCGTAAACACTTGTCTATAGTGCAAACACTTTAGAAAAATCAAAGAGTTGCTTAATAGAGTACTTGTGGGCAATCAAAATTCAAATTGGGGCAATCAAGGGTAAAAGCCATATCCAAATGACCACCTTTAAAGAATGAAGAAGGGTTCTAACTCATTGAAAAGAATCAAACTTAATCCCCAAAGGTATTACTCCCAAAGCTTCCAACACTTTGATCCACTCAGGCTAGGGCATTAAGTCATTAACCTACTTGTTGATATCTCCTTAAAAGAGCTAGTTTTGTACCCTTCATGCCATAAACCATTATCATTCCCTAAAATGTATTTTCATGCAAAGCAAAACATGTCAAGTGCCACTAAGGATGTTAATCAGATAGGACAACATATAGGTTCAAAAATTGCCAAAACTCCAATGGTGAGTGATGAATGGTTTTAAGCTATGCATTCTATACATAATGAATAGAAAGCATCTTGAGTGAATGTTGAAGGTACCACACCTTTAATTTCTCAAAGAAGAGAAAGAAGTTAGGCTTGCTTAAGGGGTATGTCATAAAGGTTTAAGCTTGGATATGCAAACAAGGAAAATAAAGCAAACAACAACATCCTTATGAATGAAAAATTGGGGCAAGGAATGTATTAAGGATTTTTTGCCATTGGGGCAATCCTTCTTGAATGAACAAGCTAGAAGAGTCAAAAGTGACAAAGTTAACTCATCCATGATTGCATCTTAAGAGCTCCTAAAGGTCATGGAGCAACATTCATAACCCAAAATTTTATTTCCTAATATGTTAACATGCATCACCATGATAGGATAATGTTGCATCATTGACATCTAGATTAATCATGTTTCAATGAATACAAGCATAGCACCATAACCTAAATTTTCAAGAAAATTAAAATTTTTGTGAGTTGATCATGTCCCTATATTTTGAAGAAAAAAATTGAAATTTTCATGTGCCAAGTACATTAACATGACAAGCACGCATTTTAGATCAAGCATAAGCATAAGCATCAATCTAAACCATTTTGAGAAGAACTCGTCCATATCAAGTTAGAAAATTTTGAGAAAATCTTATTTGGGAAGAACTCATTCACATTAAGTTCTAAATCATTTAATATCCATATTGAGTAAATGATAACCCTTTCCAATCATGGAATAAGAGGAATCCTAGATTATTTTAAATCCATAATGGGTGGATGGTAATGCTTCTAAAACCTAGGAATAAGAGGAAATCCTAGATTATTTTAGATCCTTATCATAGTAACCCCTAGGACTAAAAGGAAAACCTAGATCATTTAGATTCCCATTTGGTGGATCTTAACCCTTTCAAAACTTAAGAAAAAAAGAAAATCCTAGGTTATTTAAGATCCCTATTGGGAAGATCATAACCCTTTTAAAACTTAGGAATAAAAGAAAATCCTAAGTCATTTTAGATCTCCATTGGTTGGATGGTAACCCCTCACCTTGAATGAATCCCAAATAGCAAGTCAAGCCTAGGTGTAGAAGAAAACCATAGGTCAATTAAATGTCCTAGTTGGATTGACAATAACCTTTTGCATTATATTCTAGTTTGAACAAACTAGTGTCTTTCTACCTTTTCTAGTCTTCTAAATTCTTAGAAGATTGGTAAAGGGCAATTTGTAGACACCATGTTTTATCCAGCCTACTTCCTAATTTGATTCTAAAATTTAAACCAAAATTTTAGCCCAAAATTGCAAACACAAATCCAAAAAATCCAAATCAAAAATAAGAAAATAAAAGCAACACAAAAATAAAACTATCCTAAAATAAAAATTAAAATTTAACACAAAGATAAATAATCAAAGATAATGATAATAAAAATAAGAAATAAATTCAAGAGAAGATAAATGTATAACTATAACAAAATAGATAGTAGGATAAAACAAGTCTAAGAGATAAAAATAAAGGGAAATACAAATAATAAAATATAAATAATAACAAAACAAAAATAAAAAAAATAAGGTAATAATCAAAGATTGATAAAAGAATGTGATAAGAATATAAGAGATAAAATAAATTTCAAAGTTGAGAAAACAATAGATAAAACAAAGAGATAACAATTACAAGATAGAGAAACAAATGATAGAGGTAAAAGACAAATAAAAGAAGATTAAAGATAATAATACAATGAAAAAATATTCAAGATATAATAAAAAATAAGCAGATAGCACAAAAGAAATTCAAAGAATAAAAGATAAAATAAATCCAAAAGACAAACAACAAAAAGATAAAGATAATAAACAAAATAAGTAATAAGAGAAGATAAAAGATAACATATAACAAAGACAAAAGATAACTAAAATAAAGAGATAAAATGAAGAATTATAATCTAAGTAGTAAAGAACTCCAAAATACAACTATAAATACACACAAAGAAAATCTTTAGAGATAGTTTCACTTTTCACTTATGCACCTAGGCATTAAGCTCATGTGTTGAGCTAGGGAACCCTGACCATACACTACTAGTTGCACACTCAAGTACTGTTGTTCAAAGCATTCTCATGTGACTAGAATGCCAAGGAGTGGAATTTGCCTAAGCTAGACCATAAGACCCTTTATTGTTTTATTTCATCTTTAGCATGGCATGTTCTTTATTGATTGCATGACTATGTGAATATGTGAAATCTACATAGTAGATGGCTAGCGTGGTGCATGGGAGAAATCCCATATAGGTTGGGTTAGATAAAATGTTTGGGTTTGTAAGGGTTTTAAAGTAATTAGATTAAAAATGTAGCAAAAATAATAAATAATAGTGGTCTTAAAAAATAAGAATATTTCATAGATGAATTCTAAATTTTTCTATTTAATTATGAGTTTTTTTTTATGAGTTGAGTTTCAGAAAAATAGGAGTATCTAAGTATTTTTTGGGTATGATAAGTTTTTCTCCTAAGATTTTAAAATTAAAAAACATGATGACTAAGAAGCAAAAATGAAATCACATGCATTGTTCTTTATTTCTTTCAATTTCTTTTTTCTAGCAAAAGAGAGATTTTAAAAGTAAAAGAAAAATCATTTTCTCCAAATTATTTTAATGAAATCCCATCCTAAAATGTGTGTAGAATTTCTAAAAGGAAATTATTTTCTTAAACCAAAAGGTCAACTTTTAGGAAACCCCTCCTAAAAGGAGTAGGGAATTTCCTTAAGGAAATTATTTTTTAAAAATCCAAAAACTCCAATTTGGAATAGGCAAGGATTTGCTCAAAACTTTTTTTACCCAATACTTCGATCTAGAGTGGGCAAGGGATTTTCTCAAATATTTTTAGCTAAAACATCGATTTGGAATAGGCAAGGGTTTTCCTCAAAAATCCTGACCTAGAATGAGCAAGAATTATTTTCAAAATCTTCCTTTTTAAACCAACACCAAATTAAACCAAATCAATTAGGTCATTTAGGTACCAAAAGGGTGTTTAGGGTGCTAATACCTTTCCTAAAATGTAACCAACCCCTAAACCGAAACTTTGAAAATGTAGACCATTTTTGAACAAGTGTCTAAGCTTGTCCTTAAAAAATTAGGTTGGTGACGACTTCATTTTTATTTTAAAACTCATTTCTCCTTGCTCCAAAAAACAAGAGAGAGAGTTTTGGATGGGATTGCTACCTCACATTGCGACATTGCAACACTCCACAATAGGTGTATAATTTCCATAGATGACCCCTCTAGCATCAAAACAAATTTATTCTTTGATATGAATCTTTTGTCTTAATCTTCTTTCAATCAATATTTCATAATGTGACTCATTAGCTCGATCACTTGTTATATTGCATAATTTTGTAAGTTTCACTGGGGTAAAATTTTATAGAATCTAACATTAAATGTGTAAAAAAGGCATTTGTGCTAAGCCCTAGTAGTGGTTTTGCTTTGGTCATTTCATATATAGATTTAACTTAAAGCAATATGAAAAAAATAGAAAAGGTTAGGGGAGAAAAACTTTTTAAGGAATGATAATTTATAAGTCAAATGGATAGCCACAAATTATATAGCATAGTTAATTATGAACGAGTGTGAACTCTTTGTTGTACTATTTCTTATTGGATGCAGAATAGTGTGCATAATCTTTTTCATATTATTTAATTCTTTCCAAAATTAAAAGGTGTTCCACTTTTGCTACTATTATTGGCAACTAAGGAGCCATCATTGAATAATACTATTAAAACAATTTGGTTAAGATATGTTACATTGGCCATGATTGAAAATGGTGTAAAACTGGAATGTAGTCTTAGTGAGTGAGGTTGCACCATTGGCAATTAATTATTGTGGAAGGCATTATGATCACCACTACTCTTTTGACTAAGATTCTCATTTTGCTAATTCATCAATAACCAAAGCTTTGATATATAATTAGCATCCTTTGCTAAATCCAAAATTTTTGCATGGCTTGCATTGATTGTTTAGTTCCATTAGCAAAATTGTCAAATGGACTAGACTTAGAATTGAAAGAGGATCTCTTTAACTTGTCAATAAGATTATCATTGCCTTATAGGTATCTCCTTTCTATCATTTGATTATGTTATCTCTATTTCAAAACATAGAGATCTTTGGCTCTCTTCACTAGTCAAATAGGTGAAATTCATGCAAAAGTTAGAGAACAAATTGACACAATAGTAGTAGAGTGGAGGCAAGAGGGGAAGGTAGAGATTGTTCCTAGTATCCTTTTCATGGATAGGTTCACATGCTTGATATTGAGTGCTTTTCCTTCCCTAATCAAGCTATGAAGAATGAGATGGCTCCTATATTAGTTGTTGCTACCAACAAAGGTATCACAACTATTAGAGGCACAAATTACAAATCCCCACATGGGATTCCAATTTTATATACCTATTCACCTTCTCATAATATTTACTCAACCTTATAGAAAGGATATTCACATTATTCTTGATATCAAGTAGAGGAAGAAGTAGAAATGTTTGAAGGTGTGAAGCAATTGTTCACCAAAATAGGTGTAGAGACATCCTTGAGGTATGGTATCCATCTCATTACAATAGCAACATGGGCATGCCAGAAATGGAAGGGAAAGATAGTGGAGATAGAGGACATAAATCAAGTTTACCATCTATTGTTAGATGTTAAACAATCAACACAATATTTGTTGGTGTATCAAAATTAGTACATGTTCAATGAAACAAGAGGTGATAAACCACTTTTGAAATCTATAAATATCAAGTTAGTTTTATTTGTTTAAGCTCATCAACTTGCTTCTTGATATGGTGGACTAAAATGCATGATGTATGTTTGATGTGGATTACTAGCAATTTTGAATGGTTCAATAGAAATATTTGTATCATGGATGTGAGGCTGCACTATACTTTAGTAACTATTGAATTTTTGGGTAGCTCTTATATCTTCTGTATCATGTGTATTTCCTTGCATGAGTCATCAAAGTAGGATGAATTAACAGTTCATGTTGTGTCTTGCATCTTCTCCTTGGCATCCTCTGGCCCCTTTCTTTTATGCTTTCTTTGTTTGTACTAATATTATGCAGTCCCATTGTTCCCATAGTTTTATTCCCACTTAATTCTAACAACACAAAGCCTAGATCATTGATTTTTAAATATCAATTGTGAGAAGTTGTGAGCATTAAGTGGAGTAAAAATGGTGAGAATATCAATTTTTGAATATTATGATGAAGGATAGCATGGACATTAGGTTATCTATCTTTTTTAGAAGAATGACATTTGCCTTTGAATTGATGAACAAATAAATTGAAATTATTAGTTTATTGATGTGTTAGATGTATTTTTGGATATAGGATAGATTCATTTTGTTAGGACTATGAAATAGCATGGCAACTTTAGAATAAATATCATTTGAGCAATGGGTTTGTCCAACTTTTCAGAGTATTATATTTGTCATCTATTTTTAGGATAAGGTAGTGTAAAGATCCTTATAAAGCCCTTGTTTTCTAGATGGAGTATTTTCTAGACTTCTATGGGTTTGTGTTACACATGTGGAATGAAGAAGAGAATGAGAGTTGAATGCATGCTTTCAAACAATTTTTTATCTTTCCTTTTTGTACTTCTAAGTTCTCCTTTTTTTTGAAAAAGTTAAATAAAATTATTCTATTAGTCTCAAAAGCTTTTAGCTCTTTTGAATTGATCTTTATAATTTATAAAATATAAAATGTTCTCTACAATTTCAAATTCTTTATAAAATGGTCCTTACTATCATATTCCAACTTAACATTGTTAGCCCTTACTACCATATGTAATCGGTAGTAAAGGGATAGGGAGAGAGTGAAGGGTTCATGTTTCCAAATGTAATCAATGGTAAAGAGAGAGAAAGCCTAAAAGATTTGGACATGGAGAGATTGGAGCAGGGAGGAGAGGTAACTCACCCCTTTCTTTGGCCTTGATCTTTGAAAGGACTTCAATTTCTCTAGGATTCTATTGGAAATTTCATATATGGTCAACATAGTCAACTTTAACTTGGACTTTTTTTTTTAATGGATGGTGGTGATTTGCACCAAAGCATAAGTGTATGGAGCTAATTGATGTAATTGAAATCATAGGGGATTTTTTCTGCACATGACCCTAACTGCAAAGGGGGTTCCTTACATGTTACCATAATTTTTAAGTGAGATTTTTGTGATATTTAACTTATAAAAATTAAGGGACTATATTTTTTGTTTGAGAACTTCAAGGTTTTAGAGTGATGTGGGTAAAGACCACCAATTGGAGCACTTGTACTACATAGAACTTGTATGTTGTTGTAAATCAATTTGAAGAATGAAAGAACAAGAACTAAACACCAATGAGTGCAAAAGAACAATTGGGTTTACATATGCATATTTTTATTTTTTGTTTTCTTGGTTTATTGTTCACTATTGGTAGAAGGGATCTTTATAAGGATGCAAGATATGAAAGAGATATTTTAGGGTTTTTGTTAATATAGGAATGAAACAACTTTAACTATATAGTTCGATATATATAGTTCGATAGACAAATATATCTATACTAGATACAAAAGTGTAGAAGTCAGAAATATTTAGTGATTATTAAAAAAAAAATCATTGTCATTATGTTACTTTAACAAATGAGAACTTTGTTTTACTTTTAATTATAATAAAATGACTATAATTTTATGTCTTTTAAAACAAATCAAAAGAATAGCAACTTTGTAAACAAAGCACAAAGGGAGGACACTTTCTTGTCTTTCTTCTTTTTCTTCTCCTTTCTCCCCCTTCCCCACTCACTTTTTGGTAGCCATATATCCTCCAACCCCTTGACCACTTGCCTTGTTTTCATCTCTATTTTCATCAATTTTTCTCATTTTCTCTTAATTTACACTAAAAGTCACTTGACACATTACTGAATCTAGCCTTCTACCACACTTAGCTCCCTAAAAGTCCTTATTTTTCTTCATTTTACTCCCAAATCTTAGCTAACCATTGAAGAAGATTTTTTGCTTGAGGACAATAGCCTTTAGGTAGCTTTAAACTTCTTGTCTTCCTTCTACCTTGTAGATTCTTTGGAGGCCCCTCAAACCCCTCCTGCTGGAGAGAGAATTTGGACTTGTCTAGCAACTTTAGTAATGAAGGTATATTAAGACTATGACATCTAATTAACTTTTCCACAATTATATTTTTTATGCACATCTATCTCTTCAGTTAAATGTTACATATCTATTTTCTTTCTACATATAACTCACTTGTATTATTGATTATCTCCAATGCTATCTATTTTAGAGTTACAATTTACAACTCTTGGGAAATAAGCCTTTCAATATAATTTTCCTATAGATATTTAATTTAACAAGAGTATTATGTTGAATTAAATCTATATTTGACTCTAAGATTGTATGGATCTTATCCTGCATTGGAAATTGCTTTCATATATGGAACATGCCACATTAGTTAATGTTGGTAATTATTTTTATTTTCATGATTTCATTGAATTTCCATCGCTTTGGAATATATTGTGAGGGAGTTGTCTTATCATTAAAGGGTTTATGGCTTATATGGACATAGAAGTATGAATTAGTTTTGTGGGGGATGTTCTGGTGTATACTTATAGGTGTCCCTTGATATTCATATTGTTTTGGGCTCATAGGGAATGATTTGGTGTATACTCCATAATTGTCCATTGATATTGATATTGTTTTAGGCCCTATAGGGAATAATTAGTGTATACTCCATAGGCGTCCTCAGAGATAGATATTGTTTTAGGTCTTGTAAGGAATAATCTAATGTATACTCCATGGTCATCCCTAGAGATGAATATTGTTTTAGGCCTTATAGGGAATGATCTAGTGTATACTCTGCTAGTGACCTTGGATTCAAATATTGTTTCAGGCCTTGTAGGAAATGATTTGGTGTATACTTCAAATTGGTGTCATAATAAAATGGAGCCCATTGGGGAATGATCTAGCATTTATTCCATAGATGTCCCTTAAAACTCTGAGAAATGATCCAGTGTATACTCTAAGAGTTCTCAATTAATAGCGATGAGGGGAATGATTTGGTAAATACTCGGATTGTAAATTATTTTTTCCTCATGCTAGAATTTCCATAAGTTATGGCATTGTAGCAGAAATGTTATGCTTACCACCTTAAGTGTAAAGGATACTTATACTTAGTGGTATATTTATTTGATTTAGAAAACTTTAGATTGTTGTTTTAAATATTTATGTAAATTATTTTAACTCAAGATTAGTCATTGCAATTCCTATTGTGCATTATGTTTGTTTCCCTTCATTGTCATTTGTTTTATATGCATTCACTTAGTTATATGATTCATGCTCTTAAGGTTTCTCTTTGTCAGATGTAGTCTTTTTTTAGTTGTCTTCTCAAGTGTTGAGACCTAAACTTTTGTTGGTCGATCACACTTTTGATGTTTGTCATTTGACTCCCTTATGTTGTAGCTATAAGAAATAGTTAAGATTGTTGGGTATTTATGTGTAGATTATTAGGTTGTAATTACGTAATCATAGTTATATTTATGTTTTGGAGATTTCTAGATTAAAATCTGTGGACTATATGAGCTATTGTATTTTGAAAATGTGTATATTTTTGGGGAGACTCTACTGAATGTTCAATAACCCATTTTGGATATTTGTTAAAAATCTTCTAATTTATTTAGTTATTCTTGTATAGTTAGGCTTGACAAGCTAAGTGGGCCTCTAGGTAAACTTACCATGTGCACCAGTCATGGCTCATAGGGATTGGGTTGTGACAATAATTTTGTTTTTATAATTAGTTTTTTAGTTCCAATAGAATTGCTTTTCATAATTAAAATATCTCAAACAATATTTTTGTTATAATATTACAATAAGTTTTTTTTTTAAATTTTAATTTCCTAATTATATTAGAATTAGTTTTTGTTACTATAGTTATCTTTTTAATAGAATTGCATTTCTTAAGTACAATATCTTTTAGTTTCTAATAGAATTTTTTGTTTGATAGTTACAATTAACTTCTTATTGTTTTTATAGAATTCATTTTTCTAAATTAATCTTTTATATTGAATTTCTCTTCTATTTAAACACAGTAAGATTAGTAAACATACATGTGCATTTACATCAAGATGTTGATTTTTTTTAATTTAAAATATAAATATATATTTTGTTTTGGTCTCTTAATTCTAATGTAATTATTTTAAATTTTCTTTTTTCATTCTAATAGAATTGATGTTACTAATTGCATTGATTTCTTAGTTTTATTGGAATTAGCTTTCCTATCTTGTATAAGGAAAGAATATTTGGATGTTATATTAATTGGCAAAAAAAATAAAAATAATAGAGAAAAATTAATATATATATATATGATAACTATTAATTTCAACAAATAAGAGGAATATAAGAATTTTAACAATAGTAAACAAATCAAGACCAATAAAATAGATCATATCATAATTCTTATTTACATTATACTAATTTGTATTACATATTTCTCTTGCCATTTCGATAACAATATCTTGAATTTCTTGACGCAAAAGTTTTTATATTATTCTTTTATTGATTAGGTAACATAAAACACATCTATTTACCTTTAAAATATATTTTAATTGAATAATTAAAAAACCACATGCACCACACGCGCCAAAGAATAATGAATATTGATAGATATATAATTATAAATAGTAATAATAAGTAAAAATATAATTAATAATAAATGGAAACTGTATGAGCATTGTTGTCACATCCTCACATAAATAAGACAATTTCATTTTACTTTGGCATTTTTGTTTGTTTTATTTTGTTTTTGTTTTTTTATATTTATTGTTATGCGAAAGACTTGTTTGTCTTTGAGGAAAGGTTAAAAGGGAAGTTGCCACAGATCATATTTTTTCTTGTTTTTGGTGTAATCAAACACCTCAAAAAGTCTTCATTTTAAGTTTGGGGTTGATTATTGTAAAGAAGATATCAACACTTTTATAAGACCTTTTCGGTACCAAATTGGCCTTTTTGTTGCTTTCTATGTATGATTTCCTTGTTATAATTTTTTTTTTTTTAGTTTTCTCTATTTATTCTCCACTATATTTTGAAGAAACAAGCATGGACTCCAAAATTTTGGGCTTTAATTTGGTTTGTTTTGGTGTTCAATGGTGATATTAAGATAAACCTCATCAATACTTTGGGGAGACATAAATTATCATTGTACCTCAAGATCACTAAAATTTCATTGTTATAACAGTCTATTGGTTCATCCATTGTCGGAATTGCTTTGCCAGTTTGGGATTTATTTTTATGAGAGCTTCCTGACCTGAGCTATTTTTAAGGATTTTAGTAATTAGAGAATTAAATGGCAATATTAACATAGACCCTACCAATATTCTAAAGGGGCAAAAAAGCATCACCATTCCTTCAGATGAACTAAAACTCCATTGTTATTACAATAATTCCTCTTGATTTATCTGTCCTTAGATTTCCCTTATTTTCAAAAGTAATATTGTGCTGGATTACTCTGAGTAAATAATTCAATTAAGTGATCTACAATTTTTGAAGATACTAACATGTGAGAGTAGAAAGCAAATGAAGTGAAGATCCATAAGACAATCAAGGAGAAGGAAATAAAATAAAATAACTAATAATAAACAAAAATAATGTTGTAAAAATAAAATAGAATGAAGTGCATATTGATATGAGTGACAAGAGATGTAGTAATACTTGATTGGTCATAATATGATGGCTAACAAGGAAATTGGCATAGATAAATAGATAAAAAGAAAGAGAAGCATGGATGGTGATTGATAAGCAACAAAAATTGAAATGTATGTGTGCGTTATAAGCCAACAAAGGAATTACAATGGATAATTAGACAAGTGAAAAAATAAATATTAAGATATAACAATGCATGGACTAGCAAGATAGAATAAAAAAATGCATAAACTAATGAGTGAAGGAGAATTAGTTCCAAAGAGAAGAGAATAAGCTAAAGGAATAATGGGTGCATATGGATGTGTAAATAATATTAGCAATCACATAAAATAGGCTAAAATGCATAAAATCATCTAGACATTTGATCCTTTGGTACAAAATTTTCTTGTTCTTCAAAAGTCATTAACTAACCCTCTTGTACTTGAAAAATTCAACAAAAGTCCATCCAAATCTTGTTAAAAATATAATGGAATACAAATAAATGGCCAATTTGAAGGGTTACCTTCACAACCCATTGGCCCTATTTTCTTGCTATCTTGAAACCTAAATTACCTAATCATTCTTCCCATCTTTCAAGCCCTAATCACACTCAAGGACACTAAACCCTAAAATATTAAACTCTAAACCTAAATTCTAAATGTTAAATCTTAAATCCTACACCCTAAAACCTAAACTCTAAAATTCTAAAATTTTGAAACCCTAAAATCTTAAAACCTAAATTACAATGCTCAAATCCTAAACCCTACAATTCTAAAATCTAATTCCTCTTCAACCTAAAATTGTGAAACCCTAAACCCTAAACTATGAAACTCTAAATCCTAATTCATAAAACTATAAGCCCCAAATCCTAAATCACGAAACCTAAAACCTAAACTATTAAATCCCAAATTCTAATTGTTAAATTATGAAACCCTAAAACCTAAATAGCCAAACCCTAAATCCCAAACTGAATCCTTAAACTCCAAACCCTAAATCATGAAAACCTAATTCTTAAATTATGAAACCTTAAACCCTAAAACTTAAATTGTGAAATCACAAACCCTAAATTGTGAAACCCTAAATCCAAAACCCTTAACTGTAAGACCTTACTCAAGTATAGTAGGAAAAGGAAGGTGTGGTAGCATGCACTTGGGTGCTAAGATAAGAGAGAAGTCCTAGATTATGAAGGAAGTTAGCAAAGCACTACTTATAAAAAGAGAACTTAGGATGTTCAAGGGGATTTTTGGTGCTAAAACACAATGAAAACTACAATCACTCTCTTGGATACACAAACAACATTGATGCACTCTACTCTTTGGTGATTCCCTTATGCCACAATCTCACTCTTAGGCATAATACTCCAACATGAGTTGGCTCTTATACATTCATTCATAACATCACCACCCACACTCCACATTCAGCTACTACACACTCTCATTTAGTTGAAACAGATTCCCATCACTCTTAGAGACAACCCTCATACATTGAAGTCTCTTAACCTCTCTTATACACACTCCATGAATCTCATTCATACAACTCATCACACATTCTCTCAAACACCGAACAACACCATTTGAATACTTCATAGCACATAACACATCTCACAGGAAACACTCATACGCATTCAACTAGAGAAAGGTGAGGATGTATATGTGCTAGTCTTGAAGATGCCTTGTTTCGAGAAAGTGGAGCAGAAGCTTGACTCAACATGAAGAAAGAACAGGTGCATCATCACATCAAAGAAAGAACTTGTGGGTCAATAAGTAAACGGAGAACTAGAAGGGAGCTCATTATCACAAAGGAAAAAACAAGCAATGAAGATAATTGAGAAGAAAAGCAAGTTGACCTAAAAGCCACAAAAAAAATCTATTAAAGCAAACATGAAATAGAACATGTTTCATTGATGGATAAAACAAGGGACAATTGTTGTAACCATTCAATCTTGGTGATCTTGAGGAATGGTGCTATTTTAAACTCCCCTAGAGGTATTGGTAGGTCTTATGTTGACGTTGCCATTAAAATTCCCTATTTTTGAAAAATAGCCAAAGTCTTGAAACCCTCTTAAATAAGCCATAATGATGGAATTTTTTATGTTGGAAACGAGGGAACTATTGTCATAATAATAGAATATTGGTGATCATGATAAATGGTGATATTTGTGGGCCCCAAGGAACATTATTATTTTTCAAGAAGTTATCCACAATATGAGGAATATAAGAGGAATAAAGGGTTTCATGGTTGTGAAGATAGATCTCCAAAAAACATATGACAAACTACTATGGAAGTTTGTTAGAGCAACACTTAGGGAGCTAGGGATAAAGGAGAAAATCATATTTTTTATCTAGTATAGTATTTCTTTAGCAACCATGGATGTTCTTTGGAATGGATTCCTAAGAGAGAATTGAGGCAAAGGGATCTTATTTCCCCTTACCTATTTGTTTTATGCTTCGAGAGAATGAGGCATATGATATATAGGGCTACTGTTGAGAAACAATGGAAGCCAATTAGAATTTCTAGAAGAGAGTCCCCAATGTCACATCTATTTTTTGTGAATGATATTATTCTTTTTATGGAAGCTTTGATGGAGCAAGTTACTATCATTAAAAACATTCTAGATAAATTTTGTATAAGCTTAGGACAAAAAGTGAACTTGGAGAAATCTAAAGTGTTTTTCTCCAAATATGTCCACTTCAATGTTAAAATGGAGATAGCCAAAATTATAGGGATTAGGATCACTACAAACCTTGGGAAGTATCTTGGAATGTTGGCTCTTTATGAATGCATAAATAAAAGAACCTATGATTACATTATAGATAGAGTTGCTACCAGACTATCTACCTGGAAGGAATGCTCATTATCTATGGTTGGGAAAATTACATTGACAAAAGTAGTTCTTGAGAACCTTCCTAGCTACACTATGAATTCAACTTTATTACCTACTCCAACTTGTGACAAACTAGAAATTTTGAGTAGAAATTTCATTTGGGGCTCTACAAGGAAGAGAATCCATCTTGTAAATTGGAGAAAGGTATGTAGACCTAAGAAGATTGGAGGATTAGGCCTTAGAAATTTAAGAAATGTGAATTTGGCTTAAATAGTGAAAGCAGGATGGAATCTCATCAATAGCAAAGAGGAGTTTTGGGTCAAGCTTATTAGAGCCAAATGTAGGGATTTGGATGTTCCTACTGTAACTCAAAAGATATAATAATCTAATTTTTGGAAAGGAGTTGTGAAGGGTTAGAAGCATATACAACAAGGTCTATCTTGAAGTCTTGGGGTCAGGAAAAGATGCTTTATTTTGAAAGGACAAGTTGATTGATGGCCTTAAGCCGCTAGGGCAATATGTTAAAATACCCCTAACACCTGATGATGAAGACTGCAAGGTGATTGATCTAGTTATAGAGGAAGGGACATGGTGGTGGGAAAAAATTATTAGGATGATTCCATACGTGATAAAATTAGAGCTAATGATCCTCTGTTAAATGATGACTCCAAGGATACTTATAGGTGGAGATATTCTACAAATGGGAATATATCTATCAAGGATGCTTATCATTGGCTAAATGGAGATGATGACAATACTGGTCAACCAATCTAGAATAAAATTTGGAAATTGAAGCATCTTGAAAGATTCAAAATGATCATGCAGCTTGGTGTACAACATAAGCTTCTAACAAATGAAAGGAGAAGAAGAGTGGGGATCTCAACAAAATCATTTTGTCCAATTTGTAGAAAAAAGGAGGAAACAAACCTCCATGCCTTGAGGGACTACTCCATTATTCCCCACATTTGGAGGAGATTAGTAAAATCACAATTTTGGAATGATTTCTTTAGTAAGAATAACCTAGAATGGATAGAGATGAATTTGAGTCAATGATTGGGTAAAGGATAGGATAGAATGGAATATAACCTTTAAAGTAACTTTGTATAAAATTTGGCAGCAAAGAAATAATGTAGTCTTCAAAAACCAAGATATAAGGGAGATAGATATCATGATGGAGGTTCTACTATGAGCTAAAGAAATTGTCCATAACAAAGTTTCTACTATTTTACACAGGATGATACCAAGAGAGAGTGTGGGCAGATTAGTAAGGTGGCAAGCTCCTCAAACAAACTAGTATAAAGTTAATGCTGATGGTGCTTTGCCAAAGAATAGGGGTATTGCAATTTGTGCAAGGTTAATGAGAGATGAGAATAGGGACTTAGTAACTACTTTTCAACAGAATTTAGGGATTTGTTTAGTTCTTGAGGCCAAACTCTGGGCTATATTAATGGGATTGAAACTAGCATGGAATATAGGTTTGAGATAGGCTCTGTTGGAGTTAGACTCCCAGATGGCTATGGGGTTGATAAAAGAAGACTATAGAGAGAATTTTCATGTTAAATAGTTGGTCAATATTATAAGAGATTGGTTATAGAAACACTAAGAAGTCAAAATCAGTTTTGTTAACAGGGAATCAAACAGAGCAACTAACTAACTAGCCAAATCTAGTCAAGTTACAAATTGCAAAATAAGGGACATGAGCCTCTGTTGGTAGAATTTCTTGAGATTTTGATGAAAGATAAGGAAGAAATTTTGTAGAGTCATTTTCTTTTTTGTTCTATTTTTTCTAACTTTCAATTGCATTAAAAAAAAAAGGGAAGTATAGGTAAGGCTTGCCTTAGCATTGCCATTAAAACTCTTTATGTCATGAACACTTGAGAATAGCTTAAATCTTGAAACCCTCCTAAATAAGCCTAAATTATAAATTTTGATGACAAATAAATCAATGGGACCATTGTCGTAACAATGGAATCTTAGTGATCTTGAGGAATATTGATATATTTTAGTCCTTCAGTAGTGCTAATGGAACCTATCTTAATATTGCCATTAAATTCTCTAACGCTTAAATCCTTCCAAATAATCCAACTCTCAAAGTCCTCCTAAGTAAACCAAAGTGGCAAGCGAAATATGATGATAGATAAACTAGGGGACCACTATCGTAATAGTGAAATCTTGATGATCATTGCAAATGCCTAAATTTGTCCGGCACCTAAAAGCTAAAAGCGAATTCATAAGTGAGTCCAAAAATTTTTCTACATATTTTTTGGAGCATTTTGTGCTTTGAAATTGGTAGAGTAAAAGAAACTAAGGGTATTTTCTTTGAGTTTTTAGTGATAATTTTTTTTGTAATTTTGTTTTAAAAGAGGAGAAAAAATAAAAAATAGAAATTTTATTTCAATTTTATTAAAAAAAGGGAGAAGTTTTGATTAAAACAAAAAGGAAAAAAAGAGATTTTGGGAAAGAATTAGTTTTAATTTTAAAATTTATAGGTTTTAAGAAAAAATTTGTGAGTGATCTTATTTGGTTTGAAATATGTTAAAAGGAATTTTAGGATTTTGCAACAAATAAAATGAAGTGCTTTGAAGAACAAAATTGTTACAACTTTGTTACACACTGGAGTCATTTCCTCTCTAACTCTCTTAATCATCTACCATTCCCTATTAATCTTAATGCCTTGGATTTTTGGAGCCTCATTTCAGCCCTAAATCTGTGAATAACGGCTTCTTTAGTTGTAGCCATTTAAGGACCCTATTGTCCCAACTAATCCAATTAAGCAGAGGAGATTCACTTCCATGATATCCAAAAAAGGAGGAAAAAGGGAGACGTTGCAATGATGGTTCTAAAGCTACTCTCAGACAATGGAGATAAAAGGGAAGAAAGGTTGAAAGAGAGTGGAGGAAAATGGGAGAGGAAGAGATAGAGAGAAAACAAAGAGCATACCGAGAGGAGGGGAAGCAGAAGCTACATTTGCACACTCACCTTCACTTCACTTCTACCATGCATTATCACTAAACTTAGGCAAAGGCTCATGAGTTGAGCCAAGAAACTCCGTCTTGATCACACAAAAAGGCTTTCTCCACTGTTTGAATACAAGTGTAGCCGCTCTCTATTTTCAATTTTTGCTTAGTGTTTGAGGTAACTTTTTTGATTCTTTTCTCTTTTCTGCATCTTACCCATGACAAAGAAGTTTGTGTATGAATGAGCTTTGAAAATGTTGCTATGTGGTCTTGCTGTTTGTTGTTATAAAACTTGAAGCTGATTCCCTATTAAAAAAATATGGATGATTTAGTTTTCATATGGGGGAAAGAGAGATGGGATTGTTTCTCTTACCATGGTGACCACTGCACTGTCCAAGAATCCATGGTTCCATTCTTTCTTTCTAGATACTTTACTGGAAAAAAAAAAAAAAGAAATGACATTTTGTTCTTATTATCCAGCATTCATGGGAACAAAAAAGGCCCGGCTAGGTACTGACTCGGCCGGGTTGCAACAAGGACGTAAGACATCTCTACTGTACTGTGTTGTCTTCCTTTATGAAGAGGAAGATGACACTTCCTAGAATTCTAAATGTTTCACTTCTTTTTTCTCTTTTTCCATTTTTATAATTGTTAAATAAGAATAATGGATACAACTTTGGCAAAAAGAAAAACTATGGTTGAGTTCAATAAAATTTTTACTTACTTTTAGAAATTTCTGAGGGTTGATTTGATACAACTATAAGAATTTAAGAGTATTTTTAAAGACATTTATAGTAAACTTATAATTTTATATTCTTTTTGGATAAAAAGACTGATTAAAAAAATGGGTAGTACTTTGGAAAAAGTAAACCCATATATGAATATAGAAAATTTTTGGGGTTAAGCTGTGATTTTTCATAAAATTTCCCTAATAAAAGTAAGAAAATTTAAGAGTATTTTTTGCATTTTGTTACACGTAATTAGTTTTATTTAAAAAATAATTAAAATTTAAATATATATATATATATATATTTTTTTTATATTGGATAAGCTACTCAGCAGCATGTCCACTCTTTTTTTTTAAAAACAAATTGAAGTGTAAGGAGAGTGGCCCACCACTCTCCTAAAATAGGCTGCGGCCCTCTACTCTCCCACGGTGGGTTGTGACATGCAGCCCACCACTTTCTAATATGGGCTCAATATTTTGATCCACCTTTTATTTAAATAAAAATAAAATAAGATAAATAAAATAAATAAATTAAAAATAATTTGGGCTAAATTCCTTGTGCGTTAGAGTGAGATTGGTATGTTATACAAATATTTTTTAATTCATTCCTTTACCTGTTAAACTTAAGTTATATTTTTTTTTATTTATGTGCACTTTTCAATGTGTGACATGAGTTAATTTGTTTTTATTTAGTCAGTTAATTTATATTTATTTTGGATGAATGTAATAATAATTATAGATTTATTTTATTTTATTTTATTTTATTTTTTTATACATGTATGAGTATTACACATACTTAATTGTGGATCCCAATAGTCCAATTTAATTTAATGAAAGATTCCAAAGACTTTCATGTTACATAATGAGGGACTCCAATGATTCTAAATAATACAAAGGTCATAATGACCTTAAAGGTTTTTTTTTTTTTTTTAAATTTATAAAAGGGGCTTCAATGGCCTATTTACTTTACTCAAATATTTTGTTGAAATAAAACATTGCTTCAATTTTTCAGAAAATCATATTCATACAAACCTACCTTGGAGAGGTTGGGGAATTGAAACAAGAACTTCTTTTTTCATAACTCAAAAAGGGAGAGTTTTTTTCCTCACCTTAGAAAAATGTGAGATCTATCTTAACATTGCCTTCAAACTTATAGGCATTCTATTTTTTTTGAAATTTTAAAAACCTACCTAATAAGGGTCATAAAAGTGGAGCGGAAGTATCCATTCCTATGACTTGGAAAAGGTGTGGAATTTCTTATAAAGCTCACTCTGGAAGATTGGGGGCTCAACCATACCTATGACTTTATAGGTATTTTCTTAATTTCAAATTAGAGCAAAAACTCCCTCCTTTGTGTTTTGGAAACAATAAATATTCTCTTAAAACTCTAATTCTAGCAGGTTATTTATAAATAATTAAATTGCAAATAAGGCTAGACTCTAAACACTTTTTGAAACCAAAAAACAACCAAATACTAATGTGGTACTGAGAAGATGTTGTAGGGTGTTAATATCATCCTTCCACATAACTAACTCCCAAACTCATTTTCTATAGTGCAGATCAGTTTTTTTTTTTGTCACTATTTTATTCTAGATCGTGGTGACTCCAAATTTTTCTTATTTTCTAAACCCTTCCCAAAACACCACATTTTCACCATTGTTGTTTTCGGTGACATTGCGATAATCCTAAGGAATGGTGGCTTGATCTCCCAAAAGTACTAGAAGGGCCTAAGTCAATGTTGCCAATAAATTTCAAAACCACTCATATTAAAGCACTAAATAGATTAGCCTAAGTTTTAACCCTTAGAATTATAAGTGAAGCAAAAATTGAGAATATTTAAAAAAAATATTGATAGCAAGATAACCAAAATGTAACCAACCCTAAAACTCAATCTTCATAAATGCATTCCTTTTTTTTTCTAAGGTGCTTGATCACACCAAAAAGATAATGATCGGTCATGACTCCCCTTTTTTATACCTTTCCCTAAAAGCAAACAATTGTTTCACATAAAGACACAACAAACAAAATAGAATTACAATATATTTTTTACTGTTTATGAGATGTTGGGACAGAAGTTTTGGCCCCATATGGCCAAATATCCCTTTTAGGATAGCCACTTTTACTTTAACAATGTGTGTTTGATCTTAATTAAAACTTTAATGTTTTAGACTTAGGATTTTACCTAATGAACATATTTTTTTAGCCATGAATTTTGTCTATCTTTAGGGTAGATGGCTTTAAATTGCTTGCTTAAGAATTAGAGTTCTATGATAGCAAGACAAATGCCTCCCTATAATTGAAACTAGGTTTAACTTGGATTAAATTTAGATTAGATTAATTTCTTTCCATAATTGAATATCTCAAGGATATGAACTAGGCTAAAAAGAATTTCTCTTAACTAAATTTAGTAGATATCTCAAGGATATGGATTATGACTACATAACCAATCTTTATAATTAAACTAGGATACTTAAATATCTCAAGGATGACTTAACTAAAGCTAGGGTTTCTCTCATAATTGAACCTAATTTGGCTATATTACTAAATATCTCAAGGGTATGAGGCTGCTCATGCTCTAACATAGGTCAAGCTTTGGTTTGAAAACCTTGATTGTTTAATTGCCTTCTTTGTAAGCTATTTCTTTGTGGTTATATAGCTTTTCATATAAATTTTGGAGATGCCATGACAACAGGTAAAATTTTTTGCCTCTAATGATTGTGTGGTTATGACTCACCATATAAAGTGTGGAGATGCCACAACAAAAGGAGCACTTTCTTGTTACTACTATTTATTGCATTTCCTATGTGTTTACTATGTTGCCCCTCAAGTCATGTGTTTGGGATGCTTGGATTCAAGATGTAAGAACCCTCACTTGCCTCTCAATTAATAGGGAGTGTAGGAGCCGTAGTTAATTAAGTTAAATTGTTCCCCTCAATTTATTAAATTAGGAACTATAGAGCCTAGTTTAGCTAGTTAAGTTCCCTTTTAATTGAATTGGGCATCACAAATCCTAGTTCAATTTCTCCTTCCTCTTCCTAGGAGCAACCCAACCTTGGTTAAAATAGATCAATTTCCACATTTGAACTTAGGATTTAAAGGAAATAATTAATTAAGGTTTCAAAAGCCTTTAAATTAATGAGTTTCCCCATGGAGTTCACACCATTGACTTAAATGTTAAGTCACTAGGGTTCACCATAATTAAGGAGTTTCCAAAGCCCTTAAATTAATAAGTTTCCCCATGGTGATTCCCTAGCCTTTAAATTAATGAGTTTGCCCATGGAGTTCACACCATTGACTTAAATGTTAACTCACTAGGGTTCACCATAATTAAGGAGTTTCCAAAGCCCTTAAATTAATAAGTTTCCCCATGGTGATTCCCTAGCCTTTAAATTAATGAGTTTCCCCAAACCTTTTAAGGAAACTAAAGCTAGCCTAAGTACTAATGGGTTCCAATGGGTGTTTTAGTGATTCTAATACCTTCCTTAAGTGTAACCAATCCATGAGCATAAAAATCTAGTTTGCAAGACCATGCCTTTTTCCTCTTGTTTTCTAATGGCTAATCACACAACCAAAGATGATCAATGGCAACTATAGTGTCTATAGGACTCAAAATCATTTCCCCTTTCCCTTTTAGAGGTTCAAGTGTCTCAATACCCCAGGTTGTGAGACTTGACTTCGCTAGAATTTAATTAAAATTAGACTTTATTAGTATGTTGGAAAGGGAAATCATAACCAACCCTCTAACATACAATATGAGCAAGAAAAATCTCATAAAGAAATAACCTACAATGAAGACCAACTACATAAATTAATAAAGAAGAAAATATATTTCCTTTCTCAATGCCTAACAATATAATAACTTTCTCTTAGGCCTTTTATTGAACAACTTACATGAACAATTAAAAGAAAGACATTATACTACACTTCAATAAAAATTATTTAAATAAAAGGGAAAGTGAAGGTAGATAAACATGGTTAAGATATAAGTCTCACTCTTCTCAGTTCACATCTATAGAGATGTACAAGATAAATTATTTGTGATTTAAGGTTTCAACTTGTCGTTAAGTACCTCTTTTGTCATGCAGTGATACTTTTGGTTGTCTGGTTTCTTTTCTCTTGTTCCCAACTTTTATGCTTTTAAGGAGGACATAGTTCACAAAATTAGGTGTAGTGGATAAAAGGGAAGTTTAGCTAAAATTATGCAGCTGTACAGCAATAAAACACCTTTTATGTTAGAAGCAATATTGTAAAAGAGCACAAATTTTAACTCTTTCATTGATTATCAAGAAGATTAATTTGTTGGGAGAAGTTCTATTACAATAGTAGTGATGGTTAATATGTAATAATTAATAGTGGAAACTTAAGAAATCTATATTAATTTTCTTTAAGATTAAGAATAATATTGGTAATAGTAGAATATTGGATTTGTTTGTTTGAATTATACAAAGGGAATTGGTAGAGCAAGCAATGCCAAATATGAAAATTAATTCATCAAATTGATTCTAAATCAAGTTATGCAAAAAGTCAAAAAGAATTTAAAATTTTAAATTATTTGAAATGAGACTTGCCAAATTAAATATGGTGGATGAAAGGGAAGTTTAGCAAAGTTGGTGTGATTGTACAATTGTACAACAATCAAGTTAGAAGGAAGATTTTCAAAGAGCATTGATTTTAACTCATTGAATAATGATAAAAAAGGTTGATTTTTTTGGAAAAGAACATGCTAAAAATAAATTTATCTAAAGCTGTACTGATTGTTAATATGTAATAATATACCATGGAAACATAAGACATATATCAATTTTCTTAGGCCCCATTTGGTGGCCAACATAGGGAGGCCCAAAGAGGATTAGTTATCCTATCTTACTTTAATACAATGTTTAATGAACCAATTAGGGTACATAAGCTTATTCTATTGACTAATTTAATCCAAGCCACAAACAAATGACTAGCCTATTGGTTGGCTTGGATTCAAGTCAACAAGATAGGATAGTGAAAATTATTATGCTCAATTCACACCCCCTCTCACCTTTGACTCTTTTTGACTCTCAAAGAGTTGTGCCACTAGAGCTCCAATATTTAGTTGTAACAACAAACAAATTTCCATTTGAGTAATTTGCCAATGTGAATTAACTCATGGCAAATTCTTATCCTACTTACCTATTTTTAGTTGTATCCTAATAAATTTATGGGCATCATTTATATAGGTAACTATGAATTTAGAGGAGCAACTTGAAATTATGACATCTAATTTTGGAGCAAATATTTGTAGAGATGGTTGTGGTCTGTATTACAAGTTTTATGCCAATAAGTTACTGTACACAAGGGTGAAAGAGAGGATTTCTAAATAATTTAATCAACCAAGATGATATTACATGTGTTGATCAACTTCACATGGAGATTAGGTCTTTTTGTTTATGATGTGTCATCCTTCATACTAACGGTAGATTACAAGAGGATAAACTAGTAAGTGTTGAAAAACAAGTGGTTGTGTTCTTACACATATTGGCATCATACTTAGAATCATGTTATTAAGTTTCTATATAAATGGTTCAAAGAAGGTAGTAGGCATAGTAATTTAATGTTGAGTGTTGTCTTATGGTTGCAAGACACACTTCTCAGAGCACCATATCCTATCCTGAAAGATAGCTTAAATGAAAGATGGAAATGGTTTAAGCTATGCTAGTGTATTGGGTTTTTATATCATTTTTATGATTGATAAGTGTATTCTATTATTTTTATATATCCTATTAGTTTCTTAGATCTATTTTAGAGTTGGCTTGGTGCATTAGTTGGAATACATATTGAAGTTAATGTTCCAACAATTGATAAACCAAAATATTGTAATAGAAAAATATATCTACCAATGTCCTAGGTGTATGTTCCAAGGATACAAAGTTAATATGTGTTATCTTGATGGGAAGGATTGGCATAAAATTTTGGGGTATTGCAAGATGCCAATGCTAGGAGGAAGGGTTTATTAGTTCCAATAGGTAAAAGAATTTCATGGAGTAGAACACAATTTGAATTAATGATTAATAAGTATATTTCAATTGATTGTTATATTTTAGTATATGGTACTATTATCTTGTGGATGTTGGGTATACAACTTGTCAAGGATTTTTTTTGCCCGATATAGAGACTATTGTTACCATCTTGATGACATCACATAAGGAAGAGCTTCAACATAGGAGACACAATGGCAAGAAATGTGATAAAGAGAAATTTTGGATGGTTAAAAAGCCATTAGGCTATACTTAGAAGTCCATCTTTTTACCCAATTAAAATCCAAAATGGCATTATAATTGCATGTTGCATTGTGCACAATTTTATTAGAAGGGAAATGCGTATGGATTCAGTGGAAGAAGAATTAGATGCACAATTAGTTTATGAAAATGTGGTACATGGTGATCATATTCATAGCTGAGGCTAGTGATGAGTTTTCTATTTGGAGGGAATATTTAGCAACAAAAATGTTGAATAAATGGCTTGCTAATAGACACAAAATTTGATTATTGTGATATTAACCCCTTGATTTGTAATTATAGACATCTAATTTGGTCCAAATCCCCAAAAATCAATATAAACCCATAAGTGAAATTAAAATTTTTTTGCTTAATGACAATTTTTTGGGTTCAATTTGGGTAAAGTAAAAGGATTTAAGAGTAGTCAGTTTTAAACTCATAAAAATGAAACAAATAGTGAAGAGCCCCAAAATAGTAAACTCATAGTTGTGTTCAAAATTTTTCTACTTAGTTTTAAAAATTTTCAAGATTAAATTGGGAATCACAAAAGAATTAGAGGGTATTTTTTGGGTAAATTTTTCATAATTTCCTATTTTTCAACTTTAGAAAAGGGCAAAAGTGTGAAAACATAGAAACAAAAGTCGAGAGGGGCAAGGAACATGAAATCCCATTGAGGACGAGATTGACAACCAAGTCCCTTTGCAAACAAGAATAGAAATCACTCTTACTAAAAGGGGCTTTCACTCTGTGGAAAACAAGAAAAACATGTTGAAAAATGGAAGATGAAAGAAGAAAACAAGCAGGGAATAAGCAGATTGGAAGGAGGAGAAACCCATAAAAGACTTGATGATGATACAAAGAGAAGAAAAATGAACAAACTAAGGCACACAAAAAAATATAGGGGTGATATAGAGAGTAATTGAGAGGAAGTGATTTGGAGGTCAAGGATACATAGAGAGAACAATTGAGATAAAGCAATCAAGCAAGAGAGATAACTAAGAAAGGGGATTCTTATGAAAGGGGTCTTTGTAACAACCTTCACTAGATTGTGAAATTTGGGGAACTATTTTGAATCACTCAGCCCCATGGTAATTTGGTGTGGCCACCATGCTATAAGAGTGGTCCATCCATGCTTGGGCCCCCATTCATGTTCTAGCTTGTAGGGAAGGATTATAATAACCTAAAGTTATTGAACTACCTCCTCTATTAAACATCCTTTGGAAATTTGCAACACTCTCTAAAGGATCATTGCCAACCACCATAGTCCAACTTCCAGTTGCTAAACCTAGCATTGTCATAGAAGTTATGGGCTCCATGCATAGAGCTGCTAGTGCCTCACCTCATTGTTACTCCTCCCTTAGGCTTCAAGGGTGCAACTACTAAAACTTAAGTTCTTCACCCACTTGGATAGTGAATCTTTATTAACCTCATTCACTCTTAGTTGATTTTCTCCTTTTCTTGGGCTTCATCTCATTTCTAAAGTCATTCTTAGGACTATGATTAGCACTAGCATATGCTATTTAAAATCTTTTGATTATTGCAAGAATTGTTATTTTTTGTTCATGGCTTGATAGCATATACTCAATTGGTAAATATAAAAAAAATTGACGTGTTTCCCCTCTTCTTTCCCTAATTTCTTGTGTACTTTTATTGTTGGATTGGATTGCTTTGTTATTTTTATTTTTTTTATTTTGCTCAATGTGAAGTTCCCCCTTTCTCTCATAAGCCCGATTTCTTGTAGACTTTCTAATTCACAACTTAGATATGAGCTTCATTATCTTCTTTTCTTTATTTATGTGATTTGCTGTTGTTGTTCCCCACTGTGTACCCCATTTTCTTGTGAACTTTCCTCTTCATAAGGCAATAATATTTTCCTCTTCATAGGGTAAATATGAGCTTCATTTTTTTCTTTCCTTTGTTGATCTACTGTTGTGATTCCCCTCTATGTACCCCATTTTCTTATGGACTTTTCACCACAAAAGATAGATATGAGTTTGTGATTTTTTTCTTATCTCTGTGGAACTATTGCTATGATTCTTGTTACTTTTCCATGAATAAATGTGGCTTGTCTCATGTTTGTGATGCTAATTTCTTGGTTGAATGGTGAAGAACATTAAGGACTTGTCTACTAACTTTGTTATGGCAATGTCTCCTTACTTTTGTTAATTTTAGTTCTTCAAGTGTTTACTTTATAGGTGCTTAAAGGGATAGATATGAATTGTAAGTCCTTACATAATTAGTATGTTGGGATTTGGATTTGATGGCTGTACCTATTTGATAAAATAGCGAGCATATTAACATGATGCAATTCAAGAATTTGTCTTCTGTTTCAACGTTATGTGATAGTTCTTTCTTATTTGCAATAATCATGTTTTATTGAAGTATACACCTATTACCCACACATGTCTTGATTTCGGTAGGCCAAGTTTGGTATGGATCTAACTTCCTTATGTTATTGGTATAATGTCATTGGTAATAATTTGGATTTGCATGGTTTAGTGTATTGAACTTTGTCTTTTGAAAGGGGTTTTGGATTGCAAAATCAACCAAAGTTTTCATCTGCTTTCCTCATCCTCATTTAAGAACTTTTGCACTTTTCTAAGTCTACCTCAAAAAACCATAGGCTTTCTTATGATAGATTGCAGGGTGGGTTTGGAGTCACTCACCTATGATCTTGAGGGGAGATAATGGATATGGTTAAATCTAGATGAAAAGGGCCTATTCATGGCCTCTACTAAAGCCTATTGCATTTTTACCCTTTCCTCAAAACCCCAATTTTCTTGGAAAATAAAATAAAACACAATGGACTTCCTATGATGAATTGTAAGTAGGATGCAAAGTCATTTTCTTACTATTTTAAGGGTAGATGCTCAAGTATATCCAATCTAGAGGGAAAAGGTCCACTTAGTATCTTTGGAAGGTATTTTGCCATCTTCCCTTTCCTTTTCAAAAATCTAGTTTTGAAAACCAAAACAACAAAATTGTGAGCTTTCTGACAATGGATCATGAATTTAAGTCTAGAGTGACTCTTCTATGATTTTGAGGGAGGGCATTTGTGTAGGCTCAATTTGGAGGGAAAGGTTTTACTTGATCTTTTATTAAATTTATTGATTTTCCTTCCCTTTTTTTTCAAAAGAAGATTACTTCCTCTTATTCCTTAAAAAAAGTGAGCTTCTCAACAACAAATTAAGGGTTAAAGTGTAGAAACACTTTCCATGATTCTGAGCAAAAGCACTCAACTGGGTCCAATTTGGGGAGAAAGGGTCCATTTGATGCTTTTGATGAGCTCATGGCATTTTGCAACTAGAGTAGTTTTTGTACTAATTCCTTAAAACTCCAAACTTTTACTACAACTATTATTTGCCACATGCTTTGAAACTAGAAAACAACAAAATACCAAGTAGTACTAAGAGAGAGCTGTAGGGTGCTAATACCTTCCCTATGTGCAACCAACCCCCAAACCTATTTTGTAATGTAGATAATTTTTCTTGTGTTTGATCTCACCATTTCACTTAGATCAATGGTGACTCCTTTTGTTCAAAAATAATTTCTCCTTAAACACCATCATTTTTTTAGTCTTCATTATGCATCACATGTTGACAGCTTGGGTACTCCATTAGGGACATTAGAAGATTAGACCATATACAATTGTTGATTAGTGTTTGTTTTTCTTTTTTGTGCTTTGAGTGGAATATCTTGCTTGACTAAGTTACAAATGATTGCTTGGTTGCTATGTGTCTATTATGTCTTGATAGATTAGGCTTTAAATGACTTACTTTATTGCAATATTTTCTTTGAATAGGCTGACTATTTGCTTGTTTTGTAGGTTGAGCGAGTGTTCTTTCCCCACACACTCAAACACATTGGACTACACACCTTAATATTGGGGAGGTCATGACCCCTGAGCTCTATACCCAAACTCTTTAGGTTACATTGTAGGCTAGTAAGGATGAAGTAAAGGTTAGCCTTCATGAAACCAATAAGTTTTTGTACAAGTGGCCAAACATCCCCACTCAAATTGGCTCTCTTTGAGGACAAGTTAGGGACCTAGATTAGTAATTTAGAATCTAACCATGCATTGCTAGAAATCCTAGTGCCTACCATTCCTAAAATGTATGGCCGAACCTTTGGACATGATAAGTGTTGACATGTGACATGAAATAGCAACTATTTTAAAACAATTTTGAAAAAAAGAGGTTTGGAAAATGGGGTTTTGAAAATTTTAGTTAAAAATTGAGAATTTTGGTATCTTTGTTGACCTAATTTTAAATTATTAGATTGGATATCAAAAAATAGGTTTGCATGGCAGAAATAAGGTTTGGAGGTTGGTTACATGTAGGAAAGGCATTAGCACCATTGCAGCATTCTTTCGGTACTACATTGGTGTTTTGTTGCTTTTTGGTTTCAAAATTGTGCTTTGGTTTTGCCAAAACAAATTTATTTTATTTTTGTTTGTCTCACTATTGGCTTTACACATGGTTAAGCAAATTCGTGATTGATGTCACCATTGAGTAGCATTTACCTATTATTGTCGAAAGAAAAAATTTAATGCCTAGCTTATCTAGAACTTACATTGAAATTGGATGCCTAATTTGACTAGGACTTATTCAGCTTGGCTAGGTGTGGAAAGGTACCTAGCTTGAATAAGGTTTAGGCAAAGTAGATTGGGCTTCTAAATGAGTACCTTGCTTGACTAGGGGTTTCAAGGGTAATTTTGGATTTTTAGGAGGTGTGGAAGAAGGGGGGATTTGTGTTAATCATGTTATCCAAACTTTGCTAATTTCTCCAACATGACCCAATATGTGATTACATTCAGGATAGTCAATAGTGGTCATTTTCACTAACTAGACTACACAACCACCATTGGGAAGAATCTAGTTTTGAATGGCAATGAATGAATATGGTGTGTTAAGAAGGCATTAATTCATAATGATTGTGTAAGAGAGGTCCCACCAATTTCTCTAATGTAATCATCATCAGAATGGTTAGCAATGGTTGCTTTTGCCAACCGTGCTCACTATTATCCTTGGAGAAAGTCAGCTTTTGAAAAGGTAGGATAGATATTCAAAGAAAAGCATTGGATTTCAGGGTAAGGATAATAATCACTTAAGTAGGCTATGCCGATTTCTTCAACATAACTCAAAATACAATTATCCTAGGGATAGTCAACTATGGTAGCTCTCACTAACCACACCAAAGACCGTGGTCAAAAAAGATTTTGGCACTTCGAGAAGCAAGTAAGGCTGGTAATTGGAGATTTCTAAAAAACAATTTGAAGTCTCAATCCCTTTCCTTAAATTTTGGATAAATTTGGATATTTTAAAATTATATTTTTATTCCAAAAATTCAAGAATGATAATTTAGGAATTTCCTAGTTGTCATGTTCATAAAGCATCAAAAAGCTAATTAATTAAAATGATAAAAGGATGCAAGCAATAACTAACATTGGTCTTAATTACAAATAATTTTGTCCAAGCACAAAATAGAAAGAGTCACACTTCAAATTTATTTTATTTTTGTTTATGCCCAAAGCCCATTTGAGATTCAGGTTTTCCATTGAAAAGAAAAAGACATGAGCTGGCTCTAGATTTCACTTTTAAAAATTTATATATATATATATATATATATTTAAACACAAAAGGAAAAATTGTTATAAAATGGGGTAGTGGACCTCGGTTTGAGTGTTGACCCAAACCAAGGCTAGATTGCCCCACCTGTTCAACTCTTTAAACTAATTTTTTTTTTTTTAAACATCATGGAAATAGCAAAAACAGAGAGAGGCTGGCCAATTTGGGCTTATTTAAAGTCCCTTTCCCCACATTGATTACACCTTTTCCTTTTTTAAAAAATGACTTTTTCATTATTTTTTTTAAAAAAGTTAACTAAAATTAGATAAAATGTACGCATAAAAAACACTCTTAATACATTTACTTTTATCAAATGTAAATACAAAAAATACCCATAATTTTTTGCAAAAAAATTAGAACTAAGCCATAATTTTATTCTATTTTTGAAAATAAAAGATTTTTTTGAATTATTTTGGAAGAGGCAATTATAGGGTACATTGCACCTTTCCTAGGGTGCAATGCACCTTGCTACAACTTCCCCTACATGAAGACTGAACCCAAAGGGGCTAAAGCTCTTGGGAAACTAGGAGCCCAACGGCTTGTGGTGACATTGATTGTTGCAAATCAACCTAACTGATAGCATTGGTGGAGGGGTGTGGAAATGGTCCCCTTCTGCCACTTTGTTTAAAAACTTAGAGTCGAGAGAGAAAGAGAGTGCAAACGAATGTGAAAACAAACTCCACCCAATCAACAAAAGTAAGTGATATACTTACTTTAGAAAATGTGCATGCAAATAGAGGAGGTGAAAAGGATAAGTTAGATTTGTTCTTTTGTATGTGAATGGTGGGACTTCATAGATTTGTAAGCTTGGTCTCTCTAGAGTAATCAAAACCTTAGTGCTTTGTCTCTAACTTTGGGAATGACTAAGCTTCTTAGTTGAATATAGCACTCATGTCTCGGTCTCCCTATATTCTCTTGTGCAAACTGTCCTTCTCTAAATCTTTTTATGAAGCTAGTCTCTAGCTCCTCATTTGCCTGAAAGCTCTCAACCTTACTATGTCTAAGTCTTAATCTTTTTTGATCTGTGAGTCTCCTCACAGAGCCATCACCACATCCATAAGCAATCAGCACCTCCTCTCTTCTGTGATGCTTCTCCCTTTCCTTGTTTTTACAAACCCTTTTTTTAATGCTTGAAAACTCCTCTTAAACCTTTGCCTCATTCCCTTTCTTGTGCTTACACCAAAGAGCCAATTCATCAGTTGCTTTCTCCTTCTCTATTTGGTTCTTCATTTTTTTTTCTTTTTTTTTATTTTTGTTAAATGAAAATTAGGTAAAATAAGGAAAGTTTACCCAAAATATCACCTTTAATCCTATTATTTTACTAAATTCAACTGCAATAATTTAAAATTAAGTTGATAATATTATGAACCCAACCAAGGGTTTACTTTTATTTTTGGAGTTTTCCACTATTTATTACATTTTTTCAAGTTTAATATCGAATACTACTAAATTCTTTAACTTTATCCAAATTAAACCCAAAAATTATGTAACTAAGTGGAAAAGTTTCTGAATTCACTAATGGGTTTATTTTTATTTTTTAGGTCTAAATAAAATTAAATATCTACAGAATGCCACTTTGCCCACTTTCTAAGAATTAGAAGTAGGGCAAGTGTAGAGAGACTTTAATTTGGCTGGAACAAAAGTGTAGGTCATTTTTATTATATTAGAATGTTCGTAAAAGCTACTGAGAGATTATCTCTATGGATTGTAAAAACTACAAGGTAGATTGTCTAACTAGATTAGGACATCTACCAAAATTAGGAGTAGATTATCTTTATTACATTGGAAAATCTACAAGGTAGATTATCCTTAGTAGATTGGGACATCTAGATTATCCTTATTGGATTAGGAAATCTACTAGGTAGATCGTTCTTACTAGATTGGGATGTCTACGAAAACAAGAGTTATTCTTATACATGACTTACTATGTTGTGAGATTAATTTATTTAAGAGATGGATAATCCACTTGAGACATTGATAAATGACCTAGATTTTGCCCAAGTATCTAGGCTTGACCTGCAACGCTTACAAGATCAATTTAACAAGGGTTCTATCCACCCAACTAGACCATAGGAAATGACCTAAAATTTTGCCCTTGTACCTAGGATTAATTCATAATTGTAAAATTAATTTAACAAGAAAGATTACCATCCACCCAATCAAGACCATAGAAAATGACTTAGGATTTTTCTTATGTACCAAGGCTCGATTCAAAAAATGCATGCTTGACATGCAAATGTGTTTGATTTGAAAGAATATGCTTATTATGTTAGTGTGCTTAACAAGTGTCATGCTTGACATGCAAACATGCTTGACATGTGGAAGGCTTGACCTAAAATCCATGCTTGACCCACTAATGAGATTGATATGATTCAAAAACCTTGACCCTAAAATGCTTGTTTGTCTTGACTTAGTGTTTGATTGCGAATGCATGTTTGACATAACTCAGTGTTATTTTGAAATGACATGACATGCTCTACATTTAATGCATATCTGATTCATCAAATTATGATTACATAATTTGTTTCCTCTAATCCCACTCTCTCTATAACAAAGCCATGTAGGAGCTAGAGCTAAGCATAAATGATCCTTGAAGGCATCACTTACTGGCATAGGACTTTTGAAAATGACTACATCGATCCCAACATCTATCTCTTAGGTTTTCTATCCTTTATATCTCCACCTAATAGTCAACTATGCAGTCCTCTAGGCAAGTGGTTTTACCCAACTGGAAGGGTTACTATTCACATAACGAGGATCAAATTGAAAGGGTTACTATCCAGCCTATGAGATCAACTTAGGAGGGTTATTATCCACCCAATGAGGATCAAATTAAAAGGTTATTATCCACCCAGTGGGATCTACACAAAAGGGTTGTTATCCATTCAACCAGGATCAACTCAAAATGTTTATTATCCACCCTATCGGGATAAACTCAAAAGAGTTACTATGCACCCAAACAAGAATCAAATATAAGGGTTACTATGCACCCAACATGGATCAAATTGGAAGCATTACTATTTAGTCGATGGGGATCAACTTAAAAGGTTTATTATCCACCCTATGGGGATCAAGTCAAAAGGGTTACTAGCCATGTAGTGGGAATCAAATTAGGTGGATTACTATCCACCCAATGAGGATCAAATTGGAAGGGTTACTATGCACCTTACAAGGATTAACTTAGGAGAGTTATTATCCACCCAATAGGGACAAATTGGAAGTGACCTAGAGAAAACATTCTAGGCTCAACTCACACCAAAGTGAGACTAATTTAACTAAAAGGACTCAGAGGAAACATCTTTGGCTTGGCTTGCACCATAGTGAGGTTGATTTAACCAAAGAAGGATTCAAACTTATCAAGAAGACATAAAGCTTCATTAAGGATAAAGAAATCTCCCTTTTCCACACAAATAATTTGCATGTTAGGATTTACCTAAATGCTAAAGATGTAATGCAATAATGATAATGCATGCTATCATACTAAGAGGTATGTTGAATTCTAGAGGAATCGTATGAAAAGAAATTCTACATGTCACTTCATGCCATTTAGAAACTCTTGAGGCAAAATCATGGATAAGACAATTTTGACACTCTTCACCTTTAGCTTGCTCATTCTATCTAGGGAGTGTCCCAGTGATAAAGAATCCTTCATACGTTAATTGCCCCAGTTTTCACCCTTTATTCATAAGGAGACTGTATTTTTTTACTTTCACTACCCTTATTTGCATACCTAGATTAACCTCTTTTGTTAGGCCCACTTAAATAAGTCTGACTTCATCCATCATGTGAAAGGGAATACCAGCGGCTCACCAATTCTTGAAGCCAATTCATGGTTCTAGAAGTACTTGATTAACATTGTTTGTAGGCACTTGACTCCCTTCACTTTGCATGAGAATGCATTATGGGAAGTAAAGGTATATATGGCAAGAGAAGAAACCATATAATGGGATCTAAAATTGGGTACTATGACCTTCAGAGGTGGGATTAGAGGGTGGAATATGGCTAGTTGCCCCAATTACAAGTGAAATTAGAGTAATGAACACACTTGGAGTAATACCTTTTAGGATCCAGGATTTGGTAAACTACTCCTTGTTTGCTAGGTCAGAGTCCTTTTAGAGAAGTTTCTTTGTAAATCTCTCTACACTTCCAAGGTGAGTTTTTTATATAGGCCTTTTCTCCCATTTATTGTACCAATTTGAGATATGATCACCTTTGAGTGTAGAAATGCTTTTCAACTTCAGGTTCACCCTCAGGTTCTTGCCCTAAAAATATTTTTCAATTTCAAGTTTGCTCCCTAATTATTGCCCTAGTTTAGATTTTGATTGCCCTCAAGCAAAGAGATGTTGAAAAACTTTCCTTTATGCATCCTCTTTATTATCCAAAATGAAGCCTTAAAGGAATGCCTTTGGTGGATTAGGATAACCTTTTGATCATTACTCAATTCCCCACTATTGACATCTAATTTGGTCTAGTCAAAATAATTAAAATGGAATAAAAATCAATAATCAAAAATTAAAAAGTTTAAAAAAATGAAAAATTAAAAAGGAAAATTAAGAAATAAAATTAGAAGATAAAGAAAGACTAGATAAGAATCTTGGGGGAAAAGGACAAACTTCCTCAACATTTTGGAGACAAGAACACACATGTTCCTTGAGTTTCTTCTCAGAAAAAGATTCCTTCACATATTCTTCCAAATACCTCAACAAAATCATGCCCATCCATATGCATGGGCTCACATGGGAACTCATCCATTTAGTGTTGTACCTCTACACACTTACCTTCATTGCATGTTAGAACTCTTTCGCTTAATGCATGCCCTTTCTCCTACATGCTCTGGCACTCTAACTATCACTCTCTCCTCTCTTTTGGCATCATCACACTAGGCTACATAAGAGAAGCCACACTTGAGAGAGGTTACATAAAGAGTAGCGTAGGGAAAGAACCAAAACAAAGAAAAGGCAAGAGCATGTGATGCAAAGGAGAAATCAAATAAAGAAAAGTTACATAGAGAGTAGCACGGAGAAAGAATCAAACCAAAAAGAAAGCAAAGAGCAAGAGACATGTAGAGGAAAATTGAAGGAAGAAAAGACACAGAGAATGGCCAAGAAAGAGCTCAAAATGAAAAGAAATAGGAAGAAGAAATCAAAAGAAAAGAAAACAAGAGCAAGAGACATGTAGAGGATAGACTAAAACAAAAGACAAATAGAAAGGAGCAATAGAGAGAAACCAAGAGAGAGCAAGAAGGAGAGACCTAAGGCAAAGGCTTTTAAAAGGAAGAGAGGCCATGAGCAAAAGGGGATTAGAGGGAAGATAGAATCAAAACAAAAGAGAAAGATGAAGGGAGAGAAAAAGGGACCAAGAATAAAGAGAGAATGAGTGGAAGAATAAAGAAAGCACAAAGGGGACAAAGAATCCAGAAGGAAACTCAACAGAAGAAGAGAGTAGTAAAACTTTCACCTACTCACACTTGAGGGGAGCTCAGGTTGGTGTTCCATTTTCTTTGGCTTTGCCTTGATCTAGTTCTTTGTTGTGCATCTTGGACTATTAAAAATGTGATGTTTTGTTTTTAGTAAGAGAAAACAAAATAGTAAGGGAGAGCCATCATCCTTATGGGTAAGGAGGGCTGATTTTTTCATGCCTTTGAAACGTCACAGAGGTTGAAATTTGGAAGGGTGGGTGTACCAAACCAACTTTTTGGTGTGATGCATCCAATACCTATCCCCTCAAAAAATAATTCAAAAAGAAAAAATATTTCACAAAAATAAAACTAAATATATAGTTTGATCCATAAAATTTTTTAAGAATTTTTGGTACTAGTTTGAAAATTTTCTATTGAAGATTGTGAAATTTAACTATATTATTTTTGTCAATTCTTTTTGTTCCTAGACAATATAAAAAAATTTCTTTGACAAAAAAATATTTTAATTTCTTTGTTTGGTTGGATAAAATTAATACTATTTTCCATAAATTTCTAAAATTAATTTGAAAAAGATCAAAAAATCAAACAGTGCTAGTAATTAAAATTACTTGTTTCATGTTAGAAAGAAAAAATAAAAAATGAAAAATGAAAAGGATCCATATCTAAACCTATGTGCATTTGTCTCTTCTTTGTTATTATTTTTAGTTTAAAAAAGTCTTACACTATTTACATTCACAAATTTTATTTGTGTCCTACACTATTGACGTACAATAATTCCATTTGTATCCCATAATATTCACACAAATAAATTTCGTTTGTGTTGCAACTATTCATGCAATTAAATTCCATTTGTCTCACACTATTCACATACAATAGTTCCATTTGTGCCCCAACATTATTCACCACTCTTAATTCCATTTGTGTCCTTCATTGTCATTCTCTTATTTCATCTTTTAAATTTAGATTCTTTATGACGATGGATAAAGGGGGTTGTCAGTCAACTGACTACTATCTAACTATCTTAAGAGAAATTGCATCATAAGCTTAACAGTTAACTAGCATGGTTCCTTTTATACATTTAAAAAGATACATCCCTATTTTTCAAAAGCCCTAGTCAAGCTAGGCAAACATTTTAAAATCTAATCAAGCTAGGTACACCCTTATTTTTCAATAAGCCCTAATTAAGCCAGGCAACTATTTTTTATGTAAACCCTGGATGAATCAGGCATCAAATTAATCTCTTTCACTATAATGGCTAAACACCACTCACTAGTGGTGATAATTTTGGATCATGCTTGATCATGTGCAAAACCAACAGTGGGACAATAAAATCAAGAAATAAAATAAATTTATTTTTTGACAAGATACAAAGCAAAGTTTTTGGAATCAAAAGCAACAAACACCAATGTAGAATGACATTGTAGGGTGTCAATACCTTCTTTACACGTAACTAACTACCAAATCCATTTTTCTGTAATGCAGATCATACTCTCTAGTGTCTAACTTCACCATTTCAATCTAAGTTAGTGACAACTCCATTTTTATTTCTTTCCCTAAACAACTTTTTTCCAAACTCATTTTCATCTTTTGTGATCGTAACTTCACGTTTCATGTCAACAACTTGGTGACTCCACTAGGGAAATTTAAGGGTTAGGCCACATGAGTTGGTGCTTGCTACTTTTTGTTTTCTATTTCTGTGCTTTGGTTGGTTGTCTAGTTTATTTGTCTTCTAGACTTCTAATTTTGCATTTTGGATTGTGTTTTGCGATTTTTAACTTTGCATTTTGGAATTGCATTCTTAAATCATGCTACTAGATTAGGTCTGGATAACTTACTTTTCACAATATTATCCACTATATCTATGGACTAGTGGCTAGGTAAATATTTTGCAACTTGTGAGCAAGTGAATGGATGGTTTATTCCCTACACATACTCCTACACCACATTGCACCTTAGAAAAGGGGAGGTCATGACCCCTGCGCTCTTAGAAACCTTTAGGCTAGTGAGGGCATGAAGTAATGTCGCCCTTCATGAGACCCTTAGTATTTGTGTAGGCAGCTAAACACCCTCACTCAAGTTGACCCTTTGGGGCAATTTGGGAACCTAATTTTAGGAGTCTAGAACCTACCCACTTGCACACTGATAGTAACTTTAGAGCCATCTTATGAAGAAAGTTCAACCTAAATCTTTGGATATGGAAAATAAGCCTAGGATTTACCATGACATAGGCACAATTGGGAAATATTATTATTTGCTCACTTGTAACTACATGCATTTCATCCTTTGCATCATTTTAAAATAGGAGACCTCTCATTGCACCCACCATGATAGCATGCATATGCTCTCAACCCGAGCTTCTTTGTCTTTGATAGGTTAGGAAGGTATCCTTCATGAAGCCTCTAGACTTCATCTAGGTGCTTGAACTTCCTCACTCAAATAGCTCTTGGCATGTTGGATTGCCTTAAATAAGAGCAAGTTAGGGATTTGTGTAAGTATTGTAAACCCTTGCCATCATGTTTTAACTATAGCTCACAAGAGGCACCTTGTATTCATGTCATTATCTTTGTTTTAATTTGAACATCATAGTTATCAGTTTCCTTTGACTCAAATTTTAGGTGACATCATTATGGACATTAACATTGCATTAAATCCTACCACAATCACTGTAAAACCCCATGACCAAGTGCTCTTCACTCAAGAAAAGGCTTAGAAGGAGCAAGGGGATGTCTTAAGTGAACAAGATGGTGTGGTATTGCAAAAAATTAAGAAGATGTCCTTTGAGTTGAACGACTTGTCCAACATAGGAAGGTTTGGGATAAATTTACTAACTTAGAAAAAGGGCAATTTGTGGGGAAGTATGATTATTTAGGAAACCTATTATAGGTCTTAATAGAGGAGGCATTGCCCCTTTTGCTATCAACTAATAAACACTCAAGAGTAGTTGAAGGGGGTGAAAGCTAGCATAAGGCTGGTCGTGAGGATAGCAACCACCAAAATGATGCAGATAGCTGAGTGAGAAGTAACGTTAGGACCTAGTCCTACCAAAAGCCTTCTTGAGGAGCTGAAGAAGCACTATATCAAAGTAAGGAAACTACATAGATATTGCTAGGGTTGATCCCAAGTTTTATTTCTTGTTCAAAGAAAACACCCTTAGAGATGGTTATGATTATTCTTCTTGACATTAATGAAAAAGGGGTTTTTGATGTTACCCAAAATTTAAACTAGTTATATTTCTTGCATACCAACATTACATATGCATGCTGAAATTTAGTTACTCATTTGCATTTAAATAATTCAGTTAAAAAAATTATGGCTTTAATTACGCAATCTTAATCCAAGTGAATGGGAGAATTGAGCCAAGAGAAAATAGCTAAAGGACTACAAGCCAAAGTGATGACCACAATGCCTAAATGGCCAAGTTGACTTAGTTGCTTCAGGCAAAAGCTTCTAGTAAAAGCGAGACCCCACCATTTAACCCTCAAGATCCATAATCCCACCATCAATAAAGACTAAGTAACTAGAGTCAACCAAGTTACCAATCTCCTTCTCAAGGGGTCCAACACTCACAATATTTGCCTAGGTTTAGTTTACAAAACCAATAGTTTGGCATGGAGTTAGAAACTGACACATACCTACATTACTTGTGGGAGCTATATATACAACACCCTCAAGGCCCACAGCCACAAGTCCAATAGGTTCCTTACCTGCATTACCACAAGGGTCTGTACCCTCAATATACACATGGGAAACAACCTCAAGGACCATGTTTCCAACACTCACATGGTCTTGGTCATCAATAGTTTGGCATGGAATTAGAAACTGACACCATACCTATTTTTAATGACTTTGTAAAGTTGGAAAAGTTAAAGAAGAGTGCTGCAGAAGCCTAAATCCAAGAAAAATATGAGAAGCCAGAGGCAAGAATGAACAAATAGGAAGGATTTAAGGAGGACATATTGGATGTGTACAACATGGGATTAGTGCTAGACGTGATTATCCCTCCTAAGTTCAAAGTCTCAGAGTTTATCAAATATAATGGAACTTCATGCCCTAAGGGTCACTTGATCATGTATAGCCATAAGATGGTAGTAAATAATGACAATGACAAATTGATAATGCATGCCTTCCAAGATAGTTTGGTTGATGGACCCACAGAGTGGTACATTAGCTAGACTATAATTCTGTTCGTTTATGGTAGGATTTGGTTAAGGTATTATTGAGGTAGTACAAGTTTAACTAGGTCATGGCCCTAGACAAGACATATATCCAAAGTATGGCTAAGGCAAATAATGAGCCATTTAAGGAATATGTCTAACACTAAAGGAAAGTGACAATTAGGGTGCAACTACCTTTAACGGATAAAGAAATAGCTTAATATTTATTAAGACACTAAGTTATCCATTCTATAGGAAGATGGTATGGCTTAGCAATTCAAGCTTCCCTAATTTAGTAATCATCGAGGAAAACATAGAAATGGAAATTCAAGAGGGGAAGATGGCAAGATCTTTGTATCCAAAGAAGACCTCATCCCAAGGAAAAAAGAAGGAAGAAGTCTATGCTATAGATACACAATAAAATTGGAAGAGAAAAGGTAAATGCAACAAGAATCAACAGGTTATCAAGCCCCTCAAATTGCATTTACTCCTGTGATGACAGTGGCCTAGTGCCCTCTAGTAAATTTAATGCTACTGCAATACCGAGTTGCATCCTAGTTGACACATCCTCAATAATAAGTTACATATTAACCGACACCATAGAATCAACCTATTGCTTATCAATCGAGGACTCAATTGCAACATACTATTTATCAATAAAAAGCTTAGTTTCAATTAGGCCAGAATAGGTGTAATGATAGAAATTGCCAAGATTTTGACCCTATTCCTATACCTTATTCATAATTATTGCCACAACAGTCACAGAATAATTTGGTCTCAATTAGCCCACTCCCTTCTCTACAACCTCCTTACCCACCATGGTACAATGATAAGCTCACATGTGAATACCATGTTGTGGCTAAAAGGCACTTCGTTGATAATTGCACTATATTAAAGAAAAAGGTCTAAGACCTCATTGATGCCAAGTGGTTGAATTTTGGCCTAGTCACCCTAGGACCTAATGTTGATGGAAATCCCTTACCTAACCATGGAGGGTCAAGTGTAAACATGATCACAAATGAAGCAAATTTTGTTTTAAAGAAGTTAGCAACTGAAATTAAAACTCCTATGGGCCATATCTTTTGGGCATGGGTAGAACATGGATGGATTGAGAAAAAGTATGAAGTTGTCCTAAGTACTAGTTGTGAGTATCATGGTGAAAAAGTAGACCATGGAATTAACGAATGCTAGGCTTTTTGAGACCTACTTCAAGGGCTAATGAATAAAGGCATATTGAAAATGTGAATGCTATTGATTCCCATCCTATACAACAAACACGGGGGCAAACTGAGATGAAGGATACTGTGAAATCATTAATAATCAAATTTATGGTACAGGAAGTGTAGTATTTAGTCAGGAAATGAAGCCTCTATCCATCAAGTATACAACTAATGGATCATGAATACCACCAATACCCATTGAGGCCATGGGCCAATTGATAATCAAGACTCCTCAACCATTTTCTTACAAGAGTGATAAGGTAATTTTGTGGGATTACAGTTGCCAAGTGTTGACCCTAAATTTTGTTTTGGAGTCGCCACTAACTTAAAATGCCTAAGGTGAGATCGGATACCTAATTAAAAAATGGTTTACATTTCAGAGATTGAGTTCGGGGGTTAGTTATGTTTTAGAGAAGGTGTTAGTACCTAAACGCCCTTTTAGTACCAAAAATGATCTAATTAATTTATCTTGATTAATTTATGTTAGTTTAAAATATTTTTAAAAAAGTATTTTTGAAAATAATCCCTACCCATTCTGGATTAGGATTTAAAAACAATTTTGAAAAAAAAACCCTTCCTATTCTAGTCTAGGGTTTTAAAGAAAATCTCCTTCCTATTTCAGTCCGGAGTTTTTAAAAAAAAATTGAAAATAATCCCCTTTCTATTCCAGGTTGGGGAATAATTTACAAAAAAAACCTTGAAAAAAGTCCCATCTCTATTCCACATCAAGGTTTTTTTTTTATTTTACAAAAAAGGGAGAAATATTTACATCACCCATGTGATCATTTTTCTAATTTATTTTTATTTAAAAAAAGGACACACTTGGATTCATTTACTTTTATTAAATTTTAACTTCAACTAATAATTTATTTTTTGTTTTTATTTTTATTTTCTCTCTTATTTTTCCTCTAAAAGAACACAAAATTCATCTAAAGCAAAAATGTAGAACTTAACTATTTCTTTCAAATCAAAGCCCACGTCACTTTCTTCATTATATTCTTATTATACCATAACTAATAAAGCCATACCCATATCAAAAATTGGGAACATAGAAACTACGAAGTTAGCAACATGGAAACTATGAAGAGTGAGAGAACAGTACTTGTGAACTCAGATGACCATACCTTGGGATAAAAGTAACACTTGCTTCAAATGGAAACGATCAGCAAGAAGATTGACACTTAACAGGACTTGGTGAGGTTGATGCAACCAACTATGCCCACTTCTGCAGCAACAGCAAGAGCGAATGACTCTCTAGTTGTGGATGAGTCTTTCACAATGCTATGATGTAGTAAATGGAGTGGGTCTACTTCGTATAGTGAGGAAAAACTTGCTTCTACTCCTAGGCTTCTTGGAGTCACACTGGCAACGTGATGAAGCAGCTGGAGGAACTTTCGATTGGCAAAAGGAGAATAGAACCCAAAGGCATCTTGAACAGTAGTTGCGTGCTAGGTTTCTGAGTAGTGGTAGTGGCACTATTCTTATTAGAAGAAACATTACTGGGCAAGGACTTTTGCAGTGGTAGAGAAGAGAGGCGGCCAAAGTACTATAATAGAACGGCAGTGGAATTCTTGGGGTGGTTGCACCGAGACCAGCAACAAGGTTAAATCACAACAGAAGAACTGGAGCAACAGCTCTGCAAAAGCGAAGAGTAGTCGGGGCATTAGCGGGTGAGAACGCCAATGATGGGTTTCACCAAAGAAGTTAGTAGTGCAGTGGAACCCGATGATGAAACCTCTCGACGCTGGAACAAACCGAGCTTTAAGCAATGCAAGACTATAGGTATAGCAGTAGCATGGGGCAATGGTGCCGAGCTTTGATCAATGTTGCTAGTCTTCTTCAAAGAAGTGAGAATGAAGGTGCCTGGGCATCGTCTCTACGGAAGACAGTTGCTGATGACGGGATACGGAGATGAAAAAGGTATAGCTTTTAGTTGAAGGTTCCATGAAGTACTGAGTAAGTAATTGGCTGTGAAGTGCAGTTAGAGGAAGTGCAGTGGAAAACAGGCAGATTTTGGCCATGATAAGTGAAGGGGCACAGTGCTGGCTCTTTTCTTCTTTTTCTAATAATGAGCTGAATTTGTTTAGCTCTCCTTTTCGGCTTATGTTTATGAAAAAACCCCCCACTTTTTTGTGCGCAAAGGATTTTTATAGTTGTTAAATTAGAATTTGCTTTCTAAACAAATTTTGGTTTCCTAGTTTTGTTTGTATTTGATCTCCTATCTTTTATCTTTTTATCTTTTAATTTATTTTCTTATCTTTTAATTTTTTATTTAACTTATTATTTTTTCAATTTTTATCTTTGTCTTTTATCTTTATCTCTTTATTATTTTATCTCTTTTTATTTATCTTGTATTATCATTTTTAATTTTAGTTATCTTGTCTTTTATTTTTCTAATTTTATTTTAGCTTTATTTTAAAATTTTATTTTTGAGTTTGGGCTTGGTTTTATTTTGGATTTAATTGTACTTTGAGCTTAATCTTATTTTATTTTGTTATTTTTTAGTTTAAGTTCGGGTTTGCAATTTATGTTTAAGTTTTAGAAAGTGGGCTAGACAAAACTAGGTGTCTATAGATTGCCCCCCTTTGCTTATCTTTTAGGAACTAGAAGATGGCAAAGGTTGAGAGACACTATTTTGTCTAGGTCAATATATAATGCAAAGGGTTACTATCCACCCAACAGGGACTAAAAATGACCTTAGAATTTTCTCTTTTAATCCTAAGTTCGGAAGGGTTACAATCTACTAAACAGGGACCAAAAATGACCTTAGGATTTCCTTTTTTAATCCTAAGTTCAGAAAAGTTATCATCCACCTAACAGGGACCAGAAGGGTTACTATTCACCTAACAGTGACTAAAATAATCATAGGATTTTCTCTTTTAATCCTAAGTTCATAAGGGTTACCATCCACCTAATCAGGAACTAAAAAGCGATTTTAGAATTTCCTCTTTTAATCCTAAGTTCGGAAGGGTTACCATCCACCCAATAGGGATCAGAAGGGTTACCGTCCATCCAACAGGGACCAAAAATAACCTTAGGATTTCCTCTTTTAATCCTAAGTTTGGAAGGGTTACTGTCCACCCAACAGGGACCAAAAACAATATTAGAATTTCCTCTTTTAATCCTAAGTTCAGAAGGATTACAGTCCACTCAACAGGGACCAAAAATGATTTTAAGATTTTCTCTTTTAATCCTAAGCTCATAAGGGCTACCATCCACCCAACAAAGACTACAAGGATTACTGGCCACCTAACAAGGACTAGAAGAATGACCTTTGAACAGGTTCTTCCCGTAATGGCCTGATTTGTCCTAAATAAGTTTGTCTCTAACTTAATATGGATGAGTTCTTTCTAAAATAGTTTTAAATTGATATAAGATGATATCTTATGTTTGTGCATGTTTGACACGATAATGTGGAATCTTAATGTTTCAAAATCTTAGGGACATGCTCGACTTGTGAAAATTTTAATTTTCTTGAGAATTTAGGCGATGATGGTATACTTGTATGCAATGATGCAATATTATCCTATGATGATGCATGCTTTCATAGAATGAAAATTTTTTAAATTGTAAAAAAAATGCTACTCCATAACCTTTGGGAGCTTTTGAGTTGACTTTGGCACTTTCAAGTCTTCTGACTTACTCTTTCTAGAAGGATTGCCCCAGTGTCACTGAATTCTTAGTATATTCCTTGCCTCAGTTTTCTTATTCATAAAGATGTCATTGTTTGGTTTATTGCCCTGTTTGCATATTTGGACTAAAACCCTTTTTGACATAGTCCTTGAATGTATCTTGGTTCTTTCTTTTCTGAGAAAAATTAATAGTGTGATGCTTTCAGTATTCACTCAAGACAGTTTTCATTCATCTCTTGAAGTCATACTTTAAAACTTTTCTTCACTCACCATTGGAGTTTCGCCAATTTTCAACTCATGTCTTGTCGATTCAAGCAGTACCTCTTACTAGCACTTGACAATTTTTGCTTTGCATGAGAATGCATTTTAAGGAATAAGGATGACTTATGACACAAAGGATATGTAACTTGGTACTTTGGCCTTTTAAAGGAGAGATCAATGAATTGATCAATAACCCATTGCCCCAGTTTAAGTAGGTTAAAGTGTTGGAAACCTTGGGAGTAATACCTTTGGTGATCAAACTTGATTTTTTTTTATGGGTTATAGCCCCATAGGAGAAGTTCCTTTATAACTTTCTGAGTCTCTCCTTGTTTAAAGGTGGGTCATTTGAGTATGAGTTTTTCCATTTGATTGCCCCTAATTTAGACTTTGACTGCCCATGAGCAAAAAATGTTGAAAAGATTATTCTTAATTCATTCTCTTTTATTATCCAAGTGATGCTTCAAGGGAATGCACATAATAATTATTCAATTCTCTAGAATCAAAAGTGTGCTATTAAGCTCTCACTCTAATTCCTTTAGTATTTGCACTTTAGTTAAGTGTTTACTCTAATCACTCTTAAGTGTTTGTACTCTCTGACATGTTTGCACTCACAGATACCCCATAGCCTTGGTTTCATGTCTCTCTCCACTTTAGTTAGTTTACCATATTAGCCATGATCACTAGGACTTTATTTAGCTTGTAATGTAAGGCCTAGGTAATGGGTATGAATAAAAGATATAAGGATTTATCAAATAAGGAGAGTGTGAAGTATGATGTCTCATTTTTCACTTTTTCTTTTTTGGATAAGCTTGTGGCTCAAGGTGAAGTCCATTTCTCTTTACTAGTCTCTTTTTTCTTTTAGCTAGCCCTCTCTTTTTGGTTTAGCACTTTTCTTTTTCATTTTTCCTCAATATTTCTTCTGTTTTCTTTTTTCTGTTTGTGCTTTTTCACATAGTTTTGGAAGGAATACTTTCAATCCTTTCACTTGAGCCTTATATTGTTGCTCATAGCATTTTCCTTCTTTGATATTAGGGATACTCCTTTTAGCTCTCCTTCAAGGTAGAGTAATAGCTTTTCAAATTGAAAGGTTGAAGTTGATGTGGGTCAAAGGAAGGAAGTCAGATAGTGGTCTTGCCATCCTTTTATAGGCTCAAATGGGTGATTATGGGAGTTTTAATATTAGGGTTTAGCTTGAAAGGCTCAAACTGTCCAAAGATGGCCTAGGTCATTTCTTGAATAATGCCGTGTCTAACAAATAGCCTCAAGGGGCATTTATACAAGTTGTAAGGTATCCATTTTCCCACTATAAGCACACTTTCACATAGACCCTCTTTTTCCATTTCATTTAATTAGAAGACACTCGGTCATCCAAGAAAATTGAGTATTTAAGTAAATTTATTTTATCTTTGGTAATTGGATTTATCAAGAATATGATTAAGAAAAATTTTTCTTCATTTATTAGCCCATGAGCATCATTATTTGGGATAAACATATTGCCCCAATGTTAATTTAGTCTAAAAGGCAAAAGAAATTGGATGAAAAGTAATGCATTCATCATGCTAAACATTTTATTGAATTGAAAGGTGTGCCCATAAACCTTGGGCAGAGCCATTAGCAGGTGCCATAAAATAAAAATTTGAAAACAATGCAAAATAAATAAAAGGAAATAGTCCAACTTGCAGTAAGTGGTGCGAGAATGGACCCACTATCACAATATCTTGATTTTTCCATGTCATTCTAGTGTTGGGTAATATTGTTAACATTTTGATTGTCATGATCAGGCAAAGGATTGCCATGCACATCTGGTCCTAGTTGCTTAGGTTCAAAAGTCAACCACTTGGCATCAATCAATCCGTGAACCCTCCTTTTAAATGTAGGACAGTTATCAATGGAGTGGCCCTTTGCCCCTGCATGGTAAGCACAAGTAAGTTTCTCATTGTATCATGGTAGATATGGGGGTTGAAAGGTAGGTGATGGAACTAAAGACACTAGATTATTCTGCAACAATTGAGGTAAGAGCTCGAAGTATGGAATTGGGATAGGATCAAAATTTTCAACTTTCTTATTAAATTGCTGCCTAGGTTGATTCTATTGATACTGTTGGGGTTGTTGTTGAATGGGCTAAGAGGCTTGAGCAACTGGTGCTTGCACAGTTAGTATAGCAATGTTCACAACAAGGATGTTACCTTTTCACTTTCCTTTTTTCTGATATTCTACTGAGTGCAGTCCTTCCTTTTTCTTATCATTTTGGAATTTCTTTTGGCTATCAGCAATTGGCTTTCCCATCTTTCCTATTGTGACTCCTCTTTCTACCTTTTCACCAATAACCACTAAATCAGCAAAATTAGTAGACGTGCATGCTAATATTGTAGCATAATAAGGATCCTCTAGAGTGCTCATAAAAAGAGTAATCATTTCTTTATCTGATATAGGTGGTTGCACTCGAATTGCTACAATTCTCCACCTCTGAGCATAATCTTTAAATGATTCTTTTTCTCCTTTTCTCATGTCCTATAGCCGAAACCTATTAGGGACAACGTTCTTGTTGTATCTATATTGCCTCATAAAGGATTCAGCCAAGTCCTTCCAATGCAAATAGAATGGTGATCCAGGTTTAAATACCATTCTGCAGCTTCATCAATCAGACTATCTTGGAAGATATGCATTAGTATCTTTTCATCATTAGAATAAGCTACCATTTTTTAGATGTACATGAGAAGATGAGTCTTTGGACAAGATGTCCCATTATACTTGGTAAATTTAGGGACCTTGAACTTTAGTGGCAAGATCACATGAGGGACTAGTCCCATTTTTGAGAGATCCAACACATCATCATCGTCCGAGAATCCTTCAATCTTCCTCATTCTAGCTTTTAGAATCTCATACCTTTCTTGGGCCTTGGCCTAATGGCCTTCCTTAATTTCTCCTGTTCCTCTGGATCATGAAAGTTTGGGATGATTTTGACTTCTAGGCCTTTTTCATGGTAAGAGTTTTGGGCTTGCTAATTCTTAGGTTGCTCTTGATTACAAGTATCTTTTGGCCCTCAATAACTATTTTGACTTCTTGTTCTTGATCGTGGGGATCTTTTGGCCCTTGACAACCATTATGAACTTGTAGTTTCATTATTTCCATCATTTTGGCCAACTGACCCTTGAGTTGGTTGATCTCGCTCTGCATTTCCTCCATCATCTTTTCTTGCCTAGAATTTTCCTAACCTAAGCCTTCCATCTGCCCACTTCGAGAACATGTTGTCAGTACCATGATTACTTGCTATCCTTTTGAGTGAAGAATGCATTATTGGTATGCAAATGAGAATATATGCATATGAATGTGATGCCATGCATGAAGCCAAAAGTGTGCAACTTATGCAAGTGTCAATGAAGAATGCATGCTTTTTTTTTCAAGACCTATTTCAACCCATGTTGGTAAAGGTCTACATCTCCTAGGAAAATCCCTAAATTATTTCCTATTCTAATTTATCTTGTCAAAGAAAGAGTTTTAGAAATCTTAAGAGGCTATTCCTTTTTCTTTTTTTTTTTCCCTATCTATCCTAAATGTAAATAAATTTTAAGCTTAGGGACTTCATGTATATAGAAATAACATGTATATGGTAAGAGAATTGTGCTAAAAACATAATCATAAACACGTGATGAGGTAAAGGAAATGTTCCCTATTGTGCCTAATTTCAGGTAAATCCTAGGTCCTTGTTTACTCTCATGGGCTTGGGCTAACTCTCTCTCTCACAAGGGATGGCTCTAAGACTATTATTAGTGCAAAGGTAGGTTTTATGTTTCCTACATCAAGTCCCCAAATTATTCTTGGAAGGATAAATTTGAGTGGGGTGTTTCAAGTGCCTATGCGGAGACCAAAGGTCTCTTGAAGGCTAACCTTACTACACCCCTCTAACGTACAAGGTATCCTAAACGGCCCGAGTGTAAGGCATAGGGGTTATGACCTCCCCTTTATTCTAGTGCATAGTGAGAGTGACACTATGTATGGGGAATCATATCCCAAATCTAAAAAAAAAAAATACATGCAAATATATACATTTATATGAAAAGAAACACTAGAAGCCATTGAGGGTACCTTCTATTTCGTCATCTCCGCAAAAGTAAAAATCAAACCCACAAATCAATCAAGAAATTAATAAGATTATTCTTTAAATTGGCCCAACCCTCTAATATCCCCAGTGGAGTTGTCAAGCTATTGACCCTAAATTTTCTTTTAGAGTCACCACCAACCTAAAATGCCTAAGGTAAGATTGGACACCTAATTAAAAAATAGTCTACACTTTAGAAATTGAGTTCGGGGGCTGGTTACGTTTTAGGGAAAGGTGTTAGCACCTTAAACACCCTTTCAGTACCAAAAATAATCTAATTAATTTATCTTGATTAATTTATGTTAGTTTAAAATATTTTTAAAAAAAAGATTTTTGAAAATAATCCTTACCCATTCCGGATTAGGATTTAAAAATAATTTTGAAAAAAAACCCCTTCCTATTTTAGTCCAAGATTTTAAAGAAAATCTCCTTCCTATTTCAGTCTGGAGTTTTTTAAAAATATTGAAAATAATCCTCTTTCTATTCTATGCTGGGGAATAATTTACAAAAAATTCTATCTCTATTCTACATCAGGTTTTTTTTTTTATTTTACAAAAAAGGGAGAAATATTTACATCACCCATGTGATCATTTTTTCAAATTTATTTTTATTTAAAAAAAAGGACACAAGTTCTTAGATTCATTTACTTTTATTAAATTTTAACTTCAACTAATAATTTATTTTTTCTTTTTTTATTTTTTCTCTTATTTTTCCTCAAAAAGAGCACAGAATTCACCTAAAGCAAAAATGTAGAACTTAACTATTTCTTTCAAATCAAAGCCCACATCATTCTCTTCATTATATTCTTATTATACCATAACTAATAAAGCCATACCCATATCAAAAATTGGCAACATAGAAACTACAAAGTTGGCAACATGGAAACTACGAAGAGTGAGAGAACAGTACTTGTGAACTCAGATGACCATACCTTTGGATAAAATTAATGTTTGCTTTAAATGGAAAAGATTAGCAAGAAGATTGACACTCAATGGGACTTAGTGAGGCTGATGCAACTGACTATGCCTACTTCTATAGCAATAGCAAGAGCGAATGGCTCTCTAGTTATGAGCGAGTCTTTCACAATGCTTTGATGCAGTAGATGGAGTGGGTCTACTTTGTATAGTGAGGAAAAACTTGCTTCTACTCCTAGGCTTCTTGGAGTCACGCTGGCAGTGTGATGAAGCGACTGGAGGAATCTTCGATTGGCAAAAGGAGAACGGAACCCAAAGGCATCTCAAATAGCGGCTGTGTGCTAGGTTTCTGAGTAGTGGTAGCGGCACTGTTCTTATAAGAAGAAACATTACAGGGCAAGGGTCTTTGCGGTGGTAGAGAAGAAAGGTGGCCAAAGTACTGTAACAGAACGGCAGTGAAATTCTTGGGGTGGTTGCACCGAGACTAGCAGCAAGGTTGAATCACGACAGAAGAAGTGGAGCAATGGCTCTGCAGAAGTGAAGAGCAACGGGTAACAACTGGGCAGTAGTGGGTGAGAACGTCATGACTAAAACCAGGAGAACAAACCAGCTAGTAACCAAGAGAAAATAGGACTTTTAATAGTGGTAGCAGTGGTGAATGGAAGGCAGTGGGGCAGTAGCTAGCCCTTCTGATAGTGCAACTCGCTAGTGTTGACCCTAAAATTTTGGTTTTGGATTTTTGGAGTCGCCACTGACCTAAATTACTTAATTTGAGATCAGACACCTAATTTAAAATGGTCTACATTTCAGAGATTAAATTTGGGAGTTGGTTACATTTTATCGAATGTGTTAGCACCCTAAACGCCCTTTCGGTACCAAAAATGATCTAATTAATTTATCTTGATTAATTTATGTTAGTTTTAAAAGATTTTTTTTGAAAATAATCCTTGCCCATTCTGGATCAGGATTTTTTTTTTTAAATTAATTTTGAGAAAAAACCCCTTTTCTATTCTAATCCAAGGTTTTAAAAATAGTTTTGAGAAATTCCCCTTTCTATTCCAGGCCGGGGTTTTAAAAATAATTTTAAGAAAATCCTCTTTCTATTCTAGGCTGGGGTTTTAAAAATAATTTTGAGAAAATGCCTTTCCTATTGTAATCTGGGGTTTTAAAAATAATTTTAAAAAAATTTCCTTTCTATTCCAGTTCAGGGTTTTAAACATAATTTTACAGAAAAGTCCCCTTATTTAACTAGCTTGATTAGAAACTAGGATTAAGATTTAAGAAAAGTAACTTGCCTAGTGTGACTAAGTTAGAGCCAAGATTGCTTAGGACTAAAGAAGAACTTAAGTTGATGATACTATAGTTTTTTAAGAGATAATCCTAATGCTAAAATTTGATGGAAAATCAACAAGAAATTAAATCAATGAATATGGAAGATCAACAAGAACATTGCCTAGGCTAAAATATGTGTAGAATCTTTAATACAAAACATGCAAAATTTTTAGTACATACAAGCCATATGAAGATTCTATATAGAATGCAGAAACGAAATTACAAAATAGAAATAGAGTTGCTAAAATTTATTTTGTGCAGAATTTACGTAACAAAATGCAGAAGTTGAATTGTAGTGTAGAATTTATGAAAGACAGAAAGTGCAAAATGTGCAGAATTTTCAAGCAGAAAATAGTGCAAAATTTTAGTTCAAGATGCAGTACAAAACTATTTAAACAGAATGCAAAACCATGCAAAAATAAAAGCTTGAATGTTCAAAATAGTATAAAATATATGTGTGCAGAAAATTAAAATACCATATGCAGAATTTAATCATGCGCATGATTATGCAGAATTTAAGATGAAATCTATACATGCTAATAGTGTAGAATTTTGACACGATTTTATTTGCATGTAGAGACCCATAGTAAATCAAGATAAAAGGGGTGAAAGAATGTGAAAATACATGCACGCCATGATTAATAAAAATGAAAGTTAATGAAAGTTATGCAAATACTATAGCAAAAATAATCCTAGCTATATTAGGATTAAATTATAAGATATATATATATGATTAAAATTGAACAACATATATGAATCTAAAAGAAAAGAGAAAAAGAGCTTACCTTAAGTGTCTTCCTTTGTGTGATTTGAAAAAAAAAAGGTGTATGCTTATGGTGTGAAGAGTGTGCAATTTAAGGTAGAGTGCAATTACTTTTTTTGGCTCTTTATGCATAAATCTTGGCTCCTTCTTTAACACATGAAAGTCTTTCTTGTATCCCCTTTTTTTTTTTGCTGAAATTGTTAGGCTTTCTCTTCTTCCTTGTAAGCCGTGAAAAAAACCACCTTCTCCTCTTTCTTTTTTGAAATTTTTATATGCTTTTTTCTTTGGTACGTGAACCCACTTTTGAGTGTATGTGATGATGGGTTTTTTGTAAAATTAGAATTCCTTTTTTAGTTAAATTCTTGTTTCCTAGTTTCCCTTATATTTTATCTCTTTTTTATCTTTTCATTCTTTTATCTTTTAATCTTTTTATTTATCTTATCATATCTTAATTTTTGTCTTATTATCTTTATCATTTTTGTCCTATCTTTTGATATTCTTAATTATCTTTTATCCCTTTTTTCTTTTTTTTTTTGTCTTTTATCTTTGTTTTTTATTTATCCTAATATCTTATCCTCTTATTACTTTATTTATCTCTTTTAATTTTGAATTTATCTTTATTATTATTCTTTAATTTTGATTATCTTACCTTTTATTTTTAATTTTATTTTGATTTTATTTTAAAATTTTATTTTTTGGTTTGGACTTGATTTATTTTTGGGCTTATTTATTTTATTTTGGGTTTTGCTTAAGTTTAATTCTTTAAGTTTTGTTATGTGTAAGTTTAAATTTGGGTTTGTAATTTATGTTAAAGTTTTGAGAAAGTGGGCTAGACAAAATTAGGTGTCTACAGCTAGTCTACAAAGATGAGCTAAAATAGAGTAGCAACAAGGATGGATTTCACCCAAGAAGTTGGTAGTGCAATGGAACCCGACGACGAAACCTCACGACAATGGAGCAAACCAAGCTTTCAGCAATGCAAGACTGCAGGTACAGTGGCGGCACGGGGCAATGGTGCCAAGCTTTGATCAATGTTGCCAGTCTTCTTTGAAGAAGTGAGAATGAAGGTGCCTAGGCATTGTCTTTAAGGAAGCTAGTTGCTAGTGACGGGATACAGAGATGAAAAAGGTATGGCTTTTAGTTGAAGGTTCCATGAAGTACTAGATAATTAATTGGCTGTGAAGTGTAGTTAGAGGAAGTGCAGTGGGTTAATAAAGTGTTGTAGAGGAGTGTTTGCTTTGGGTGAGGAAGTTAAGGTAAGGGTGTTGGTTTTCTGCGAGCTGATTTTTTTGTTGGTTTGGCTAGTTTGAGGCATCGACGCCGATGGAGACCAAAGTGGAAAACGGGCAGATTTTGGCCATGATAAGTGAAGGGACACAATGCTGGCTCTTTTCTTCTTTTTCTGATAGTGAGCTGAATTTGTTTGGCTCTCCTTTTTGGCTTATGTCTGTGAAAAAAACCCCCCACTTTTTTGTGTGCAAAGGATTTTTATAGTTGTTAAATTAGAATTTGTTTTCTAAACAAATTTTGGTTTCCTAGTTTTGTTTGTATTTGATCTCCTATCTTTTATCTTTTTATCTTTTAATTTATTTTCTTATCTTTTAATTTTTTATTTATCTTATTATTTTTTGAATTTTTATCTTTATTGTCTTTTATCTTTATCTCTTTATTATTTTATCTCTTTTTATTTAATTTGTATTATTATTTTTAATTTTGGTTATCTTGTCTTTTATTTTTCTAATTTTATTTTAGTTTTATTTTAAAATTTTATTTTTGAATTTGGGCTTTTATTTTGGGTTTAATTGTACTTTGAGCTTAATTTTATTTTATTTTGTTATTTTTTAGTTTAAATTAGGGTTTGCAATTTATGTTAAAGTTTTAGAAAGTGGGCCGGACAAAATTAGGTGTTTACACCAACTGATCACTGAGAATTCTAACTCTTAAATCTTTAATATATCTGAGGTATCTAGGATCACAAGAAGTGGTTACTGCTATCTCTTACCCATATCAAAGAAAGAAGAAGCTAAAAAGGTAGTAGAATCGAGCTCTATTAGGATAAAGAGACTAGATAAAGGGAAAGGAATCTTAATAGAACTTTCAAAAGAGGAAGAAATGGATGCTGGTAAGTTAGTAAGGATAAAGATAGCACAGCCTGAGATGGCTAAGCATGTTGATCCTTTTGAAGCAAAAATTAAAGAAGCAAGGCCAACTATACCTAAGAAGTTAGTCCTTAAGGAAAAAGCTAGTAAATTCCTCAAACTCATTTGCTAGAGTAAGTATAAAGTAATTAAGCAATTGAAAAAGACTCCTACCAAGATTTCACTATTTTCCTTATTTATGCGCTCTAAACTACATAGACAAGCATTGACAAAGATACTTATTGAAGCCTATGTGGATAAAGACATAACTACAAAGGCAATTGATGGCATAGTGGGCAGCATAATGGCATATAACTTCTTGTCCTTTTTTGAGGAAGAGTTCCCTTCTGAAGGACATGAGCACAACAAGGCCTTGCATATTTCTACAAACTGCAAAGGGCACGATCTAGCAAATGTCATGATTGATAATGGGTCAGCATTAAACATTTTGCTTGAGTCAACACTGAGAGAATTACTAATCGATAGCTCTTAGGTAAGGCCTAGCACCACTATAGTAAAGGTGTTTGATGGAACAAGGAGTAAAGTACTTGGGAAAATTAAGCTACCCATACAATTTGGGCCTTGTACCTTCATTATCCCTTTCCATGTCATGAAGATAAGTTCAGCCTATAATTGGATTTTGAGGAGGCCATGTATCCACACTACTAGGGTAATACCCTCTACTCTACACCAAAAGGTAAAGTTCATGCATGATGGTAAGTTTGTTGAAGTGGTTACAAAAGAAGACCTATTGATCTCTAACCTATCTTTCACACTATACATATCAGCCAAGACTAATGTGGGAAGCTCCTTTCAATCCTTTAAAGTTGTCAATGTGGTGCATGTCAAAGAAGGGAAACTTGTGCCTACTCCACACTACTCTATTGTTGCCCTAATGATTGCAAAAGTAATGAAGAGGAGCAATTACAATCCCAAGAGGGGGTTGGGATACAAGAGGTAAGGAATAAAGGAATTGCTAGAGTTTCTGAAGAAAGAAGACACTTTTAGATTGGGTTTCAAGCCTGCAAGAGTAGATAGGGCCTAGATGACTCAAATCTTAAAAGAAAGGAGATTGGTTCGTCTAAATGGCTAAGTGATTGAAGCCAACAATCCAGTTATCAAAGCCCCTCCATGAGACTTTTATGAGTGCTGGTCATTGAACTCTCAATCAGATTGTTGTTATAGAAGAAGGTTCCCTTTTGGAGAAAAGAGGGAATTGGTCAAGTAGAATAATGCCAAGTTTAAAGCAAGTAGTTGGACAATCAAGTCAATTCCAGTTGTTTACAATTTGTTAGACATATAATTTTCATAGCACACCATCTATGGCTTTACCCAAGGGTTAGATTAGAGTTGTATGAACAAACCTATTTGTTTTGTCTTTAACAAGTGATTTTCAATAAAATGCATTTGAACAAAAAGGGTGGGCCTGTCTTCAAAGCCTTTAGCTAATAAATGGTGCAATCAAGAATCATTTGAGTTTGATTATGGCACCCTCACAAGTTGGTGATTGAGATAATGGATTTGGAGTTACTAAAGCCCTTAATCTTTGTTTTATCAAATTATTTCTTGCACCAAATGCATCAACATGTTAAGCATGCTTTCTCAAGGGTCAAACACTCGGTACCGATCACACCATCATTTGAGCATATATTTATACATCATAGCATTAAGCATGCATTTTAAGGTAATTTGAAGCTCATTAACATTCAACCCTTTTCTTCATTCAAGTTTATTGGACAACCTGAAGCCCAATCATATGAAAACACCTTGTGTCATCTTGGATGTTGACTTAGAAGAAGAAAGACTTGGAAGATTTTGAAATAATAAAGAGGGGTATTATTTGCATGTCTAGCTCATCACCTAATCAAGAAAGACAAAATATGGAGGAAACCTTTGCAAAGTTTAAAAGTAGTTTCTTTCCCCTTCCTTAAGATATGCTTAGGAAGATTTATAGATGTCAACTTAAAAGGATAAAGGTCATGCATCTGAGCCTTCCTAAATATAAGCATTGGATCATTGTAGCCAAGGTACATCTAGCAAGTGAGTTTCAAGATTCACTTGTTAAACATCTACCAGGAATGAGAATAAGCTCTTATGCTAAGAAGAAAATAGCTAAAAGAATGGAAATCTACTATAAGTATGTGAGGTGGACATGCAATATGTGCTACAAAGGTAAAGGAATGATTTCCCTAAATCAAGAAGACAAAATCTAGTTCATAAAGGATGGACTGAGTAAAGAGTCATTAGATAATATCCTTTAAACTCTTGAGACACATCCTAATGGACATATTCATGGTGTTCTTCTTACCTTAGTAGATATATTCAACAAAGAAAAGGAGCACTGTCATCTCAAGAATCTAACATTAAATGACCTTATTTGCCAATTTATAAGAAACCTAGTTGTGAAGCACATCCTCCACTCATAAAAGGCATTTAATCCATTACTCGAGCAAAATAAGAGGAAGAGGTGAGCCAAAATCATCATACATTAATCATGCAATGCATTTATTTTTCTCTTTGTCAATCGTTGGTGCAATTGTCATCTCCCCTATTTAGTTTTTGACCTTGTATGCATGGTTTTGAGAAGATCAGTGTAATTGTCTTTTCTTTGTCAATAACTTCATAACTTTCTTTCTCTTGAAATTATTGTCATATACACATGCATATCTTTTTTGCTTGACTTTCCTGTGCATTGCCATTATCTGAAGTCACTACACCTAACATTTACTTTTCATTTTTTTCTCTTAAAATTCAAACTTTCGTAACAGTGATTGGATTGTATGATTCTTCTATCACTCATTTTTACCAACATATATACTTTCACACTTGCTAGTCCATACATGGCTAGGGCAAAAAAAGAGAGAGCAATATCATCAATGCACAAATTCAAATCTATATATGTCTTAGGTGATTCCAATCTCGGGAGGACAATGAATTTATGAAGATAGCCAATGAACTTGGTAAGGTGTTAGTACTAGAGGGATAAACCTAGTATATGGTGGAAGAATCTAAGGACTAAAAGGATGTGCAGCCACAACTATAATTGTTGGATGGAATTGTGTCTTGGGCATCCTTATAAAAGAGTTGGCTGACAAAAGAATCATTAACTATATCATGGGTACTAAGTTAAGGGTTTCAAACGTGCACGAATATTTTGGATACATGCTTTGTAATGTTGAGGCCTTTATTACATTACTTAGTGGCTTGGAAACTTTGGAGGGAATCTCCAATATGGCATTTTGGACCAAATTAAACTCTCATAAAAAGCCATTAGGATTATTAAATATTAATAATTTTTTTGATGGTTTATTGTCTTTTTTAGATTATGTTGTGGAACAAGATTTCATACCACTAGAGGCCTGTCATGCCATAATATCCACTTCAAATGCTAATCAACTAATTGATTGACTACAAATTTATGCATATCAACCTGACCCATTGGTGAAATAGGTAGATTGGTAACCCCCTAATGGCAATAAGAAGCATAAAATAGATACCATCCTTCGGTTGTGACTTGCCATACTCTTACAGTTTTACTTTTAGTTGTTTTATGTGTATTTGTTAATGAACACCCATGCTAATCTACAAAAGGCATTGGAGATGTACAATTTTACGAAAAATGGTCTGAGTAAAAGAGAGTTGATACTGAAACCATTGAGGTCATGGTGCATAAAGGATGGCAGAGTAAAGAGTTAATTGTTAGCTCTTAATACACATCCTGTACACATCTCATTAGAAAAGTTAATTTTTTTCTTGTCCTCAAAAAAATTTGCTTTTCTTTTTTGTATGTCTTTCACATAGTTTCATGGTATCTGCTAATGACTCTACTCAAGGCCTTGGCAATGACTGTGTGTGGGCACCTTTTTGAATTCAATAAGACACCTTGCATGATGAATGTATTGCATGTTAGTTCATTTCTTTTTCTTTCATATCATTTTCATGTCTGATGTTATGAGTAATTAATAAATGACAAACACTTAATGAGGGGTACCATCACTAGATAGAACTAATAAGGGGGGAATCAGGGTCGCAACATCTTTTCAAGCATTGGTATTCGAGAGCAATGAACTATTAGTCAAATGTCTTAATTTTATCCTAATGAAATCCATTTTGCTAGTCATAAAATTGGATTGCTTGACAAAGTACTCAATTCTCTTGAATGATAGAATGTCTTAGGCAATAAATAGTGGTGGAGGTGTGATGTATTATAATCCATAAGAAAGATGTGAGAAAATAGGTATCCTAAAACTTGTTTGAATGTCCCTTGAGATAATTTGTTAGACACCATATTAACTAGAGAAGTGATCAAGGCCATTTTAGGACTGTTCAAGCCTTTCAAGCAAACCTTGAAGCAAAAATATCCATAGTCACTCATTTGAGTCTTAAGGGATGATGTGACCACCATCAAATGTTTTTTCTCTAACTCTTGTTTACCTTGACCTCTAATCTAGGAATACCATGATTCTTACCCTAGATGAGAGCCAAAGAGCACCTAAGCTATCAACTGAGAGGGAATGCTATTTGATACAAGGAATAACTTGAGAATCTTTTTCCATTCAATGAAGCCTTAGTTATGTAAAAATGCAAGAATAAAAGTAAATCTTAAGAAATTGATAGAAAAGAACTTGGGAAACTAAGGAAAAATGAAAAGGAGTAAGCTTGGAAATTAAAAAAATGAAAAATGAGCAAAAGAAAGTAAGCCCCTTCTTGTTCTAACAAGATTCCTAAACTATTGAAAATAAAAAGGGAAATACAAGGCTTTGTGTGCCTAACCTTGCACTCTCCTTATTTGCTAAACCCCTATCCATTTCTTTCCAAACTATTATCTAAGCCTTGCATTACAAGTTGAATGAAGTCTTAGTGATTTTGGTTAAGGTGGTGAAATAAAAAACATGGAGTGAGACATGAAACAAGCTTATGGGGTGCTTGTGAGTACAAACACTTATCAAAAGTGCAAACACTTGAGGGTAAACACTTGTATAAAGCCTTTGATCTAGAGAATTAAGTAATTTTAATCCATCATGCACATTTCTTTGAGGCATTATTTTTCAAAAATAAAGAGGATAAATTAAGAAGAAACTTTTCAACCTTTCTTTACTCGAAGGTAATCAAAACAAACTAGAAGCAATAACCAGAAGATTGAACCCAAAGTTTAAAGATGTTCATTGGCTTAGGAATAGTTAAAGCACAAATTAGGGCAATAATCAGGAGAGTGAACCCAAAGTTGAAAAACTTTCTAGTGCTTGAGGATCACCAAATTCAAACTAGGGTAATAAATGTGAGAGTGAACCCCAAATCTAAAATGCCCCTTAACAAGCAGAGAGATTCAAGAATGGAGATTTACAGAGAGGCTTCTCCAAAGTGACTCAAGTCTATAAAAGAGTGACAAAGAGTTACCAAATCTTGATTTTAAAATGTACTACTATGAAGTTTGACACTTTAATCTACTCATAACTAGAGTAACAAACCATTACTCACCCTTTGCATTGCACCTTTGGCATCTATGTTAATTTTGTCTCTTGTCAAGCATGTTGTTTTTAGGTCAACCTTTTGTGTGTCAAGAACATTATCTTATCAAGCACACTAATGTGGCTAGTATAGCTCTTCATGATTACAATTTGATATCCCTACAGGTGGATTCGTAGCTCTCACAATTTTATATCCCACAGGGTGAATTCGTAACCCTTATCCCCATAAGGGGATTATAACCCTCATAATTTGATATCCCCATAGGGTGGATTTGTAAACCTTATCCCCACAGGTGGATTTGTAACCCTCATAATTTAGATATCCCCATAGAGTGGATTCATAACCCTTATTCCTATAGGGTAGATTTGTAACCCTCACAATTTGAGATCTTCATAGGTTAGATTCATAATCCTAATGATTTAAATACCTGTTGGGTGGTTCTAAAATCCTTCACTTTAAATCCTAAATTGCTCTTAGGCACACTGGTTGAGTGTTTTGCAACCCTTCATTGAAACTTGGAATGGGTTTCTTTGAGTTATTTTCTATCAACTTGAGGTAGGTTTCTCCAAGTTTTTTCTTTAAATCCTAAAATAGGTTACTTTAGGTTGTTTTACTTCAAATCCTAATCATCTTAAGCACATTAGTTGGGTGTTTTGCAATCCTTCATCCAAAACCTGGAACAGGTTTCTCTGGGTTATTTTCTCTAAGTTCTTTTCTTCAAATCCTAAAACGGGCTACTTAGGTTATTTTGCTTCAAACCCTTAGTCGCACTTAGGTACACTAGTTGGGTGTTTTGCAATCCTTTATCGAAAACCTAGAATGGGTTTCTCCAAGTTATTTTTTTTTAACTTAGAATAGGTTTCTCTAAGTTCTTTTCTTCAAATCTTGAAATATGTTACTTCAATTTGTTTTGCTTCAAATCCTAAGTTGCTTTTAGGTACACTAGTTAGGTGTCTTGCAACCCTTCATCAAAAACCTATATGGGTTTCTCCAAGTCATTTTTTTTAACTTAGAATGGGTTTTTCCAAGTTCTTTTTTTTTTTTTAAATCCTGAAACAGGTTACTTTATGTTGTTTTACTTTAAACCATGAGTCACTCTTAAGTATCCCCATTGGGTGGTTCTAAAATTCTTTACTTCAAATCCTAAGTTGCTTTTAGGTATCTTCGTTGGGTGAATTAAAACCTTTCACTTCAAATCCTAAGTTGATCTTAGGTAACCATGGGACAATCTGAAACCCTTCACATTAGATTCTAGGTCATTTTTCTAGCCCAAATTAGCATCTCTCAACCTTTGCTCATCTTCTAATACTTAAAAAAATAAGTAAAGGGGGGTAATTTGTTTACATCCAATTTGGTCTCGTCAAAATAATTAAAATAGCATTAGAATAAATAATCAAAATTAGAAATTAGAAAGTTAAAAAAACCAAAAATAGAAAAGGAATATTAAGAAATAAAATCAAAAGATAAAGAAAGACTAGATAGGAATCTTGGTGGAAAAAGACAAACTTCCTCAACATTTTGGAGACCAGCACACATGTTCTTTGTGTTTCTTTTTAGAAAAAGATTCCTTCACATATTCTTTCAAATACCTCAGCAAAATCATGTCCATCCACATACATGGGCTCACATGCGGACTCATCCATTTAGTGTCATACCTCTACACCCTCACCTTCATGCACACTTTGGAACTCTTTCACTTCAGCCCGTGCCCTTACTCCTATATGTATTGGCACTCTCACTATCACTCTCACCTCTCTTTTGACACTAGGCTACATAAGAGAAGCTACACTTAAGAGAGGTTACATAAAGAGTAGCATAGGGAAGGAACCAAAATAAAGAGAAAACAAGAGCATGGGATGCAAAGGAGAGACCAAATAAAGAAAAGTTACATAGAGAGTAGCACGGAGAAAGAACCAAAACAAAAAGAAAGCAAAGAACAAGAGATACACAAAAGAGAGATCAAAGAAGGTAAGACACACTGAGAATAACCAAGAGAGAACTCAAAATGAAAAGAAATAAGAAGAAGGAACCGAAACAAAAGAAAGCAAGAGTAAGACATGCAGAGGAGAGACTAAAAAAAAGACAAATAGAGAGAAGCAATGGAGAGAAACCAAGATGGACAAAAGGGAGACACCTAAGGTAGAAAGGCTTTTAAAAGGAAGAGAGGCCATGAGTATAAGGGGATTAGAGGGAAGGAGTCAAAAAAAAAAAAAAAAAAGAGAAGACAGAGGGAAAGAAAGAGAGTCTCTTTTGGTACTAGCAAAACAATAAGCTCCATGATCTTAGTTTCAAATTCCCTTCCCATCCCCACATCTAGATTTAGCTTTTGGTGGATGAAACCAGACATGCTTTTTCCTAGCAAAAAGTTACCATGTTGCCTCAATCTATTGTGCATATCCAAATAAGCTGGAAGCCTCTACTTAAGGATTAGATTAAAATTAATACCAATGACATAGTTAAAGGTGCTAATGGTAGAGTGGGCTATGGAGGTATTATTAGAGGAGAGGCTGGCCAATGGATAGTGGGTTTCCTGTACAACATTGGTAGATGCGTTGCCCTCCACGTTGAATTATTGAGGTGTTCTCATACGATTTGAGCTAGCTTGGTGCTAGGGCTTTTGTAGAATTATTATCCAAAATTATCCAAAATGATTCTTTAACAACTATTGCATTGTTTATCCATCAAGGGCAAGCAGCCACGAGAACCACATAGTCTCCTGCATCAAATCCTAGTGCTCTCAAAACTGGGAAGTCAGTTTCACCCACACATATTGGGAAGCAAATTGTTGCGCGGATTGGTTTGCTAACATAGTAGTTATGTCAGTTCGATGGGCTTCAGGTTTATAGAATTATGCCACAGAGAGTGAGTTGCCTTTTCAACACAAATCTTGAAGGGATGTGTGGGTCAAGAGTAGCTCGTGATATTTGGTCTGGTTGTTTGATGTTTTGGGTGGGCTTAATGCCTCTTTCCAATGTCAAAAAAGGGTTTGATTTTGCACTTTGTGACTCAAAATGTGCCATGTAATATGAAAATTAAAACAAACTGCTAATTTTTTTTTTTGAAAAACAATCTAATGTTATAATTTTTTATGAATCCTTTCATTTTTATAAATTAAATATTATAAAAATTTTATTTAAGAAATTTATATGATTAAATCTTAATAAAATTAAATTAACGTATAATTCACCCTAATTGTTAAAATTTTTATTTACCCTCAACATTTCCTTTTTCAATTCTTCCTTTCTTTTGTTATTCACAATCAATTCTGACATTATTGCAGGCCAAACTTTCAAGTTTCTTTGAAAGAAAATTATAAAATAGCACGATTTTTATGTTTTCTTACTCATATTGATAATAACCTAAATTTAGTCAAAAAATAAAAAAATTTCTCATTTCTCTTATCATTAATATAATAATATAAAAAAGAGGAAGAAAATCTCCCCCCTCTCTCATCCCATCTGGCATCGTGGTAGTGGAAAGTGGAGATTCCTTCTTCTCCTCCGGTTTGCATGAACTTCCTTCACCGCCACCGGCGACGACGACCTCCATCATGCCCACCACCTCTGCCTCCTCGACCAACTGCCACTCATCCGATCTCATCCTTGATCGCCTCGTTTCTGCAGATTGCGAAATCAAGCTCAAAGCAATCAGAGAAGTCAAGAACCAGATCATTGGCAATCGAACCAAGAAGCTTTCCTACATCAAGCTGGGTGCAGTGCCTGCCGTCGCTTCTGTTCTCGCGGAAGCTGACGCAAATTCCGATTGCGGCTCCAACCTCATTGTCCAATCCGCCGCGGCTCTCGGCAGCTTTGCCTGCGGCGTTGAGGCTGGTGTTCGTGCTGTTCTAGATGCCGGTGCTTTCCCCCATTTCATAAGGCTCCTTTCTACTTCCAATGAGAAGGTAATTTCGATTAATTTGAATGGTTCTTTCATCTGTTTAACTTTCCAGGAATTGGTGCTAAATATAAAATTGCAATGCTCAGAACCCAAGAGTGTGGTAAGTGCGTACGTTCATGATGAAATGTAGATTATGTGACCTCAATATGTTAGGCATTTGATATTCCGAAGTATTGCTTTTTTGTTTCAATGCAAAATAGTTTAATATTCATCACAGTTAATTGTGGGGTCATGCTGCGTTCTCAGTTAAGTGCTTATTTTAATTTTAACCACATCTTATGGTATATATAATTTTGCCTTGCAGTTCCTTACTTCCTCGCAATAACTATAAGAAATTCCTTTTTTGTTCTCAAAATTAAATTTCTTTATTACATTTCTTTCAATTGATTTCTGTTGTACATTGTCAAACGCAGGACTTTAGTCTTTTAAATTGTGATTACTTCATTTTTTTATTTTGATGAAGACATTTTAATATTTATTCTCTCCAGTTTTGGTTAGAACGCTCGTTGGCAATACTTACTCTGCAACCCAAAAGGGGTATTTTTATCTCTTGATTAATGACAAAAAAGGACTGAGTTATAGAAAGGAATAAGGAAAATGAAAACCTAAGGATTCCAGTTGTTGACCGTCGCCACTATTTTGCTACAGCCAAATATACGTTAATTGTCACTTCTCCTTTTATTTGCTTTAGTTTACATGCTTGCTAAACTCATCCTTTATTTGGAGAAAGCATGCCTTCTAATTGCAATGGAGGCTGTAAAATTCACATGCATTATAGCCAATAAATTCATTGTGAAATATAAAGGCCTATTAAATTGTTTTTACAGCAATTACTGAGCTTGGAAATTATGTCTATTATGGTCTGCTGTTTTTAATATTTTCTATCTTTTGATGCTTATTTCCTATTCTGGCAATATTTTAGTATTGCAGGAAATGCATCTAGTTTTCTGTAACTTGGTTGTGAAGGTGTGTAGGAATTTGTCTCAGTTTAATGCAGTCTGTGGGCATAATTTCTAATTATTGTCCTCTTATATTCTTTATTCTAAATCTCAACCACATGCCCCTATCTATGTTAAACTTATATTCATTTTATTTTGGTGCTACAGTGAATGGACAGGGGACAGTAAATGAGTTTATCATTCGTTCTATGCCACATCTTAATTATCTGTAGTTTCTGGCATGGCGTATAGTAGGTAGAACACAATTGATCTACAGGTTGCGGCCCTTATCTTAAATACAGTAATATGATCTACTATGTGTCCCCTGTCTATTTTTACCCCACTATTTCATTGTGTATTGATAATTAATGTCATTTAACAAGCCTTCTTCCTTCACAGGTTGTAGATGCTGCTGCTCGTTCTCTACGAATGATTTATCAATCAAAACTCTCTCCAAAGTATGATTTTTTTCAAGAGGAAAACATGGAATTTCTTCTTTCCTTATTTAAAAGTGAGAATGAGAATCTTACTGGACTAGGGGCAAGCATTGTAATTCATTCTTGTGAGACAACTGCTGAACAAAATATCTTATGTGAATCTGGTGCTTTGGAGAAACTTATTAGCCTTCTTGATGGTTCACTAAGTCAGCGAGATGCTAGTTTAGAGTCCCTCTCAGCAATTCTTAAAAATAATCCAGAAGCTGTCTCTAAATTTGTGGACCTTCAAACAGGAAGAGCTTTAAGTTCTGTAATTGAATTAACCAAGGATAGATATTCTCGGACAAGATTACTGGCCTGCTTTTGCTTGATTTGTGTGAAGAATTCCTCTTCTTGCTATCTGCAAGACATGGGAATTAAAACCAAATTGGTATATATTTTGCTCGAGCTCCTTGATGATCCTGGTCAAGTTGGAGATGAAGCTTCTTTTGCTTTCTCTAGTTTAATTGCTGAGAAGGAAGATTTACAAAAGCTAGCTTTTGAGGCTAATGCTATTGATAAGTTCTACAATCACTTGCTAACTTGTCCTTTACACCCTAAACGTCTTGAAGGGATATTTTTGGCTTTAGCTGATCTTTGCTCAAAATTGGAGTGCTGCAGGTCTAGGTTTCTTTCATTGCAGGTTTGTTGTTTTATGTAGAGTGTTTATCTTTATATTGCTAAATCACATATATGTATTGCTGGTAGCCATTAATGTTTATTTTCATACAAACGACTATTTTTGTGTGTGCAAAAATAATTGAGATGAAAATTATAAAGAAATAAACTCCAGTCAGTTAGTTTAGTTTTATAGCAATTCTATTACCACCTTCTAATAGGGTGTGCAAAAGGATATTGGAGAAAGAAAGTCAACAGGGGATACACGGCTGCAGATAATGTAATAGATAATTGGGCAAGATACAAACTAGGAACTTGGAATCACATACTTGAAAGTAGCTTGTTGCAGGATGTTATTATTATGTTTTATGTTCTATTCAATCACCTTGTTTTTCCATGGCTTCTTGCCATTTTTAGATATGTGAATTTGCTCTCAACTTTGTAGCACAGGAGACTAACATCTTTCCTTCTCATGTTGTCTTGTTTGAAATATATTTGTGTGCAGTTGTAGCTATGGGTAGAGGTGTCAATGTGGGGAACTTGCCCTGCCCTGCCTCATGATGGCTTGCAATTAAACAAGGTGGGGGCAGGGCGGGGCGGTCCGTAATTCTAGTGGGTAAAGAAAATACTAACTCAACTTGCCCCTTAGGCAGGATAGGCCGACCCAAGGATCAATGTATTTTTACACATAAAAATGGAAGTCGACCCAATTTCAGCCCACTTCGTCATGAGCCGTGGGTTAAATAGTGCAATCTAATTTACCTGTGTTTTAATGGGTCATATATATATATAAACCTGCCCCACACCTTTTCGGGGTAGGGCGGGCCTGACCTTTGACAGCTCTAGCTATGGACGTTTGCACTTGTTTTACAGAACATCTATAGTTTGACTTGGTCACTAAGTTCTAGGCTTTCTCAGATGTTGTGAGGAACCTGAATACTAGAAGTTCTGGTAATGAGGTCCATCTAGGGCCTCAAGGTGAGTCAAATGTTGTAGATGGGCAGCTGGAGTGGTTAGTTTGGATTCTTAGGAACCTACGATCATGCTAAGGGGTAGCAACTTTGTATATAGGGGCATTGAAGCATTAGGGTGGCAGCATGCAAGAATTATGTTGCTGTTTGGTTAGGAGCAATGGCTTTGGGCTCAGGGAGTGATCGCTCTCTAATAAAGGGAGAAATCCTTGGCAAGTAGCTTTGTATTATCTATAGTTCATTTAAGGTCTCACCACTACTATTTTTTTTTTCTTTCTATTGTCTGTAGGAAGTGCCATTCCTTTACTAGCAATAGGCTTTACCTCTAATGGTGTTTGCTTGTTGAGCAAGATATAATTTCCATAAACACTTGACTCTTATCAATTGGTCCAATTTGCCAAAACACCAAAAGTCGGGATAGACTCAAGGGTGAAGCAGTTGGAGAAGCACTATGAGCAGTGAGGGGCACTTTGGAAAGTATAGACACCAATATGGCAGAAATCAAAGCCATTTTCTCATGGCTTTAATCCAAAAAGAGGATTGGCAATCAACATTTGAGATGCCAAAAGCCAATCCCTTGCAATTGGAGAAGGTAGGTTCAAAGTAACTTCAAAAATATGATAAGCCCTTAGCACCATCACTTGATGTGGTTTGATGGCACAACCAGACCCTTGTCCCAACCCCTAATTTGACAACAGAAGTAGCTCTTATGGCAGTCAAAGAAGTCGAGGTCTCCAACCTTGAAGAAACAGGCCATACATGATGGTTCATCCAAATTAAGAAGAATTTGTAGCTTGTGAGAAAGATTAGGAAGATGTTGGTGCTGAAGTAACTAAGGGTGAGAATGATGAGGGGGAGTGCAAGACAACCAACATTGGTTGGGAAGAAGGACCAATGCACTTTTACTATAACAAGAAGACATACTAGGATGTTGTGGATTGTTTTGAGAACTACCTCAGAGTCCTTAACATCAAGCATGGATTGAAGGGTTAGTTAGACCATGCCTATATGGATGAACCAGCTTTGCTCTATTTTAGGTTTCAAAGGAAGAAGCCACCAGATGTCAAAGGGAAGTTGGCCTCCGCAGAATGGATTCGCCAATATGGTGGAGAATAGATGGGGAAAGTGATTGAGCAACCACCACAGCTAACCAACTACTTGGACTAGGACTCGCTTGTTTGCTCTATGTTTTCCCTTTAGGACCAAATGCTGCTATAGCAGGGCCCAATCACCATAGCATCAAGGGTGCGTAATTGAAGCCCAATTCCTCGGGACAAGTCTGAACCCATTAGCATAGACAAGCCATAAACACAATGGATTAGGAGATTGATTTGGTCATGGGCAGCTTTAAAGAAGGAAACACTCTGGAAGAAGTTGCAAAGGATGATCTCGGAGAAACCTTGGCAAAGTCTTTCTCACTTATAGAATCCCTTGATTCACTAGATGCTGTGATGGTTTTATTAGAATCCAATTTGGTTATTTGACTGTGTGGTATATTCATCATCCCAACCGTATATGCCATCTTGGTTAGAGTGGGGATTTTGGCTTTCTTGTTTGGCATGTGGAGAGATAGAATTGACTTTGAATAAATTTCTTGCTCCTAGATGGAAAAAGATGCCCACAAATGCAATTTTGGGGTGGCAAACACTTGAAAATATGGGCTGAACTTTGATGTTTACTTTTATTGGATATCAATTGGTGCCTTAATTGGGTTCACTGTATTGGATAACGCAGGTTTTACCTTGGCGTGGACATTCATGAGGCCTCCTAGAAGGTCTCATGCTCTTATACCTTATGAGATGCATTATAAGTTACAAGGAAAGCAACAAGCCAGCAGTAGCTTTGGTGGCAATAGGAAACTTAATGGTTTCGTTGACTTATGTAATTTAGCCATGTGTTTACAATATTGTAAGTTACAATATTGTAAGTAGCTGTTAATTAGGCATTAATATTAGACTTAGATTTAGCCTTAATTATTGTACAATCTTACTATTAATTCTAATGGAAAGAGGCTAGATCTCACAAGTTTTTCCTCTCGAAAATTGCTTCATATAATATCAAAGCTTGGTTGAGGAAAAAGTTATTTTTCTCTCTCTTTGCCCACTGCAAAGAGCACTTTCTCTCTCCTCTATCTCTATTTTTCTCTCCTCTTGTGGCTGCCATGTCCCGTTGACCCTCTTCCCAGTCTGTCTTCAGGAAACCAACCTCACCATTGTGTTTAGAACACCACTGCTAGCCAGACCTCAGAGGCTTGCCGCTAGCAGAACTACCATGCAGGGTTGTTGGAAAATTGTCACTTTTTCGCCTTGATTTATCTCTCCAGTGCTCTAATTGAGACACTGTCACCGATGTTGGGTTTGTCTTTCTCAAACTGTTTAGATCCTTGTGTCCCCGCCTCTAGCTACCATTGTTTGCTTTCGATGGAGCTTCGGTGACCCTTTGCTGCCACTGTCACTACCATACCTCTATAACCCTCCGGTGACTCTCCCACATCTAGTTAGAAAACATAGAAAGTCCAGATCTATCTTATTGCACATCCTAAGCCTATTTTTGGTATCCATTTCTTTAAATTTTGTCTGCTAAGTTCTCAACCATTTTTGGACTTTACAAGCTATCTTGCACCATGTCCAGCTCCTCTTCTTCAGTCTCTTCATCTATCCTCCTGACTGGTGTTGATTATGAGGAGTATCTCCAATATCAGACACTTAAGTAGTCAACCTCATCACTTGCCTCAGTTGCTCGCATTGGTAATTTTGCTGCTTGCCTTACTTAGTCTTCCTAGCTTGGACCATAGGTTCTTGACTCAGGTGCATCTAATCACATTTCTAATAATCTGAATCTTTTCTCACATACCTCCAATTTTACATGTCTTCCTTCTATTACAATGGCCAATGGCTCTAAAACAATAACTAAAGGCATTGGTCAAGTCCAACCTCTTCTTTCCTTGAACCTAGATTTTGTCCTTTATTTAGTTGGAAGTCGTTTTAATCTTGTCTCAGTCAATAAATTAGCACATGATCTTAATTGTTTTGTCACCTCTGTTGATAATTCAGTTTTTGTGTAGGACTGGGATATGGGATAGATGATTGGCACAGGACGTGAGTCACATGGGCTTTATCATCTTGGCATATCAAAATCGCTAGTTGCTTGCATTGCCGAAGTCGCCCATTGTCCTTCATAATCGCTTGGGACATCCTATCCTTTCCAAGCTTCAGCAAATGGTTCCAGGTCTTTCTCATTTATTGTCCTTTGAATGTGAGTTGTGTCAACTTAGTAAACAATCTTGTTCTTCATTTCCCAAGCGTGTTAATAATTGAGCTATTTCTCCTTTTGAATTAGTTCATACTGATGTTTGGGATCTGAGCCATACCATTTCTCTTTTAGGTTTTCAATACTTTATTATCTTCATTGATAATTATTCTCGATGCATTAGGCTATTGTTCTAAGCTATTTTCTATTTTTAGGGGCTTTTGTGTTGAAATAAAAACTCAATTTAATGCTTTCATCCATATTTTGCGTAGTAATAATGCTCGTTTATATTTTTCTACTCCTTTTACTACCTTTATGTTTTCTCAGGGCATTGTTCATCAATTTTCTTGTGTGTACACACCTTAACAAAATGTTGTAGTAGAATGCCAAAATCGTTATCTCATTGAGGTTGCTCACACTCTTTTACTTCATCATAATGTTCCATTTCATTTTTGGGCTGATGTTGTTACTGTTGTTACTTAATTAGCTAGATGGCCTCTTCTATTTTGCAGCAAAAAACTGTTTCATTTTATTTCTTACTCAGAGTCCTTACATCCACCTCTAGTCTTTGGGTGTACTTGTTTTGTTTATGATATGACTCCTGGAAGGGATAAGTTGTTAGCCAAATCCATTAAATGTTTTTTCTTGGGATACTTTTGTCTTCAAAATGGTTATTGGTGTTACTCTTCTTTTTAGAAGTTCTTCATTTCAGCCAATGTTACCTTCTTTAAGACATCTCCTTCTTTTCCCGCTCCAAATCTGAGTCTTCTTCTATTTCTGAAATTCTTTTTTTGCTTACCTTTCTTCTCCTATCCCATCCCCTAAGTCCATAGACAGTTCTGCACCTGTACCTTCTCTTCAAGTCTACCAATGCCATCTACCTTTTCACCCACTTCAGGTATTGTTGATGCTCCCAATGACTTGCATCTTGCTCCAACATCTTCACATACCCCAAACCTACCAATTAGTTGATACACCAATTACTCTCAGGAAAGGTACTCACTGTACTTGTAATCCTCATTCTAGTTATACTTATTGCTTGACCTGAACCTACTATGCATTTGTATCCTCTTTATCTTCTGTTTCTATTCCTAAATCTACTATTGAGGCTCTTTCATATATAAGGTGGCGACAGGCAATGGTGGAAGATATGACTGCTTTACACTTTGCTGGCACTTGGGATTTCCTTACCTCTAGGAAAATCTGTTGCTGATGTTGATGGGTTTACATTGTGACAGTTAGCTGTGATGGGAAAAATGATCGCCTAAAAGCTCATCTAGTTGCCAAAGGTTATAGTCAAGTATTTGGCCTAGACTACAAAGACACTTTCTCCCCTGTAGCTAAGATTGCATCCATACGATCATTACTCCCAATCGCTACTATGTCTCATTGGCCTTTCTATCAGCTAGACATAGAGAATGCCTTTCTTCATGGTGACCTTCAAGAAGAGGTTTATATGGTGCAACTGCTAGGCTTTGTTGCTCAAGGGGAGTTTGGTTTCGAATGTTGGTTTCGCTACTCTCATTATGGGTTGAAACAATCTCCCTATGATTGGTCAGGGCGTTCAGTACTGTCGTTCAAGCATTTGGTATGATTCGTAGTAAAGCCGACTATTTTGTTTTCTATTGCCATTCACCTCATTGCAAATGCATGTTTGGTTGTATATATGGATAATATTGTCATTACTAGGGATGATCAAGATGGAGTACTCTAGTTAAAGAAACATCTCTTTAATCACTTCTAGACAAAAGATTTGGGTCAACTTAAGTATTTTTTTTGTCATTGAGGTTGTTCAATCTAAGAGTGGTATTGTCATCAAGGAAAGTAAACTGGCATGTTAGATTGTAGACCTATTGATACACCCATGGATCCAAATGTTATGCTCCTACCAGGATAGGGGAGCCTTTTGCAGATCTTGGAAAGTATCGGGAGACTTGTTGGAAAGTTGAATTATCTCACTATCACTCAGCTAGACATTTCTTTTGCCATTAGTGTAGTCAATCAAATTCCTACAATCTCCTTGTGATAGCCACTGGGATGCTGCCCTTTCTTTTCTTAAATACATCAAGGGTGCTCTAGGCTAGGGATTGTTATATGAGGATAAGGGTCATACTTAGGTGATCAGGTATTTTGATGCAAATTGATCAGGTATTCAGATAACATGTTTTTATTGGGGAAATTTAGTGTCATCGAAGAGTAAAAAGCAGGATGTTGTTGCGAAGTCTAGTGTAAGGACTAAAAATCGAGCCATGACCCAAACAACCTTTGAGCTTATATGGTTGAAACAGTTACTTCAAGACTTGAAGTTTGGACAGGCAATAAAATGAAGTTAATCTGTGATAATCAAGCAGCTTTACATGTGCCTCTAATCCAGTCTTTCATGAGAAGACCAAACACAAAGGTTGATTGTCACTTTATTGGAGAGAAAATCCTATCTTGTTGCATTACTACTACTTTCGTTAACTCAGCCAACCAACTAGCAGATATGTTCACCAAATTTCTTCAAGCTCCTCGAATAAGTTTTATTTGTAACAAGCTCGGCGCATATAACCTAAATGCTCTAGCTTGAGGGGGAGCTTTGACTTATGTAATTTAGCCATGTGTTTATAGTGTTGTAATTAGCTGTCAATTAGGCATTAGTTTTAGACTTAGATTTAGCCTTAATTATTGTATAATCTTACTAGAAATTCTAATGGAAAGAGGCTAGACCTCACAAGTTTTTCCTCTCCAAAATCTCTCTTGACATGTTCTTTAGTTAAAACTACAGCAGAAGCCAGAAATGGAGGATAAGGTCTACCTTTCCAGCCACTGACGGTAGCATTCAGTGATGTGCAGCACTACGTTAATACCCCTTTGGGAATGAGAACAGAGGTTTTGCACAGAAGAAGTTTCAGCTCCTGTTTGATATTGCAGGGGTATTTAGACTGGGGATAGTGAAAGTGTTGATGCGGGTCAGTGGAGCAGTGAAAACAACTCTTCTGGATATTCTATCTGGAAGGAAAACTGGCAGTACTATAGAGGGAGAGGCTAGAATGGGTGGCTATCCAACGATTCGTGAAACATTTGCCAGGGTATCAGGTTATTGTGAACAGACATTCATTTTCCAAATATAACTGTTGAAGAATCTGTAGTGTTTTCTGGTTGTCTGCGACTTTATTCGCAGATGGATGCAAAGATCAGAGTTGAATTTGTAAATGAAGTCGTTCAAACTGATGAGATGCTAGATGGCAGTGCTTATTACTTGTAGATACTTTGTGATGAAAGAGGTAACCTGGTATCAAGAATTTAGCTGCAATGATTGTCGTTGTTTGGGGGCTTAATCTGGGAAAAGCTTGTATGATTCACTTGAACATTAGTCAGCATTTGGTGCCATTACTCATCTTGTAGCTGTCCTGCAGTTTGGAGGAAGAAGTGCAAGGTATAGTGCTGCAAGAGCTTTGGAAAGTTTACTCTCTGCTGATCACATTAGGATTGCAGAGACTGCTTGACAAGCAGTCCAACCTTTGGTGGAGATTCTTAGTACCAGTTTGGAGGAGGAGCAGCATTCTGCAATTGCTGAAGGGGTCAGGTTAGTGAGTGAGAAATTACACCAGGAAGCTCTACTCCTAGACAAATCTCATTGTGCTGGACCGTGCTATGATTAAACAGGATCTATTGAGTGCAAGCAAACATTACACCAATTTCAGTGTTGCAGTTGGAGCCTTTGAGGTAGAACCCACCTTGCCTAACGGACTGGATTCCTGGAAGGAGAATTCCTTCCAACTTACCCTGAGAATATCCTTGCCACTAGCAGTATTAAGAGACAGAATCATCTAGGTCCCCCTGTCCTAGCTCAGTTAGCAACTACACTGCCAGAAGAGGTTAAATGGGAAGATGAGACGGTCATCCAAAGGCAATCTCCTGCATTCTGCCTTGAGTACAAGGCTGCTATGGCAGTGGGAGGTATTGTTAGGAGCATGAAGGCTAGAAGTACTGGTAATGAGGTCCAAAATCCCATAGGGCCCTCAGGGTCAGCCCAAGGCACCAGATGGAACACTGGCAGTAGTTAGTTAGGAACCTGGGATCACGCTGAGGGGAAGCAGCTTTTTATGTAGGGGGAATGAAACATGAGAGAGGGGGTATGCGAGAATTCAGTTGCCATTGTATAGGAGCAGTGGCTCTGGGCTAAGGGGAGTGGGGATGTTTATTGCTACTAGTTTTGGGCCCGTGTTGCATGTGGGGCTTAATGTCAATTGTATAATGATACAAGCTTTTCTGTTATACATAATGAAAATTTTGTTAGGCACTCAAACAAGTAATTACTGTAAAATTTATAAGAGGTTTTGCAGAAACAGAATTATCTGCTAATAGTACGGAATCTAATAAAATTTAAGTAAATTTAAATCCGATGTAAAAGTAATTTGGTAAATAAAAATTCAAGATAGGAAAGAAGAGTATTTTAGATAATAGAGTTTAATGTCTAATTGAACAAGATTCTATAAAAAGCTGAAAAGTCTGATTTTAATTCAAACATACTCTAACAAATGAAACTTTAAAGGGATTATATTAGGCAAAATATCCATGCTTTTGTATATAGTATAGATGTTGATGATACTGTTGAATGACATCTTAACTGTGAGCATTTTTTATTTTTATACTAATGTGTGTTTCATCCTGATAGAGACGGAGGCCAAATTTTGTCTGTTTTCTCCATCTCATAATGGCATGAAGTTGTTGTAATTGGTCTTGATTCAGTAACTTCTACGTAGTCAGATACTAAGTTCACTTTAACTTCACGTACACTTTTGTGAATACAGGTCTTAAATTTAGTAGTTGATGCCCTAACACATGACAATGCCGGTGTACGGACTGCAGCTTGCATCTGCCTAAAAAGTGTCTCTCGCTCAATCAAGGTCTGCACACTATGAAAACACTTGTGGAACTTTTTTGGTGTCTATTCTTAGTTCTCATAAAATGCAGTTCAGAATTTGAGTGCAGGTCGTTTTATGAATGAAAGGATTGTTATTCCTTTGGTTCAGCTTCTATCTGATCTTTCTACTTCAGTGCAGGTATGTCCATGTTGTGACATGATGCTTTTTTTACATGTCTTTGAGGCAAAATCACTAGTTACTTGATGTATTAAGAAGTGTCAAAAGATATCTGCCAATCTTATTAATGGATAGGAATTTAAATGTTAGATCCTTAGAGGTACAAAGTAAAAAATATGTACCTGGCTCATATCTAACTTTGTATGTTTGCTTTAAATTTGTTGTCTTGTTGATAATTCAAATGCTTTTCTCTCACCTGCCCCTGTTACCTGTTGATGATGCTATGAATAATGCAGAGAATAGGTGATTTTAATTGAATGGTTGATTGATTAACCTGCTGTTATCAATTGATCAATTTAGTATGGTGTAACAGAGGCTTTTTGTCATAACTTGTGATTGAAAGAATGTATTGATAAGGAGCTCTGCAATTTCTGTATTATTTATGGCCATTCTGTGTTTGTGCCACCGGCATAATAGAACATGATTTCAAAAAAAAAAAAAAAAAATTTGATCTTCAGTTTTGAAGTTGTCATCATTTATCCATAATATGGTACTTGTCTGTGGTCAATTCAAGACTGTAAATGCTCCTATTAAATCTTATTTTTAGCTGTTGAAAAATTTTGACGCTGAGAGTATAGCATTGAAAATGTATTACTATAGATGCTGAGTGGGCAGGCAGAAAATAGGTGAACTTAATTGAATGGTTGATTGATCGACCTGTCATTGTCAATTGATCAATAATTAAGATGGTGTATGTTAGGGCCCCAAGCATAAACGGGTGACAGAGTGAAGGTATTGAGGCCCAAATCAGGTGTCAGCCCAAGACACGGGATAAACCACAAGTCTGGAAGGTTTTTAAGTGAAGAGGGACACGTGGTTTTGCAAATGATGACAAAAGAATTCTGTTAGAGGCTGGGACATGTGCTAATGAGGGAGAGGGCTTATAGCTGAGGCTAGGGGGCGAGAGGAAGTTATTTAGACACTTCTGGAATTGCTGAAGGTTTCCTTCCTTCAGTTCAGGGTAGCTTCCTGGGGGTTAGATTGTATCAACCCTAGGCTTTTCCTTTATATTTTGCTGTTTGCTCTGCGGCTGTAATTTCAGATAGGAGATCACATACTGGAGTTCTCTTCCTCTGCTCTCTGTTCTTAGTTGCTTTCAATAACACAGTAACCTTTTTATGATATTATCCTCTTGTGTCTATCAGTGTGACAGAGGCTTTTTCGTCATAACTTGTGATTGAAAGAATGTATTCATAAAAACCTCTGCAATTTCTGTATTATTTATGGCCATTCTGTACTTGTACCACCAGCATAAAAGAATATGATTTAAAAAAAAAAAATCGATCTTCAGTTTCGAAGTTGTCATCATTTATCCATTATATGATGCTTGTCTGTGGTCTATGACACTTGAGAGTGTAGCATTTGTGTTACTATAGATGCTGAGTGGGAAGAGCTGTATATAAGTGCTCAATTATATAAAACTGTTGGGCAATATTATATTCATAGTTTTCTGTGGAACTTATACTCACCAACCATAAACAGATATTGCCTTGTAAATCTTGTTAAAGTTAGTAGGACATTCCTTATTCTGTGCTGTCTTCCAGGTTGCAGCGCTTGGTGCTATAAGCAATATAGTAGTTGACTTCATGCCACGTAAGTCCACATTCATACAATGTGGAGGCATTAAAGAGATTGTCCAGTTGACAAAGTCCATGGATTCATCTTTAAGGCTGAATGCTGTATGGGCCTTGAGGAACATGGTATTCCTTGGAGACAAGATGTGTAAGCAAGGAATTTTTTCAGAGTTGACAGCATCTTCTGTAGCTAGCCTTATTTGTGGTAATGATTGTCATTGGCAGTTCAGATTTTACTTGGCTAAGTAGTACCTAGTAAAATGAAAATCATGCTTGATTGTATGTACTCTGCAGATCCTGAGCCTTCTGTTCAAGAACAGGCTCTTGCCCTTGTTCGCAATTTTGTTGATGGGTGTATAGACTCTGTTGAATATGCTTTTGTTGATGATGGTATCATATTAGATGCTGTTGGAAGGCAACTACAGAAGGCTTCAAAAACTGAAATTGGGATACAGGTTGTAAATAACTTTGGAAACTAAAAATTTCTATGTAGAGTGATAAGGTAGATTTCTTTATTATACTAGTATCATTGTGCTGTCACTCGTCATTTCTGATCTACATTGTGCATGCTACTCCATATTGTCTATATTTTGCAAGATAACTTCTAGACAATGTCGGAATAACTTGCACCATGCATTCCTTCTTGATGTAGGACAGCAAGGGGTTTTGCTGTAATCAGGGTTTTGGGGCTATGGAAAAGTAGAAAGGCTGGAAACTTGGTAGGCTAGGGTCTGTGTATGAAGGAATGGATGCTTTAATGGCAATAGAATGGGTTATTAAGATTAATTGGGCTAATGTTTATGGCTGTGAAAGGGGCTGCGAAATCAGGATTTTATTGCAAGAAAGAGTGAAGAAAATTAGAAGAAGAAAAAGAATCCTAGGAGTCACACTTAGGGTCCCAAGGCATCACACCTAGGGTTTGATCGCATCACACAATCAAAGCAAATTCTAAATAATTCTCATAATCATAAACTTTGTCTCTGAAAAGAAATACACAAGTGTTTAAATTAGCCTCTTACAACTTATCCTAAAAGAAAAGGAATCCTAATCCTATATGGACAAGGATTAGAACTCACATGGTAATCCTAATCCTATATGGACAAGGATTAAAACCCATATCTAAATCCTATAAGTATTAAAATACCTGAAAACAAACCCAAATAGACTAAAAGTCTGCTCCTACCAAAATACATAAAATAAGCTGCGAAAATTCTAAAATAATTACTGCCAAAATTACTAAAATACCCCTAATAATTATTTACTCCTAACTAAGCTCCCAAAATAGATCTTCCTCTTTGGGCATGTGCCAAATTAATGTTTGGACAGCTTTCCCACGTCTTTTATAAGTCTTTAAAGGCTGCTGCCAATAGCCTTCATCATTTCCCCCCGGCTTGGAAAAACTCGACCCCGGCGAGTTAAAAGCATGGAATTGGTCATAGAGGTCTGGAGCAAGAGCTTGGAATTCTTCTTCAGTAACCCATGTGCCATCTGAAAGCGGATGGAGCTGCTGCTGCAGATGGGGAACCTGTTACTGTTATTGCAACTGTGGAAGATGTTGTTGTTGTGATTGCATCTGCTGGTGTTGTTGCTGCTGTTTACTGGACAATTGTGGCTTAAACACTACCATATCCCTAGGAAAAAACATCCCAATTAAGCGGCAAGCTTTGTCAGAAACAGAAAGCAGCAACGTTGGTGATGGTAATTGGATGACTGCACACAGCTTCTTTTCCTGCAACTGACCAAGAAATCCCAGCGGCTTCATAGCTCTAAAAACTAAAGAATCTGCTGTTCCAACATATTGCTTGTTGTTCATGTGGTCTTGAAGTCCCATAGAGGTTCCTTCGTAAACTGAAGTCCCATTTAGGGTTGAAGAGTTCATCACCTGCCACACTTGAGAGAGATTGTTCAGAATGTTCACATTTGCTTGAGCAAGACCGATCGGATGTAAGGGCTGTGACATTGTCACTATAGGCTTTGTACCCTGTACATTTTCATTACTAGTCATTATATCTTGTGAAGCAGAAGATGGAGAAGTCTGCAAACTTGGGACTGCTTGATTGGTAACATGTGGAACTGATGAAATATGAGGAAAAGCATGTCTAGATACCATAGAAGTTATAGCAGAGGTTACATTCCCAGCATATATTGATTGTCGGTTTGCCATAGATCCATTAACTGATGCCATTGCAGTTGCAAGTGCCCCTGTAACTGCTGTAACAGAGACTACATCTACTTTAACAGGACTTGGATTTGAAGGCAAGCTTGTGACACTAGAACAACTCAAAGCAGAATGGGTTTCTTTAAAACTTTCTGGCGGCATGCTTAAAGCATTATTTGAGTCCATCTCAGCCACTTCTTGTGCAGCTACAGCATTGATAAGTCCAGATTTCTGGCACTCTTGTTGGAATTGTTTTTTAGTCAAGATATTGAGTGAATTCTTGCTACTTTTGTCAATCTTTGAAACTGGCTTCTCATACTTTTTCATTTCAGCTGTAGTCATAGGCTTCAAAACCAATGTTTTCTTATGAAACACAAAGCTGTAAGTGTTTTCCTTTCTATTATGTTGCACATTAAGATCATAAAGCCATGGACGGCCTAAAAGAATATGTGCAACCTTCATGGGGATAACATCACACCATATAGAATCACGATAAAATGGAGTAGCAATAGAAACAAGGCACCTTTGGCTTACCGGTATAGAAGTATTATCAATCCATGCTGCCTTGTATGGATGCGGGTGTGGTTCAGTAGGAAGTTTGAGTCATTCAACTGTAGAGGTTGAAACAACATTCATGCAACTGCCACCATCAATGATAAGTTTTTTGACTTCATTACCACATCGAACTAATGTTTGAAAAATTGAAGTACGCCTCCAATCTTCTTCTTCTACTTTTGGGGTAGCTAGAATGCGTCGAATAACAGCTGCTAATGATGTGTCTTCTTTCTCATCTTCCAAGTCAGTAGAATCTAAGGCACCTCCAAAACTGAATTTCTCCTCTTGATCATCCTCTTGATCTTCATCTACTCCTATAGGCAAATTCTTCTCATTGTTGTTTTCTTGCCTTTGTTCTCTACCTTCAGGTTGGGGAATTCTAGCTTTAAGATTTGTAACACGAACATGTAAATTCTGTAGATGCTCTCTGATTTCATAAAGAAGATTGTCACACTCATAATCATTCATTCTTCCTCTAATGGGTCTGCCAGAGCGAGTAGTCATGATAGGTAACCGGGCTCTGATACCAAAAATGATGTAGGACAGCAAGGGGTTTTGCTGTAATTAGGGTTTTGGGGCTATGGAAAAGTAGAAAGGCTGGAAACTTGGTAGGCTAGGGTCTGTGTATGAAGGAATGGATGCTTTAATGGCAATAGAATGGGTTATTAAGATTAATTGGGCTAATGTTTATGGCTGTGAAAGGGGCTGCGAAATCAGGATTTTATTGCAAGAAAGAGTGAAGAAAATTAGGAGAAGAAGAAAAAGAATCCTAGGAGTCACACCTAGGGTCCCAAGGCATCACACCTAGGGTTTGATTGCATCACACAATCAAAGCAAATTCTGAATAATTCTCATAAACATAAACTCTGTCTCTGAAAAGAAATACACAAGTGTTTAAATAAGCCTCTTACAACTTATCCTAAAAGAAAAGGAATCCTAATCTTATATGGATAAGGATTAGAACTCACATGGTAATCCTAATCCTATATGGACAAGGATTAAAACCTATATCTAAATCTGATAAGTATTAAAATACCTGAGAACAAACCCAAATAGACTAAAAGTTTGCTCCTACCAAAATACATAAAATAAGCTGCGAAAATTCTAAAACAATTACGGCCAAAATTACTAAAATACCCCTAATAATTATTTACTCCTAATTAAGCTTCCAAAATAGATCTTCCTCTTTGAGCATGTGCCAAATTAATGTTTGGACAGCTTTCCTACGTTTTTTATAAGTCTTTAAAGGCTGCTGCCAATAGCCTTCATCATTTCTAACTGATTGTCAACATCTAGTTTTGTTGGTACGGTGTACCTGGCAAACTACCAAGTGTTGTTATCAAACTTCCGAAAGTCTTCTTAGATTCTCCACCTCTTCCCTTTCCCACCCCCCCAAGCCCCTATTCTGGCCACTTTTACAGGGCCTTGAGTGTAGTCAATTTCAATTTCCAAATTCATAAATGGAGAAGCCCTAAATGACTACAGAGACATAAATAAGGCTAGGCTACAAATTATATATGTTCCATTAGAAATAAATAAGATAAATTCATTTGCTGCAGTTATGCATGATTCTAGAGCTGAATGTCTGTGGTATCAAAACGAAAAATTATTTTATTTGCAGGATGATTTATATTTGTAGTGAGTGAATTTGAATGTCAAAACAACAACTTTATGGTGCTTTCCTATTTTAGTATCAACTAGTTTACAGTATTTCTGACGAAATTTCTGAGTTTGGACTCCAAGGAAATTTTATATAAGATATAGTGGACTAAGTCTTAGTCTTATAATCAAATGAAACACAAAAGTGATATCTGCGTCCTATATTTTGTCAATTAACTAACAGGTAACATGAAACTTCACCTCTGTGAATATCTCTAGCTTATGTTGTGAGATAACTATCAATACCTTTGGGCAGTGATGGTTATGATGAATTAAGTTTTTCTTCTGCAAGGATAGAAATAGCAGATCAAAACCATAATTATATGTCAAAAAAGGTTTGCCTATGTTGGCGTATTCTCTATGCTAATTATTACATCTTTGGTTTTATTCATGCAGGGAATGTATGTTCTCAGCAATATTGCAAGTGGAAACGAATTTCATAAAGAAGCTGTAATGCAGCAACTCTTTCCTCCAGCAGAGAATGGATCACACTCTTTTTTCAACCAGTTTTTGCAGAGTAATGACAATCACTTACGCACAGCTACTATTTGGGTTGTAGTGAATCTCAGTTTTCCAGCTAGCCCAGGTGCATTTGGTCGGATTGTAAAACTGCGTAATTTTGGCATAGTTTCTCAAATAAAGAGGATGGTCAATGATTCCTGCATGGATGTGAAGGTTCTTTTGTCTTCATCCCCAACTGGATTTGTTCTAAGCTTGCTTTCAAATGGTTGTTTATTTTCTTGTTTTGATGCAGCTCCGGGCTAGACTTGCACTTGGGCAAATTATTACTTTTGGTGATAGCTAAATGTGATCAAATTTCCTCCACGCGATGCCCTTGGACTGCAGACAAGCAAGTTAAATATTGATAAAATTTGATTTCTCGTGTTAATACCTTATATGTAAGGTATGAGCCTTCTGCATCAGTTTCCAAATTGGTACGTTTCAATAGATTTTCTTCAGTGTCTTCCTTGCAGTCATAGAAGTTCGTTTTTGGCTATTTTACTGTTACATATGCACAAGTAAAAATTTTGCATTTTGAGACTGAAAATTGTTAGTTGAATGATAGCATTTTAATATGGTAAATTATGATGAAAAAATGTTGGTTGTAGTTCAATGTTTTGATGATAGCCAATCAAATAAACTTTTGAGCTGATGGTTCGTTTTTAACCTTTAGTTTGACATTTAAAGTTTAAATTTCTGGCCTCAAATTGTTCATTTTCTTATTCTCTATCCCTTTGCTAGGATTTTACCACCTACTGAGTACCATTGCGTTTATAATTTCTTCAAAAAATAATATTGCTATACTAATGTGTCACCTTGCTTTCTCCTATTGTTTCCCTTTGCAGGTGTAACAAATTTCTTTTAATTTTCTTAACGAGTCAGAGCAGTGCGAGAGCTTTTTTATTTTGTAAGCACTCCTGACCAGGTTACCTTCAAAATCTCATTTTCTTATTACATATATTCTGTATTATTTTTGTGAGTTAGACGATCGAAGTAGATTACAGGCTTTAGCATTGTACCATATGAGTGGTAATTGTAAAACTTAGAACGTAATTTCAAGTTCATTCTAGTAAATAGGCTAATAGTTAAATTTTCTATGTAAGCAATGAGTCAAGGGATGGTGATTGAGGGTGTTTCTGGTATTCATACATTCCTTGTAAGCTTCTTATTTTTGTTTACCTGGTTCATATATTGATCAACTTTTGGAAAGCTCATAGATGACTCAACTCTTGTTCACTTTATAAGCGTCAATGCTCATTACCCAGCGGCGGAAGTCATGAAATTATCCATCCCAATGCTCACGAAATATCCTTGAAAATCTCCTTATTGAGCAAAGTATTTTGGGTTGTCATAGTCTAATATAGCTGGTTTAGCAAAACGGGTGTCCCATGTGTCAGTATGCGGTGAGCCTCCTAATTGATTGAAGTCATCTCAAAACATATGTTCTCAATTTGAATGCCTGAGGAATAGTAGGGTGCTGGAAGAGAGCATTTACCTAGTCATGGCAAACTTGATAGAATTTTGCATTTTTGTGCAAGAAAGGGGACTTGATCGCTGGGAAAGGAAGACCGGGCCACAATTTTGGCCATTGCAGCATATTTGAAAATAATGAAATGTAACATCTTTTCTTCCCTCCACATGAAGGTAATGTCATTCTGACTTCTCTAAAATCCCAAGTAAAGTTCCACCACTGCGGTCAATCATTATTCATCTCTAGCAGTGCCTACTTGAAATTAGTCAAAATTTATTATCGCAAGCATTTGAATCATATAATGGTATAGGGTGTAATTACAATAGTTGATAACATAGATATTTGCCAAATTTATTCAAATTATTCTTGCTACGAACTACAACACTTTAAATATCCTAATAATTTTAATTTTTTTTTAACAATGCAAGAATTAAATTTTAAGACTACTATAATCAAATAACACTTAAATGCAATGAAAAATTAGATTTACTAAATCCTCAATAAAATTTATTAGGAATTCAACTTGGTCATAGACGTACAATCCAATGTTTCTAATTCTGATAAACACAAGGGTTTCTTCCCCATAGTATAATAGTCTGATTATCGCTTAGGTGTCTGGCTATAATCACGTACTCTTAGCAATTAAATTCACCTTGGCGTCTAGTGAAATAAATGTTAAGAATTCATTACGATTAGAGAAACATAAATCAAGAATTAAATAATATCTGAGCATGGTGTTTGCATCAACTACTCCTTTTTAATTCACCGAAGTTGATGTCTACAACTATTAACATCTATAAACGCAATGCTAACATGAACTCGGGAATCAATCAACACACGTTGAATAAAACAAAAATTGATCAGAATAATTTAAGTGTACAAGATAGCTTTTTCACGTATGTTACATCGAATTTCTAATAAAAGAATTAGTTCTCTAACATGATCAACATCATATATATATATATATAAAGAAAATTTCAGAATCCATAGGCCACGAGAAGAAGATGAAAACCCATTGTGTATGCAGCGTCAACTCCCCCCAATTTTTGTGCCGCCCTCCACTTCTTCCAATTTCTTAATTTGTTTTCTTCTCACTAAAAGGGCCTGCTCCTTACTTGATCCATCACGTGAAGCCTTTGTGCAGTCATTATCATTGAATTTAAATCCTTCGCAAGCTTTACTATTAGCTTTAAATGGCCCTAGATCTCTTTGACTTCAATAAAATCTTGCGGATCACATCGTCAACACATGCCAATCTGCACCACATTAATAATAATACGTCCCTTAGCCCTTGTGTGCAATGACTCTTCATCAATTTGCCCCCGAGTAAGACTATTTCCATATCATTCCAGAATCAGAATTGGCACGAAATTGAGTGGGATCTATTAGACAGCTCCCACTGAATTATTAGAGAATTCTGTTTCTGGAATTGTGTGGGAGGATTATTACTCTTTCCCACCTCATATTAACTTGATTATTGTGTCCGCACACTACTTTATAGTTGACTTTAGTCATTTTCCTTATACTTCACACGTATACATGCCTGAGAGCTCTAATAAATATTTTTCAATTATCTCTTCAACCCCTAAATCCTTTATTCTCCATCCTGCACCATAATATTCAGGAAATCACTTTTGAGGTAGCTTTCCTAAAAAATGTTCACCAAACACATTAAACAACCAATTTTTCACTAAAATGCATCATAGTATGTATGAAATATAAAACAGATAATATCACAACTATGGTGCTATCAAATACCCCAAACTTATCTTTTTGCTAGTGCTCGAGCAAAATCTTGATTAAAAAAAAATACCCAAACTACAAACATAAACCACTTTCGTAAGATTCACAATGGCACTTAGCATGTGCCACAAACCTATAAAACCATAGGTGTCCCTACTTGAGGAGTTTTGTCTCAAAAGGATTTACCAAGAGCGCTACCCATAAATGCTAAGCTCTACTCTAATAACTCCCTACTCCTACACATTCATAAAAATCAATGTATGCCAATGAAACTAGTTACCTGTCATGCATAATCACTGCTAGGAAATTGTATCATAGTTGCAAATACCAAAAGTTATCCAAAACCCAAAATAGGTCAGTTTTGGTCATTCCTCTAGTAAGGAAAGTTCCTCTAGGAAGGAAAGTTAGGGTTAGGCCTTAAATAATCCAAAACAATCTTAGAATTGGGTTCAAGACCCTAATCTAGGTCAACAAGCCCATTTAAGGATAACAAACCCCTTTTCACCTCACAGCTCCCCAAAATAGCCAATTAGGGTTAAAACCTAACTAATTAGGAAAGTTATCAAGAAATTAGTCTCTACACTCAGACTATCTTGTCTCCCAAATTAAGGGTCACCCCCAAGACTAGTGTTCATATCTTAGTCACCCTCACCCTCACCATTGAAAGTGTAAGATGGTCAAAAGTTTCAAAATTTTCCTAAAACATCATAAATCATCTCAAAGATATTAAGCAATGTTTTATGGGCCTTTTCCTAGGCCCATTAAGCTCAACTCTATGGTCCAAGAACTTTATAGAAGCTTCTATGGTCAAACACCTTCAAACCTCCCAAAGATGGCCTTGGTGAGCCCTGATTCCCAAAGTCAGCCTCAAATATCAAAACCAACCCTTAAACCTTTGACTTTGACCATGATCAACACTTGGTCGACTCTCCCATGTGGCACCACCTCATGCCACTTAGGTCATTTGGCGTCACATTACCTTTCCACTTTACATTAGCGCCACAGTCCTATATGTGGCAAGTGATGGGGTGGCACCCTCTTCAAAGAGTGTGTCACCCTTCTTGGCATATTTTTCTACTAAACCCACTTCTTAATTGGCCTTAATCAAGGGCTTAATGCAAATTTATACTCTCTTAGTTTTATTTGCAAAGAAGGGCCCCCTTTCTTAGAACTTAGGTTAAGCCACCACCAAGGCTAGACCCATTGACACTTGGACCTAACCATGCCCAGCCCTTAGGACTTCATAGGGGTAGCATGGGCTGCACATTGAGCCCATACTGCCACCTCTTTCCCTCTTGCAAAGGGTTTCCTCTTTTTTTCCCTTTTTTACCCTTCAGTTTAAGTTCTTTTTAACAAAATCTCCCCTTTAATTTTCTTCAAACCTAGAAACCGAACCTAGCATTACTTTCACTCCACATTCATGTTAAAAATCATGCACAAGGCCTGCCAAATCAGCCCTAATGTCACCACTAACTCTCACACACACACATACTCTTTTATCTTCCTTCAATTTTAACTCACATAAGTCTCAACAATTCACAACCATTGATCAAGACTTGATCCAATGTTCATGAAAAAACCCTAGCATAAGGTCAGCCATTGTGCCACTTCTCTCTCTTAAAAAGTAGGATATCACTTTGCATGCATGCAAATCACCTCACTTAGCCTCTTGTGTGCCACCACCCTTAAAACACTAGGATTAATTTCCTTTTGCATCACCACCCTTAGATCATATTACCTTAACCAAATCATGGCCATCCCTCTCCCTCAATTCTAGCCCTCCAATTTTTACTTGGCATTGAAGCCATAGGAAAAATCTAGAACCTTGTCCAAAATAACAAAGAATTGTGGCCATTGATCTAAATTTAGATCAATGCCCCCTACCTCAACTTATATAAATGGGGGTCTTTGCCCCCTCTTCAAACTACTTGGCCAATAGACTCTAGCGACACATCTCACTCCCACTAGCTCTCTAGTGCTGAATTCTCTTCTAAAATCTTTGGCATTACCCCTCCTCTTTCCCCTCTTGTTCTTTTCCTTAAGAACAAGAAACCACCCTTCTCTAAGCCTCAAGTTGTGGGGAAGCTCTTAAGGTAATCCTCTCCCTTCTCTCATCTTGTTTTAGCCAAATTCGCCATTTCAATATGTGATTATTTAGGTTTTGATCCTAATCTAGTTAGTCATAGATGTTTGCTTGTTTGCATATCAAAGTTCTGCATATAATTGCATGTTAAATTATGCATGTAATTACATGTGAAATTTGCCCTCACTTCATGTTCAAATTCTGCATATGTTGCATATTTATTCTGTTCTACAAATTTTGTTTTGTAATTCTGCATGTTGCCAATTCTGCATTGTATACATAAACTCTGCACGTTAGCATGCATAAATTTTGTTATGGTTTCTATATAAAACTGCACATTTGATTCCGTGCAATTCTGTTTAAATTCTGCAGTTTAGTTTTTATAATTCTGCACATATTAATTCTGCATACTGCTTTTAAAATCTGCACATATTAATTTTGCATTCTGTAATCTATTTCTGCATACATTCTGCATATAAAATCTGCAATATAAATTCTGCTCATAATCACTTCACCCTTGTTAGTCTCAAACTTGGTGTGTTCTTAGTATTTTTAAAGAGTTTGTTTACTTTAATTCAATTTTGATTAATGATTAAGTACATGTGAGTATTTGCACCTAATTGTCTCACAAGGATTCACCTTAGGAAACCTAGCTGTCAACTTCCATGCATGATTTTGGAAAGTTTCTTGTGCCATAGAAACCCTAGGCCACCACCTTTATAAGCCTCCTAACAAGTCTTCACTTTTCACCCTAGATTAATTTCATGAAATTTGCCTCCTTTGGCACATAAAGCTTTCACCTTTATGTCAAACTTAACCCTAAAAATTTCAACCTCAACCTAGTCAAGCTAGGCATGCCACCCCTTTAGTTGTATCTTAATCTTAATTAGTCAAGCTTGTTAGATTAGGAAAAACCTAATCAAGTTAGGCAAAAAATAAGATTCCTTTGGCATTATGGCCCTCTTATAGAAACTCTCCTTAAAAATCTGAACCCTGAAGTCTAAACAATTAGATCTAAAAGTTAGGGATTTTACAAGATATTTTTTCAATAAAATGCCAACATTGATAATTTTGAAATTTTAGCACAGATTTTAGTCATGCTACAATTGAAAGTAGGATTTTGGATTCTTGTCCCCTTTATCTCCCTCATATCCTACTTAAGAACCCTAATTTAATCATTAGGATCTAAATCTTTCCTTCCTAATTGAAAGCCTTATTCAAGTTAGGTAAATATTAGACTCCCCTTAATTAGAATCTCTTTTTGAGAGCCCTAGTCAATGTAGGTAAGTAATTAAGATGCCCAATTAAGATCTCAACATAATCAACCTTCCTAATTGATCTTAATCACATTAAGAATGTAATTAGGCAACAAATCCTTGATTGGAATCACTAATTAAAAGCCTTGGTCAAGCTAAGCAATAATTAGAATCTCTAAATCAAACCCTAAATTAGTACACCCTAATTAACACCCTTCGCCAAGCTAAGTGTGCAATAATTAGGGTTGCCACTTTTCTAAGCTAGCCGAACTCCCCTCTTAGGGTAGACACCAACTTTGATTCTTACTATCAAAGTTTAATTGATTGCTTGATTAATGAATGCTTCAAGATATAAACTAAAATAGTTAAATCTCTCATAATTAACTTATTAAATATATAAGGATATGAACTAAGGTTAATTAGTCAACTCTCTTATACTTGAACCCAGGGTTAGTCAATTATCTCAAGGATTACACAGCTAAACTAAGGGTTTTCTCATAATTAACCATGTCACAATAACCCAATATCTAAATGATATTAGGGTAGCCTAGTAAGTCAAGCTTAGGATTTGTTGTTAACTTCTTTGCTTCTCTATGCTTGCTTTGTGCATGGTGGTTATAGCTTTCTTTACAAACTGTGGTGATACCAAGAGTGCCAAGACACTAGGTAAGCTTTCTCGCACCAAGTGCTTAATTGTTTATTGCTTTCCTTATAAACTATGTAGATGCCAAGACACTCGTATGTTTTCTAGCTTCTAATGTAATCTCTACATGTTTGCTTTGATGCATTAGTGTGCATGTGATTGCATTAGTTAGGTTCAAGACATACTAACCCTAGATCACCCCATCTATATTAATTAAATAATGTAGGAGCCTTAGTTGACTAAAGTTCATAGTAAACATCTCATGGATGTAACTAAGTTTAATTCATCTCTTATCAACATAGGGTTTAAAAAGAACTAGTTAATTAAGATTTTAAGAACCTTAGAATTAGCTAAACTCCTGTGTACCCTAGGATCAAGGGCCTAGTATATGTCACAACCCACCTCTTGGATGGGTGCTCTAGAGATGATGGGAAAGATAGTTCAATCTTATATCTTATAAGAGACTGGAGTTGCCATTGTTGTTTTTAATAGTGTGATCAGTCACTAGGATTGGGTGTGTAAAGAAATGGTTTGGAAACTTGAGATCTAAGCTCGGGGGTTGGTCACACTCGAGAAAGGTATTAGCACCCCTAAGATGTCTGTGAAAACCCATGGTCCCTAAGCTAGTTATTTGGGTTAGATGCTTTGACTATGGTGGCTCTAAGGACTAATTCTTGGGTTTGGTGATTCCATGTGAGGCTAGCTAGGTAATTCTAACGTTCTTGAAACCTTAATGAACTAAGTCCTTTTAAACCCTTGTTTATATCCTTGAGATGTTTGCTAAGTTTTAATTATTGGTGAGTTTGCCATGGGTTTTAATTAAGGGTCTTATACTCCTTAATTAACTAAAGTGAGGGTGATGTAGGCTTATTAGGTTGTGACCCTAACTATCACAATCACTTGCAAAGAGACAAGCATATAGAGAATAATAATAGAAGCAAGAAAGTGTACCTAGTGCCACAGCATGTCAATAGTTTATAGGGAAAGCTATAAACATCAAACATACATAGAAAGAGAGAGACTACAATCAACCTTAAGCTTGACTTAGTTGCCTATCGTTATACCCTTGAGATATTTAGTGCTAGTCTAAGGTTAATTATGAAGAAACCTTAAGCTTAGCTATGTCATCCTTGAGATAATTGACTAACCCGAGGTTCAATTATGGCAATTGTCTAATTAGTCCTAGTTCATGTCCTTGAGATATTTACTAAGTTAATTATGACTTGTTTGCTTTACGTTATACCCTTGAGGTCTTCACTAAGCAATCAATCAAGTAAAATAGAATTCCAAGAATTAAAGTTTGTGCCTGTCCTAAGCAAAAAATTCAGCTATGTTGAAGAAAAGGTACCCTTAATTACTACTTACTTAACTTGACTATGGGCTTTAATTGAGGGATTCATTTGAGACTTGATTTGGAAACCCTAATTATTGCTTAGCTTGACTTTGGCTTTGATTAGGGATTTGATTGAAGATTGGATATGAGAATCTTAATTATGTAGTTTGACTAAGGCTTTTAATTAGGAATTCTAATAATTGATTTATTTCCTAATTCACTCTTAATATGATTAAGATTTATTAGGAAAGTCAATTATCTTTAAGATTCAATTAGAGATCCTAATCTTTTAGCAAGCCTGATTGGAGCTATTAATTAGGTATTCTAATTAAGGGTGATCCTAATTATTAATTTCCTAACTTGATTATGGTTATTAATTGGACTTGATTTGATTTAATTTCCTTAACTTGATTAGGATTTCCTAACTTGACTAGCTTGACTAGCGATTAGGATATGGGTTTTAAAAAGTGGCTTGCCTAAAATGACTAGTTTAAAGCCAAATTTTTAGGGAATGTTTGATTTGCTTTAACTTACTAATGTATCTTCAACTTGATTAAAGCTAATTGGGGATGGATTTAAAATAGAGATTCTAACTATTTTCTTAGTTTGACTAGGGTTATTAATTACAATTTAATTAAAGATTTAATTGAAGTTTATTTCCCTAACTTGATTAGTGTTCCCAAATTTTGACTTGCTTGACTAGTGATTATGGTGTGAGTTAACAAAAAATTGGGGATTTCCTAGGGTGACTAGGTTAAGACAGAAACTTGAGGTGCTTAGATCTTAAAGTTGACATTTTTGTCAAAATGCCTAACTTGATTAGGGTTTCCTAATTCAACTAGCTTGATAAGAGTTTTAAGGATTTAAAAGGATGGCCTACCTAGGATGATTAGGTTAAGGCTGAAATTGCTTAAGATTTGGCTTGATCTAATGTTAAAGATCTTATCCATTGAAAAGGCTAGATTTTTGCAAGATTAACCTAAAGTGAAAAAGCAAATTTTACTTCGAGAAGCACATAGAGGTGGTGGGTAACATTTATTTCCCATTTTACATGCAAGGAGATGGCATACCTATGGTTTCTAAGGGATCCTAATTGCCAAAATTTGACAAACAACCAAACATGCACAGGATCAACCAAAGATTGAATCAAAGTTATTAGACTCTTTGAAATTCAACAAGAAAAGTGCCAAGGCCAAAACATAGATTGAAAAACTGTCATGGAAATTAAGATGTAAAAATGCAAAGTTTAAGAAGGACTGAATTAAAGCAAGGAAATTCATTGAGATTCAACAACGATGTAATAAGGTGAAAACTCATAAGGCTATACATAGAGTCACAAAGTGCAGAATTTAGAGATGTAAAACATGCAGAATTTTTACATAAAAAATCGTGTTATGTGCCAAATTTTATTAGAGCAGAAAAAGTACAGAATTTCAGTGTAAAACAGTGTGGAGTTTTCCCAAAACAGTGCATAATTTCGTGCACAAAACTAAATCAAGGCGTGCAACTTTGAGGGAGAATTATACTTAGTAAGAATCATATGATCATGTTATGAACAAACATGCAAAGAATGACTGTTGATGGTTTCAAATCAAATAGGTGAAAGTGAATAGAAGATAGGAGAATAACATGTATGATGTCAAAACTAGTACAAGCATGCAAACATGAATATAAAGTAGCTAGGATAAAAAATATATTTCTACATGGCTAAAAAGAAGAACACAAAGAACTTAATAAGAAAAAGAGGGAGAACTTACCTTGGGAAGAGCTCCAATGGCCCTATAGGCTTGAAGAAGGGGTGGTTTCTTATTTTTAAGCAAAAGAGCAAGAGAGCAAGATGAAAAAGGAGAGGAGGCTGAGCTAAGTACAAAAATGAAGGGACAGGATGAGTTAAAGGGGACAACCAAGATGTGGTCTTGGGGTAGTATCTTGATTTGAGGGTGGTGATGAAAAGGGGAATTGGATCCTAGGGAATTGGATCCTTAGGCTAGGGAAAGGGCAACACAAAACTAGGGTTGTATGCATGCATGCAAAGCCTCAAGGTTAAAGGGTAAAAAAGAGAAACCTCTCTTGAGAAGAGTGAAGGTGGCAACTTGGCCTATTGTATAGCCCATGCTGTCCCTAAAGTGGCTCAAGGCTGAAGTCAAGAGGTGACCATGGCTCAAGAGACTAGTCCTAGGGTGACTAGGGTCAAGTGAAGGTGGTTCAAGGCTTGATCAAGGTGGTTCAAACCTAAAAGGGCTATGTTGGTGCACTTAAGGTTTAAAAACCCCAACCCTTGAGCATGTGTGTGTAACATCACAAGGGGTTGATGGCAGTGTAGACACCATATTTTGTCTAGTACACATCTTGTTTTGAATTTTAACTTTATTTTAAATTTTTTTTCAAGTTTTTGTTTTAATTTCAATTTCAGTTTTAACCCAAACACAAAAAAATAAAAATAAAAAAGAGAAAGAGAAGCCCATGCCCAAAAGGCCTAAAAAGATCCAATTGAAGGAAAAATTCACATGCTAAAAATCACTAAATTCCCCTTATTCATTTATATGATTCTACAACTCATTCCCTCACATTTTTTATGTGTGTTTTTCATCAGTGCCCCTTTTCCTCCCTTCGTTCCAACAATTACACAGAGACAAACTTCAATCTGTTGACTCCTCTCTATCTAGCTCATAATTCCCCATTACTACCTTGGCAACTCAAACATACTTATCACTCATTTGGTACGCTATATATATAGAGCTCTTCATAGAGAAAGGGACATGATAATTCTTCAAAAGAATTTTCACACACAAACTTCTACACTAAGACTCCCTCAAAGTCTCTTCTAAAATTTTCCCCAGAGCACTTACTTTTTCAGTTTCTCTCTTCGTTAGGTACCGCTCGTGTGTTGAGCCAGGACCTAACACTTTCACGTTTGCACTAAATAACCCGAAAACACTGTCCCTATTCATCTCTATTTCCTTGCACAGAGGAAAGAATAAGCGGCCTCTAGAGGTTAGTTTCAATTTTCCCTTTACTTATTGGTCTGTTGTTTCACGCGCATCCCATCCCATGTTTGGTGCTTGAAATTCTTGATATAGGATAGGACTTTTGGTTAGTTTTGTACATAATTTGGAATCTGTAATGGAAATGATCTATGATGTGCTATAATGCTCTCTATGGTGCTGTAGTTCAAAGTTACGCTGAGAGAATTTCTTTTTTCTTAATGAAAGAAATGTAGGGGAGGGTCATACTTATGATCTAAATATGGCAATTTTTTGTTCTCAAGCCATTGCCAAATGGCAGACCACCGTGGTGGGCCACCAGTTACGGTGGTGGTCCGCTGTACCTCTCAACTGCACCTTGATGGCGCCTCACTGTATGAAACCAGCATTAGTTTCTGGTTTTCGGGGTTGTCTTCCAATGAAAAAGATAGCCCATTGATCTGCTTTTTATTTTTATTTTTTATTTTAAGTGCAAGTAAAAAAAATCTTTCTTAGTAAAAATTAAAGTAAACCCGTAGGTGAATTTAGAATATTCTCTGCTTAATCATAAATTTTCGAGGTTTGAATTTTTAAAAGCAGAAAAAACTAAGATTATTTTTCTTGTGTAGTTTTTTTTTCCTATGATTTTTGCTTAAAAATTTTTTGTTAGGTAAAAAATAAAAGTAAAGCCATGGTCAGATTTAGTTCTCTTTCTAATTAAGTAAAGATTTTCTAGGTTAAATTTGATAAAAGTAAATGAGTATTTTTTGTATAAGTTTTTGTTACTTTTCTTAAAAGAAAAAGAGAAGTTATGAATTCTTTTAAAGGGAGGGACTCTTTCACGCCAGTTTAGGCTCTAAGCCCAAGCCATGATTTTCTATAAAAATAAAAAGGGGGCTTTAAAAGGAAATGGGGATTAATTTGATTTGGGCTTAGGACAGGGCCGAACCCAAGTTTTTATGAAGAATCTTATTAACAAAAGAGTGGTTCTATTAGAGGAGTTTTCCAAATAAAATTTTGCCAAGAAGTTTGGGCAAAATGGAGACCAAAATTAGAAAAGAGATTTAGTTTCAAATAAAAAGAAAAGGTGTATGGAATTGTTTGAATTGGTTTTTGTCTGAAATGAATTAATGGACTTGATGTTGATACTTGAAAATGAGACTGGTGTTCATTGGTTTATACCAATTTATACCTTTTGCTTGTGGGCTTGTCATGATAAATGTGAAAATCTTGGAATTCCCCAAGTTAATTTAGAGATATTTTTTTAGAAATGAAAATACCTTCTTAAAAGGTTTATTAAATTGAAGGAAAGGGGTCCTTTTTTTAAAAAAATTAGTTTTCAAAACCCTAATCTAGAAGGGATGTGATAATTTTAAAAGTAAAATTTTTTTTAGAAACTGCAATTTAGAAGGAAAGGGATCCATTTAAAATTTTTCTTCTTCCCCAATATGGAAGAAAAGGGGCTATTCTAAAATAAAAATTATTTTAAAAAAACCAAACTTGGAAGTGAAGGGGTTATAATCAAATAAATTTTCTAAAAGTGTTGATTTAGAAGGAAATGGCCCCTTTTCAAAATAAATATTTTTCAAAACTTGAATTTTTATATAACTAACACTAAATTTCAAATGAACACAAAGCAAATAACTAGATTATTTTGGTACTAAAAGGGTATATAGGGGTGTTAATACATTCTCTACATGTAATCAACCACTGAACCCGATTTTTGGAAATGTGGGAATTTTTAAAAAGGTGTCTGATCTCACTCAAAAAATAACTTTGATGGTGATTCCAATTTCTTTATTTGAAAACCCCTTTCCCCCTTTTCCAAAAATCACAAAACAAAGTGATTTTTTCACTTGGATCACCACTCCATGTCATGACATTGCAACAGCTTGGTGACTCTACTAAGGATGTTAGAAGTTTAGGCCAATACTATTGATCTAGGTTCTTTATCTTGCTTGGTATCCTTTATGAGTTGGTTTGTTTATTTTCTTAACAAAAAATGTGGAAGATGTCGAATATACAAGGTATGTTTGTTGGCTCCTAGTGTTTTAATTGTTTGGCTTTTGTGTTCTACTCTATTTTTTTGGTTTTTTGTGCACAATGTGTCTATCTAATTTTGTTTCAACACAAACCCACACTATTACCACATATTAGATTAAAGAGAAAGATATGACCCCTATGCCCTATGCCTTATGCCCAAGCCATATAGGATAGCAATTAGCTTAGAGGCATTGAGTAAACTTGATATATGATAGAAATTTATATAATTCCTTGCATTTTCTTTTTTGGTGTTTATTCAGATATGTCGCATTACAAATAATTGTGAATCTCAACTATCATGATTTTATAATGGAATTGATCTCTTATCTTATGAATTACTTTGCATTTTCCATTGACATGCGCTATATTTGGTCCTTCTCAGTGAACTTCTTTAGAAACCAATAGGATTTCCATCATATTTAAATTTGATTAGACATAACTAGGGTGTTCTTTAACAATCATTATGCATGTAAGTTGTTCATTACCCAACTAAATATGTTATTTATTTTAAGATAGTGGCATAACTCTTATGAATTCCCAAACATGTAAATTTTTTATACAAGGATAAAGATGATGTCAGAGATACAAGATTAAAAAGAGACATGATTATGATTGAAAAAAAACTCAAGATAGGAAAAATCTAGACATTGTTGTGGCCATGACAACTAAGAATAGAATACTACATTACCATCTTAAGTGTCTCAAGTAGAAGATCCCATGTATCAAGGATTTGACACAAATCTTGATAGAACTCCTCTTGCCAACATAATAGATGGTATAATATTTTACATGATCATTTACTATTCCTATGCAAAATTCCATTTACATTATTTAATAATAGTCAATATTCATTGGAATGTTCTTAAATGACAGTTACTATGTCGAGTATCCATCCAACCATCTCCATTGACAATACAAACATGAATATCACATTTTTGTTCTATGGTAATGGGAATCAACTAGACAAAGCATTTGCTAAAAAGATAAGAAAGGACATACCGGAGAAAACCAAAAGAACCAATGTTCAATTTATTGGAAGAACTCCACATTCTTCAACAAATCATTCCACCAAAATCCACAATGAAAGAGTTACACTTACTAAATCACAAATAGATGGAGTATGCTACTTGAGTGTGAAATCATCCATTTCTATGGATCAATCAAATTACAATTATCCTAATGATCTTTCACCAACCATAAGAAAGGATCAATACAAAATCCTAATAATCCATCTTCAAGTCTAGGTAACATATTTTGACCTATAATTGAATGAAATTAAAACTTTAAATCTTTGTTAATTTTGTGCATTTGAAATATATTGTATATTTCATTACAATGTTCTTGTTCAGTTGAATATTACCAATGATAGATAGAGATTACCCAAAATTATCCTTTCAAAGCTAGTTAGCCTTTGAACTATTCAAATATCAAGTAAACATTTATGACATAAGTGACTTTGACATGGTTATGATTAATTAGTTTCTTTGAACCTGTACACTTTTTTTTTGGGCAGAATTAAGGGTATGATTAAATTCAGGTCTGAACACACTTTGGGTTTTAGAAATTAATTAGCAAAGTCAAAGAAACATAAGCATAATTTGTGGGTTTAGCATCATTCTAGGAAACCTATTTAATTTCTTTCCTTTGTGTCTTTGTATCTTTTTACGTCTAAATTAATTTTTCCACTAAGGAAACATCAGTTTCTACATTTATGCATTAGTTTTGTCTTTTTCTTTCAATTCTAAGTTGCTATTTTTGGTTTCCCCTACTTTTGCTTCCATATACACCATAATTAACAATTTGATTCTTGTTAATTTGAGATCTATATTTTGGCGCAGCAAACTCTTCATATCTTGCATGCTCATTTCAATTTATTCATTTTGGTATATTTGCTTCTAGTTTTGTTCCTGTCTTCCTTGTTAAGTGTTTTCATTGCAATCCTAGTATTAATTTGCTATTTGTGAGTATTTTGGTTTGAGGATTAATTCTAAAGTGCAATTGAGAACAACAAGCTTGAGTGGTAAAAGGCTTGAGTGTGTGAGCTTAAAGAGCATAAAAGCCAACAATTGTGTGAAACATGAGTGGAGTGCCATCTTTTGAGTGAAACATGTGAGGGAGTGTTTTGTGAGGCTATTTTACTCACATTTCTTGCAGGTTCTTAAAATGAGTAATCCTTCAACAAGGAGGGGGTTAAAGAGCCCTCGAATGATGAAATTAACATGACTCCAGACATGAAATTGATGTATAGGCCTTCACTAGTCAATTTCAAAAGTTGAATAGTAGGCTAGATGAGTTGGATGAATGGAAGAGGGAGTTGTCACAAAGCTTGGTAGGGAATGGTAGGCAAATTAATGATAGGAATAGGCATCAAAATGAGTTTGATTAGGGGCCATTTGAAAATGAATTTTAAGAGGGGAGTTCAGCTCAAAATAGAAGGGGTGAAGTTAGAATAGAAACTAGAAGGGATAGTAATCTAAATGCTATCAAGATGAATATACCTCCATTTAAGGGTAGAAATGATGCTGAAGTGTACTTGGAGTGGGAGAGAAAAGTGGATTTAATATTTGCTTGTCACAACTATTTTGAAGAGAAGAAGGTGAGGTTGGTTGCAGTAGAATTTTTAGATTATGCTTTAGTTTAGTGGGATGAATTAGTAAAGTCTAGGAGGAGAACTGGTGAATATACTATTGAGAATTGGGATGAGATGAAGAGAGTAATGAAGAAGCGATTTGTGTCTTCTTATTACTATCGAGAGTTGCACCAGAAGTTGCATAAGCTTACTCAAGGGTCAAAATCAGTGGAAGATTACCACAATGAGATGGAGATGCTCTTAATTAAAGCTAACATTGAGGAGGAAAGGGATGTGACAATGGCTAGGTTTATAGGAGGTTTGAACATGGAGATAGCTGATGTGGTGGAGTTGCACCATTACGTTGAGATGGAGGACCTAGTTAACATGGGCATGAAGGTGGAGAGACAACAAAATCAAATGGGAGCAGCCAAATCATTTTCGAATTCTAGTAGTAAATGGTGCTCAAAATGGAACAAATATGATGAGAAGAAGAAGGAGAAACCACTAATTTCAAGGAAAAGGGGTTGGATGCAAACAAAAACTAGGAGAAGGGTACTTCAACTCAAAAGGGTACTTCTGATTCTTTTTCAAAAACCTCTAAACATAGAGATATAAAGTATTTTAAGTGTCAAGGTCATGGTCATTATGCATTTGATTGTACTAATAGAAAGACTATGTACATTAGAGGTGATGAGATTGTTTCTGAATCTGAAAATGATAATGATTGTGACGAAAATGGTAGTGAGAGTAGCATGCCACCTTTAAAGGATTGTTCTGATGTTGATTAGAATGTTAAATATGCTGCTCATGATGAATCTCTTGTTGCTAGGTGTACATTGAATCTGAATGTTAAAGAAGAAAGCTTAGAACAAAGAGAAAATATATTTCACTAGATGTTTAGTTAGTGGTAAATTTTGTAGCATGATTATTGATGGGGGTAGTTGTGCTAATGTGGCTAGCATCACTTTGGTGGATAAATTGGGGTGAAATGTGTTAAACACCCTACTCTTTATAGGCTACATTGGTTGAATGATAGTGGAGAAGTGAAAGTTACTAGGCAGGTTGTGGTAGCTTTTACTATTGGGAAGTATAGTGATGAAGCTGTGTGTGATGTAGTACCCATGCATGTTGGTCATTTATTGTTGGGGAGACCTTGGCAATTTAATAGGTGTGTGATGCATGATGGGTATAGAAACAGATACTCTTTGAGCATGATTGCAAGAAAATCACTCTGGCACCTTTATCACCTAAAGAAGCTTACCTTGATCAAGTTAAGCTTCAACAATTAGCTTGTGGGAGTTGGGTAGTGAGGTGAAAAAGAATAATGAGAGAACAAAGGCCATGAGAGAAAAGAATTAAGAAAAAGGCCCAATGTTGAGTGACTGCACAAGTAAGGAAAAGAAAGTGAGATGTGTAGAAGAGAATAAGTTAGTGAGTGATAAAAAGAAAAAGAGTGAAAAGAAAGGAAAAGAGAGGAGTGAAAAAGTTAAGAAATAACCATGTTTCTATGCAAAAGAGAGAAAGAGTGCATACTTAGGCAAGAGAGCTTTGATTTTGATTCAGTTTAAGGAAACTTTGTTTATTGAAATTGACCTTAAACCCGAATTGGCTAGTGTGTTTGTGACTTTATTGTAGGAATTCAGTGATGTCTTTCCTGAGGAGATACCCCACGGGTTACCACCTAAAAGAGAAATTGAGCATAAAATTAATTTTGTACTAGGAGCATCAGATTAATTTTGTAAGAGAGAGCATGAGTCCTTATGCTATACCAGTTCTTTTGGTACCCAAGAAAGATGAAACTTGGAGAATGTGCATGAATTGTAGGGCAGTGAACAAAATCACTATAAAGTATTGCCATCTTATTCCTAGGTTAGATGATATGCTAGATGAATTGCATGGTGCATGTGTGTTCACTAAAATTGATTTAAAAAGTGGCTATCATCAGATTAGGATGAAAGAAGGAGATGAGTGAAAAACTACGTTTAAGACTAAATATGGATTGTATGAGTGGTTAGTAATGCCATTTGGGTTATCTAATGCACCTAGTACTTTCATGCGCTTAATGAATTATGTCTTGCATGAGCTTCTTGGCGAATTTGTGGTTGTATATTTTGATGACATTTTGATTTACAACAAATGCATAGATGATCATGTCTTGCAAGTTAGGGCTATTTTGGATGTGCTTATGAAGGATAAATTGTATGCAAACCTTAAGAAGTGTTCTTTTTTGCATGGATAAAGTTGTCTTCTTAGGTTTTGTGGTAAGTTTTAAGGGAGTTTAGGTTAACTCTAAAAAAGTGAAGGCTATTCAAGAATGGCTGACACCTAAGTCTATTAGTGAGGTAAGAAGTTTCCATGGTTTAGCAAGTTTTTATAGGCAATTTGTTAAAGATTTCTCTACTATTGCTACACCACTAAATGAAGTTGTTAAAAAGAATGTTGGGTTCAAATGGGGTAAAGAATAGGAAAATGCATTTAACACTTTAAAGGAAAAGTTATGTATTGCACCTATTTTACGCTTGCCTAATTTTTCTAAAACTTTTGAAATTAAATTGATGCTTCTGGGGTTGGTATAGGGGCTGTTTTGATGAAGGAAAATCGATCCATAGCATATTTTAGCAAAAAGTTAAGTGGACCTATTTTGGGCTACTCCACTTATGATAAGGAGTTCTATGCTTTGGTGAGAGCTCTTGAAGTATGGGAACATTATTTGCTACCTAAGGAGTTTGTCATACATAGTGATTACCAATCACCCAAGTACTTAAAGGGGCAAGGCAAGTTGAGCAATAGGCATGCAAGGTGGGTGGAGTATCTTGAAATATTCCCATATGTGATCAAGTACAAGCAAGGGAAAGATAATGTTGTTGCTGATCCACTATCAAGGAAGTACGCTTTGATTTCTATGCTTAGTTCCAAATTACTTGGTTTTGAACATTTGAAAGAGTTGTATGCCAATGATTCTGATTTTGGTGATGTGTATCAAGCTTGTGAACATGCTGCACATAACAAGTTCTATAGGCATGAGGGATTTCTTTTTAGGAATAAACAATTATGCATTCCTACATGTTCTATTAGAGAATTGCTTGTGAGCCGATCACATAGTGAAGGATTGATGGGGCATTTTGGCTTGCATAAGACTTTAGATATGCTTAGTGAACATTTTTATTGGCAAAAAATGAGAAAAGATGTTGACAAAGTTTGTTTGACGTGTATTACATGCAAACAAGCTAAGTCTAAGTCTATGCCTCATGGTTTGTATACACCCTTGCCTGTGCCTAATGAACCTTGGACAGACATATCCATGGACTTTGTTTTGAGTTTACTTAGGACTAGGAAGGGTAGGGATAGCATATTTGTTATTGTGGATAGATTTAGTAAGATGGCTGATTTCATTGCTTGTTGTAAGACTGATGATGCAACAAATATTGCTGACCTTTTCTTTAGGGAAGTGGTTCGGCTTCATGGTGTGCTAAGAACCATTGTTTCAGATAGAGATGTTAAGTTTCTAAGTCACTTTTGGAGAGTGTTGTGGGGAAGGTTAGGTACTAAACTTTTGTTTTCTACTACATGTTACCCACAAACTGACGGATAAACTGAAGTAGTGAATAGGACTTTAGGAACCTTGTTTCATGCTATTGTTGGTAAGAATTTGAAAACTTGGGAGGATTGTTTGCCATTTATTGAGTTTGCATATAATCATGTTATACATTCTTCCACAGGTTTTTCACCATTTGAGATTGTGTATGGTTTTAATCCATTGGCTATGTTAGATTTAATGCCTTTGCCTTCGAGTGAAATTGCTAGCTTAAATGGAAAGAAAAAGGTAGAAATGGTTAAAACAATACATGAGAAAGCACGTGAGTAGATTGAGAAGAAGAACCACATGTATGCACAATGGGCCAATAAGGGTCAAAAGTAGGTTATGTTTAAACTAGGAGATTGGGTTTGGTTACACATGTGAAAGGAGAGGTTTCCATAGCAAAGGAAGTTAAAGCTTGATGCAAAGGGCGATGGATCATTCTATGTCTTGGAGTGCATCAATGATAATGCATACAAGATAGACTTGCCAGGTAAGTATAATGTAAGTGCCACTTTCAATGTTTCTAACTTATCTCTTTTTGAACTTGATTTAGATTTGAGTATGAATCCTTTTGAGGAGAGAGGGAATGATGTGAGCACAAGCATGGATGGCAAGAGGAAAGGAGTAGCAGATGAGCTAACATTACCTTAAGAACCAATTACAAGATTGAGGGCCAAAAAGTTCAAGGAATCACTTCAAACTTATTTAGGCAGAATGTTAGAAGGAATGGAAGCTCAAGATGCAATGAAGGCCAATGGAGCTTCACCTAATCAAATTGGGTTGAATTTGCAAGATGGGTCCAACCTATGTTTAATTCATCATTTCAAGTTAATAGATTAGTTTTTGGCAGTTTACTACTTGTAATTTGCATTTCGACTTTTTTATTTTTTGTTGGGAGGCCTAAGTTTAAGGCCTAACCTAATAGTCTAGGTTATTTGAATTTGTGGGGGGTATAAATACCCTAGTACACGTACGAGGATGAAAAAAATGAATTAAAAAAAATATTTTGGAGTTTTATACTCTTTATTCAAGGTTTGGCTTGAATCTCTATTGCATCAAGAATTGAGCTTCATCAAGGTACTTACATCCTAGTGAAATTTCTGTCCTTGATTTCTTAATCATACAATTATTTGCATTTCCATTTGCATTAGTCATTTAGGGGTTCAATAGGTTAGGAGTTCTCCGTCTTTTCTTATTCCTTATCAATTGTGTGTTTGGAATTTCTAGATTATAAATATCCTTGGAGTTCTGCATCAATATTCATAAGGGAACAACTAAGTGACAATTACTTTGTACCATAAACCTTCACAAAATGGTCCAAATCATGTTGCAGATGAAATCAAACAAGTATTATGATTGTATGTATATTTCAACATGTGAAGTTGCATGGGGATGTTTAGGTTTAGCATATATTAGAGATGCCCAACTATTTAAAGATTGCCATTTCATCTTCCTGAAGAAAAGAATATCATAATCAAGGATGAGAATTGATTAAAGATGTCATCACCAAGGCAAGTAATAAGAAGTCCATCTTTGAAGCCAAAATGGAGGCAAACCCAAAGTATCTAGAGGCCAAAGAATTGACCTATGTTCAGTTCCTAACTAGGTTGGTGCACAAAGAAGACTTGCAAAGATGGTTCCCAAGTAAGAGTGGTTTTTCTGTGTTTTCCTAGTAAGTGGCAATGATTTCTTGGTTTTTGTGCAATTTGAAGTTATTTTTAGGGAGTATGAGGTTGGTAATTGAATACTTTTTCATTGTAGCCCTAAGCTCTAACTCCTTTTCTCTATGAATGGAGGCATTTCATCTGAGCTTCTATTCTTTCTCAAGCCTTCTTGTTTAGGCATTGCAATAGAGGTAAGTTTATTGATGTGGTGCCATTTTTTGTCCCACTTCATTTCCCTTGCTTTTTTCTTCCTTGTTTTTGGGGTACTCTTGCACAACTTCTTTCATTATTTGTTGAAGACTAAGAAGTATGAATTTAGTGTTTAATAGTTTGATTGGTCATTTTTGTTAAAAACACTTGGTACCTTCTCTTTGCAACCCAACATTTTGATGTTTATAGTGGAGGAGAGTTTTCAATGAGGTAGAAACTTTGCTTGTGCTCTCACTATTTTTGTTGTTTATACTATTACTCCTTTGAATCATTAATTTGGCTTTTATTGCTTGAAAATAATCTCTACTCATCTTCACAAGATGTTTTCAAATTTTTGTGTTTTCCTTCATTTTACAAGCTGGAGTTTCATTTAAAGAAAGAAAAATAGGGGCCAAATATTTGTTCAACGTTTTACAAGTTTCTCGAATACTCTTACATTTAAAAGGCTTGGCAAGGATTTGGCAATTTTCTATTGGCAACATTGTTTCTAGTTCTACCTTAAAAAATAGAAACTTGAGCCTTTTTGCCTTTTTGAAATGCTGAAACATTAAAGAACTATGAAATTGTTGTTGTGTATCTCCTAATCATTCTTGGTTATCCATGTTTTCTAGATCACATGATGAATTTGGAAAATAACAAATTTTCTAATTATGAGTTTGATTATCCTATTGTTCTTCATTGCAATGTCTTATTCTGCTATAGGAGAATTGTATTAAGGAGATGTCCTATCCCGTGTCCCTAATTTTAAATGATTGTGGTCCTGTAACTACATAATGCATGCTTCATCATTTTGTACATAATTATTCCTTGCTATATAGTATGTATGATGCACCTTTTGGTACATAATTAAGAGTTATTTTCCTTATTGTACAGTTTACAAGTAGGTTCCATTGTCTAAAGAGATTGTTTCGAAACAACTTGATTTTCCATTAGAACTAAGTTTTACTTTGATTCAATTTACAATTCTAGTGTAGCACAAAAATATTTAATTGAAACTAAGTTTTGGCTTATGTCTTATAAACTTTGTGGATATATTAGAAGTTATTAGCATATGTTAGGTATGGGCATGTATTGACACGTGCAAATAATTTTCTAGAAGTGTTGTCATCTAAGTGTTATGTGCATAAAGTTACTATATGTAAGGAAATTTCTAAATTATGGATAGTCATTGATTGCAATTTAGTTTTGCTAAAAATAGGCTAATTATGTAGCCTAATTAACTAATACATACTATGTTAAAAGTGATCCAGTGGGTTGTTTCACCTTTTGGCTTAAGCCTATTAATTAAAGATGGTATAGACATCTAATTTTGTCTAGATCCTAGAATAATGAAACGAACCTATGAGTAAGTTCTAAAATTTCTCTATCCAATTATTGGGTGAGGATTGAAAATTTGTACATATCTTTGGGCTCAAATGCGAATAAATTGTTCCTCTTTAGCTTTAATTTTAATTTTAGTTTTCATTAATTTTAATTTTAATTTTGCTTTTACTTTTGATTTAAATTTTTATTTGTCAATTAAAATTAAGAAAAGAAAAAATCAAAAGATAATGGTTATGGAAAGGATTGTATATAGGCTTTTTTTTTTTTTTTTTCATTTCTTAGGGAAGGCTTGGTTTGGGTTTCTCAATCCCAAACTAGAGCTTCTTTCTTTAGAAGAGAAAGAAAGGAGCTAAAGGAGGTAGTAACAGTTACAAGCAGCATGGTTGCAATTTGACTACACTACCCTTATATTGTTACCAGCATAAAAAAGGAAGGTTGTTAGGTGCAAAAAGGGAGTTCAAGATTTTTAAATTGGGGCTTGCATGAACAAGTGAAAGAGGGAACCTTAGAATAGAAAGGAGAGTAGCTAGAGGTCCTTTAGTAGTGTCTCTATGATATGAAGCTCTAAGGCATTCCCAAAGAGTAGGATACTACACTCTAAGATGGGACCTCGAGCAAAAGAAAGAGTAGACATGAAGAGAGGAAAGTGACAGGAGAGGTGTCTCAAGAAAAGTAGACAAAGGTGGAGCATAATAAAGAAGAGCTACCTAACAGAATAGAGTAGAGACAAGAAATAGAGAGAAGAGATAGAGAAAGGGGAGGAAGGGAGGGAGAAGAGGATTCAATCTAGAGAAAAGAGGGAGAAGGAGAGATCTTACACTCTTCCAACAAAGAAAGAGTGATAGAGAGAAACCAAGAAGGAAGAGTGAAAGAGAAATTGAGAGCAAATAGAGGGCAAAGTGAGATAAAGAGACCAAAGAGGACCCATTAACTCACCATTGAAAAGTGGCTCACAACACTAGAGAGAGAGAGACTACAACATTTAAGGCAAGTCTTGTTTTTAGATTTTGAAGTAGCCCATATTTATGGTTTTCTTTTTTCGATGATGGCTCCATTTCTCTGTATGGTTAAGGATGTGTATATCTAACTTGGTTCTACCTCTCCAGTGATAAGGTATTAAGTTTTGTAACTTGAAGATAATCATAAATGAGTCAATATCCTTTTTGGTTTTGGCATGGAACATGGCTATTTTCTTTTTCTGAGACTGAGCATGACATCCTCGGCTTGGTACCACCATCATGGTAGTGCAAGGCACCATTAGGAAAGCCTACGATGATTGGAACCATCATTGTCTCAGGTGGTCTCAACCTATCACTAGGGTTGGGGCTTAGCCCCTACACCTTGCCTTGTAGGTGCAGAGATAAAAGTGAAGTGTGCATCACATTCTTTTTACAATGCACCTAATCATCACCTACCTAAAAATAAATCAAAAAGATTTTTTTATTTTAGAAAAACAAAACAAAATATATGGTTATGTTCAATTTTTTTAAAAAATTTTAGCACTGTTTTATATATTTTTTGATAAAAATTATGAAATTTAACTGCATTATTTCTGTTAGACTTTTTTGTTTTCCAAAAAAATGAAAAAAATTTGTTTGGCCAAAAAATATTCTAACTTTATAGTGTGATTTGGGAAAATTATTATTATTTTTTAGAAAATTTTGAAGTTGAATGGAAGAAAATAAAAAAGTTTAACACTGCCACTTTTTATATACATGTTAAGTTTGTTGGAAAAAAAAAAGAAAAATTTTGGCAAAAATCTATTTGCAAGAGGATGTTTGGTCTCAATTTGGGCCAAGGCAGGCCAAACTATGACCAACATCCACTCGCCCACCATTTATTTAAAAAAAAGGATTAAAGAGAAACAAAAGTGGGGATGACATGAAGGCCTAGGCCAAGCCTCCCATTTATTTCTTTAAATGAGCCTTTTATTTTAGAAAAAAGGGGAGAGAGCTTGAATGGTCTTTGGGCCTAAACTAAAATAAAACAAGGGTGAAGCATGGACTTTTAGTGTTTGGACTAAAATCGTTTAGATTAAGATCAATATCAATTCTTGTTCATCAATCATTATCTCAATAATTGACTTTATTAATCTCTTTATGAGCATAAATTAATTTTGGGTGTTTGGGTTGAAATATCTTGCTTATAACTTATTGTTTGCTTTATTTTGTCATCCCAATTAATTTACTTCTTGATCACTCATGATACAGAAAATATTGGAATTTATAAACTTTTGGAGCCAAAATGTCTTTTCTTAAATTTGTCTAAAATTCAAAGGGATTAAAGCTTCAAATTATTTTTCCAAAAATCCCTAAGTACTTGCTCCACCACCATTTTTTTTTTCTTGCCCAAATTTTTTCAAATGAAGGAAATAGGGGGTTGTCATGGAGCTAGTCATTCAATTAGCATGGTTCCTCTAATATAATTATAAAGAATCTTGCCACCCCAAAATCCTTTAAGCTTGTTTTGTCCAAATCACTATTTTAAACCTAGATTTTCCCAAAATGAAGGATGATAGGAGGGTTATCAATTAACTGGTTACTTTCCTATTAGCCCAAGGGTGATGGCATTATGAATTTAGTTAGTTAACTAGCACAGTTCCTCTGATGTGATTATGAAGAATTGCAATCCCACTCAAACTTTTTGAGCATGGCCTTTCCTTTTCTCTAAACTTAGATTCTTCCTAATGATAGATAAAGTGAGGTTGCCAATCAATTAGCTATTATATAACTATCCTAAGGGAAATCATGTTACGAGCTTGGTTAGTTAATTGGCATGGTTCCTCTGACATGATTAATCAGAATCAACCCACACTAAAAAACCTAAAAACACCTAAGAAAATCCTAGTCAAGCTAGGTACTCTTTGCCAAGCCCTAAACGAACTAGGCAACCCATTCCAATGTAAGCCTTGGATAAATGAGGCAATGAATCCTTCCTTTCCATAGGAATGGCTAAATGCTACTAATTAATATGGTACTAAAAGGGCATTGTAAGGGTGCTAATACCTTCTCTACATGTAATCCATAAACCTATTTTCTATCATCCCCCCCATGTTTTCTTTAGTGTTCAACTTCACCATTTCATTCTATGTCAATAGCAACTCCATTTCTTTTTCCAAACCCTTTCTCCAAGACCTATTTCAAAACTCATTTTTTTGTTTGCCACTTTTGCATTGCATGTTGATAGCTTGGTGACTTCGCTTAGGACATTTAAGGGGTAGGCCACATGATTTGGTGTTTGTTACTTTTTGTTTGTAGTTTATTTGTGCTTTGATATTGTGGATTTACATGCTAAATCTTGCCTAGATTATGCTGTTGGATTAGGCTTAGATAACTTACATTTTTGCAACATATCTATCATATCTATGGACTGGTGGCTAGCTAACTATTTTGCAGGTTAGGAGTGAATGAGTGGATGATCTTTTCCCCACACACACTTTCACCTACATCACACACTTTAGAAAAGGGGAGGTCATGGTCCCCAAACTCTATACCCAAACTTGTAGGAACCTTTAGGCTAGTGGGGGCATAAAGTAAGGTCATCCTTCCTAACACCCTTGGTCTTTGTGTAGGCTCCTAAATACTCTCACTCAAGTTAACCCTTTGGGACAAGATGGGGACCTAATTTAGGAGTTTGAAACCTACCTTTTGCATACTGATAGTAGCCTTAGAGTTGTCCTATGAAGAAAGTTTGGCATGAATCTTTGGATGTAAAAAATAAGCTAGAAATTTACCTTGATTTAGGCACAATGAGGAAATGCTATCCATTTGCTCATGTGCATCTACATGTTTGCTCTTTGCATTGTCATCCTGTGCATCATTTTAAAATAAGGAACCTCTCTTGTACCCATAGTGATTGCATGCATAAGCACTCAACCCAAGATTCTTTACCTTAATAGAATAGGAAAGGGCAAGGGAGAGTATCTTGCCTCTAGACTCCATGCAAGTGCTTGATCTTTGCCCTCAAATATCCCCTGGCATGCTAGATTATTGCAAATAAGGTAATTTAGGGACTTGTATTAGCACTATAGACCCTTGCCATCATGCTTTAGGTATGGTACACAAGAGGGACTTTGTCTTCATGTCATCATCTTCTTTTTGATTTGAACATTATAGTGATCATTTTTCTTTCACTCAAATTTTAGGTGACATTATTATGGACACTAATATTGCATCACAATTGTCATGGATCCCCATAACCAAGTGCTCTTTGGTTAAGAAAGGGCTCAAAAGGAGCAAGGGGATGTCTTAAGTCATTAGGATAGTGTGGTATTACTAGAGATTAAAAAGTTGTCCATTGAATAGAACAACTTGTTAGATTTGAGAAAGATTTGGGATATTTTTAGTAAGGTAGAAAAGGGCAGTTTGTAGTGAAGTATGGTTAGTTAGAAAACCTACTATCAATCTTGATAGAGGAAACACTACTCAAAGCCTTAGTTTTCTTCTTGAATCTAGTATAGAGAGGGTTTACTCTTGGGAGTCATGACCTCACTCCTACCTTAGAAGAACATGATGACTTACTAAAAATCAAGCCTTTAAACGGGGGAAAATTACACAAGTATGACAAAAAGGGTAGACCATTTTTATCAATTTCCTAATTAGACTTTACCATGCTCAAAGGCAACAAGAGTTGGCAATGCAACTTTTAGCCTTGGCCATTTGTGAAGTGGTCATCTTCCTTAGAGTTCATGGATATGTTGATGGGTAGTTATTATCCTATTCAAAGCTTTTAAGAGTGGTTTGAACCTTGTGTAATCCATCCTAGCAGAAACTTTCAGATCTCTAAATTTCCTTAGGAGAAATGGAAAGGGGCAGTTGTGTGGTTGCTCACAACTGCTGATGGTGTGGTTCATGAGTCATTTATGGGTTACACATTTTCTTTAAGTCAACTTATTTTGATGACCATGATCCTCTAAAGGAATTCATCAAATTCAGGTGACCTAAGAAAGTGCATGATCATGATTCTTGATGTTCATAGCTTCAAGAATGTTAAGTTAGAGAGTATGTGGTTACATAAAGGGCCGATAGTGTATAGTAATGGAAATAGGCCTTGGGTCCCCTTAAGTGGTTCTAAGGCATATTCAGCTACGCTTCAACCATGGTTAGAAGGTAATTCTTGTCTATACAATTTGTGCCAGCCATTAAAGGACTTCATGAGTTCATGCTTCAGTTTGGAGACAAAGATATGACTCTAAGAAATGATGCTGTGTGGAAACTATGGTGTCAAGTGAGACAAAATAAAGCTTGTGGAACATTCTACTACAACCACTTTAGGGTATTCTCATTGGCAAAAGAATTTTTGAAAAGGTTTCACTGTGCCTAAAATTGCCTCATAAGCTTCATCCTTTAAAATATCCATGGTAGATGAAAATGTTGATACTAAGTAGAGACTAAAAGTTGAAAAGGCTTTGTCTAACCTACAAATCAAAGAAGCTATGTTAGAAGAAAAGGAACTAAGGATGAAGCAGGAAGTCGATGCCTGGAAGGCTAATGCTATAGAACTACAAGTGAGGATGATGAGTATGGAGCAGGATATGGCTAGATTAATGTCTAAGAAAGAAAGGGAGATTGAACAAGTAAAAAGGAAGTGTACTTGGCTAATAGACGCAAGCACAGTGCCAAAGAGGAGTTTATGGGTAGCAAAGAAAAGGTGAAGTCCGTGTAGGATGAGGTCACCCAACTTAATGAGGAAGTGGTCTAGCTTAAAGGCCACATTTAGGAGCAAAAGGCAACTCATTAGAAGGAAAACATAGTGCTCAAAAAAATAAAAGATGACTTCACTATGCTTGACTTCAATTTGTATAAGATGATGTAGGAAAAGGAATGTCTCAAGGGATATATTGATACCTTTAAGGAGTAGCATGAGAAAAAATCTAGCTCCTGAAGACCTGGCTACAAGACTAACAAGAGTTAGAAGAGAGAATAGATCACATCAATAAGGTGAACTGAATTTGTGCCTATACTTGATTGACATGTAGGCAACTGGTGATTGGCACCTTGAAGAGGTCCTCGAAGACTATGGGATAATCAAGATAGTGGAAAAGAATGAGCAGCATTAGTACAAGGTAATAGATGTTTAAGAGTAATTAAACAAGGAAAAAGTTAGTATATGGTAGGTTGCAAGGATGGCGGCCACTGAAGCCATGCGAATAGCTAAATGAGAAGCACAGTTGGGACTTGGTCTTACCAAGAACCTTCTCAAAGAGTCGAAAGAGCACTATGTCAAAGTGGTGAAGCTGCATAGATATTCCTAGGATTGATATCTTTGCAATCCCAAGTTTTTTTTCTTTTTCAAAAGAAAACACTCTTAGAGAGTGGATGTAAGTACTCTTTTTGACATTAATGAAAAGGGGAATTTTTATGTTTCCTAGAATTTGAGCTAGTTACTTCTCTTACCTCTATATTACATCCCTCATACCAATATTACATGTGCATGTTAAATTTAGTTACTCATTCACCATTTGAAATTTAAATAATTTAGTGAAGAAAATCTCAGCTCCGATTAAGCAATCTTGAGCCAAGAAAATAAGGTAACTAAGACAAGGAAAAATGGCTAAAGAATTACAAGTTGAGGTTGATGACCTCAAGATCCAGATGGCCAAGCTGATAGAGCTGCTTAAGGCAAAATCTTTTAATGGGATGGAGGCTCCATTGCTAAACCCTCAAATTCCACAATCCCATGATGATAAAGGGCAAAGCCACCTAAGTCTACAAGGTCCTCAATCACATTTCTAGGAGGCTCAACACTCATACCATTAACAAGGGTTTGTTTTAATAGGCCCCTAGGGTCTGCAAGCCAATGTCCCACAAGGACCAAGCAACCTGAATATACCAAGTCATCAATCAACTTCCCAAGAGTTCCAACAATATAATATCTACTAAGATTTGGTTTAAAAAATTAGCAAGGTCCTCCAGCCCATATTCTAGAGGGCTAGGACTCACTAAATAAGCGCCTTTAGGGCCTATTCTCATAATTCCAATAGGGTCCTTACCCACATTACTAGCAAGGTCATTACCTACAGAATCCTCTGAGGCCTTATCTACAATATTAGCAAGGACTATCACTCTAATGTAAGAAAACCAAGGGCACCTAAAAGAAGTGGCAAAATTAGAAACTTTCACTCTACCTAATTTCAATGACCCTAAGGAAATGGAGGAGCTAAAAAAACCATTTAGGAAGCCAAAATTATGGAAAAGTATAAGAAGTTAGAAGCCAAAGTGAGCAAGATGTTGGGTTTTGAGGATGAAGTCTCAAACATGCATATCTAATGTGGTCATTCTCTTAAATTTAAACATAACGTGATCTCTTGCCCTAAGGCCAATCTACTTATATATAGTAGTAAGATGGTGGCTTACTTTAATGATGACAAGTTAATGATACATGTATTCTAGGATAGCTTGGTAGATGGAGTAGCTAAATGGTACATTAGTTTGGAGCATGACTCCATGTACTCATGGCAAGAGTTGGCTAAAGCCTTCTTAAGGTAGTACAAGTACAATAGGGTGATGACCCTTAATAGAGTGTACATCCAAAGCATGACTAAAGGTGATAATGAGCCCTTCAATGAGTATGTCTAACATTGGAGGAATATTGTGATAAGAGTGTAACACCCTTGTTAAAGAGGAAAATGTATTCCACTTTTGTGAATATGCTAGATTACCCTTTCTATGGAAAGTTGGTAGGTTTCATCAATTCAAGTTTCCTCAATTTGTTAGTTATTAGGGAAAAGATTGAGAGGAGTCTAAGTTGAAAAAATGGCAAGATCATCAAGTTAGAAGAACCCTTAGACTTTTAATAAGAAGAAAGAAGAGGTCCACATTGTGAATGCCCAAAATAGAAAGAGGAAGAAAGGCAAACAAAACAAGAACCAACACGTGTTTCAAGACCCCTAAGCATTATATACTCTAGTTATGGGAATCACCACCCAAACCCTACAAGTGACTCTGACTCCTCGTCTAGGCTACACCTTAGCTGACATAACCCTAATAGTTGACACCATAATAACAATGCATGACTTATTGGCCAAGAACCTAGTATTAATCGAATCAAGCTAGATGGAATGATAAGGGCACTAGGACTTTGATCCCATCCCTATACCTTATTTGCAGTTGATACCGCAATTGTTATAGAATAACTTGGTCTCAGTGTCTCCACTTCCTCCTTAATGACCTCCTTAGTCACTATGGTATAATGTCAAGCTCACATGTGATTATCACACAGTGGCTAGAGGGCACTCTATTGACAATTGTACTACCTTCTGAAAGGAGATCTAAGAACTTATTAATGCCAAATGGATAAATTTTGACTAGGTAACCCTAGGGTCAGATGTAGATGGGAACCTTTTGCCAAATCATGGAGCTATAGCCATCCATGTTGTAACTAATGGGTTAGACCTAGTTCTCAAGAGATACTTAACTAAAATTAAGACACCCATGAGCAATATCTTCCCAGCCTTAGTTGAACATGGATAGATAAAATATGAGGGTAGCCAAGTCCATAAAGGTGTTTGTGAATGCCATAATAAAGAGGTAGACCATGTGATTAAGGAATGCTAGACATTCAAAGAACTCCTCCAAAGTTTGATGGATAAGGGCATGCTCCAAGTAGGAATGAAATTAATGAATGTGAACATGGTTGATACCCCTTATGCTAAGCAAACATTAGGGCAATTAGAAGCTTAACCCTTTAGGAAGCCTTTAACTATCAAATACTTGGTGCAGGGCATGCAGCCATCAAATGAGACAATGAAACCCTTAACCATCAAGTATGATGCACCATCACCACTAATGCCCACTGAGGCCTTAAGGCAATTAAAAATTAAGACTCCTCCACCCTTCTTATATAAAAGCGCTAAGGAGATCCCTTGGGATTACAACTAATGGGTAGTAATTGAAAATTTGATCTCTCATATTTGCAATATATCTAGGGTCATAGGCATGATAAGGAATGGTCACTATTACCTACTACCTGTGATGGAGAAAGAGGTAGAGAGAATTGTTGAGATGACATACGTTGGCATTAAAATTCTAGAAAAGGGGAAAGGGATTTTGGTTAAGCCATTTAAGGGAAAGAAAGCTAAAGAACCCAAGAAGAATAGGGCTAGCACATCCATAAGGGATGAAGTAGAATAATCCATGGGAGTGAACCTAATGAATCCTAGGAGAATGGGGCTAAAGAAGCCAGATTATTTGCAATTGAAAGGCCAATGGTAAAAAAGGACGCAAGTGAGTTCCTAAAAGTCATTCATCAGAGTGAGTGTAAGATGATTGAGCAATTGAACAAGACTCTAGCAAAGATCTCATTGTTCTCTTTGTTCTTGCATTTTGAGCCACACAAGTTAGCAATCACTAAAATCCTCAATGAAGCCTATAAAGATAAAGATGTAATCATAAAGGTAGTGAATGGTGTAGTGGGTAACATCATGGTGCACGACTTCACATCTTTTTCAAAGGAAGAGTTCCCTCTAGAAGGATGTGGGTACAACAAGGCCTTGCATATCTTTGCAAGGTTTAAGGGAATTGACCTAACTAATGTCATGACTAACAATGGTGCAGTATTAAACATCTTACTAGAGTTAACCTTGAAGAGGTTACTAGTGGATAGCTCTCAAGTGAGACCTAGTATGATAATAGTGAAAGCATATGATGGGACCAGAAGTGAAGTGTTAGGGAAAATAAATTGCCTATTCAGATTAGCCACTACATGTACAATATTCCTTTCCATGTCATGAGCATAACTTTAGCCTATAGTTGTCTCTTGGGAAGGCCTTGCATCCATGATGGCCAATTGATTAAAGTGGCCTTTGAGGAAGACTTGTTGATATCAAAGATCTCCCTTACACCTTATCAGCTGAAACTAATATTGGGAGCTCTTTCCAATCATTTAAGGTTAAATATGGTGTATGCTAAAGAAGGAAGGCTCTACCTACCCCATGGTACTTTAAAGACACCTTGATGATTGCCAAAGTGATGAAGAGGAGTAGATAATACCCTAGGAGAGGCTTAGAAAGCAAGGGACAAGGTGTGAGGAAGATGCCAGAGTTTCCAAAGAACGAGGACATGTTTGACCAGGGTTTCACACCTATAAGAGCAAATAGAGTCAGGATGGCTTAAGCTCAAAAAGAGAGGAGGCTAGCTTGTTTGTATAGCTAAGTGACTAAAATAGAGAAGCTAATTATCAAGGGCATCTATGAGACCTTTGCAAGTACTAGTCTCTAGACTCTAGGCTAGATTATGGTGATACAAGAAGTTTCTTCTCCAGGAGAAAAGCAAAAGTTGGCTTAACCAAGCCACTATGCTGTTGGAAGGTTCCAATTATTTATTGTTTGATAGACATGTAATTTGAAGCACACCATCTATGGCTTTGTCTAAGGCCTAGATTGAAATGTACAAGCACACTGCTTATCTTATTTTTGAACAATGGTTTAATAAAATGCACTTTCCTAAAGCACTATCTTCTTTATTTTTCTATGCTTTCCTTTACCATTCCATACATCATGACAATACATACCATAAGTAAACCCAAAATAACTTGAACATTATAATCCAAGGTAAATAATAAAGATAATGCTAAAAGTGATTATGCTAACTTCCCAAGTCTTGATTTCAAATGCCAAATCACTTATGTTGAGTGTAAAAAAAGGAGAAAGAGGATTAGGAGCCGTCCTTGAATTAAAAGATTGGTAGAGCAAGAGGATAAAAGGATCTGGCCTCATAAGGAGCTAGTTGAAGTGGTCAATTTGGGGACTAAAGAGGACAAGAAGGAGATTAAGATTGGAGCACAGTTACCAAAAGAAGAAAAGAAAATGATTATCCAGTTACTACAAGAATATAAGGATATATTTGTTTAGTCTTACCAAGACATGCCTAACCTAAACATTGATATAGTAGTTCATTGTTTACCAATAAGGTTGGGTTCAAGACTGAGAAGGATGACACCAAATATATTGCTAAAAATCAAAGAGGAAGTCAAGAAGTTATTCAATGCTAGTTTCATTGAGGTGGCAAAGTACCTAGAGTGGATGGCCAATGTGGTTCCAGTACCTAAGAAGGATGGAAGAATCACGGTATGAGTGGATTACTATGATTTGAATAAAGCAAGCCAAAAAGATGATTTTTCTCTTCCCCACATTGATGTGTTAGTGGATAACAGAACAGGGTTTTCCATTTTCTCCTTCATGGATGGATTCTTTAGGTATAATTAGATCATGTTGACTCCTAAAGATAAAGAGAAGATGACATTTATTGCACTATGGGGCACTTTCTACTATAAATGATGTCATTCAGCCTACAAAATGCTGGGGCAATAGATCAAAGAGCCATAGTGACTTTATTTCATGACATGATGCATAAAGAAATAGAAGTGTATGTGGATGATATCATTGCCAAATCAAAGTCTGAAAAAGAACATTTATACATTTCAAGAAGCTCCTTGATCAATTAAAAAAATACCAACTCAAATTGAATCCAGCAAAATGCACCTTTGGTGTAAGGTTTGGAAAGTTGCTAGGTACATGGGGAGTGAAAGAGGAATTAAAGTTGATCTAGATATAGTTAAAGCAATCATGAACATGCTTGCACTCTAATCAAAGAAAAAAGTATGAGGCTTCACAGAAATAGTGAATTACATTGCAAGGTTCATCTCCCAATTAATGGCTACCTACAAGCCAATCTCCAAGCTCTTGCACAAGTTAGGATGAAGAATGTGAAGAGGCATTTGACCAAATCAAACAATACCTCCAAAAACCCCTAATTTTGTTTCTACTAGTACTTGAAAAGCCGTTGATTATGTACCCTATTGTACACAAAGAATCAATGGGTTGCATACTAGGGCAACATTATAGATATGGAGAAAAGGAATAGATCATATACTATCTGAGCAAAAAGTTCACTAATTATATGTCAAAATACTAAATGTTGGAGAAAACTTACTAAGCTCTAGCATGGGTAGCTCACCGTCTCAAGTAGTACATGCTATGCCACACAACATGGCTAATCTCAGAGATGAATCTGATCAAGTACATATTTGAGAAACTTATACTAAGTGGTAGAACTGCAAGGTGGCATATGCTATTGTCAGAGTATAATATCCAATATATATCCTAAAATATAGTAAAAGGTAGTGTGATAGTTAAGCATGTAGCAAAAAATTCAATTTTGGATCCTAAACATGTCCAATTTGAATTCCCAAAAGAAAAATCATGTCACCAATCGCCAAGAGCGAGTCACCTAGAGAAGGAAAGTGGTCATTGATATTTGATGGATCCTCTAATGTGATAAGGCATAGTAAGGGTAATCTTGATGTCCCCTAAAGGCAAGCATTACCCTATGACTGCAAAGTTATTCTTTGAATACACTAACAATATAGCAATGTAAGCCCACCCTATATGGGTTGAAGCTACTTGATTGATCCTTTGGATGTACATGGCAACTCAATGTTGGTAATTTACTAGTTAAAAGGAGAATGGGAAACTAGATATCCTAAGTTGATCCCTTATCAAGAGCACATTTTCAAGTTGGTAGAGTAATTTAAAGACATCACCTTTAATCATGTTCCTAGAAAAGAAAATTAAATGACAAATGCTTTAGCCATGTTATCATCCATATAGCCAGTGATGGATGACAATGACTCTAGAAAACTAGGATGAGGAAGTAAAAGTGTTTGGCCCATTACTCATTTGTGGAAAAAGAGCCTAATGGAAAGCCATGGTACGAAGATATCAAGTAGTTCATCAAAACTCAAGCATATTCTATTAGGGCATTTAAGAATGAGAAGAGAACCCTAAGGAGACAAGTGATGGGTTTCTTTTTTAGTGATGATGTTTTGTACTAGAGAAATCATGATACTACACTCTTGAGGTGTGTGGGAGCTAAGGATGTGCAAAAGTTGATTTAAAAAATCCATGATGGGGTTTGTGAAACTCATATTAATGGTCATGGCTAGAAAAGTCTATACGTAGGATACTATTGGCTAATAATGGAGTCTGACTATATCAATTACATCAAAAGTGTCACAAGTGCCAAGTCTATCTGGATAAGGTTCATACACCACCCTTAACACTCAATGTGTTCACATTGCCATGGTCATCTACTATGCAGGGAATAGATGAGATTGGTCCAATTGAACCCATGGCATCTAATGGTCATTACTTCATCTTGGTGGTGATCAGCTATTTTACAAAATGGGTAAAAGTTACCTTATGCAAAAGTATAACTAGATCAGTGATTCTCAAGTTCTTGGAAAGAGAGATCATCTACAAATATGGTCTCTCAAAAAGGATTATCATGAATAATGCTACTAATCTCCACAACAAAATGATGAAGGAATTGTGCGAGCAATTTAATATTGTTCATCATAACTTGACCCCTTAATACCCAAAGATTAATGGTGCAGTGGAGATAGCAAATAAAAATATCAAGAAAATTATAGAGAAAGTGATAGTTACATACAAAGATGGGTATGAACTCTTACTAGTTGCCTTACATGGGTACTGAATGTACCTCAACACTTTGACTAGGGAAACCCCATTCTCTTTATTTTATGGAATGGAAGTTGTGCTCCTATTTGAAGTAACAAATTCCTTCTTTTAAAGTATTGATCAAGGCTTAGCTAGATGAGGCAAAGTGGGTTCAAATATACAATAAACTTGATTGAAGAAAAGAGGTTGGCAACTCTATCTCATGGATGCCTTTACCAAAAACGAGTGATCCAGGAACAGGACAAAAAAGTCCACACTAGGCAATTTTCTAAAGGGGACCTAATGCTGAGAAATGTCTTGCCTATTAGAAAGGATAATTGAGGCACATGGTCCTTGAACTATGAAGGTTAATATATGGTGAAAAAGGCTTATTCAGGAGGTACATTAATCCTTACTAACATAGATGGTGATGAGTTGCCTAGCCCAATAAATGTAGACATATTGAAGAAGTAATATGCTTAAGAAGTGATACATGGTTGTTCAAGGACCATGGTTTAGGAACTAAGTGCAATCTAAGTCAGTGTTTGTCTTTGACAAAACCCCCTATCTCAACTTATACCTTTTCCTTACTCTGTATTCACTTTGTCCTTTGCCCATCGAAACCCTAGAGAGATGTAAAACCCAGATTTGAGCAATAAAATACAATGCCAATTTTTTGCATAAATTTAGTTTATCACTTTTGTATACTTGTATATTTCTTGCATATTATTGATACTCATATGTTTAAGGCATGATAAATAGCTAAATACAAATAAAAGTGCTTCTAAATTACATACTCTTTTTAAAACTGAAAACTAATGGGAGAAGGAGATTGGTTTAGCCTACTAATGCAAAGTTTTTTGAAAGGGAATTCCCTTTGAAGCATAAACTTAGGAGTAAAAGCTAATGTTGAAGGAGGATAACATAATCTTTAAGAAAAGAAAAAGGAATGCAATTTATAGCCTTGAGAAGTAGGTTTTCAAACCCTAACATAGCTCCCTTGAAAAGCATTAAACTAATAAGCAACACTATTAAAGGCTATTTACGCTTGCCTCTAGTTCCATAACAAGTTTTGACTAGAGGCATTGAAGTCAGAGCTAATGAGACCCTTGAATACTCTTGAACAAACACATCTTTTAACAAAAGCATGACAATCATGCATCTTAGGGGAGTTAATCTTGCACAAGTCAAGCATATCGTGACCAAAATCTTGGGGAGTTAATCTTCCCTCTTATATTAGCATGTTGATCATGCATTTCTAGGGCCAAATCCTTCATATCAATTATACTAGCATTCAAACATGCATTCACATGTAGAGCACATAACCATGTCAAGCATGCATTTTTAGGATTCTAAAACTTTTCACCTCAAATCTTAAGTTGCTCTTAGGTATCCCTATTAGGTGATTCTAAAACCTTTCACTTTAAATCCTAAGTTGCTCTTAGGTACTCTTCTTGGTGTTTTGTACCCTTTGTTAAAATCTTGGAGTGGGTTTCCATGGGTTATTTCCTTTCAACTTGGAATGGGTTTCTCTAAGTTCTTTTTAGTTAACCTAGAATGGGTTTCTTTGGATTGCTTTTATCATTCTTGGAATAGGTTTCTCCAGTACTTCTTTTCTTTCAACTCAGAATGGGTTTCTCTATGTTATTTCCTTTCAACTTGGAATGAGTTTCTCCAAGTTCTTCTTTCTAATCAACCAAGAACAATTTTCTTTAGGTCAATTTTATCATTTTTGGAATAGGTTTCTCTAATTTCTTTTCAATCAACCTAGATGGGTTTCAAGGTTGATTTTGTCAAACCTCGAATGTGTTTCTCTAGGTTGATTTTACCATTCTTAGAATAGGTTTCTCCAATTTCTTTTCAATCAACCTAGAATGGGTTTCTCTAGATGAATTTTGTCAAACCTAGAATGACTTCTCTAGGTCAATTTTATCATTCTTAGAACAAGTTTCTCCAATATCTTTCTAATCAACTTAGAACGGGTTTCTCTAGGTCCATTTTGTCAATCCTAAAATAGGTTGATCCCCATCTAACTTGGAATGGGTTTCTCTAGCCATTTTATTTGTCTAGGTCATTTTTTGCTAAAATTAGCATTTATCAACTTTGCCCATCCTCTAATACTTATAAGATGAGCAAAGGGGGCATTTAATAGATATCTAATTTTGTTAGGACCTTAGAATAATAAAATGAGCCTATGAGTAAGTTCTAAAATTTCTCTATCCAGTTGTTGGGTGAGGATAGAAAATTTGAGAAAATCTTTGGATTCAAATGCAGATAAATTATTCCTTTTTAGAATTTTAATTTCAATTTCATTAATTTTAAGTTTAATTTTACTTTTACTTTTAATTTAAATTTTTATTTTTCAGTTAAAATTAAGAAAAAAAGAAATCAAAAGATAATGGTAATGGAAAGGAGTATTAATGGGCATTTTTTTCCCTTTTCTTGGGGAAGACTCAGTTTGGGTTTCCTTAAGCCCAAACTAGAGCTTCTTTCTTAAAAAGAGAAAAAAAAGGAGCAAAAGGAGGCAGCAACATTTACAACCAGCATGGTTACAGTATCACTACACTACCCTTATATTGTTCCCAGCGTAGAAAAGGAAGATTATAGGTGCAAATATGACATTCAAGATTTTGAAATTTGGGCTTGCATAAACAAGTGAAAAGGGAAACCTCAAAACAAAAAGGAAAGTAGCTGAAGGTCCTTTATTTAAGCTTTAAGGCATACCTAGAGAGTAGGATAGTACACTCTAGGATGGGGACCTTAAGCAAAAGAAAAAACAAACCTGCAAAGAGGAAAGTGATAGAAGAGGAGTCTTGAGAAAAGAAGATAGAGGTGAAGGATGAAAAAAGAAAAGGTACCCAATCGAATAGAGTAGAGATAAGAAATAGAGAGAAGAAAGAGCAAAAGTAGAGAAAGAGAAAGAGAAGATGGGCTAGCCAAGGCATGCTATGAGCCATGCAAGACTAGGAACTTCTTAAGAATAAGTGGAAAATTGGAAATGAACTTTGAAGACTAAAGTTTTTTGAGTAGTAGCTGAAGATTGGTTCATATTTGAAGTTCTTGATATCTAATTAAGGAGTTCCTTCATTACCAAGAATTTAGACATCTAAATTTGACTACTCATGTGCCTTGATTTGATGTTAATAAGATGTTAAATTAGTGGCAAAAATTAAATGTAGTTTGGTTTATGCCTATTTTGAATGGTACATAAAGAATGGACCTTATCTTAGGCTACACAACTCAAATGATAGAGATTCTATCCCATATGAACCTAGACATTTAAAGCTTTCCAACAAGTACTCATGGGCTACCAAAATACATGTCTAATGTATATTAATTTTTGGATAAAGTTGAAGTCTATTGGATGTGCAAAATTATAGAGTAGGCTGCATTAACCCAAAACTTTTAAGCTAATCCAAGACTTCAATAAAGCCAAGGATGGGCATGATAAGGGCCTATGCTTCATAATTCAGTGGATGTCTAAGAGTTCTAAGATGAGTCAACATAAGAAAGCAGCTAGATTTCAAAATGAAGTCAAATTTGGGTTGTTTTAGCTTATTTAAGCCTAAAACTACAAGAAGTGCACTTGCACCCTAGAAAGAACCAAAAAACACTTTTTCACTCTTAAGAAGGCTCCTAATCAGAATTTGGAGAGTGACTAAGCATGAGTTATGGGATGGATAATAAAAAAAAATGCCAAGATTACACTAGAGATTCTATGACAGACCTAATATGCTATTTTGAGATGTTTTTGAAGTCTTGAGTTGGTTTTGATAAGTGCATAATTTTATATCTATCTTCCCTTCATTCTATAGTTTTTCTAGTTATTTTTAGTGCTAGAATGCTCATTTAAGATTGGAAGGCTTTGGTGGTTTTAATTAAAAAGGAGAAGAATTTTAGTTTTGATTGTAAACTAACCTTCAATATGTTTTTTAGGTTTTTGACTATTAAGGAGTTCTAGAATGAAAAAGTAGCTTCATAGTTTTGAAGTAAACATTTTGACATTTCAAAATGGGCTAGATTATTTAAATTGGAGTTTGTTTGGGCCTCTAACTAAGCTTTAAAATTCATGCAAAAATCTGAGTCATAGTCCTACTCAGGATAGGATTCTAACTTGAGTAGTAGTCAATATTTTCATGATATTTGGAGCTACAAAAGTCTAATTAAATTGATTCAAAACATTATAGAAAGTTAAGAAAAAGGGTTACAACTTCCATAAACCCAAACTAAAATTCCACCATCCTCCAATTTGAAATTACATTGCAATTTCCAACATGGATTTAGAAGTTCTAGATCAATCTCATTTTGAGAAATCCATGGGTTTGAGGAGAGTTTGTGGTACTTATAACTAAAAATTTTTGACCTATTTATAAGGAGGCATGGCAAATATTATGGTAGGTGATTTTGGTGAAGAAAGCAAGAGTGTAGTGCATCTTCATGAGGATCTAACTATTGTAGTAGAATCTTGGATAGAACAAGATCTACACTTGAATCTTTGGCTACTATGTGTTCTTAGAGGCTTGAAGAGGAAGAAGAGGTGTGATCCTAGAAAAAGAAAAGAGATCTTGTTTAAGGGGAGTCTAGGAATATATACCTTAGAATTAGATTTCTTAATTCTATACCTTAGAATTAGATTTCTTAATTCTAGTTCTGCATCTTTGATCCAATTCTTATTCTTCTTAATTATTTTATTTCTTTTCAAGATTCTGACTACATGATAGTTTTTATTTATTTAAATCTTGATTTGAACTTTTTGATGATGTGTGATTGAATCTTTATAAGGGATTACCAATTGAACTAACATGAATAGTCTATAACTAATTAATCTCTTTGTTTCCTAGACTTAAATGTTTCTTTTATACTCTAAGCTTAATTCTATGAATAGATAACCCTGTCTAGGTTCAACTTGGTAGAATAGATCTAGAAATAAGTAGGATAATGATATCCCTAACTATAGGTACAATCTTTTAGATGCCTAGGTTTCATGCATTCCCTAATTCTATTGATATAGGAATATAATTAATTAGATGTAGGGGTAAGACTAATCACCTTAGGAATATGGGATTAGTTATAAGAGTGCATTGATTGGTAATCCTAAGTTTAAAGAATAGCAAGATTTTTAGCTATTGATTAGGGTTGTTAGTGAAATTGTGAAATTCCTAGTCTTTTAATTCATTAGAAGAACATTGATATGAACCCACCTAACTCCACCTCAAAAGCTAGCTTGTAAGGGGAGGTTTGCGAACTCATATATATAACACCCAAGACCTCTTTGCCTAACCAATGTGGGACTTCATCATTCCTGACCCCTTTAGATTTTGTACATCGTCATACAGAGAACTGGGATCCATGGCCCACATTGACCAGAGTAGGGCAGGCTTTGATACCATAAGATATGAACCCACCTAATTCCACCTCAAAAGCTAGCTTGTAAGGGGAGCTTTGTATACTCATATATATAACACCCTAGACCTCTCTGCCTAACCAATGTGGGACTTCATCAAACATTCTAGCAAACTTTATAGATAGGTAGTTTGGTTTTGCATTTTAGTTTAGATTCTTTGTTTTACAAATTTATAATTTCCTAAATAAATTTTAGGCTAAGAAATTTTAGTATTTAGATTATTAGCCAAATGCTTGTGGGTTCAACATCTTAAGAATAGTGCCCTAGTACATCTATTAATGTATACTTGTACTTAGGAATATTAGTGCAACTAATTCCACATCAGGCATTCGCCTTCAAACGTTAGGTAAAAACTCTTGGTTTGATTTGCATCAATAGTTATTACCCCAAATCATGCCTTCAAGAGGAAAAAAATAGCATTTAGGAGGAACAAAGTTGAGAGTGGTGAGCCCTCAACAAGGTTACAAATGAGCAAGTTTGGGCAACAGTCAATAATTTACCTAAGATAACAAAGCAAAAGTTGCTGAGGATACTTCAAGGGTTTAGGGTTTGTCATAGGAGGACCAAATAGTGCATCTTCTTAGAATTGCCTTATTGGAAGCAAAACGTAATCCGACATAATTTAGACATCATGCATATAGAGAAGAACATTTTTCATAATGTGTTTAGTACCATCATCGATGTGATGGGAAAAGCCAAAGATACTGAGAAAGCAAGCTTGAAATTGAAAGAATATTGTAAATGATAAGACTTGGAGTTAAAAAAAATTAGCCAATGACAAGTTACCCAAGCCTTGGGCAACTTACACATTGACCTTATAGTAGAGAAGAACTATATACAAATAGGTTAAGGACCTCAAAATGTTAGCTAGTTATGCCTTATACTTGGCTAGATGTGTGGACTAGCAAGTGGGGAAGTTTTTTGGCATGAAAAGTCATGGTTGCTATGTATTTTTAGAGTGTTTGTTGACCATCACATCCATAGAATTACCTAATCATGTGCGGAAGAATCTTACACAGTTACAACAATTTCTCTAAAACTTGTTCTTAACCAGATTAATGATAGATGGCTTGTTGGCTATGGAATAGAGCATTCTTGTGATACTATGTAAAGTAGAAAGAATTTTCCTTCTTGCATTATTTAACTCCATGGAGCATTTACTCATGCATTTAGCTTATGAATCTAAGGTAGGTAGTCCAGTTCAGTACCAATAGATTTATTCTTTTGAGAGGTATGTATGTAATTGAATATGCTTCTTTTCTTTTTTTTTTCTATGTTTTTAAATTAAATGTCTAATGAAGGTGATATTTGATTTAATTTAACTAAGATCAGGGTTGATATCCAAGTGATGTTAAAAAATGAAGCTTAAGTTGAGACCTCCCATTTTTACTCCTATTATTTTTAACCTCATGTGTAGGCTAGAATAATTCAAGCCAAATGACATGATGATAGTGATCTAAATTTGTAAAAGTTGACTCTTTTCAATTTCAACTAGCTTGGCTATGCTTTGAGGACAACCAAGATAAGATGGCTTAACAATGTGAAATACAAGTCCATAGCCTTGTGTTTTACTAAATTGAGATGAAGCTAGCTAAATGTGAAGTAAGTATCTTGCATCTAAATGCTATATACAAAGTTCAATGCTTAAGTTTAATGAAATGTCTTTAATTTGAAATTCAATGCACTATAATTTTTCATGAAAGTGTTGGGTATCCTAAATAAGCAAAGCAATGCTATGATCCAAGAACAATTTGTATCCTAGTTCCAAACTTATGTAAGTATTGATACATGTATGTTACTACTGACAATGACTAAAGTTCATAACTAGCTTTGACATATATTAATGAAGCTCTTATCTCTTCAGTGTAGGTGCATTTTAGAATGAGGTCCTTCAAAAGACAATAAAAGTTGGCCCAAATTTTTGGTGAATAGGTACAAGTTTCACAAGGTATCTTGTTCAAGGGGAAAAAATCAAAGGTGTTTGGGTCAAAGGAATTGGTGTAGATGGCAATGGTGACTATTATGACATTCTTAAGAATGTGTTGGAATGTTTTGATTCATTCATTGTCATGCTGCATGCGACATAGGTTTCTTATACACCTTACTAGACCCTAGTCTAAGCTAGAGATTATGACTATTGGATAGTCATCAAGACCAAGGTAAGTGGTAGAGACAAGTCATTGTGTGTAGCATATAGAAGAAAAAGTGGAACATGCAACTAGTTTTGAAGTAGCAGTAGGAGGAGGAGAAGGAGAAGGAAGAGGCTCTAGTTGATTAATAATGAATATGCTTATGTTGACACTTAATAATAAATAGATATTAACAAGAGTTGAATTTAAAAATTTGAGTTCAATATAGCTTATAGTTGATCCTAGAAACATGACACAAACAAAGTATATGATGGTCAAACATAGGAAAATATCATCAACTATATAAAGGTTCTAAATAATAAAGATGATGATCATAAATCAAAAGGCAATGAGTGATAATGATTATATACAGCTTCTTAATAATTTTTCCAATGTTCTTGTATAACCATGACTAAATTTTCAAACTCACATTCTCTATTGATTAATATATCATAAAACTGAGAAATTTAAGTACAAAGCACAATTATCAATGGGCGATCCCATATTCTAATGTGAGGATTAGAAAGATATGAACATGACTAATTGTTTGAGTTGTTTATCTTATAAGTTATTCTTTCTGATTCTAGGTCTTTGATCTCAACAGAAAACTCTAGGCATGAAAACAAGTTCCAAGAGTCCTCCCTATTTCATGTGGGGAAAAACTCTTTTCTTGCCTTCCTTTTTAGATTTTACAAAAGTCTCATACCTAATGCCATGAGCCTTTTGATAATATAATCTCTCCTTTAGTTTAGTTTGTGAGATACAATAAATATAATGGTTTGGATTCTATGTTGTGAGAATAAGTGGGAATAAGGTTGTGGGAATAATAAGATTGTTTCATGTGAGAGGCTATAAATGCATTAATAGCTATTGCATTTGACTCGTGTAACTTTTATGCTTAAATTCAAATTATCTACTTACTAGTCAAGTTCATGTCAACATAAATCTAATGGTCAATCTAGAAGCAATTGTATATTTGATATTTCCCCATTGAAGATGGTACAAACTAAGAGCATGCTAGCATGATGTTGTCTATGATCAATGAGTGTTGATCATGGTTCAAGAGTATACCACACTAATCAGGCTAACATGTGCTTGGGAAAACCAAGAGAGTTAAGAGAAGTCATTTACTAGCATTAGATCAAAAGGGAAAAGTAAGACCCTTGAAAGTGTGTCTTACTAAATTGCCTTAAATTGACTTATAAGTTATTTGATTTGTCGATCTTATAGTATGTGAAAATGACTAGGGGAGATTAAGGCATTTAATAATGGCCCCTTCTTTTGCTTTGTATCTTGTTCCTTTCTGAGTTGACTTCACCTAGCTGTCAAAGTTTTGTAACACTACCAATTGACTAGACCTAGTTTTTCTTTTAATTTTATCTTCTTTTCTTCTTAGTTTCATATTGATGTTATTTAAGATTACTTCACATTAATTATATATATTTTACGAGTGACAAGAAGGGAGCACTAAGGGCTAACCCTTCTCAACTTTAAAAAAATTATATATATATATATATATATATATATATATATATATACACTTGACAAAATTTTTAGTTTAATTCTTTGAACTCTGTATAATTTTATATATAACTTGTAATAGGTTTCAAGATTTTATATTACTTCCCATATATTTTAGTCAAATTATTTTTAAAGCTTTAAAGTAATGCCTAATTAGCTTATAAAAAATTTTGATAATGTAGGTTATATTTAAAGTTTACAATTAGGTTATAACTAAGTTAGGGCCTGCTTGATTACTATTTCTCAAAACAAGTTTTGTTTTTGGAAACAAAGACACAACAAAATCTATTTCGGGTGCTTTTTTTCTAACCAACTGTTTTGAAAACTTCCTCTCCATAACCTATTTTTAGAGTAAAAATTTGAGAACAGCCAAAACATGTTTTTGTTCTCTTCAACTTGTTCTTCTCTCAAAAACATGGAGAACAAGTAGGGTAGATCATAGGTCAAGTCGAGTCAAGTTCAGGCTTGAAAACCAAAAACCAAATGAACCCAATGATAGTATTAGGCAAAACCCATTCTGACCAGGCAAATCTTGAAAATTGACAATTCTGAGTTAGTTCAAATTGGGTGCACTTGGATGGGTTCACACAGTTCTATATGGGCTCTCCAGGTTTACATTGGTTTAGGTTTATATGGGTTCATACAGGTTAGGATTACATGGGTTCAGATGGGTTTACACTGGTTTTTATGGGTCCAATTGGGTCAAAACAAATCAACTATGTATACTGCCAGAAAAGTGCATGAAATTGTATTTTAAGTAAACTATAAATACTGCCAATAGAAAACTATATATAAACTTGCTTTTAAATTTTATCTTTAACTTCACAAAGTCAACTTCAGCCAAAGGAGAACAAACCAAACATCTAAATGATCAAGAGACCTATACAATGACCATCTATCATTCCTAAATTTTCTTCAAGAGTTAGACTTTTCACATGAATTTCATTAAGCTATCACTTATAACACACACTCTACTCTCAAAATCTTGTCATACAACATAGACTATTTCTACCAGTTGAATACCCAAAGTAGATGACAATAGAAAACTTTTATCTTTACCTCTACGTGGCATTCTTTCTCCCCCTTGCTTTGAATTAGTTGCAAGAACTTCAACTGCAACAATCTCGCCAGTAAACATACCAGCTTTATAAACAGGACCAAAAATACCATCAGTGGTAGTTACAATCACATTGCCAACATTCAAATTAATTTTGTATACCTAAACACATTTTATAGAGTTACTATAATATCAATTTTTGTATGTAATTAAAATGATCATGAAGGGTTCAAGTATGTAAGACACTTGATAATACTTTCTTAACTTCTGAGTGCCTATATTCAAAGTTCACAGTTACAGGATGGAACAAAGAAGTGACTTTCCAAACATTTCTTGTTCTTTAAAGAAAAAGTAGGTAAAAATAATGAGGTTGTCTACATACCTCAATGATTTCTGTGGGGTCATCCCCCTTTAACAATCTGTCATAGAAAATTGAATTTATGAACCATGGCAGTTGATTTTTTAAAGATGGCACCATCTCTTATAATGACAAATCTTTTGTCTCCAGCATTGGCTGTAAAGAAGGCTTGCAAATTATAAAAACTAAGATAAATTAAAAAATAGATAATAAACATAATTGAAAATGTCCAGCAGGGCCTTATATTTACGTGTTTATGAATTTGATTGTTGACAGCCAAAAATAACTAAATAAGGACATAATTGTCTTTGCAACCCAAAGTTTATTTTGCTGACAAATAGAAGTTGTACATGCGCTGCATGAACTGATCAAGTGTTAAATTTTTACATCTTTAATTGAACTGAACCTTGGATTATAGAAGTATAATATAGACATGCTAACAGAATAACATTAAAATGTTGTCCCGCTATAACCAAAATCAAGTGTTGAATAGCATACTTGCCTATCTCAATCAATGATAATTCTATAAAAAGCTGAATTGCAAGTACCCATTTTCGGAAGTAAAAGAAATTTGTAAATGAGATGCCAGAACTGATATTGCTTAACCACCAACTTACGGTTCAAGTACAAATGATATGGGGAGATTATCCACAAAAATCATGGTAGAAAGCATTTATCAGCTACAAATTCACCAATCAAACATTCCAAATTTACAATTCAAACTAATCCATCCTTCTCTAAGTAGAAGAACTCATAACTAGATCTTTAAATTAAACAATTCTAATCGTAAAGCCAAATGACGGACACAGTTTCCCAAACTTGTAACTGATTTATACCTTCCAATTCTTAACATCAAATGCTTTAGGAATCCAGATGAGTGCAAGCAAACCTATTTAGATTTTAAGGTCCAAACATCAAAAGACAATGATGCATTCATTGAACAATACACAAGAGACATGAGGAAAAGGGTCAGCAACAAAATTACTTGTGAAACAAAAAATGAGATGATGAAATAAATGTAATTAAAAAGGCTTTTGCATTGCAACTGTCACAACCACACAGAGTGGTGATCCCACATGAAAACTCTCTTGCTTTTTAGGAGAAAATGGACTTTTTTTTAATAAAAATGGAGTTGCCATCGACCTAATTTCTTGATAGTGAGATTGGACACCTATTCTAAGATGGTCTATGTTTTCGAATATTGGATTTAGGGGTTGATTACGTTTTAGGTAAGGTATTACTACCATAAATGACATTTTCGTACCAAGATAATCTAATTAATTTGTTTTACTTAATTTGATGTTAGTTTAAAAATTTTGATTTAAAAAGGGAGATTTTAAAATATGTGCATTTTAGAAATTGTACCCCAGTCCATTCAGTTCAGGTGTTCCTTTTAAAAATTATTTGTTTTAAAAAATGATTTCCTTAAGAAATTCTCCACTCCTCTTGGAAGGGGATTTCATAAAAATTAATTTGGAGAAAATTATTTTTATTACTTTCAAAATTTTTCTTTTGCTAAAAAAAGAAATTAAGAAAAGAAAAAATAAGGATGCATGTGATTTTACTTTTACTTTTTACCCATTACATATATATTTTTAATTTTAAAATCTTAGGAAAAAACTTATCATACCCAAAAAATACTTAGATACACCTACTTTTATTAAACTTAACCCATAAAAACTCTTAACTAAGTAGAAAAATTTAGAATTTATTTATGAAATGATTTTTATTTTTTTGAGATGACTATTATTTTTTATTTTTTGTTACTTCTTTAATTTAATTACTTTGAAAATCCTTATTGACCCAAACAATCTTTCTGACCTAATCTATACAAGATTTCTCCTATCCACTACTACACAAGCTACCCACTATGCAAATTTTACATATTCACATGGTCACATAATCAACAAAGAACATGCCATGCTAAAGATGAAATAAAACAAAAAAGGGTCTTTCGAACTAACATAGGCAAATTCCACTTCTAAGTATCCTTTTCATGTGAAAATGCTTTGAACAATGGTACTTGAGCATCCAACTAGTAGTGTATGGTGGGGGATCTTTGGCTCAACACATGAGCTTTATACCTAAGTGCAAGAGTGAAGAGTGAAAATGAAATGTATTGATTTCTTAAAATTATGTAGGCACTTATTGTATTTTGGAGTTATTTCCTACTCAAATTCTAACTCTTGATTTCACTTATCTTTTATCTTCTTTTATTTTATCATTTATCACTTAGTTTATCTTCTCATCTTTTAATTTTATTTCCTATTTATTATTTATTCTATATCATTTACCTTTCATCTTTTAACCTTTTAATTATTTGAATCTTTTATTATTACTCTTTATCTTTTGCCTTTTAATCTTTTACATGTGTTTATCTCTTCTTCTTCTTCTTCTTCTTTTTTTTTTAATTTATCATGCTTGATTCTAATTTTTATCCTCTATTATTTATCTTTTGTTATCTTTTGGGTTTATTTTGTTTTTTCTTTTTCTTCATTATTTATTTATATATTTTATTATACCATTTATCTTATCATTTTATTTTTTTATTATCTTTTATCTTTGATTGTTCGTTATTATCTTTTATTTTACCCAGTGTTTTGTTAACTTTGGAATTTATTTTATCTCTTATCTTCTTATTACACTTTGTTTTCATTTAATTCTTTTATTTATCCTATCTTGCATTATTATCTTCATTTATTATTTATCTTTAGGATCAATTTTAATCATTGAATTTTATTTTTGGAGTTTAATTTTAATTTTGGGTTTTTTATTTTAATTTTTTAATTTTGTTTTGGGTTTTTAGATTTGGGCTCAAATTTTGGGTTAAAGTTTTAAAATTAGATCAGGAAGTGGGCCAAACAAAATATGGTGCTTACAAATTGTCCTCCTTTACTCATATTTTAGGAACTAGAAGATGGAAAAAGGTTAAGAGGCATTATTTTGGCCAAGACCAATTTGGGCATTAACTCGGAAGGATCAAGATCCACCAAATGAGGATTAACTCGAAAGGGTTATGATTCCACCTAATAGGGATCTAAGTCAAAAGGGATACCATTTCACCCAATAGGGATCTAAGATGTGCTAGGATTTATTCTTTTTCCTAGACTTTGGAAGGGTTATGATCCACCTAACAAGGATCTAAAATAACCTAAGATTCCCTTTCATTTCTACATTTTGTGAAGGTTATCATTCACCCACTAAGGATTTAAAATGACTTAGGATTTCCTCTTATTCATAGGTTTCAAAAGGGTTACCATCCACCCAATGGGGATTTAAAATGACTTAGGATTTCCTTTTAGTCCAAGGCCTCAAAAGGGTTATCATCCACCTAATAGGAATTTAAAATGACTTAGGGTTTTCTCTTATTCTATAGTTTTAGAAGTTTTACCATCCACCCAATAGGGATCTAAAATAATATAAGATTTCCTCTTATTTCTAAGTTTTGGAATCTTAAATGATCTAGGATATCCTCTTAATCCTAGGTTTTAGAGAGGTTACCATCCATCCAATGGAGATATTAAAATGATCTAGTATTTCCACTTTGTCCTAGGTTTCAGAAGGATTACCATCCACCTAACGAGAATCTAAGATCTAGGATTTTTCTTTTATTCCTAAATTTTCAAAGGGTTACCTTGCATCCAATGTGGATCTAAAATGATCTAGGATTTTCCTTTTATTTGTAGGTTTTGGAAGGGTCACCATCCATCTAATGGGGATATAAAATGATCTAGCATTTCCTCCTATTACCAAGTTTGGGAAGGGCTACCATCTACCCAATGGGGATATTAAAATGATCTAGGATTTCCTCTTATTCCTAAGTTTAAGAAGGGTTACCATCCATCCAACTAGAATTTAAAATGATCTAGGATTTTTCCTTCATTTTTAGGTTTTGAAAGGGTTACCATCCACCCCACTAGAATCTAAAGTGGTCTAGAATTTCCTCTTAGTCCTAGGTTTCAAAAGGGTTACCATCTATTGAATAGGGATTTAAAATAATCTAAAATTTCCTCTTAGTCTTAGGTTTTGGAATGGTTACTATCCACCCAACAAAGATTTAAAATAATCAACAATTTCCTCTTAGTCCTAGGTTTCAGAAGGGTTATCATCCACCTAATGGGGATCTAAAATGACTTAGGATTCCCTCTTAGTCCTAGATTTTGGAGGGGTAACCATTCACCCAATGGGGATCTAAAGTGATCTAGGATTTCCTTAGTCCTAGGTTTCAAAAGGTTACCATCCACCTAATGGGGATTTAAATTGACTTTAGATTTTCTCTTAGTCTTGGGTCTCAGAAGGCTTATCATCCACCCAATAAGGGTTTAAAATGATCTAGGATTTCCTTAGTCCTAGGCTTCAAAAGGGTTACCATCCACCTAATGGGGATTTAAATTTACTTTGGATTTTCTCTTAGTCTTGGGTCTCATAAGGCTTATCATCCACCCAATAAGGGTTTAAAATGATCTAGGATTTCCTCTTGGTCCTTGGTTTTGGAAAGGTTACTATCCATCCAATAGGAATTTAAAATAAGCTAGGATTTTCTCTTAGTCTTAGGTTTCAGAAGGGTTATCATCTACCCAATAGGGATCTAAAATGGCCCAAGATTTCCTTTTAGTCCTAGGTTTTGGAAGGTTTATCATCCATCTAACAAGGATCTAAATGACCTAGGATTTCCTCTTAGTCCTAAGCATTAGAAGGTTACTATCCACCCAATGGGAATTTAATATAATATGAGATTTCCTTTTAGTCCTAGGTTTTAGAAGGGTTACCATCCACCCAATAGGGATTTAAGATAACCTAGGATTTCCTCTTAATTCTCAATTTTAGAAAGGTTGTCATCCTCCTAACATGGAGTTAAAATAACTTAGGATTTAATGTGAATGGGTTCTTCCCATAATGATCTAAATTGATATGAACGACTTATTCCAAAAAAAGTGATATTTGATATAAATGGGTTCTCAAAATAATTTGATTTAATATGGACGAATTTTTCTCAAAATAATCTAACTTGATATGGATGTTTCTTCCCAAAATGGTCTAGATTAATATAAGATGACATGCTTATGCTTGTGCTTGATCTAAATTGCATGCTTGTCATGTTAATGGATTTGACAAGTGGAAATCTCAATTTTTCAAAATCACATGGGCATGCTTGACTCGTGAAAATTTTAATTATCTTGAAAATTTAGGTAATGGTGGTATGCTTGTATGCATTAATTTAGAGGCCAATAATGCAATATTATCCTATCACAATAATGCGTGCTAACATAAAATGAAATTTGTGGACTATGCAAAAACCTTTATGAATATTGCTCCACGACCTTTAGGAGTTCTTGTGATGAAATCATGGATGAGTTAACTCTTGGGTTCTTTAGCTTACCCACTTAATCAAAGGCAGTTTCCCTGCTATCATAGAATCCTGATGCAATCCTTGCCCTAGTTTTTTTATTCATAAGGATGTCATCGTTTGCTATATTGCCCTTATTTGCATTTCTTAGCTTAAACCCTTATGAAATACACCTTAAGTAAGCCTAGCTTCTTTCTTCTCTTTAAGAAATTAAGGGTGTGTCACCTTTAATATTTACTTAGGATATTTTCTATTTATCATGCATGGAAAGCACAGCTTAAAACTATTTGTCACTCACTATCAGAATTTTGACAATTTTTTGAACCCATGTCTTATCCTATTAAGTAGTACTTGCCAAACTATGTCCTTAATGGCACTTGACACTATTTGCTTCACATCATAATGCATTTTAGGAAATGAGGGCAATTTATGGCATGAAAGGTACAAACCTGGGTACTTTGGTCTTTTAAAGGAGAGATCAACTACTTGGTTAAAGACACATTGCCCCAGTTTGAGTGGATAAAGGTGTCAAAAACTTTGGGAGTAATACCTTTGGGGACCAAGTTCAATTCCTTTTGATGGGTTGCAACCCCTTAGGAGAAGTTTCTCTATAACTTTCTTCTAAGTCTCTCCTTTCTTCAAAGTTAGGTCTTTTAGATATGATATTTATTCTTAATTGCCCCAATCTGAATTTTGACTACCTATAAGTAGAAAATATTGAAAATGTTTTTCTTAATTCATTCTTTTTAATTATCCAAGGTGTTGGCTCAAAGGAATGCACATAATAATTATTCAATTCTTCAAAATCAAAAGTGCTTTGTTAAGAGCTCATTTTAATTTCCCTCTAGTGTTTGCATTCTTAGATAAGTGTTTACTCTAATCTCTCTTAAGTGTTTGCACTCTTCACATGTGTTTACTCTCACAAATACCCCATAGGCTTGTTTTCATGTCCCTCTTCACTTTAGTAAGTTCATCATATTAGCCAAGATCACTAGGACTTTACTCAACTTTAATTGTAAGGCTTAGGTAATGGGTAAGAAGGGAAGAGATAAGGTTTAACAAATGAGGAGAGCATAAAGTTTTGAACACTGAATGACTTGCTTCCCCCTTTTCCTTTGTGGAATAACTTTTTCAACTCAAGGCGAAGTCTACTTCTCTTCTCTTTTTTGCCAGTTTTTTTTTTCTTTTGGCCTAGCTCTTTTCCTTTTTCTATTTTCTCAATACATTTTTCTGTTGTGTTTCTTCTCTCTTTCTTTTCTCTTTTTGTGCTTTTTTGTATGTTTTTGGAAGGAGATATTCAACCCTTTAACTTGAGCCTTAGATTGTTAATAGTAGCATTTTCCTTCTTTAATGGCTAGGGTGCTCCTTTTAGCTCTCCTTTAGGGTGGAATCATGATTTTTTTAGGATAAATGGTTAAAGTTGGCATAGGTCAAAGGAAGGAAGTTGAATGGTAGTCATGCCATCCTTCATTGATGGCTCAAATGGGTGACTATGGGATTTTTGATGTCTTGGTTTGGTTCAAAAGGCTTAAATTATCCAAAAGGGGCCTAAATCATTTCTTGAGTAATGTGGTGTTAAAAGAATAGCCTTAAGAGGAATTAGACAAATTTTAAGATATCTAATTCCTCATAATAAACATAGTCTCACCATATGCTCTCTTTTTCTTCTTTAACTAGAAGGCACTCAGTCATTTAAGAGAATTGAGTCTGCAAGTAAACTAATTTTATATCAACAATTGGATTTATTTAGAACAGAATTAGGAAAAATCTTTCTTTATTTTAATGCTCTTGATTATCAATTATTGAGATTACAAATTAACCAGATTGCTTCGGTATTGGTTTAGTCTAATAGACAAAAGAAATGGGATGAAAAGAACACATTCACCATGCTAAGTATTTTATTGAAAAGTGTACCCATACAAAATACTTACTAAAGCCTTGGGTAGATCTATTAGCAAATGCCGTAGAATAAACACTAAAAAGACAAAAAGAAAGAAGGTAACATCTTAACTATCAAATTTGTAATAGGTAGTGTAAGGACTGACCCACTATTATCTCAAACCAAATGGTCTCCTTCAATCACAGGATCTTGGTTCTATCTTTTAGGTTAGTGGTAGGCTAGGATTTGAGCTGGTGCCCCCATTATCACTTCAATCTAATAACTTTGCATCAATTAGGCCCTGAACCCTCTTGAAGGCATTACAGTTCTCCATTGTATACCCTTTTTCCCCAACATGGTCTACACAGGCAATTTTCTCATTATATCCTTTCGAGTATTGAGGTTGTAGTGCTCGCAAAGGGGGAACCACTTACACTAGTTGTTTGGGATTAATTGATACAACAAATTAGTATAGGACATTGGAATAAGGTTGAAGTAAAAACCCTTCTTTCCTTGATTGATTGGCTACTATCTTGGTAGACCCTAAGATAACTATCCAACTTGGACATGTTTCTAGGCTTATTGCTAGAATTAGGATAGTACTTGCACAGTATAAAGAATGGGCATTCCTAATAATTTTGTTGGTGAGGGCCAATATTTAAGCTTGTGATTCCCCTTTGTGCATCACTACACAAGGTTTGTTTTGAGGTGCTTTCCTTGCTAATGATCTCCCCATTACTAGCTCATATTCCTTTTTCTACTCTTTCACCATAAGGGCCAAGTCAACAAAATTGTTAGATGTGCATCTTGATATTGTAGCATAGTAAGGATCAACCAAAGTGCTCATGAAAAGAGTGACCATCTCTTTCTCAAATAAGGGTGGTTGCACTTGAATGGCTATATTACTCCACCTTTGGGCATAATTCTCAAACAGCTCATCTGCTCCTTTTGTCATGCTTTATAGCTATGCCCTATCAAGGGCTAGATCCTTGAAGGTCTCAACTAGAACTTTCTAGGTGCAACTGGGGGACCATTCTATAATCTAGATCTTGCTCCCAACCTTTACTCCTATAGAAATGCCCCTAATCCCTTTGTCACAAGAGGAGTCTTGAAAAATATTGATGAGCGTGGCCATAGAAGACAAAAGATCAAAAGCCTTTCAACTCATAAATTTCTTGTTGCATCTAGCCAAGAGTCCTCCTAAGTTGATCATTCATGACTCACCCCACAATTGAACTGTATATTAAATGGAAGTATATATTCAAAAAGAATTACTTGAGGGGAATAATGCAAGGTGCAAATGATACAATGCATGAAATCCAAAAGTAAAGAGCTAAAGTCATGGGTTTGAAAAGAATTATTTGAGGAGACTAATGCAAGGTGCAAAGGATGCAATGCATGAAATGCAAAATCCATAGGGATTATAGGAAAATTGTTATTGCAAAATGTATACCACTATGAGTAGATTTCTTTGACCTATACCTATGCGTGCTAGTAAGGATCCATATTTCCTAAACAAATTCCTAAACTATCCCCTATTGTAATTCTCACCTTGCCATAGAAAAAACTTTAGAAGACTTAAAAGACTATCCTTAGTTTTCTTACTATCTATCCTAAGGGTAAATAAATTTCAAGCTTAGGACCTTTATCCAAGTAGAAGTGAATTGTATGTATAAAACATAATTATAAACATGTGATATAATAAAATGTTCCATATTGTGCCTAAATATAGGTAAGTCCTAGGTTCCTATTCATTTAGGTCACATTTTCTTGAAAAAGGTGGCTCTAAGGCTACTAACTATGTAAGGGTAAGTTCTAGACTTCTAACATTAAGCCCCTAAATTGCCCTTGAGAAGATCAATTTGAGTAGGGTGCTTTAGGTGCCTATGCGAATACCAAAGATTTCTCAAAGGCTAACCTTATAAACCCCTCTAGCTTATAAGGTATCATATATGGCTTAGGTATAAGGCACAGGGGTCATAACATGCCATTTAGTCTAATGTGTGGTGAAAGTAATAGTGTGCACAGGGAACAAAATACCTAAAGTGCACAAAAGAACATCATAACATCTTAAGGAATCAATTAAATAAATAAATAAATAAATAAAATCATGAAATTTAAACAAACACAATAGTAGGAGCTAGAAAGCATACTTGGTCTTTGTTATTCGACGATAGTAGAAAAGTGAAACCAACACATGAAAATAAAGATTGCAAAACATATTAATAAGATTATTTTTTATTGGCCTAACCCTCTAATGTCCTTAGTAGAGTCACCAAGCCATTGCAATGTCACAACACGAAGTAGCAATCCCACACAAAAACTCTCTCTTGCTCTTTTAGGAAAAAAATATAGTAAAAAATGGAATCACCACTAACTTAATTTCTTAAGGGTGAGATCAACACCTATTCGAGGATGGTTTACATTTTTTAAGATTGAATTTAGGGGTTCATTACATTTTAGGAAAAATGTTAGCACCCTAAAGCCCTTTCAGTACCAAGATGACCTACTTAATTTGTCTTACTTAATTTGATGTCAGTTTAAAAATTCTAACTTAAAAAGGGAGATTTTAAAAAAATGCACATTTTACAAAATGTGTCCTAGTCTTTTTAGGTTGGATTTTCCTTTTAAAAATTATTTGTTTTCCAAAAATAATTTCTTTCTTAAAATTCTTCACTCTTTTTAGGATAGAGTCAACTGAAAAGTAAATTTGTTTTAGAAAAATAATTTCCTTTTGGAAATTCTCCATTTCTTTTAAGAAGAGGTTTACTAAAGAATTTATTTTTGGTTTAAAAATAATTTCCTTTTGAAAATTGAAAAACTAATTTGGAGAAATTTTTTTTTTTTTGCTTTTGAAATTTCTCATTTGCTTAAAAAAAAAGAAATTAAAAAAGAATAAATAAGGATATACGTTATTCCCCTTTTGCTTCTTAGTCATTACATATATATTTTTTGATTTTAAACTCTTATCCAAAAACTTATCATACCCAAAAAAATACACTTAGATACATATACTATTATCAAACTCAGCCCATAAAAAGTTATAATTAAGCAAAAAAATTTAGAATTCATTTATGAAATGATTCTTATTTTTTGAGACCACTATTATTTATTATTTTTTGCTATATCTTTAATTCAATTACTTTAGAAATCCTTACAAACCTAAACATTTTTTTATGACCTAAGCAATACAAGATTTCTCCCGCGTACCACACAAGCTGCCCATTTTGTAGATTTCATATATTCACATAGTCACACAACTAACAAAGAACATGCCACGCCAAAGATAAAATAAAATAGTAAAGGGTCTTATAGATTAACCTAGGCAAATTTCACTTCTTGGCATCCTATTCATGTGAAAATGCTTTAGACCATGTTACATGAGCATGCAGTTAGCAGTTTTTGATGGGGATTCCTTGGCTTAATGCATGAGCTTAATGTCAAAGTACAAGATTGAAAAATGAAAGTGAATTATAATAATGTCTGAAAATTATGTGTGTATTTGTAGTTGCATTTTGGAGTTATTTCCTACTCAAATTCTAACTCTTGATTTCATTTATCTTTGATCTTCTTTTATTTTCTCATTTATTACTTATTTTATCTTCTCATCTTTTAATCTTATTTCTTATTTATTATTTATTCTATATCTTTTATCTTTGAACCTTTTAATTGTTTAAATCTTTTATTATTACTCATTATCTTTTACCTTTTAATATTTTAAATGTGTTTATCTTTTCTTTTTTAATTTATCATCTTTTTTTCTTATTTTTATTCTCTATTCTTAATCTTTTGTTGTTGTTTGAGTTTATTTTATCTTTTCTTTTCTTCATTGTTTATTTATATTTTTTGATTGTGGTTTTTATATTATCATTTTTTTATTATCTTTTATCTTTGATTGTTCATTAATATCTTTTATTTTACTAAGGGTTTTGTTAACTTTGAAATGTATTTTATCTCTTATCTTCTTATCACATTTTTTTCTTTTTAATTTTTTATTTATCCTATCTTGCATTATTATCTTCATTTATTATTTATTTTTAGAATTAATTTTATTCTTTGAATTTCAATTTAGGAGTTTAGTTTTATTTTGGGTTTCTTATTTTAATTTTTTAACTTTGTTTTGGGTTTTTCAAATTTGAACTCACAATTGAGCTAAAATTTTGTGTTAAAGTTTTAAAATTAAAACAGGAAGTAGGTTAGACAAAATAGTGTCTGAAGCTACGTTCACTATTTCACTTTATTGAGCCTACAAAACATAAATTCAAATAAATTGATTTCTCCTCATAACCAAAATAGAGGTTTCATGTAAAAATTTTGGATCTAGGTGACTTTTGTACAAGTAATTTTTTGTTAAGCTTGAACCCATGTTTGCAATCAAAATATTTACTGACATATTTACTCAAAAGAATTGGCCATGTTTTGTACCTTATCCCCAAAAAATCGAAGGTACATCCTAGTTAGACACTTCCTATTTTCAATGTACCCTTTACCAGTTGTAGATATCATAGTTTATCCAACCTACTTCCTAATTTAATTTTAAAATTTAATCTAAAATTAAATATAAACCCAAAATCAAATTCAAGTCTAATCCAAAATAAGAAATCCTAAATTAAAATTAAACTTTGAAATTAAAATTAAAATTCAAAAATTAAAATCAATCCAAAGATAAATGATAACAAAAGATAAAAAGACAGCAAAAATAAGAAAAAAGATAAAAGAAAATAATGCACGATCAAGTAAATATAAAAGTTAATAATCTAAGATTAATAAAATAAATAAAAAAAAGTTATACGAAGATAGGAGATAAAAATAAACTCAAAAGCTAAGAAAATAATAGATAAATTAAAGACATATCAATAAAAGATAATTAATAGAGAATAAAAATAAAAAAAAGGAAAAGATAAACACATCAAAAGATAAATATAAAGAAAAATATCAAAGATTAAAGGCAATAAAAAGATAAAGATGGCAAAATGAAAGAGTTATAGATAAGAGATTAAAAAAGATATAAGGAATAAACAAATAAATTTAAAAGATAAATGATAGATAATAAAGCATGATAAATTTAAAAAGAACATTTAAAATAAATAGATTTAAAAGATAATAAAAGTAGGACAAAACATACAAAAGAATGAGAGAAGATAAAAAATAAATAACAAAAGATAACTAAGATTAGAGATAAAACTGATAAGTTAGAATTTGACTAAGATAAGAACCTAAAATACTAGTATGATAGGACATAAGACTACACAAAGAAAGGACACAGAAGTCTAGACGGAGAGAAATTTCTTGAGAGAAACCACTCTTCAGACCGCAGTTACCACACCTTTTCACAACTTCACTCCCCTCTCACTCTACCACCTAGTCACTAAGCTCATGTGTTGAGCTAGGGTTGCCATCCCTAGATCTGATTCATACGCCATTTGCCTTCCACATCTGGGGAACACAGTTGTGAATTCGCTGATTGATAGTGCAAGGTATGTGCTCATTCCCTTTCTTGTAGAACCAACAGCTTTCTCACATTTGTTGCCTACGGAACATTTGTCACTACACCAAATACATGAATTAAGAAGCATTAGAATGGTCACTAAAGGCTTTGGAAGGAGAACTCACGTGGCATGAAGATGAGTTTACTTCTTTTGCATCTTAGTTTGTTATTGGGATATTTTGGCGTCATATACTCTTGGGCATGATAGCTTGTTGTCTTTTTGCCAAAAGGTATATTATAATATTATTCTAGAGCACTTAATGATTCATGGCAGCCACGTTTTCTATTTCTATGATAAATGCATTTTATGATAGAAGCATTGGTCCTATTATTGAATTTAGGAAACCCATTAGATTTGGTTTGGGCAATTAGGAAACAATCATGTACATATTAGAAACAAAAGGAATAAAGGGGTGGAAGGTTACTTTTATGGTGATGTGCAGTTGAACAATTATGTTTGACAAGTGTAGTCATTTGGTAAACAGTAGAAAGTTTTACAAGGATGAAATCACAAGACGATTAAATGAGAACAAATAGGTAGGATGAAGTGGGCATGAGATAAGTCCATAATAAAAGCGAAGAGCGAGTAATGTATCCATAGGAATTCATAATACACCATTAATAGGAAGATATTAGGGAATTCATAAAAAAAAAATAGAAAACTAGATTTACAAAATTTTAGATAAAGCTAGGTCTTCATAAAATTTAATAAGAATAGGTCTTCTTTGAAAAAAAATAAAATTATCTTTCAAGAAAAACTCTGATCTGGATTAGGCAGGGGATTTTCTTAAAATTATTTTTATCAAAAACCCTGATTTGGAATGGGTAAGAGAATTTCTTAAAATTATTTTTATCTAATATTCCAATCTAGAATTGGCAAAAATTATTTTCAAAATCTTCATTTTTAGAATTTTTAAACTAACACAAATTAAATTAAGATAAATTGAGTAGAACAATTTGGTACCAAAAGAGCATTTAGGGTGCTAATACCTTCCTTAAAATTTAACTAACCCTTGAGCCCAATCTCTAAAATATAGACCAACTTTGATTAGGTGTTTGATCTTACCTTGGGTAATTTAAGTCAGTGGCGACTTCAAAATAAAAATGAGCTAACACCGTCACTCCAAAAAATGCAACAAGCTAGCAACAAGAAGAACCACTAAACTAGCACCATTTAGGTGACAACTTGAGCTCTTGAATCTTCCCCTTTAACCTCTATAGTCTTGGCCCTTTCCTCCATCAACTTCTACAAAAGGAATTAGAATTACATTTAAAAGCAATGAAAGAAAAAACTAATAAAATAACAACTTGACATATATGCTAATTAATTTAATTGCATACTTAATCTTCTCATGTTCTTCAAACTTTTCAAGAAATTCTCTATCTTGATAGTCAAACAATGTCCTAAAGCAATTTTGAGTGCAAATTGGAGCTTCCGTTGTTGTTGGAGAAAGAGAGCTTCTAAAAGCATCTAAAACTTTGCCACCAATAAAAAATGCAAACTTAGAGGCCACTGTTGATATAGGAACAAAAAGAACAGCATGAGCAAGGGATGACAAAACCTTGTACCTACATGCATTGGTATTCCACTAATCCAAAATGAAGAAACTATCATTTGCATCAATACAAGGTTTAGCCAAGTATCTCTCTAACTCATTACTTGCCTCGATGCTATTCACAATCTAAGGTTACTTTTAAAAGATTTTGACCTTGATTGGAAGCTTGTCATCTTCCCACCACCTTGCCTACTAGCCCTTGATGAAGTAACAAACTGAGTTGAATCTATTATCTTTTCCTTCATCCCTTCATCTATGGCATACCACTCATATATCTTGCTCATATGGTCATGTACTTTGTTTGTTAAATCACATGCCAATACAATTGAATTAAAAACTAATTCAAATGACCATTTAATAAAGGCCAACTTGTACTGTGGATCCAACACACAACCAATCATCATCAATGGATTCATCTTGTCCAAATCCCCCCAATACTTATCATATTTTTTTTTTCATCTCAAAAGCCATGCTTCCTAAGGGAGGATAATTACTTCTACACATGCGATTCAATTCAGATTGAATCATTGAAACATATTCATATGCATCACTAGAAATAATGATCCAAATAAAGAAATAGTCATTTCATAAAAAAGTCTCAAGAAAGAAAAAACAGCCTACAATTATTCCAATCCTTAAGAGATGGAAGACCAGCTATTTTTTCATCAAAGTACTCCCTATAACCAAGTTCATCATCCTTAAGTTTTTCATAGGCTTTTTGGAATTTCTCAGCATTAGATATGTGGACTTCCATCTAGTAGGAACATCCATGCATTCAAGTCCCTTACTCCAAATTTTTCTTGCTCAACACACAACTTAAACTTTGCCAATCTTGAAGGAGAGGACCTTACATACCTCATGGCATTGCGAATGGATTCAATTGATGTGTGAAGGTCCTTCAAGCCATCATTAACAACTAAATTCAAGATATGGGCACATCAATGCACATGCAAACATTGACCATCTTAAGTCTCCTTTTCAAATAAACAATTGCAAGATCATTTGAACTTGCATTGTCAACTGTCACCATAAAGACCTTCTCCAACCCCCAACCATTTGTGCAAATTTCAATGTGCTTGCCAATGGTCTCCCCTTGTGATTATCTATCAATCAAAAACTTAAAATTCTTTTCTACAAGCACTAGTCATTGCCAATATAATGTGCAGTGAGTGTCATGTAATTCAAATTTTGGTTGAGCTCCAACAATCAATTATGAGACACACTTGCACAATAAGACTTTAAAAAGGATCTCAACATCACTTTCTCATCTAGGTATAGCTAGTACCAATCTCTAGCTATGGTGTGCCTAGATGATACTTAAAATTGAAGTTGCACCTAACCATCATGCACTAAAATCTATCCCTTTACCACCCTAAAAGGTTGCTCATCAACAATTACAAAAATAGCCAATGCTTTTCTACACTTTTCCAAGTCATATAGTTGAGGAGCAATCATTGTCTTCCCTAAACCATCCTAAGTGACTTTGAAACTTAAATGCTTTTGTTTAGGGCCATTTAAAAGTGCAAAAGGATACTCAGGACAGACCCTCATATGACTCTTCATATTAGTGGTTGCATGTATTTTGGTGCCAGAAAGGTACCTCTTACCACAATAGTTGCATGCAATAGTAGGCACATCCACCTAATTAGCAAGCAATTCAATGAACTGATCCCAAACTTCACTTGTCCTCCTAAGGCCACTTGTAGGAGGGCCACCTTTTAGTTTTTGTGATAGCTTTTCTCTTTTGGACCTTAGGGGTAAACTAGAGGCATCCTCAACCACACTATCATTAGGATTAGGGTTAGGCTAGTTAGGATCTCCTTCCATTTCCATAGTTAGTTCCACTATTGCAATTACAACCAAATAAAGTTAAGAAACATAAATTTAAAATAAAATATAGAAAACAGTCATACAAACAAAAAGCAAAAACTTATCAGTGATTATAATAGCAAAACCAGCCACATTTAATTTTTTTTTAAAAAAAAAAACTAGAAGCAAGCAACTACTATATAACCAAAATTCAGAATTTAAGTAAGAATATAGAAATCACCAACCACAATTACTAATTACTAAAAAAGAAAAATGAAAACAGCCATATAAATAGAAAGTAAAAAGTTATTACATGTATAGAAATTACAAAATTGCAAAACCTCATAAAGTAATTTTCTTCATAAATTCAGGATTATATATGCATATTAATTCCTAAAGAGATATATACATGTATATGGTTGCATGTATAAAGTAATTTTTTCTTGTAAGAGATATTTGCAAGTGTTTTAATAAGGAATTTTATAAAACAACTATTGGATATAGTTCTATATTTTCCAAGCAAAATTATATATATGGTTGCATATCCAAACAAACCTTAGACAAGGATGAAAAAGTCTTCACTAAAGTATTATTATTTTATTGTAAAGAATAATCCTTCTTTTTTCATGAAGAACTGATGCTACTCATATTCTCAAAATTTATAGAATAAAAAAAATATCTCCTCCATAGTTTATTGAATCTTCTACTACTTTATGGGTGGCCTATTCTTTTAGTTTGACCTTAACTTGCAAAATGCCAAAAGTAATTTTGTATCAATACTCAAGACTTTTCCTAACAATCACGATTTGGATAAATCATACCATAAAGCCAAGAACATAATAAGATCAACTTTCTACCAAAATAGCTAGTCAAGAAAAGGAAAGTACTAGAGTTTACAAAATTTCAAGCATCACCACCAAATCAAAAGCATAGAAAGATTGTACAAAATAAGAACATAGTGCATACATTTGAAGATCAGAATATCTTCTAGTACAACAACTAAATTTTAGCATGACATTTTTCTACTTTAAGCAAGTCAGCAACTACAATTACTAACTACTACAATGAAAAAAGGAAAACGGCCATATAAATAGAAAACAAAATCTTATAATGTGTATATAAACTAGAAAGATTACAAAACCTACCAAAATTAGTAAGTTACATTTTTTAAAATCAGCAAGTACTAGTACCTATTCCACTAGAAGAAAATTGTAAAAGTAGAATAAATACATATACATAAATAAATGAAATTATACTAAAATAAAATTGTCACTCAAAAGCAAGTCAATTTTAGGGTATAAAATATAAGATATTAGGCTCAATTTCAGGGTATAAACCAAGTCAATATACCATATATTAATAAAAAAGAGGTGAAACTTTTGTAGGGCAGGATTTAGAGTCTAGATTGACTAAACGCAGAAAAACTAGTACATATGACTGTATCACAAAACTATGCACATATAAAATATCTAAATAATATAACATGCATCAATCAATTGGGTTGACATATTAGCTAAAGTTCTTGTTTCTATAATAAGCTGATAATGTTTTATTATATCAAAAAAGCACATTCACTTTGCAATTAGCATTGAAAAGAGAAAGTCACTTGCCAGCAAAAGCAAATGCAGAAGCTACAATACTATGATGATGTTAAAAGCAAACGTAGAAGCAATTAGCATTGAACAGAGAGAGTCGCATACCCAGGTTTGTCTGCAAAACTATGATGATGTAGAAGATGTAGAGCTATTTGCCTTTATTTGCATAATTCTCATAAACAAATTATGAGCTTGAGGCTTGCAAGTAAACCCATTCCAGTGATCCTAAATCAAGATGGGAAAGGGGACAAGGGAACTGAACTCAGAAAGTAATGGGAGAGAGATAATTTACTGCAACTTCAGCTTTATGAGCGCCAGAATTTAGGAGGTGGTACACTCTTGCATCAGATCTAACAACAAATACACCAGTTTTCCTCTTGCTTTTAGAATATATTTACAAAAAAGTGAGCAGTGAAAGTCAATTAGAGGAACATTCATGGATTCCCAATGATAATGACATCGTTTACATTCAATAACTCAAAAATTAGTATACTTCCTGAAATTCCTAATTATATCTAAAATTTGAATACCCTAACCTATTTTACAAACCCTAATAACTTAGACCTTACCAAGTTTTAAAACCTACATAGCTTCCCAAGCCCTAGCTTAGATTGAAGAACTCCTCTTATTTGGAGTTCTATAGAAGAATCATCAACCACAAACAGTAGGGGGAAGAAGGGCTCGGTACTTGTGGTGTGCTTTAAGAATGGGAGTCAAAGTTGGCTAAAGCAAGGAGGTTGGCCCAGTAGATTGTCAACGACTCGAGGTCAAGGATGAGAGAAGAACTGAAGAAGAGTTGAAAAGAGGAAGAGCTTTGACTTTTGAGAGGATGAGATCTGAGAGTTGAGAAGAAGAGTCAAAGTCACAGAGTCAAAACTAGGATAAGGAAAGGTAAGGAAGTTGGGGTATTATATATTTATGTTTAGTTAAAATGGCATAGTTTGTTTCTTAGGAATATATTTAAAAACTGTCGAACTGGGTCAGGTTACTGCAGGGTTGAAAAACACCAACCTAAACCCAACCAAATAAACCTATTTTGAACAGTGTGTTAGCCCATATAAAACTATGCAACTGACCTGACCTGACCTGATCCATTGATTTTTTAAACACGGTTTGGGCTAGGATGAGACAGTTTAATTTGGTTATGATCACCCCTAAGAACAAGAGCCGAAACATATTTCATTAATGGTAGTTCTACAAATACTGAGAACTCTCCAAAAAAAACCCTTAAGCCTCTCACTTCTCAGCTCTTTCTTCATTTCTTTGTCTTACAAACACCGTCCTTCCCTACAGAGGTGAGCTCCTTCTTCACTTCTTCTTTCTAGTAAGCCGCTGCGTTCTTTTTTCCCTGCAGAGATGAGCTCCTTCTTTGTAGTAGCTTACTATGCATTATGTATTTTTATGTTTTTTACTTCCTTGTGTTCTTATCTTTTAGGACCCTTGCTACATTTTGACTCTCTATCAATACTGAGTGCAAAAGTCCAACCCAAAGTAGAAGAGATCAGTTTCAATTCTCTTTGTCTTTAGTTTGATATTTTGTGATATGTGATTATTTCTTCCTAAAATCACAATAAGTTGTATTCAGTTTCATTCGATGTGGCTTCTCAATCTATTGTTAAATGAGAAACCTTGAGCACTCAATTGAAAAAGATGATATTGATTTGTTATAGAATTCTTTGGCTAATGAAAATATTACTTATTTCTTGTCAATTTTTTAAGTGGTCGTGCTAGAGAGGTAATGATTTAGATTGAATGATGAAAAGTTAGTACACAAATCCATTAGGGATTTTTAACTGCTCATATTTACTTAGTTGAACACTTAGTGTCACACCTCAAATTCTGTTTTAAAAGTGTAATATGGAGGTCTTAGGTATAAACACACAATTATGCATGTATGTGAATGTCTATGGCTCCAAGGAACCCAAATGTTGTAATCATTGAAAGCATACTTGTCAAGACTCTCATACCTTACTCGCAATTCATGCCTATGCAATTTATAGGCTACGAATTCTTTGTACCACTAGCTCAAGGAACTCATATAACATTTTAGTTAGAACTTCTGAGTAAGGGGCTTAGCATTCAAGTTAATTACATAATTTGTTACATGCATAGGAATCTTCCCAGTTAGAGCCAAAGAAATTAAAGAAAAAAGAAAGAAAATGGAAAAGGTGAGTACCTAGCTCTCTTAATCATAGCAAGGTGGTCAAAATATAAGTGAAGAATCTTTTTGGTGAATTACATGGGTATAGAGCATTGAAATTGACTCAATCAAGGTAGTTGAAAGAGTTAGAATAGAATCGGAAGTGATGAATGAATTGTATTCACTCTCTCATCAAAATCACTTTCTTGCTTGTTCTTAGAGAATATTTTCAGTTTCATGGTTAAAGTTTTAATGTGTGATAATAATCCCTAGTCCTCAAATATGAGATAAGGTATTAAAGAACTAATAAATAGCTCGCCCAAAGTTAATGGGCATGTCCGCAAGTCCACATCACTGTAAATATGGTAATTATGCAAGTTTGCATATCCCACGCCATTAGACGATGTAATATTGATAGACAGGGAGTCTTATAAATTTTTTTTTTTAAAAATTTTACATATTTGTAGATATCTTACTTTCTAACTTGCATTTGTCTTCTTTATTAAATATAGTTTTCTAGATCTATCGAGACAAGGAAGAAAAAGAACAAATAGTTAAATTTTGAAATTAAACACATGGAGTAAATATTAGGATATAAGGCTTTATTTAGCTTTCAATTGCTACAGGCTATTGAATTTGATTTCTTTGTGTACTAGAATCAAAGAAGAGCCTGATAATTTATATATATTTTTTAACTTCAAAAAGATATTGACAAAGGGAAAATGAGTAGGGAACTTAATTGAGCAATGAGATATGGACTTTGAAGAAATATGCCTAAGAGAAAGAAAATCATTTGTCTAGGAACCAGATTTTGCTATTGGATTTCTAACTAAATTAAGACCATGAAGGAACAATCTAACATCTTTAATCTCGTCTACCTTAAGAATGATACTTAGACTTTAGATGTTGCTTTCCAAATGTGTTAGACACTATTTGTATGAGTTTGTTATTTTGGATAATTTGATGCTTTAAACTTAACATTTGGTGATCACAAACTTCAATTGTTGACAATATATTTATGAGATGTAGCTTTTGGATAATTTATGTATGTTTTGTAGTTTTTAAAAATACAATGGTTGTGAATTTGTTGTTGAGTTACTAAATGGATCAAGAATGGTTTGTTTTGAGATACTCTGAATAGAAAAAACATGTTTTGTTAACTTTTGTGATGAATTGAGAAGAAAATATTACTTAAGTGACTCAAGGGATGTGCTATTGGAACAACAAGTTGCTATATTCATGATCATTGCAGGACATGATATTCATCATAGAGTAGTGTGAAATGGCTTTCAACCTTCCACAGAAATGATATCCCACTATCTCAAAGAAGTGTTGAGAGCTATGTGCCAATTATGAAAGGAGCTAATAAAACAAGAGTCTACAAAATGGTCGAATAAAATTAAAAATAACCTAACTTATCATCCATGGTTCAAGGTGTGCTTTTGTGTGCTATGGCATTTATTCATGTTTTCTTTATTTTTGTTATAGAACAAATTAATTACTCAATAATGGTGTATTTGTAATAGACTTGTTTTGGGTGCAATTGATGGGACACATATAAGTGCATGGGTTACTACTGAAAAGCAAACAACTTGAAGAGGTAGAATGACATTTGTGACACTAAATGTGATGTATATGTGTGATTTTAATATGATGTTCACATATGTATATTCAGGGTGGGAAGGTAGTGCACATGATGTGAAAGTCTTTTTAGTTGCACTTACTATTCCAAATGTTAGATTTCCATGGCCTATTGAAGGTGAGTACTATAAGTTAAAATCTTCTAGTTTAAGTAAATGCATATCCTATATTGAATTTAATCTATGCTTATTGATGTTGGATTGTTTTATCTTATGAATGCTTGCTATACTTGCACTAAAGGGTTTCTTGCCCCTTATAGAGGACAAAGGTATCATGCACAATAATATAGAGGTCAAGGTAGACAAACAAGAAGTCGTTAGGAGTTCTTCAATTAGAGACACTCAAGTTTGAGAATGATAATTGAGCGCTACTTTGGAGCATTGAAGAACATATTTCCAATTTTAAGATTGATGCCACCATACAAGCCTTGTAGGTAGCGATTCTTAGTGACAACATGGTGTGCTATTCATAACTATATACCTAAGTGGAATTTACATGATACATTGTTTACAAAATGAAAAAATCTTGATTAGACTAAAGTGGAAACTTTAAATGAGTACTTAAACATGCAGGAGGCAAGTCCAACAATGACAACTTATCAAGATAATTTGATTATGGTGCAAGAGACATGGCAGCATACCATGACTTTTTTTTCAAAATGGATGTGGGTAAAACGTAACAATGCTGGTGCATAGTTGAAACAATTCAACTTATTTAAATGTCCATTCCACTTTTATATCAACTATAGTTAGTACAAAGTAGAAGTATTCAAAGTTAAACTAATTATCATATTTATATCTGCATGATTATTTATAATGTGTTGATTATTTATAGAAGTGAAAAATATCATAATTGGAAAAATAACTTCAAATAAAATATTAATATTCTTAAAGCAAGTAGCCATAATAGGTCCAACTTTGGAATCCAATGATCCTATATTCTCATGTTCTAGCTTCAAAGATTTTAGAGTAAAACTTTATTTTGGTCCCTCAAAGATGAACAAACTTCTATTTTAGTCCCTCACTGTTAAATTTTTTTATTTTGGTCCTTTAGAGATCAATTAATTCCTATTTTAGTCCCTCATTGTCAAAAATTTCTAATTAAGTCCTCCAAAGATTGAAATTGATATCAATCAAATCCCTCAATTAAAATGATTACTGATGTAGCAAAAATTAGCTGATATAGCAGAATTTGACTGACGTGTCATGCTCACCATGACACGTTAGCCAAATTTTTCCACATCATCATGATACGTCAGCCAATACCCTGCCATGTCATCAAATTTTGCCATGTTAGCATGTCACATCATCCAAATTCTGCCATCTCAGTAATTTTTATTACATCATCATGACACGTTAGCAAATTTGACCTTGTTAGCAATCATCTTAATTGAGGGACTTGATTGATATCAATTTCAATCTTTGGAGGACTTAATTAGAAGTTTTTAACAATGAAGAACTAAAATAGAAGTTAATTGATCTCTGGAGGACCAAAATAGAAGGATTTAATAGTGAGAGACTAAAATAGAAGTTTGTTCATCTTTGAAGGACCAAAATAGGGTTTTACTCAAGATTTTAACCTAAAGCAATGATTCTTATTTAGTGACAACATTAGTGTAGATTGCTTTTAAGAGTCTCTAATCATAATTTATCAATAATATGGTTTGATTATTCCACAATAAGTCTCTTGTTGACAAGGCAAATCAAAATTTATTATGATTATCTTCCAATTATTCTTGATATATATTTAAATACATAGTGAGTTATTTATATATAAATGATATTTATATATTTTCTTTTTATTTTATTCAAATTAATTCTATCATCTATTACAAAATTAAAATTATCATAAGCAAAGTTTTTTTGAAGAAAAATAAACCAGAGGATTTTTCTTTTTTTTTTTGTTTTTAAAACTTGTTCTCAAAATAAAATTTATCAATAGGTTTTACGCATTTTAAGTTTTCAAAACTGCTTTCGGAATAAGTTTACCAAACAAATTTTTTGATATTTTTATTTTGTGAAATAATTCTAAGAAGTAATTTTATGAAATAATTTCTTGAAGTAAGAAAATAAGAATAGAATAAAGCAGGCCCTTAGCTTTTTAACTGAAGTTTTGATTTAAAATTGGGATTTAAAATATGAAATTAGGTACTAATTTAGGAACAGTTTTAAAGATAATTAGATTAGCTCATAAATTGGTTATAAAATAATTTTTATTTTAATTAAATTCTTTAGTTTTATATCATAAGTAAGTTAGGTCATGAATAGTCTTTATTTTAGAAGTAGTTTTTTTAGTTATAATTAGGTTACAAATTAATTAGTAAGTTTGTTCTAGTCCTTAAAATTTGTTTGTTGTTTGTTAATTACATTACAAAATTATCTTTTATTTTTGTTAGATTTTGTCGTCTAAGTCTCCCGACAAATCTAGATCAAGTAGGGGCAGGGAATATCCTACATTGAATGTCAGTTGGCCTGCTCCCCCTCCTCCCATTACCGCCACATCTTTTGTGACCATTGTAGGTACTAAATTTTGTTCATAACTTAAAATAATTTAATATTAATTTGTGAAATTTAAGAAATGAGAAGGATAAAATAGAAAGGGGCATGAGAAATTATATTTTGAAAATTGTAAAGTTTAAGAAAAATTTTGTGAGTAATTTATTTTGGTTTGAAGAACTTTTAAAAGAATTCTAGGAAATTTTAGACAATAAAATAAAGTACTTTGAAGAACTAAATTGTTACAACTCTGTAACATTTTTCTTTGGTTCTCTTCCCAAATCTCATCACATTGCCACATTTTCAATATGAATTTATTTTCTGAGATTTTCAGATTGCATCAATAAATGTTTCTTTGGCTGCCATGAGCTAATGGAATAGCCATCTACTCATGTGTGATCTTTGAAGAAAGAAGAAAGTAAGAGTGGTGCATTGATGTTCCAGGATCCAATTTTCAATTTGCTGTCGAGGAGAAATTCCGAGAGAAGGAGAGCAAAGAGGGAACATTCTATGAAATAAATGAAAAAGAGAACAAAAAAAGAGCAGCGTTAAAAGGGTACACACTGATGCTTCAAGTGGAGCTGGCTGTGAATAAAAGTTGTCTTGTTTCAGTTTACATACTCAAGTATTCTTTTAATTATAACCGACACTTCCTTTTATGCTTACTATCAATTTGGAGTTATACTGAAGTAATGTTGATTACGTGAATCACAATTGAAAGACCTTTTGATTTATGATTTGTTGCTATGCGAATAGGGTGAGGCTCTGTGATTTTGGTTGCAACTGTGCATGATCCTCATTTTGGCATGCGCCTATGGTCTGGTGAAGTCCCATTTCTCTATCATGGGTCTATGTTTGTATTTGTACATACAAGTTACCTTCATACTCGAAGGTGCAGAAGTTGCAAAATGAGGAAGACCGGTTCACTGCACCCTTCAGAAGGTGTGATGCACCTAATCTGTCTCCCCTAATTAATTAATTAAAAAGAAATTTTTTTGTAAAAAATAAAACTTTATTCATTGTTAGGTCCTAAATTTTTCTTACATAATTATAGAATTTTAAATTTAAATTTGATAAAAATAAGAGAATTTAAAAATATATTTTACAGGTAAGTTTTTCTTTGTTGCTCAGTTTTTCTGTAAAGAAAATTTTGAAAATTTTAAGTGTGCTCCACAAACTTTAAGATGTGATGCAGCCCATATTTATCTATAATTAATTAAATTAAAAAGATTTGTTTTGAGAAATAAAAGTTGATTCATAGTTAGGTTTTAAAATTTTTTTACGCAATTATTGAATTTTTAAATTGATTTTTATAAAAATAAAATTATCTAAAAATTTTTTTTGTTTTATAATTAATAAGTTTTTAAACTAAAAAAGATTTCTTTAGAAATTGTAAAGCGGACCCCTTGTCAATGCCCCATGTGATTCTTTTGACTTTTTCTTTGTTTTTTTTTACAAATTAGTAAATAAAATAGAAAAGTATGGGGACTGCTAAGTAGGGGTGGGCATTGGGTAGGGCGGTTTGGGTTGGGGCAAAATTCTCTCAACCCAGTTGAACCCAATCTCTTATTAAGTTAGTCCAACCCTAGCCAAAAAATTCTTCAAATCAACATTCTTGGGTTGGAATGGTTCGGTTTCACTTGGGTGAGTTAGTTTGGGTTAGGATGGGGACGAACGAACGTGAGGCGAGCGGTGAAACAGGGATGAGATTCGATTGACTATTGAGGACCCAAAGTGTTGAAGTATGATGATTAGACAAGAGATGAGCCAAAATAAGAAGAGGCGAGTCAAGACAAGGTGGGAGGAGGTAAGGGATTAGCTTTGACTGTTGAAAACGACGAGACAACGAACAAGACTTGTAGCTCGTGAGAGAGGGAGTCGAGGGACCAAGGATTCGAGATAGGGGATGGAGGAGTGGTGTTGATTTGCCGAAGTTGAGCTGCCTCTTGCCTGCTTGTGCTTGTAGAAGTTTTAAGTAGGGGTGGGCATTAGGTGGGGCAGTTTAGGTTAGGGCAAAATTTTTTCAATCTGTTTGAACCCAATTCCTTATTTAGTTAGTCCAATCCCAGCCAAAATGATCCTTCAAACCAAGATTTTTGGGCTAGAATAACTCAGTTTCATTTGGGTGAGTTAGTTTGGGTTAGGATGGGCCGAAGAGTGAAGGCTTGGGGACGGCCAGACGTGAGGCGAGTGAGGGCAAGTCAGCAAGGTTCAGTCAACTATTAAGAACTCAAAGTCTCGAAGTGTGATGACTAGACAAGAGAAGGACTGAGATGGCTCAAACAAGGTAGGGTGGTCAACATCAACTATTAGAGACGATGAGACAATGGACAAAACTCGTCACTCGCGAGAGAGGAAGTTGAGGGACAAGAGAGGACCTAGAAGTGGCATTGGAGTCGTAGAACTACTTGAGAAAGATTTAGAGTAAGTTACGAAACATCATTTTGTAGTAGTAGAAAATATATATATATGTAATTTTTGTTGGGTTGCCACGGCAATCCAATGGAGAGAGAGCAAAAATTCAACTTCATCCAATTTATCCCATCTTAAACTAAAATATTATATTATATTTATTTTACCCCATCTTAATCTAGTCTAAATTTTCTTTTTTACAATTTGAAGCAGGTTCAAACGGTTTGATCCGAACCGATGCCTACCCCTAGTTTTAGGGCAAGCTAGAAAATGATATCATTTTGCAAAATGACGCTATTTTATAATATCAGAATTCAAAATATATATATATATAGCATAAGAATTGAAAAATATATATATATATATATGTAAATTTTGTTGGGTACCAGCGACAACCCAATGGAGAGGGGACCAAAATTCAGCCCCACCCAATTTACCCCATCTTAAGCCAAAATATTACATAATATTTATTTTATCCCATTTTAACCCGGTCCAAATTTTTTTTTTACGGTTTGGGGCGGGTTGAAACGGTTTGACCCGGTTTAATGCCCACCCCTACTGCTAAGTGGCAAGTCTAGGCTGTAAAAAGCCTAGATCCCCAACTTAACCATGTGGGCCCATACTTTTTTCAAAGATTGGAGCTTAAGTGAGCTCAAATTAATGTAAAGTTTATTTTTATGAATTTGGACTTAAGTAAATCTAAATAAATTTTTTAAATAAAAAAATAAAAATCTTCTTTTACCAAAAATATAAAATTATTGGGCTTTTATATTCTCTTTCAAATTTTGATCCCTTACAACAATTTCAACACAAAATGAAGGGAATTGAACAGATTTAGAAGCTAAAATAAAATAATAGTTAAACAAAAATTAATTCAAACTATATATAAAGAAAAATGGATTTTAGGAAATTTAGAAAAATCTTAGTAGTTCACTAACTTTTGGAATTTCCTACTTCACCTTTCAAATTTCTAAAATTCAATTTTTAACCCTAGGATTTGACAAGATCTCTTGTTCTTCAAGAGGATTATCTAAAAATGGATTAACTAGAAAATAAATTAAAAGTTCAATGATTTTTAGACTATCTTGAGGATAATGCTTTTAATTTGGAAACCACCTTGAAAAGATGGAATCCATACCATTAATTAATCCTCAATTTTTTAAAATTTCAATTTTCAACTTTAGGTTTTAGCAAAATCTCTTTTTTCTTCAAGAGGATTATCTGAAGATGGATTAATCTAAAATCAGTTGAAAGTTCAATTATTTTCCAACTATCTCCAGGATAATGATCTTAATTTGGACACTACCTTAAGAAGATGAGATCCACATCATTAATAGATCCTCAAATTTCCAAAACTCAAGTTTTCACCCCAAAGTTCATTGAAATTTTATTTTCTTCAAGAGGGTTATCCCACAACAGATTAGTTAGGAAATCATTTGAAAATTCAAAGATTTTTCAAATAGCTCAAGGATAATGAATATTGCCTTGAGAAGATAGGATTTATTTGTATTTTTGATCCTCAAAGTCCTAAAATTTGGTTTCTTATTAACCTATAAAATTCTTCAAACCCATAGTCAACTTAGGACATCCTTACTATTGTCATACCTTATTAATATCGATAAAGGTAAAAGACTCCCTTTTCAAATACTAGTTCTAAAAGCCACTCACTAATTGTTTTAATCATGGATCACTATTGATTGCATGCAAAACTAATAGTGGGACACCCAAAAATGCTAAAAACAAATAAAAATAACATAGCAAACAAAACACATAACCTAGGCTAGTAAAGTGACAAAAGATCAATTTGGTAGCAAAAAGGTGTTGTAGGGTACTAATACCTTCTCTACATAGAACCAACCCTTGAACCCATTTTCTAGGACACATACCCTTTTATTTAGTGTTCAATCTCACCATTTCAATCTAGATTGATAGCAATTCCTTTTCTTTTCTTAAACTCAACAGCATTTGAAACCTATCCAAATTATTCCTTTTTCTTTTTATATCACCATTCCCATGTTGAGATGTTGCGACAACCATCACCATTTCTACCTCTTCAATTTCTTGTACTACCATATCTAGACCATCACCCTTAATCCCTCTACCACATTGACACCACCACCCCCACCACTACCACCATTACAACCTCCTACACACCACCATGGTTCCCACACTAGAGTTTAGCCCTCTTAACTCATCCATCTTATTGGCACACCACCTTCATTTTTGCAACCTCCTACATCTAGTTCAGAGCATCCCACTTAGGACCCTACCACCTCGTCCCCATCTTCTAGCCCTTCACCTCAAGGGGAAGTTACTCAAGGTTAGAAGAAGTCCATTTACCTCATTGATAGTACTAAGTATGTATTTTTCATACAATTTTAATTTCATTTGTAATTTAAATAATGTTATAATTATTAATTTAAATGATTGACATTTATTTTTTATGACTTTGATTCAATAGCTAGTCAAAACTCGATTAGTTGTCAAAACTTGGAGGGAGATCCTTATTGATACTCATGGGATGTGGTTAGGCAAGTGGTCAAAAAGTAATAATTTTGCTTGTGTTTGGAATTACTTGTAAGTTTTAATTTTTATTTAGTTATGGTTTTTTAACAGCTAACTTGTTTGTTTTTCTTTTTCATAAAAAAAGGTTAACTTCCACCCCAACCACACTAAGCAATTGTGATAGGTTTTCAACTTTTGTGATTAGAAGTGCTTGGTCGATATGTACATAAATTTTGAAAGAGCCACCCAAAGGCCTTCGTTGATGAGCAATAGCATATGGATTGATTTAGTTTGCCACTAGAGCACTCTAAAGTTCTAGACTAAGGCACGTAAAAGAAGAGGAACAAAGGCTCTAATAAGGGAAGGTCACTTCACACCAAGGACTCTATGACTCTACACACAACTAATTTTTTAATAAATTAAACTATTGTAGTTATAATTTACTGATCAATTTGTTTAACTTTTTCAGGTGCCAACACTTGGACAAATTATTGATTAGTTTGATATGTTTAGGATGATGGGGGATCAATTGGCAATCAGAGTTTTCTTACATAAGTTAATTTATTATATTTTTAACATTTAACTCTTCATTAATTTGTTTTTAATGATTTGAAAATGTATACATCCATAGCTAATCTTCAAGTTGTTTTATTGCAAAATCAAGCATAGACTAAGATATAATAACGTCAATCCCAGTAACCACCTAAAGGAGCTCAAAGCTCTAGGGTAGTGTTGACATGGACAGGGAGGTATGGAGGGACCTTGTTAGCACCTATAAGGGCTAAGTTGATGGTATGGTCTCATAGCATTGCGTAAACAGTTATAGATACCTAACTTTATTCAGACCATGAAAAGTCAAAGTAGACCCATGCATAAGTTCTAAAATTATCGTACTTGAATACACAGTTTTGAATAAAATAAAAAATTTAAAGATATTTTTAGGGTTTCAAATGTAAATAATATTATTTAAAAAAATTAAAAATTTTAAAATTAAAAATAAAAAAGAGAAGAAACGAGTGTCAGCAAATCCTCTTAACTTATCAAACAATCCTCCTAATTCATTTCATCATGCAACTCATCAAATCATGCACCTTATCTTAATTTATAATGCACCTCCTAATTCATCAAATCATGCACCACAATCCTCCTAATTTATTTCATCATGCATCTCATCAAATCATGTTCCTTATCCTAATTAAATCATGCACCACAATCCTCTTAATTCATCTCATCATGTACCTAACTCATCAAATCATGTTTCTTATCCAAATCAAATCATGCACCATAATCCTCCTAATTCATTTCCTCGTCAAATCATGTTCTTTATCTTAATCTCATAATGCACCTCCTAATTCATCAAATCATGCACCACAATTCTCCTAATTCATTTCATCATGCACCTCATCAAATCATGTTCCTTATCATAATTAAATCGTCTACCACAATCCTCTCAATTCATCTCATCATGAACCTAACTCATCAAATCATGTTCCTTTTCCTAATCAAATCATGCACCACAATCCTCCTAATTCATTTCCTCATCAAATCATGTTCCTTATCTTAATCTCATAATGCACCTCCTAATTCATCAAATCATGCACCTTATCCTAATCAAATCATGCACTACAATCCTCCTAATTCATTTTATCATGCACCTCATCAAATCATGTTCCTTATCCTAATTAAATCATGCACGACAATCCTCCTAATTTATCTCATCATGTACCTAACTCATCAAATCATGTTCCTTACCTTAATTAAATCATGCACCATAATCCTCCTAATTCATCAAATCATGCACCACAATCCTCCTAATTCATTTCATCATGCACCTCATCAAATCATGTTCCTTATCTTAATCTATAATGTAGCATAATCCTCCTAATTCATCAAATCATGTTCCTTATCTTAATCTCTAATGCACCACAATCCTCCTAATTCATCTCATCATGTACCTAACTCATTAAATTATGTTCGTTATCCTAATCAAATCATGCACCACAATTGTCCTAATTCATTTAATCATCAAATCATTCCTTATCCTAATTTAATCATAAATCATGCACTTAGGGAATTGAGGATTTAAATAAAGAGCCAAGAGAACCAAAAAGGAGGAGGCATTGAGAGAATACCAAAACATAAAGACAAGAGTGAAGGCTAGACAAAGATGGCCATGGAAATACGAGAAGAGGAGCTAGTGAAAAAAAATTCATATCTTCTTTATTGTTTTAGCTTTCTTTTAAACAAGCTTACCATGTATGCTATCCTAAAAAAGCTCAACTTGGTCTCTAGAGTGCTGCTGGTACTTGAATCATACTAGAAATTATAGATTTCACCAAGGAGTTTAAGAAAGAGTCATCTTTGTTCATCTCCGAAACATCATATTTTCGTCCAAAATCTCAAAAAATGTGCCATGCCATTGTGAAGAATTCCATCTGAAACCTCTCAATGTGCCCAAACATGTCGGTGAGGATGGCGGCATGTGTCACTCACATGTCCTAAGCCTGAAGACAACTAGTCAGCCACCACATCATCCCTTTTAGCATAGTCAGCCTACCACGTCATCTAACACATTAGCCCTATAAGCACAGTCAACTTGCCAGACAAGTCAGCGTTGTGTGCCTAGTCTACTTGCCATATCATCTTGCCACATCAACACATCACTGACATGTCATTGTTGACCGTTAACTTTAGCTGTTGACCAATTCATTGACTTTGACCCAAACCATTTTCCTATGATTTTTCTACCTCTCAATCACATTTTTTACCTTCATTTTGCCATTAGAACACTCTAAATATAGGTTTCACCTATTTCTTAATTTTCTTTCATTGTTGGAAATGCATTTTTTGTATTTTAAACCTTATTTTGTTAAATAGTTGATTGCTATGAAAACTTCACTCATAGTTTCTACACTTTAAATGTCTTATAAGTGCATGAGCACTGAGGTACTGATCAATTTGAACTGTTGAGAATGATCATGATTTCATCCTGATTGTTTTAAAATATTTTATTTGGTTGTGATTTTGTCTTAACTATTTTAATTGATGTATTAAATAAAGCTCTTGACGATGGATAAAAGGGTTTGGTAGCCAACTAGTCATTGTTAAACTATTCTGAGGGAAATTAAGTTACGAACCTAGTCAATCAACTAGCATGATTTTATTAATGTATTAAATAAAGCTCCCACAATGGATAAAGATGGTTGCAATCAACTAGCTGTTACCAAACTATCTTGAGGGAAATCAAGCTATAGACCTAGTCAATCAACTAGCATGGTTCTATTGATGTATTAAATAAAACTCTCAATAATGGATAAAGAGGATTATCTGTCAACTACCGTTATCTAATTATCCTAAAGGAAATTGCATCATGAGCTTAGCTAGTTAATTAGCATGGTTCCATTGATGTATTAAAAAAAAACTCACCCTTTTTTGTTCAAAAGCCTTAGCCAAACTTCACAAATGTTTTAAACTTAGCCAAGCTAGGTACACCATTCTTTTTAAGAACAAAAGCAAAAAATAGCAACGAGGTACCAAAAGAGCATTGTAAGAGTGCTAATACCTTCCTTACATGTAACCAACCCCTAAACTTGATCTCTATCATGTAGACCTATATTTTGGTATCCGATCTCACCTTTTAAAATTAGATCGGTGGCAACTTCAAAAATTTTGAATTTTTAGAATACTTTCCAAAGACATTGTATTTCCCAAAACCCATCTTTTTCAAGTCACCATTCTGCATTGCAATGTTAATAGCTTGGTGACTCCATTGGGGAATTCTTGAAGGGTTAGGCCACATGAGTTGGTGTTTGATGCATTTTATTTTTTTTTATGTTTTGGTAGATTGTCTAGTTTATTTGCTAGGCTTCTGATTTTGCATTCTAAACTGTGTTTTGGAATTCCTAACTTTACACTTTGGATTTGCATTCTTAAATTATGCTTGGATCATGTTACTAGATTAAGTTTAACCAACTTACTTTTCCACAATATTATCTACCATATCTATGGAATGGTTGTTAGCTGATTATTTTATAGGTTGTGAGTGAATGAGTGGATGGGTTGTTCCCCACACACACATACACCTACACCACATTGCACCTTAGAAAATGGGAGGTCATGACCCCTGAGGTCTATACCTGAGCTCCTAGGAACCTTTAGGTTATTGAGGGCATAAAGTAAGGTTGTCCTTCGTGAGACCTTTGATTTTTGTGTAGGCACCTAAATACCCTCACTCAAATTGACTCTTTGAGGCAATTTGAGAACTTGATTTCAGGAGTCTAGGACTTGGCCCCTTGCACATCGATAGTAGTCTTAGAGCCGTCCTATGAAGAAATTTTAACCTAAATCTTTGGACATGGAAAATAAACTTAGGATTTACCATGACTCGGCACAATGGGAAATGTTATCCATTTGCTCACTTGCAGCTACAATCATCCTTCCGTCATTTTAAAATAAGGGACCTCTCATTGCATCCACCATGATAGCATGCATAAACTCTCAATTCTAGATCCTGTATCTCTAAAAGGAAAGGGAGAGTATCCTTCGTGAGGCTTCTGGACTCCATGCAGGTACTTGAACTTCCTCATTTAAATAATCCCTAGCATGTTGGATTGCCTTGAATAGGGGCAATTTGTGATTTATAAAACACCCTTATCATAGCATACAAGAGGAAACTATTTTCATGTCATTGTTTTCATCTTAATTTTCAATCATTTTTTTTTAGTTCAAATTTTAGGGGACATCATTATGATTGCATTAAATCCTAGCACAATCATTGCAAAACCCCATGAGCAAGTGTTCTTCACTCAAGAAAAGTCCTAGAAGGCTCAAGGAAATGTCTTAACTAGACAAGATGGTCCAGCATTACCAATAATTAAAAATTTGTCTTTTAAACAGAATGACTTGTCTAATTTAAGGTAGATTTGGGATAGTTTTACTGACTCAAAAAAGGGGCAATTTTTGAAAAAGTATGGCCAATTGGGAAATTTGTTATTGATCCTAGTAGACGAAGCATTGCTCAAGGCCTTAGTCTTCTTTTGGAATCCATATTATAGAGTGTTTACTCTCAGAAGCTATGATTTAACACCTATCTTAGAAGAATATGGTGACTTGTTGAAGATCAAGCCTTTAGATTAGAGCAAAGTACATAAATATGACAAAAAGGCTAGGCCCAAGAAAAGTTTGAATAAGTTGTTTGGCCTATCAAACATAAACTTTCGAAATGATGCCAAGGAGAAAGGAAAAAGATGGGCCACTTCAATTAATTTCCTTATTAGACTATATCACGCTTAGATGAACAAAGAGTTGGTAATGCAAGCCTTAACTTTAGCCTTTATGGAGCAATCGTATTCCCTAGACCTCATGGGTATATTGATGGATAAGTGATTATCTTGTTCAATGCTTTTAAGACAAATTTAAATCTTGTGCAACCTATTCTAGTAGAAACTTTCAAATCTTTGAATTTCCTCAAGCAGAATGGAGAAGGCCAGTTTCTTGGATGCTCATAACTATTAATGGTGTGACTAATGAGTCATTTACTCTCTCCAAAGGATATGGGTTATCCTCTAATTTCTTTTAACCCATCTTATTTTGATGACCGAAAGCCTCTGAAGGACTTCATCAAATACGAGTGACCTAAGAAAGTATGTGACCGTAATGCTTGGATTGCATACTTTTGTAATTTCAAGAATGTCAATTAGGAGAGTACATGGTTAAGCTAGACACCTGTGATATATGGTTAAAGGGATTGACCTTGGGTCCCCTTAGTTAGCCCATGGGGGATAGTTAACTATGCTCTAACTATGGTTATAAGGCAATTTGGGTCTATACAATTTGTACCAGCCACTAAGGGACTTCATGAGTTTGACCTTAAATTTGGAGATGAAGATACTAGTCCCAAGAATAACACCATAAGGAAATTATGGTACCAAGTGAGGCAAATATAGCTTGGGGAACACTTAGCTATAATTACTTTAGGGTATTCTCAATGGCAAAAGAATAGAAAATAAGGTTTCATTGTTCTTGAAATTACCTTGTCAGTTTTGTCTTCCAAAAGAATAAGGGTAAATGAAGACATTAAAGCTGAAGAGAGATTAAAAGTTGAAAAGACTTTGTCTGCCATACAAACTAAAGAGGCTATGTTGAAAGAAAAAGAATTGAAGATGAAACAAGAAGTCAATGTATGGAAAGCCAAGCCACAAAGTTTCAAAAGGGGATCATGATTATGGAATAGGATAATGCTCGATTGATTGTCAAGAAAGAAAAAGAGGTTGAAGAAGCTAAAAGGGAGGTGTACCTAGTAAACAAGCAGAAGCGCTATACCAAAGAGGACTATGTAGAAAATGATTAAAAAGTAAAGTCCTTACAAGATAAAGTTGCTCAACTTAATGGAGAAGTGTTCTAGCTCAAAGATTACATTCAAAGGCAAAAAGTTGCTCATCAAAAGGAAAGCATGGAGTTACAAAAAATGAAAGATGCCTTTAGTTCACTAGAAGTTGATCTAGATAAGATGACACAAGAAAAGGAGTGCCTTAAAGGGTGTATCGATAGCCTCGAGGAGTAGCATGAAAAGAAGATTCAATTCCTAAAATCTCAACTACAAGATCGGCAAGACTTAGAGGAAAGGATTGATCATATTGACAAGGTAAATATGCATTTATGCCAGAACTTAGTCATGTGAAGGTGGCTTATGATCAATACCTTAAGGAGGTCTTGAAAGATCATGCAATAATCAATATAGTAGAAGAGAATGAGCTACTTAACTATCATTTAGTTAATACTCAGAGCAATTGGAGAGGGTGAAAACTAACATATGGCAAGTCGCAAGGATGGTGGCCTTCAAGCCCATGCGGATAGTAGAGCGAGAAGTAGAGTTAGAACCTGGTCCCACTAGGAGTCTCCTTGAAGAGTTAAAAGAGCACTATATCAAAGTGAAGAAACTACGTAGATATTCCTAGAGTTGATCCCACATTATGTTCAAAAGAAAACACCCTTAAGGTTGGTTGTGATTATTTTCCTTGACATTAATAGAAAAAGGGTTTAATGTTACCTAGAATTTGAGCTAATTATATTTTTGCATATCGACATTACATATACATGCAAAAGTTTAGTTACTTATTTGCATTTAAATAATATAGATAAGAAAATATGGCCCCAATTATGTGATCTCAATCCAAATGAATGGGGGAACCAAGACAAAAAGAAACAGTTGAAGAACTGCAAGCTAATGTTGATGATCTCAAGGCCCAAATTGCTAAGCTAACTGAGTTACTCCAAGCAAAAGCTTCTGTTGAAGTAGAGACTTCAACATTTAACCCTTAAATCCACAGTGCCATCATCAACAGAGACCAATTAATCAGAATCAACCTAGTTATCAAGGGGTTCAACACTCACAATATCCACCTGGGTTTGAATTACAAAATCAGTAGGAGCTTCTAGCCCACATTCTTAGGGTCAAAACCCACTAAATTAGTTAAGGCCACTGCCAGAATAGGGTCCGTGCCTAAATTACCACCAAGGTCCATACCAACAATTCCCACATGGGCATCAACCTCAAGGATCACATTTCCAACATCTAAAAGATCTTGGTCATCAAGAGCTGGGCTTTGAGTTAGAAACTGACACCATACTTGACTTCAATGATCCCGTAGAGATGGAAAAGTTGATGAAGAATGCTAAAGAAGCCCAAATCTAGGAAAATATGAGAAATTAGAGGCTTGAATGAGCAGATGGGAAGGATTTGAGGAGGACATATTAGATGTGCATAACATAGGTTTGGTAAAAGATGTGGTTGTTCCTCCTTAGTTCAAATTCCCCGAGTTTGTCAAATATAATGGAACTACATGCCCTGAGACTGACTTGATCATGTATTGCCATAAGATGGCAGCATACAATGATGATAAATTGATGATGCATGTCTTCCAAGATAGTTTGGTTGATGGAGCTACAGAATGGTATGTTAACCTAGACCGTAATTCTATTCATTCATGGTAGGATTTAGTTGAGGCATTCTTGAGATAGTACAAGTTTAATTAGGTCATGGCCCCTGATAAGACTTATATTTAATGAATGCATAAAGCAAATAATGAGTCATTCAAAGAATATGCCCAATGTTGGAGGAATGTGACGATCAAAGTGCAACCACCTTTGACAAAGAGAGAAATGAGCTCAGTATTTGTGAAGACATTGAATTATCTTTCTATAGGAAGATGGTAGGGTCTAGCAATGCAAGTTTCCCTGATTTAGTAATCATTAGAGAAAACATAGAAATGGGGATTTAGGAGGGGAAGATGGCAAGATCTTTATATCCAAAGAGTACCTTGCCCCAAGGCAAAAAGAAGGGAGAACTCTATTCTGTAGATGCTTAACAAAATTGGAAGGGAAAAGGTAAATGCCATAAGAGTCAATAGGCTTAACATTCCTCTTAGGCTACATTTGCTTCTATGATGGTAGTGACCCAAGCCCCTCTAGTTAATTTAACATCTCCATAATATCAAGTTACATCTCAAATGGCACATCCCTAACAACAAGTCACATATCAGTTGATACCACAACATCAACCACATTTTATCGGCCAAGGCATCATTTGCAAGATATTGCTTATCAGTAGAGAGCTCAGTTTCAAGCAGCTTAGAATAGGCGTAATGATAAAAAGTGCCAAAATTTTGACCCCATTCCTATACCTTACTCACTATTGTTGCCACAATTGTTGCAAAATAATTTGGTCTCAATTACCCCATTTCCTCCTCTGTAACCTCCTTACCTACCATGGTCCAATGATAAGCTCACTTATGAATACCATACTGGGGCTAAAGGGCACTCTATTGATAATTGTACTACAAAAAAGAAAAAGGTGCAAGGCCTTATTGATGCCAAGCGGTTGAATTTCAACCCTGTCACCCCAGGTCCTAATCTTAATGGAAATCCTTTATCTAATTATGGAGGTTCAGGTGTAAACATGGTTGCTGATGGAGCAAATTTTACTTTAAAGAAGCTAGCGTCCAAAATCAAAACTCCTACGGGCCATATCTTTAGGGCATTGGTATAACATGGTTGGATTGAAAAAGAATATGAGGTCATCCCAAGTATTGGTTGCAAGTATCATGGTAAAAAAGTGAACCATAGAATTGTTGAATGTCAAGCTTTGTAAGATATGCTTCAAGGGCTAATGAATAGAGGTATATTGCAAGTTGGGATAAAGTTGGAAAGTGTGAAAGCTATTGATTCCCATCCTGTGCAACAAGCACTAGGCAAGCTAAGACTCAAGATACTATGAAGCCATTAACAATCAAATATGTGATGTAGGAAGTGCAGTCATTAGTTGGGGAAAGAAGACCTCTATCTATCAAGTATACAACTAATAGATCATTAATGTCAATACCCATCAAAGCCATGGGTAGTTGACAATTAAGACCCCCTAACCATTTCCTTACAAGAGTGATAAGGTAGTCCCATGGAATTACAGTTGCCAGGTGATCACCGAAAACCCCTACTCTCAGATCTTTAATATATCTAGGGTCTCTGGCATTACAAGAAGTGGTTGTTGTTATCTCCCATACATATCAAAGAGAAAAGAAGCTAAAAAGGTGGTAGTACTGACCCCCGTTGAGATAAAAGACTAGATAAAGGAAAAGAAATCTAAGTAGAAGAAGAAATAAATGCTAGTGAACTAGCAAGGGTAGAGATAGTACAGCCTGAGATGACTAAGTACGTTGAACCTTTTGAAGTCAAAAACAAAGAAGCAAGGCCAACTATGGCTAAGAGATCGGTCACTGAGGAAGAAGCTAGTGAATTCCTTAAACTTATTCGATAGAGTAAGTATAAAGTGATTGAGTAGTTGAAAGAGATTCCTGCCAAGATTTCACTTCTCTCCTTATTCATGCACTCTAAAGCATAGTTGGCCTTGCACTTAATTCATGCACTCTTGGCAGAGTCATTTGATGGTGTGGTAGGGAACATTATGGCTCATAATTTCTTGCCATTCTCTGAGGAAGAGTTTCCTCCTAAAGGGCAAGGACATAACAAACCCCTACTACTTTTGCAAAGTACAAAGGATGGGACTTGGCCAATGTCATGATTGATAATGGGTCATCATTAAATGTCTTGCCAGATTCAACATTGAAAGAATTACCATTTGATAGTTCTCATGTGAGACCTAACACCACTATAGTAAGGACATTTGATGGAACAAAAGGTGAAGTCTTGGAGAACTTGAGTTACCTATACAAATTGGGCGTTGTACCTTTACTGTCCCTTTTCATATCATAAAGATAAGTTTAGCCTACAGTTGTCTTTTGGGGAGGCCATGGATCCATGCTACTGAAGCAATACCCTCTACTTTGCACCAAAAGGTAAAATTTATGCATGACGGCAAGATAGTTGAGGTGGCTATAGAAAAAGACCTATTAATCTCCAACCTATCTTCCACACCATATATATCAGCTAAAACTGATGTTGTAAGCTCCTTCCAATCTTTTGAAATTGTTAATGTGGTGTATGCAAGAGGAGGAAGACCCGTGCCAACTCCATAATATTCTAGAGTTGCCCTAATGATTGCAAAGGTGTTAAAGAGGAATGGTTATGATCCTAAGAAGGGGTTAGGACACAAGAGGCAAGGAATAAGAGAATTGCCAGAGTTCCTAAAGAAAGAAGACACATTTGAGTTAGGTTTCAGGCCCACAAGAGTTGATAAGGCTTGGATGACTCAAATCTTAAAAGAAAGGAGATTGGCTCATTTGAATGGCCAAGTGATTAAAGCCAATAAGCCAATAATCGAACCCCTCCATGAAACTTTTGTAAGCACAGATCTCTAGACTTCTAATCAAATTACAGTTATAGAAGAAGGACTGCCTTCTAGAGAGGAGAAGGAAGTGGTTAAGCTAAGTTTAGGGCCAGCATTTAGACAGTCAAAGAGATTCCAACCATTTACAACTTGCAAGACATGTGAATCAAGGGCACTTTTGAATAACAAATCTAGAATCATCTAAATTTGATCAGGGTATCCTTAGGAGTTTATGATTAAGATAGTGGACTTTGAGTTACTTAAACCTTTTTCTAATTATTTTTTTGTATCAAATGCATAAGCATACCTTCTCGAGATTCAAACATAGCCATGCCATCATACATGCATTAAGCAAACTTTGTCATTCAAACCTTTTTGTTTTGTTAGCTTAATAGTTGTCCATTAACATTCAATTTTTTTTAGGCATATAGAGGCCCAACCATTTGAAGAGGCCCAGCTACCCTTTCCATCTTTCTCATTGTTCATGCCTAAGTCTTGGTCATTGGCCCAACTTGCTGTTGTTTTATGGTTTCAAATGCTGGCCTAGAAAGAGAAAGTCTTTGAAGGCTTTGGAAGAATAAAAGAGATCATTATTTACATATCCTAGTAGAATATGGAAGAAAACCATGCAAAGCTTAGAATTAGTTTCCCTTCTCTTCACCAAGATGTGCTTAGGAAGATCTGCAGATGTTGACTTGAAAGAATAAAGGCACTCACATGTCTGGGACTTCTTGAAGATGTGTGTTGAAGCCAAGGTACATCTAGTAGTTGAGTTTCAAGAGTCACTTGTTAAACATTTGCTGGGAATGAGAAGAAGCTTTTATGCCAAGCAGAGAAGAACTAAAAGTATGAAAGTTTGCTATAAGTATGCAAGGTGGACTTGTGATATTGGTTGTAGGGGTAAAGGAATGGTATCCCTAAATCGAGAAGACAAAATCCAATTCATAAAGGATGGACTGAGTAAAGAGTCATTGGATGATATCCTTCAAACTCTTGAGATGCATCCTAGTGGACATGTTCACGGTGTTTTTCTTGCCTTAGTGGACATATTCAATAAAGAAAAGGAGCACTATTGCCTTAAGAAGCTAACGTTAAATGACCCTGTTTGCCAATTTATAAGAAATCTAGATGGGAAGCAAATCCTTGATTCATAAATGGCACATTGCAAAGGAAAAGGAATGGTGTCCTTAAATCAAGAAGACAAAATGCAGTTAATAAGGGATGGAATGAGTAAAGAGTCATTAGATAATATCCTTTAGACTTTTGAGAAGCATCCTAGGGGATATGTTCACGGTGTTCTTCTCACTTTAGCGAACATAATTAACAAAGAAATGGAGTGCTACCATCTTGGGAATTTGTCATTAAATGACCATGTTTGCCAGAAAACTAAATGGGAAGCAAATCCTCAACTCATAGTTAGTGTTTGCTCTATTACTGGGTGTAGAACTGGAGGAGGAGATGGACCAAAATCACTATACATGAATGTGTAATTGTATAATTTTTCATCTTGATAGCCAGTATACTTATCATCTCTACTATTTGCTTTTTGACATTGTATGCATGGTTTGAATATTTTGATGTATCTATCTTCTCATTGTCAACAATTTTATAACTTTCTATCTCTTGAAATTACTGTCATATATATGTGCATGTCTTTTCCACTTAACTTTCTTGTTGGGTGCAGAACTGGAGGAGTAAATGAGCAAAAATTACTATACATTAATCATGTAATGCAATAATTTTTCTTCTTGATAGATGTTGTACCTATCATCTTTACTATTTATGTAGTTGTCTTCTCATTGTTGATACCTTTATGACTTTCTTTCTCTTGAAGTTACTATTGTATACACCGATATATCTTTTCTTCTTTACTTTCTTGCTGGATGCAGAATCAAAGAAAGAGATAAGCCAAAATTACTATAAATTAATCATGCAATGCATTCATTTTTCTTTTTGCCAATCACCGGTGCCCTTGTAATCTCCACTGTTTCCTTTTTGACTTTGTAGGCATGGCTTTGAGAAGATCAATATAGTCATCTTTTCATTGTCAATAATTTTATGACTTCCTTTCTCTTGTAATTATTATTGTATACACTAGCAGGTCTTTTCTTTTTGACTTTCTTGCACATCACCATTAATTGAAGTTATTTCAGTGGATTGTTTTTCTCTCAAAATTCAAACTTCCCTAATCATGATTGGATTGCATGATTTTTCTATCACTCATTTCTACTCACAAATATACTTTCACACTCGCTAATCCACACATGGCTGGGGCAAAAAAAGAGAAAGAGGTATCATTAGCACATAGATTCAAATTTATTTGTGTTTTTGGCAGTTCCAACCCAAGGAAGGACTTGGAAAGGTGTTAGCTACCAAAGGGATAAATGTGGTGTATGGTGGAGGAATTTATGGACAAAAAGGATGCATTGCTGTAGCTATAATTATTGGAGGAAGCCATGTCTTTGGCATTCTTATTAAGGAGTTAAATGACAAGTGGACCCCTACTTATACCTTTGGTACCAAGTTAAGGGTTTTAAACATACATGAACATCTTGCTTGCATGCTTTGCAATGCTGAAGCTTTTATCATATTTCCTGGTGGTTTAGAAACTTTGGAAGGAATTGCTAGTATGGCATTGTGGGCTAAATTAACCTCTCAAAAAAAGCTATTAGGATTATTAAATATTAATGGCTTTTTTGATGGTTTATTGTCTTTTTTAGATTTAGTTATGGAATAACACTTTATATCCTTAGAGGCCTGTTGTGTCATAATAATAGGTTCAAACATTGATTAGTTAATTGATCAACTAAAAACTATGCATTTCAACTGGACCCAATGGTGAAATAGGTAGATTGGCAACCTCCTGATGGTACTAGGAAGCATAAAATAGATACCATCCTCTAATTGTGACTTGCCATGCTCTCATGTTTTTTTTTTACTTTCAATTGTTTTGTATGTGTTTACCCATGCTAATCAAGAAAAAGTATTGGGGAATGATGTACAAGTTTAGGAAGAATGGTTTGAGTAAAGGAGAGTTGTTATCGAGGTTGGGTGTGTAAAAGGATGGCAAAGTAAAGAGTTATTCTTAACTCATGATATGCATCCCATACATATCTTATTAAAAGCATCATGCATACTTTTGTGTCCTAAAAAAAAAATTTACTTATCTTTTTTGCATGCCTTTCATGTAGTTTCATGGCATTTGCTAATGGCTTTGCCTAAAGCCTTGGTAATGAATATGTGTGGGCACCCTTTCAAATTCAATAAGACATCTAGCATGATGAATGTATAATACGTCATTTCATTTCTTTTACTTTCATATAATTTCCTACTCTGATGTTATGAGTGATTGATGAATGGTGAACACTTAAGGAGAGGATGCCATTACCAAAATGAACAAATACTGGGGCAATCAATATCAGAATATTTTTTCATGTTTTGGTGCCTAAGAGCAACAAATTGTTGATAAGATATCTTAATTTCATCCTAATGAAATCTATTTTGCTAATAATAAAATTAGATTGCTTGACAAAATACTTAATTCTATAAATAGTGGTGAATATGTGATGCCTCATAGCCCATAAGAATGTTGTTAGAAAATAGGTATCCTAGAACTTGTTTGAATGCCCCTTGAAACAATTCATTGGACACCGCATTAGTTAGAGATGTGATCTAGGCCATCTTTGGACCGTTTAGGCCTTTCAAGCTAACCTTGAAGCAAAATATCCATAGTCACCCAATAGAGTCTTAAGGATGGCAAGATCACTATCAAATGCTCTTTTTCAACCCTTATTTACCTAGACCTCTTAACCAAGAAGATCATGATTCTTATCCTAAAGGAGAATCCAAAGGCACCAAAGCTATTGATTGAGAGAGAATGCTATTTGATATAAGGAATAATTAGAGAATCCTTTTCCATCTGATCAAAGCCTTCATCATGAAAAGGCAAGAATAAAAGGAAATTTTGAGAAATTGAAAGAAAAGAACTTGGGAAGCTAAAAAAAAAAAAGAAAAAGCTATAAGCCCCAAAATAAAAGAAAATGAAAAAATGGCAAAAAAAGTAAGTTTCTTCTAGTTCCAACATGATTCTGAAATTGTTGACAATGAAAAGGGAAATACAAGGCTTTGTGTGCTCAATCTTGCACTCTTCTTGTTTGCTATGCTCCTATCTGTTCCCTTTCCAAGCTATTACCAAAACCATGCATTACAAGTTAACTGAAGTCCTAGTGATCCTAGCTGATATGGTGAACTAACAAATGCAAAGAGGGACATGAAAACAAGCTTATGTGATACTTGTGAGTGCAAACACTAATCAAAAGTGGAAACACTTGAGTACAAACACTTATCAAGGGAGTAAACACTTGTATGAGAGCACAAACACTTAAGAAATCTTCATTCTAGAGAATTGAGTAGTTTTGATCCAACACATGCATTCTTTTGAGGCATTTTTTTAAGAAAAGAGATGATAAACTAAGAAAATCTTTACAACATTTCTTTGCTCGAAGGTAATCAAAATAAACTGGGAGCAATTACCAAGAGCGTGAACCCAAAGTTAAAAAAAAAAAACTTTCCATTGCTTGAGAATTACCAAATATAATCTGGGGCAAGAATTGGGAGAGTGACCTCAAATGTAAAATATCCCTGAAAGAGTAGAGAGGTTCAAGATGAGGATTTATAGAGAGGCTTCTCAAAAGAAAAAAGAGACTCAAGTTTATAAAAGAGTGAGGAAAAGTTACCAAATATTGGTATAAAAAGGTATTGCTTCTATGGAGTCTGACATTCTAACTCACTCATAACTAAAAAATCACCCTTTGCATTGTGGTTTTGGCATCTGTATTAATTTTGTCTCATTTTAAGCACATTTACATGTCAAGCATACAATTTAAGGTTAAACCTTTCGCATGTCAAGCACGTTTTCATGACAAACATGCTATTTTTAGGTCAAGCATGCCATTTAAGGTTAAGGTTAAGCCTTTCACATGTCTGTGTGTGAAGCAAGCCATGTTAAGTCAAAGCTTTCACATATTAAGCATGCCATTTTAGGTCAAACCTTTCGCATGTCAAGCATGCCATTTTAGGTCAAGCCCTTGCATACCGAGCAAGTCTATATGTCAAGCATACCATTTCAGATCAAGTCTTTCAAGTACTCTTTTTATCAAGCACACTAACATGATTGGTACATCCCATTCAAGTTATATGCTTGTAAACCCTCGCAATTTTTCCATCCTCATAGGGTAGGTTAAAACCCTTCAAATCCTAAAATAGGTTTCTCTATATTGTCTTTTATTTCAAAACTTAGGAGAGGTTAGTTGCCCTAAGTTTAGCCTGAGATAGGTTACCTCAAGTTATTTTGCTTCAAATTCTAAGTCACTCTTAGGTATCCCCATTAGGTAGATTAAAACCCTTCAAATCCTGGAATAGGTTTCTCTAGGTAATTGTCTTTTATTTTAAAACTTGGGATAGGTTACCCCAAGTTCATCTGGAGATGGGTTACCTTAGGTTCTTTTATTTCAAATCCTAAGTTGCTCTTAGGAATCCCCATTAGGTGGATTAAAACCCTTCAAATCCTGGAATGGGTTTCTTCAAATAAATATCTTTCATTAGGATAGGTTACCCAAAGTTCATCCTGAGATGGGTTACCTCAGGCTATTTTGTTTCAAATCCTAAATCGCTTTTAGGTATCCCCATTGGGTAGATTAAAACCCTTCAAATCTTGGAACGGGTTTCTCTAAGTAATTGTCTTTTATTTCAAAACTAGGGATAGGTTGTCCTAAGTTCATCCTAAGATGAGTTACCTCAGGTTATTTTGTCTCAAATCCTAATACACTCTTAGGAATCCTCATTAGGTGGATTAAAACCCTTCAAATCTTGGAATGGGTTTCTCCAGGTAATTGTCTTTTATTTCAAAACTTGGGATGCATTGCCCCAAGTTCATCCTGAGGCAAGTTACCTCAAGTTGTTTTGTTTCAAATCCTAAGTCACTCTTAGCTATCTCTATTATGTGGATTAAAACCCTTCAAATCCTAGAATGTGTTTCTCCAGGTGATTATCTTTTATTGCAAAACTTGGGATGAGTTACACCAAGTTCATCTTAGGATGGGTTACCTCAGGCTGTTTTGTTTCAAATCCTAAGTCACTCTTAGGTATCCCGATCGAGTGGATTAAAACCCTTCAAATCCTAGAATGGCTTTCTCTAAGTAATTGTCTTTTATTTCAAAACTTAGGACTATTTACCCCAAGTTCATTCTGAGATAGGCTACCTCAAGTTTTTTGTTTCAAATCCTAAGTAACTTTTAGGTATCCCCATTGGGTGGATTAAAACCCTTCAAATGTTGGAATAGGTTTCTCTAGGTAATTGTCTTTTATTTCAAAACTTGGGATAGGTTACCCCAAATTCATCCTAAGATAAGTTACCTTAGGTTATTTTGTTTCAAATCCTAAGTTGTTCTTAGGTATCCTCATAGGTATCCTTCAAATTCTAGAATGGGTTTCTCCAATTAAATGTCTTTTATTAGGATCGGTTACCCCATGTTCATCTTGAGGTAAGTTACCTTAGTTTGTTTTGATTCAAATCCTAAGTCACTCTTAGGTATCCCTATTGGTTAGATTAAAACCCTTCAAATCCTAGAATGTGTTTCTCCAGCTAATTGTCTTTTATTTCAAACCTTGAGATGGGTTACTCCAAGTTCATGTTGGAACGTGTTACCTCACGTTGTTTTGTTTCAAATCCTAAGTCACTCTTAGGTATCCCCATTGTGTGGATTAAAGCCCTTCAAATCCTAGAATGGGTTTCTCCATGTAATTGTCTTTTATTTCAAAACTTGGGACTAGTTGACCTAAGTTCATCCTGAGGCAGATTGCCTCAAGTTATTTTGTTTCAAATCCTAAGTCACTTTTAGGTACCCCTGTTGGTTGTATTAAAACCCTTCAAATCCTAGAATGGATTTCTCTAGGTAATTGTCTTTTATTTCAAAACTTGGGATGGTTTACCCCAAGTTCATCTTGAGATGGGTTACCTCAGGTTGTTTTCTCTCAAATCTTAAGTTGCTCTTAGGTATCCTCACAGGGTAGATTAAAACCCTTCAAATTCTTAAACAGGTTTCTCTAGTTAATTGTCTTTTATTAGGATGGGTTACCCCATGTTCATCCTGAGAAGGGTTACCTCAGGCTATTTTATTTCAAATCCTAAGTTGCTCTTAGGTATCCTTATTATGTGGATTAAAACCCTTCAAATTCTGGAATGGGTTTCTCCTAGTAATTGTCTTTTATTTCAAAACTTGGGAGGGGTTACTCTAAGTTCATTGTAAGACAAGTTACCTTAGGTTGTTTTGTTTCAAATCTTAAGTTGCTCTTAGGTATACCCATTGGATAGATTAAAACCCTTCAAATCCTGGAATGGGTTTCTCCAAGTAATTATCTTTTATTTAAAAACTTAGGATGGGTTACCCTAAGTTCATCCTTAGATGGGTTACCTCAGGTTATTTTGTTTCAAATTATAAGTCGCTCATAGGCATCTCCTTTAAGTGGATTAAAAGCCTTCTAATGCTAGGATGGGTTTTTCTAGGTAATTGTCTTTTATTTCAAAACTTGGGATAGGTTACCCCATGTTTCTTTTCTTTAAATCCTTAGACAGGTTTAGCTCAGATTGGTTTGTGTCAAATCCTAAGTCACTTTTAGGTATCTCCGTTGGGTGGATTAAAACCGTTTGCATTAGATTCTAGGTTTTTTTTCCATTCAAAATTAGAGTCATTCAACCTTTGCTCATTTTTTAATGCTTAGAAGATAAGCAAAGGAGGGCAATCTACAGACACCTAATTTTGTCTAGACCATGAAAAATCAAAGTGGACCCATGCATAAGTTTTAAATTTATCCTACTTGAATACACATTTTTGGATAAAAGTAAATAATTTAAAGATATTTTTAGGGTTTCAAATGTGAATAGTACTACTAAAAAAATTAAAAATTTTAAAATTAAAAATCAAAAGGATTTAAACATCCAAAAAAAGGGAAGAGAGGAGTGTCGGCCCATCGTCCTAACTCATCAAACAATCCTCCTAATTCATTTCATCATGCAACTCATTAAATGATGCACCTTATCTTAATCTACAATGCGCCTCCTAATTCATCAAATCATGCACCTTATCCTAATCAAATCATGCATCACAACCCTCCCAATTCATTTCATCATGCATCTCATCAAATCATGTTCCTTATCCTAATTAAATCATGTGCCACAATCCTCCTAATTCATCTCATCATGTACCTAACACATCAAATCATGTTCCTTATCCTAATCAAATCATGCACCATAATCCTCCTAATTCATTTCATCGTCAAATCTTGTTCCTTATCCTAATTTAATCATGCACCTAATCATAAATCATGCACTTAAGGAAATAAGAATTTAAATAGAAAGCCAAGAGAACCAAAGAGGAGGAGGCATTGAGAGAATACCAGATCATAAAGAGAGGAGTGAAGTTAGACAAAGATGGCCATGGAAATGTGAGAAGAGGAGTTAATGAAAGAAAATTCATACCTTCTTTATTCTTTTAGCTTTCTTTTAAACAAGCTTACCATGCTGGCCTAGAAAACCTCAACTTAGTCTTTGAAGTGCTGTTGGTACCTGAATCATACCAGAAATCATAGATGTCATGGGAAGTTTAAAAAAGAGTCATCTTTGTTCATCTCCCAAAAATCATATTTCCATCTAGAATCTAAAAAAATGCACCCCATTATTATGCTCAAGAGGTGCCAAAACCTTGGAAACCATGAAGAACTCCATCTGAAACCTCTCAACACGCCCTTACATGACCCATGTATTGGTGAGGATGGTGGTGCATGAGTGCCTGAAGATGCCTAGTTAGCCGTCACATCATTCCTTTTAGCATAGTCAGCCTACCACGTCATCTAACACATTAGCCCTACAAGCATAGCTAGCTTGATACGTCATCAAACACGTAAGCCTTATAAGCTTGTCAACTTGCCATGTCATTAGACATGTCAGTGTATGCACCCAATCAGCTTGCCACATTATCTCATCATCTTTGCACATCATTACCAAATCAGCATTGACCATTAACTTTAGCCCAAACCATTTTCCTAGCATTTTTTTAGCTCTAAATCACATTTTTGACCTTCGTTTTGCTGTTAGAACACTCTAAATGCAGGTTTTGCCTATTTCTTAATTTTCTCTCATTGTTGGAAATGTATTTTTTGTATTTTAATCCTTGTTTTGTTAAATAATTGATTGCTATGAAAACTTTGCTCATAGTTTTTACACTTTAAATGTCTTATAAGTGTGTGAGCATTGAAGTATTGATCATTTTGAACTATCAAGAACAATCATGCTTTTATCCTTATCATTTTAAAATCTTTTATCCTTAACTATTTTAATTGATTATTAAATAAAGCTCCTGACGATGGATAAAGGGGGTTACCAATCAGCTAGTCATTGTGAAAATATCCTAAGAGAAATTAAGTTATGAACCTATCCAGTCAACTAGCATGGTCCTATTGATGTATTAAATAAAGCTTCCAATGATGGATAAAGAGGGTTGCCAGTGAACTGACCACTATCCAATTATCTTGAGGGAAATCAAGTTACAGACCTAGTCAGTCAACTAGCATGGATCTATTGATGTAATAAATAAAGCTCCCTATGATGGATAAAGAGAATTGTTAGTCAACTAGCTGTTATCTAATTATCCTGAAGAAAATTGCATCATGAGCTTAGCTAGTCAACTGGCATGGTTCCATTGATGCATTAAAAAACAAACACACCCTTATTTTGTTCAAAAGACTTAGCCAAACTTTACAAACATTTTTAAACTCAACCAAGCTAGGCACACCATTCTTTTTAAGAACAAAAGCAACAAACACCAATGTGGAACTGAAAGGGTGTTCTAAGGGTGCTTATACCTTCCTCACATGTAACCAACCCCTAAACATGATCTCTATAATGCATACCTAAATTTTGATGTCCGATCTCACCTTTTAAAATTAGACTAGTGGAAAATTCAAAATTTTTACAATATTTTCTAAAGACCTTGTATTTCCCAATACCCATCTTTTTTAGGTCATTGCTTTGCATTGCAATGTCGATAGTTAGGCAACTCCATTGGGGAATTCTTGGAGGGTTAGGCCAGATGAGTTAGTGATTGATGCATTTTGTTTTTTTTTTCTTTTTATGCTTTAGTAGATTGTCTAGTTTATTTGTCTTCTAGGGTTCTGATTTTGCATTCTGAACTATGTTTTGGAATTTCTAACTTTACATTTTGGATTTACATTCTTAAATCGTGCTTGGATCATGTTGCTAGATTAAGTTTAATCAATTTACTTTTCCACAATATTATCTGCTATATCTGTACAATGGTTGTTTGCTGATTATTTTGCAAGTTGTGAGTGAATGAGTGGATGGGTTCTTCCTCATACACACATACACCTACACCACATTGAACCTTAGAAAAGGGGAGGTTATGACCGCTAAGCTCTATACCCAAGCTCCTAGGAACCTTTAGGATAGTAAGGGCATAAAGTATGGTTGTCCTTCATGAGACCCTTGGTCTCCATGTAAGCATCTAAACACCCTCACTCAAATTGACTCTTTGAGGCAATTTGAGGACTTGATTTTCAGAGTCTAGAACTTGCCCCCTTGCACATTAATAGTAGTCTTAAAGCTATCCTATGAAGAAAGATTAACCAAAATCTTTGAACATGGAAAATAAGCCTAGGATTTACCATGACTCAAACATGATGGGAAATGTTATCTATTTGCTCACTTGCAACTACAATCATCTTTTACATCATTTTAAAATAAGGGATCTCTCATTGCATCCACCATGATAGCATGTATAAACTCTCAATTCTAGATCTTTTAGCTTTGAAAGGAAAGTGAGAGTATCCTTCATGAGGCCTCTGGACTTCGTATAGGTACTTGAACTTCCTCATTTAAATAACCCCTAGCATGCTGAATTGCCTTGAATAGGGGCAATTTGTGATTTATAAAACACCCTCATCATATCATACAAGAGGAACCTATTTTCATGTCATTATTTTCATCTTAATTTTGAATCATCATTTTAAAATAAGGGAACTCTTACTGCATCCACCATGATAGAATGCATAAACTCTCAATTCTAGATCCTTTATCTTTGAAAGGAAAGGGAGAGTATCCTTCGTGAGGCTCTGGGTTCCGTGCAAGTACTTGAACTTCCCTATTTAAATAACCCTTAGCATGCTAGATTGCCTTGAATAGGGGCAATTTGTGATTTATAAAGCACCCGTATCATAGCATATGAGAGGAACCTATTTTCATGTCATTGTTTTCATCTTAATTTTGAATCAGCATTTTTTTTTAGTTCAAATTTTAAGTGACATCATTATGACTGCATTAAATCCTAGCACAGTCATCATAGAACCCCATGACTAAATGCTCTTCACTCAAGAAAAGTCCCAAAAGGATCAAGGAGATATCTTAACTGGACAAGATGGTGCATCATTACTAGAAATTAAGAATTTGTCTTTTAAAGAGAATGACTTGTCTAATTTGTGGAAGATTTGTGATAGTTTTATTGACTTAGAAAAGGGGCAGTTTTGAAAAAGTATGGCCAATTGGGAAATCTATTATGATCCTAGTCAACAAGTATTGCTCAAAACCTTAGTCTTCTTCTGGAATCCATATTATAGAGTGTTTACTCTCGAAAGCTATGATTTAACACCTACCTTAAAAGAATATGGTGACTTGTTGAAGATCAAGCCTTTAGATGCAAGCAAAGTGCATAAATATAACAAAAACGCTGGGCCTAAGAAAAGTTTGGACAAGTTATTTAGCCTATCAAACATGAACTTCAAAAATGATGCCAAGGAGAAAGGAAAAAGATGAGCCATTTTGATCAATTTCCTTATTAGAATATATCACGCTTAGACAAACAAAGAGTTGTCAATGCAAGCCTTGGCTTTAGACTTTATGGAGCAGTTGTATTCCTTAGAGCTCATGGGTACATTGATGGATAAGTGATTATCTTGATCAAAGGTCTTAAGACAAATTTGAATCCTATGCAACCTATTCTAGCATAAACTTTTAGATCTTTGAATTTCCTCAGGCAAAATGGAGAAGGCTAGTTTCTTAGATGCTCACAACTATTAATCGTGTGGCTAGTGAGTCATTTACTCTTTCCAAAGGATATGGGTTATCCTCTAATTTCATTTAACCCATCTTGTTTTGATGACCGAGAGCCTCTGAAGGACTTCATCAAATACAAGTGACCTAAGAAAGCATGTGACCATAATTATTGGATTGCATACTTTTGTAATTTCAAGAATGTCAGTTGGGAGAGTACATGGTTACACAAAAGACCGGTGATATATGGTTGTGGGAATCGACCTTGGGTCCCCTTAGTTGGCCCACGGGGGATAGTTACCTATGCTTTAATTATGGTTATGAGGCAATTTGGGTCTATACAACTTGTACCAACCACTAAGGGACTTCATGAGTTTGACCTTGAATGTGGAGATGAAGGTACTAAGCCCAAGAATGACACCGTAAGGAAATTATGGTGCCAAGTAAGGCAAACATAGCTTCGGGAACATTTAGCTATAGTTACTCCAGGGTATTCTCAATGGCAAAAGAATAGAAAACAAGGTTTCATTGTTCCTGAAATTACCTTGTCGGTTTGTCTTCCAATAGAATCAAGGCAAATGAAGACATTGAAGCTGAAGATAGATTAAAAGTTGACAAGACTTTGTCTGCCCTACAAACTAAAGAGGGTATATGAAAAGCCAAGGTTGCAGAGTTCTAAAAGAGGATCATGATTATGGAATAGGATAATGCCTGATTAATTGTCAAGAAAGAAAAAGAGGTTGAAGAAGCTAAAAGGGAGGTGTACTTGGCAAACAAGTGGAAGCACTATACCAAAGAGGACTTTGTAGAAAATAAGGGAAAAAGTAAAGTCCTTACAAGATAAAGTCACTCAACTTAAGGGAGAAGTGTTCCAGCTTAGAGACTATATTAAAGGCAAAAAGTAGCTCATCAAAAGGAAAGCATGGAGTTACAAAAAATAAAAGATGCCTTCAGTTAACTAGAAGTTGATCTAGATAAGATGACACAAGAAAAGGAACACCTCAAAGGGTATATCGATAGCCTCAATGAGCAACATGAAAAGGAGATTTAATTCCTAAAATCTTAACTGCAAGACTAACAAAACTTAGAGGAAAGGATTGATCATTGACAAGGTGAATATGAGTTTATGCTAAAACTTAATCAATGTGAAGGTGGCTTATGATCAATGCCTTAAAGGGGTCTTGAAAGATCATGCAACCATCAATATAGTAGAAGAGAATGAGCTACTCCACTATCATTTAGCTAATACTCAAGAGCAATTATAGGTTGTGAAAACTAACATAAGGCAAGTCGCAAGGATGGTGGTCTTTGAGGCCATGTAGATAGCAGAGAGAGAAGTAGAGTTAGAACTTGGCCCCACCAAGAGTCTCCTTAAAGAGTTAAAAGAGCACTACATCAAAGTGGGGAAACTATGTAGATATTGCTTGGGTTGATCCCACGTTATGCTCAAAAGAAAGCACCCTTAAGGGTGGCTGTGATTATTTTCCTTGACATTAATAGAAAAGGGGTTTAATGTTACATAGAATTTGAGCTAATTATATTTTTGTATACCAACATTACATATGCATGCAAAAGTTTAGTTACTCATTTGTATTTAAATAATAGAGATAAAAAATATGGCTCCAATTACGCGATCTCAATCTAAACAAATGGGGCAACCGAGACAAAAAAGAAATAGCCGAAGAACTACAAGCTAAAGTTGATGATCTCAAGGCCCAAATGGTTAAGCTAACTGAGTTGCTTCAAACAAAAGCTTCTATTGAAGCAGAGACTTTACAATTTAACCCTCAAGATCCATAGTTCCACCATCAACAGAGACCAAGTAATCAGAATCAACCTAGTTATCAAGGGGTTCAACACTCACAATATCCACCTAAGTTTGAATCACAAAATCAGCAGGAACTTGTACCCCAAGTTCTTGATGGTCAAAACCTACTGAATTAGTAGGGGCCATCACCACAATAGGCTCTTCACCTATATTACCACCAAGGCCCATACCAGCAATACTCATACAAGCATCAACCTCAAAGACTATGTTTCCAATATCCAAAAGATCTTGGTCATCAAGAGCTTGGCTTTGAGTCAGAAACCGGCACCATACCTGACTTCAATGATCCCATAGAGATGGAAAACTTGAAGAATGTTAAAGAAGCCCAAATATGGGGAAAATATGAGAAAGTAAAGGCTAGAATGAACAAATAGGAAGGATTTGAGGAGGACATATTAGATGTGCACATCATGGGTTTGGTAAAAGATGTGGTTATTCCTCCTAAGTTCAAAGTCCTCGAGTTTGTCAAATATAATGGAACTTTATGTCCTAAGACTCACTTGATCATGTATTGCCATAAGATGGTAGCATACAATGATGATGATAAATTGATGATGCACATCGTCCAAGATAGTTTGGTTAATGAAGCTACAAAATGGTATGTTAACTTGGATCATAATTCTGTTCATTCATAGCAGGATTTAGCTGAGGCATTCTTGAGACAATACAAGTTTAATCAAGTCATGTCCCCTAATAGGACGTATATGCAAAGAATGACTAAAGTAGATAGTGAATCATTCAAAGAATATACCCAATGTTGGAGGAATATGGCAATCAAGGTGCAACCACCTTTGACAGAGAGAGAAATAAGCTCAATATTTGTGAAGACATTGAATTATCCTTTCTATGGGAAGATGGTAGGGTCTAGCAATGCAAGTTTCCCTAATTTAGTAATCATTGGAGAAAACATAGAAATGGGGATTCAGGAGGGGAAGATGGCAAGATCTTCATATCTAAACAAGACCCCAGGCTAAGGTAAAAAAAGCAAGAAGTCTCTAATATAGATGCTCAACAAAATTGGAAGGGAAAAGGTAAATGCCATGAGAATCAATAGGCTTACTAATCCTCTCAGGCTACATTTGCTCTTGTGATAGCAGTGATCGAAGGCCTTCCAATTAATTTAACATCTTCACAATATTAAGTTGCATATCAAATGGCACATCCCCAACAATAAGTCACATGTTAGCTGATGCCACAACATTCAACCACATTTTATCAGCAAAGCCCTTAATTGCAATATATTGCTTATCAGTAGAGAGCTCAATTTCAATAAGATCAAAATAGGTGTAATGATAAAAAGCACTAACATTTTGACCCCATTCCTATACCTTACTTACAATTGTTGCCATAACTGTCGCAAAATAATTTTGTCTTAATTACCGCACTTCCTCCTCAGCAGCCTCCTTACTACCATGGTACAATGATAAACTCACTTGTGAATACCATGTTAGGGCTAAAGGGCACTCTATTCATAATTGTACTATATTAAAGAAAAAGGTGCAAGACCTTATTGATGCCAAGTGGTTGAATTTTGACCCCATCACCCCAGGTCCTAATGTTGACAAAGATCCTTTAGTTAATCATGGAGGGTCAAGTGTAAACATGGTTGCTAATGGGGCAAATTTTGCTTTAAAGAAGCTAGCATCTGAGATTAAAACTCCTATGGGCCATATCTTTTGGGCATTGGTAGAACATGGTTGGATTAAGAAAGAATATGAGGTCATCCCAAGTACTAGTCGTGAGTATCAAGGTGAACAAGTAGACCATAGAATTGATGAATGTCAAGCTTTTCGAGATGTGCTTCAAGGGCTGATGAATAGAGGTACATTGTAAGTTGGGATAAAGTTTGCAAGTGTGAATGCTATCGATTCCCATCCTGTGCAACAAGCACTGGGGCAAGTTAAGACTCAAGATACTGTGAAGCCAATAACAATCAAATATGTGATGCAGGAAGTACAGTCATTAGTTAGGGAAAGGAGACCTTTGTCTATCAAGTATACAACTAATAGATCATTAATGTTGATACCCATCAAAGCCATGGGGCAGTTGACAATTATATCCCCCCAACCATTTCCTTACAAGAGTGATAAGGTAGTCCCGTGGACTTACAGTTGCCAGGTGATCATCAAAAATCCGCACTCTTAATCTCTAATATATCTAGGGTCTCTGGCTTACAAGAAGTGGTCATTGTTATCTCCTATCTATATGAAAGAAAAAAGAAGCTAAAAAGGTGTTAGAACTAACCCCCATTGAGATAAGAAGGCTAGATAAAGGAAAAGAAATCTTGGTAGAAGAAGAAATATATGCTAGTAAACTAGTGGGCGGAGATAGTACAGCCTGAGATGACTAAGTATGTTGATCCTTTTAAAGTTAAAAACAAAGAAGCAAGACCAACTATGCCTAGGAGGTTGGTCACTAAGGAATAAACTAGTGAATTCCTCAAACTTATTTGACAGAGTGAGTATAAAGTGATTGAGCAATTGAAAGAGATTCTTACCAAGATTTCACTTCTCTCCTTATTCATGCACTCTAAACCACATAGGCAACCATTAACAAAGATCCTTAATGAAGCTTATGTGGATAGAGACATAACTACTGAGGCGTTTGATGGTGTGGTAGGAAACATTATGGCTCATAATTTTCTATCATTCTCTAAGGGAGAGTTTCCTCTTGAAGGGCGAAGACATAATAATGCCCTACATATTTTTGCAAAGTACAAAGGATAGGACTTGGCCAATGCCATGATTCATAATGGGTCATCATGAAATGTCTTGCCAAAGTCAACATTGAAAGAATTACCATTTGATAGTTCTCATGCGAGACTTAGCACCACTATAGTAAGGACATTTGATGGAACAAAAAGTGAAGCACTTAGAGAAATTGAGTTACCTACACAAATTGGGCCTTGTACCTTTAACTTCCCTTTCCACATCATGGATCCACATTGCTAGGGTAATACCCTCTACTTTGCACTAAAAGGTGAAATTCATGCATGGCAGCAAGATAGTTGAGGTGGCTACAAAAGAAGACCTATAGATCTTTAACCTATCTTCCACACCATATATATCAGCTAAAACTAACGGTGGAAGCTCCTTCCAATCTTTTGAAATTGTTAATGTGGTGTATGCCAAAGAAGGAAGACCCGTGCCAACTCCACGATATTCTAGAGCTACCCTAATGACTACAAAAGTGTGAAAGAAGAATGGTTATGATACCAAGAAGGGGTTAGGATGTATGGGGCAAGGAATATGAGAATTGCTAGAGTTCTCAAAGAAAGAAGACATATTCGGGTTAGGTTTTTAACCCACAAGAGTTGATAAGGCCTAGATGGGTCAAATCTTGAAAGAAAGAAGATTGGCTCATTTGAATGGCTAAGTGATGAAAGCCAATAAGCTAATAATCAAACCCCTCCATGAAACTTTTGTAAGTGCCAGTCTCTAGACTCCTAATCAAATTGCAATTATAGAAGAAGGATCCCCTTCTAGAGGGGAGATGGAAGTGGTTAAGCCAAGCAATGCTAAGTTTAGAGCAAGCAGTTGGACAATCAAAGAGATTCCAATCATTTACAACTTGCAAGACATGTGAATCAAGGGTGCTTCTAAATGAAAAATCTGGAATCATCTAAATTTGATCAGGGTACCCTGGGAGTTTGTGATTGAGACAATGAACTAGGAGTTACTTAAACCTTTTTCTAATTATTTTTTTGTATCAAATGCATAAGGATACCTTCGCGAGGTTCAAACATAGCCATGCCATCAAACATGCATTAAGCATACTTTGTCATTCAAACTTTTTATTTTTTTAGCTTAATAGGTGTCTATTAACATTCAATATTTTTTTTATGCATATAGAGGCCCAACCATTTGAAGAGACCTGGTTACCCTTTCCATCTTTCTCACTGTTCATGCCTAAGTCTTAGTTATTGGCCAAACTTGCTAATATTTTATGATTTCAAATGCTAGCCTAGAAAGAGAAAGTCGTGGAAGGATTTGGAAGAATAAACGAGATCATTATTTGTGTATCCTAGCAAAATATGGAAGAGAACCTTACAAACTTAGAATTAGGTTCCCTTCTCTTCCCAAAGATGTGCTTAGGAAGATCTACAGATGTTAACTTGAAAGAATCAAGGCACTCACGTGTCTAGAGCTTCTTGAAGATGTGCATTAGATCATTGAAGCTAAGGTACATCTAGTAGGTGAGTTTCAAGAGTAACTTATTAAACATATGCTAAGAATTGGAAGAAGCTCTTATGCCAAGAGAGCTAAAAGGATAGAAGTTTGCTACAAGTGTGCAAGGTGTACTTGTGATATGTACCACAAGGGTAAAGGAATGGTATCCCTAAATCGAGAAAACAAAATCCAATTCATAAAGGATGAACTAAGTAAAGAGTCATTGGATGATATCCTTTAAACTCTTGAGACACATCCTAGTAGACATGTTCACAGTGTTCTTCTGGCCTTAGCGGACATATTCAACAAAGAAAAGGAGTGCTATTGTCTTGAGAAGTTAATGTTAAATGATCTTATTTGCCAACTTATAAGAAAACTAGATGGGAAGCAAATCCTTGATTCATAAATGGTGCATTGCAAAGGAAAAGGAATGGTGTCCCTAAATCAATAAGACAAAATGCAATTAATAAGGGATGAATTGAGTAAAGACTCATTCGATAATATCCTTCAGACTTTTGAGATGCATCCTAGGGGATATGTTCATGGTGTTCTTCTCACTTTAGCAGACATATTCAACAAAGAAAAGTAGGCTACCATCTTGGGAATCTGACGTTAAACAACCATGTTTGCTAGAAAACTAGATGGGAAGCAAATCCTCAACTCATAATCAGTGTTTGGTCCATTACTGGGTGTAGAACCAAAGGAGGAGATGGGCCAAAATCACTATACATTAATCGTGTAATTGTAATAATTTTTCTTCTTGATAGCCAATGCACCTATCATCTTTACTATTTGCTTTTTGACATTGTATACATGGTTCTGAATATTTTGGTGAATCCGTGTTCTCATTGTTGACAACTTTACGACTTTCTATCTCTTGAAATTATTGTCATATACATGTGCATGTCTTTTCCAGTTGACTTTCTTGTTGGGTACAGAACCGGAGGAGTAAATGAGCCAAAATCACTATACATTAATCATGTAATGCAACAATTTTTCTTCTTGATAGCAGGTGTACCTGTCATCTTTGCTCTTTGTGTAGCTATCTTCTCGTTATTGATACCTTTATGACTTTCTTTCTCTTGAAGTTATTATTGTATACACCAGTATGTCTTTTCTTCTTGACTTTCTTACTGGATGCAAATTGAAGAAAGAGATAAGCCAAAAATACTATACATTAATCATGCAATGCATTCATTTTTCTTTTTGCCAGTCACTGATGCACTTGTCATCTCTATTGCTTGCTTTTTGACTTGTAGGTAAGGCTCTAAGAAGATTAGTACAATCCTCTTTTCATTGTCACTAATTTTACGACTTCCTTTCTCTTGTAATTACTATTGTATACATCCGCAGGTCTTTTCTTTTTGACTTTCTTGCACATCACCATTAATCAAAGTTATTTTAGTGGACTATTTTCCTCTTAAAATTCAAACTTCCTTCACCATGATTGGATTGCATGATTTTCCTGTCACTTATTTCTACCTACAAATATACTTTTACACTCACTAATCCACACATAGCCGAGGAAGAAAAAGAGAGAGAAGTATCATCAGCACAGAGATTCAAGTCTATTTGTGTTTCTGGCAGTTCCAACTTAGGGAAGGACTTTGAGTTCATGAAGATAGCTAATGAACTTAGAAAGGTGTTAGCTATCAAAGGGATAAATGTGATGTATGGTGGAGGAATTTATGGATTAAAAGGATGCATTGCTACAGTTGCAATTATTGACGGAAGCCATGTCTTAGGCATTCTTATAAAGGAGTTGAATGACAAGTAGACCCCTAACTATACCTTTAGTACTGAGTTAAGGGTTTTAAACATGCATGAATGTCTTGCTTGCATACTTTGCAATGCCAAAACTTTTATCGCATTACCTAGTGGTTTGGAAACTTTGGAAGGAATTGCCATTGTGGCATTGTCGGCTAAATTAACCTCTCAAAAAAAGCTATTAGGATTATTAAATATTATTGGTTTTTATGATGGTTTGTTGTCTTTTTTAGATTCAATTGTGGAACAACACTTTATATCCTTAGAGGTCCATCATATTATAATAACAGCTTCAAACATTGTTTAATTAATTGATCAACTACAACGCTATGCATTTCAACTGGGCCCATTCGTGAAACAAGTAGATTGGCAACCTCCCAATGGCACTAGGAAGCGTAAAATAGATACCATCCTTCGATTGTGGCTTGCCATGCTCTCATTCTTTTTTACTTTTAGTTATTTTGTGTGTGTTTACTCATGTTAATCAACAAAAAGCATTAGGGGATGATGTACAAGTTTAGGAAGAATGGATCAAGTAAAAGAGATTTGTTATCGAGGTCGAGAGTGTAAAAGGATGGCAAAGTAAAGAGTTATTCCTAACACTTGATATACATCCATATCTTATTAGAAGCATCATGCATATTTTTGTGTCCTAAAAAAAATATTTTGCTTATCTTTTCTACATGCCTTTCATGTAATTTCATGGTATCTGCTAATGGCTCTGCTCAAGGCCTTGTCAATGACTATGTGTGGGCACTCTTTCAAATTCAATCAGACATCTGGCATGATGAATGTATAATATGTCATTTCATTTCTTTTACTATCATATCATTTCCTTGTCTACTGTTAAGAGTGATTGATGAATGGTAGACACATAAGGAGAGGCTGCCATTACCAAAATGAACAAATACTGGAGGCAATCAGGGTCATAATATTTTTTCATGTTTTCATGCTTAAGAGCACCAAATTGTTGATCAAATATCTTAATTTCATCATAATAAAATCCATTTTGCTAATAATAAAATTGGATTACCCCAAGTTCATCCTGACACGGGTTACCTTAGGTTTTTTTGTTTCAAATCCGAAGTCACTCTTAGGTATCCCCATTGGGTGGATTAAAACCCTTCAAATCCTACAATGGGTTTCTCTAGGTAATTGTCTTTTTATTTTAAAACTTGGTTTGGGTTACCCCAAGTTCATCTTGAGATAGGTTACCTCAAGTTCTTTTGTTTCAAATCCTAAGTTGCTCTTAGATATCCCCATTGGGTGGTTTAAAACTCTTCAAATCCTAGAACAGGTATCTCTAGGTAATTGTCTTTTATTGGGACAGGTTACCCCAAGTTCATCCTAAGATAGGTTACCTTAGGTTGTTTTGTTTCAAATCCTAAGTTACTCTTTGGTAACCCCATTAGGTGGATTAAAACCCTTCAAATCCTAGAATGGGTTTCTCCAAGTAATTGTCTTTTATTTCAAAATTAGGAATGGGTTACCTCAGGTTCATCTTAAGATAGGTTACCTCAGGTTCTTTGGTTTCAAATCCGAAGTCACTCATAGGAATCCCCATTGGGTGGATTAAAACCCTTCAAAGCTTGGAATGGGTTTCTCCAAGTAATTGTCTTTTATTTCAAAACTTGGGATGGGTTACCCTAAGTTCATCCTGAGATAGATTATCTCATGTTGTTTTGTTTCAAATCCTAACTCACTCTTAGGTATCCCCATTGGGTGGATTAAAACACTTCAATTCCTAGAATGGGTTTCTCCAGGTAATTGTCTTTTATTGGGATGGATTACCCCAACTTCTTCTTGAGATGCGTTACCTCAGGTTGCTTTGTTTCAAAACCTAAATCACTCTTAGGTATCTCCATTGGATAGATTAAAACCCTTCAAATCCTAGAACGGGTTTCTCTAGTTAATTGTCTTTTATTGGCATGGGTTACCCTAAGTTCATCCTAAGATGGGTTACCTCAGGTTGTTTTGTTTTAAATCCTAAGTCACTCTTAGGTATCCCCATTAGGTGGATTAAAACCCTTCAAATCTTGGCATGCATTTCTCCAGGTAATTGTCTTTTATTTCAAAACTTGGGATGGTTACCACTAGTTCATCTTGAGACGGGTTACCTTAAGTTATTTTGTTTTGAATTCTAAGTCGCTCTTAGGTATCCCTATTAGGTGGATTAAAACTTTTCAAATCCTAGAACGGGTTTCTCCAAGTAATTATCTTTTATTTCAAAACTTGGGACTAGTTATCCTAAGTTCATCCTGAGATAGGTTACCTCAAGTTGTTTTGTTTCAAATCCTAAGTCACTCTTAGGTATCCCCATTATGTGGATTAAAACCCTTCAAATCCTAGAATGGGTTTCTCTAGGTAATTGTCTCTCATTTCAAAACTTAGGATAGGTTACCCAAATTCATCCTAAGATGGGTTACCTCAGGTTATTTTGTTTCAAGTCCTAAGTCACTCTTAGGTATCCTCATAGGGTGGATTAAAACCCTTCAAATCCTAGAACTGGTTTCTCCAATTAATTGCTTTTATTGGGATGGGTTACCCCAAGTTCATCTTGAGACAGGTTACTTCAAGCTATTTTGTTTCAAATCCTAAGTTGCTCTTAGATATCCCCATTAGGTGGATTTAAACCCTTCAAATCCTAGAACGGGTTTCTCCAGATAATTGTCTTTTATTTCAAAACTTGAGACAGGTTACCCCAAGTTTCTTTTTTTTAAATCTTGAGATAGGTTACCTCAGGTTATTTTGTTTCAAATCTTAAGTCACTATTAGGTATCCCTATTGGGTAGATTAAAACCTTTCACATTAAATTCTAGGTCATTTTTTCAACCAAAATAAGAGTCCTTCAACCTTTGCTCATCTTTTAACACTTAGAAGACAAGCAAAAGGAGGTTATCTGTAGACACCTAATTTTGTCGAGACCATGAAAAATCAAATAAAAAAAAAAGAGAAGAGATGAGTGTCAGCCAATCCTCCTAACTCATCAAGCAATCCTCCTAATTCATTTCATCATGCAACTCATCAAATCATGCACCTTATCTTAATTTATAATGCACCTCCTAATTCATCAAATCATGCACCACAGTCCTCCTAATTTATTTCATCATGCACCTCATCAAATCATGTTCCTTATACTAATTAAATCATGCACCACAATCCTCCTAATTCATTTCATCATGCAACTCATCAAATCGTGCACCATATCTTAATCTATAATGCACCTCCTAATTCATCATATCATGCACCTTATCCTAATCAAATCATGCACCACAATCCTCCTAATTCATTTTATCATCAAATCATGTTTCTTATCCTAATTTAATCATGCACCTAATCATAAATCATGCACTTAGGGAAATAAAAATTTAAATAGAGAGCCAAGAGAACCAAAGCGGAGGAGGCATTGAGAGAATACTAGAACATAAAGAGAGGAGTGAAGGTTAGACAAAGATGGCCATAGAAATGTGAGATGAGGAGTTAGTGAAAGAAAATTCATATCTTCTTTATTCTTTTAGTTTTCTTTTAAACAAGCTTACCATGTTGGCCTAGAAAACCTTTACTTGGTCTCTGGAGTGCTGCTGGTACCTAAATCATAATAGAAATCATAGATTTCATGGGAAGTTTAAGAAAGAGTCATCTTTGTTCATCTCCCAAAAACCATATTTTTGTCTAAAATCTCAAAAAATGTGCCACACCATTGTGCTAAGGAGGTGCCAAAACCTTGGGAACTATGAAGAACTCCATCTAAAACCACTCAATGCGCCCTCACATGCGCCATGCAGTAGTGGGGATGGCAGTGCATGTCACTCACATGCCCTAAGCTTGAAAATGCCTAGTCAGCCACCATGTCATTCCTTTTGGCATAGTCAATGTACCACATCATCTGACACATTATCCTTACAAGCATAGTCAGCTTGACATGTCATAAGACACGTCAGCCTTTTAAGCACGGTTAGCTTGCCATGTCATTAAACATGTTAGCGTTGTGTGCCTAATCAACTTGCCACATCATCTCACCACGTTAGCACATTAATGCCACATCAGTGTTGATTGTTGACTTTGACCATTAACTAGTTCATTGACTTTGATCTGAACAATTTTCCTAGGGTTTTTCTTTCTCCAAATTGTACTTTTAGCCTCTATTTTGCTATTAGAACACTTTGAATATAGGTTTTGCCTATTTCTTAATTTTCTCTCATTGTTGGAAATGCATTTTTTGTAATTTAAACCTTGTTTTGTTAAATAGTTGATTGCTGTGAAAACTTCGCTCATAGTTTCTACACTTTAAATGTCTTATAAGTGTGTCAGCATTAAGGTATTGATCATTTTGAATTGTCGAGAACAATCATGATTTCATCTTGATCATTTTAAAATGTTTTATCTGGTTGTGATTTTGTCTTAACTATTTAATTGATGTATTAAATAAAGCTCTTAACGATGGATAAAAGGGGTTACCAGTCAACTAGCTACTATCAAGCTATCTTAAGGGAAATTAAGTTACGAACCTATTCAATCAACTGGCATGGTTCTATTGATGTATTAAATAAAGCTCTCGACGATGGATAAAGAGGGTTGCTAGTTAACTAGCTGCTATCAAACTATCTTGAGGAAAATTAAGTTATGGACCTAGTCAGTCAATTGGCATGGTTCTATTTATGTATTAAATAGAGCTCCCGATGATTGATAAAGACAATTGTCAATCAACTAGCTGTTATCTAATTATCCTAAAGGAAATTGTATTATGAGCTTAAGCTAGTCAACTGGCATGGTTCCATTGATGTATTAAAAAACAAACACACCCTTATTTTTTCAAAAGCCTTGGCAAAAATTTATAAATGTTTTTAAACTTAGCCAAGCTAGGCACACCATTCTTTTTAAAAACAAAAGCAACAAACACCAACATGCTATCGAAAGGGCATTGTAAAGGTGCTAATGCCTTCCTTACACATAACCAACCCCTAAACTTGAACTCTATGATGTAGACCTAAATTTTGGTGTCCGATCTCACCTTTTAAAATGAGATTAGTGGCGACTCCAAAAATTCAGAATTTTTACAATACTTTCTAAAGAACTTGTATTTCCCAAAACCCATCTTTTTTAGGTCATTGCTCTGCATTGCGATGTTGATAGCTTGATGACTCCACTGGGGAATTCTTGGAGGGTTAGGCCATATTAGTTGGTGTTTGATGCATTTTGTTTTCCTTTTTTATGTTTTGGTAGATTGTATAGTTTATTTGTCTTCTAGGCTTTTGATTTTGCATTCTGAACTATGTTTTGGAATTTCTAACTTTACATTTTGTATTTGCCTTCTTAAATCATGCTTGGATCATGTTGCTAGATTAAGTTTAAACAACTTACTTTTGCACAATATTATTTGCTATATCTATGGAATGGTTGTTGGCTGATTGTTTTGTAGGTTGTGAGTGAATGAGTGGATGGGTTATTCCCCCCACACACACACCTACACCACATTGCACCTTAGAAAAGGGGAGGTCATGGCCCTTGAGCTCTAAACCCAAGTTTCTAGGAACCTTTAGGTTAGCGAGGGCATAAAGTAAGGTTATCCTTCAAGAGACCCTTGGTCTTTGTGTAGGTATCTAAACACCCTCACTCAAATTGACTCTTTGAGGCAATTTGAGGACCTAATTTTAGAAGTCTAGATCCTAACCCCTTGCACATTGATAATAGTCTTAGATCCATCCTATGAAGAAAGTTTAACCTAAATCTTTGGACATAGAAAATAAGCCTAGGATTTATCGTGACTCAGGCATGATGGGAAATGTTATCTATTCATTCACTTGCAACTACAATCATCCTTTGCATCATTTTCAAATAAGGTACCTCTCATTGCATCCACCATGATAGCATGCATAAACTCTCAAGTCTAGATCCTTTATCTTTGAAAGGAAAAGGAGAGTATCCATTGTGAGGCCTCTAGACTTTGTGCAGGTACTTGAACTTCCTCATTTAAATAACCCCTACCATGCTGAGTTGACTTGAAAAAGGGCAATTTGTGATTTATAAAACCCCTTTATCATAGCATACAAGAGGAACCTATTTTTGTGTCATTATTTTTATCTTAATTTATCATTTTAAAATAAGTGACCTCTCATTGCATCCACCATGATAGCATGCATAAACTCTCAATTTTAGATCCTTTATCTTTGAAAGGAAAGGGAGAGTATCCTTCGTGAGGCCTCTGGACTCCATGCAGGTACTTGAACTTCCTCATTTAAATAACCCTTAGCATGCTAGATTGCCTTGAATAGGGACAATTTGTGATTTATAAAACACCCTCATTATAGCATATGAAAGGAACCTATTTTTAGTCATTGTTTTCATTTTAATTTTGAATCATCATTTTTTTTTGGTTCAAATTTTACATGACATCATTATGACTGCATTAAATCCTAGCACAGTCATCATAAAACCCCACGACTAAGTGTTCTTCACTCAAGAAATGTCCCAAAAGGATCAAGGAGATGTCTTAACTAGACAGAATGATGTAGCATTACCAGAAATTAAGAATTTGTCTTTTAAACAAAATGGCTTGTCTAATTTTAGGAAGATTTGGGATAGTTTTACTGACTCAAAAAGGGGGAAATTTTGAAAAAGCATGGCTAATTGGGATCTCTGTATCGATCCTAGTAGATGAAACATTGTTCAAAGCCTTAGTCTTATTCTACAATCCATATTATAGAGTGTTTACTCTCATACAAAGAGTTAGCAATGCAAGCCTTAGCTTTACCTTTATGGAGCAGTTATATTCCCTAGAGCTGATAGGTACATTGATGCACAAGTGATTGTCTTGTTCAAAGCCTTTAAGACAAATTTGAATCTTGTGTAACCTATTCTACTAGAAACTTTTAGAACTTTGAATTTCCTAAGGTGGAATGGAGAAGACTAGTTTCTTGGATGTTCACAATTATTAATGGTGTGGCTAGTGAGTCATTTACTCTATCCAAAGGATATGGGTTATCCTCTAATTTCATTTAACCCATCTTATTTTGATGACTGAGAGCCTATAAAGGACTTCATCAAATACAAGTGGCCTAAGAAAGCACATGACCGTAATGCTTGGATTGGATACTTTCATAATTTCAAGAATGTCAATTGGGAAAGTACTTGGTTACACAGAAGACCAATGATATATGGTTGTGGGGATCGATCTTGGTTCCCCTTAGTTGGCCCATGGGGGATAGTTAGCTATGCTCCAACTATGGTTATGAGGCAATTTAGGTCTATACAATTTGTACCAGACACTAAGGCACTTCATGAGTTTGACCTTGAATTTGGAGGTGAAGATACTAGGCCCAAGAATGAGACCATAAGGAAATTATGGTGCCAAGTAAGGCAAATAAAGTTTGGGAAACATTTGGCTATAATTACTCCAGGGTATTCTCAATGACAAAAGAACAAAAAATAAGGTTTCATTGCTCCTAAAATTACCTTGCTGGTTTCATCTTCCAAAAGAATCAAGGAAAATGAAGACATTGAAGCCATAAAGAGATTAAAAGTTGAAAAGACTTTTTCTGCCCTACTAACTAAAGAGGCTATGTTGAAATGAAAAGAATTGAAGATAAAATATGAAGTCAATGTATAGAAAGCCAAGGCTACAGAGTTTCAAAAGAGGATCATGATTATGGAATAGGATAATGCCCAATTGATTGTTAAGATAGAGAAAGAGGTTAAAGAAGCTAAAAGGGAGGTGTACCTAGCAAACAAGCAAAAGCGCTATACCAAAGAGGACTTTGTAGAAAATGAGAAAAAAGTAAAGTCCTCACAAGATAAAGTTGCTCAACTTAACAAAAAAGTGTTCCAGTTCATAGACTACATTCAAAGGCAAAAAGTAGCTCATTAAAATGAAAGCATGGAGTTACAAAAAATAAAAGATGCCTTCAGTTCACTAGAAGTTGATCTTGATAAGATGACACAGGAAAAGGAATGCCTTGAAGGGTATATGAATAGCCTTAAGGAGTAACATGAAAAGGAGATTCAGTTCCTAAAATCTTAACTATAAGACCAGCAAGACTTAGAGGAAAGGATTGATCATATTGATAAGGTGAATGAGTTTATGCCAGAACTTAATTGATGTGAAAGTGGCTTATGATCAATGCTTTAAAGAGGTCTCGAAAGATGATGCGATAATCAATATAGTAGAAGTGAATGAGCTACTTCACAATCATTTAGCTAATACTCAAGAGCAATTGGAGGGGAGTGAAAACTAGTATAAGGCAAGTCACAAGGATGGTAGCCTCTGAGGCCATGCAAATAGCAGAGCAAGAAGCAGAGTTAGAACATGGTCTCACCAGGAGTCTCCTTGAGGAGTTAAAAGAGCATTACATCAAAGTGGGGAAACTACATAGATATTGCTAGGGTTGATCCCAAGTTATGTTCCAAAGAAAGCACCCTTAAGGGTGGTTGTGATTATTTTCCTTGACATTAATAGAAAAGGGTTTAATGTTACCTAGAATTTGAGCTAATTATATTTTTGCATACTGACATTACATATGCATGCAAAAGTTTAGTTACTCATTTGCATTTAAATAATACAAATAAAAAAATACGGCTCCAATTACACAATCTCAATCTAAACAAATAGGGGAATTGAGACAAAAAGAAATAGCTGAAGAATTGCAAGCTAAAGTTAATGATCTCCAGGCCCAAATAGCTAAGGTAACTTAGTTGCTCCAAGCAAAAGCTTCTATTAAAGCAAAGACTTCAATATTGAAGCCTCAAGATCCATAATCCCACTATCAACAGAGACTAAGTAATCAGAATCAACCTAGTTATCAAGGGGTTCAACACCCGCAATATCCAACTGGGTTTGAATTACAAAATTAGCAAGGGTTTCTACCCCACATTCTTGAGGGTCAAAACCCATTGAATTAGTAGGGGCCACCACCACCACAAGGTCCTTGCCTATATTACCACCAAGGTCCATACCAACAATACCCACATGGGCATCAACCTCAAAGACCACATTTCCAACATCCAAAACATCTTGGTCATCAAGAGCTTGGGTTTGAGCCCAAAACTGACACCATACCTGACTTCAATGATCTCATAGAGATAGAAAAGTTAAGTAGAATGTTGAAGAAGCACAAATTAGGGAAAAATATGAGAAATTAGAGACCAAAATGAACAAATGGGAAGGATTTGGGGAGGACATATTAGATGTGCACAACATGGGTTCGGTAAAAGATGTGGTTATTCCTCCTAAGTTCAAAGTCCTCGAGTTTGTCAAATATAATGGAACTATATGCCTTAAGATTCACTTGATCATGTATTGCCATAAGATAGCAGCATATAATGATGATGATAAATTGATGATGCACACCTTTAAAGATAGTTTGGTTAATGGAGCTATAGAATAGTATGTTAACCTAGACCATAATTCTGTTCATTCATGGCAAGATTTAGCTAAGGATTCTTAAGACAGTACAAGTTTAATCAGGTCATGGCCCCTGACAAGATTATTTTCAAAGAATGACTAAAGCAAATAATGAGTCATTCAAAGAATATGCCCAATACTAGAGGAACATAGCAATTAGGGTGCAACCACCTTTGATAGAGAAAGAAATGAGCTCAATATTTATGAAGACATTGAATTATCGTTTTTATGGGAAGATGGTAGGGTCTAGTAATGCAAGTTTCCCTAATTTAGTGATCATTAGAGAAAACATAGAAATGGGGACTCAAGAGGGGAAGATGGCAAGATCTTCATATCCAGCCTAAGGCAAAAAGAAAGAAGATGGTAGGGTGCGACCACCTTTGATAGAGAAAGAAATGAACTCAATATTTATGAAGACATTGAATTATCCTTTTTATGGGAAGATGGTAGGGTCTAGTAATGCAAGTTTCCCTAATTTAGTGATCATTAGAGAAAACATAGAAATGGGGACTCAAGAGGGGAAGATGGCAAGATCTTCATATCTAGCCTAAGGCAAAAGGAAAGAAGAAGTCTATGTTATAGATGGTCACCAAAATTGGAATGGAAAAGGTAAACGCCACAAGAGTTAGTAGGCTTACCATTCCTCTCAGGCTACATTTGCTGCTATGATGGCAGTGACCCAAGCCCTTCCAATTAATTTAACATCTCCACAATATCAAGTTACATCTCAAATGGTACATTCCCAACAATAAGCACATATCAGCTAATGCCATAACATCTGACCACATTTTATCAGCCAAGGCCTCAATTGCAACATACTGCTTATAAGCAGAGAGCTCAATTTAAATCATATCAAAATAGGTGTAATGATAAAAAGTGCAAACATTTTGGCCCTATTCCTATACCTTACTCACAATTGTTGCCATAACTATTGCAAAATAATTTGGTCTTAACTACCCCACTTCCTCCTTTGCAACCTTCTTAACCGCCATGGTACAATGATAAGCTCACTTGTGAATATCATGCTGGGGCTAACGGGCACTTTATTGATATAAAAAAAAATGTGCAAGACCTTATTATGCCAAGTGGTTGAATTTTGATGCCATCACACCAAGTCCTAATGTTGATGGAAATCCTTTACTTAATCATAGAGGGTCGAGTGTAAACATGGTTGTTAATGGGGCAAATTTTGCTTCAAAGAAGCTAGCATCCAAAATTAAAACTCCTATGAGCCATATCTTTTGGGCATTGGTAGAACAAGGTTAGATTGAGAAAGAATATGAGGTCGTCCTAGGTACTGTTACGAGTATCATGGTGAAAAAGTAGACCATAGCATTGATAATGTCAAGCTTTTCAAGATATGCTTCAAGGGCTGATGAATAAAGGTATATTGTAAGTTGGGATAAAGTTAAAAAGTGTGAATGCTATTGATTCCCATCCAATGCAACAGGCACTGGTGCAAGCTGAGACTTAAGATATTGTGAAGTCATTAATAATCAAATATGTGATGTAGGAAGTACAGTCATCAGTTGGGGAAAGGAGACCTCTATCTATCAAGTATACAACTAATAAATCATTAATGTTGATACCCATCAAAGCCATGGGGTTGTTGATAATTATGACTCCTTAACTATTTCCTTACAAGAGTGATAAGGTAGTCCCATGGAATTACAATTGCTAGGTGATCACCAAAAATCCCTACTCTCAAATCTCTAGTATATCTAGGGTCTCTGGCATTACAAGAAGTGGTTGTTGTTATCTCCTGTCCATATCAAAGAAAAAAGAAGCTAAAAAGGTGGTAGAACTGACCCGCATTGAGATGAAAAGACTAGATAAAGGAAAAAAATCTTGGTAGAAGAAGAGATAGATGCTAGTGAACTAGCCAGCATAGAGATAGTATAGCCTGAGATGACTAAGTACATTAATCCTTTTGAAGTCAAAAACAAAGAAGCAAGGCCAACTATGCCTAAGGGGTTGGTCACTAAGGAAGAAGCTAGTGAATTCCTCAAACTTATTTGACAAAGTGAGTATAAAGCGATTGAGCAATTGAAAGAGATTCCAGCCAAGATTTCACTTCTCTCCTTATTCATGCACTATAAACCGCATAGGCAAGCATTAACAAAGATCGTTAATGAAGCTTATGTGGATAAAGACATAACTACAAAGCAATTTGATACTGTGGTAAGGAACATTATGGCTCATAATTTCCTGTCATTCTCTAAGGAAGAGTTTCCTCCTAAAGGGTGAGGACATAACAAAGCCCTGCAAAGTGCAAAGGATGGGACTTGGCCAATGTCATGATTGATAATGGGTCATCATTAAATGTCTTGCCATAGTCAATGTTGAAAGAATTACCATTTGATAGTTCTCATGTGAGACCTAGCACCACTATAGTAAGGACATTTGATGGAACAAAAAGTGAAGTACTTAGAGAAATTGAGTTACCTATACAAATTGGGCCTTGTACCTTTACCATCCCTTTCCATGTCACGAAGATAAATTCAGCCTACAGTTGTCTTTTGGGGAGGCCATGGATCCACACTACTAGGGCAATACCCTTTACTTTGTACCAAAAGGTAAAATTCATGCATGACAGCAAGATAGTTGAGGTTGCCGCTAAAGAAGACCTATTGATCTCCAACCTATCTTCCACACCATATATATCAATTGCAATTTATGTTGGAAGCTCCTGCCAATCTTTTGAAATTATTAATGTGGTGTATACCAAAGGAGGAAGACCTGTGCCAACCCCATGATATTCTAGAGCTGCCCTAATGATCGTAAAGGTGTTAAAGAGGAATGGTTATGATCCCAAGAAAGGACACAAGGGGCAAGGAATAAGAGATATATGCCAGAGTTCCCAAAGAAAGAAGACACATTTTGGTTAGGTTTCAAGCCCACAAGAGTTGATAAGGTTTCGATGGTTCAAATCTTGAAAGAAAGGAGATTGGCTCGTTTGAATGGCCAAGTGATTGCAGCCAATAAGCCAATAATCAAACCCCTCCATGAAACTTTTGTAAGCACCAATCTCTAGAATCCTAATCAAATTGCAGTTATAAAAGAAGGATCCCCTTCTAGAAGGAGATGGAAGTGGATAAGCCAAGTAATGCTACATTTAGAGCAAGCAGTTGGACAGCCAAAGAGATTTCAATTGTTTACAACTTGTAAGACATGTGAATTAAAGGCTCTTCTGAATGACAAATCTAAAATCATCTAAATTTGATCAGGGTACCCTTAGGAGTTTCTAATTGAGACAGTAGACTTGGAGTTACTTAAACCTTTTTCTAATTATTTTTTGTACCAAATGCATAAGCATACCTTCTTGAGGTTCAAACATACCCATGCCATCATACATGCATTAAGCATATTGTGTCATTTAAACATTTTTTTTTTAGCATAATAGGTGTCTATTGACATTCATTTCTTTTTTTGGGCATACAAAGGCCCAAGCATTTGAAGAGGCCCAGTTATCCTTTCCATCTTTCTCATTGTTCATGCCCAAGTCTCAGTCATTGGCCCAACTTACTGTTCTTTTATGATTTCAAATGCTGGCCTTGAAAGAGAAAGTCTTGGAAGGCTTTGGAAGAATAAAGGTGATCATTATTTGCGTATCTTAACAGAATATGGAAGAAAGCCTTGCAAAGCCTTCTCTTCCCCAAGATGTGCTTAAGAAGATCCATAGATGTCGACTTAAAAGAATAAAGGCACTCACATGTCTGCACCTTCTTGAAGATATGCATTGGATCATTGAAGCCAAGGTACATCTAGCAAGTGAGTTTCAAGAGTCACTTGTTAAACATCTATTGGGAATGGGAAGAAACTCTTATGTCAAGAAGAGAAGAGCTAAAAGGATAAAAGTTTGCTTAATTGTACAAGGTGGACCTGTGATATGCACTACAAGGGTAAAGAATGGCGTCGAGAAGAGAAAATCTAATTATTAAAGGATGGACTGAGTAAAGAGTCATTGGATGATATCCTTCAAACTCTTGAGATGCATCCTAGTGGACATGTTCACGGTGTTCTTCTTGCCTTAGCAAACATATTCAACAAAGAAAAGGAGCGCTTTTGTCTTAAGAAGCTAATGTTAAATAATCTTGTTTGCCAATTTATAAGAAAATTGGATGGGAAGTAAATCCTTGATTCATAAATGGCAGGTTGCAAAGGAAAAGGAATGGTGTCCCCAAATCGAGAAGATAAAATCTAGTTAGTAAGGGATGGACTGAGTAAAGAATCATTGGATAATATCCTTTAGACTTTTGAAATGCATCCTAGGGGATATATTCACGGTGTTCTTCTTACATTAGTGGACATATTCAACAAAGAAAATGAGCACTACCATCTTGGGAATTTGACATTAAATGACCATGTTTGCTAGAAAACTAGATGAGAAGCAAATCCTCAACTCATAATTGGTGTTTGCTCCATTATTGGGTGTAGAACTAAAGAAGGAGATGGGCCAAAATAACTATACACTAATCGTGTAGTGCAATAATTTTTCTTCTTAATAGTTAGTGTACCTATCATCTTTACTATTTGTGTAGCTATCTTCTCATTGTTGATACCTTTATGACTTTCTTTCTCTTGAAGTTACTATTGTATACATTGGTATGCTTTTCTTCTTGACTTTATTGTTGGATGCAGAATCAAAGAAAGAGACAAGCCAAAATTACTGTACATTAATCATCCAATGCATTCATTTTTTTTTTTTGCCAATCACTGATGCACTTGTCATCTCCACTGTTTGCTTTTTGACTTTATAGGCACGACTCTGTGAAGATCAATACAGTCATTTTTTCATTGTCAATAATTTTATGACTTCCTTTCTCTTGTAATTACTGTCGTATATGCTGGTAGGTCTTTTCCTTTTTACTTTCTTACACATCACCATTAATTGAAGTTATTTCAATGGATTATTTTTCTCTTAAAATTCAAACATCCCTAACTGTGATTCGATTGCATGATTTTTTTGTCACTCATTTCTACCTATGAATATACTTTCACACTTGCTAATCCATACATGTCTGGGGCAGAAAAAAAGAGAGAAGTATCATCAGCACATAGATTCAATTCTATTTGTATTTTTGGCAATTCCAACCTAGGGAAGGACTATGAATTCATGAAGATAGCCAATGAACTTGGAAAGGTGTTAGCTACCAGGGGGGAAAATGTAGTGTATGGTGAAGGAATTTGTGGACTAAAAGGATGCATTGCTGTAGTTGCAATTATTGGAGGAAGCCATGTCTTGGGCATTTTTATAAAGGAATTGAATAACAAGTAGACCCCTAACTATACCTTTGGTATTGAGTTAAGGGATTCAAACATGCATGAACATCTTGCTTGCATGCTTTGTAATGTTGAAGCTTTATCGTATTACCTGGTGGTTTGGAAATTTTGGAAGTAATTGCCAATGTGGCATTGTGGGCCAAATTAACCTGTCAAAAACTGCTGTTAGGGTTATTAAATGTGAATGCCTTTTAGGATGGTTTGTTGTTCCTTTTAGATTTAGCTATCGAACAACACTTCATATCCTTGGAGGTCTGTCATGTCATAATAACAACTTCAAACATTGATCAGTTAATTGATTGACTACAAACTTGTGTGTTTCAACTAGACCCATTGGTGAAATAGGTAGATTGGCAACCTCCCAATGGCATTAGGAAGCATAAAATAGATACCATCCTCCAGCTGTGACTTGCCATGCTCTTGGTTTTTTTTACTTTCAGTTATTTTATGTGTGGTTCCCATGCTAATCAACAATACAAGTTTGGAAGAATGGTTCGTGTAAAAGAGAGTTGTTCTCAAGGTCATGGTATGTAAAAGGATGGTAGAGTAAAGAGTTATTCTTAACTCTTAATACACATCCCATACATATCTTATTAGAAGCATCGTGCATATTTTTGTGTCCTAAAAGAAAATTCTGCTTATCTTTTCTGCATGCCTTTCATGTAGTTTTATGGCATCTACTAATGGCTCTGTCCAAGGCCTTGACAATGACTATGTGTGGGCACCCTTTCAAATTCAATAAGACATCTAGTATGATGAATGTATAATATGTCATATCATTCATTGTTTGATGTTATGAGTGATTGATAAATGGCAAACACTTAGGGAGAGGGTGCCATTACTAAAATGAACAAGTACTGGGGGCAATTAGGGTCAGAATATTTTTTAATGTTTTGGTGCCTAAGAGCAATAAGTTGTTGATCAAATATCTTAATTTCATCCTAATCAAATCCATTTTGCCAATAATAAAATAGGATTACCTGACAAAATACTCAATTCTCTTGGATGACAGAATAGCTCAAGTACTATAAATAGTGGTGAATGTGTCATGTCTCATTGCCCATAAGAATGCTATGAGAAAATAGGTATCCTAGAACTTGTTTGAATGCCCCTTGAAATGATTTGTTTGACATCGCATTAGTTAGAGATGTGATTTAGGCCATCTTTGGACCGTTTGGGCCTTTCAAGCTGACCTTGAAGCAAAATATCCATAGTCACCCATTTAAGCCTTAAGAGATGGCAAGACCACCATCAAATGTTCTTTTTCAACCCTCATTTATGTAGACCTCTTAACTAGGAAGATCATCATTCTTACCCTAAAGGAGAGTCCAAGGAGCACCAAAGCTATCGATTGAGAGATAAGGCTATTTGATATAAGGAATGATTAGAGAATGCTTTTCCATCCGATCGAAGCCTTAACCATGAAAAGGCAAGAAAAAAAGAAAATTTTGAGAAATTGAAAGAAAAGAACTTAGGAAGCTAAAGAAAGAAAAAGGTGAAAGCCCAAAAACAAAAGAAAATGAAAAAATGGGTAGAAAAAGTAAGCTTCTTGTGGTTCCAACAAGATTTTGAAATTGTTGAAAATGAAAAGGGAAATACGAGGCTTTGTGTGCTCAATCTTGTGCTCTCCTTGTTTGCTAAGCTCCTATCTGTTCCTTTCCAAGCTATTACCGAAACCATGCATAACAAGTTAACTGAAGTCCTAGTGATTGTGCCTGATATGGGGAACTAACAAATGTGAAGAGGGACATGAAAACAAGCTTATGAAATACTTGTGAGTGCAAACACTTATCAAGGGAGTAAATGCTTGTATGAGAGCATTAACACTTGAGAGTGACTTAATCAGGGAATTGCTCAACAAATTAATCTTGATTCTAGAGAATTGAGTAGTTTTGATCCAACATACGCATTCCCTTGAGGCCATTTTTAGAAAAAATAGATGATAAAGTAAGCGAATCTTTTCAACACTTCTTTACTCGAAGGTAATCAAAATAAACTAGAGGCAATCACCAGGAGAGTGAATCCAAAGTTGAAAAAAAAAACTTTCCATTGCTTGAGAATTACTAAATATAAACAAGGGCAAGAATTGGGAGAGCGACCCCCAAATCTAAAATATCCCTAAAAGAGTAGAGAGGTTCAAGATGAGGATTTATAGAGAGGCTTCTTAAAAGAAAAAAGAGACTCAAATTTATAAAAGAGCGAGGAAAAGTTACCAAATATTGATATCAAAAGGTACTTCTATGGAGTTTGACATTCTAATTTACTCATAACTAGAAAAAATCAAAAAATAAAAGACAAATAAAAAAATCACACTTTGCATTGTGGTTTTGGCATTTGTATTAATTTTATCTCATGTTAAGCACATTTACATGTCAAGCATGCCATTTAAGGTCAAGTCTTTCGCATGTCAAGTGTGTTTTCAAAACAAACATGCTATTTTCAGATCAAGCATGCCATTTAAGGTTAAGCCTTTCACATGTCTGCATGTCAAGCATGCCATGTTAGGTCAAACCTTTCGCATATCAAGCATGCCATTTTAGGTTAAACCTTTTGCATGTCTAGCATGCCATTTTAGGTCAAGCCTTTTGCATACCAAGCAAGTCTATATGTCAAGCATACCATATCAGGTTAAGTCTTTCAAGTACTTTATTTTATCAAGCACACTAACATGATTGTTATATCTCATTCAAGTTATATTCTTGTAAACCATCGCAATTTTGTCATCCTCATAGGGTGGACTAAAACCCTTCAAATCTTGGAATGGATTTCTCCAGGTAATTGCCTTTTATTTCAAAACTTGGGATGGGCTTCCCCAAGTTCATCCTGAGACAAGTTACCTCAAATTGTTTTGATTCAAATCCTAAGTCGCTCTTAGGTATCCTCATAGGGTGGATTAAAACCCTTCAAATCCTAAAATGGGTTTCTCCAGGTAATTGTCTTTTATTAGAACAGGTTACTCCAAGTTCATCCTGAGATGGGTTACCTTAGGTTATTTTGTTTCAAATCCTAAGTTGCTCTTAGGTATCCCCATTGGGTGGATTAAAACCCTTCAAATCCTAGAATGCATTTCTCTAGGTAATTGTCTTTTATTTTTAAACTTGGGACAAGTTACCCCAAGTTCATCCTAAGACGGGTTACCTTAGGTTATTTTGTTTCAAATCCTAAGTCGCTCTTAGGTATCCCCATTGGGTGGATCAAAACCTTTTAAATCCTGGGATAGGTTTCTCTAAGTAATTGTCTTTTATTTCAAAACTTAGGATAGGTTACTCCAAGTTTCTTTTCTTTAAATCCTGAGATGGGTTACCTCAGGTTGTTTTGTTTCAAATCCTAAGCCACTTTTAGGTATACCCATTGGGTGGATTAAAACCCTTTGCATTAGATTCTAGGTCATTTTTTTCCCCAAAATTAAAGTCTTGCAACCTTTGCTCATCTTCTAATACTTAGAAGATAAGCAAAGGGGGGCAATCTGTAGACACCCAATTTTGTCCAGACCAAGAAAAATCAAAGCAAACCCATGCATAAGTTTTAAAATTATGCTACTTGAATACACATTTTTAAATAAAAGTAAAAAATTTAAAGATATTTTTAGGGTTTCGAATGTGAACAATACTATTTAAAAAATTAAAAATTAAAAAAAAACAGAAGATAGGAGTGTTGACCAATCCTCCTAACTCATCAAACAATCCTCTAAATTCATTTCATCATGCAATTCATGAAATCATGCACCTTATCTTAATCTATAATGCACCTCTTAATTCATCAAATCATGCACCTTATCCTAATCAAATCATGCACCTTATCTTAATCTATAATGCACCTCTTAATTCATCAAATCATGCACCTTATCCTAATCAAATCATGCACCACAATGCTCCTAATTCATTTCATCATGCACCTCATCAAATCATGTCCTTATCCTAGTTAAATCTTGCACCACAATCCTCCTAATTCATCTCATCATGTACCTAACTTATCAAATCATGCACCACATTCCTCCTAATTCATTTCCTCATCAAATTATGTTCCTTATATTAATCTCATAATGCACCTCCTAATTCATCAAATCATGCACCACAATCCTCATAATTCATTTTATCATGCACCTTATCAAATCATGTTCCTTATCTTAATCTATAATGCACCATAATCCTCCTAATTCATCAAATCATGTTCTTTATCTTAATCTATAATTCATCATAATCCTCCTAATTCATCTCATCATGTAACTTACTCATCAAATCATGTTCCTTATCCTAATCAAATCATGCATCACAATCCTCCTAATTCATTTTATCATCAAATCATGTTCCTTATCCTAATTTAATCATGCACCTATTCATAAATCATGCACTTAGGGAAATGAAGATTTAAATAGAGAGTCAATAAAATCAAAGAGGAGGAGGCACCAAAGCATAAATAGAGGAATGAAGGTTAGACAAAGATGGGCATGGAAATGTGAGAAGAGGAGTTAGTGAAAGAAAGTTCATATCTTCTTTATTCTTTTAGCTTTCTTTTAAACAAGCTTACCATGCTGGCTTAAAAAAACTCAACTTGGTCTCTGGAGTGTTGCTAGTACCTAAATCGTACCAGAAATCGCAAATTTCACCGGGAAGTTTGAGAAAGAGTCATCTTTGTTCATCTCCCAAAAATCATATTTCTATCTAGAATCTCAAAAAATGTGCCACGCCATCATACTCAGGAGTGCCAAAACCTTAGGAACTATGAAAAACTCCATTTGAAACCTCTCAACATGCCCTCATACACTGGTGAGATGGCAACGTGTGTCACTCATGCACCCTAAGCTTGAAGACACCAGTTAGGCACCATGTCATCCCTTTCAGCATAGTAAGCCTACCATGTCATCAAACATATCATCCCTTTCAGCACAGTCAGCCTACCATGTCATTTGACACTTAGCCCTACAAGTGTGGACCCTAAAATTTGATTTTGAAGTCACCATCGACCTAAGTTATCTAAGGTGAGATCGGACACCTGATTTAAAAATGGTCTACATTTCAAAGATTAAGTTCGGGGGTTGGTTACGTTTTGGGGAAGGTATTAGCACCCTAAATGCCCTTTTGGTACCAAAAATGATCTTATTAATTTATCTTAATTAATTTATGTTGGTTTAAAAATTTTTAAAAAATAGATTTTTGATAAATAATCCCTGCCCATTCCAGATCGGATAAAAATAATTTTGCAAAAAATTCCCTTCCTATTCCAGTCCCGGGTTTTAAAAATAATTTTAAGAAAATCCTCTTTCTATTCCAGTCTGGGGTTTTAAAAAATAATTTTAAGAAAATCCTTTTCCTATTTTAGTCCGGGGTTTTGAAAATAATTTTAAGAAAATCCACTTCCTATTCTAGTCTGGAGTTTTAAAAATAATTTTAAGAAAATTTCCTTCCTATTCCAGTCTGGGGTTTTAAATATAATTTTACAGAAAAATCTCCCTATTTAACTAGCTTAACTAGAAACTAGGATTAAGATTTAAGAAAAGTGGCTTGCCTAGTGTGACTAAGTTAGAGCCAAAATTGCTTAGGACTAAAGAAGAACTCAAGGTGATGATACTAGAGTTTTTTAAGAGATAATCCTAATGCTCAAATTTCATGGAAAATCGACAAGAAATTAAATCAATGCATATGAAAGATCATCAAGAACATTGCCTAGGCTAAAATATGTGCAGAATCTTTAATACAAAACATGTAGAATTTTTAGTATGTAAAAGTCATATGAAGATTCTATACAGAATGCAGAAACAAAACAACAAAACAGAAATAGGATTGCTAAAACTTATTTTGCGCGGAATTTATGAAACAAAATGCAGAAGTTGAATTGCAGTGTAGAATTTGTGGAAGACAGAAAGTGCAGAATGAAATAATGTGCAGAATTTTCAAGCAGAAACAGTGCAGAATTTTCATGCAGAAAACAGTGTAGAATTTTTAGTTCAAGATGTAGTACAAAACTATTTAAATAGAATGCAAAACCATGCAAAAATACAAGTTTGAATGTTTAAAACAGTATAAAATAGATGTGTACAGAAAATTAAAACACCATATGCAGAATTTAATCATGCGCATGATTATGTAGAATTTAAGATGGAATCTATGCATGCTAATAGCGCAGAATATGCAAAATTTTAACATGATTTTATTTGCATGTAAAGACTCACAGTAAATCAAGATAAAAGGGGTGAAAGAATGTGAAAATGCATGCACGCCATGATTAATAAAAATGAAAGTTATGCAAACACTATAGCAAAAACAATCCTAGCTATATTAGGATTAAAGTATGAGATATATGAGATATATATGATTAAAATTGAACAACATATATGAATCTAAAAGAAAAGAGGAAAGGGGTTTACCTTGAGTGTCTTCCTTTATGTGATTTGCAAAAAGGGTGTACACTTGTGGTGTGAAGAGTGTGCAATTTAAGGTGGAGTGCAGTTTTTTTTTTTTGGCTCTTTATGCGTAAATCTTGGCTCCTTCTTTAGCACATGAGAGCCATTCTTGTAGGCTTTTTTTGCTGAAATTGTTAGGGTTTCTTTTCTTCCTTGTAAGCCGTGAAGTTCACCCTTTCTCCTCTTTTTTGTTGAAATTTTTATATCCTCTTTTCTTTAGTGTGTGAACCCACTTTTGAGTGTATGTGATGATGGGTTTTTTGTAAAATTAGAATTCCTTTTTTAGTTAAATTCTTGTTTCCTAGTTTCACTTATATTTTATCTCTTTTTTATTGTTTCATTCTTTTATCTTTTAATCTTTTTATCTATCTTATCATATCTTAATTTTTGTCTTATTATCTTTATTATTTTTGTCCTAACTTTGGATATTCTTAATTATCTTTTATCCATTTTTTTTGTCTTTTATCTTTATTTTTTATTTATCCTAATACCTTATCCTCTTATCATTTTATTTATCTCTTTTATTTTTGAATTTATCTTGTATTATTATTCTTTAATTTTGATTATCTTATTTTTTATTTTTTCTAATTTTATTTTAGTTTTATTTTAAAATTTTATTTTTGGGTTTGGGCTTAGTTTTATTTTGGATTTAATTGTATTTTATTTTGTTATTTTTTAGTTTAAATTTGGGTTTCTAATTTATGTTAAAGTTTTGAGAAAGTGGATCGGACAAAATTAGGTGTCTACAGATTGTCCTCCTTTGCTCATCTTTTAGGAATTAGAAGATAGGCAAAGGTTAAGAGACACTATTTTGTCCAGGTCAGTGTATAATGCGAAGGGTTACCGTTCACCCAACAAGGACTAAAAATAACCTTAGGATTTTCTCTTTTAATCCTAAGTTCGGAAGGGTTACTGTCCACTCAACAAGGATCAAAAATGACTTTAGAATTTTCTCTTTTAATCCTAAGCTTGGAAGCGCTACCGTCCACCCAACAGGACCAGAAATGACTTTAGGATTTTCTCTTTTAATCCTAAGCTTGGTAGCGAGGACCAAAATGACCTTAGGATTTTTCCTTTTAATCCTAAGCTCGAAAGGGCTACTGTCCACCCAACAAGGACCAAAAATGACCTTAGGATTTCCTCTTTTAATCCTAAGCTCGAAAGGGCTACTGTCCATCCAACAAGGACCAGAAATGACCTTAAGATTTGCCCTTTTAATTCTAAGCTCGGAAGGGCTACCGTCCACCCAACAAGGACCAGAAATGACCTTAGGATTTCCTCTTTTAATCCTAAGCTCGGAAGGGCTACCGTCCACCCAACAAGGACCAGAAGCGACCTTAGGATTTTCTCTTTTAATCCTAAGTTTGGAAGGGCTATCGTCCACCCAACAAGAATAAAAAATGACCTTAGGATTTCCTCTTTTAATCCTAAGCTCGAAAGGGCTACCATCCACCCTATAGGGACCAAAATGACCTTAGCATTTTTTCTTTTAATCCTAAGCTCGGAAGGGTTACCGTCTAACCAACAGGGACCAGAAATGACCTTAGGATTTTCTCTTTTAATCCTAAGCTCAAAAGGGCTACCGTCCACCCAACAGAGACCAAAATCGACCTAAGGATTTCCTCTTTTAATCCTAAGCTCAGAAGGGTTACCGTCCACCCAACAAGAACCAAAAATGACCTTAGGATTTCTTCTTTTAATCCTAAGTTCAGAAGGGCTACCGTCCACGCAATAAGGACCAAAATGACCTTAGGATTTCCTCTTTTAATCCTAAGCTCAGAAGGACCATCCACCCAACAAGGACCAAAAATGACCTTAGGATTTTCTCTTTTAATCCTAAGCTTGGAAGGGTTACCATCCACCCTATAGGGGCCAAAAACAACCTTAAATTTCTTCTTTTAATCCTAAGATCAGAAGGGTTACCATCCACCCTACAGGGACCAAAAAAATGACCTTTGAACGAGTTTTCCCGTAATGGCCTAATTTGACCTGAATAAATTTATCTCTAACTTTATATGAATGAGTTCTTCCTAAAATAATTTTACATTGATATAAGATGAGATGCTTATGCTTGTGCATGTTTGACATGATAATGTGAAATCCTAATTTTAATTTTAGGGACATGTTTGACATGTGAAAATTTTAATTTTTTTAAGAATTTAGGTGATGATGGTATGCTTACATGCAACAATACAATATTATCCTATGATGATGCATACTGACATATTTAAAAATGCTACTCCATGACCTTTGGGAGCTTTTGAGTTGACTTTGGCACTTTTGGGTCTTCTGACTTGCTCTCTCCAGAAGGATTAGCCGAGTGTCATTGAATTCTTAGTACATTCCTTAACCAATTTTTCTATTCATAAAGATGTCATTATTTGCTCTATTGCCCCTATTTGCATATCTGGGCTAAAACCCTTTTTGACATAGTCCTTGAACATAACTTGTCTCTTTCTCTTCTAAGAGAAATTAAGGGTGTGATGCTTTCAGTATTCACTTAAGACATTTTTCATTCATCATGTCTTGAAGTCATAGTTTAAAACTTTTTTTCTCTCATCATTAGAGTTTTGCCAATTTTCAATTCATGTCTTATCCGTTTAGGCAGTACCTTCTACTGGCACCTAACAATTTTTGCTTTGCATGAGAATGCATTTTAAGGAAATGAGGATGGCATATGACACAAAGGATATGCAACTTGGTACTTTGGCCTTTTAAAGGAGAGATCAATGGATTGATCAATAACCCATTGCCCCAGTTTAAGCGAGTCAAAGTGTTGGAAACTTTGGCAATAATACCTTTAGGGATCAAGCTTGATTCTTTTTGATGGGTTATAGCCCCATAGGAGAAGTTTCTTTATAACTTTCTGAGTCTCTCCTTTCTTTAAAGGTGGGTCATTTGAGTATGGATTTTTTCATTTGATTGCCCCCAATTTAGATTTTGATTGCCCATGAGCAAAAAATGTTGAAAAGATTATTCTCAACTCATTCTCTTTTATTATCCAAGTGATGCCTCAAGGGAATGCACATAATAATTATTCAATTCTCTGGAATCGAAAGTGCCTTGTTAAGCACTTACTCTAATTCCTCTAGTATTTGCACTTTAGTTAAGTGTTTAATCACTCTTAAGTGTTTGCACTCTTTGACATGTTTGCACTCACAAATACCCCATAGGCTTGTTTTTGTGTCCCTCTCCACTTTAGTTAGTTTGCCATATTAGCTAAGATCACTAGGACTTTTCTTAGCTATTAATGTAAGGCCTAGGTAATGAGTATGAATAAAAAGATAAGAATTTATCAAATAAGGAGAGTGTGAAGTATGATGTCTTTTTTTACTTTTTCTTTTTTGAATAAGTTTGTGGCTCAAGGTGAAGTCCATTTCTCTTTACTAGTCTCTTTTTTCTTTTGGCTAGCTCCCTCTTTTTGGTCTAGCACTTTTCTTTTTCATTTTTTTCTCAATATTTCTTCTCTCCTTTTTTTTCTTTTTTTTTTTTCTTTTTCACATAGTTTGGAAGGATGATTTCAATCCTTTCACTTGAGCCTTAGATTGTTGCTCATAGCATTTTCCTTCTTTGATAATAGGGATACTCTTTTTAGCTCTCCTTCAAGGTAGAGTAATAGTTTTTCAAATTAAAAAGTTGAAGTTGGCATGGGTCAAAGGAAGGAAGTTGGATGGTGGTCTTGTCATCTTTTTATAAGCTCAAATGGGTGACTATGGGAGTTCTAATATTAAGGTTTAGCTTGAAAGGCTCAAACTGTCCAAAGATGGCCTAGGTCATTTCTTGAATAATGTGATGTCTAACAAATAGCCTCAAGGGGCATTTAGACAAGTTCTAGGGTATTTGTTTTCTAACTATAAGCACACTCTCACTATAGGTTTTTTTTCATCATTCTTTAATGATAAGACACTCAGTCATCTAAGAGAATTGAGTATTCAAATAAACTAATTTTATCATTGGCAATTAGATTTATCAAGAGTGAGATTAAGAAAAAAAATTTCTTCATTTATTAGCTCATGAGCGTCAATATTTAGGATAAACCATATTGCCCTAGTATTAATTTAGTTTAGAAGGCAAAAGAAATTTGATGAAAAGTAATGCATTCATCATGCTAAGCATTTGAAAGGTGTGCCCATCAAACTCCTTGCTAAGGCCTTGGGCAGAGCCATTAGCAGGTGCCATAAAATGAAAACTTAAAAAGATACAAAATAAATAAAAGGAAATAGTCCAACTTGCAGTAGGTGGTGCGAGAATAGATCCACTATCTCAAACCAACTAGTTTCCTCCAATGACAAGATCTTGATTTTGTCCATGCTGCTCTAGTGTTGAGCATTTGGATTGTCATGATTAGGTAAGGTATTGCCATGCACATCTAGTTCTAGTTGCTTAGGTTCAAAAGTTAACCATTTAGTGTCAATCAATCCCTGAACCCTCCTTTTAAATGCAGGACAGTTATCAACAGAGTGGCCCTTTGCCCCTGCATGGTAAGCACAAGTAAGTTGCTCATTGTACCATGGTGGATATGGGGGTTGGAAGGTAGGCGATGGAACCAAAGACACTAGATTGTTCTGCAACAACTAAGGTAAGAGCTCAGAGTACGGTATTGGGATCAGGTCAAAGTTTCAACTCTCTTATTAAATTGCTGCCTTGATTGATTTTGCTGATACCATTGGGATTGTTATTGATTGGACTAAGAAGCTTGGGTGACTAGTGCTTGCAGAGTTAGTGCAGAAATGTTCTCAATAGGAGTATTACCTTTCCACTTTCCTTTTTTTTATATTCTACTAAGCACACTCCTTCCTTTTTCTTATCATTTTGGAATTTCTTTTGGCTCTCAGCAATTGGCTTTCCCATCTTTCCTATTGTGACTACTCTTTCTACCCTTTCACCAACAACAACTAAGTCAGCAAAATTAGTAGATATGCATGCCGCTATTGTAGCATAATAAGGATCCTCTAGAGTGCTCATAAAAAGAGTGATCATTTCTTTATTAGATATAGGTGGTTGCACTCAAATCGCTATGTTTCTCCACCTCTGAGCATAATCCTTAAATGATTCTTTTTCTCCTTTTCTCATGTCTTGCAGCTGAAACCTATCAGGACCAATGTTCCTGTTGTATCTATACTGTCTCATAAAGGACTTAGCCAAGTCCTTCCAAGTGCGAATAGAATGGCGATCCAGGCTTAAATACCATTCTGCAACCTCATCAATCAAACTATCTTGGAAGACATGCATTAGTATCTTTTCATCATTAGAATAAGCTGCCATTTTTCGGATGTACATGAGAAGATGGGTCTTTGGACAAGATGTCCTATTATACTTGGTAAATTCAGGGACTTTAAACTTTGGTGGCAAGATCATATCAGGGACTAGTCCCATTTCTGAGAGATCCAACACATCATCATCGTCCGAGAATCCTTCGATCTTCCTCATCCTAGCTTCTAGAATCTCATACCTCTCTTGGGCCTTGGCTTCCTCAATGGCCTTCCTCAATTTCTCCTATTCTACTGGATCATGAAAGTCTAGGATAATTTTGACTTTTGGGCCCTTTTCATGGTAAGAGTTTTGGGCTTGCTGATCCTTAGGTTGCTCTTGATTACAAATATCTTTTGGCCCTCGATAGCTATTTTGAGCTTCTTGTTCTTGATTATGGGGATCTTTTGGCCCTTGACAGCTATTTTAAGCTTGTAATTTCATCATTTCCATCATTTTGGCCAACTGACCCTTGAGTTAGTTGATCTCGCTCTGCATTTCCTCCATTGTCTTTTCTTCCTAGGGTTTTCTTGACCTAGGCCTTCCATCTGCCTACTTCGAGAATGTGTTGTCGGAGCCGTGATTACTTTTTTATCCTTTTGAATAAATAATGTATTATTGGTATGCAAATGAGAATATATGCATATGAATGTGATGCGATGCACGAAGCCAAAAGTGTGCAACTTATGCAAGTGTTAATGAAGAATGCATGCTTCTTTTTTATTTTTTATTTTTTTTAAGACCTATTTCTACCCTTGGTGAAGGTCTACATCTCTTGGGTAAATTCCTAAATTATCCCCTATTCTAATTTATCTTGTCAAAGAAAGAGTTTTAGAAATCTTAAAAGGTTATTCTTTTTTTTTTTTTTTTGCCCCCATCTATCCTAAATGTAAATAAATCTTTAGTTTAGGGACTTCATGTATATAGAAATAACATGTATATGACAGAAGAATTGTGCTAAAAACATAATCACAAACACGTGATGAGATAAAGGAAATGTTCCCCATTGTGCCTAATTTCAGGTAAGTCTTAGGTCCTTGTTCACTCTCACGGACTTAGGCCAATGCTCTCTCTCACAAGGGATGGCTCTAAGGCTATTAGTAGTGCAAAGGTAAGTTCTATGTTACCTACATCAGGTTCCCAAATTGTCCTTGGAAGGATAAATTTGAGTGAAGTGTTTCGGGCACCCATGCAGAGACTGAAGGTCTCTCGAAGGCTAACCTTACTACACCCCTCTAATCTACAAGGTACCTTAAATGGCCCTGGTATAGGGCATAGCGGTCATAACTTCCCCTTTATTCTAGTGCGTGGTGAGAGTGACACTATGTGTAGGGAATCATATCCAAATCTATATAAAAAAAATCACAAGCAAATATATACATTTGTAAAAATAAATAGGTAAAAATTTAAACACCCAAAAACACTAAAAGCTAGTAAGCGTACCTTTTATTTTGTCATCTCCACAAAAATAAATCAACAAATCAATCAAAAAATTAATATGATCATTTTTAAATTGGCCTAACCCTCTAATGTCCCCAGTAGAGTTGCCAAGCTGTGGATCCTAAAATTTGATTTTGAAGTCGCCACCGACCTAAGTTATCTAAGGTGAGATCGGACACCTACTTTAAAATTAGTCTATATTTCAAAGATTGAGTTCGAGGGTTGGTTACATTTTAGGGAAGGTAATAGCGTCCTAAATGCCCTTTTGGTACCAAAAATGATCTTATTAATTTATCTTAATTAATTTATGTTGGTTTAAAAATTTTTAAAAAAAAGATTTTTGATAAATAATCCCTGCCCATTCTAGATCGGGATAAAAATAATTTTAAAAAAAATCTCCTTCCTATTCCAGTCTGGGATTTTGAAAATAATTTTAAGAAAATCCCCTTCCTATTCCAATCTAGGATTTTAAAATAATTTTAAGAAAATTTCCTTCCTATTCCAGTCTGGGGTTTTAAATATAATTTTACAAAAAAATTCCCTTATTTAACTAGCTTGACTAGACACTAGGATTAAGATTTAAGAAAAGTGGCTTGCCTAGTATGACTAAGTTAGAGCCAAAATTGCTTAGGACTAAAGAAGAACTCAAGGTGATGATACTAGAGTTTTTAAGAGATAATCCTAATGCTCAAATTTCATGAAAAATTGACAAGAAATTAAATCAATGCATATGGAAGATCAACAAGAACATTGCCTAGGCTAAAATATGGGCAGAATCTTTAATACAAAACATGCAGAATTTTTAGTATGTAAAAGTCATATGAAGATTCTATACAGAATGCAAAAACAAAACAACAAAACAGAAATAGGATTGCTAAAACTTATTTTGTGTAGAATTTATGAAACAAAATGCAAAAGTTGAATTACAGTGTAGAATTTGTGGAAGACAGAAAGTACAAAATGAAATAATGTGCAGAATTTTTAGTTCAAGATGCAATACAAAACTATTTAAACAGAATGCAAAACCATGCAGAAATAAAAGTTTGAATGTTTAAAATAGTATAAAATAGATGTGTGCAGAAAATTAAAACACCATATGCAGAATTTAATCATGCGCATGATTATGTAGAATTTAAGATGGAATCTATACATGCTAATAGTGCAGAATATGCAAAATTTTAACATGATTTTATTTGCATGTAGAGACTCATAGTAAATCAAGATAAAAGGGGTGAAAGAATATGAAAATACATGCACGCCATGATTAATAAAAATGAAAGTTATGCAAACACTATAGCAAAAACAATCCTAGCTATATTAGGATTAAAGTATCAGATATATATGGTTAAAATTGAATAACATATATGAATCTAAAAGAAAAGAGGAAAGGAGCTTACCTTGAGTGTCTTCCTTTGTGTGATTTGAAAAAAGGGTGTATACTTGTGGTGTGAAGAGTGTGCAATTTAAGGTGGAGTGCAGTTTTTTTTTTTTTTTGGCTCTTTATGCGTAAATCTTGGCTCCTTCTTTAGCATGTGAAAGCCTTTCTTGTAGGCTTTTTTTGCTAAAATTGTTAGGCTTTCTTTTCTTCCTTGTAAGCTGTGAAGTTCACCCTTTCTCCTCTTTTTTGTTGAAATTTTTATATCCTCTTTTCTTTAGTACGTGAACCGACTTTTGAGTGTATGTGATGATGGGTTTTTTTGTAAAATTAGAATTCCTTTTTTAGTTAAATTCTTGTTTCCTAGTTTCACTTATATTTTATCTCTTTTTTATCGTTTCATTCTTTTATCTTTTAATCTTTTTATTTATCTTATCATATCTTAATTTTTGTCTTATTATCTTTATTATTTTTGTCCTATCTTTGGATATTCTTAATTATCTTTTATCCATTTTTTTTGTCTTTTATCTTTATTTTTTATTTATCCTAATATCTTATCCTCTTATCATTTTATTTATCTCTTTTAATTTTGAATATATCTTGTATTATTATTCTTTAATTTTGATTATCTTATTTTTTATTTTTTCTTATTTTATTTTAGTTTTATTTTAAAATTTTATTTTTGGGTTTGGGCTTAGTTTTATTTAGGTTTAATTGTATTTTATTTTGTTATTTTTTAGTTTAAATTTGGGTTTGTAATTTATGTTAAAGTTTTGAGAAAGTGGGTCAGACAAAATTAGGTGTCTACAACAAGCACAGTTAACTTGCCACATCATTAAACATATCAACATTGCGTGTCCATTCAGCTTGCCACATCATCTCACCACGTCATCATGTCACTGCCATGTCAACATTGATCATTGACTTTGACCCAAATCACTTTCCTAGGGTTTTTCTACCTCTCAATCTGTTTCTAGTCTCCGTTTTGCCGTTAGAACATTCTAAATACATGTTTTTCCTATTTCTTAATTTCTTCTCATTGTTGGAAATGCATTTTTTGTATTTTAAACCTTGTTTTGTTAAATAGTTGATTGCTATGAAAACTTCCCTCGTAGTTTCTACACTTTAAATGTCTTATAAGTGATGAGCATTGAGGTATTGATCATTTTGAATTGTCAAGAATGATCGTGATTTCATCTTGATTGTTTTAAAATGTTTTATCTAGTTGTGATTTTGTCTTAACTATTTTAATTGATGTATTAAATAAAGCTCCTAACGATGGATAAAGGGTGTTGCCAGTCAACTGGCGCTGTCAAACTATCTTGAGGAAAATTAATTTATGGACCTAGTCAATCAACTGGCATGATTATATTGATGTATTAAACAAAGCTTCCAATGATGGATAAAGAGGATTGTTAATCAACTGGCCATTATCTAATTATCCTAAAAGAAATCGCATCATGAGCTTAGCCAGTCAATTGGCATGGTTTTATTGATGTATTAAAAAACAAACACACCCTTATTTTTTCAAAAGCCTTAGCCAAACTTTACAAATGTTTTTAAACTCAACCAAGCTAGGCACACCATTCTTTTTAAGAACAAAAACAACAAGCACCAACATGGTACCAAAAAGGCATTATAAGGGTGCTAATACTTTCCTTACACGTAACCAACCCCCAAATTTGATCTCTATGATGTAGACCTAAATTTTGGTGTCCAATCTCACATTTTAAAATTAGTTCAGCGGCGACTCCAAAAATTCAAAATTTTTACAATATTTTCTAAAGACCTTGTATTTCCCAAACCTGTCCTTTCTAGGTTACCGCTCCATGTTGTGATGTCAACAATAGTGCCACTCACTTATCCTCTAGCCTTGCATTTCAATCTTAGTCTTCTTTAGATCAGATCGCCCTAGAGATGTAGAGGTTTTTAAGGCATCAATGAAGGAGGTAATTGCTTAGGTTGTTGAATTAGTCAAGCAATAGTGAATACGGAGATTATGACACAATTTCAGTATTAGATGACTGCCATGGTGGAGCACCTACCCAATTAGAGACCTTGATGATTGAAGGTCATTGAGGTTGTCCAGTGCATGGTGGTGCATATGGATCTTTTGCGTCTAGCCCCCATCAATAATTGTCCAATTGGATTAGTCTAGTGATGCAACATGAGTTTAGGACTCTAAGAAAACTATTGGAGATGACGATGATCCCCTACTTGATATTGATTATAGCTGGATATTATTTTGAAACTTTTGTATATATGGAATTATGGTTGTAATCTTTAGATATTTTATAATACTATTTTAATTTAGATTTCTTTTTTATCTAAATTTTTATATATCATAAGTTATTTTGTGGATCATAGATAATTAATTGAAAAATTAAATAATATAAACGAAATGTCCCATAGTAATTTTAGCATGTTTTATTCAAAATTATTAAAGGTATATTGCAGATGGATCTTCTAGACTTTTGCCAATAATAAAAATTTAACCAACAAATATATTGACAGATTTGTACTAACAGAACTCCATGACTTCTACCAATAATAAGAAATTAGCCAACAGATTTTTTTTGACAATAAATGGCTATTTCTTTAATTGATAAGGATCCGTTAATTATATTTATTGATGAACATTTTTCCTATCTGTAAATATTACCTACAAAGGTATTTTCAATTGATGCGTCTTTGTTGATTATCCGTTGTCAAAATAGCTTTACTGAGAAGAAAATTATTTTTACCAATGGAATTTTCATTGATAATTGCACAATTTCACATGTTATCTAAACTTTTCCTAAATCTTCAGTGGCAACCAAAAATAAAGGGCTAGGATTAAGGAAAGTGATGGCCTAGATTTCTGCTAAGGGTGCTATGTTGCTTGAAGGGTGATGATGCAAAGTCAACGATCATCTAAGGGTCGAAATGGTGCGTCAGATGGAAACTATCCTAATGTTTCTCACATAATTCATGTAAGGCTTACAATATTTATGTGAGGATTGGCTAGGATTAATTGTGGGTGAATGGTTGAAATTAAGTTGGGATTAGTAAGTCAATCTAAGGGTGAAACACTTGGTCAAAGGTTTTAATCTAAGGGTGGGGGTTAATTCATTTAAAAAGGAAGGTATTTCATGCATTAAAGAGGAAAATACTAAAATTTGTGTGTTGTGTATGCAAGTGGGGGTATGTGGCTAATTGTACAGCCTTGTGCAAGTTGTGCAAAGTGTACCTTGGGTTGAAATGTGACTACATACATTCTTAGGTCAAATGTTGGATTTTTTTAGCAACTTTTATTTTAGGAAATTCAATAGAAAAAGGGGCCAATTTATAATGAGAAATTGTCAGGTTTTTGAGAGATTTTTGGACTAATAATTAATAACCATTTAAGGCTTATTTTGGGCTGACTTTTTGAGTCTAGAACATGGTAAGGGTTGTCAAGGGTCAAAGGGTTATTTTTCGTAAGTTTTAATTTGTCTAATGGGTGAATTAATGTGGAATTAAGGAAAATTTTTGGAAAAATAAAGACAAAAGGAGGAGAGTCATGACACACTTAGGGTTGGGTTTGGGGTTAGCAATGCCCAATAAAATTGATCCAAGGCCATTCAAGTTGGCTTAGGTCCATTTAAGGGCAAATTAATTAATTATAGAAAACCTTGAATTGTTCTATTAATCAATTGGGTTAAACCTTGGAGCTGTTGTTTAAAAAGAGGTTAGGGGTTTGACCCTATGATTAGGCTGCCCCTAATGTGACTTGCAAGTGGGGACAAGGTTTCTGAAAGTTCTAGGTCAAAGTGAGTCAAATGTGAAAATAGTAAAGTTTTGTGGGATGGCTGGGCTTGATTTAAACAGCCTAAGCATGCTTTTTGGAATGCAAGACAGGGGCTGCGTTGATTTAAGTTGGCCCTAGGTTAATGAGAGGTGATTTTTACCATGTCAAGTTAGAGAAATTAACTTAATTTTTCAAGGAAATTGGCATTTCTTGGGAATTAAGTTAAGGGTATTTAAATAGGGTTTGGGGCTTGTAAAACCCATGAGAAAGGCCCTTGATGGTGGACCAAAGCTATTCATTTAGGGTTGTCCCATGGCTTTTGGGGTTATGGTTCAAAAGTTCATGTGTGACCTGGTGGGTTTTAACATAATTTCCAAGATATGAGAGCCTTTTTAGCAATTAAATTAAGAGAGTTTAAAAGACATGATTAAGCCTTATAGAGAAGTGGGTTTAAGGTGTGGATTTGGAAACTAGGGTGGCACACCCATACAGAGTGACACCCCACTCACTTAGACACATATGGGCTTACTTGGTCCTTATGTGAAGTGAATGGGTGATTTGGCCCAAATTAACTTCGGTGGCATGAGGTAAGAGCCATGTGACACCACATGGATTCTTTAGGTAGTTAATCTTTGATGGACCATTCTGAAGGGTGATGATTAAGAGGTTGACTTTGGTGAAAGAAGGTCATTGGAGCCACTTATTGAAAATTTATGGGTGTTCGGCTTTGGAAACTTTGAGAAAGTTCTTGGGCCAAATGGTTGAGCATAGGCCTAACCCAAGGCCCATCAAGTATGACTTGGGGATTTTGACGTAATTTAGATGTTTCAAAAAAAGTTTGGAACTTTTGTCCACTTTAGGGTTTCAAATGAGTTTGTTGAAGGTTAATGGACCTCAACTCAACTAAATGATTGTTGAGCTCACTATGCCCAGTTGAAAGCTTTACACATAATATTTTCATTAGAATAAATTACATTACCTTTCTTGGAGGTTTACTTACATAGTAATTTATTTTAAATTTAAATAAATGTTATATCCCACCCTATATTAATTGGTTAACTAACAAAAATAAAAACAGATTCTAATGAATATTCTTTTTGACCATAGGTAAATCATTATATTTGCTTATTTGTAATTAGATAATTTAAATCACATTATCCTTCATGATTTTAAATGTTCTTCATAGTTGTTTGATAAATTTTTTGGTGAGGGGATGGATACGAATAATTAACTAGTAGTCTCGTAGTTGTTTGATAAAATTTTTGGTGAGGAGATTGATACTAATAATTAACTAGTAGTTATATTTTCCCAAGTATACAGATGCCAACACTTCATAACGTTGCTTTAACTCCTAATATATCTCAAAATAATTTAAGTTTCTTGTAAAAATATGTATTTAAAAAAAATGATAGTCAAAAATTGATCTATTTAACAGGGATGCTTGCTGCTGTAAATAACTGGACCATTGAAAATTCCGTAACTTCAGTAGAAACCAAACACACATAATATGTAAAAGGACAAATATTGTATGAGTAATTTAAGCTTTCAATAAGACAAGCCTAAAAGGACTAAAGAGCTAACTCACATCATAACTTCTATCTATGAAAAATCAGTTATAGCAACCAAATCAAGAGACTATAATGATAGGCATATTATTCCACTTTGGTTACTTGTAGGCACGCAAAGAGCTAACAGGCATATTATAGCTAATGTTAAATAGCATTCAGGGGCTAGACAATCTGTGTCTACGTAATAAATTTCAATAGAATCTGGAGCATCGCATGAAGGACAATAGATCTGAAAATAATTTTATTTTAGCTCCAAACCAGAAAATAGAAACATCTGAAAAGGTCTCAATATAAAATTACCAGATGTTTAACATAACCCAAAAGCAAGATTAAAACAATGAAACTGGTTGACTACTTACCAAACGAAAACAATGATAAGAAAGATATCCTTCAAGCGGTTCACTAAATATAAAGTGTGACTCCTTGACAAAAACCATCAGACTCTCTTCCTTCTCACATCAAAAGTGTCAAAAGCTTGCATATTCGAATCCTCCTAGAGCAATGTTAATCCATCCAGCTCCTTTTTGATTCTCAGAATTTTGTGCATGTGCAGCTCCATTAACAAAATATGGGTACAATTGTGCATGACCTGCAACTTCATTAATAGGCTTTGGAAGCAATACATGATTAGTAACTTCATTAATGAGGTTTAAAGGCACTCCATGACTAGCTTGTACACCAGCAATACTAGAGGTAAACCCACCTTAAACAAATTTGAGTGGTTTGGCTCTCCGCAATTCCAGTTTGTCCAATAGTGGATTGACTTGGACCTTCACTAGTATTCACATTCCTCAAATTAATGACTTTATTGGATGCCTGCATAGCATAGAGATGGTAGCAAAATATGACCAAGTCAATTGACAACATAGTAGAATAATTACCATAAAAAAAATATAGAAATGGATAAAAACAAACTTTTCGCTTCTTATTTTTTTGTGGACCCTTTTGAGCTTCAACAGCTGCTGTATTTCCTTCATACATTGGCCTTGTCTCAGTATTGGCAATTGAAGCTTGGCATGAAATAGGCAGTGCAAAAAAATTTATTGCAGTAGATTCTATGGCTTGAGACATTAACTCTGCTAGCTCATTTTTCTTGTAAAGTAAATTTACTAGAATTGTGAAAGCCATTAAACAACAATGTTAAATTTAGAAACATTTAATTTGAAGACTAGTGAGTAATTATATATGCCTTCTTGGCAGACTTCTTGCTTGCAATAGGTGTTCTTTGGCAAGTCCTGGAGTTATGAATAAGCTGCTTGCAATTATTGCATCTCACCGTTCTTGACCTTCTAGCTTTACTAGCATCTGAAGGCCCCTCATCATTTTTTTTGCTTCTATTTTTCTTTGATCTTCCTTGCAGTTTCTTTAACTTGGGTGGCAATACAATATTCAAGGCAGCCTCGTGCATCTCAAACATTGAGACATCAGGAATATGGTAAACAATTTCATTGTAAGTTTTGATATACTGACCCTTACTATAATATTGATGGCAACAAACAATGCAAGCCATAGCATGCTTGCATGGCAGACCACTTATCTCCCAGAATCTACATGAACAACCTCCAACCTTCAAATCAATAGCATATTTCTTCCCATTTTCTTAGACATGAAACTCCATTTGACTTGTTGGCACCAAACTACAATACCCTGCACTATATCTAATTTGATCAAGCTTCTTTCTAATCTTGGGAGTAAGATTATCATTCCAAATAGACCCCTCTTCATATCTAGTGTGCATGTTACCCATCATTTTTATAATGAGATTCATTCATAATGGAAATAGGTTTATCTCTAAGTCTCCTATCCAATGATTACAAGATTCAGTTATATTGTTTGTCAAATGATCACTTTTAATAGTTGGATCAAATGCATACCTTGCCCACATCATAGGAACCAATTTAGTAAGCCAATTAAAAGCCTCCTTATTGGCATGCGTCATAGAATTCATGGCTTGCTTAAACTCATTTCACCATATGACCTTGCAACTTTCCAGAATAGGCCTCTTAATAACATGCTAGGATATTTGGCCCTAAAGTTATTGTATAGTTGCTGGCACCAAAATCTTTGAATTGCATGGGGGAAAAATTCAATAATTGCTTGTGGAAGTCCCTGTCAAAAAGAATTGAGACAAAAAAAAGTGAGAAACAACAACTTAAATGAGAGTAAATAATGATGTTGATACAAGAGAAATGGACCCAAATTGTACCTTTTGCCTATCAGTCATAATGACCAAAGCCTTGTCTGTTGTACAAGGTCTAATAGCTTCTTCCAAGTGCTGTACAAAGAAACTCTGGCTATCTTTATTTTCAATCTCCACGATAGCAATAGCAATAGGAAAAATTCCATTGTTCCCATCTAGGAAAATAACAGATAGGAGGATGCCTTCTAGTGGCAGACATCCATTCCAATGAATGGCCTGAAACCATTTACGAATCCTTTCTTCATGGCACCCAAACACAAGAAGAATCTCTTAAATATAGGGTTATCATTATCATTTATCTTCCCAACTTGCAACCCAGCAATGCTGCCAGGGTTCGATTCTCTTCATAAATGAGCATATTTCCTTCACGCACCATAAGATTTTGCATGGCTCCATCATGTCATTCCTTTGCTTTCTTCTTTGCACAATACATCGGTGACCTTGTGACCTCAACCCCATATTTGCTCAACATGTGCTCTTTAATTGACTTATATTTTAAATTAGATCAGCTTTAAGTTGGTTAGCCATTTTCTTGGCAATCCATGTTGATGTTACATTTGAATTGACTGTGCTTCTAACACAAATATGCTTGCCCTTGTAGACTTTGATTTCAAAGGTTGAGTCATCAACATTATTACTAGCATGGAGGTACCATTCACACCCACGACCAGCACAATTAAGAGTGATCCTACTCCTTCCATTTTTTTTTTTTTCTCACTATCTTAAATCCCTCTTGCATAACATAATATCTCAAGACATCTCTAAAGACATATACACTTTCATATAACATAGCCCTCTCAAACTGAATCTTATTTTCTTTTTTCTCTTCATATACTTTTCCCGTATATGCCCTATCAAGGTAGGGTGGTTCCTCATAACTCCCAGAGCCATTAAGATTAACATTATACTCATCAGGTTCAAAGTCAGATAACCCATCAAAATCAACACTATCGTCATCTAAGTCAACTTCATTAATATTTTCAGAGCTTAAACTAACACTGCCGACATCACTAATCTCAAATGTTTCATCCTTAGAGCTTACATAATCATCAACATTGTCTGAGTTTCTATGTCCATTTGTACTATTGCTACCCATTAGCACCTGAAAATAAAAAATTTAAATATAAAGATAAGTAATGTTTTTCTTTGCTTTCTAGGAAATACGGAAAACAGAGTATGCCAAAGAATATAGCAAATAGACAATGGAGAAACTAAGAGAAACACCATTTGTACAGATCTCATAAAGGAGTCAACGCAAAAACTTAGAGAAACAAGGATAAAGGAGTTTAGCCTCATTCGATTTTCTTAAATTACTATTGGACATTTACATAAATTGTGCTAAATAACAGAAAGTTATGTGCTTCATTACTTGCTAAGCTTTTTCTGAAAAAGGAAGGTGCATTTCGAGTCTTGAAAGGCTATATAACGAGAAAAAGTTTAATACTTTTGCTACTTGGGGTGTAGGCATCAATTTCAACAATCGAAATAAAAACTCAATCAAGTTGAAATGCCATTAGTTTAAGTATAATAGTTAAAGTAGTAAGATCAGATTCTTAAATAGAGAGAAGACTGAACCTTCTTCTGCTCTGAATGTAATGGGCAATAGCTTTTCTGAACCTTCTTCTCCCTAGCTCCTATTCTCTGTTCTTACAATTGCTCTTTGTCCTCCAGTTGCTGCCTCTCTTCCTCCTCACATCAATGTTTCTTGTCTAAGTTGAGAGAAAATTTCACAATTTCAGAGTGCGAAGGGAAAAACTGATCACTCTAGATTGGTATAAGAGAAATGAAAAGCCACATCTCTCTCCCACCGAAATTAGGAGCTGAGTATGAGGGAAATGAAAAGCCACTTCCTGGATCCGCCCAAATTAGGTGTGTAAATATGGTTATTGTGTGGTTAATTATATAATTAGCTATTTATTTATCAGCTTAATAAAGTTATCTTTAACTGTTTATTTAGATCTTCTACTAATTTAATTGGTCAAGTGGGATGAAGTGTTAATATATGAAAAAAATAAAATTTAGTATCAAATCATGGTAACTCAAGAAAAAGTAATATAATTTACTTTTTTCATTAACTATTTCTTTCACATACTTACCATAACATATTTTTAACTTAGGCCTTGATGATTGTTGGGACAGTATGAAAGGTTTTGAGAATTTAACGGGCTCAACCGATTACTCTTTGTGAGTGGGCATACGGGTCGTTTTTCATAAATTTAACCTATTTTAAAATTTTTAAAATTATTTTTTGATATTTAAAATACTCAGAACCTTAATAACTAAAAAGTAAGTTCAAGGGTCTAAATTACTGTTTTTGATAGTTTTCACTAAAAGTGACTGATGACTAGGATATGATCACTTGCTTCAATGACGACATTTAGTTTTGGTAGATAAGATCGTCTAAAGGCAGAAACAAGTCCATGAGAACTTTTCTAATTAAGTAGATTCTAACCTTAACTTGCTATTTTGAAACTTCGTGGATGAAAATGGCCTTGTTGGTCAAGTTGATGCTTCTTGACCCAGACTAGGGTCTTGAACTCCCAACCTTTTTGATTTCATAAGGGTCTATGTTGATCTTCAGTTGGGAAAGTTGCTGAAATGGCCTATTTTGAGTTCCACACAAATTTGGTTGTCGGCTAAGTAAAAGGAGAAAACAAAACCCTTATCCTACCCATTTGTAGGTGGATAACAGGGGCGTGCATAACTTAGCAATTCAACAACACCCAACTAAACTCGTAAAAAAATAGAGTAAGAGACAGATTAGGTGAATGAGATTCCATAGGTATAAAAAAAAGTAGTTGACACAGTTTGGGTTAGGCTTGAATTTTTCAATCAAACTAAACCTGAACCCAACCGAGATTTATGTATGCACTTTCCTAATCTCTTTCGATCTGTTTTGTGCTAGCTTCAGCTTCTTGAGGGCACTCTCTTTAATGCTTCTCTCAAGGATACCTTGCAAACTGAAATGATTTCATTTTCATAGAGACAAAAAAGAGAAGAGTCTCTTTCATATGTACATGCATGTTGCACTAAAAGACCAACCACTCCAGTAATCATTCAAAATAATAATCACAAGGCACAATATACAGAGTTCTTCTCTTGCTTCCTAAAAAATAATAAAATGAAAAAAAAAAGAACACATCTAAAAGCAACTTTAACCCTTTGCCCAAAATCTTGACTCTTATGCTTGTTGGATTAGACATGCGCATTGAAACATACAATAAGTTTTTTATTTTTCTAATAAATTTGGAACTCCACCTTTATTGTTTTTTGTTCTCTTCTCACAATTTTAGCCTTCTTTACATGCTCTAGGAAATAGTTATAGGCATTTGTTATCCCGCAGATAACAATTGTGCTAATCTAGTTGATGCAACTATAAACCATATCTTGGTTCTTTCCTATTTCTTAGCCTCCGTTGTCACCACCAACTAGGTCTCTAGTATCATCGCATATGACACTGTCTACGGTAAGTAATGCTCCTCCTCCCCCATTCCAACTCCTCCAAAAGTTCCTTTGTCTTTTCCTCAGCCTTTGGTGGCTTAAATTCAAATCCCAGTGGGACTATACTCGTTTGACCATTCCCGCACCACCATGTGGGTCTCCAGTGTCACCACCAACTACACTGTCTCCATTTTATTATAGCCCTCCACCATCCTATGTTTCACCACCTTCGGAGGGTAATGCTTCACACTTGTCTCCTCCCACATTGCCTTCTCTGGTAAGCAGCCCTCCAGCTAGTTCATCAGCTGCCTGAACCCACCTGAAACCAATTCAACCCGAGCCAATGCATAACTCATTCGTGGCAATTTCTTATCTTTAGATGAAAAGCATGTCTTCTTATACGACACAACAACCAAATATCTTTCATTACTTAAATACAAATCAAGTAAAAAACTCATCTAGAAAGATAAACTCAATAGTAACTACTACAAAGTAGCAAATGATAGCACAGGCCCATTAAGGCATCACCGTCCTCTTGAAATAGCCTCTTCCATCTCACTGGGAGATGAAGGAAATAGCTCTATGTATCGACTCCCAAGGGTCATTCTGTCCTTTGCCATTGCTGCTTTTGAATCTTCAGCATTTTCAAATTCGACATAAGCCTCCCCCGAAGGTCTGCCCTCTGAATTCATTATAATATGAATAGAATCCTCTAACAGCACAAAATCCTTAAAGAAATCGATTATATCATCCTTACTAGCAGAAAATGGCAATCCCCTTAATCGCAATATCCCAGTATGCTCAGCTGAATCTTTTCCTTCATATGATTTAGCCCTAAAACTACTTCGTCGTGGTGAACCACCATGGCTATCTGAAACCTCATTTGCAATTGCCTTGTAGTATTCCTGCCTCTTACTTCTGAAAACCTCAACATATCTCCTACCCATGTTCTGCCTGTTTCTTTGAAGAGCAAAGTCAACTTGAAGAGGATATCCCAGAACACAGAAGGCTTCCCCAGTGAACTTGCCACCTTTGTGAACGAAAAGAACATCAACTATGTCTAGACCATGAAAGAACTCAGCAACATCAGTTTCAGTACAATCAAAGGGAAGGCCACGCAATCTAACAACAGGAAAAGGAGGAGGCTGGCTGACATATCCATACGGAGATGGATTGTACAAAAAAGTTGAACCAGGAGAAGTGCCATAGAATGAAGATCCTGGATCAACAAGTCGCTGACGTTTAGCAGCCATTTCACGCCCATCAGCTCCATCAGCAAATTTACTGACCATAGCAGAAATTGAGAAATTCAGTATCAGTAGTACACAAAAAAATCTAAATTTTCTAGGACAATTTAATTTTCCTTCAATTGCTACTGTTTAGACAGCTATGATAAACAGAGTTTCACATTAATTCTGAAAGTGGAAGAGAACTCTATCTCCAACTAATGATTTTGAAAATATTAGGCTGAATATTGTAAATAAATCAACTGGTTTTGTTAGATCCACAAAAATTTATCTGAAATTGAGACAGTATTAAAGGTAAAAATTCATTACATTAAAGGCAATGTAGTCCCTACCATTTATCATCACTAGTGTCCTGAAAATGTTACAATTTCAGGACAAAAGAAGCCACTGTAAAATTTATCAAAGCTCACGGGAGTAACAGTCAAATGTTTAAATAAAAGGGGAAAAAAAGAAAAAAAAGAAAGAGTAATGACCAGAACCACCCCTTCTTTGATGTCTCCACTCCCTAATTAAATGTGACATCTATAACAAGGAGACACACCCCCTATGTAGACCTACAATAAAAGGAAATTTATTAAATTACTCAACATGACAACTCAAACTGGTAATTATAAAAGGACCCAGGAAAATTTACTTACGCTGAATCCCCATATTTTGGCCATTCTATTACCATAGTAGTTGACATGACATATACATATACAAGCAAATACTTAAATTTCCAACCTAACAATGATAATTAAATGCAGTTAGTTATTCAACAATAACAAAAACAACAAACAAAACCTTATCCTACTAGAAATAAATAATTTTATCTTTCTGATAAAATATTTAGATACTAAACAGTTTTAGTGGTTCTATAGTAATTATTGTTCAGAGTGACGATGATAGAAGTTTTGACGACCAAAAAAAAAATCTCCTTGAAAAACATAACACTTCAAATCAGAAGAGGATTCAGCATAAAACACCAAAAATTATACCAAATACTTTGATTAGTCTTCAGTAATTGCTCATTACTAATATGGTAAAACAGTGCTACTTGACGCAATAAGACTTGTAGAATATAACAACATGATGAACCTTATAAACTTTAAATAAATCAAGATCTCACTACACGCATTGGTCTTCTTCATTCAATAAAAGTAGAGGTTCCAACAAGAAGAAGCCAATAAAAGCCTACTTACTTCCGACAGTCTGATCTGATGGGGACCAAAATAGCATATCATTCCTAAATAAACATGAAAACAAATAACTAGCCCAGAGAAACAATGAAACCTCAAGAAAAACTTGTATTCAGGCTACACCTAAATGGCTTTAACTTACAAAGATAAGTTTAAACTTTAAAGTTACCAAAACTTGTCAAATGGCAACCTAAGTAGGCTGGCATACTACTTTTATCTTATGGGGCAAAATGAAGAATGTAATCAAAGAAAGGAAGAGCATAAAGATGGAAGCAAATAATAATTCATCAAAATCAAATACCAAACTGTCTGTAAAGAATATTGGAATGACTTAAGTCATTGATAAATAAACTATGAGTATAAGATAGATCAGAGGGCATAACTTAATATATAATTCAACTTTGGTCTTAACAGTAGTCTTACACTCATCTTTGGGTCTAATCCTATCCTAAGTTTACCTACTAGCCTAATACTATAATATTCAAAATTGATCGATCAAGTCACTATTACTATATAATCACTTTACATATAAAACAAAATAGCATGGACAAACAAAGATTTTCGCCAATGCACCAATAACCAAAATGCTCTTATTTACAAAGAATTTCTCAAACTGCAAGACAGATCAAATATAAGGGCCTGCTTGATTTCCCTAAAATTTGGCAACATAATAGAAAATAAGAGGCAAGAGGCAAAAGACCACAGTAATTCTCCTCCCAGTATTTTTAACTTAGTGCAACCCATCACAAACTATTTGCAAAGAGATCATATATCACTGTATTACCTACCACCCAATACCAAAGTTTAGAAGAATGTTTCATAAACATATCATTGTCTATAAAAATCTCAAACCCTGTTAAACAGGCAGTCTGCTGAAAAGATTTTTGAAATATTGAATAATTGTATATCCTCAACGATTTCCGTGAAATACTGTATGGTGGTAGAGAATTTACAAAGTGATATGAACTGCAAAATCAGCAAAAGGTGAGCAAATAATGATTTGTAGATAAAAATTGAAGAGCACATTATACCACAGGTGTCAAGATTTCAATATTTTGGATCAATTTTACAAAATAATAGAGAGATTGATAGAGATGTCATACACAGGATTTAAGTTGAGTGGATGAAATAGAGAAATGTCTTGAAAGTCATTTATAATCATAAAATATCTAACAAACTTGAAGAGAAGTTTTACCGAACTGCTATAAGACTAGCTATACTTTATAGTAGTACATGTTGGGCTTTTAAAGATCAATAGAAATAAAAAATGGAGGTGATAAAGATGAAAATGTTAAAATAGATAAGTGGACATGTAAGAAAAGACAAGATTCAGAATGATTGCATTTAAGAGAGAATTGGTATTGCAACTATTGAAGAGGAAATGACGAAAACTCGATTCCGGTAGTTTGGGCATGTGCAAAGAAGACCGTTAGAAGCTCTAGCGAGAAAAGTTGATTAAATGGTTCTTAGTCCAATGAATAGAAATAGAGAAAAACCAAAAAAAACACTTATAGAAGTTATCAAAAGGGATCTTCGGTTAAATGTTATTTCCCAAAACTTGATTGTAGATAGAACTCATTAGTACTGTTTAATCTATGTAACTAATCCCACCTAATGAGATAAAACTCTATTTGTTGTTGCTATTGTACTATATGGTAGTAGAGTTGTAGTTCTTAGCTATGTAAGAAACATTTATTGCTCCTAAAACATTTATTGCTCCTAAATTGACACAAATGTCAAATGTATTTGTCGTCTTATAAGGGGAAATAGAGGCAAATATAATTTACCTGATGACACTAACTTTAACTTATTTCTCATGCCTTGACAATATCTTCATGGAGCACATGTAAGGGTGCAAAAGATAAAGTACCAAGTCAACACCCACAAAGTTAGGTCAGCAAACATCTTAGTAGAACGAGTCATGCCAAACAACATAACACTAAACATTTAGTGTCAAAAAAGGAGTAACAACATACAGCCAAGCCGATGAAAGTAACTAGGTAAGAAAAACCCTACTCCTATCCAAATTAAGAAAGCAAGGATCAAACTGACGCTCCAGTAACTCTACCTGTACAGTTAGATGGCCTTGAATAGGTAATTAATGAGAACCATCATATTTAAGCTTAAAGTAAAATTTTCAAGACAGACATGACAACAAAGGATATCAATCTTTTAGTTTCATCAATCAAGCTATTATTGAATTCACTTATCATAATTCAGGATCATCCCGAACAGTATATGTCAGCTTTGCTTCCTCACTTTCATAAGAACATCAGCAACCAGCAAGTATCAAAATTAATTGCCCAGTTTTTAGCCTTTGATTGGAATAGATAAAAGTGGTGCAAATAAATAAAAGGAATGAAAATTAGGGCTGAAAATAATATTACCTATTCACCTTCTTCAAAAAGCTAAGGTAAATGGGGGAGAAATGAGATGAAAAGAATAACACTAGGGATGAAGATGGAAAAGTTTTGATAGTGAAGAGAGATATCAAAGAAAGATCCAAGAGTTAACTTTACAAATTATTCAATGAAGGGCAGAAAACAAGTGCAGATAAGGAGAGTTTAAATACTAGGAAAAAGGATCAAAATTATACCTTTTATCGTAGAATTTGAGTGTCTAAGGTATAGGAAACACTAAAAAAGATGGATAACAATAATATTATTGGGTTGAATAACATACCTATTGAGGTTTAGAAATGTTAATGGAAGAAAGGTATAATGTGGCTCACTAAGTCAATGTGAAAAAGGTATATTCGAACGATACAAGATATGTATGATAAGTAACAACTAGTGTGAAAATTCACACTAGCATGACAAAAGACTGTTCAATAACAGTGGGTCTGCACCAACGCTCAACCTTGAGTCATATTTTTTTAGTCTTAAATGTACTTATAAGGCACATCCAAAAGGTAGTGCCTAAATGCCAGGCTTATGCGGATGACATGGTCTTAGTGCAAGAGTCAAAAGAATGAGCAAATTCTACACAAGTGTGGAGGGAGATTTTGAAATCAAAGGGCTTACAATTAAGTATGACCAAAATAGAGTACATGCAGTGCAAGTTTAGTAATAACAATGATTTTGGAGGTGAAAAGTAGGGATCCCGTTGTATGACAGGTGTCACACTTTAAATATCTTAGATTGATCCTACAAAGTGATAGAGAGATTGATGAGAATGTCACATATAGGATTCAAGCTAAGTGGATAAAATGAAAAAATGTCTTAAAAGTCATTTGTAATCACAAGACACCAATCAAATTTAAAGAAAAGTTTTATTGAACTGCTATACAATTAGAAATATTATATGGTAATGAGTGTTGGGTAATAAAGTGCCAACAAGAGCAAAAAATGGAAGTAACATAGATGAGAATGCTAAAGTGGATGTGTGGGCATAAAAAAAAAAGATAAGATTAGTAATGAGTGCATTTAAAAGAAAGTTGGCATAGTAGTTATTGAAGAGAAAATGACGAAAACTCATTTAAGGTGATTTGATCAAGTAAGAAGAAGGCCAGTAGACACTCCGGTTAGAAAAGTCAACCAAATGAAGAGTGATCCAATTAAAAGGGGAGAAACACCTACGAAGACTTTAAGGGAAACTTAAAAGTAAAAAACTTCTATATACATAATCTCTAAAGATTTGGTTTTTGATAAATATAATGACGTTGTTTGATCCATAAAGTTGGCCCCACTGTCAAGGCCATTGGCAACAACCTTTAAAATCTTACAAAAGGCGTGGAAAAGCACTCATACATTGGCTTGGCACATGCCCAAAGATGAGGATCCAATTTGGGAGCTTAATCAAAAGTTAATATTTATTTAATTCTGAATTAGGGGTATTTTGGCAATTTTCGCAATATTGTCAATGTATTTTCCCAGCCTATTTTATGGATTTTAGTAGTAATAGACTTTGGGTTTGTTTGGGCTTGTTTTTATATTATTTAGGCATTTTTATGCTTATAGGATTTGGACTTGGGCCCTAATCCGTGTCCTTATAAAATTAGGATTACTTTTCTTCTAAGTTAAGTCATACAAGGCTTATTTAAACACTTGTGTATTTCTTTTCAAAATAGAGTTTAATTTTATGATAGTTATTCAGAATTCTGCCTTGATTGTGTGATGCAATCAAACCTTAAGTGTGAATCCTAGGTTTCTTCTTATTCTCCTCCTAATTTTCTGCACTCTTTCTTACATCAAAACCCTAATCTCAGCCCCTATTCACAGCCATAAACGCTAACCTAATTGACCTTAATAACCCATCCTATTGCCATCAAAACATCCCTTTCTTCGCACACAAACCCTAATCTATCAATTCCCAACTTTTCTACTCTTCCTCAATCCTTAACACCCTGTTTACAGGCAAGTTCCTTGTTGTCCTACATCAATTTTTGGTATCAGAGCCTTATTGCCTATCATGACTATCTGCTCTAGTAGAACCATTAGAGGAAGAATGAATGATTATTTCTTTATGAAATTAGAGAGCATCTGCAAAATTTATATGTTCGTGTTACAAATCTTGAAGTTAGAATCCCCCAACATGAAGCTAGAGAACAACAGCAAAAAAGCAACAATGGGGAGAATAATAATGGAGAGAATCCAAAAGAAGATCCACTTGAGAATGAACAAATAAGGCAAGAACTATTGCGTCCATTAATTGAGTGGCGTAGAGGACATGTAGAATATTATCAACCCTATAATACAGGAGGTGATATCACAAAAAAGGTAAGGATACAAGTTCTAGATTTTGAGGGAAAACTAGATCCTACTGCTTGGCTTACTTCCGTTAAGGAAAATTTTGATTGGTATGATATGAGGGATGAAAGGAGGGTAAGGTTTACTTGGATGAAGCTTATTGGACTAGCTAAAGTATGGTAGCCAGGTGTTAAAAACACTATAAGGAGGCTTTGGTAGGCTCCAATCAGCACGTGGGAAGAGATGAAAGCCAAGGTCAAAGAGAAGTATATGCCCCTCAATTATTATGACAAGTTATGTGACAAACTTGTTTCTTTAAAACAAGGCAACACGATAGTTGCTGTGTATATGCAAAAGTTTGATAAGATAATGACTTAAAGACAAATTATGGAGGATCCATGTGAGACTCTTAGCTCAATTTAAAGCTGGTCTTAGGAATGACATAAAGCAAGAATTCTTGCAACAGCTAATATATGGGCTGGAGCATGCATTCCAAGTGGCTCTTGACTTGAAGGAATACTGCTGGTATACAGCAACCAAGAAAGTTGGGTTTCAATCTACGAGAACTACATCTAACAAGCTAAATGAGATGAACCAAGACAAGTTCAACTCCACTCAACAAAACATGCGCCCTTATTCTACTAAGCCCTCTTCTAATAAGGCTGATTCTAAGAGCAAAAGCATTATTTGCTTTAAGAGTGAAGAACCTGGTCACATGGGTTACCAGTGCCCAGTGAAGAAAAGTTTGCATGTGGAAGAAGATGAAGATCAAAAGAATGATCAAGAGGAGGATGAGTTCAATTTTGGAGGTGCCTTAGATTCTGGAGACTTGGAAGATGAGGAGGAAGACACCTCATTAGCTGCTATCGTTCAACTCATTCTAGCTGCCCCACAAGTAGATGAAGAAGATTGAAGGCACACTTCAATTTTTCAAACTTTGGTTTAATGTGATAATAAAGCCAAGAAGCTTATCATTGATTGTGGAAGTTGCATAAATGTTGTTTCAGCCTCTACAATTGAGCAACTCAAACTTCCTACTGAGCCACACCCACATCTTTTCAAGGTAGCATGGATTGATAACACTTCTATTCCGGTAAGTCAAAGGTGCCTTGTTTCATTTGCCACTCCATCTTATCGCGATTCTATATGGTGTAATGTTATCCCCATGAAGGTTGCACATATTCTTTTAGGTCGCCCATGGCTTTAAGATCTTAATGTGCAGTATAATGGAAAAGAAAACACTTATAGTTTTATGTTTTGTAAGAAAACAATGGTGTTGAAGCCTATGACTACGGCTGTAATAAAAAAAAATATGAGAACCCACTTTCAAAGGCTAACATAAGTAGCAAGAAGTCCCTCAATATCTTGACCAAAAGGCAATTCCAAGTAGAGAGCAACAAAGCTGGAGTTGTCTTTATTGTAGTTGCACGAGAAGTGGCTGAGACAAATTTAAACAATGCTTTAAGCATGCCTCCAGAAGTTGGCAAGTTGCTGTCTAATTTTTCTGATGTGATGCCTGACGAATTACCCAATGAACTACCGCTATTAGGGAATATCCAGCATGCAATTGATTTGATTCAAGGGTCACAGTTGCCTAACCTACCAGCATACCACATGAATCCAAGTGAATACATTGAACTTAAAAGACAAGCGGATTTGTTTGTGAAAGTTTGAGCCCTTGTGTTGTTCCTACCCTGCTTACACCGAAGAAGGATGGAACTTGGGGTATGTGTGTGGATAGCCGTGCCATTAACAAGATAACAATCAAGCATCGCTTTCCTATTCCACGACTAGATGACATGTTAGATGTCATGGCTAGTTTTACAGTGTTTTCAAAGATTGATTTGAAGAGTGGGTATCACCAAATACGCATAAGGCCCGGAGATGAATGGAAGACAGCATTCAAGACAAAGGATGGACTTTATGAATGGCTAGTTATGCCATTTGGTCTCTCCAATGCTCCAAGCACTTTCATGTATTTCATGACACAAATATTTCAGCCTTTCATTGGTCACTTCCTTCTTGTGTACTTTGATGATATTTTAATTTACAGCAAGAACAAAGTGGATCATCTCTCCCACCTTCAACAAGTTATGAGAGTTCTACACTAGGAAAAGTTGTATGTAAACTTGAAGAAGTGCTGTTTTATGACCTCCACTATGGTATTTTTGGGATTTGTTGTTTCTTCAAGAGGAATAGAGGTGGATTTAAGGTCAAGGCAATTAAAGAGTGGCCCATTCCTAAAAATTTGCAAGAAATTTGAAGCTTTGATGGGTTAGCCACATTCTATCGGTGATTTATAGAGTTTCAGTAGCATAATGGCACCTATTACAAATTGCATGAAGAAAGGGCAGTTTGTTTGGTCCAAAAGTCTGAAACAAGATCTGGCAAGGGTTGTTTCAAAATGTCGTACTTGCCAAATTTCTAAGGGAAAGAAGAAGAATACTGGCCTTTACATGCCATTACCCATTCCACTTGAGCCATGGCAAGACCTTAGCATGGATTTTATCTTAGAGTTGCCTAAAACTCCTAGGGGTCATGATTCTATATTTGTGGTGGTGAATCGTTACTCAAAGATGGCCTACTTTATTCCATGTGCCAAGATTTCCGATGCACTCCATATTGCTAAACTCTTCTTTAAAGAAGTAGGTCATCTCCATGGGTTACCCCTAACCGTTGTCTTGAATAGGAATGTGAAGTTCATAATCTATTTTTGGAAGACCTTATGGAAAATGCTAGGCACTCAATTGAAATATTCATCGGCCTTCCATCCTCAAACAGATGGACAAACAGAAGTTATAAAAACAAGTTTCATTCTAGTGTTGAAACTAAAGCTTTTGCCAAGCACATTTGAGAGTTGCATGATGAGATTCATAGAAAGATTGCCTTAAGCAATGAGTGCTACAAAAACAAGGCTGATTTGAGGAGATGGTTTGCTGAATTTGAGGAGGGAGACCTTGTTATGGTGTGGGTCAGACCTGAATGCTATCCTAGAGGAGTTTTAAAAGGCTTCACTCAAGGAGACCTGGTCCTTTCAAGATTATTACGAAGATCAACTCTAATGCCTATATGCTTGACTTGCTAGATGAAATGCGTATTAGCAATGTCTTTAATGTTGAAGGCCTCACTTTATCATGATGACAATGCAATACCGAATGGCACAATGATTGCTCGGCTGCCACTAGCACCTCGTTTAAAGGAAGAAATTGAAGATGTTGTTGATCACCAAGTGGTTTCCACCATACAGGGTGGCTACCAAAAGTTGGTCATCCACTTTCAGATTGCACATGGATTATTGATAAAGAATTTTAGACTCTTGCCCCAGGCCTCTATGATCAATTCCATGCTTTTAACTCACCGGGTTCAAGTTCTTCCAAGCTAGGGAGAGATAATGTAGGCTATTGGCAATAGCTTTTAAAACTTACAACAAGTGTGGAAAAGCTACTCAAACATTGGCTTGGCACATGCCCAAAGATAGGGATCCATTTTGGGAACTTAATTAGAAGTTAATATTTATTTAACTCTCAATCAAGGGTATTTAAGTAATTTTGCAGTATTTTCAATGTATTTTCCCAGCTTATTTTATGGATTTTAGTAGTAACAAACTGGGTATGTTTGGGCTTGTTTTATATTATTTAGGCATTTTAATACTTATAGGATTTGGGCCCCAATCCTTGTTCTTATAGGATTAGGATTCCTTTTCTTGTAGGTTAAGTCATAGGAGGCTTATTTAAACACTTGTTATTTCTTTTCAAAGTAAAATTTGATTTTATGAGAGTTATTCAGAATGTTGTCTTAATTGTGTGATGTGATCAGACCCTAGGTGTGACTCCTAGATTTCTTCTTCTACTCCTCCTAATTTTCTACACTCTTCCTTACATCACCTAATCTCAGCCCCTGTTCGCAGCCATAAACACTAGCCTAATTGACCTTAATAACCCATCCTATTGCCATCAAAGCATCCCTTTCTTCACATACAAACCCTAATCTATCAATTCCCATCTTTTCTACTCTTCCTCAGTCCTTAACACCCTGTTTACAGCCATGTTCCTTGCTGTCCTACGTCATCACCTCATGGAATATGGCTTTGTTTATTCTTGATCCTTTCAGATCCATTTACTCGAAAAATGGAGAGAAATCGAAGAACAAATAACAAGATCAGATGGTAGTATGATAGACTAATTTTCATAAAAAGTCACAGGTAAGTTCATAACTTTCATAAACTCCCTACTTGTACTTCGCTCGTTTATAAAGAAATGCCACTTACAGACCAACCTTTTTATGCCTCACTTACACCTCTCGGTATACATTTTTTTATCAATCAAAGTCACTTACATCAATCAGTTGTTCTAACTGGGTCGATGGCACAAACAAGAATTGTAAGGAACGTGTGAAATAAAGAGTGTGCAAGCAGCATTTCTCCAATGGTTAAATCTTGAATACTTGTCCTTCACTAGTTGTACGCTTCTTTGTACTATCACTGAGCAAGAGGTTTAGACAGGAACATTCTAAAAATCCATCTCCACCTATTACCTCTAAGAGCAATACAGACATGGGTAATGCTGAGACCTCAGAGAGTAAAGATCCTAACCATAATGAACTCTTCTACTGAGATGCCACCTACAAATGTGCTTAGGCAAATACATAACATCATACTTAATACTGTGAAAATCAGAATTAAGTTGATACCAACAATCAAAGCTAAAAAAAAACAAGAGGAGTAAAAACAAAAAGCTGAAAAGGGAGAATGCTTTTCCTTACATGAGCTTATTACTACTTTTGTTTAAGCTTTTGTTTTATTTTTTGGATAAAATGTAATATTTTAAAGGTGAGCAAGCTAATTTGAAGGCAAGCCGTAAGAATAGAAAGAATAAAGTAGAATCTTTCCGAACTTCATTTCTTAGCCATTTACTTTTCACTCATCTTATTGTATTATCATAACTTGGCATTGTGAAAACTTTACGGCCATGAAATGTCATTGTTTCTTGACAACTATGCCAATTCAGATAACCTCCGTATAATTACTTAACTCTATACTAAGAATTCCAAATCATTTCTGTGGAAATCAATTGGAATAGTGCTTCAAATTTCTACCTTGCTTTCTTATTGCACAACAACTCATTTCAAAGATACAAGGTTACCATTTGTAACCTATGATGCATAGACACAAATTCAGGATAGTCAGACAGAGAATTAAAAATACAAAGATATGACACAGCACAAACATATGTATTATAAAAATATATAAATACAAAACTCACATACCTCGAAGTATTTGGTATCTGTTCCAATAATTTCAAAAGCACCTAGTATCTACAATGTGTCAAATATTAAAATTCAATTATTTTATTATAGATAGTATACTATTAAGAGGTGCGAAAGTGTTCGTATAAGAAATGTCTCTTAAATATACACAGCCACCTTTATATGTGTAATTCTTCAGCTTGCAACCGGCTAGAATTTTGACCAAGTTCTTGCAATGAGGGACAGATGGAGAAGCTTAGATTGCATTTAGAAAACCATACTTTGCTTTAGAAATGGTATCGATAAAAGGCAAAGTTAAGTTCAGACAAAACTTGCCATATAAACAGAAAGACAGAATGGGGAAGAAAAGATAATGTATATTATATAACCAAGGAAACTAGGTTAGCACAAGTTGCTGCCTCGCGCTGAGTAGAATGAGTCCGTAAAATTCAAGAGAAATAAACAATAAATTCAATTTGGACAATTGAGACGAGCGGTAAGACATCTAAAATTGAAAATTAAAAGCAAAATATTTTCTGGGCAAATTTGTGATGATGTGCACGGTAAAGCCACGGAGACTTCAGCAGACAATTATAGAATATTCTAAGCTACAATAACAAGTGCGGTAGATATGAAAACTACACCAACTGCAAGTTAATGGCTCTGAAGTTCATTCTAAGCTTATAACACATTAAATGCAAATTCGTCAGAGTGGATATAGTTATGGACCTCTACAATTGACAATTCCAAACAGTTTCGAACCCAAGCATATTTTCCCCAAAAAAAAAACGAAAAAGCAAAATCTTGTGAGGGAACGAAGTAAAAATAAAAAGTCCGCAAAAGCAATTACAAGAACTAATGACAAAAATCTAAGATTGGAATGAAATAGAAATAGCACGAATCTCAATTAATATTCAAAACTAACAAATAGAGAGTAAAGAAAAACAAAAATAAGTGACAAAACCGAAGATTGCAGAACAAGGCTCATACCCTCTGTAGAACATGCTAGAAACTTGTGTTGTAATTCTGCGAGAACCGCCTGACGTTTTCTGAACGGGTTTGTGTCGAGCCCAGGAATTCGAAGATGCAGTAAATAGGGGGGAGTTGCGTGAGAGCACGCACGATTACGTTTTGTTGGTGTTGGGTTTCAATTTTGGGTCGGGTAATACGGTAGTAAGTCCGTATCAATAAACTGGGACCCGAGAGTTCATCCAAAAAAGGGACCCGAGACTTGTCCGGCATCTACTCAAACTTCCTCTTTTTTTTATATGGTTGGAGTTTCTACTCAACTCTTATCCTTTTACATTTTATGCTCAGTTGTGCACGTCATTACACTTCACAGTTTACGGTAGTAATAATTACTAGACTAAAATCCTCTTTTGGTCCTTCAAAGATGAACAAATTTTTATTTTAGTCTTTCACTGTTAAATTTTTCTATTTTGGTCCTCCAGAGATCAATTAACTTCTATTTTAGTCCCTCATTGTTAAAAATTCCTAATTAAGTCCTCCAAAGATTGAAATTGATATCAATCAAGTCCTTCAATTAGGATGATTGCTAACAAGGTCAAAATTGCTGACATGTCATGCTAATGTGACAGAAATTGCTAGCGTGTCATATTGACGTAGCAGAAATTGCTGACGTATCATGCTGATGTGACAGAATTTGGATGACGTGGCATGTTGACAAGGCAAAAGTTGCTGACGTGGCAGGGTTTTGGCTGACGTGTCATGATGATGTGGCTGAATTTGGCTGACGTGGCATGCTGATGTCAGCAGCCACGTCAGCCAGTTTGCCACGTCAGCATGATATGTCAGCAATTTTGACCTTGTTAGCAATCATCCTAATTGAGAGACTTGATTGATATCAATTTCAATCTTTGGAGGACTTAATTAAGAATTTTTAACAACGAAGGACTAAAATAGAAGTTAATTGGTCTCTGGAGGACCAAAATAGAAAAATTTAACAGTGAGGGACTAAAATAGAAATTTGTTCATCTTTGAGGGACCAAAAGAGGATTTTACTCTAATTACTATGATTGTGGAGATAATTATCTGTGTATATATTGCCGTTAGTGTGATATCCGAAGGTTAATTGTCTTGTCTCCGAAGGTTAATATCATTAGTTTGATATCCGCTAGTTGTACGTTTCATAATATTGTATCTATATGATATAATTTATGTACACTTTAAATAAATTTTTAACAGTAAAAATTATATATGGGCATTACTATTTCATCCAAAAAATACCTATAATTCATTCTTTCAAATGGGCATGCATATTTTATATACATAATTTTAGTAATTATATTCAAAATTAATTATACTCACATGTACAGTAGAATCAATGCTTTGTACATCGCTATTTTTTTTGTAAAGGATCTTAGTTTATAAAATATCAACTTTCTTGGATTGCAATGAAGCCTTTAGAAGTACTCACTTCAGCCATCACAAATTTTGCAGAATTATTCATATAATTGTAGACTGAATAAGCTAATGCAAAGAAGCTTGTATGTAAATGTATTTAACACAAACTAAATCAATATTATCATGAAAAAAAATTAATCTACATACAACTAATTTAATTAAAAATGGAAAGTAGTAATTCTTTCAAGGGACAGATGACAATTGCTATTTAATTTTAAGGAAAAGTAACATCAGTCTTGCCCAACACAACCACATTTTATCACAATCAAAAAAAAAAAAAAAGGAAGGAAAGATCAAAAGAGGGCGAGAAGGAATGAGAACATTCTACAAAGTGAAAATTTTGCAACAACTCAGTCGATAATGTTAAAAGATTGGTGCGCCGATCGACAATCATTTACTTGACTGTCACAATCTAGCAGCTCATCATATGAAGCAGGATATGGACATATGGACTTGGATGGCTTTTGTTGCTCCTTCAAAGTCGTTGAATTGTTAATAAGCTAATGCTCTTTTTTTTCTTTTCTTCTTTTTTATGTGTCGGAGGCCAACGAAGTGGGCGGTTTATTAGAATATGCTACATAGAATTTAATGAAGATGTAACAACACTAATAAAAGGGCTGTTATAGAATCACTTTTCATTTCGTTCGCTTAAATACATATTTATTTATTTTCAATGATTAATAATGCAAATTGTCCACATGCATCTACCAAGGAGATGGGGGTCAAAATATACAAAATCTTCTATTCTTATAAATTTTGCATAAAACTCTTGTCAATTTATAAAATATTGTAATATACTCTTTTTGTCTATTTTCTCATCCAAAGAATAACAAAAATTTCAAAAAATGGTTATACCCCAAGTTGACCTATGAAAAATTCCTATAATGCTCCTCAAAAAATTGAAATTCCTAAGAGAGTCATTTACAATCCACCAAAAGTTGCAGAACGTTAATTGCAACTTGTATTAAAATTGAAGTGAGGGTCCAATGAAATTAATAATAAATTGTAATAGGGTTATTCCCACTAGACAACCTTGGGTTTAACCATTTTTTTGAGATTTTCATCACTATTTAGATAGAAAAATAGATGAAATGGTATATTATAATATTTTATAAGTTTAGAAAGGTTTTGTGCAAAAATTAAAAGTATAAAAGAGTTATTTGCAAACAACCTTAAGTACAAGCTTTGTGCATTTTAGTCTAGAGTTTTAATATAGATGCAACAACACTAATGAAGGGGTTGTTAGAGAATCCTTTTCATTTCCTTCCCTTAAATGCATATTTATTTATTTTGAATGATCAAGAATGCAAATTGTTCACATGCTTCTACCAAGGAGCTGGGGATATGACCCATGAGTATATTTCAGTTTTTCAATACTATATTTATATATTTAGATTTTAGTTAAGTGATGGCTAATTTTTCTTTTATTTTGGGATATTCCTAAAAATAAAACATATACTCTTCGATGGAAGGATGTATATCATTTTTGTTGGATTGATTGATTAAAAGCTGCGGTTGTTTATTCGAAACCATCCCATCAACTTCACCATAGAACATTTTTATTGCTCCAAAAGGAAAGCCTACTAGTGCGAGCTACTCATCAACCATTGACATATCAATTGTAAAAGAAGTTTTCTCTGCTATTCTTTATGCTGTTAAGTAAAATTGATGTTACTAAAGTCAGTTCCAATGATTTAAGGTACAATGGACCCTGATCATGAAAGTAATTTTGAAGGAAGTTCCCCACAAAGAATTACTTCAACAGAGTTAAAACCCCTGGTTTTTTACTTATCCCTCACTTGGAACCACTTTAATTTCCCTTCACAACGTCCATCTTCTATTCGTCTAGTGGGAATGTCAAACACAATTCCAATCTATGATGGCTACACAAACAACTCATCATGACTAACAGGAGGATCACCTTTATTTGGACCATATACAATGATATAATCCCTTTTTAAATATTTTAATAAAGCCAGATGATTAGTCACATATTTCTGTTTCTCTTTTTTGAACTATTCTGACCCACCCCAGAAGCATGTTGAATTAGTTCATTGTGCAAATAATCGCATTTTATCTAGTTAAGATAGTAGGGGCAAGTGAAAGTCTCGAGAATTTCACATTGTGACTTCCATTTTTATGTTCTTCTTGATATTTATCTTCTTACTCACTTATTTAAAATTCACTTATATAAGTATCCTCTTCTAAGTTGCAATTCATTATAGTTCCTCTTAGGCTTAATATTATAGTACTTGAAAGTTAAAATATTGAGCTAATACTGACTATTGTAATTTTGCTTTATAGATTACCATCATTTGATATTATTGTGTAAAAGATTTCTCCAATTTCATAATTGAAGAAAAGGTTGAATCTGAAAATAAAGTTTATTATAGTCACCTACAATTTAGTGAATACTTTAAACTAAGCATGAACAAAATTGGTAAAGAACCAAAAATAACAACACGTAAATTATGTTTACTAAAATGAGAGGAATTTGATAGCCAATGGTGTTCTGAATAACATGTAATTTCCTACTACTTGCATATAGAATGGAAGGAGTAGAGGCATTTCCCTTTCTTTTCCTATGTTGTAATCCACTAACACTTTCAATCCTAGTTAGGAGAGCAGAACTGAAATGTTAGTGGCCTCAAACACTTTGTTACCATTACAAACACCTCTAAAGAAATAGTACTAGAAAATCACCCATTACTAATGAATTTTTTGGTTGGTAAAAATAGGAAATTGATCAAAAAAGTATTTTACCAAGGGATCTAATCTCACAACATAAGTGGCATTGGAAATTTTTAGTGAGAGATTTTTTAATCCTTGGAAAGTTAGTGACAGATTGCACTTAGTAAAAAATAAAAATTTACTAATAAAAAGCATTACAAAAAAAAAAAATCATTTTACGAAGGTAATTTGAATTTTACCAAGGAACTAATCCTTGAGTAAAAGTATTTTATTAAAAGATAAATTTTTAAAATACACTTACCAATACTGAGGAATTTACACCCCTTGCTAAAAATCTTAGAAACCATGATTTTCCGTGGGATAAAACAATCCCTCAATAAATTCATGAAATGATCATTGATTTTTACCAAGTGATTTTATTCCTCAATAAATGAAAATATTTTTAAAAATATTTTAAAAATATTTTTAAATTAAAAGATTTTTAAAGTATCATATATTTAAACAAAATAAATACAAAACAGAAGTTAATATTCATATAATAAGCAAATATTATAAATTTATGTAAATATTGCAATAAAATTATCCAAACATGACAATCAAATTTATACATAAAACTATGATAAGTAGAATGTGTCAAGAGGATTGGCATGATCAGGAAAGCCATTAACAAGAGAACTGTTAAAGTCGTGATCATCATTGTTAGTTTTAGATGAGTCATTGAATGGGGGATTACAATGACATATAGCTACGTGTTTTTGGCATTGTTGTCACTGAGGTGGATATGGGTGGCTAAAGGCAAATGATCTAAGACCAACATTGTTAGTTTGCTCAACAAATTGCGCCTATTGACTTCCAATTGAGCCATTTGCATTGCATTCATCTCTTCCTATTGTCATAATAGTTGTTCCCTTTTCTTGTCTCATCTCCTCTCTCACTTTTCTTCTCATCTAGGCCGAAATCACTTCCATGACATGGATCCAATTGACTTGGAAGAGAAGCTCTACAATGCTGAGTTAGGAACAAAATTTATAGAGGGCTATGCGCTCATCCCATAACATGCCCCTTATAAACTCCACAAACTGATTGTGTCCAAATCTCATCTTGGTTGATGGGTTGGGCTACATGCAAGCTCTCGCCAGATCCCTCCAGATATTCATGTGAAAACTAAGATAAGCATTGAACTTCAGCTATGAACTGCTCCTATAACAAAACTAATAAATTGCTATTAGTATATTGTTTTAACTAAATATGAAATTAAGTAACATTTAAAATGTTCAAATAGTGGAATAATTTATGTAGCTCCTTTCAGCTCATGGCTCCACCCAAGACTTGTCTTTCTTGTTTTGACGGGAGAATTCAAAGAGCTCACCTTGATTAGGCAGGTGGCCTCTACTGTTGAATGTTGCACACATGTGGTCATTGTGGGCATCATCAAGGGCAATCAATTTCTAAAACAAAAAAGAAAAAATTATCAAGCTTCCACGATTTCACTAAAATTAATATAAACTTGAAAAATATTTAACATATCCTTTACTCACCATACCAAATATAGTGAGTTTCTTTTGATATCTACCTGCACGTTTGTACAGTGTGTCAAGCTTTGACTTCATCACAATACTCAAAGCATGTGTGCCTAGGTGTAGAGAGGTTCTAGATATTGAAAGTCAGAAAAGAAGTCAATAATAATAGTAAATAAAAAATCATAATACTTCTTGAATTATAATTAATATGCACCTCAAATGAAAAACATATGTAAATTTCCTGTCAGGCAAAATAATTGGCCTATAATTTGAACCTTGCTCCTCTTCATGTTGAGGAGATGGAGAAGGAGTGGAAGATGTATGTGGAGGCTTTGATAGAGTTGTAGCAGATGGTGTAGCAATGAGATGGGTAGATGTATTAGGTTGATACTCACGCGTAGGTATTATAGTAACCTGTGGAGACTTCCATGGATCCTAATTAATAGTATTGGTCCAAGAGGACCTAGGCCTTCTACCTATCTTGGTGGGCCGACTCTTTTTTCCCTTATTGTGATAAGAGTATGACATCTCTAATACCAATAACTTAGATTTATAATAAATCAGGCTCAAAACATAAGGGAATTAAACATCAATAGTATTAAAACAAATTAATTTTAATACAACATAAATAACTTAACCAATAATTTAATTTACATATCTTGCACAAATAAATAATTAAATTGTAATACGATTATACAACTCTCAAAATCTATAATAAAGTATATAACTTAGTTACTTTAATTTAGATGTAATTTGAACATAACTTAAACATAATTTAGTTACTTTAATAGAAATTCTAACTCTAACATAATTTAAAAACTAAAACAAAAACTCCAATATGAATAGTGAAATTCTAACTTTAACATAAACTTAAAATTAAAACTTGATACAATAAAATTCATACCATCTAATTATAAAAAAGATTCAATATCATACAATCAAATACATACTTTAAATTTTAAAAATGGATAGAAAATCAGTGGTAACAATATAAACTCAAACACAAAAAAGTGGATAACATGGATTAATGCATAAACTCAGAAAATGGATAATATTTTAATATAAGCTTAGCCATAACAATAGACAAAAATTTAGCCATAACACAACAAAATGGATAAAATTTCAATATAAACTCAGCCATAACAATGGAGAGAAATTTAACCATAACAATATAATCTCAACCATAACAATGGACAAAAAATTAGCCATCACAATATAAGCATTGCCATAACAATATAATACTACATCCATTGACTGAGATAAAAATCAAGCCACAACAATTAACATACATAAGTTACAATACTATAAAGTCATCTATCCTAATACCACATACAATAACTTTAAGATAAATTGTGAGAATAAAAAATACTAACTTTGGACAAAGATAATAGAAATTAGACCAAACATGCCTCACAAAGATTGAAACCAATTGAGAAAACTCAAATATTAGAAGGACCTAGTGTACGTACGTAGAAACAAATGAGAAATGGCTCTCACAATGATACTAACCTTGAAGGAAGTTGAAAACCAATGCAAGATAGAGTATGTAGCCAACCACAATCCCTTTCACAATGGCTCAAAATCAAAATAAGAAAGAAATATTAGAAGAAGAAGAAAAATAAGACACAAACCACCCAAAAAAAAAAAGTAAAATAGCAAATACATTGAAAGAGATTTGGAAAACTACCTAAAAGAAGTTGAATGATGTCCAAAACCACCCAATGATTTGTTGAAAAATGGTTCAAAGAGGGCTTAAAAGCTGAGAACCACCAAAGAACAAGAGAGGAAATGAGAATAGGAGAAATAAGAGAGTGAGGGGCGTGGATGGTGATCATGCCTCTCCTTCAATAATTGTGTCACCAACAGATCCCAATCTATTGGTAACATAAAAACAATGATGCCATTTTGAAATTCTTATAGATTACTGAAGGATTTGCCCATTGCTAACATAAAAAATGTCAAATTTTTTAAAAATTTACTGCATAAGATGGTAAAAATTTTGATTGCCAATAGATCCCCTAGATTCATCATGGAATGACCAGTTACCAACGAATCCACTAGATTCGATCCATTGACAACTACAAGGAATCCTATAGGATTCCTTGCAACCGGTGACATTAATGTAATTGGTTACTAATGGATCCAAGTATTTGTTAGCAATTATGCAATGCAGTAAATCCTACATTGCAAGATTTATTGTCTAGTGTTGCAAGAACCTTTTTTTAAAAAAAAAAATTTATAAAATTTTTTAAAACTTTTTAAAGATATAAATATTTTTTCAAAACTCTTTTAAAAACATGATTAAACATGATTTATCAATATTAATCACTAATGATGTAAAACATGATTAGACTTTTTTTAATACTGGTTTTGTTATTTTTCCCATGTAAAATTTTATTAACTTTTAATAACCAATGTTGTTCACTTAAATATCACAAATAAATATAATAAATTTGATTTTGATTCCTTTTTTTATTATCAAAATACTTATATTTTTAGATAAGTTCAATCAATGTTAATTAAGAAATAATCATTTGAAATTCATGTGAATATAAAAATTTAAAATGTTATAATTTTAATTGAATATAAATATATTTTTTATAAACATTTCATTATTAAAATGTAAACAATCAACGTTGTTTATCGAAATATAAAACAAATATAATAAACTTAAATTAATTTCATGTAACTAATTCAAAAAGATAATATTGTTGTTGCATATTGCTTTAAGTTGTTGTTTGCCTAATTAATTTTCAAACATTCTTAAGCACATATTTTTTCTTTATAGCTTTTGATAATGTTATAACAATGACTTGTAAAAAGTAAAGGATAGTCTATTAGTAAGAGAGTATCAAATAACATAATTGATAGCAAGTTGTCATCAATGAGACTCTTTTTCTTCTTGAAATACATTGGCATCATTCTTATCTTCTTCAGTATCATCAGTATTAGTCAGATCAAATTCTTCAGTACTCTCAAACTACTGGCAAATTCAATGTCCTCTTCTTCATGCTGAACTCGATGACTTATCTCTCCAATTTCAACTTGTTTAAAATCCCCATTGTCATCATGTAAGGAACCTATTGTCATCTTATCAATAAGCACAATCCCAACTTGGTTAATGCATCAGTTTGATAAGGCAATTGTATCTCACTATCAATTTCTATCCTTCCTCATGCCTTTGTCTTTATAACAATGTGCTAATTATGATTTCTAACATCAACGATTAGGTAAGGTAGATAGTAGACTTGCCTTGCCTACTGTGTGATAATGAAAGGATCAAAATGTGCATACTTGCAAATATGGTTAATGGTTAACTTCGGCAATCTTGAACTGGTTACTATGTCTTCTTCCTCGTAGTCTAGTGCAGTGCAAACCACTCACAATAGATAGAATAAGATAACTTTGTTCACAAGAATTCTTGGATGGTCTATTTCCAACACATCTGTAAGAATGCCATAATAGTCATTGTCATCGCTTGTACCAGTTCTTTTAACCCAAACAGCACTGTTGTATGTTTTTTTGCCCTCTAACCAAGAGGCTATGTGAAATTTATACCCATTCAAAAAAAATTTTGGCCAACTCTTGGTGTCTATTGAAGGTCCCCATGCTAAAGCATAAAAATTTGGGTCATTTACACAATTAGCTAGATCACACACTTATAAACAACAACAAATATAGAAGTAAAGTTAATCAATTGTACATAATTAAGACATATATATAAGCACATGCTTATATCAATACTTACATAATTACTAAACTAGGACACAAATTATTCTTGGATTAACACCTCCAATTGCTTCATTAGGGCACTGAACCTTTGCAAGAAAAATACGTGCCATATTCTTGGATTAACACACATGTACAACATGTAATTATTTATTTAATTAAATATAAGACACTTACTTGAGATATGGCTGGAACTCGTCATAATTTAGTAAAATGTGCAAAGTTGTGAACTTGTACTCTGCATCGTTAGGCCATCTTTTTTGAGCCATTCTCAATACACGACCAAGTTGGTTAAAAATAGAAAGAGTTAGTTTCGATGAACTTGCTTTCCCATCATCAAAGCATCAGATTCGAGTTCTTTTAAATTGAACATACTTAAAATAATAAGACCAAAAATGGGAGGACTCTATTGTCATGTAAGCCTCACATATATAACCCTCAACTTGAGCTTTAATTTTAATTGTCCTTTTTATGTCTCCCATAAAACTAATTAAATCAACCCAAAAAAAATTTTGATTACAAGGTTAATTGAAAACAGAAAATTAATAAAAATATATATATATAATGATACAAAAGTAGCTTTTAAATGGGTGCATCTATCGGTATTGTGCTGAACTATGTACCATAGCCTTGTCAACTAACTGTACAGGCAAATATTCCATGGAGTTAAAAAATGTAGGAGAAAAAATCTTTTCTAACTTGCATGATATGATAGGAATGTTCCCTTACATAGTTTGTCTAACCTCAAAATGGTTGAGCACAATTGTTGAAAAATTAACTTAACTCTATAAGAGGCTTCCACACATTGTCAAGCAATGGTCTAAATGCAATCAGCAACAAACACTCTATAAATCATAGCCATTGTGACTTTTCATGCCAAATAACTTTCTATCTCATTTGTCTACATATCTGGCCAAGTTTGAGGCATAACCATCTAGCATTCTAACTCAAAAATCCATTTGCATATGGCTCTTCTCTATTGCAACCTCAATGTGTAAGTAGCCTTAGGTTTCACAAACTTGTGATTGGCCAATTCAACGAACTGCAACTCTCGTTGCATGCAATACTCTTTCAAGTCTAGCCTTGCTTATCAGTGTTTTTGGTTTGTCCTTTCACAACCATGACAATATTAAACACATTGTCAAAGACATTTTTCTCTATATGCATGATGTCAAAATTATACCTAATTAAATTATGCTTTAAATAAAGCAACTCCCAAAACATGCACTGCTTAATCCAGTTGTGACTTCATCCAAAACCTTGTAGTCTTCCTAATGACTCATATTCTATTATCTTAGGCAAACCATTTACCTTTGTCCAAACTTGTTGACCTGTCAATCTTATCAGATGCTTATCACTCAACTTTATTTCTCCTAACTGATGTGTTGTTTCACCAAAAGGGATGATTAGGGGGCAAAAACCATTGATACGAATCAAACCAATAGTTTTTGCCAGAATGTTTTAAGGTGAATGCATTGCTTTCTTGCATGCAAATGGGACAGGCTAGTATATTAATTGTACTCCATCCTAACAACATTCTGTTGATCCTAAAATTTGATTTTGGAGTCACCACCGACTTAAATTATCTAAAGGTGAGATCGAACACCTACTTGAAAATGGTCTATATTTTAGATATTGAGTTCGGGGGTTGGTTATGTTTTAGGGAAGGTATTAGCACCTTAAATGCCCTTTCGATACCAAAAATGATCTTATTAATTTATCTTAATTAATTTATGTTGGTTAAAAAAATTTAAAAAAAAAAGATTTTTGATAAATAATCCCTACCCATTCCGGATCGGGATAAAAATAATTTTAAGAAAAAATTTCTTTCCTATTCCAGTCCAGGGTTTTGAAAATAATTTTAAGAAAATTCCCTTCCTATTCCAGTCCGGGGTTTTAAAATTAATTTTAAGAAAATCCCCTTCCTATTCCAGTCTGAGGTTTTAAAAATAATTTTAAGAAAATCTTCTTCCTATTCCAATCCAGGGTTTTAAAAATAATTTTATAGAAAAATCTCTTTATTTAATTAGCTTGACTAGAAATTAGGATTAAGATTTAAGAAAAGTGGCTTGCCTAGTGTAACTAAGTTAGAGCCAAAATTGCTTAGGACTAAAGAAGAACTCAATATGTGCAGAATCTTTAATACAAAACATGCATAATTTTTAGTATGTAAAAGTTATATGAAGATTATACAGAATGCAGAAACAAAACAACAAAATAGAAATACGATTGCTTATTTTGTGCAGAATTTACGAAATAAAATGCAAAATTACAGTGTAGAATTTGTAGAAGACAGAAAGTGCAGAATGAAATAATGTGCAGAATTTTCATGCAGAAAATAGTGCAGAATTTTTAGTTTAAGATGAAGTACAAAACTATTTAAACAGAATGCAAAACCATGCAGAAATATAAACTTGAATGTTCAAAACAGTATAAAATAGATATGTGCAAAAAATTAAAATACCATATGCAGAATTTAATCATGCGCATGATTATGCAGAATTTAATATGGAATCTATGAATACTAATAGTGCAGAATATGCAGAATTTTGATATGATTTTATTTGTACGTAGAGACCCACAGTAAATCAAGATAAAAAGGAGTGATAGAATGTGAAAATTCATGCATGATGATTAATAAAAATGAAAGTTATGCAAACACTATAGCAAAAACAATTCTAGCTATATTGGGATTAAAGTATGATATCTACATGATTAAAATTGAACAACACATATGAATCTAAAAGAAAAAGGGAAAGGAGCTTACCTTGAGTGTCTTCCTATGTCCCAAGCAAAAGGAGAAGGTGACTTGGAAAAAAGGATCCTTGATTTAGAATAAGTGGTGTGAAATAGTGTGACAAGAGTGTATGGTTGTATGAGAGAGAGGAGAGGTGATTTTGTTGAAATTTTCTTGCAAAAAGGTCACCTTTTTCTCTTCCTACATGAAAAGATCCCCCTTTTTTTCTTGTAGGACCAAGTCTCTTTTTTGCTCCCCTAGGCTGCCCTATCCTTTTTCTTCTTGACGTGAAAAGCCTCCTCATGGGTCTTTTTTTATTTATTTTTATAAGTGGCGAATTTTGGAGTTTATTTTTGTGTTGAATTTTTGTTTCCTAGTTTCACTTATATTTTATCTCTTTTTTATCTTTTCACTCTTTTATCTTTTAATCTTTTTATTTATCTTATCATATCTTAATTTTTGTCTTATTATCTTTATCATTTTTGTCCTATCTTTGGATATTCTTAATTATCTTTTATTCTTTTTTTTTTTTGTCTTTTATCTTTGCTTTTTATTTATCCTAATATCTTATCCTCTTATCATTTTATTTATCTCTTTTAATTTTGAAATTATCTTGTATTATTATTCTTTAATTTTGATTATCTTATCTTTTATTTTTGATTTTATTTTAGATTTATCTTCATTTTCTGATTTTCCTTGAATTTATCTTCATTTTTTTGAATTATCTTGGATTTATTTATTTTTTCTGATTTTTCTTAGAATTATCTTTATTTTTCCTTAATTATCTTGGATTTATTTGATTTTTCTGTCTTTTTGAATTTATTTGATTTTTTGAAATTTTCTTGGATTTATGTTCATTTTGGGTTTGGACTTATTTAGTTTAGATTTTGGTTAGGTTTAATTTTGGGCTTAATCTTATTTTGTTTTGTTATTTTTTAGTTTAAATTTGGGTTTACAATTTATGTTAAAATTTTAAGAAAGTGGGCCGGACAAAATTAGGTGTCTATACATTCCATAAGCATGAAAATCATTAATAATCCAAAGTAAAATTGCTCACATCAAAAAGTTTTGTTTTGTTGAGATATTATAGGTCAAAAATCCCTACTACTATAATTGTTTCAACTCATCTATTAATAGCTAGAGATATACATCAATCTTTGCTTTAGGGTTATTTGGAACAAGAATCAGACATGTCAAGAACATGTATGGGGTAGTTACACAAATCTTAGGAGGAAGATTGTAAGGAATCACAATTATAGGCCAACACAAGTATGGCCTTGGTAATTGGCTATATGGAATGAATCCATTAGCACACAAACCCAACCTAACATTTCGAGGGTCACTGGCAAAGTTTGGATAAATTTTGTCAAAGTGCTTCCACACTTCTTCATCTGACTATTGGCTTAACACACCAGCAGGCCTCTTGTTCTTGTAATACCATTTCATGTGTAGAGCTAAACTCATGGAAGCATATAGCATTTACAGCCTAGGAATCAAAGGCTCTTGCCTGAAGAGCTTCTTCAGCTCTATCCCTTTGCCTTAGTTTATATATGAGAGAATCACATAACTTGCATTTGCCTTATATGTACTATCTTTATGGTACATGTAATCATTAATATAGCAATCAATTTTTATTTTTTTTTAGATTTTAAACCTAACTTAGAAACCAACTTTTCAGCATTGTCAAAATCAACAGGTACAAGATTATAATGACAAAATGCATTCTTTCACAAATGTCGCCCATTGAATAAAGGCATTTCAATTGTGATCCAAGAATGATTTTATGCTTAACATTCTCACTACCGTTGATAATTTAGAGTGTTCTTCACACTTATGCCATATTCATTATTTAGAAGCATGTAACAAATTATAGAATTTTTAATCCTCAGGATTTGGAGCTTCTTCTAAAATCTCTTAATAGTGTTTTTCAAATTTAGGGATAGCGACATCAAAAACCAATGTTAGATGACTACTGATATTATCATCACTACTGATATTATCATCACAGCGTATATAAACACTACCTACATTACTAGCAATATGGGGATTGTAGTAATTAAATCCTCTTGTTTGAACTAGTGGTTCTTGCTCCCCATTGTCTATCCAATACCAATAATTAGGTTTAAAACCAAATCTATATAGATGAGATTTGACCATTGCAGGAGTTACTAGATTCTAACATTTGCATTTATCACAAGGACACCTAAGAGTTCCTTTAGATTTATACAATGGCAATTGATAAGTATAAGTAATAAAACCCTCAACTCCATCAATAAACTCGTGTCTAATTCCCTCTTGATTAGCATAATTCCTGTTATACATTCATTTATAGTTATCTAGATTTCCATTTATCTAATCACAAGTTGAAACCATAACAATAACTCAGATATTGTTTTAATATTTACCTAACAAATTCATAATACTACAATTTATCTGACATTTGCATCTATCACAAGGACACTTACGAGTTCCTTTAGATTTATACAATGGCAACTTACAAGTATAAGTAATAAAACTCTCAACTCCATCAATAAACTCCTACCTAATTCCCTCTTGATTAGCATAATTTCTATTATACATTCATTTGCAGGTATCTGAAATTTCCATTTATCTGGTCACAAGTTGAAACCATAATAATAACTCAGATATTGTTTTAATATTTACCTAACAAATTCACAATACTACAATTCATTATATATATCATGTAATTTTAATATCTATAGTTCATAATACAGATATTGTAGTTAACACCTACGTCAAAAATATTAATGAACAATAATTGATAATAAGATAAACTAATGTTCAAATAAACACAATTCTCATATGTAAATATAATTAAAGAAACATATATTAATATCATGTATCTCAAAAATTAGAAAACTCAATATGAAATTAAGTTTTGCATAATAAGCAAATAAGCAACATATTAAATGATGGGATTACTTACATACCTTCTACTTAAGTAGTAAGACCAACTAATTAGTTGTAAAAATAGTAGAAATCCTATTTCTAAGAAGGGCAAAGAAAGGAAACCCAATAAGAGAAATAAGAAGATAAGTTTCTAAATGATAGAAACAAAGGAGAGTTTGGTAAGATGATGGTGCCTCTATGCGATTTAAAAGAAGAAATTTCTATTGGATTAATTGTTTACCAATGAATATCATTAAAAGTTGTACAAACAAATTACTTTTTACTATTCATGCAATTTATCTATAGATATAACTTTTTTACCAGTCAAAATAGGAAAAATTTCTTTTTTTTTTTTTTGCTATTTGACAAAATGACCTAGTGATCAATTGATCGATCCCTTAGTAATTCTGTCTCAAAAATTTTTTGTCCTTTTTACCAAAAAAATTTTCTCTTCCTTTTGCATCAATTTGAATGTTGGATTTTTACAGATAATTCATCAATAATTTTACTAATTGATAAATCCCTCATTAAATTTGATGCACACTTTTTTGTGTGGAATATTCATCAGATTTTGTGGGGAATCGCAAAAGTCGTTGCTAAAATTCTTTTTAATGACATGTTTTTCCATTTTATTAACACCAAACTTGTCGGTAAAATTATTTTTATCAAGGGAATTCAATCCCTCAGTAAAAATCTATTAATAATTAAGCATTTTTTTGCAGTGAAAGTTCATGGAGAAGTATTAATCCAACCACAGAGACATTTTAGTTGTAGTGGGAAACTCAACTATACATAACATTTGGGTAAATAACGGAAATAGTGACTACGATTGAATAGCAATAATTCTTGGTAAAATAATAATAAATTGAATACAATAGGACGAATAAGAACAGTAGAATAGAAGTAATAATAAATGAAGTCACATGTATGATGTATCTATTTGAAGAATGAATTAATCAATTTCATGTTTTAATTTTGAGTACATATGTAGATATTATGTTCTCTACACCTCAACGTTCTCTACATGACAACTTTTAGTTCGCTAGATTGCAACACATACTGGCTTGGCCTTTGTTTTTTTTGAAAAGTACAATATAATTCCAAAGTGTATTAGTTTCTTGAAGATAATATTGTAGTTATTCATTTGTTGACCATTCACAATTCAATAGAAATATAAGAATTATTATTCATTTGTTTGCAAATTACAAAATCTAAGGATTATGGATTACAAATAACATATAAATTATAGGAAAACAATTACGATAGCAAAATGAACATCGATTACAAATTACAAAATGATTGTATTTAGTATAATTACATCGATAATTTCTTGATTAAAAAAAAGTACACTTTAAAATAATGAAATATGTTCAACACTTTTTACCAAGAAAAATATAAAGTATCATCTTAAATTTGCATAATTATTTTTGTAGTTAATTGAATCAATAGAATTTAAATCTTACAAATATTATCCATACTGAACTTGATGCAATACAAGCCAAAGTAAATAATTTTGTAGATAATTTTACCATGTATATTAAACCAAAAATTAGAAATGAACTAATTACACAGTGTGACAATATAGTATCATATCACTAAAAAATGCAAAGAAATATATAACCCAGTGATGAAGGATGCAAATAAATATATAAAAATAAATATAGCTACAACATACACTTAAACTTAGGCATGTATGAACCCTCATCATTTCAATATTGCATGAACGAAATTGTGGTAGTAATTGAACACTAATTAACAATAAATATATATTTGAATAAATTTTTATTCATAAAAAAGTAAATAAACATATAAGTTTTGTACAATAAGCATTCATCACTAAGCAACTCATAAAAATATGACCCTTAGATATATAGTCCATAAGGAATTAATTCAATTCAATCTTCACCAAATGATTTTATAAATGATTTTTATCTATATTAAGATAAACCAATTACGGAGTGTAATAATATGGTGACCTGTCAATAGAAAATGAAAAGTAATTAATAAGTAAAAAAATAATTCCATAAAATTCTTACCCACAAAATATATGTGACCCACAATCCATCTAGTTCTAGCTTAACTGAATAAACTCAACTCAAGTTTCAAGAGGACTTCCCACCTTTAATATGGGTTGAATTGCATAACAGTTCATTAGAAACACTCCTCCATCAATGTTGATTTTGTTATTCTAAATTTATACAAAAATTTGAACTTAATATTCATTGTTACAAAAATCAATTACAAGATGCAAATTAAATTTACTAATGGTAAATTAAATGCATATAATTTATCTGTTTCAATGATATTGAATACATAATAGTAAAAACATTTTCCCACATATTTGTCCTTTGCTTGATTGGTGGGAAGCACTAATTGGATCTTCCTCCAGATGGATAGGGTAATCACTAATCAATACTAAATTTAAATCTAAAAATTATAAGTAAATTTTTTAATTGGCAATTAATTAATCCGATCACTTTAACTAAAGTGACTGAAGTTTGGGGAAATTACCCACATATGTCAAACCAATTTTTTCCTCCTATGCCTAATTTATGTATACTATTTAAATCATTATTTGAATATCTAAATTAAACAAACTCTCCCTTAGGTCAGCTAAGGCATTTATCATGTTGAGGTTTTATTATATGTTAATTCCATAATCTGTTTTCAAATTATATTTCTCCAGTTTAGCATCTTTTTATATTACTTAATACACTTTGTAGAAAAGTAAGATGAAAATATATGTAATTATATTTTACTTATTTAAACTGACAACTCTAATTTTATAAAATTAGCTATTTAGATTTCTTACCTGTATTTGTAATTGTGCAGCATGATGTGTTATGCTTAATCCATACAATGACTTTGTGGCATTTAAGATTTATGTTATATTTTAATTTCATCAAACTAAATAGATGTCATGTTGATTATAATAAATATTAATTAAGATTGTAAGTAGCCATTATTCTATAAATAAGTGTTTTTTTTATGCTCACACAAATTGTGGGTTCATTCTATAAAAAGTGGTTACGTTTATTTCTCTACATTCTTGAGACTTACAGTTTCTTTTGAGTTCACACTTGTGAGTACCTTCTTCTAACTATTAATAGTTATTTAAATTAAATGAGGCCACATTTTATTGAAGAATCAATTTTACCTTGCTTAATGTCTAAATCATTATTTTATTTGTAATTTATATCAATAATTATTTTTTACAAGTTCATACTAACTCATTAAAACCCTATGGTGAGGAACAGGTGGCCTAATTTATATTTGAATCTCCATAATTGGAAATTATCAATTCAATTGAATATTTAAATCTCCAAATAAAAAATTTGTTATATACAGTGCCAAAAACTAAATAAACTTATTAACATTATTTGTAAGTATGCCACCATACCTGTCATTATTTTAAATAAGTAGGATAATTATTTCACCATTTAGTTACATTTCAAATGCCGATTGGGGTGTTATAAAGAAATTACTCATATAACTTAGTCCATTCCATATGTCCAAAATAAATAACCAATGTCCAAATTAAAAAAATAATCTAAATTAGGAAGCATATATATATTTATGTATTTAAGAATCAATTGAAGTTGCTAATTTTGCTCAAATATAATGGCTACTTTTGCTAATTTGCTCAAAAAGTAATTTAAATTAGATTACATTTTATTTAAGGTTCAATTGAAGTTGCGAATTTGTCAGTCAATTCAAATTGATTAATATTACATATAATTTTATGAAATTACCCACTTATGTCAAACCAATTACATAAATTGGTGGCAAATTAAGTATAATATTTATAGCATAATTTGAATATCCAAAGTATCAGAAACTCAAACTGACGTTAAGTAAGGCATTCATCAAACTAAGGTGTTATTTTATGTTAAACCCACACTCTGTTTTCCTATTTTATCTCCCTAGTTTAGAATCATCTTATCTTCCCAATTAGACTTTGCAAAAAGATAAGATGGAAATGTATGTACTTAAAATTTAATATTATAAAGTGAAAAGCCAAATTTATCAAACTAACTTTTTAGGCAAAGTCCAAATCTTTGTATATGGACTATCATTTTTATGCCTAGACCTTCTCACGTTTTTATAACATTTAAGATATATGAATTATTTTACTTTAACAAAAATAAAATGTGGTCACGTTTATTCGAATAAATATGGTACTCATATTCTACCAATTATAATCAATAACATATTGATGATGATTAAATAACTCTTAGAAATTGATGCTACTTATCTGGTGTTCATCGCACCCATTTTTTTTTTCTTTTACTAATGACAACAATAATGCCAATTACTAAGTTTAATTATTAGAATGAATAACAATAATGCTAATTATGTGAATTAGTTATGAATATAATTAATTGCCAATTAATGTAAGTTAGACAAAAAATCAACAAAATTTTTTGAACTCAACCATATTGTGTTTAGTTTGATTGACTAAGTATGTGGATGCCAATTATTCCTTTCATAAATACTAACAATTAAGTCAAAACGCATAGGCAAATCACTTAAATGGCAATGTAACATGTACTTTGATTACATCCACCATTAATTTAAATTATGCAATTTAGCAACCCAAATTGATTGCTTGACAAGTATGTAATTTAAAGCATAACCTCCTAATCGGTCATTTGTATTTTGTGATTTGAACATGCACCAAACAAATGAAACTCAATAAATTATCATTGGTAAAATTATGAATCATCATGCATTTGATTTATTAGTATGCCAATATTTACACTTTCGACATCACTAAATATGTCCATTGGTAATTACCTACCTAACTAATTGATTAAGCTTTCAAAAACATACAAGATGTCCTAATAAATTCCTCCAGATTTCATTGATCCATTAATAATAACAATGTACACATTAATTTTTTGTTGATAGATGTATACATGTAAATCCAATAACATTGATAGCTATAAGATGCGATTTTGGGTTGTTATTATGTATGATATGCCAAGCTGACTACATGTTAGGAGAGGAAGTTTATCGTTTTTTTTTAAAATGTAATTTTAAATAAATGTAAATAGAATATAAACTAGTTTCAAATTTAAATTTAGTTATCTAGTTATTTGCCATTATGCTATTTATATTTTAGTATTTTATGAGATCAGATGTTTATTTAAATTTTTAGACAACTTATTGAACTTTACTCACAGATTTTTTTCTAATGATTAATCATTTCCATGACTTAATGGCATTTATGATATATGCATGATTTAATTTAAACAAATGGTCACATTTATTTAAACACATTTGTTTGTTAATTTATAATAATTTTAACAATTAAAGCATTCCAAAATCTTGGAAATCCCACTACAACAAGACAAGTAGTATGATACAACATTGTTTTGTTCCTTTCATTTTATTTTATTTTTTGATTTGAATTTGATTTTTACATAGGGAACTGAATAAATCTTGATTAGTATCGCTGCCTTTTCTTTTACTCTTGTTCTTTCTTTTTCTTAATCTAGGAGACAATTTGCAATGGTAAGTTGATTATGCGTGAAAGCTTGTTTCATCATGTGCCAATATACAATGAAATAATTTTTCATGTACATCATTCTTAATTATAATGAACTAAATCTTGTAAGAAATTAAATGGACGCATAATAGAAATTATCCCATTTTAAACCATCCAAAGCAATTACCTAATTAATTGGGTAACATTATATATATTTTATTTGTGCAAAAATAATCTCCAGACATTGCTAGCATAGCCTCATTATGAATTGATTATAATTTGTCTGCCAATCAGTTAAATATATAAAGGCTTACTAATTTGACTGCTTGCCTATGTATTACTCACAAGTTATAGTTATAGCATTAATATTTGATAGGTAATAATTAATTTGATTAGTAAAGTAGTTAATTTTATTAAGTTATAATATTAGGATTAATTATAGTTAACTTGTAAGGAAGCATTAATATTTGATTGGTTATAGTTAATTTAGTAATTACTTGACTCTTCTCTGTTTCAATAAAAATATTAGTACACCATTAATATTTAATTCACAATAGTTAATTTGCTTCTGTTTTAGTAAATGTTTGATTGGTAAAATTTAAGAGTCAAGTTAGTTAGATGGTGAGTTATACATTAGGAAATATGACATTTCAATTGATGATAGAAGAGAAATATGGATTGAGAGAAATATGACCTTTGATACAAATTGAAAGGTCTATTGATAATATACTCAACTATGGAGAAATAATTAAGATCTACAATAAATGTCATGTTAGTATGTAGTAATAAATAATAGAAAGAAAATGTCTAGATTTTGAGCTTCAAACGTAAATGTAGGATAGCATATGAACTTGTTTTCCTTTTTCTCTTGTTTTTTATCTTATGGTTTTAATATTTTATAATTTCCAACTTTAAGGTTTGACTTTCATATAAAATTTGTCTCTTTAATATCAAGGAATTTAAGGTAGGAAATAGAAATGACTATACTTGTGAACAAAGGCTACATGCGGAAAGTTTTAACAACAATATCCAATGTTTGAAGGTAGGATTGAAGTTTTACATGTACAATCAAGTAAGGTATCAAAGTTGCCAAAGCTTCAATTTGTATTAAAGACCACATTTCCTTATGTATAACTCCTTGTCTCAATTTCTATTCTATTGTTAACAAAATCAAAAGGGTCAATTATGAAAAGTTTGGAAAGCAAAGGGTAGAGGTGGAAGTTCTTTGAGAGAACAATGAAAGTTCAGGTGAGGAGCTTCGTGAGAGAGATAAAGACTTGAATGGCAGTGGAGGTAGCAAATCCAAGATGAACCAAAATAGAAACTTTCAAAGATCAATCTGTAGATCAGGGATAAAGATGAAAACTTATTCTAGAAAAATTAGAGAGGAACCAAAACAAAGTATTTATAAATGTAAAACAAAATAGAGTATTTATATCCAAAATGGAGTCAAAGCTACTTAGCTGCTTAATGAAATCATCAAGATAGCATAAATAGAGTATTTAGAAGCAAACAAAAGAGAAGAGAGGCATCAATGATTGGTGTAGCCATTAAACCAAAATTTTGCAAATGAAATAGCATAACTTCTTGTTCGTAAATTCTAGAATCAATTTGTTAAGAGAAATGGTTAGAAAGAATCATAATAGGAACCTAAAAGTGCTGAGAAATCACATGGAAATGCATGAAGAATTATGAATCAGTTACTAATTGGTTTCTTCTATCAAATTCAATAAAAAGAGTAGAATAAAGTATAGTTTTAGGGAAGTTTGCAGCCGTTCTCCTATTGAACTGAGAAATGTTGAGCAGCATCAATGATGATTTCCAAAGGTTGCAAACTATAGTGGCAATGGATTGGATATTCCAATCTGTGATGATTGCACACCCTTTAATGGATGTATACTTACCATCTAACTCCTTAGTAAAAGAAATTAAAAATATTTAATAAATAATATTTGACTACAAATGTGTTCTCAAAACCAACACATTAAGGGGCATAGCATTGTGAACTATGCACATGCAAATCCATTGTGAACTATTGCGAGATTGTAGGCTAATAAATATGGCATATGAGAATGAACAACTATAGTGCAAATGGCAAATGCTAAGGAGGAATTGAGAGGGGTAAAGGCTAGCATCCAGCAAGTGGCAAGCAAGGCAACTTCCAAGGTTCTCAAAATAGTTGAGTGTGAAGAGAAGCTAGAGCTTGACCTTACTAGGAGTCTTCTTTAGGGCCTTAAAGAGGATTATATTAAAGTGGGGAATTTGCAATGTTAGCAATACTAATGTTTTGTAATTTAGAATACGGGAGAAAAGACTCTTAGAGAGTTATTGTAAACATTTTTGAAATTAGTGAAATGAAAGTTTTGATGTTACCTACAATTTAAGCCATTTACATTTTTGTAGTCACATTACATTGCATTCATCACATCATAATTACATGCATGTTTTTAATATTTAATCACTCATTTTTCCATTTGCCATAAAAAATAGAGGTTAAGGAAGTCATGACTTCAACTACATGCTCCCAAGCCAACACATGTTGGAGGAAAGAACAAAGAAGACAATGGAAGAGTTGCAGATGGAGGTTAATGATCTCAAGGGGCAACTAGCTAGACTAATGGAGATGCTCTTAGCTAGAGGCATTATTGAGGATGCCTAGAATAGTTTCTTGCATAGCCAAAAAATCCTCACCAACAATATCAACAAGGACCTCATCATCCGCAGTACCAACAAGGTCCTTATTTGCAATATTTGAAGGGTCCTCCCCCATAGTACCAATAAGGCCTCATCTATAGTACCAACAGGGTCCTCACCCGTAGAACCAACAAGGACCTAATCCATAGTACCAACAAGGTCCTCAGTTGTAGTTTCAAGAGGGTTCTAACCCACAATAACAAGATGACCTTTGTCAACTAGAGTACATCATGGAATTTGAGGTCAACTTCATCTTGGACTTCAATGATCTATAAAAGATGGAAAAGTTAAGAAGAACCACTAAAGAAGCCTAAATTAGAGAAAAATATGAAAGGCTAGAGGCTTGAATGAACTAAATAGAGGGATTTGTTGATGAGGACATCTTGGATGTATGTGATATAGGACTTGTACTAGGAGTGGTTATTCCCTATAAATTCAAGGTTTTGGGGTTCGTTAAGTATAATGGAACCTTGTGCCCAAAGTGCACTTGATCATGTATTGCCACAATATAGCAGCATACATGTTCTAAGATAGTCTACTTGATAGGGCTAGAAAGTGGTATATTAGTTTGGATTGCTATCTTATCCGCTCATAGTAGGATTTGGCAGAAGCTTTTTTAAGACAATACAAGTACAATTAGGTCATGGCTCCAAACAGTGTGTATATTTAGAAGATGGAGAAGGTAGATAATAAGTCATTTAAGAAATATGCCCAATGCTAGAGGAATATGGTGATTAAGGTACAACCACCCTTATCAAATAGGGAGATGGTCATAACCATCATGAACACTTTAGGCTAACCTTTCTGTAGGAAGATGGTAGGGTTCATTAACATGAGTTTCCCTAATCTAGTGGTTATCAGAGAAAAGATCAAAAGGGAGTACATGCTGGAAAGATAGGAAGATTATTGGCTATGAACTCACCTTAGAAAAAGCCTTAGGTTGGTAGCATGAAGGGGCAAGTAGTACAAGAAGAACCTGTAGATGTACCATGCACCTTAGGCATTATTTGCCTGATTGATGAGTGCCACTAGATAGACTCCTCAAGTAACCCTTACTCCACCACTTTACCAAGGTGTACCTTAACCAGTGCCACCGCCATAACCTAGACAATACCAAACACATCACTAGTATAGCATCAACAATCCTCATCATATCAACCCAAGTCACAATATCGATCTAACCAAGTTAGATTAATACCAACAAGAAATTCAAGAATTTTGACCTTATTCTTATACCATACTCCTATCTATTGCTATAATTATTACAAAATACCTTGGTGTCAATAACACCTCTTCCTTCATACCAACCTACATATCCATCATGGTGTGATGAGAAACTTGTGATTACCATGTTGGAACTAGGGGTATACAATAAATAATTATATGAATTTCAAAAGAAAGGTCCAGGATTTGATTTACACTAAGTGGTTGAATTTCAATACCTAGACTCCAAGACTAGATGTAGATGGAAATCCTTTGCCTAATCATGGGGGTCAAGGCATCAATGCCATCGTTGAGGAGTCTCACTTGGTTTACAAGAAATCCTCTCATGAAATCAACACTCCCTTGTGGTATGTCTTTCATGTCCTAGCACATTGCAGTTTAGTGAGACTAAAGAGGTAGTCAATAGCACATTACAGTTTGGTTGAGACTAAAGAGGTAGTCAAAGGATTAGAATAAGAATACCATGGTGAAAATGTGAATCATGGGATCAAAGGGTATGAAGCATTAAAGGGCCTACTCTAGGAGTTGATGGATAATGGAATACTATAGCTGGCAAGAGAGCCAGGAGAGGTAAACATGGTTAATACTACCCTTATAGAGTAGACACTAGGACAATCAGATACCTATGATCCTATGAAACCATTGTCAATCAAATATGTGGTCGAAGGGGAGCTAGCACTGATTGGGGGAGCTAGGCCATTAACAATCAAGTATGAGATTAGTGAGACATTAGTGCTTACTAGTCCCATAAAGTAGTTGACCATAAGGACTCTATCACCATTTGTAGATCCCTAGGACTACAATTGCATGGTGATACCTGGGACTCTTGCATCCTAAGTCACTAACATCTCTAAGATTACTAGTGTTACAAGAAGTGGACATTGTTATCTCCCACCCACATTGGAGAAAAACGGGCATTAGGAAATAGTAGAATTAGGTTCTATTGGGATTAGGAAGCTAGACAAAGGGAACAAGATCTTGTTGGAGTCCCTTAGAGAAAAAGAAACTAAGACACTAATGGATACTGAGGCAGCTAAACCTTAAGGAGTTGAAAAGCCTATAAAGACCAAGGTTGATACATCTCAAGGCAAAAGCCAAAGGATAAGGAAGTAAAACTAGTCACACCCAAAAGGCTAGTTATAGAAGAAGCTAGTGAGTTACTCGAACTCATCTACTAGAGTGAGTACAAGGTAATTGAGCAGCTAAGGAGGACTCTGGTAACAGTTTTATTGTTATCCTTGTTCATTCATTGTGAGCTGCATAACTAGATGTTGACCATGATCCTTAATGAGGCTTATGTGGATAAAGGCATCACCACAAAGGCTATGAATAGTATGGTAGGAAACATCATGGTCCACAATTTCTTATCATTCTCAGAAGAAGAATTCCGTCCTAAAGGGCATGGACATACCAAGGCCTTACACATATCTACAAAGTACAATGTCACAACCTTGCCATGTTTTGATTGACAATGGATCCTTATTGAACATCCTCCCAACATTCACCTTGATATAGTTATGCATGGATATGTAACTCATGTGGCCTAGCACTATTATGCTGAGAGCTTTTAATGAAACTAAAAGTGAGGTGTTGGGTGAAATTAAGCTACCCATGCATATTGGGTCATGTATATTCAATATCCATTTCTATGTCATGGAAGTGAATTCAACTTATAGTTGTCTCCTAGGGAGGCCATGGATCCATACTCTTGGGTAATACCCTTTTCCTTTTGCTAGAAGGTGAAATTTATACATAAGGGGAAGTTGGTCAAAGTGGTCATGGAGGAGGAATTGCTAATGTCCAACCTATCCTTGGTAACATATATAGCTACTAAGATAGATGTTGGAAGTTTATTTTAGTCCTTCGAGGTAGTCAATGTGACATATGTGAAGGAAGTGAAGCCACTCCAATGCTACCTTAATGACTACAAGGGTGCTAAAAAGAGATGGTTACAACCTTGGAGGAGGACTAGGAAGCAGGGGACAGGCCATGAAAGCAGTGCTCAACTTACTGAGGAATGAGGATACTTATGGCTTAAGATTTAAGCCCCAAGAGTTGATAAAGCTAGGGAGAGAAGGTTGGACTGCTTAGAAGGCCGAGTGGCAAAAACAAGAGAATGGTCATTGGAGACCTCTATGAGACCTTCATGAGTTTGGTCTTTGGACCCCAAATCTATTTGTAGCTATTGAAGATGAATCCTCTACAGGAGACAAAGTGGAGCTAGTTAGCCTTGCAGTGCTAAGGATGGATCTAGTAAATGGAGTGTCAAGCCGATTTCTATAGTTTTCAATTTTGAGGAAATGCAATTTTCAAAACACATCATCTATGGCTTTGCCTAAGCCTAGATTGGATTTGTCTAGGCAAATAGTTTGTTTATTTTCAATGATGGTTAATAAAATGCATTTTGGTTTTTCAAATCAATTGTTTTGTCCATTTTCTTCACTTTCATTTACCTTTCCATACATCATAGTAATACATGCCACAAATAAACTCGCAATAACTTAAGCACAATAATCCAAGTTAAATAAAAAAAGGTAACATTGAAAAGACTGCACTAATTTCCTAAGTCTCAATTTCAAATGCCAAATTATTTATGCTAATGGTAGTGAGAAGAAAGAGATGACTGGGAGCCATCACCTAAGTTGCACTAATTAGTTGAACAAGGAGACAAATGAATTAAGCCTCATGAGGAAACCATCAAAGTGGTCACTTGGGAACTGGCGAAGATAAGAAAGAGATTAAAGCTAGGGTATGATTAGTATAGGAAGAAAAGAAAATGATAATCCAACTATTGCGAGGGTACAAGGATGTATTTGCCTAATCATATCAAGATATGTCAAGGTTGAATACCAACATAGTGGTTTATCATCTACCATAAAAACTTAGGTGTAAGCTAATAAACTAGAAATTAAGGATGAAACCAAACATACTCTTGAAAAGTAAAGAGGAAGTCTAAAACTTATTTGATATTGGTTTGATTGAAGTGGCAAAATACCCAAAGTGGGTGGCCACCATCATGCTTATGTTGAAAAAGGATGGGAAAAACAATGTATGTATGGATTACTAAGATATGAATAGGGCAAGCTTGAAAGAAGATTTCCCACTTCCCCACATAGATGTGCTTGTTGACAATGTTGTAAGATATTCCATGTTCTCATTTATGGACAAATTTTTAAGGTACAACTAAATTAAGTTAGCACATGATGATAAAGAAAAGACAACTTTACCACTCCATGGGAAACTTTTTGCTATAGGGTGATGTCGTTTGTTTTGAAGAATGTTGAGGCAACATGCCAAAGGCCATGGTAACTTTGTTCCATGATACAATGCATAAGGAGATAGAAATGTATGTCAATGACATTATTGCTAAGTCAAAATCAAAAGGGGGTTAAGAAAATATCAACTCAATTGAACATAGTGAAATGTACTTTTGGTGTAAGATTGGGGAAACTGCTAAGGTACATGATAAGCAATAGGTCAATTAAAGTGGATCAAGACAAAGTCAAGGCCATCATGAATATTCCTGCACCTAAGATTGAAAAAGAAGTATGGGGTCTTTTAGGAAGATCAAATTGCATTGTGAGATTCATATCTTAGTTAACAACTACTTGTGAGCAAATTCAAACTCTAGCACAAAAACCAAGGCTCTAAATGTGATGATAAATGTCAAAAGGCATTTGACAAGATCAAAAAATACATCTAATGCCCTCTAATTTTGGATCCACTAGTACCAGGGAGACCATTACTCATGTATTTGACTATCCATGTAGAGTCAATGGGTTGCATGCTGGGGCAACATGATGAAACTTAGAAAAGAAGATGGTGATTTACTACTTAACCAAAAAGTTCACCAATTTTGAGTCAAAATATTCAATACTAAAGAAAACCTATTGTGCTTTAACATGGACAACTTATCACTTTGGGCAATATATATTGCACCATACAACTTGGTTAATTTTAAAAATGCATCCAATCAAGTATATATTTGAGAAGCCCACTTTGATTTGGAGAATTACAAGGTGACATATGCTACTATTAGAGTACAATATCAAGTATGTCTTTAAAAGGTAATAAAAGGGAGTTTGATAATCGAGCATTAGGAAAAAAATCTAGTTTCAAACCGTTAGCCTATTCAATTTGACTTCTTGATGAGGACATCATGACACTAGCAACTAGAAGTGAAGCACTTATAGGTGAAAGATGGTTACTACTATTTAATGGTGCCTCTAATGCAATGGGCATGGAATTGGCACAATTTTGGGATCACTTGAGGGTAAGCATTACTCGATGAGTACAAAGTTATGCTTTGAATGCACTAACAACATAGTAAAGTATGAGACTTGTGCCATGGGGATTGAAGTAGCCTTAAGCTATTAGATTGACCCATTGGATGTATATGAAGACTCAACATTGGTGACTTACCAATTAAAAGGAGAATAGGAAACCGGAGATCTCAAGTTAATCCCTTATCAAAGGTATATCTATAAGCTAATAGAGCAGCTTAGGGCATAACCTCTAGTCATGTTCCTAGGAAGGAAAATCAAATGATGGATGCCATAGCCACATTATTGTCCATGTACCTAGTTATAGGTGGCAACAATCTTCCAAAAAATAGGATGAGGAGATATGATTTCCCTATACTTTGCTCATTGTTAAAGAAGAGCTATACAGAATGTTGTGGTATGAAGTGATCAAGGAATTCATTAGAACTAAAGAATATTCTATAGGGGCATCTAAGAATGATAAGAGGACCTTAAGAAGGTTGGCCATTGGTTTTTTCCTCAATGGTGACATTTTGTACAAGAGAAATCACAAGACTATGCTCTTGAGGTGCATGGAGGCTAAGGAAGCACAAAAATTTATACAAGGCATCCTTGATGTAATGTGTGGAACCCACATAAATGGTCATGCAATGGCCATGAAAGTCTTGTGAGTGGGGTATTATTGGCCCATGATGGAATCTAACAGCATCACTTATGCTTGAAAGTGCCACAAATGCCAAATCTACATTAATGAGATTCATGTGTCTCCTTTGGTACTTAATGTATTAACATTACCATATCCATTTGCCATGTGGGGCATAGATATGATTGGACCCATTGGGTCCAAAACTTCTAATAGTTATCACTTTATCTTGATAGTGATTAACTGCTTTACAAAGTAGGTGGAGGCCACATTGTATTGTAGTGTGACAAAGATGGTAGTTCTTAAGTTCCTTAAGAGGAAGATTATTTGCAAATATAGTATACTAGAGACAATTATCATTGACAATGCTAGTAACCTTAATAGTAAGTTGATGAAAGAGTTCAATATCATTCATTATAATTTGACACCTTATCACCCAAAAATGAGTGGAGTAGTCAAGGCAACATATAAGAATATTAAAAAATTTATAGAAAAGATGACAATCACTTACAAGAACAAGCATGAACTATTACCTTTTGCCATGCATGAGTATCATATGTCAGTGAGAACATTAACTAGGGCAAATCTGTTATCTCTAATGCATAGAATGGAGTTCACATGTGCCATGAACAACTAAACTTAGTTGAGGAAAAGAGGATGGTAGCTCTATCTCATGGACTGCTCCATCAAAAGAGGATTATCATAGCACATGACAAGAGAGTTCACCTAAGGCAATTTTATGAGGGGGATCTAGTTTTAAGGAACCTCCTACCTATTACAAAGGATAATTGAGGCAAATGGTCCCCAAACTATGAAGAGCATTACTAGTGAAGAAAGCATGTTTGGGAGGTGCATTAATTCTCACTAACATGGATGGTGACAAGTTGCCAAATTTGGAGAATGCAAACACTGTAAAGAATACTATGCTTAAAGATTAGATGTGATTAGTTGAGGTCAAGAATTGGGATTTAAGCGTAGTTCAAATTAGTAATTGTCTTCAACAGACCTTGCTACCTTACTATATTTCTTTTCCCACCTTGTATCCATTCTTTCCCAATTGTATACAAAGCATTTTGTCGCTTGCCTACCAAAACCCTTATAGGGATGTAAAACTTGGATTGAGTAATTTCCTTGAAATTTAGGCTTTCCTCTAGTTTGTGATCACTCCCCATCACTCATCTATAATTATGGTTGGTTTTCTCTTCTCTTTTAGTGTTTTGCAAAGATTGAAATAGGACAAATGACTTACTTTCTGGGTGTTGATGGTTTGATTGATGGCAATAAGATAGGTGACTTACATGAAATGTGAATTAGGATTGAGTATCTATACTTTGATTTGAATTATGTGAATGAAAATATCTGGGTTGTTGTTGATGTATTATACTAATAAGGGGTGTCCATTATTAAAAGGAGAATCTACCATTTTTTTTTTAAATTTTGACTAAATTTTAGGATATTAATTAATTTGATGAGAATTATAATGAATTTAATATGACTTTGGTTCTTAGTTCAATTTATGAATTTATTTATGTTAATTAGTTATTTAGTTCAATTTATGAATTTACTTATGTTAATTAGTTAGTTCAATTTAGATTTATTAGTTTGCATATTAATTTTGGGTTATTAATTTAATTTGATTTAGCTTACAAATTATAGCATAATTTTAGGTAAAAAAATTAAATTATGTGAGCAAGTTTATTATCTAATCAACATTAATATCAATTAGGATTTAAGTTAGATTTCAAATAATAAAGTTTATTATGCAATCAACTTTTTTACATAATTTGTAACCTAAGTTAAAATTTAAGTTAATTTAGATTTATGTTACTTACATAATTAAGTTTACTATGTAACTAAATTATAATTAATTTTAAATTAGGTTATTCAAGTTAGATTAATTCATTTATGTTAAATATTTACAGCTTTTCATATAAAATATGAAGTTACCAAGATACTAGATAAGCTTTCTAGCTTCTGGTGCTGAAATTATGTTTATTTAAGCATTTACAATGACTGTTAATTAATCTTAGATAATTAACATTAGATTATATTATTGTAGATTACATTCAATACACTCCAACTACAAGGTAAGCCTAAGGGTCAGCCTCCTAAGGCTGGTAATCGAACCCGACCCTTTAGGACTGCTCCAGCAACCACTAGTACCAGCGCAACTGTTGCTCCCCATTAGAGCCCTATATGACTATGATACCCAAATTGGGATTTAAGCATCCTCCCTTCCCCTCTCATCAAACCTCCATACCATCTGCTAATCCTCTATGGCATCCTCCTTCCCCACACCTTTTTGATGAGCTTGATCAAAAGAATTGTGAGCAATTCATAGCTCCATCGCGTTTAAGGTTGACTAAGGTCATGCTTGATAGAATGTTTGGGTATGTTTTCTAATTTTAAACTTGTTTTTATAGTAATAGTTTTTGAATATTTTGTAAGCTTTATTAACTTTAATTAGTGACATTTGTTGAATGACTTCCAACAACTGGAAGCCATCCACACCTAGTAGCCATGGTATCATGAATTTCCTTTGGGCACGACTTGATAAGCTTTGGCAGAGTTGAGGAGAAATGCCCTTGTAAACTCATCACATGCATTTTGATGAGTGGAAAGTAAGTATAATTAATAATTTTTTTTTATAATTACATCTGATATAACATGAATGACTTGTTATTGTTTTTTTCAGGTAGAAATGGGTTATTTAGGATGATGATCACCATGGTGAGCATATGTGGCAAGTGTTTAATAGTTGCACATCAAAGTGATTATCTGAGCTATGTAAGGATACTCAAAAGGTTGACAAGAAGCCCAATTGAATGGTGTCCTACATTTAGAAGGATCTCAAAGACTAAAGGGACATGCTTGAGTATAAGGCCAAGTGTGACAAGGCTAAGAAGAATTGAGTGTTAAAGAAAGGGGGGTCACTCCACATTGGGGATGTACCTAGCTGGGCACCACTCACAATTGATTGGTAAGTAACATTTTTTGATATTTTGCAAATATAACATATTATCAATATATTTCAATTAATTTCTTTAATCTTTTCATAGGCGGGCTACCTAGGATGACAACCTAGGAAACAAGAGCTGCTTCTCTACACCCACCAAAAACAATAGGATAAATCTTCGATTAACAAGCGCTCTCATAGGACCTTCATGAGTTTTTAATTATGTTAATTTCTTTAATGTTGTTATTAGTTTAATTATTTTTATTAGTGAAATTAAGTTAATTTTGTATATTTTTCTTATAGGATAAATATGTCACTGAGATTTAGTAACTATATCAAATGTCATAGGAATTTCTAGAGGGTCTTGGAGAGAGCTTGCATGCCAGTTCCCCAATCAACAAAGAAGAGTTATGGATAGTGGTCACTAGTGTCACCTATAAGGGCCAAGTCTATGGGATAGGAGCACATAGTACTAGGAGTAAAGCTACGTTTGGGACTAGTTTTGCTTTTTATTCTACTAACTCCTCAGATTAGCTTGATCTAATAATGGTTGATGGTTTGAGGACCCAGATCAGGGAGGAAATGACCAAGGAATTCAATGAGTAACTCACACAAATCCAAGCTAAATAGCAAGGCAAGAATGCAATGTTGGAGGTGCAACTATATCACTTGTAGACTCTGATGAAGGCCTAGTTGCATATTGCCAACTCATAGTTTAGACTTAGAGGTTATTAGACTTTGGTCTTGCAACCTTCGTTCTAGTAGCCTCCTACATACCAACCACCAAAGCACCCATAAGATGAGCAAGATCCCCAGTCTAGCTTTGATTTTCTTCCTTATTACAGTTAGATGTAGGATTTATTACATTTCTAGTTGCATTTATTTGACAATATTTTAATTTTATATTATTGTAATTTCGATATTTATTTTAAATTTCAATTTTTTATTTTTCAATTTTATAATTTTATTATTTATTATAGCATGATTATAACTAGAAAAGAAAATTTTTTAAATTAATAGTTAATTTAATATTTTTGGTAGATGTGCATCTCTCAAAAAAGTTTCTATATATTCAATAATTTTCAGTAGTTCTACCTGTTGGTAGAAAGTAATTAAATCTATTAAAAATTCCTTAATCATAATATTGAAAATATTTTTTGGCAGTTATTTTCTACCCTCTTTTTTCTTTTTTTTTTTGGATAGATAAAGCTGTTGATTAAATTTGGGATGACTTCTGTTCATCAATTTACCTAGTGACATATCTACCAAAATTATTATTATAGATGTCAGAAGATAACTATTTACTTTTTTTTACCAAGGGCATTATCCATTAGTAACATTAACTAATTTGTTAGAAAATAGTCAATCATAGAGTAAAATAAATTGATACTACCATCAAAAATTATTTCATCTTACTAGTGGCTATTTGTCGGTAATATTGGGCAATATTACTAGTACATGTCCATGCTAGTTGTAAAATATTACCGATAACACTTATGCTAGTAGATATATACTTAGCAGAAAAGCCACTGGAAATGTATTTTATTGGTTGATTCATTTTATTTTTGGCACCCAGAAATACAAATTTTTTTGTAGTATAGTACTACTACTATATTAAATCTAAAAAGCTTGTTCTAGGTTGTTTAGTAGTTAGATGCCAATGGAGAGCTTATTTTATTAGTTATAATTAACAAAGATTTCATTAAGATTGATAATTTCATAAAAGGGTAAAATAACATTATCTTTGATTGTTTCCATTAACCGTGAGGATGAGATTAAACTTAGAACTAGAGTTGTCTTCTATCATTTTTCTCATTATTGATTTATTTTCTTACCAAATATTTCGTTTATTCAATATTCCAACCAACCCTATTTTAATTTGTGTTTTGATTTGAGAACACCATAATCTAATTGAGTACATTTTTGTGGGATTGACTCTTACTAATATTATCAATTTGCTAGTGATTGGTAAGGCATTTCATTTTTTGAGTGTTAACAACATGCTATTATCACACTTGGTCACATGTGAAACCAATAGTGAAACAAATAAAAAACCAAAAATAGTGAGATTATTTTGGTAAAACACAAAAGTTTAGTTTTGAAACCAAAAAGCAACAAAACACTAATGTGATACTAAAAGGCTAAAGGGGTGCTGATACCTTTTCTATGCATAACCAACCTTTGAACCCAAATTTTTAATTGCAAGCCATATATTTCAGTGTTCAATCTCTCCATTTCAATCTAAGTTGGTGGTGACTCCAATGTTTTGTACATATTTTCTAGAACCCTTCCCAAACTTATTTTATAAGAATTTTTGTTTGCTACTTCACGCCATGATGTCAACACTTAGTTGTGCCTCTAAGGCTTGTGTTGCCACACAAATTTGTATTCTAAGGGGAACTCTTGTCAACTTGCCTACCTTGGAGACAATTTCTTTTGTGTGGCAAATAAGGAGTTAGCAACATTATTAATTTTAACAACAAACTTGGTCCCCAGGAGATAGACTCTCTAGGTTTTTAAACAATGGATGACTGCTAGCATCTCCTTCTCATGGGCAAAATATTTTTTGTTTTGTCCCATTAACTTCTTGCTCTCATAGGAAATAAGATGGTTCTCTTAGACCAAGATTCCCTAAAAGGCTTTATCAAAAGCATCCAAATGCACCTGGAAAGGTAATTCAAAGTTAGGTAGCCTTTGGACTAGTTTACTTGCCATGCTAGCCTTTATTTTCTCAAAGACCTCTTGACACTTGTCTATCTAGTGTCATTTTTTATTTTTCTTCAAGAAATTGGTCAGGAATGTGACCTTTAATTGCCCTACACAAACTTTCAATAATAGTGTCTAATCCCAGAAAGGATTGCAATTAAGGTACCTTAGATGGTGTTGGCCAATCCTGTGTGGTGTGGACCTTCCTCTCATCCACATTTACTTCTCCTTTGGAGATTCTGTGCCCCAAGATTATGATCTCTTGTTGGGCAAATTCAACTTGTCCTTGTTAACATAGAGTTGGTACTATGTTAGCCTAGCCAACACTTGTCTTCAATGCCCTACAGGTTCCCCTAGGGACATACAATACACCACAATGTCATCTAAATATGCCACCACAAACTTGTTAATGAGGTCATGAACAACATTATTCATAAGATTATAGAAGGTATCAAGGTGTTTGTAAGCATAAAAGGTATTGCTAAAAACTTAAAGGAGCTATACCATGTCACATAAGCAGCCTTTTGCTCATGACCCTCTACTATTTGGACCTTCCAATAGCTTGACCTCAAGTCCAACTTTGTGAAGTAGGTTACCTTGCATAATCTGTCAAATAAATCTTAAACTAAAGAGATAGGATATTTATTTTTGGTTGTTACCTTGTTCAAGGCTCGATAGTCAATGCATATCCTTAGGCTTCTATCTTGCTTATTGGAACACATGTGCACTATATGGAGCCTTTGAAGGCTGAATGTATGCCACATCTAGTAGCTTAGTTAGTTGCTTTTTGGGTTCTTATAACTCTAGTGAGGACATGTAGTATGGTAGCCTTGTAGTAGTTTGGCAACTAGTTCAAGTGTAATCGTATGGTCAACTGCACATCTTGTTAGTAAGGTCTTAAGGAGTTTAAGGGGCATCACATCATAGAACTTGCCAAGCACATTAGCCACAGGGTCAAGCATATTTACCACCTTGTCAAGCTTCAATTTGAAGATGGTATCCTAGTAAACAACTCCCACCTTCTTTTGTCCTTCTTTGAATTGGAGTATTGACACCATCTCCATTATCTCTGACCTCTCCCTTTGCTACGAGTTCCCATACACAGACACCAAGGAGGGGTTTGCCTTCATTCATGATTAGCATGCCTTCAAGGTGTGGTAGTAAAACCACTCTTGCATTGATCAGGAAGTCAATGCCAAGCATCACATTGAAGTCATCTATTGGGATAGCCATCAAACTAATTTACCCCTTCCAATTCCCAACTTGAATGGCCACTTAACTAGCCATTCTAGATACCAATTATGCCCCTAAATTCACAACGTTGATTTTGTTGAAACTTTGATCCACCTTCAACCTAAAGGTCTCCACCATGTGTGAGACCACAAAAATTATGAGTGGCTCCTATGTCCAACATCACAACAACATGGTAGTTGTTAATGATAACATTAAAATAAATTAAGGAATTACCTTCCCCTTGTCTAACCATAAGGTGTTAAGCAATTGCAAAGGATTGACCCTCGATAGCCCCTCTGACTTATGATTTATCCTTTTCTCAACAACTGTGGTAGAGAACTTTTCACGCTTAGGACATTCTTTAGCCCCATGGAGACCATTGCAGATGAAGCAACAAAAGCTTTTGGGGTCCTTCATCCCATAGTGCTTATCACAGGCACTAGTTTACTACCCTTTGTCACCATCTTTCTTTTTCTTCCATTTGTCCTTCTTTGGCTTATGCTTACCCTTGTTTGAACCATTGGCTTCCCCTTGTCCATACCTTTAGGCTTGATCATTTGAAAGTTAACCAATGCATCTAAAATAGCCATGGCAAAGGGCCAATCTACACCATAACTGGGCATCATCATCCAAGTACATGCTAGTTATAGAGATCTTTTCCCACTCAAGAATTCTAGTAGCCTTGAAATATTGCTCTATGTCCTAAATCAAGTTTTCTAAATCCTTGGTACTTCTTGTTCCTTTGAAGCCCTTGGGCTCTAGAATCTCCACTTTTGCATGGTTGGTTTCCCCCTTTTGTCTGCCCATGATGTTTTGCTTCATTAAATCCAATTCACTATCATACTGAGCCATCATAGCATCCAATGTCTCACACACAACCAATAATTGAGCAGTTTATCCATTGGCTTGGTTTCCCATCTCTAGAACTAAGTGTTCAAAAGCAGTACACAAAGTAGGAGGATTTTTCATTGAGGGAGTCACAATAATTCCCTCTAATTTGCCCATGTGTTCTTGGGTATTCATACTAGATATTTTTGATAGTATCTAACCTGGCTCTGACACCAATTTCACAAGGTCAATCAAGGGTTTATTTTTCTACCCAAAATTTTTCTTTTCATGACACTAAGCATTGAACTTGGTCTCAACCAATATGCATACACAATGTCTCATAAGGCTCAATAAAACATATAGGAAACAAGGCACAATCAAAATACAGAGAATAATCCTTAGCCTTCGTTGAATTACCAAGAAACAATATAGGGATCAACCTACAAATTATACTTGAGCCTTACAATGCCTTTGATTATTGTTCATGGTCCCTAAGGGTCTAATTTTATAATCAACAAGTCTTACATGTGTGGGTGCCATATGGGTAGGTAGTTGACATCCCCAACTGCTAGGGATATGCAGTGAACATTATCCACTGTTGGGACAGAGTAATAATAGGGTTCATGTCCATCTATATTCATGCCTTTAATTTGGCCATGCACCACTTTTGCATGCTTGCCACACATGTCTGAGTCTAACCAAACAAGATAACCATCATGTAACTATTGAGCAACCACCATACCACATGTTTGCCAAGGTCATGTACGTGCCTTGTGCTATCTGTATTGCTGCTACACACTCATGTTACCCTCGTGTGCTTTGCGCCTGTTCTATGTACGTTTGATAAGGGTTTTGGCTACATGTGCATGTCCCATACTATGTCCATGCTTGTGCGATGTCCACACGAGGTGCATATGTACTCCTTGTAAACATTCTCCATCGAGTTTGGTCATGCACATGCCTCCCATCATGTGCCTTCATGGTTGGCATGCACCAACCATGCCCTTTGATGCATTTGCACCCAACCCCTATGCAACAGCCATGTTGACACCTCTCGTGGACATAGTCACCCTTACATATGCTAAAACAACACTTTCCACTTTTGCACGAAACACCCACATTTTTTACAAGCTGCATATGAATGTTTTGCGGAGTGTCCTTAGGTATCTTGGTGTGTGCTTGTGCCCCAAGCATGTTTAAATAGTGCTCTACAATGTCCAAGTGATAGATCATGCATAGGAATTCCAAATGGGCCTAGCGCCCATATGGTCATGGTGCTGCATGTGACACCCTTGTCTCGCGTGCATGACCTATGCCTAGCATGCATAGCTAGTGCCCATGCCACTAGTATATGTTAGCCACCTAGCACATTGTCTTAACCACTTGCCATGACCTTTGGGCACATTGTTCCATTCCCACACTATTGTACAATGACAAGCCAACCCAAGCCTAACACAACCAAGCTTGGTTAGCCAACCTTGACATTTCTCCCTCATGCCAAGTTACCCCCATAGGTAGCACTATCCAAGGCAAATGATGTTGTCATAAGGTTGAATCCTACAAGAGTCTTATAGTTGTCCATATTTGAGCCACGATAATGTAGTCACATAAGGCATGCAAAAAAGTTTCAAGTACATCTAAACATTTAGGGCACAAGCTATTGGCCTACCCCTAACTACTAGATGTTTCTTTAGTTAGTAAATTTGCATGTAAGATTTTCTAGCTAAAAATCTTTATTTGTTGTGGGCCTTGCTATTTCAATAAAAGGTTCCATTCACTATCTTAATCATTGAACTATAATTCTTTCAGGAAAATATATGTCTCTTTCATGATACACTTATTACTTTGTTTTCCCTTCTAGACAGTTATATTACTGCCATCATCGTGGGAGGTAGAGTAGCTCTTAAAATAATATTGATCTTGTCACTTAGAAAAAGTTTAGTGCTAGCATTGTTCCTGTGTCCATTCCCATCTACCATATCAATTATAATCAGGTGCTTAAGTTCCTTTGGGACAAGTTGTTGGGCCCCCTTAATGAGAGGTTGCCCATCATGTAACCACATGTCATGCCGAAAATTGGTAATGTTCCTAACCCTTAATTCCCTTTGTAGATTCTTTTGCATTTCATGCCATATTCTAGTTAGATTCCCCCAAAGTCTAGAGTCTCCTCCTTTGAAGGTTAACTCACCTCCTTAAGTAAATCTTTTATTATATTTTACTCTTAAAATTTGCATCCACAAATTATTATCTCCACTAAAAATCTACCAAGCCAACTTCATGATAAACACATCATCAACCACATGCAAACCTCTTATTCCCAATGCTCTTGAGGATACAGGTAGACAAATATTCTTCCATGAAATTAAATGAACATGTCTCTTGTCTTCCATGTCCCCCATATAAATCTCTTTGTAATCTTTCTAATTCATGGGAAACCCCATTAGGAATTCTGTTATGTTGCATTTGGAAGCTAGGTATAAAAGAGATCACAACTTGTGCAAAAGTTATTGTTCTGGTGAAGGATAGACATTGTGTTTTCCAACCACTTAACTTGGAATGAACTCTATCCAAAACTTCTCCATAAATAGATTTTGTGAATACCATGCTGCATATACAAACCAAGGTAACAACCCAAATTTCTAACTCACTTGAAACCACTTCTTTTGGTGATCTCTCCTTGGACTTTTCCTCATTGACATTCCTAGAAAAGAAGATACAGGTTTTTCCATTACTCAACTTTGGACCAAAGATCTCCCAAAACAATTGCAATCAATCCATGATCATTTGAAAGATAAAGGATTCCCTTGTTTAACTCCCTTGCTTGAAGTGAAAGCTTTTGTCTTGGTTCCATCTTTGTAGCTTGGGGTGAAGATAATTGCCATGATAATTTTCACAAGCTCATTTGGAAAGCCAATCTCATCTATGACCTTTGGATAAAGTTCCAATTAAGTTTGTCATAGGCTTTCTCTAAGTCAATTTTAATTGACATGAAGGTTTTCTCCCCTTTCATCTTATGCATTGAGTGAATAATCTCTTGAGCCATAATGATATTATCCTATATGTGCCTTTTTGGATCAAAGCTTGCTTGGAAGAGGGAGATTAGTGTATTTAAAAGGGTCTTCATTCTAGTCACAACAACTTCGCTAATAGATTTGAGCAACACATTACAAAGTGAAATAGGTCTAAATTGTTGTATTTAATTAAGTTTGCCCACCTTAAGAATGAGTACTAGAGGGTGCTATTAAACCTCTTCACATTCTTTGAAGTAAGCTTCATTTGCTTGAAAAATTTAATTACCTACTCCTTCACGAGGCCCTAATTGGTTTGAAAGAAATAAGCTAAAAATCCATCTTCTCCTAGGGATTTGAAAGCCCCTATTTTGAAAATTGACTCTTTGATTTCACTGTTGCTTGAAGTTTGATTAAGGAGGCCATCAGCCTAGTCTCCACTTATGGCCATTGAGTTGATGTGGATATCCATCCCCATATTGGCACTTCCTCATTATAGAGGTTCTTAAAGAAATCACAAGCCAATTTTCTCAAGTCATCTTCCTTCCAGATCCATAAATTGTGATCATTAGGGAGTGCCAAAATATGGTTTTGCCTTCTTCTAATGATGGTCTTCTTGTGATAATGCTTAGTGCTTTTGTCACCCTCTGTTATCCATGTTCTTAATTTTTGGTACCCCAAAATTTCCTTTTGTCCAAGAGTATCCTCCAATTCCTTTTTTAATTTGCCTTCCAAATCCTCTAGAAAGTGATTGCTTTTCTTTTCAAGGGACTTTAGTATCCCTTTAATTTTGGCCAATAGAAAATTTTTTTCTTTTAAAGATGTCTCCAAATGTTTTTGAATGCCAATTTTTTAAAGCAAATGAGAGTTCAACAAGGAGAGAGGCTAGATCATGTTCATTAGTCCAATTAGAGGCAAGGAAGTGTTTGAATTCCCCATGAGATTGACAAGCAGCACAAAAATAAAAATGGCATTTCCCAAAAATTGTTGGCCTCTTTTTTGACCATATGAACAAAAAAGGGATTGTGATAAGATTGTATTCTAGGTAGAACATGAACAACTACCTCTTCAAAAATGAGTCTCCTGTCCATATTTACACAAACCTTATCCAATTTCTTATAGATTCTCTCAAGGTTGGCCCAATTATAGCCCTTCCAAGTAAAAGGCTCCCAATTGTTCTCAAATCCAGACATTGGCCAATTGGTGACATTTCTATAAGTTTTTTGGTCTTCTAGCTTTTTCCTCCCTAGTTGACATAATTTGATTAAAGTCCCCCCCTCAAGTAGCCATGGTTCAACCACATTCTTGCTAATGCTTATTAACTAGTTCCACAATAATTCTTTGGTCTGTATTCTTGGACTAGCATAGATTATGGTAAAAAGGAAAGGGGTTTTGTTGCCCTAATTAACATTCATGTGTGTAAATTGCCAATTTTTCTCCAAAACCTCAAATTGATATTTCTAGAATTCCATAAAATCCATATTACCCCTAAGTATGCCTCAGCTTCTTGCATGATAGAAAATGAAAACCCCATTTTCTTAATTAATCGTTTGGCTCTATTGCTACTTACCATTAGCTCAAGGAGAATCACCACCTCCATGTTGTGCTTTCTAATGAGTAACTTTAGAGTCCTACATAGTCGTTTTTTGGTTGCTCCTCCGACATTCCATGATAAAAGATTCATTAAAACCCTACGTGTAGTGCAAGTATTAGGCCACTTACTTCCAACTCCTCTAAGATTAATTTTGTGTCTTCTTGAGAGGTTAATAGCTTGCCATTATAAAGCTTTACCAAATGGTCAACTTCCATAGCACTATCCCATGCTAGTGGATTAGGAAGCTTTGGGGCTTTTACTGCTTGCAGCCTAATAACTAGCTCCCTTCTAGATATAAGAACCCCAATTTTGAGGGATGATGGGCTGTTCTTTCTAGTCCTAAGACAAGCTTGAGTCTGAGCTAGGTCCACTCCTTTTACTTTCCATAGCTACCTTCATTTTATCTTTAAGGATGCTTCTGAGTATTTCTTCTTGATTGCTGGCTCTAAATTCTTGTAAAGCTTTCCTATGTTCACCTTCTCCCAGGATAGTTCATAATCGCTTTTGTCTTTGACTCTGCCCTGCAATAGCTTAGACTTTGCCTTATGAAGACTCCCTTATTAATGTTGATATCCTCCCCCTATGATTTCCCCCTTCTTTACTCCTTTTACAATTGTCAAGCCTAGTTTGTCTGCTGCTTTGATTGGACTCCACATGTCTCACTTGCTCACTAACTCCTAAAAATCTACCTCCTAATTCTTCCTCTGTCAGACCACTTAGACTTCAAATCTTGAAATGTTCCCTCTCTAAAATCACCTTGCATCACCTATTTCTTCATGGTTTTCTCTGGGTTCATTTCTATCATCTATTCTCCATAATATCCTCTATGTTCCATTTGTGTGTTTCTCTAAGGATCCACTCATTCTTCCTCCTAATTTTCCAAGTTTCCTTTCTCTTGAGGTTTTCTTGATGGGCAACACTCCTTCACATGGCCATAGCATCACACTTGAAGCAAACCATATGACGGTCATATTCAATATGCTTGGATTTGCCTTCCACTTTACACATTGATTTCAGCAATTTTCCTAAATCTAGTGCAACACACACCTAAGCAAAATGGACTTTACTCAATGTTGCTATTGTAAGATCAACCTTTAGAACCTTGCCTATCCAATTGCTTATTGACTTAAGGAAAGCTTTAACATAACTCCATTACTAAGTAATGTAGTCAAATCCATGTATTAATTTTCTCAATATTCTCTTGATAAGGGTCAAAGTTAGGTTTCCACTTCTATAAGGATAGGCAAATTTTCTTTAAAAAAAAAATCCATGGTCCCCCTTTAATATAAAATCATAGTTTTCTTGTGAACCAAATCTTACCAAAAAGAAGTCATTTCTAGTATCAGACCCTTGCTTTCCCCAAAGTGCAGTGAGTTTTATCTTCATGAGCCCATAAGAAACTTTTCTTCCTAACAATTACAATATGAGTGTGAGTTTTCATGGCCTACACATTCTAGCATGTTGTTTTTTGGAAAGGGCGAAATTAGCAAAACCATCTTCATCAATGTCCATAGAGATGTCACTTCTAGGCCCCTTTTCCTCATCCCCCATCTCAACTTTTGCCACTTTCATTTCCTTTGAATTCTCCTCTACCAACAACTTGCCATTATCCTTAAACAACATTTCCCCAAAAGCAAGCTTCATCCCCTCCCCTTCACCAACAATTATAATCTCCATACGATGCTCTTCCTTGGGTTGCAGCAAGCTTTCAAATGAAAACTCCAATCCATTAGCATCATATTTTTTCATGCTTCTTTGGGGAGGATCATGCTCTTCTAGAGAGCAATGCAAACTAAACTTAGCCTTTTATTGTTGGAGAGAACAACTTGTCCCTAACAGATATGTATGATGATTCACTGACTTAATGCCATAAAAAAGAACCATCAAAAAATAAATAAATTTGTTTTCCTTTTATAACACTAACAACATGGGTAGGTTGTGAGATAAGGATCTAAATATTTTTGTTTTTAAGTTAGAAAATGTAATTAAAAAGATAAAAACAAAATAAAGAACTTAAAATATTGGTAAGTGAAAAAGTAAAATTTAGAATAAGAAATATAAAGAGATAAAATTATATAATAAAGAAATCAATCCATGCTTTCCTTAAAAGAATTTCTTGTTAGTTTAATTTTTACTTTTTGTAACTCATTTTAATATAGTATTAAAAAATGTAACAAAAGGGATAAAATTTAAGAAAATTAATCATCAAGACTTTATTTAATATTTATACTAGCAAATTCTAAAAATTTATTTATTATGAAAGAATGATTAAATAATTGTTTAGTATATTAAATTAATTATTTAATTTATTGAAACATAAAGTTCATAAAATCATGAATTCTGAACTCTAAAATAATAGATTGTAAGATTTAAACTTTAAACTCTAAATCTTAAAACATTAAACACCTTTGAATCCCTAAATCTTAAGATCTTTAACCCTAAGCCTTAAAGTCCAAACCTTGAAACATGACTTGGCATCAAACCATAAACTCTACAACATTATATTCTATAAATTCTAGATACTAAAACTCTAACTCCTTGATGGTGGAAACCCTAAAACTTAAAATCTAAAATGAAGAAAAGCTAAAACCCTAAACATTAAAATCCTAAGTGTGATAATACATTAAACCATAAAGCCAAATCCTTAAATCCTAAAACCCCAACCCTAAATTCCAATCCTAAAATCCTTAATCCTAAACAAGGCATGACAAATGAGAATAAGCCTAAATCCAAAACACTAAACTGGAAAACCTAAGATTTTATCCTCTATAATCCTAAACCCTCAACTGGAAAACCCTTAACCTTAAAATTTTATACCCTAAAATCTTAACACAACTAAAAATTTTAGATTTATTAACAAATTTCAATTCAAATGTAAAATTTTCAATTGCTAATGTGCTTTTTCTTTGTAAAATGGAAAATATAAATGAATTGAAGAAATGATAAATAGACCTATTTCTTATTGATAATTTTGTCAATAAAACTCCTACACATTAGCGACAAATGATGAACAATGAAATTTTGTTGATGTCCATTTATAATTTATGCTGGTGGATTTACTGAAGGAAATTCCCTTAGTAAACATGTCATGCAATTTGAATTATTTTGATTGGTTAACTTTGAAAATACCAATGAATGATCCATCGGTATTTTGCTTATCCAAATATTGTCGTTTGAATTCTAACTCAAATACCAATGATATTGTGTAACAAGTTTATAGTAATTCCAAATCTAAAACCCATTATGATATCCTTTCTCTCACTTTCATTTCTTCCCCTTCTCACTCCACTTCCTCATCTCTCTAAAGCTTTGATGACAAAACCTCAATTTCTATTATTTGTTTGCATTATTTCATTGTTTTGTCACTCAACTAGAAGGTATGTGTCTGATTATATCATTCAATGTCTTTTTGGTTATTTTAAACAAACTTTTTGAAATACATTTCATTGTTCATGGCTAGGGAAAGTGAACTGCTTTATTTATGAGTTGAGTTGATTGATATACATATGTTTCTTTATTAGATGTGTTTGTTGATTTTAGTTGTTGTGTGGAAATTGACATTGTGTATTTAATTGTGGCATTATGTTAATGGTAGAATATATTTTTATTTAAGGTGTATTGCACTATTGTGAAAGAATAAAAATTCCATAACACCATAAATGGATGTATAATAGAAACTACCTAGGTTGAGGAGAACTTAGGCAAGAGTTTGTTAATTGGGTGGATGGTTTTGTTGACAATCCTTGCAGTTGTCCAATATGTATCCACAAGGACCATCAAGTATCTTGTATTAAATGCAAAACTAGGGCATTATTGAGCCCTAATGTGATCAAGTATCATCAAGATAATAAGGATTCAAACCAATTATTAGTATTAGATAGGTCATGGTGAGCAAGAACCACCAGTTTAGACCAAACACTATGCCCTTGTGAGTACTTTTGCTAGTGTTTTTGTGGGTTTTGATGATAATTTGGTCATTACAAGTATATGGATTTTGATGGTACTAGACCTGATTTTGAATTGCACTACTAGGAGATCTTAAAAGAATCTCTAAATCCCAGGGCACAATAATTTTATGATTTGTTATCTACTTTTGAACAACCATTATGGCATAGCTACCAAGATCACTTGGAGCTATTAGTGGTAGTGAGAATGTTGAACAAAAGGTCAGAATTAAAACACAACCAATACACCTTTCATCAGTAGGTGAGTTTTATGAGGGAGTGCACTCCTTAACCCAATCTAGCACTTGATGATTTTTTATGGCAAAGAAGTAGGTATTTCAATTGTTTTGAAAACTACAAAAAGAGATTATTGCATTAATATTTACAATAAAGACAATGCATATAAGAGGGAATGCAAATTTTATAGCTCTAAATCTAAGCCAAGGTGAAGAAATAGAAGGAAAGAAGTAGCAAAGAAAAGAATGCATTATTTGCCTTTGATTCATAGGCTATAAAGGTTGTATGCTTCCATCAAGTGAACTCAACCATGCATGTGAGATGGCATTATGAGAACAGGCAGTTAGAAGGTTTACTAAGCCACCCATCAAATGAAGAAGTAGGGAAGCACTTTGACAGGATTTATCTTAACTTTTCCCACAACCCTAGATGTTAGGTTGGGTTTGTGTGCTAACAAATTCACTATGTACAGCCAATCAATGAGGATGTACTCTTGTTTGCCAGTAATTGTGACTCTATATTCTTGATCCAAAGCTTTCCATGATAGCTCTATACAAGTTATTGACATATCTTGTTCCTAACCTGAATAACCCCAAAGCCAAGATTTATGTGTACCTTCTACCACTGATAGATAGTTGAAATAGTAATTAATAAAATTTTAGATGTAGGCAAAAGAGATAGAATTGATAGAATTAGCCAATCACAATTTCACCAAGCCTAAGGAAACTTACACGTTCAGCTTGCAATAGAGAAATGCTATATGTAGGTGGGTAGAAGATTGTGCAAATTAACTTGTCCAAATGCATGGACAAATGGAAGGCAAAAATTGTTGTTATGAAGAGTCATGACTACAATATATTTATTGAGTGTTTGCTACCTATTGTGTTTAGAGCACTACCAAAGAATGTGTGGAAGCCTTTTATAGAGATAAGTTAGTTTTTTTGAGACTTGTGCTCATCCACATTTAAGGGTCGACAACTTGTTAGCTATATAACAAAATTTTCTCTTGATTTATGCAAATTATAAAAGATTTTTCCTCCTACCTTCTTTGACTCTATGGAATATTTACTCATGCACTTAGCTTATGAAGTTAAGGTAGGTTATCTAGTTTAATATTGATGGATGTATCTTTTCAAGAGGTACATATGTAATTGATTGCGCTTATTTAATTTATTCTATGCCTTTTTTTAAAAATTAATTAATGTAAATCTTGTTTGGTTTGATTAAATTAGGATGATGGGTGACCTCAAGAGGACCATAAAGAATAAAGATCAAGAGGAAGGTCCAACATGTGAGGCATATATAGCAAGGGAGATGGCTTAATAGCTAGAGTTGAAGTCAACCTTGCAAACTTTAATGAATTGTGATGAAGTGCAACCATACTTGAAGTAAGTGTCATGTATCTAAAGTTAAAGCTTTTACAAATGAACATGCTTAAGTTTAATGAAATGACATCCAAACTCTCAAAACATGCTAAAGTTTTTTCCTACAACTATTAAGTGTCTTGCACAAGCAAGGAAATGCTATGATCCAAGAACATTTTGCTTCCTAGTTTCAAAATTATGTAAGTATTGATATATGCAAACTACTACCAATGACAATGGGAGTTCATAATTAACTATTTTTAGCATTAATTAATGATGTTTTTGTTAGTTTGTGTGCTTAGGTCATGATTCGACCAATGGAATAAACGACTAAGGTTTGTACACATTAGCATAGGGCCCTTCAAAAGACACTATGAGCTAGCAAAAGTTTTTTGTTAATGGGTATAAATTTCACATGGCATATTGGTAAGAGGGACAAACAAACAACTGTAGCAAATGAACCAATACAGATGGCAATGGTGACTATTATAGCATCCTTAAGGAGGTGCTAAAGCTAGATTATTCTGAAATCCCTTTGAAGAAAGTCGTCCTATTTTACTATAAGTGGTTCAATTGCACAAGACAACAAGGCACAAGATTCCATACCTAGTCCAAAATTGTTGAAGTAAATTAGTCCATAGGTATGAGTGCTTTCATTAGTTCATTGTAGCATAGCAAGTGAGGCAAGTTTAATATGTATCTTACATGAATGCTAACCAAGCTAGGGATCTTAATTGGCTAGTGGTCATGAAGACCAAGCCAAGTGGTAAGGGCAAATTGAGAATGAAATTGTGCTAGCTTACTAAGTTGATGCACCAATGTAGGTTGGAATCATGTCCCCTGATGAGCAACTAGCTAGTTCTTACGTGATAATGTTGTTGTTTTCAAAGAAGTTGAAATTCAAGAGACAAGTTGTTACCATGTGCAGCATGTGGAGGAAGAAGTTGAATATGCAACTAGCTCCAAACACACTAAAGAGCCTACCTTATCTAACAAGAAGCGGTCCATGTCATTGAAGAAGAAGAAGAATAATCTTCTGATTGATAATTGTAATGTTGCGATTGTATATATAATTCAAATGTGTTGATGATGAATAATAATTATGTTCTGATTTTAATTAAGAACTCATTTAAAATAGATGAAATTAAGTACTGACTTAAATATGAAATTATTACTAATTCAAATTAGAGATTAAGTACTAATTTAAATATATCAAATTAAGTATTGATTTAAATATAAATTATGTGCTAACTTTAATTAGAATTTGTTCTGAATTCAATTGAAAAATAAATACTATTTTAATTATAAATTAATAAAAATAAAATAAATTATATACCAATGGAAATACTATTAGTAAATAGAACATGTGGCACACATTCTTGTTGCCAATAGTCAAGGTTGAAACACATTACCCAAGGCAATACCATGGGTAAATAGAACACCTGCCACATATCAAATGTTATGCCAATGGTATAAGGAACTAACAGATCAAGGATGGAATTTCTATTGGTATATTGGCAGTTAATTTCCATTGGTCCAAAATTTGGCATGTATTTTCAAAAGTTACCAAATTATAGATGAATATTTTGTGGTAATCTAGCATAAAAATTTCATTGGTCTGAGGTAGTTCCATTCATGGGTGATAGCATTTTTAAACTATTCCATTCATGGGTGATAGCATTTCAGTAAATATGGATTAAACTTGTGCCCTGCAACCTCCCCCTCATTTTCTTCTCCAATGCTATTACCTATCACTCTCTCTTCCCTCTCACTATCTCTAACCCATGGCTCCCCACCCATTTTCTACTGATTTCCAGCAATTTTTGGCCACTTCCACCCTTTCCTAGCAACTTCTCTTCTTCTTAGGTCCATTTTTACCATTTAAAGTTTCCTATTTATCCATTTTTTTGTTTCTCAATTGAACAATGATGTTCTCTCTCCTATGGATATTTTTGCAATAACTTGCGACAATAATCTCAGTTTGGGTTGTCATTCTTCAATTATGTTCATGTTAGTAAGAATAAACATTCTCATTTGTCACTTAATAAGAAAATTGGAATATGAAAGAACTTAGGATAGTGGGCTTAATTTCACTTGGCTTAATTGCAACAAGGATGGACTTAGGATAGATGACTTAATTTATTATGGTGTTGCTACTATAATGTGTATGATTTTATGATATGCAATTTGTTTCAGACTAGTATTTTGGTTTGATTTTGAATGTAGGAGGCTCTATTTCTAGGGAAAATTCTGCCCAAATTTTTAGAAAAATTTGAATTTAGGCTTATGTTATTAGTAATTAATTTATCCAATTAAGTTATTAATTAGGATCCAATTAGAAATTAAGTAAAACCTAGATTTTAAAAGTTAGGTTCTTTTAGTTAATCAAATAAGATATGAATAGGGTTTAATTAGAGATTAAGTAAAAGTGAGAATTTAAACTTTAGTTTTTAATAATCAATTTATCAAATTACGTTATGAATTGGGGTTTAATTAGAAATTAAGTAAAACTTAGAAGTTAACAATTATGTGCTTCTAATTTGTCAAATTAAGTTATGAATTAGAATTTAATTAGAAATTAAGTACAATTAGAATTTAAAGGTTTGGTTGTTTTAGTTTATCAAATTAAGTTATGAATTAGGGTTTAATTAAAAATTAAGTAAAAATTAAAATTTTAAGAATTACGTACTTTTAGTTTATCAAATTAAGTTATGAACTAGGATTTAATTAGATATTAAGTAAAAATTAGAATTTAAAAGTTAGGTTCTTTAGTTTATCAAATTAAGTTATAGATTATGATTTAATTAAAAATTCAGTCACATTTAGAATTTAAACTTAAGTTCTTAGTTAGTTTATCAAACTAAGTAATGATTTAGGTTTTGTTGAAATCCTCAAGAACTTCAGAAAGAAGAAGAAGAAAGAAAGAAAGAAAGAAAGAAAGCTTCTAGACGAGAAAGTTCAGAAAGGAATTTTTATGATTCAATCAATTATTCTGCAAATGATGTAGCTGAGATTACAATTTATAGGCTAGGACTCAATTACTGAATTACACTAATGTCCCTAACTAATAAACTGCAACCAAGACTAATAGGATTGCTAACAGCACCAGAACCACGTGACTCCCTAACACATGCTAAACTACAAGCCTTTTCTCTAACATCCCCCCTCAAGATCAGTGGCATGACTTGGAAGAGGAATGACACTGAGCTTGTCTCTAAGTTGAAGGAACCTTGAAGTTGAGACTGCCTTGGTGAAGATGTCTGCTATTTGATCAAGGGATGGAATATGATAGACTTCAATTTCTTTATTGTTGACCTTTTCACGAACAAAATAAAGATCTAGTTCAATATGTTTAGTCTTTGAATGAAGGACCGGATTTGTTGATAAGCTGACTGTGCTCGTATTGTCACAGTAGATTCTAGGAACTTTTGGTAATTGAATGCTGAGTTCTCTGAGTAAAGACTACAGCCAGGCTAATTCTGCCACTGTACTTGCAAGACTTCTATATTCTGCTTCAGTACTTGATCTAGACACTGTTGTTTGCTTTTTAGATGACCAGGAAATGAGATTAGGACGAAGATAAATACAAAAACCTAAGGTACTATGCCTATCATCAATGTCTGATGCCCAATCAGCATCACAAAAGGCAGTGAGCTCAGGAGCAGATGATCTTTGGAGAACTAGAGTATGACATATGGTCCTTGCTAGATACCTCAGTATTCGTTTAACCAACTTCCAATGTACATCTATAGAACAATGCATAAATTGAGAAGCTTTGTTTACACCATATGACAATTCTGGTCTAGTAATGGTAATATATTGTAATGCTCCCACAAGTGACCTGTATGCAGCTTAATCAGAAATAGGAGAACCACTACTAGCTGAGATGTTTGGTGTTGAAGCCATAGGAGAGGGCATAGATTTCGCACCTTGCATACCATCTCTAGTAAGAAGATCCTTAATGTATTTAGACTGAGATAGGTATATTGCACCAGCAGAACTGTAAGTAACTTCAATACCTAAGAAGTATTTAAGTTTCCCAAGATCCTTTAATGAAAACTTTGCATTTAGTTGATCAATCAAGTTCTGAATCAGAGTTGGTGAAGACCTAGTAATCAAAATATCATCCACATAGACTAAAACATAGAGAGAATGATGGGAGGCAACCTGAAGAAACAAGGAAGAGTCACATTTTGCCTTGGTAAAACCAAGATCAAGTAAAGCTTCAGACAAGTTTTGAAACCATGCATGAGGAGCTTGCTTAAGGCCATAGAGATCCTTATGAAGCTTGTAAACTTGAGATGAGTAAGCTGATTCATATCCAGGAGGCTACAGCATGTATACATCTTCATTCAAATCACCATTTAAAAAGGCATTATTAACATCTATTTGATGGATGTTCCACCCTTTTGATAAGGCCAAAGTAAGGAGAACCCGAATTGTGATTGGTTTTACTACTGGACTGAAAACTTCATGAAAATCAACTCCTGCCTCCTGATTATACCCTTTATCAACTAATCTTGCTTTATATTTGTTGACAGTACCATCTGGATTTTCTTTAACTTTAAACACCCATTTGCACCCTATAGGCCTCCTATCTTTGGGTAAAGCTTCTAAACTCCATGTCTTGTTACTCATGAGCACTGCATACTCAAGGTCCATGGCACACTTCCATTCTAATATACTAAGAGCTTCTTCAACAGTTTGAGGCTCTCTAGAAACAGTAAGTACTGTTGGTTCAGTTCCCCTTACTTTGCTACGAGTCACCATTGAATGATTGTTTGATTTGAGTGCCCTTGCTTTGCTATGGGTCACCATTGAGTGGACATTTTGAAATGGACGTTGAGGAACTTCAAATTTTGTAGAGGGACCTGAAAGATGTTGCAAAGAATCCATAATATTGGTATTATTAGCAAGTGCACATGAGTTAATTGTTTGTTCAACAAATGCATTGGTACTCTGAGTATGTCTTGCATTGGTTAATGTAGAGGATGATAGAATAGGAGGTATGGCTGAAGGTGGAGGAGAAACAGAATGTGATTTGTTACTGAAAAGTGACTGCTGTGAGGAACCCTTGTTGTTCTTGTATGGAAAACTACTTTCATCAAATATGACATCTCTAGATATAATTATTTTCCTATCAGGATACAAACACTTGTATCCTTTGTGTGCTAGACTATAACCAAGAAAGGTGCATTCAATGGATTTGAATTGAAACTTGAGATTATTATAGGGCCTTAGGTTAGGATAGGCTGCACACCCAAAGACTTTAAGAAATGAATAATCAGGTTTGGTTCTGTATAAGGTTTCAAAAGGAGTAGAACCATTTAGGACTGGTGTGGGGAGTCTATTAATGAGATACACAGCTGTGCTAAAAGCCTCAGTCCAACATGAACTAGGTAAAGATGATTGGTGAAGCAAGGCTAGTCCAGTCTTAGTTATATGTTTGTTTTTCTTTCTGCAAGCCCATTTTGTTCATGTGTATAAGGACATGAAACACGATGAACTATTCCTTGGTCTTTCAAATATTCAGTGAAAGCTCTAAATTCTCCTCCCCAATCAGTCTGTAAGGCAAGGATTTTGTGGTTGGTTTGAAGTTCTACTTGTTTCTTGAAATGAATAAAGGTCTGTAATGCATCAGACTTGCTTTTAAGAAGTAAATCCATGTGTAGCAGGTAAAAGTATCCACAAAATGTATGTAATATCTATGTCCTTCTTTTGATAGCACTGGTGTTGGTCCCCACAAATCATAATGAATTAGTTGAAGAGGTTTTGAGTATTCTGTTTGAGAAGAGGCAAAAGGAAATTTGTGTATTTTGCTGAGACAACAAGATGAACAAAAGGAAAGCACTTTATTTAGTATTCTGATGTTACAAGAAGTGAGTGCACTCTTGACAGCTTGTACAGAGGCATGGCCCAATCTAACATGCCATTTGTCTAACTCAGAACAAGAATTTAACAATGAAGAAGTATGGAAACTATGTACAACAGGTGAAGTAACATTTGGTGATTGAGTTGCTGACACTTTTGCAGTGGTATACGGTTCCTTTTCAATATGAAATTGATCAAAGACATACAAGCCTTTTTTAATAGTCCCCTTCAAAAGTATTTGATGAGTATCCTAAGATTTAACATAACAAGAGTCAGGATGGAACTCAAAATAGACATAATTGTCTTTTGCAAACTGAGAAACACTCACAAGATTTTTGGTAATATTTGGAACATGAAGAAGTGAGTTTAGGTCAAGATTTTGATTAGAAAAGCAAGACTTAATCTGAGAATTACCAATGTTTTTAATGAACAAACCTGAGCCATTACCAATGTGCACCTTCTCCTTTCCATTATATGGAGTCTTCTGCACAATGTTAGAGGCATCCACTGTCACATGATTAGTGGCTCCAGAATCAGGATACCATTCTTGATCATTGCCATTACTGCTACTGTTAGAAGTGAGCATTGCATAGGGTGTGTTTTTGATATTGCCATTGGTTGTCTTGCTGAAGTGGCTTGAACCTTGAGCTGGTCCTTGAAAACTTTCATCAAATTTGTGATAACAATTCTAGGACTAATGTCCATATCTCCCACATAATTGACATTGAATGTTGCTTTTATTAGAAAACCTTCCATTCCTACCAGCAAACCACCCATTGTTATAACCTCCTCTTCCTCTGAAAAAATTTCCTCTACCTCCAAACCTTCCTCTATTTGCATACTGACCAGGGAAACCTTGATGACCACTTCTGTTTACACTATAATTCTGAGGATGTGTAGCAAGATTCACTATCATAGCCTCTGCTTCTTTATGATGTTTCTCAATTCTGTTTTCTTGTGCAAGCAATAATGCTTCAATTTCTTCTACTGAATACGGATTAGTTCTAGAGAGAATGGATGTAACAAAACCATCATATTCTGAGGAAAGACCATCAAGAATTACCTCTATATGGTCATTTTCTGTAATCACATGACCAATTGAAGCCAAAGAATCAATAAGATTCTTGATCTTTAAAAGATACTTAGTAGTTGTCATGGATCCCTTCTTCATAGTTTGTAGCTGCGCCTTGAATTGCTTGATCTTTGCCTTTGTATGAGAGGCAAAGAAAGTTTCTACCTTTTCCTAGACCTGGTACAAGTATTCACATCCCACCATTCTTGTAAGAATACTTTCTGACATTGTTGACAGAAGCCAAGACAGCAAGAGCTGATCTTGCTTCTTCCAAAGAACATACTGCTGACTCAAGATCCCAAGAACTCTTCCTTGCTCATCTACTGCAAATCTTGATGGCACTTCTTGACTACCACTGATGTATTTTTCTAGTTCATGCCCTCTGATGGCTGCAAGAACTTGCTGTTTCCAAAGTAGATAGGAATTGCTGTCTAATTTCATAGAAATAGAATGGCTAAAAGAAACTAGTGGAGCATTCAGAGATGCTAAAGAAAACGTATTCATATTTTCTCCCATTGGATCAAAGCTCTGATACCATGTTGAAATCCTCAAGAACTTCAGAAAGAAGAAGAAGAAAGAAAGAAAGAAAGAAAGAAAGCTTCTAGACGAGAAAGTTCAGAAAGGAATTTTTATGATTCAATCAATTATTTTGCAAATGATGTAGCTGAGATTACAATTTATAGGCTAGGACTCAATTACTGAATTACACTAATGTCCCTAACTAATAAACTACAACCAAGACTAATAGATTGCTAACAGCACCAGAACCACGTGACTCCCTAACACATGCTGAACTACAAGCCTTTTCTCTAACAGGTTTTACTTAGAAAATTAAGTTATAATTATTTTTTAATGTGTTTCATTTGGTGTTTATAGCTTTTCTTATAAATGTTGTAAATGCCAAAATTCTAGTACCCATTCTTGCTTCTAGTGTCTTGGTCTTTATTAAAATTTGTGTGCTTCTTTATAAATTATGTTTTCAATATATTATTATAATTTGTATATTTTTAATTAATTACATTGTTATTGACAAACATTGTTATTGTTAGGAAGAAGGACTGATCAGTGTTCGGGGATCAGTCCCCCACTCCTTACCCTTCTACCAATACAACCCTACCCATTACTACAACCCCTACTGTTCCCTACTATCTCTCCATTTTAACCACCATTTGGAACACCACCCATGACATTTATACTTACCCCCAAAATTCTACCTCCCCAATGCGCTTATCCCATTGTCACATCAACCCATCCTCATCCTAGGCTCCCAAAGCCCCTGCAATTCTCCTTTACCATCGCAAACCCCATCCCCTCACCACATACTCCCATAGTCGCATCCCCATCAACTTAGCCACATTATGACACCATTGTGGACATGAGACCTTAGATTGAACCTGATGGAAAATGGTATGTTTAACTAGTTTAAATTTCAATTGTAATTTAAATTTTATCATTGTTTTTTAGCTATTAACATTTAAATTGATTAATTTGAGGTTTCTAACAACTAGATATCATGTAGCGACAAAAGCTATGAGCTACATGATTAAGTCCAAGCATGATGATGTAGAAGGACATTCCTCTTGCCACTTGTCAAATGTCATTTGGCAAAGTGGAATGTAAGTAATATCAATATTGTTTATGTTAATTTAAATGGAACTTACAGTATTTGTTTACTAATTTTTTTTTTCATGTAGAAAGGAGTTTGGTGTAAGAATCTTCGTTAGGGCCACATGTGGCATGCCTCAACTCTTGGGGGTTGAAGTAGTTCTTTGAGATGTACTGCAACCCCTAGTTGGCTAGACAGAAGGTTGATTGGATAAGGTAGACCATCTAGATGGATGTTTAGTGCCATTGTGCTATTGAGAAATTTAGAAAGAACTTGGAGCAAACAAAGAAGAACAAAGCCTCCTAGAAGGGAGGCTCACACAATACTAGAGGCCCTATTACCCCAAGGACCATAATAAAGAAGATGGTTAATAGCATTATTTTTTTATTATAATAAAGTCTTACTATTGTTATAATTTAATATATAATTTGTTTAATCTTTTTTCATGAAAAAAAAAACTTGGATGCCTTGTCAAAATGCATGAAGTGTTTTAGGAGACTCACCTAAAGAAGAATGATAAGACCTGGTTTGAACCATAAGTCCAATGGACCTATGTAAGTGGCTCAATTATTTTTATAAGTTTGCCCTCTATTATCTTTTAACTTGTCAAAAAAGCATACTTATTAGTCTTAAACCTCTTTTTATTACAAAAGTGATTCCTAGCTGAGATGGAGACTCACTAGTCCTAACAGTCACAACTTGACTAGTAGGAGGGACAGGGAGAGAGCTCATAAGCTAGCCACCAAATCGACCCATGAGAGGTATGGAAACATGTTGTTGGTGGCCCTTATAAGGGTTGTGTTTATGGTTTGTATTCACAACCCTCGATAAACAACACTTAGTCTAGCTCATGCTATGCATTGCGGAGCCAAGTGATAAGTTAGCTTGACCTTGGCATCCTCGAGTTGGTTCGAGAGTTGTAAAGTTTGAGATGAAGATAAAGATAGAGGATATTGTGGTTCGGGTGGCGAGGGAGATGGTGATGAAGATGGCTACCTAATACCTGGTTGAGATGTCGAGCATGAAGTCTACAAATGGGCAGTAGACATAGGAAGCTGGGTTGAATACAACTTTAACTACTAGCTGCAATTGTCCATCTAGCTTCAGCCACCGACTGAGGACGATCAAGAGGGCAATAATGATGGGAATGACATTGACAATGATGATGAGGACTAACATGATTATGGATAGACATTTTTACTAGATAGCCATTGCAATTTGAAAGATATTTTAAAAATAATTATTCTTATTTTAATTATTTTCTTAATTTAAATTTTTATTCAAGTCTTTCTAATTATTTTAATTTTATTATTATAATTTTTTTGTAATATATAAACTATATTAATTGCTAATTTTACCAAGAGATATTCCCTTAGTAACATCAATTATCACCAATAAAAAAATTTTAATAAAACATACTGACAAAATATTCATTGTTATTTTCATCAATCTCGCAAAATTTATTAAGGTATAATCCCTTGGTCTGATGACATTATTTATCAATGGATATTCTTTTGCAAAATTAAAAAAATATTGATGGTGTATGTCTCGTTATTCTGTCAATAAATATATTTTACCTCACAAATTTTGGTCATTTTTGTAATAGTATTACTTATTTTTTATCAACAGCTTTTCCTTCGATTTATTTACCAATAGACATCATTTTCATTGGTATTCTATTTCTAAATATGGGATTAACAAAGGCATAGATCCATCAAAAATCTGTTGGTAATATTGATATATGGATGGCATTGTATGGTTTACTGACAAATTCATTTGGTCAATAAATGTTGTATTTTTTGTGTTGTAACTTTAAATGTAAAAATACTAAACATGACATAGCATTAAACTTAAGCTGTAAAATACTATATCCTCAAACCTAATACTACAACACTAAAATCTCAATACCCAAAACTTTGGAACTTAAAATTTAAAACCATAAATACTAAAATCTTCAACCTTGAAGTCTTAAGTTCAATAATGCATTAAACACTTAATTCTAAACTAAACCTTTAAATCCTAAAAACCCAAATTCTAAGCCTTAAACTCTAAAGTTCTAAACCCAAATCTTAAAATTTATAAGCCTAAATATGACATGATATTAAACCATAAACCCTCATTGCTACACACTAAAACTTGAAATCATAAACCCTAAAATTTCAATGTTGAAAATGCTACTATAATAAAGTTTTAGAGAGTAGAATTAAAGGTTATAAAGTTTAGAATTTAGGGATTTAGATTTAAAGTTTTAGGGTTTATTATTTTCAGTTTTAGGTTCTAGAGTTTAGGCTTTATGGGTAAAGTTTTAATACCATGTTGCCTTTTGGCTTTATTGTTTTGAAATTTAGGGTTTTAGAGTATTATGTTTAGGATTTAGAGTTTTAAGTTTTAATATTTAATGTTTTAGACTTTAATGTTTAATACCATGTCATATTTAGAATTTAAAGTTTAGAATTTAGAATTTAAGATTTAAAGTTACGGTTTAGTGTTTTGTGAACTTTAGCCATAAACAAACAAAGTAATTAATTAAATGTATTAAATAATTTAATGAGTCCTTCATAATTAATATAATTTTTTAAAATTTTTAGCATATATATAGACTTTGAGATTTCCATAACTAATTTTTTTCTAATTTTTTCAAGCAACAAATTGTAAGTGTTTATATTATTTGAAAATGAAAATGTTAATTTATTTTATAATTAATAAATGTTCAATTATGAAAATTAAATAAAAAACTTTTGTGTGGCTTGTAAATTGAGCTAACTCTTCTTTGTATGTAATTGTTTTTTTGGGGGAAACCAAAGGTATCCCACAGATTTTCTAATTAAATAAATTGCCAAGTGCTCACATGCAAACTAAATTCAAAATCATTGCCAGGATTCAACTCGTGTTAAGAGCTTGAACCTGATATTGCCAAGGATTCAATGGCACGCACAGTGGAATTCCGGGTAACGACATCACCCTTAAGCCATTAGTTCCCCTTAAAGATTAAGCTTGGCCAGTATATTTCTATTCAAGGTTTGTTTGGTTTTGGATAGCTCTCGCATTCAACCCAAAATATTAATCAATAATATTGAAAATTGATAAATAACTGTTTAATGTTTCTGAATGTTGTTCTTGGCATAGTAATCTCAGCCTCCACGGCAGTCCAAAGGCCTTCAGGTCGTTTTCTGTATTTCCCTTACAAGCTTTGAAGTACAGATTATTCACTACCTAATCATCCTTTGGTTTTTAATCCTTAACAACCTGATAGTTCTACCTTCTTTCCTACATACAAAAACTTGAATGTCTTGGCTCTGTGCCACATTCATACAGAATCAAACGCAGTGAATAAAAGTTCTACGTCTACAAGAAGAATGGCTGGCTTAGGCAGTTTCATATATGTGTTAACTTTGTTCTTCTTTGGAGTTCTTGGCTTAGTCTCTTTTCCAGCTGAAGCAGCCATAAAGAAATACCAATTTGATGTGAGTCAAGCAAAAATAAAACCTTCAACTCGTTTCATTGAATGCTTTGTTGATGTCATCTTGTTTTTTTTACAGATTTAAATGAAGAATATGAGTAGATTGTGCCATGCAAAACCCATTGTAACTGTTAATGTAAGGTTTCCAGGGCCAACCGTTTATGTTACAGAAGGAGACAGAGTGCTGATCCATGTTACAAACCAAGCACAATACGACATGTCAATTCACTGGTAGGCCAATTTGCAAAATTCAAAACAAATATGTTATGTTTATGCATTTATTTGGGTATCTCAGAACCACTTTAATTGGTTATATGTATGGACTTAAACAATATTGTAATGTTTGGGCGGATGATGGTCCAGCTTATATTACACAATGTCCAATTCAGACTGGAAAAAGCTACACAGATGACTTCAATGTTACCGGGCAAAGAGGTACACTATGGTATGCACACATTCTTTGGCTGAGGGCCACTGTTTATGGTGCATTTGTTATCACGCCTAAGTCAGGAACCCCATTCCCTTTCCACGACCAGCCAAAGAATTTGAAATTCTGCTAGGTCAGCTATAACTATGGATTTTATTTTCAAAACCTCCCTCAAATTTACTTGAGTTCTATCAATTGAAGTAAGGAAGTTGCTGCAACTTAATTGTTAAGTAGGTGAAAGATGGAACAATGACGTTGAAGAGGTTGAAAAGCAAGGGAGCAGATTAGGCTTGCCACAAAAGATGTCAGATGCACATACAATTAATTGGAAGCCTGGACCTCTATTTACATGTCCTGAGAAAGGTAAGAAAACTTAGATGAATTCTATGATTAAGTAAAGAAAGTTGCCAAGTACTGGTGGTTATATACATATGGATCCAAAGAAAACTAGACTATGGATGCATATCCGTCCTAATTTCAATGTCCTTATATTTTTTAGATACATTTGCAACGGAGGTTGCGCAGGGCAACGCTACCTACTGAGAATTATCAAATGCTGCCCTCAATGATGAGCATTTCTTTACCATTGCCGGTCACCACATGACAGTCGTAGAGATTGATGCAGTTTACACAAAACCATTCACCCTCAAGCCATACTAATAGCTCCTGGGCAGACAACAAACGTTCTGATACAAGCCAATCAAGTTCCAGGCAGATACTGTTAGATAGTTTGTAACATTAAAGTCCCACATTAGAAATATTTATAGATATTAATGGCTATATAAGTGACAATAAATGGCAATGATTAAATTATAATATATGGGTTATAACCCATAATATAGCCTAAATTAAATTGCTAAATCAAAGATATATAAAGTCTTTGATAGGGCACTTGGGCACTTGGGGCATCTTGGGGCCTTGAGTTGAAATAAATTAATTATTAATGTTATTGCCATTATTTTTACAACAAAGAGTTGTGTCTGTTGGAAATAAAGAGTCATATCTTTTGGTGACGAACAAGCATATTTGTTGATGACAGACAGTCATGTTGTTAGGAATAAATAGTCATGATTTTTGGGACAAATAGTTATGTTTGTTGAGAATAAACAATCATGTTTATTGGGAATAGACAGTCATGTCTGTTAGTGACAAACAGTCATGCCTTTTATGTATAGACAGTCATGTCTATTAAATCAAACAAACACAACTATTCATGGGTGTCTTTTGATGTCTATAAATAGAGGCTTTCAAATTGCTTTTAGAGCACACATTCATCTTCTCCAAAAAGAGTTTTAAGGGCTTTGTTGTATCCTGGGGTAACTTGCTTTTCATACAAAAGCAATATTACACTCAAGACAGTGTAATCTCACGCCTCAAAGCCAAAATTTCTATTTGTCTTCATATACTTTTTCTAACAATTTGAGTGTAATATTTTCTACATGGAGACTGTTGCTTCTTCTGCTATCAAAATGCAAGATTCAATGAAACTGAATCAATTTGATGGCACAAATTTCACAAGATGGAAGGACAAGATGAAATTCTTACTCACCACTTTGAAGGTCTTTTATGTTCTGGATATGAATCTGCCACCTATTGCTGCACCAACTATAGAAGATTCTGATGATGTAAGAAGCCAAAGGCAAAAACGTGAGGAAGATGAATTGGTATGTCGTGGTCACATTCTAAATTCACTCACTGATCGTCTCTATGATCTCTACTCAAATCTGACTTCACCAAGAGATATTTGGAATGCTTTAGAAGTCAAATACCAAAGTGAAAAGAAAGGTACCGACAAATTCCTTGCTTTAAATTACTTTGATTTTAAAATGTCTGATAACATGCCAGTCATGGATCAAGTCCATGAATTACAAATTTTAGTTTCCAGATTAAGGGATTTAGATATCATAATTCCTGATACTCTTCAAATAGGAGCAATTCTATCTAAATTGCCTCCTTCTTGGAATGGGTATAGGAAGAAAATATTGCATTCACCTGAGAACTTCACTCTTGAACAGTTTCAAACCCATTTGCAAATTGAGTTTGAAACTCGAATTAGAGATGAAAGGTTCCAGAAAATAATTGTGACTACAAATGAAAATTCTCAAAAGGTGAATGCAATTGGAAAGTCTGGAAACAACAATTTTGAAAGTAAGTTTGCAGGCAAGAATCAGGACAAACTTAAGGTCCAGAAAAATAAAGGTTTCAAGAAAAATAAGAAACACAAGGCTTGCTTTCATTGTGGAAAGAAAGGTCACTACATCAAAGAATGTAGATATAGAAAATTCAACCTTACTGATTTGAAGAAAGGAAATATTCCTGAAAAGGCCAAATTAGCCAACTTATTAGAAGATGAAGAGAAAGAGCTTGTAGCAATGGTTACCAATATGAAAATTGGAATGGTGACTGAATTAAACATGGCTACTGGATCAAGAAACATGGATTGGTTCATTGATTCAGGTGCAACTATCCATGTGTGCAATGACATGGCTCATTTCAAAACCTACAATAAGTTGAAGGAACAGAGTGAAGTGCTAATGGGAAATCACAATCGTACCAAGGTGCTTGGAACAGGATCTGTTGTGTTGAACTTTACTTCTGGGCAGAAACTTACCTTGCTTAATGTTTATCATGTTCCTGATGTTAAAAGGAACTTAGTTTCAGCAAGTGTACTTTGCAAGAAGGGCTTTAAAATTGTCTTAGAATCAGACAAGGTTGTAATATCTAAGGGAGGATTATTTGTTGGCAAGGGATATTCCCTTGATGGCATGTTTAAACTAAGTGTGAATGAAATAAACAATGTTTTTCATTATATTGATTCTTCTTCTTTATGGCATGCTAGGTTAGGACATCTAAATTATGCAATGCTTAAGTATATGTCAAATAATAATTATATAGATTACAAGCATGTTCATAATGATAAATGTGAAATCTGTGTTGAAGCAAAAATAACAAGAAAACCTTTTCCCAAAATAGAACGTAATACACAAATCTTAGATCTGATTCATTCTGATGTTTGTGAAATGAATGGAAAATTAACTAGAGGAGGAAAAAGATATTTTATTACTTTTATAGATGATTGTTCTCGATTTTTATATGTGTATTTATTAAGAACAAAAGATGAGGCTTTTGATAGATTTAAGGAATTTAAATCAATAGTAGAGAATCAAAAGCAAAGGAAAATTAAAATACTTCGAAGTGATAGGGGTGGAGAATATTTCTCTACAGAATTTGATAAATTTTGTGAAGAAAATGGAATAATCCATCAGAAAACTGCCCCTTTTACACCCCAACAGAATGGACTAGCTGAAAGAAAAAATAGAACCTTAGTTGATATGGTAAATGCTATGCTATTAAATGCCAAATTACCATATAACTTATGGGGTGAAGCTTTGCTTACTGCTTGTCACATTCACAATAGAATTCCTTCAAAGAAAACTCATAAATCACCTTATGAAGTTTGGAATGGAAGAAAACCAAATCTGAATTATTTTAAAGTGTGGGGGTGTGTTGCTTTTTATAGATTGCCTGACTCTCAAAGAAATAAACTAGGGCCAAGAGGGATCAAAAGTGTTTTTGTTGGTTATGCACAAAATTCTAAAGCATATAGATTACTTAATTTAGAGACTAATATTATTGTAAAATCTATTCATGTTGAATTTTTTGAAAATAAATTTATGTTTGATCAAATAGAGCATGGACTTGAAAATAATGAATCTAATAATGGTATGTATGAAACAGAATCTGACATACATCAAAATAATTCTAATTCTTCTGATTTTCTTGCTAAGGGTAAAAGAAAATTAGTAAATGAACCATCTGAACTAAGAAGAAGTCAAAGGCAAAGAATAGAAAAACCCCTTGATCCTGATTTTATTACCTTTTTGGTAGAAGGAAGTAGAGATAGAATTATTAAGAAAATGCAGTTATTATTAAACATTGAAACTGAGACCAAAACTTATAAAGAAGCAATGGCTTCTAGAGATGCAGCTTTCTGGAAGGAAGCTATAAATGATGAAATGGACTCAATAATGTCTAATAATACATGGATCTTGGTTGATTTACCTCCTGGCTCAAAACCTATTGGTAACAAATGGGTTTTTAGAAGGAAATATACTTCTGATGGTACATTGCTAACCTTTAAAGCAAGACTAGTTGCCAAAGGATTTACACAAAAGAAAGATTTAGATTATTTTGATACATATGCTCCAGTTGCAAGAATAACATCCATCAGAGTACTTTTTGCATTGGCATCTATATATAAATTGCATGTACATCAAATGGATGTTAAAACAGCATTTTTACATGGTGAATTAAAAGAGGAAGTTTACATGCATCAACCTGAAGGATTTGTTCTTCCTGGAAATGAACATAAAGTATGCAAACTTGTAAAACCCTTATATGGTCTTAAACAAGCTCCTAAACAATGGCATGAAAAGTTTGATAAGGAAATTTTATCTTTTGGTTTTAGAAATAATACTGCTGATAAGTGTATTTATTCCAAGTTTACTAAAGAATATGGAGTTATAATTAGTCTCTATGTTGATGACATGCTTATATTTGGTACCAACATGCATGGCATAAATGAAACTAAAAGGTTTTTGACCTCAAAATTCAAAATGAAAGATCTTAATGAGGTAGATACAATTTTGGGTATCAAAGTTACTAAGCATGATCATGGGTTTAGTTTAAATCAAACTCACTATATAGAGAATATTTTGAATAAATTTGAACATCTCAAAATAAGAGAGTTTAGTACTCCATATGATACAAGTGTAAAACTTGTGAAAAATACTGGTAGACCAATAGAACAATTAAAGTATGCTAGTGCTATAGGAAGCTTAATGTATGCAATGCATTGTACAAGACCAGACATTGCTTTTGCTGTATGCAAGTTGTCAAGATTTACAAATAGTCCTAGTACAGAACACTGGGAAGCAATTAGAAGGGTATTTGGTTACCTTAAGAGTACTGCAAACTTAAAATTATCTTATTCAAGTTTTCCTGCTGTACTAGAGGGTTATTCAGATGCAAGCTGGATAACAAAAGCTGGTGAAAGTATTGCAACTACAGGTTGGATATTTACACTAGCTAGAGGTGCCATATGTTGGGCATCAAAGAAACAAACCTGCCATGCTCATTCTACCATGGAGGCAGAATTTATAGCTTTGGCTGCTGCAGGAAAGGAAGCTGAGTGGTTAAGAAACATGTTATTTGAAATTGAGTTGTGGCCACAACCAATGCCACCTGTTTCCATTCACTGTGATAGTGAGGCTACAATGTCATGTGCTTTCAACAAAATGTATAATGGAAAGTCAAGACATATTAGTCTAAGACATGATTATATTAGAGAATTGATATCAAGTGGTACCATTTCAATTCTCTATGTGAAATCAGCAAATAATTTGGCTGATCCTCTTACTAAGTCTTTACCAAGAGATATGGTATGGAGGACAACACATAGTATGGGACTAAATTAAACCCTCAAGACACCAATGATGGAAACCCAACTTTGAATTACTAAAATAGTAATTACTAAAGTTTAATGGGTAACAACAAGTCATTGACAAGTGTCTGTTTAGCACTAATTAAGAGGAGTCTCATACAAAACTTAAGGTTAGTGCTCACTGTTACGTTTGAGAGGATGAGTATAACTCTCAATGGAGTTGACTAAAGATTGTCTATAGTAACAGGGACAATGAAATAAACTCCACCTATGTGAATATGAAGTGGTGCCGCTTCAACAAAGGTTTAATGGGTTTTACCTTGAGAAATATTCACAGAAATTGGGATTGCTTAGCACATGGCCATTTAAATAGTGCTAAGGCTAGAAAAAACCTTTTTTGGAGAATCTTAATAAATTTGGTGTGTGTGATATCTTCGATCCTATAAGCAAGGAGTCTTAGTTTAATCTTCGGACACTAAGTACTTCAATAGCATCCTTAGATATTTAACACTAATTTGAAGGTTTAAACCTGAAAGGTACCTTCATTTATGCACCATATTTATTGTGAATGAAAGGATTTACAAACTAGTGGGGGAATGTTAGATAGTTTGTAACATTAAAGTCCCACATTAGAAATATTTATAGATATTAATGGCTATATAAGTGGCAATAAATGGCAATGATTAAATTATAATATATGGGTTATAACCCATAATATAGCCTAAATTAAATTGCTAAATCAAAGATATATAAAGTCTTTGATAGGGCACTTGGGCACTTGGGGCATCTTGGGGCCTTGAGTTGAAATAAATTAATTGTTAATGTTATTGCCATTATTTTTACAACAAAGAGTTGTGTCTGTTGGAAATAAAGAGTCATATCTTTTGGTGACGAACAAGCATATTTGTTGATGACAGACAGTCATGTTGTTAGGAATAAATAGTCATGATTTTTGGGACAAATAGTTATGTTTGTTGAGAATAAACAATCATGTTTATTGGGAATAGACAGTCATGTCTGTTAGTGACAAACAGTCATGCCTTTTATGTATAGACAGTCATGTCTATTAAATCAAACAAACACAACTATTCATGGGTGTCTTTTGATGTCTATAAATAGAGGCTTTCAAATTGCTTTTAGAGCACACATTCATCTTCTCCAAAAAGAGTTTTAAGGGCTTTGTTGTATCCTGGGGTAACTTGCTTTTCATACAAAAGCAATATTACACTCAAGACAGTGTAATCTCACGCCTCAAAGCCAAAATTTCTATTTGTCTTCATATACTTTTTCTAACAGATACTTCATGGCTACCAAGCCTTTTATTGATGCCCCAATCCCAATTGACAACAAAACTGCCACAGCTATACTTCAATACAAAAAGCATCCCAAATACTATTCTCCCTATTCTTCCCCAGCTGCCTGCTGGCAATGACACAGGTTTTGGTTTGAGTTACCGCAAGAAGCTCCGGAGCTTAAACTCTGCTCAGTACCCTGCGAAAGTTCCGCTCAAAGTTGATCGAAGCCTCTTATACACTATTGGTTTAGGAAAAAATTCTTGCCCCACATGCGTGAATGGGACTCGACTACTTGCTACCTTGAACAATGTCTCCTTTGTGATGCCACAAATTGCACTTCTCCAAGCTCACTACTTCAACATCAAGGGGATTTTCAGAACTGATTTCCCTGACCGGCCTCCAACTCCTTTCAACTATACTGAGGCGCCACTTACAACTAATCTTGGTACTTCAATAGGCACAAGGCTTAGCAAGATTGGCTTTAATTCTACAGTTGGGCTAGTTTTGCAGGACACCAATCTTTTGACAATTGAGTCACACCGGTTCCATCTTCATGGCTATAACTTCTTTGTCATTGGAAGCGGGATTGGTAACTTTGATCCTGCTAAAGACCCAGCTAAATACAACTTGGTAGATCGCATTGAGAGAAACACAGTTGGGGTTCCCACTGGAGGTTGGACAGCAATTCGTTTCCGGGCTGATAATCCAGGTACGTTCTGTGATTTGCAGTGGTTTGTAAGTCAGAAGCTTGAAATCTCGGGTCAAAATACAGGCTTCATACTGACTTATTTGGCAAGCTTATTTAACGATGACATGTTTCTCATATATGGGTATAGGTGTTTGGTTTATGCATTGTCGCTTGGAGCTCCATACTGGCTGGGGATTGAAAACTGCATTCGTTGTAGAAGATGGGCCCCCACAAAATCAATCTGTTCTGCCTCCGCCAAAGGACCTCCCACCATGCTAACCATGAAAGAAGTTTGAAATGTGGAACAGTAAGTTTTTTTTTTTTGCCTTTTTTTCTTTAACTTTTGTCGTGTGCTAAAACTTCCTGCAAAAGTTGCAGGTTTTTATGAGATATAATGTGGGAAGAAATGTAAGGAAATGTTTGAGTAGATAAAATAATTTTAAAAATGTCAAAATTCATTTTTTATGCATCATTCTGTCAGTACTGCCTCTCATTTTACTGCATCTTTTGACTTCTTGTGAGCCTTTTGAACTAAGGGTTGAAATAAATCCTGTTGTAGTTTTGTCCAAATCATCGTTCAAAGCAACAACCACATCGAAAGGGAACCTTGTTTCGCCCCTATGCATTTTACCGGATATTTAGCTATCCGTGCATCGTGATGTGTTTGTACCTTCTCTTTTGAATTTAAAGCTAGGCACATAGAAATGCAAGAATTCATAAGTTCATGTGAGCACATAAGAGGGTCATAATGCATCATAGGGCTCTTGGATTATCTTCTGTCTTTCCTTTTCTCTTTTTCCCGTATAAAATTCTCTAAGTCTGATACAAAGCATTTGTTTAAGACAGATCATCCAGCAACTAGCACTAAATTATGATCAAATCCTGACACAGCCCGTAAAACTTCAAAACCTTCAAAAAAATCAAGGTAAATTGGTTCAACTTCATCACTAGAACTTCCTAATCCAAGCCTGCCACTTCTACCAGAGCCCCAAACCCATAATTCTCCCCTTGATGTAAGAGCAATGGAATGTGCACGTCCTCCTGAAACTGAGATAGGATTTTCCCCAGCCAATGCATCAACTAACGATGGGAGGTTCTCTGGTCCTGGTCTTCCAAGCTGAGAACTCAGGTTCCATCCCCAACTAGCAATGCTTGTACTCCCTACACTAACATCTGATGCAGCATCCTGGCATATTGCCAAAGAGTGGCCAAGCCCTGCTGCTATAGAAATGGGACGGAAGTTTATGTCAACAGGGAAAATCCCCAAATATTGTTTCACTCGGCCCAACTGGCCATATGTGTTGCTCCCACAGCTTAAGAGGGTGCCGTCACCTGATATAAGATAATCAAAGCTTAAGAAAAATTGCATGCATTTGTAGTTCCTGAAAATGACACAAAATGTAGATGACTGTTAACTTACAGCAAAGAATTAGAGAGTGATCAAGCCCACATGCAATGTCTACGACTTCAACACCATGAAGTTCTTCCACCAAGCACGGCTCCCATATTATTGGCATATTATTCTCCTTCTCTTTTCCTTCCAATACTTTCTTTTCAGCAATTTCCAGATCTGAACTCGAAATTTGTTTGCTATTTCCAAGCATGTTCTCATTAAAATCCTGGAAAGATGTCTGCAAGTCATTTCCCATTTTTCCGATCCTACCATCAGCAAAATAGCCCCATCCAAATAATTTTCCATCAACAGTCTTGGCAAGAGCATGCCCCCAACCAAATGAAACCTGTTAAAGAAAGAAGATATCAGGGAATGTAGAAATTCTGAAAACAAATAAACGGCTAACTGGCTAAGCATTCAGCACATAGCTCTGGCTATAGTGTATTCAACTAGCCAGGGATCAACTACAACACAGGCTGAAAATCACCTTTGCTATTTTTTCTCCTGCAAGTAGTTGAACTTTGGTGGGTCCAACAGCCTCAATGACATCTTTCCCAATACCAAGTTGACCACGCTTGGACTTTCCCCAGACCCACAGAGAACCATCATCTCCAATGGCTGCGGAAACAACACCAGATGCAAATGCAGCACAAACATTCACTTCCTCCAATCCCAATACTCTTCTTGGCTCATTCCAGGATTCCCTACCAAGGTTTTCAACCAGCATTTCACCTTTTCCTCGCACATAATTAAAATCCAATCGAATACAAATACAAAGAAAACTGACCCATTGTCACAAATTTGGACACTAATCAATAATCAAAATAAATTTGAAGCAAATCACTCCTTTGGTTCCTTGCTCTATTACAAGCAGAATATTCACAATTCCCAAAAATTAAATCACATTCCATAGCATCGGATGAAGTATTGAGCAGAAATTCTTCAATGACCAATATAAAGTTCTTCAATTTTTAATGACATTAACAATTTTATTATAAAACTAATCACAGCTAAGCACTACCAAAATAAAGATTACATACCTAGGAGAAGGTCCACGGCCGAGCTGGGTTTCGGAGTTTCTGCCCCAAGACCAAAGATGACCATTGGAAGTGATAGCGAGGGAGTGGTAGTGACCCGCACTGACGCTAACTATATCAGAAGGCAGATCAGGAACTGGGGTAGGCTCGTATGCGTCTACTCCAATACCCAATTGGGAAGCGGGCAATCCCAGAGCCCCTTGGCTGCCATCTCCGAAACTCATCACGGTTGCGCCACCGCCGCTGCTCATCCATCTTTCACCGGCCTGCAAGAAGAGACGAGCGCCACAATTTCTACCCCAATTTTGGAACCCAGATTTAGCTTTGAGTTTCAACACTCGCCGTAGTGTCAACATCTTGGCTAGTTGGTGTAACTGAAAGCTACCGTCCGCTCTGAGGCAAGAAAAGAAAAAGCGGGACGTTTCGCATTCTTTTCGGAAGTCTGACTAAGAATACAAGCCGTTACATCTTTTTTTTTAATTAAATTATATTAATTTTTTTAAGATATTTAATTATAATATTTTATTTTATTTTTATTTAAATATAATACTCTATCTTATTAAATTAAATATTAATTAAAAATTATGTTTAATATTAATAAAATATTTATAAAAAATATTAAATTAATATTTTAATCTAATTTTATTCAAAAATTATAATTTGATTCAGTTAATTATTTTAAATAACTAATATTTTGATAAATTATATTTTTTTAATTAAATAATTATATTTATTATAAGGTATAAATTTAACAATGTGTATGAATTATGAAAAAAATATTTAATACAAATATAGAGATATCTTGGGGTGAGTTTAGTTAGTAAAAAATAATACCAATTATGCTTTACATTTTTTCCTAACTAAACTCAACCTCAAGTTGCCTCTATGTTTGTACTAAATTCTTTTCTCATAATCACATACATGATTAAATTTATACCTTACAATAAATGTAATTATTTAATTAAAAAAATATAGTATATTAAGATATTAGTTATTTAAAATGGTTAACTAAATCAAAATATAATTTTAAGTAAAACTAGAGTAAAATTTGACTTAATATTCTTTTAAAATATTTTATTAATATTTAGATATATTTTTTAATTAATATTTGAGTAAATGGGGTGGAGTGTCATATTTGAATAAGAATGGGGTGAACTGTTATAATCAACCTCAAGGGAGGTTAATGTAATTTGTTTTTTTTTTAGTACAGCAGAAAGAACAAAAGACAAATAAAGAAAACTAAAAAGATCCTACTGGGTCACTCTTCCCAAGGTGTCATGCTCTAGTTATGGAATGATGTCTGGTGGAGGCCAGTGAAAAGTTTGCATCAAACATGACGTAAGCCCATATCTTTTAGTCAATATGTCAGCTACTTGATTTTCTTATCGGTGGATAAAGTGTAATTTCACTTTCCATTGTTGATTGAGCCAACTTCTGAACTGCTCCAGAAGCCATTTTGCTTAGCCCATTATATGCCCATGCCTATGAAGTAGATTGATGGCTTGAAGAGAATCAGATTCCAAAATCAACTTCCGCACACCATAATCCAAAGTAGTGCTTAAGCCATGAAGTAAGGCCCATAACTCAACTTCCAAAGGTGGACAAAATTGAAGACCACCAGCAAATCCAACTAAATAATGTCCTGCTGCATCTCTTAAAATCCCACCACAAGTTGCTTTGCCAGCCCGTTGCGTGACAGCCCTATCTATATTTAATTTCAACCAATGAGGTGGAGGATGTTCCCAGTTGTGCGATTTGGAAATCATGGCCATGCTGTTGCTGTGTTGTAGAATCATGCATGTTTGGCTGATTGAATATTCTTGGAGTGAATCAAAATTTTCATGACAACCTCTTGCTCCCTGGGATCTTTATGATAAAATATGACTTCATTACACCAATGCCAAAGAGTATAGATTGTTAACCCAAATAACTTCCTAATCCAGACTCTATTCCTTACCATAATGCTTTTTCAGATTAGTAGCTAGCCAATCAGGCACTTGGGATGAAAAAAATTCCATCCAGAATTTGGGATGTAACAATTGTTTCCATATATTCTATACTCTGCTACAGTCCTGAAGAGCATGGAGAACTATTTCACTCTCTTGAAGACAAATTGGGCAAGTATCCACATCTATAATCCCCATCTTCTTTCTCCGATTATTTGTAAGTAACTTTCCTTTGGCACACATCCATAAAAGAGTTTTAAATCGTCCTTGGAATTTAGCTTTCTAGATCAACTTTCAAAGATCCTGCATCTGATGCTCACCATGCCCACTCAACCAAGCATAAGCTGATTGGACCATTAACTCTCCTATTGGAGAAGGCTTCCATTTACAAGTATCATCTCCACAAGATAGGTTCGGAGGATAGGTGCTAGCAATAAGATCACAAATCTCCTTTGGAAGTAAAGTATGAAGAAGTTGCCAATTCCAGTGGCCATTAGGGCCAAGAAACTCAATAAGTTTCTTCGCTTTCTCAGTAGAGGAAAGGGGACATAGAGCATATCTATATAGCGATTCTACACCAGGCAACCAGTTATCCTTCTAGAAGGTAATATCGAGACCACTACCTATACTCCAGACAAGTCCCTTTTGCAAGTCTTGCCAACAAGAGGAAAGTCTATTCCAAAGATTTGAGGCTCCTTTCTTTTTAGAGATTTGAGGAAAAGCACTATGGCCACATTTATAATTAGACCTCAAAACTCTACTCCACAAAGCATCCTTATTTTTAATTAAACCCCATCCAACCTTCATGAGCAAAGCCTTATTGACATTCTATAAATTTCTCAAACTGAGTCCCCCTAAAGGCTTTAGTTGACAAACACTATCCCAGTTAACCAAATGAATCCTATTCTAATGATGATCCCCAAAGAAAATTTCTACGATGTTTTTCCATTTCTTGACATATTCCAGTTGGCAACATTGAAGTATGCATGGGATACAAAGGTATTTGCTCTAAAACAGATTTAGTGAGTACTAACCTGCCTACCATAGATAAATGCTTTGCTTTCCAATGGGATAACCGAGCAACCACTTTTTAAACCACGTGGGTATAAGTTCTTTTATTCACCTTTGTATGATGTAAAGGCACACCAAGATATTTACCTAAATCTTGAGTGATGCCATATCCCAGCTCATGTGCTATTTGAACTTTAACATTATGATGGATATTCTTTGAAAAATAAACTCTAGTCTTCTCTTTGTTAACTTTTTAGCCTGAAGCAGTACAGAATAATTCCAAACACTCGTTCACAATTGCAACTTAAGTCAAGGAGGCTTCTATGAAAAGAATTATGTCATGAGCAAAAAATAAGTGAGACTCCTGAGTTCCTATTTTATCAAACATAAAAGGCTTCAATCACTTCTGCTGAACTTCATGAACAATTAAATGTTCCAACTTTTCAATACATAACAGAAAGAGATAGGGTGAAAGGGGATCACCTTGTTGGATTCCTCTAGAAGGAAAAAACTCCACAGTTTGCTCACCGTTCCACAAAACGTTCATTGAGACAGTGGAAATGTAGTGCCAGATTAGATCAATAACATGATCACTAAGCCCCAATTCTATGAGGGTGCTTTTAAGAAAAGACCAACATAATCTATCATAAGCCTTTTCTAAATCAATTTTGATTGCCATATACCCCTTTCTTCTTTTAGCATTTTTCATGCTATGGATAATTTCTTGGGTAATTATAATATTATCTCTCCCTTGCCTCCCAGGAATGAAACTACACTGATTTGGGCCTATCCATTTATCTAAATGGGGTTTTAAACAATTAGCTAAAATTTTGGTAACAATTTTATGGATCACATTGCATAAACTAATAGGTCAAAACTGAGTAATCCTCTCTGGTGTCTCCACTTTAAGAATTAATACAAGAAGAGTTTGATTAAATTTTTGTACCTCTATTAGGTTGTCCCAAATCCAAGTAATTGTTGCACACACCAAATCTTTAACTGTCCCCCATTGTGACTAATAAAACATAGCTATATAGCAATTAGGACCAAGAGCTTTGAAGCTGCCCATTGAGAATATAGCATCATGAATCTCCTATTCAGATAGGTTACTAGATATAGAAGTGATGGCATTAATATCAATAATGGAAAACCCAGTAACCAAGTTCACAGCCAGTGGTTGAGTGGCCTCTGCATGGTAAAGATTTAGAAAATATTGAATAGTGAGGGCTTTTAATTGATTTGCTTCATACACCCAATTGCCTTGTTCATCCATTAACATTTCAATTTTGTTACGTTTCCTATGCACAAGAGTAGCCATATGAAAATATTTGGTGTTACAATCACCCAAACTAAGCCAATTAATACGAGATTTTTGGTACCATAATGCTTCCTCTTGAAGTAGGCCTTCTTCATACTCCTACCAAAGTCTTTCTCTAAAGTGGCGAATATTCTTTGGTTCATAAGGGTCTTGACCACGATCCAACCCTTGTAATCTTTTCAATAACTGACATTTTCTCCTAAACATATTCCCAAAGTATTTTTTGTTCCAATCCAATAGAGCATTAGTGGTAATATGAAGTTGATCATGTAAGTCTGAGGCTTTGTGCCAAGCTTCTTGCACCACATTAAGAAAGTCTTCATGTGTGGTCCATGCAACTAAAAACTTGAAGGGTTTTTCCTTAGGATCAACTCACCTATTAGGATTAAAACTTATAAGAAGAGGAGAATTGTTTGATTTTAGATGAGGCATGTGAATAATGGAGGCCTCAGGAAACATAATCCTCCATTTTGTATTTGCAATAGCACGATCTAGACGTTCAAAGATCATAATGTCAGCCCATGTGAAAGGATGCCCCTTGAAGCCCAAATCATCGAGTTCACAGATGTCCATGCATTCCTTGAAGTCATGGCTATCCTGAAATGAGAAAAACTAACCTCCTTATTTTTCAAAGCTAGCCAACATGGCATTAAAATCTCCAGCAAGCAGCCATGGCAAAGTATTGGTTTAATGGAAACACTTCAGGTGAGCCCATAACTCTTATTTGACTGAGTGTTTGGGCTTGCCATAGATTGCTGAGAAAATCCAATTCTTACCTCCACTCCCTTGAATGTGTAAATGAATGTACTATTGGTGCATTCGGAGAACTATAATATCCCAATTTTCCTGTCTCCAAAGACACCAAATACCCCTAGAGTAGCCATTAGCCTCTATAACTACTGATTGATCAAAACCCAATTTAGAGATAATCTTGTCTCATTTTTGGTTGCTGACTCTAGGTTCCAGAATAACATATAAACCACAATAACACTCTTACAAACATCTCTGAGAAGGGATGGGAAGCCTCGGTTCCCAGCTCCTCGTACATTCCATATGAGTATATTCATTTACAGGACAAGTATAGGAAAGAAAATAAATTTGTAAACCCTTAATGATGCAAGTTAACATTGAGCTCCATGGCCATCTCCTTCATCATATGAGATTCAACTCCAAGAGGCGTCTCGGGAACATGAGTAGGCTGCAAGCTATCCTAGATGCACTCTAGAAAACCCGGATCAGATTGGCGCAAAAGCAATAGGTCAAAATCCACAAGTTTAAAAGCTCTATTGCTGGGCTAATACTGGGGTTATCAACGTGTTGTTCTGTAGTACCTTGGGCCCTCTCTCTTTGACTGGGCTCCACGTCATTGTGATGAGTTTGGCCTTGTGAAAGTGTGTCTCAGGCTTAAGAGTGAGGTAAGTCTACTTCCCCTTTTTTATGAATACTATTTACTACAATCTAGCTATGAATTCTATCATTATCCATTGGTTCCCATGCCTTATATAATTGCTCCTGTTCAACAATCTCCCACGCTTGTTCATAGTTGTTAGCTGTAGTGTTCTCCTTATGGCACCTCCCTATTGTGTCTATTAAATGCACATCCTTTTTCCCTGTTTCATATCTCCTCTCAGCAAGTGCCATATCCTCCTGAACGTGATCTTCCTTGTCAGTGGTAGCTACAACATCATCATGACCATTGAGAATCACAAATCGTGAGTCACTGACAGTACCTCTTGGTTTCCAAGCATTGGTCTTGCTAGCGTTAATGGCACCTTTGTCAGTTCTGCAGTGACTGATCTGGTAGCCATTTGATTTTGATTCCATTTGTTCCTCTAAACTACAAGCCAAGGTCCATACTATCCCTGCTCTTCAGGGCCATGTCTTTCTTCAAGGATTTTGTCACCCGCTACTCTCGCTTCTAGCAGCTTCATCTTCTCACTACAAGTCTCCTTACTGTGATTGATCCACCCACAATGAAAACAAATAAGGTAAAGGTCTTCATATTCTATCCTTTGAAGTCTTCCTCCAACAATATAATTAGTTTTCAAGGGCTTTGTCAAATCGAGCTCAACACATACTCGAGCAAAATGGCCACGTTCTGCAGAGGTTGTTGCTTTATCAACCTTCAGTACTCTCCCGATCCAATTCCTAACCACTCATAAGAAGTTTAAATCATAATACTCGAGAGCTAAATCAGGCAAACAAATCCAAACTGCAAGTTTACTGATAGTGGCATGGTAAGGATTAAAGTCAAACTCCCATTTCTGCATGGCCAAATAGTGATAAAAAATAATCCAAGGACCTCCTTGGATAGCAAAATTCATATCCTCCAAACTTTCAAAAGAAACAAAAAAATATTCATCACCAACATTTATGATTGAGACCATCCCATGTTTGCCCCAAAGAGCAGCTAATTCTTCTTCATAAATGTCACATTCACTTTCTTACAAAGGAGTTTGACAATCAACATTTTCTGCCATAGTTTGTGTAATTTGGCCTTTTCTTTGTCTGATAAGAGGAAAGTGGCTTGGCCTAAGTCATCCTTGATCACTCAAATACTGTCCTTCGAAACTTCCCTATCACTATCATCATTAGCAGCTTTGTCTTCTTTCAAGAAATTGCCTTCAACTTCTAGCCAATCACCATTATGACGCATCAAGATGTCCCAAAAAGTCATTTGCTACTGTTGGGCCCCATGCTTTTTTTGTCTTCATCATGTGAGGTATCCAGCATCCATTGGTCCTGTCTGGATGGGTCACTACGAGTCATGAGATCAAATTCGTTGTAGGAATGGCTTCTCGTTCCTTTATTGTAGCACTCAACTAGAAGTAGCTGATGGGGTGTTTGAATATTAACATGATAGGTGCTAGGCTAAAAATATACAGGCCATTACATCTGTCCCTCTATCTTGTAGTCATTTAAATCATTTTTACTAAACCTATCTTGGTATATCATCTGGTTTAGACAACTTGGTTTTTTATAGATTATATTTTTCTTTTATTTTAGTTCTTCATAAGTTTAGATTTTCTTCCATGAGATCTTTTTGTTCGTACATTGTTAACCATGTTAGCTAAGTATCTTGTAAAAAATTTGTCACCATTTATCACTGACATAGCAACCCATCTAACTTGCTAAGTGCTAACTCATTCAAAAATATTCATTTGACTATTTTTTTTAATTTTCTTCCTTATAATATAATTAGAGTCTGAGTCTAGCTGCCCTATTGGCAATTTTCTCATTTTAAAAATCTTAGGGTTAGTTTGAAAGTGTTTCTTATTTTTTGTTTTCTAAAATAATTTTTTAGTATTATTTTGATAATTAGTTTTCAAAACAAAAGTACATCAAAACTTGTTTGGATGAAATATGTTCTAAAATAATCTTGGGAATAATAAAATAAAAAACTTATTCCACAAATTATAACTATTTTCTTATTCTACAATAGCTTCTCTACATCCTATGAACTATCAATAATGTTCTATGAATGAGTTATAGAAACTTCAAAAGCTTCTCTTGAACTGTCGTAGAAAAAATATCATCTATGGTTCTTATAAAAATGATGAGATTTTTTGAAATTGAATGAGCTATATTGTTCTTCTCGAATGGCTTCTTTTCAAAAATCTGGCAGCAACCATTACCTCCTAGTAATTGGATTAGTAACTGTATCATGAACATCTCTTGAAGTAGTAGCTATAGTTAGTGGCGGGCTTCATGCTTAAGTGTTCACTGAGTCAATTTGTAGAGAGGCTTTCTAAGAATACCTTTGCCGCTCAAGTGTCTGAGTTAGTTGATTATATGCTAACAAATTCCATGGAATTTCCCTCTTTGAGTAATTTTGGAACACCTCAAGGCACATCTCCCATTGTTAGTGGAATCGGTGAAGTCTTCAAAGGGCTGTTTGGATCACTTGACACAAAAAGAACATTTGAGGAAATGTCTTGCTGAAGAGCTTCATTCTATTGTGGTTTTCTTTTGATGGTATGCAGACGAAAGAGAAGTGCCTCAAAATTCTGTGCTTGTGAGTTGTGAGCAATTGAAGAGGAGCATCTAGGAGAAGGAAGACAATTTAATTACTCTGTTGCCATTAATGAATCTCAATATTTACAAGAACACCATGCAAAATAGCCTTCTCAAAAACAAAAACATGTCTATCTTGCTCTCAGTTTTCTATTTCAAAAACAACTTTTAAGAAACACATTTTGAAAATTATTAAATTAAAAATAGTCAAACAAGCAAGTTTTCTTATTCTGCTATTTTTAAAAACAAAAACTATTCACCAAAATAGAAATCAAACAAGTCCTCGATTGCACAACTCATGTAAGATTCTATATAGCCTAAATCGTCTTCTTCTTGCTAGAAATCTTCTTATTCTATGCACATATTTTCTTCTTCCCATCTTCTTCTATGCACATATTTTATCAATGGCACTATTTTAAAGAAAATAGAAAAAAACCCTCGATATTTTGTGTTTTTGGTAGATAATTGGTGAGCACACAACAAACCAAAGTATAGTACATAGTTTGATGTAGGGCTCCATCAAATATGATGAACTTGATCATCACCCAAGTTGTTAAGTTTGTCTCATCTAAAGCTATAAATGTAAAAGCCATCAAAACCTGAAGCATGGTAACCTAGACAAAGAGGTTTGTTGTTTCAATCTCAAGCAAGGGTAGTGGCATTGGGTAGTGGCAACCGAAGGTTTGAGATATCGAGGTCAAAATTAAAGGGAAGTAGGTGAGACTTCAGAAGGAAGTATTTGAGAGTACCCTACCACATTGTGGAGATTTCGACATGTGCCCAATGTCTGCCATTGCCAATGCTTCACCATGAAGTTTATTTTAGGGACCATATTATTTTTTTGGAGAGGGTGTTCAAATTTGGGTAGATTTGGCAGAGAGAGTGGGGGATTTAATTGGAGTTGAGGTAACTTGAGTGAGAGAAGAAATAAGGGATGCCAACTATGAACAAATTCTTGAGACGTGTTTTGACATTTATTATACGTAAAGACCACACAATAACAATGTAAACACTATATTTCAACATTTACTTAATCTTAACTTAATTTTAATTTTAATTTTAGTCCAAAAGAACAAAAAGAGAGAAAGAGAAGCCCAAGCCCAAAAGGCCAATATGGATACAATTAAAGGAAAAGATTCATATGCTTTGAGATATGTGATAATTGTGTAAGAAGACAATGTATTTAAGAAGATTAAAGAGCCATTATTCCTTTGTCTATATTTAAGCCATTTGAGATATGTGAAAATTATGTAAGAAGATAATGCATTTAGGAGGATTAAAGAGCCATTATAACCATTTATTCCTTTGTCTAAATCTTTACCCCTATAAATAACATGCTCTCATACAAGAAGAATACATAGAAAATTCCCTGTCTTCCACCTCTTGCTTATTTGTTTTCTTCCATAGAACAACACTAGCTCTCTCCTCTAAATCTCCTTCAAGAAGTACACAAGGGATTAAGCCCCACATTTATTGTGGCTAGGAGGTGTGGTAGCATATTCAAGCCAAATTCTCCTTAAGAATTTCAACCTCCCACTTTTTCTCTCTTGCTGGAAGAACAAGCCTAGTCTTTGTTTTTTGAACTCCAACAAGGAGTATATTTAGGGATCTAGTCTCCCTTTTCTGTAGCCAAGGTCAAGGGAGAGTGTACACAAGGTATATGAGTTCTTCTTCTCCTTCTCCTCTTCTTCGTGTTCCTCGTCAACTATGTAGGAATTATAGCTATGATTCTAGTCAAGCTGGATCAATTTTTAATTTGTGTTTACATCATGCAATCTTTTATTTTTTCCTTCTCTTTTAACATGTGATTTGTAGTTTACATACTCATTAGCATGTCCAAATTTTGTACATGATTGCATGTTAATTTTTTGGCATATCACCATGTTAAATTTTCTCCACATATTGCATGTTTAATTTTTTGTATTCTACATGCATAGAAACTATTTCTTGCATATTTTGCAATTCTATTTCAAATTCTGCATGTATAAAAATTGATATCTCAAATTTTGAATTCTATTACTGTTTCTGCAGTTTGCATTTTGCATATTTTTGCAATTTTGTATACTTAAATTCTGTTACAACAATTTTGCAATTTTGTAAAGCTGTTTTAAAATTTTGTAGTAACACAATTTATGCATTTTGTTTTCTGTGTAAAATTTATATTCATAAAATTCTACACCTTAAAAACATTTTTTGCGCATGCAATTAAGTTCTACACAACATATATTCACCTTAGATTAAAGATTGAACTTTTTTATTAACAAATAAAATTTGTCTTTTTAGATCAAGCCTAATTTAGGGATTTTGGCCTTAACCTAATCAAGCTAGGCAAGCCACCACTTTTCCTAATCACTAGAAGCTAGTTAATCTAAGAAACCTTAATCAAGCTAGGGAAAGAAAATAGATTCTGCTCTTTAATTAGGATCTTTAATTAAAAACCCTAGTCAAGTTTGGTAAACAATAGAATCCCGTTGGTCACAAAAAAAAAAAAATCATTAAGAGTTGGACTCCAACAATTCTATATCACAAATAAAGGGAACACTTTCAAACCAAAAAAAAATTGAAAAATGCTATTATGGAAGGAAATGGGTTTCTTTAGAATAACTATTTACAAAATCTCCTTGAAAGGAGTGGCGTCTTTTTAGAAAATGTAAAAATTATTTTCATAACCTCGATTTGGAAGGACAAGGGTCATTTTTAAAATAAAAGCATTTTTCAAAAATCCCAATTTTGAAGGAAAGGGATCTATTTTTAAAGTATTTTCCAAATCCCCAATCTAGAAAGGATGGGGCTTTTCTAAAACAATAAATATTTTGTAATATCCCAATCTAAAAGGAAAGGGGTTTGCTTTGAAAATTATTTTTTAAAAAATCCAACTTGAAAAGGAAGGGTTTATTTTCAAATAAAGCTTGATCTAGAAGGAAAGGGGTCATTTTGAAATAAAATATTTTTATAAAAAATATTGATTATTTTTAAATCTCCCAATCTTGAATTAGAATTTTAACAAACCAGCCTTTATATTCAAATAAAGCAAGAAAAACTAACTAAATCACTAAGGTACTAAAAGAGCATGTAGGGGTGCCAATACCCTCCCAATATGTAATCAACCCTCAGACCCATTTCTGTAAAAATGCAGATCATTATTCTAGTGTCCGATCTCATCATTTTAATTAGATTGATGGCAACTCTAATTTTTTTAATTCTCCATGATTTTCCAAAAAAACCCTTCCTAAACTTTTATTTTAGAGCTTCAGGTCACCACTTTATGACACATGTCAACAGTTTGATGACTTCGCTTGGAATATTAGAGGTTTAGGCCAATAATTTTGATTTAGGTTCCTTGTCTTGCTTTGTTTCTTGTATGACTTGGTTGGTATACTTTCTAGTATAAACTGTGAAAATGCCAAGATACAAGGTATGCTTGCTGGCTCCTAATGTTTTAATTGTTTGGTTTTTATATTCAATTCCATTTTTTTGGATGCTTTGTGCAAGATCTATATGTTTATTTTTGTTCCCCACACACTCACACTATCACCACTCAATAGATTAAAGAAGAGGTCATGACCCTTGTGCATGATGCCTTGGCCATATAAGATATCTCTTAAGTTAGTGGTGGTGTAGTAAGGTAAACCTTTAAGAGAACATTAGCCTCTGCATAGGCGTATGAAAATCCCCCACTCAAACTGAACTTTTTTTGCATGTAGCATATCATGGCTGAGAATTGGGAGGCCTCTATTGATGATAATTTAGGGATCCAATGTAGGAGTTTGGAACCTACCAATTACATTAATCAAACGTATATCTCACTTGCTTAAGGTCTAGCTTGAATCAAAATCCAGCCCAAGGTTTGCGTCATTAAAATATAATGGGGAACATATATTGACTACATTCTCTACATCTTACCATTGCATATTTACAACCATGTCTTGCATATCCATGACATGGGCTCTTCTACTGTATGTATTTCACTTGTCATGCATAGAGGCTCGAAGCCTAGTTTTATTCACCCTGGGACAAAGTAAGGTTAGCCTTTGTGGGGCATTTGATTTTCATTTAGACGATTGATACACCCCTAGTTAAGTTAATTTCCTTCTCGGCATTGCTAGTAAGCCACATATATGACCATCTATCATTGCTCTTCTATTCCATGAGTTGTAGGTCATAAGGCAATTGTTTTTGTGAAACCTATAGCTTTAGGGTGACCCTGCTAACTTTAGTTTTTCACTTTGCATCTCATGCATGGCATCACAACATAACATTGTGAATCATTCACTTTAAATAATTAATCTTTTCAAATCAATGCTTTCATTTGTTAGAAAGCTCAACTATAGTGAGTCATGGATGAGCAACAACTCAAAGTGAACCTAGGAAAGATGTAGCAAGAAATTAATGAATTGAAGGGCTAGATCTCCAAGGCTTTGAGCTTCTAGCTTCTATGGCTACCCTTGTTAGCACTTTACAAGCACCCTCCCTTAGCAAATAGATTAAGGTACCTCTACAAAGTTCTCTAACTTGGCCATTGCAGGAGAAGAGGTTGGGAGTGATGTCTAAACTAAAGGGTTTATCAATCCTATAGCTGAAACTCACCCTCCCAAAGGAATTCCCTTTGGCAAAGGAGTAGCAGAGATTCATGTGGGGATAGTATGGAGGAACGGTGAAATGAAAAGGAAAGCGAAAGGGGTCCTAACTTGCTTTTGAGGCATCCCACCCTACTTACAAAGTTCCCTTAGTGAGCATATCCTCCCAACTGCCACTCACACAATTCAATAAACCACAGCATCACCAACATTTCCAACCTATATACCCACCTCTGCTTAGGCAATTACTACCATACTAACCACCCAAGATGCAACATAGGTGATTAGGGAATGAGGTTTTCTCATCTTGATCTAATTCTTATTTTCTATGCTGAGCCCTTACCTTATATCTCCTTCACAAGAATTTGATGTCTTTGGTTTTGCTACCACCTCTTCAACCTCCATATTTGAAGTGGTGTGATGAAAGCGCCACTTGTATATACCATGCTAGGGTAAAAGTGCATACATTGGAGAATTATATTGCATTTAAGAAGAGGGTCCAAGGCTTAATTAATGCAAAATGATTAGACTATAAGGCAATAATAGAGGCACCAACTCCAAGTCATGGCTTACCAAGATCTGATAATTAGAGGAGAACATTTGGTTTGAGATAATGGGTTAGTCTGTCCTTACACCACCAATAGCAAGTTGGAAATCAAGCTGTTTCCTACTTCATTACATCTTTTTAAGTTTTTTATTTCATGGCATCTATTAATGGCTTAGCCTAAGGCTTTGGTAAGGATTTTGTGTAGGAACACTTTTGACTTCAATAAAATTTCTAGCATGGTGAATGCATTACTTTTCATTCCATCTCTTTACCTTGTCGCTTTTGTCTCTTGTAAAACAATGAGTGATTAATAAGTGAAGAACACCTAAAGAGGTAGTACCACCAATTTAAACAACCAATACTGTGGTAATCTAGGCTTGTTTTAGTTTTTTTTATGATTGCCATGCCTATGGCTAAGAGCATTAAAATGTTAAAAGGTTTTCTTAATTAAATCTATTTGCCAATGATAAAATAGGTTTGCTTGGATACTCAATTCTTCTAGATGATCGAGTGTCTTTAGTTGAAGAAAAAAAAAAGTGCTACAGTAAGGGTGTGTTATGAGGAAACAAATACCCTAGAGGTTGTCTAAATGCATCTTGAGACAATTTGTTGGATACCACATTACTCAAGAAATGATTTAGGCTATCTTTAAATACTCTTGTGGTCACCCATTTGTGTTTATGAAAGGATGGCAAGACCACCATTTGCTTTCTTCCTTTGACTCACACCAACTTTAACCCTTTAGCATGAAAAACCATATTTTATCTTGAAGAGAGCTAAAAGGAGCACCTAAGTTGTTAAAGAAAGAACATGCTACTAGTAAAATCTAAGGCTTAAGGGAAAGTGTTAACAATCTTATTAAAAAATCATGTGAAAAACACAAAAAGAGAATAGAAATACAAAAATTGAGAAAGTAAACTCAAGAAAAAGGAAAAAGGAAAAGGGTTAAGTCAAAAGAAAGACTAAAAGAAAAAGAAACTAGCAACAAATGAGAAGGGAAGTAGACCTCACCCTAAGCCAACAAGGTTCTAAAGAAGCAGGTAGATAGCGAGACTTCATCTACTAAAATCTTTGTGCTCTCATTATTTGTTAAACCCTTATCCTATTCTTTCTAAGCCATTACCTGGGCCTCACATTACAAGCCAAATAAAGTCCTTGTGATCTTGGTTGATGTGGTGAATTAACCAGTGTGGAGAGGGATATGAAAACAAGCTTGTTGGTGTTTATGCAAACATCTAAGAGTGACTTAATTAGTTAAGTGGTTAAGAAAGCACTCTTAATTAAGGAGAATTGAGTAATTATGAAAGGGTCATCTTAATTCACATGCATTCCTTCGAGGCATAATCTTAGGTGAAGAGGAAATAAGAAAAAACATTTCAACATTTCTTTGCACTAAGGCCATCAAAATCCAAATTGGGGTGAGAACTAGGAGAGCAAACTTAAATTTGAAAAACCGTTCTTTCCTAAAGGGCCATCAAGATCCAGATTGGGACAAGAACTAGGAGAACTAACCCAAATTTGAAAGAGTTACCTTTAAAAAGTAGAGAGATTAAAATATAGAATTACAAAGAGACTTTTCCAAAAGGACTCTAAACTAATAGAGAGAGTGGTAATTTACCAACTCTTGTTTCCAAAAGTTACTACTCCCATGATGTCTGGCACTTTGGTCCATTCATAACTAGGGGTAGCCATCCTTATCCACCCTTTAATCCCACCTCTAAAGGATTAAAGTACCCAGTTTCATATTTGTCACCATGGTTTTTTCTTCTTGCCATTCACATCTTTGTATTCTAGAATGCATTTATCATGCAAGGCAAAAGGGTGTCAAGTGTTCATAAAGAATGTAGCTCAGAAGGTACTCCTCAAGGAGACAAGAAATGTGCTCAAAAGTGATCAAATATCTAGTAAAACAAGGGAAGAATGGTTTGAGGTCGTGTTCCCCTCACCTGATGAACATAATGCATAAGGAGTAAAGGTCAAAAGTATTACACCCTCAATTGCTAGAGAAAAGAGTAAAGTTAGGCTTGTTAAAATGGATGTGACCAAAGAGGTTAACCTAACCATGCAAGTAGGGGCAATGGAAACAATAGACCACATCTTTATGAATAAGGAGCAAAAAGCTGAGGCAAGGACTACATCAAGGATTTTATGATGCTAGCACAATTTTCCTTGGTGAATGGGGCAAACCAAGAAAGGTTTGAGTGACAAAGCTAGCTCATCCATGTATCCCCTCAAGAATATCTAAAAGGTTATGGGGCAATATTCATAAAAATTTTTGTACCATCCATTGTACTTCCTAGCATGTTAGTATGCACTAGATTATTGCATTAATTTTTAGAATTTGGGTACATTCTTTTTTTCAATACATTGATCCAGCATGTCATTAAAATTGAATTTTCACATAATCATTTCATCATCTTTGTTGATTTTCAAGAAATCAATCATGTACATGTCAAGCATACCACTTTACCTGAATTTTTTAAGAAATCAAATCAGCATGTCAAGCATACCATTACATTGGTTTTAGGAAATCACCATTTGCATGTTGTGTATGCCAATTCAAAATTTTAGAGAAACCAAGCTTTATTGTGTCAAGCATGTTCACATGTTAACCATGCTATTTTAGTTAAGCCTTTTCAAGTCAAAAATATTAGCATGTCAACCATGGTTTTTTGGGTCAAGCCTTTTGTGTCAAGTATGTTAACATGTCCAACATTTCGTTTCAATTCAAGCACATCTACATGTCTAGCATCTATTTTTAGGATGAGCCTAGTTACATGGGCAAAATCCTAAGTCATTTTCTATGGTCTCTATATTAAATTGATTTCATAGTTGTGAAACGAGTCTAGGTAACTGTTATGGTTCTAGTTGGGTGAGCAGTAACTCTTCTCATTAAGTCAAAATCAAAATTGTGACTTGAGTCAAGGCACATGGGCAAAGTCCTAGGTCACTTTATATGGTCCCAGTTAGGTGGATGGTAACCCTTGTTAAATCAATTTCATAATTGTGAGTCAAGCCTAGGTACATTGGCAAAATGCTAGGTCACTTTCTATGGTCCTAGTAGGGTGGATGATAATTCTTCTCGTTAAATGGACATTATAGTTGTGAGTCAAGCCTTGGTACACGGGCAAAATCCTAGGTCATTTTCTTTGGTCACGAAAGGGTGGATGGTAACCTTTATTGTTAAGTCAATTTCATAGTCGTGAATAGAGGCTAGGTACATAGGCAAAATCCTAGGTTGTTTTCTATGGTCTCAAGGCGTGGAAGGTAACCTTTCTCATTTAGTCAATTTCACAATCATGAATCAAAGCTAGAACAAGTTTCTCTAGGTTGTTTTTGTAAATGTCTTAGTTCCAAACATTGTGATAGAATCCAAATAATCTTGCACTTTGTAAATGTCTTAGTGTCTATTTCCAATAATGCTAGGTTCTATGGTCCTAGCAGGGGCAATTGTTAAAATTAGAAATTAAAAATAGGGCAATTGTTAAAATTAGAAATTAAAAATAAAATAAAGTTAAATTAAGAATTTCAACCTCCCACTTGTTCTCTCTACTGGCTTGTTCTTCTTAATAGAACAAGACTAGTCTTGGATTTTTGACAAGGAGTATATTTAGGGATTTAGTCTCCCTTTTGTGTAGGCAAGGCCATGGGAGGGTATACACAAGGTATGTGAGTTCTTCTTCTCCTTCTCCTCTTCCTCATGTTACACTTCAATTATGTAGGAATTAGAGCGAAGAACATAGTCAAGCTAGGATCATGTTTTAATTTGTGTTTATATCATGCAATCTTTTCTTTTCCTTCTCTTTGAACATGTGACTTGTAGTTTGCACACTCATTAGCATGTCCAAATTTTGTACATAATTGCATGTTAATTTATTGGCATGTCACCATGTTTGTTTTCTGCACATATTGCATGTTTAATTTTCTGTATTATGCATGCATAGAACTGTTTTTACATATTCTGCAATTCTATTTTGAATTCTACTACTATTTCTACATTTTGCATTTTGTATATTTCTGCAGTTGTGCTATTTAAATTTTGTTACAAAAATTTTGCAATTTTGTAAAGTTGTTTTAAAATTCTGCTGTAACACAATTTATGCATTTTGTTTTCTACACAAAAGTCATATTTATAAAATTCTGCACCTTAAAAAATATTTTTTTTGCACAAACAATTAAATTTTGCACAACATACATTCACCTTAGATTAAAGATTGAGCTTTTTTTTTTAACAAATAAAATTTGGCCTTTTAGGCCAAGCCTAATTCAGGGATTTCAGCTTTAACCTAGTTAACCTAGGTAAGCCACTTGTTTTTCTAATAACTAGTCAAGCTAGTTAAGCAAGAAAACCTAATCAAGCTAAGAAAGAAAATAGAATCTATTCCTTGTTTAGAATCTTTAATTAAAACCCTAGTCAAGCTAGGTAAACAATCGGATCCCAGTGGCCAAAAAATAATTAAGAGTTGGACTCCAACAATCTTATATCATAAATAAAGGGAATAGGCTTCTTCAAAATAACGATTTTACAAAATCCCCTTGAAAGGAAAGAGGTCCTCCTAGAAAATGTAAAAATTATTTTTTATAACTTTGATATGGAAGAAAAGGTGTCATTTTTAGAATAAAAGCATTTTCCAAAAACCCTAATTTGGAAGGAAAGGGGTCTATTTTAAAAGTATTTTTCAAATTCCCAATCTGAAAAAGAAGGGACTTTTTAAAACAAAAGTTATTTTTCAAAATCCTAATCTAGAAGGAAAGGGATTGGCTTTGAACATTATTTTTTAAAAAATTCAACTTGGAAGGGAATGGTTTATTTTAAAATAAAAGCTCTGATCAATAAGGAAATGGGTCACTTTCAAAATAAAATATTTTTATAAAAAAAATCTTGATTATTTTTAAATCTTACACTCTTGAGCTAGCATTTTAACGAAACAACCCTTAAATTTAAATAAAGCATGACAAACTAACTAGATCACTAAGGTATCAAAAGGAAGTGTAGATGTGCTAATACCTTTTGTGCATGTAATCAACCCCCAAACCCATTACTCTAAAAATGTAGATCATATTATGCTAGTGCCCAATCTCACCTTTTAATTAGATTAATGATGGCAACAATTTTTTTAATTCTCCATGATTTTTCAAAAAATCTCCCTAAACTTTCATTTAAGAGCTTTAGGTTGCTGCTTCGTGACATATGTCAACTTAAAAGCTCTAAAATGAATGCTTATGAAAAGGGTTTTTTTTTTTAAAACATAAAAAATTTGAAGTCGACACCAATCTAAATAAAATGGTGAGATCAGACACCAGAATAATGGTCTGTGTTTCAAAAGAAATGAGTTCAGGTGTTGATTATACCCTACATGCCCTTTCTGTATCATAGTGATCTAATTATTTGATATTGCTATTATTTGAATTTAAGGGTTAGTTTGTTAAAATTCTAGTTCAAGAATGAAGATTTAAAAAATAGCCAAGGTTTTTTAGAAAAATATTTTGTTTTGAAAAGGGCTCATCTCCTTCTAGATTAGGGCTTTAAGCAAATTTATTTGGAAATAACCCTTCCTTTCCAAGTTAGGTTTGTTAGAAATGATTTTTTCTCTTTTTAGAAAAGCCCTTTTCCTTCTAGATTAGGGATTTAGAAAATATTTTCTTAAAGCATGTCCTTTTCCTTTGAGATTGGATTTTTGAAAATGAGGGTGCATTTAGTTTGAATGTTTTCTGTTTTCACTTTTAGTGAAAATATGTCTACTTGCAAATATGTGAAAATGTTTTTTAGAAAAAATTTTTTAAACTAAGCTAAATTTTGAAAACAATAAAAGGATGTTTTCACTGTTTCTTATCTAAAATTTTGAAAACCGAAAATATGCATTGAAGAGCCAATGGCAATTTTGAAATTACTAAGTAAACCCTAAACTTTAAATCCTAAATCACTAAATCCTAAAATCCTAAATTACTAAATTTTAAAATCTTAAATTCTAAACCCTAAACCCTATTGCAACATCTGTACGATGTGGGTGAAAAATTATTTTATATATTTTTTGTGAAAAAAGGGGTGGACAACATTATTTGTAAAATGGGAGAAATGGGATTTAAAAGAAAGGAGTCACCACCAATCTAAAATCTTAGTGAGATTAGACACCTTTATATTTTGAAAAAATGGTCTACATTTTTTCTTCAAATGGGTTCGGGAATTGATTATGTGTAGGGAAGGTGTTAGCACCCTATAACACCCTTTTGGTACCATGTTAATTTTTATGCCATTTATACTTGTAGTATATTTTCTCTATTCTTCCTTATTATATATATATATATATCTAAATTTCAAAAGATAGAATAATTTGAGTTTTTTATTACAATTTTTGAAAAAGATAGACCCTTCCTTTTTAGGTGGGGGTCTACTTTAAGCTTACGGGAATAAACATTCGCCTTTACTCCCATGACTTCCTTTTGTTAAAAAAATAATATTAATTTTGGTAGAAAAATTGATTTTTGGAAATCTCATACTAATAAGCTTTTTAAGAAGTATTGATATAGATCCATTCTTCTTTAGGTAAGGGTCTAATCAAGTTATAAGAATAAATGCTTTCGCCTTTGTTTCTCATAACTTTTCCTACAAAGCTTATTTGGACGATTTTTGCAAAAGATTTGGATTTTAATGAGCATTAAAATAGGACATTCCTCTTTAGGTGAGGCCTATACAAGTTATAAAGATAAATGCCTTTGCCTTTATTTCTACAACTTAAAAATTGTTTTGCAAAAGAATGATACTTTAAAATTTTTCACTTCCTATTTTATTTTATATATTCACCTCTCTAATTCCTATTTCTCTTCTCTCCTCATTTTATTTATTTATTTATTTAGTAGGATCGAGATACTTGATATGGACTTAAAGGGCCTAAATGGGAAGCAGCTATACATGCCCTTCTTAAAACCAAATTCCACCAATGCAAGAACATCCTATGGTTAGCATATTGAAAGAGCATCCACCATATAGAGTAAAGCTTAGCTCATGGCTTACAAAAACTAGATGGACTACGTGGTTAACTCATGCAACTCATAACAAAATGAATAATAAAAATATAGTAGAACTCCAAATTGAGATAGAAGAAAGAAAGGGGTCGCCATAGCAACAATATTAAAACAATACCCCGATAAAAGCTTCCCCATTATTAAAATCAATATCCCCCAAGTGGAATTCAGCATATTCATGGCATTGGAACTTAGTATATTCTACACCAATTAAGTGACTTAAACTGACTTGCATGAACTAAGGAAACCTTAACCCAGTTTTTAGGTTAATATCCTCAGTCATGCAGAATTGTTCATGTTAAAATTAAGATTTCTATCATGCAAAGATAGGAAGTCTTCTTGTGGTTAATCTCATATAAAATAGAAACAACCAAATAACCAAAAGAAGGCCACCTTAGGCCCCAGAGCAAACATAGATAGAGGTAAATCCGCCCTAAAATATTGTTGTTTAAACTTCTACACCCAAAAGAATTTCCACACTTGTCTTTCACTATTTAAATGTTAGGATCTAAGACAAAAACAAAACCAAAGATCTGAGCATATGCACTTCATGTTCTGAAACTCTCTTAAGCTACATACTGAAAAAGAATGGAAATAGCAAAGAAGCGTTCAAAGTGGAGTGGTGAAGCATGGAATAGGGGCTTCGAATTTAAGGTTAATTTCTAGAGGAAGGTGCATACCTCAATTAGTCATAGCGACACACTGGTGAAGACATCTTAGGGTTGGAAAACAATGTAGCACAATGCTTTGAAGACTTCTTCTTTGCTATTCAGCTAGTCCTTTGCTCACCCTTTCTAGAAATAGGGTAGGTTCTCCTGCTTTACTTCAATGCTCTCCACCAAGTCCTCTAGTTTCTGCAGCTTTATGGGGGCCGTGAATTGCCCTTGGTGCTACTAGATGTCAAAGGATTGTGTTGAGATGCTAAAACGATCCCTTCACTCTGTGAATGCCCTACTTCATGTCTCCAAGTGCAGTGGTTAACAATGGGTCCCTCTTGTGTGTGTATATACTCTATTTTCTTATTTTTGGATAGGGGTCCAATGATGCTTTTTTTGTTTTGGGTTCTTCATGTTCCTAAGGATTCTAGGCTAGGAGTAAAAACCTTCTAGGTTCCTTTCTCTTCCCCTTTTACAATTAAAGCTGGGCACGTTGGTTTTACACCAACCTGTGGGTCACGATCATCTATTTAGTCTCATGCTACATTTGTTTTATGGTAATAGCTCTGTTCTCCCTTGCCTAGGCTTTACTCCATGTTGTTATTCTCTGTTTTCCTTCATGCATGTGCTATACTCCTATGCCTACCTTTTTTTTATGCTGCAACTCAAGCCCTATCTATCCATGGCTAGCTATCACCATGCTTAAGCTCTCCTTTTTTGTTTTCATACTGCCCTTCATGCATCCAGTGCCCACCTCTTTTTGCACTACATTTTGGTTGTCTCCTCTTCTGTGCAAGTGGGAGTTGAAGGATGTTTAAAGGGTGGCGGTGCAGCTTGTGCAAGTTGACCATTGGCCTCTGCCATTTCATTCTAGTTCCAGCAAGTGGCTATCGCCACCTTCATATCTCTGTGCTATGCCATTCTACATCTACTATCTCTACACTCATCATGTTTTTCCTGCTACTCCTTCTGCTGTAGCAGTTGGTGAAATTTTAATGGTGGCAGTGCATGGTTCAAACTTGAGGGTGGTGAGGTTCAGTTTGTTCTTGAGTGGGAGAGGCATTGATTTCTCAAAAAGGGGGGTTCAGTTCATTGCTAATGAACCAAGCACCCTCTTCCCTTTTTATCATATATATACATTTTTTTAAGTTCTTTCATTTTTTAAATGGCTTATTTATTAAAAATTTAAAACAAAAAGAAGGATACACATAGATAAAATTAAAAGACTAGCTAATAGCATAACAAGTTTTGTTATTATTATTATATTATTTTAGTTTAAATTATCAAATAAATTAATTGCTCAAAAAAATTTATATATATTTTTTATTTATTTTAAAAAAATCCTAATACAAGCGAATTTGGGTTCTAGATGAAATTTGGCGTCTACAGCTACCCCTTTTTGCTTTTTCTTCTAGGAACTAGAAGATAAGCAAAGGTAGAAGACATAGTTTCGCTCAAAACAATATGGGATTCAGTCAAATAAAGCCCAACTTTAGCTTGAGTGATAAATGATTGAATCAAACGAAGCCTAACTCTTGCTTGAGTGATAAGGGATTGAGTAAATGAAGCCTAACTCTAGCTTGAGCGATAAGGGGTTGAGTCAAATGAAACTCGACTCCATCTTGAGTGATAAGGGATTAAGTTAAATAAAGCCTAACTCCAGCTTGAGCGATAAGGGATTGAGTTAAATGAAGCCCGACTCTAGCTTAAGCAATAAGGGGTTGAGTCAAATGAAGCTCAACTTAGGCTTGAGTGATGAAATTTTAAGTCTAAACAAAGATTGATGGCATGAGCCTAGGCTTGACCTTGGCTCAACCCATTGGATAGGAGTGTGAATTTAACGACATTAAGGTATCCAAAATGTTGACCTAGCTTGATGTAGGCTCGACTCATTGGATAGAAGTCTGAATTTAACAACATAAGGATGATTTGATGTAGAATACATGCATGTTGACTTAGGGATCAGTCGCAGGACGTGCATATTGACTTGGAGATCCACTGCCAAGCACAATTGTACTAAGGAATAAGATTGTATTAGTAATATAGGTTTGAAGGACACAACTTTCCTAACTCTTCAAACATTAGTTGGGTTAAGATTAGGTTCTTGGGTTATGCAGAAGTGCCTACTTTCCTAAAAACTGCTGTGTTTGCTAACCATGACATGATCAATTTCTATACTTGCTTTAGATTCTTTATTTGAAAGACACTTAAAGACATTCTCAAGCACAACACTTTGATCATCAATTGCCATTGGATTCTCATCGTTGCATCTAGATGGTTGCATTTTTTATCTACACAAAGATGATCTAAGATGTTGACCCAGCTTGACATAGGCTCAACTCACCAGATATGAGCTTACTCTTGGCTAGGACCCAAGATAAATGCTTGCTTGGTGGGGGATTCCCAAACATATGGTTACATACAGAATTGTGCAGTATACCTATAGTTTATAGGATGCATGTTGGGGTAATGCATGATGTACGTAGATTTTTATGAAGGCAAAGTTTTTTCTTATGAAATTGGTTTCCACTTTCATCACATCTAATGGCTTTTCTTGAAATCAAAAAGAAGCCAGGGATGGTGTATTCTTAGGGATTTTAAATGATTGCCCTTTGCTATGCACCTTCCATTTGAGAAATAATTTTTCCTTTTTAGGAACTCAGCTTCTCATATGCAGTATAGGCCCTTTTGATACACCTTGTCCTTGAGGCAATGATAGCATTGTGATAAAAGTCCCTTTTTATTGCAAACATTCAGATGGACGCATCCTAGCATTATTTAAGCTTATAAATTTTATCAATTGTGTGACTTCCTATTTATTCTCAATTTTGCCATGTAATTGCTCAATCACGAAATGATAATGATGACATGCTTATAGTATTTCAATGTCAGCTTTAACATGGAATGCATGCTAGTGCTAACATGGTCTATAGAAAAGGCAAATAATTTCAAAGGAAATTGAAACATTATTGATAAGTAGAAGAATTTACATTTCTATGAGAATTTAGGATAAGAAAGAGTATAAGAAAGCATTTGAAGCTAGGGTGTATAGAAAGGAAAATTGGTACAAAAATTAGGGAAAGGAAATGGTCTCTTGAAGACAACTTTGGTTCAAATTGTGCCTCTCCTTTAAGCTACAATTCTAGGCCACTTGGCCAAGCATAATATTTTTTACAGTGTTAGAATTTATTGGATTAGGCAACTTATCACCATCCATATTTGTAAGGACTAGTGCACCTCTTGAAAATACCCTCTTTACCACATAGGGCTCTTCATAATTCAGGGCCCATTTGCCCTAGTTTCTAGATTGGCGAAATCTTTTTCAAAACTAGATCTCCCTCATAAAACTACCTTGGATGAACTTTCTTATCTGAGTCTCATCAGCCTTTTCTAATAAAGTCTTCCATGACACAAAGCTGTTAGTCTCTTTTTCTCAATCAAATTTAATTGTTCATACTACATTCAAACCCATTCAACCTCAATAAGCTGAGTTTCCATAAGTCCTTTTGAAGATGGATCTCTACTTTAAATGGGAGTACTGCTTCCATTCCATAGGCCAAAGAGAATGGGGTTGCCCCAATTAATGCTCATACTGAGGTACGATATCCATGTAAGGCAAAGGGTAACATCTCATGCTAGTCCTTATAAGTTACTATCATCTTTTTAATAATCTTTTTGATATTTTTATTGGCCGCTTCCACTACTCCATTCATATTTGCGCGATATGGAGTTGAATTATGATGGATTATCTTATACTGCTCACATAATTTGGCCATCATTTTGTTGTTCAAATTACTGGCATTATCGATAATAATTAATTGCGACCAGAATAAAGCAATGTTCATTAGAGGCTTTGGGCTTGATGAGACCGATGATGTCCATTCCCCATATAGAAAATGGCCATGGTGCAGTTAATACAGTGAGTGTGGTTGGAGAGACATGCATTTTATCTGCATAAATTTGGCATTTATGACACTTCTAACATAATTGATGCAATTAGATTCCATTGTTGCTCAATAATATCCAGCCCTTAAGACTTTTCTTGTCATTGCATGGCCATTGATATGGGTTCTGCAAATCCCGTCATACACATCTTAGAGCAATTATTGGGCTTCTTTGGCATTGATACATCTTAAAAGTATTGTGCCATGATTTCTTTTATAAAATATATTATTACTCAGGAAGAACCCTATTGCCAACCTTCTAAGGGTCCTTTTGTCATTTTCTAAAGCTCCATTAGGATATTCTTGGCATTGGATGAACCACTTAATCTCATTATACCATGGCTTGCCATTAGGTTATTCCTCTACATTCACGCAGTAGGCTAGTTCTTCTTGCCTTTCAAGCCTTATTTTAGGAATTTTTTCATATTCATCTAGATTGAACATGAAAGATAGTGTAGCTAGGGCATCAGCCATTGATTGTCATCTTGGGGTATATGCTAGAAAGTGATTTCTTGAAATTGTTCCAACATTTCCCTTATGTACTTTTGGTAAGGGATTAACTTGGGATCTCTAGTTTCCTATTCACCCCTTAATTGATGAATAACTAGTGCAAAATCCCTACAAACATCTAAGGTTTCAATTCTGAAATTTAATGTTGCTTGGATTCCAAGGGCATAGGCTTCATATTCTACAATATTTTTGGTACAATTGAAGCATAGCTCTGCAGTCATAGGAAAATATTTTCCTTTAGGTAATATTACAATTGCCCAAATTCCATGCACCAGGGCATTTGATACATCATCAAACAGAAGAGACCATTATTTTTCACTCAGTATCTCATTCTTTGCAGAGAGTGCCATGATATCCTCATCTAGAAATTCTAATCGAATTGGTTCATGATCAAATATTAGATGATTTGCAAGGTGCTCAATGATTGCACTCCTTTTTATAGCCTTTTGTGGGACATAGATGATATCATATTCAAACAGCAACATTTGCCACCTCGAAATCCAGTCAGTGAGAGCTAGCTTTTCAAAAATGTATTTGATGGGACCCATTTTTTAGATCAACCAAGTGGCATATCGAAGCATGTACTGCTTGAGATAGTGAGCTACCCATACAAGGTACAACAAGTTCATTCTAACAATGAGTATAGAGACTCATGGTTGGTGAATTTTTTACTTAAATAGTAGATTACTTGTTCTCTCTTTTTAGTCTCATCATGTTGCCCAAGCATACAACCCATTGACTCTTCAAGTATAGTTAGGTACATCAAGAGGGATCTACCCTATATTGGTGACATTAGGATGGGTGGATTTTGCAAATATTATTTTATTTTGTCAAATGCCTCTTGGTATTCATCATTCCACTCATTGTGTTGATTTTTTCACAAAAGCTTGAAAATTGGTTCGCATTTAGTTGTTAATTGTGAGATGAATCTAGCAATTTAATTCAACCTTCCTAAGAAACCCCGTATATCTTTCTCAATTTTTAGAATTGGCATGTCTAGGATTACTGGAACTTTATTTGGATCTACTTTTATTCCCTTTTGGCTAACCATGAACCCTAGCAATTTGCCTAACCTGACACCTAATGTACATTTGGCAGGGTTTAGCCTAACTTGATACTTCCTTAATATGTTAAAGAGCTTGCGAAGATGAATGACATGTTCTTCTTTTGATTTTGATTTTGCTATTATATCATCAACTTAGACCTCAACTTCTTTATGCATCATGTCATGAAGCAATGTCACTATAGCTCTTTGATAAGTTGCCCTAGCTTTTTCATACCAAATGACATTACTTTGTAACAAAAGGTTCCCCACTGTGTGATGAAAGTGGTTTGCTCCTTGTCTTTTAGGGCCATTTTGATTTGGTTATACCCTAAAAAGCCATCCATGAATGAGAAGATAGAATTTTCAGTGGCATTATCCACGAGTATATCTATGTGGGTGAGAGGGAAATCATCTTTTGTACTTGCTTTCTTTAGACCGTGATCATCTACACACACCTTAATTCTCCCATCTTTCTTAGGCACTAGCACAATATTGGCAATCCATTCTAGATACTTTAATACCTCAATAAAACCAGCATCAAACAACTTTTTTACTTCTTCCTTGTTTTTTAGGAGCAAATTAGGCTTCATTCTCCTTAACTTTTGTTTTACTAGTTTAAATCCAGGTTTAATTGGCAAATGATGTACCACTATGTCAATATCTAATCCAAGTATATCTTAGTGTGACCACATAAATATGTCCTTGTATTCTTGTAGGAGATTGATTAAATCACATTTCTCCTTTTCTGCCATTTGAGTGCCAATTTTGACTTCTCTTCTATCTTCTTTAATGACTAAATTAATTATTTTAGTGGGTTCCTAGTGCGGCATGATTGCTCTCTCCTCTTGCTCAACTAATCTTAACAATTCAGGGGAAGGTTATCATTCTTCTCCTTCTTCTTCTCTTATTGATTCACTATCGCTATGTCATTTAAAATCATAGCTTGGAGGAGAGGTACAACCTTCTTCAAAGTTGTCATTTTGAGACCTGAATTATTAGGTTTAATCATTGCATGTAAAAGGTGGATGTGAACGCATGAGTGTATGTGGTTAATTTAGAAGATAAGGGAAAGGAAATGGAAAACAAAATGAAAAATGCATTTCATTCAAACCAAACATTGAAGCATAGTAAACATGTCTTGCCCATACAAAATCTAGCTAAGGCCTCAAAGCCATTGGCAATGTGATAAGAGAAATTACATGCACTTCAAATTAAGGACAATAGGAAGCTCTTGGATGGTCCAGTTCTTTGGCCCTGACCCTAGTGTGCAAGGTGTTACCAAATCAGCTTCCTCATTTATCTCTTCTCCAATGACAAATAATTGCTCCTAGTGGTGCATCCCACCACTAATGAAGGACTTATATAACAATGGGATTTTTAGCTTGCCGATCTCAAACCCCTTTCCTTCTAAGCAAGCTAGCCTTCTTTCTCTTTTTCTTGAGCAAGACGAGTGCAATCAACTCTTATGGGCTCATAACCAAGGCCAAATCTTTCTTCTACCTTTGGTATCTTAAAAGGCTCATCATCACTTGACCCCATTTTCCTAGTCCTTCATTGACCTTGTATCCCTAGCTCAGTGTTAACTTTGCCACCATTACAAATGTGGAAGAGAGATAAGGTGTAGAAATTTGCAATTCTTCTTGTACATAGGTCACTTTAAAATCTCAAATGATTAGAAAGCACTTTCTAAGATTCCTCGGCCACTTTTATGTAAGGAGTGGTAGAGGGCTTAATTACCAGTAAGTCTTCTTCCCTATTAACTACTACCAGCTTATTGTTCACTACAAATTTCACTTTTCAGTGTAGTGAAGATGATATAGCCCTAACAGTATATATCCAAGGTTAGCCAAGTAAATAATTGTATGATGGCTTGATGTCCATCACTTGAAAATCTATATTGAAAATGCAAAGGCCTATCTGAATTAGGATTTCTATTCCCTCCACTACTGACCTCATAGATCCATCAAAAGCCCTGACTATCATGGTGCTTGGTTTCATATAGCTCATATCAAAGGGGAACCTTTCCAAGGTGGTCTTTGGCATAATATTCAATAATGAGCCATTATCAACAAGGATGTTGGCTAAGTTATATTCCTTGCATCTAGCTGATATGTGCTATGCCTTATATGTCCCCAGCCTTCTGACGGAATCTTCTCATCAAGAAATGAGATGATGCTACTAGCCATGATATTTCTAACTAATCTTTCTACCATTTTTGCGAATATGTCCTAGTTGACATAAGCTTCATTCAGGACTTTCATAAGTGCTTTTCAGTGGGGATTAGAATTCAAAAATAATGAGAGTAATGATATCCTAGTGGGGGTTTGATTAAGCTACTCAATTATCAAATACTTACTTTGCTTGATCAGCTTAAGGAACTCACATGCTTCTTCTGATATTAACCCTTTAATAAATTCTTGAACAATCTTCTCTGTTTGTGTAGAGGTTAGCTCTTAACAAACCTCTTTCCCTTTTTCACGTTGTTCATCCCCTACCTTATCCTATTATCTTACCTCAAAAGCTAGAGTAGGGCCATAGAATAGTCCACTCCCTGTAATGCCACTAACACCTAATATGTTAGTTACAAGTAATTCTTTTGATGAGTTTCCTATGGCTATTTTATAGTCATAATTCCATGGGACTACCTTGTTGCTTTTATAAGGGAATGGTTCAGGGACGTTGATGGTCATCTTCTTCATTTTAGCTGTAATAACTAGAGATTCCTCATAATATCGAATAATCACTAGTTTTAAACTAATTGGTGTATAAGGAAATACTAGGATCACTGTTTGCTCCTCATCTTGTAGGCCATTGACTTGCACTTCATTGGTTAACTCTCTCCTTATCCCCACTTGTAAAATTTTCCTCTCAAACAAGGCTTGAAGGAAAATTTTAAAGGTCTCACAATCCTTTAACTCGTGATGCATGTTGTATTTAGAGAATTGACAGCCAAACTCATGATTTTCCCTTGCCTCTATAAACCCATTCTCAACCAAAACTTTCAAAATGTAATTCAAAGGAATCTTGATGTCTGATACATAATCCTTAAAAACTAGTTCACCATCATCACAAATGGCATTAATAAGCCTCTCCCCATGATTTGGTAATGGATTTTGATTAACACTACATGGAGGGGGAATCTTTTGAAAATCTAAACACTTCGCATATATCAATTCCTATACATTCCTTTTTAAAGGCTTATAATTTTTTGTTGAGTGTCCTCAGGCCTCTCCATGATAATTACAAATGTCATTTTCTCTATACCATGCCAGGTATGGAGGTTGCAATGGTTTGAGCATGGTCACTATTACAACCTTATTCTCAATCAACTGAGGTAATAATTGGGTATAAGACATGGGTATTAGGTCAAAGTGTTCCATTCTTGTACCTTGCAGCCTCAATTGACTTGGCTGTAGGTACTAAGGTGTAGGTTGGCTTTGTGCCACAAATCATGGTGCAAAAATGATAACACTCAAGGGGAATCCTGATGAGTCTGGAATGACTAGTAAAGTTTCTTTGGCCTATACTGTCCACTATATCTCCCTTCATATGCCACAGCATTTGCTTCCTCTTTTTTCTTCCTAAATGAAGGGGCTTTTGGTTTAAGGCTCTGATGTTGCATTTGCATTCTGTTTTCAATTGTTTTCCCAATAATCACTAGATCAGCCAAATTAGTGAAAGTATTGCTGATCATTCTATCATAGTAAAATGTGGGGAGTGTGTTGACAGAGGTGGTTGAACCTATGCCACTATCTCTCTCCACCTTTTAGCGTAGTTCTTGAAGGATTCAATAGGACCCTTTTCCATATTTTGTAGGTAAAGATGATTTGGTGCCATGTCTAAGTTGAATTTGCATTGTTGCATGAATGCTTTAGCTAAATCCCTCCAAATTCTTATCACTACATGATCAAGAGCCATATGCCATTTCATTATAGCACCAGTGAGACTATCTTGGAAGATGTGGATGAGCAATTTTTCATCCATAGAATATGCCGACATTTTCCTTGAATACATTACCAAATGGGCTCTTGGGCATGTAGTCCTATCATACTTATCAAATTCAGGTATGTTGAATTTATGTGGTATTACTACATCTGATACCAGACACATCTCGAGTACATGTGGGTCCCCATAGCCCTTAGTGCCTTCCATGACTTTTAACCTTGTTTCCCAAGTAGCCCACCTTGCCTACTCCTCCTTTTCCTTCTCTCTTTGTTCAATTGGGGATTAATATGTGATCTTCAAGGTCTCTTTCAAGTCCCCTATGCTGAACCTATAGTGCCTCTTGAGGTTGCTTTTCTTTTTCTATTGGCTTGGACATTTGACTAACATTCTATTGGATCTATAATGATTCATTGGCCTGATTTTTCTTTCTTTCCTTTGTGAGGGCCTTTAACAATTGGGCCATATGTCCTTCCAAGTTAGAGATCTTGCATTTCATTTTGTCATAAGATGGCTCTATCACTAGCTGCTTCATCCTCTTTTTTTGTAGACATGTAAAATATGGTGAACGTGGAGTTGTATTTCTTCCTTTTAACAAAACCTCTAAAGAATAAAACATATTACCAAATGAATGATGAAAATGCATGATATTAATGTAAAAGAGTAAGTAAGGAAGTTTGAACCATAGGAACTATAAAATAGCCATTGCATATATCCAAAAGCAATTTTAAGTACAAAAAACCATCCATCGGGTCCTTTTAAGTACAAAGGGCTCAAGCTTTTAGGTCTACAATCCTCACAAAAATGTTCAATTCTCAAAGTTTCCTAGTATAGTAAGATCTTTGTATAGATCCCAATGAAAACCTCTAATAGGGCCAGAGGGAATGTCATACTCTAAGATCATTTGTGCTTTAACTCTTGCCTCTTGTGCTATCATCCACATTTGATCATAAAGTTCACGAGACATTCTCTTAAAGCAATCTCACTTTAGGACTAGCTCTACCTTTTTTAATGACAAGTCTAGCCAAGCCATATTGTGTATCATTTCTCCTTTGAGTCCTTCTTCTTGGAGTGCTAAAGTTTGATGGAGATACATATTTACTTCTTCGAGAACTTGCATTCTTCTTTGCATGTCTTGGTAGTCCCCTAGTTGCCTTATTAACTCTCGAATTTTCACTTCATATCAAGATTGACTACCCTAAATACGATCAGCCATTTGTTCTTTTTCCTTCATCAATGTTCGGATGGCTTGTATGTGTGTAATTTGGTTTTTTCATAATTTGTGGTTCTCCTTCTAAAGTCTCATCATTTCAAATCCTAAAGAATCATGAGTTTGCCTCAGATCCTTTTCAATAGTCCTTTGTTTTTTTGTGGTCTACTCTAGCTTGTTTTTGAAATTCTTGAACATTTTTTTGTACTTGACTACCTCTTCTTGATCCATTTCCTTCATTCTAGTTATATCTCTTTCAAGCAAGTCTATCCTTTCCTAGACTGCATATCTTGTATTAATAGTTGCCTTTCTTTCCTTGTCCATTCTGCCTCTTTGTTTCTGAAGTTCTCACACATTTATTCATATTTAGCTTGTACTTCTGATAGGCTTGCTTCTCTATGGATTCTAGCTCTATCTGGACTTAGGGAACCTCTTTATCTTGCCTAGGAGGTGTGGGTGCATGAATCGTTATTAGTGTAAAACCCTTGCCCCTTGTTATATGCCAATGAAGATATCCCTCTGTAATAACTCCTTTCATGCTCACTAGTGACTCAACATATCTAACATTTTGCCATGCAGTTTGGGCTTCTATCATGTTAGTATCACTAGAATCCTCTCTATAGGAAACATCTAAGGGGCCCAATCCATATGTTGCAAGGGTGAATTGTACACCACCCATCTGTCTCCTTACCATAGTTAGTGCATATTCAATTATTCCTCTCAGACCAATAAGGGGAATTCCTAGATTGTTACCACATTGATATAGAGTAGGGACAATAGGTAACCAAGATGCTTTCCATCTAACTCCCTTTAATTTGGTTAAGGCTTAAATATACTTACTAGTCACAGGTCTTTCTTTGGGCCATATAGGTTGGCAAACTCCAAAAGAGTGTTTCTTTTAGTATTGAAGTCGTGAGAGAGACTTATCATGGTATACCCCAAATTACTCAATGTTGGCAAGTGACTAAATGCCCAACAGTCAAAAGTTGGGCATAACCAGTAAAGTATCCTTTTCCATTTTGTCAAAGGTAGCACAACGAGCCCAGTGTTTCAGATAAGATTGGTAGCGTTGGGTGGACCTCATGTTCCACTTGTGCAAATAACAAAATAACTTAGTGTTCAATGTAGGCTTTCAATTTTGGATACAAAATTAACCCATACATGGTTAAAGCCAACAAACTAAAAGCCCTCTCAATATCAATGTGTTGCTTTAATGCTGTCATCATCAAGTTTATTAGGAAGCCTTGAAAATTCCCTTTTGTTTTACAGAGATGTCCAGCATCTTGAGTCTTAATCCCCACGATTTTGGCTAATTGTCTATTAAGGAAGCTTTGATATTGTGAAAGTACATTTTCCTGCTGGCTCTAGAGTTAATTTTTAGAAGGGCATCATATTCCTCCAAAGTAGGTGTGAGGTTGTACTCTTCAAATGTAAATACTTGATATACTAGATCCCAAAAAGAAAGTAAAGCTCTGATCAGGGACTCATCTACTAGATCAAACAAGAGTAAGGCTAAATGTCCATATCTCTTTTCAAACTCTTCTTTTTTAACCATGGCACTCCAAACTTGTTTGAGTTCTATCAAATCATGCTGCTTAAAAGTAACTCTTCTAACTTTTAACAAGAGAAGGATATAATTAGTAGGTATACAATCACCATGTTCCTTCTGATGCCTTTGTTGTGATTCTCTAACCAGCTCTTTAGTATTAGTCAAGGACCCAATGGATGGTGGTATGGTTCAGTAAGCCATGTAATGTTTATTTTGGCAATCCTATAATGCACAATATCAAAGAAAAGGTCATGAAAATGTTGTTATTTTTTCTTAAAAAGAGAGTAGATTCCTCGTGCTTTTCATGAAGTCTATAATCCTAAACAGGTTCTCAAATTATCCTTACTACCCCACACTTGGGTAATAAAGGATTTTAATTTAAGTTAGAGGGTTTCTAGCACTTGCACGGAAACAAAAGCTTCTTTAAGTCTAACCTTAGTTTGCACTTGTTTAACCTATGGGTAAACAATGACCAGGTAGAGGACTTTATGCATTACAATAGTGAAAGATGAGTGTTGAGGAATCTACCTTGTACACATGTACAAGTAGGAAAATAAACATGCAATGACAAATAGCTGCAACAATCAAAATGTAAAAGTGTTCCCCATGGCACCTAAAAGGGTGAATTTTAGGCTTTATTTTTGATCCAAAGGTTAAGGTTAAACCTCTTGAATAGGTTAGCTCTAGATTTTGACTAGCGTGATGGTTAGGTTCTAAATTCCTACATTGGCTTCCTAATCCTCACACTTGGTTGGCAGAGGCCCCTAATCCTTCCCATGTTAGGCTACAAATGAAAAGGGTTCAATTTGAGTGGGGATTTTCCTAAGCGCTTGCATAGAGACAAAGGTCTCTCGAAGGCTAACCTTATTTTGCCCCATCTAGCCTAAAAGGATGACCTATATGGCCTGGGTATAGGACATCGGGGTCATCACCTCCCTTTTTTATAGTGTGTGAGGGGAATGATATTAGCACTCACAAAAACCTGCACCACAAGAGAAAGACAGTGCAAATAGGAATGCCAAAGAAATTATAAAAGATAAAACATTCTTGCACGAGAAGGCAAAAAGAGCACCTTGTGTCTTGGCATCTTCATAATTTATATGAAAAGGTATAATCACGAAATACACAAAGCATGCAAAGATGAGACCACAAAACAAAACCACAAATGTGAAGTATGTCAATTGCAAAATATAGTTCCATAATGCAGCATAAAATTAACTTGCATGGCTTAACCCTCTAAAAGGATTCCCTAGTGGAGTCGCCAAACTATTGCAACATCTGTCCAACAAGGGCAAAAAATTATTTTATATATTTTTTGTGAAAAAAGGGGTGGACGAGATTATTTGTAAAATGGAGAAATGGGGTTTAAAAGAAAGAAAGGAATCACCACCGATCTAAAATCTTAGTGAGATAAGACACCTTTATGTTTTAAAAAATGGTCTGTATTTTTCTTTAAAATGGGTTTGGGGGTTAATTACATGTAGGGAAGGTGTTAGCACCCTACAATGCCCTTTTGGTACCATGTTAATTTTTATGCCATTTATACTTGCAAAAAATTTTGTTTATGCTTCCTTATTATATATATATATATATATATATCTCAATTACAAAAGGTAGAATAATTTGATTTTTATATTGCAATTTTTGAAAAAAGATAGGCCCTTCCTTTTCAAGTGGGGGTCTACTTTAAGCATATGGGAATAAATGCATTTGCCTTTACTCCCATGACTTCCTTTTATAAAAAAAATTAATATTAATTTTAGTAAAAAAATTGATTTTTAGAAATCTAATACTAATAAGCTTTTTAAGAAGTACTGATATAGATCCATTCCTCTTTAGGTAGGCTTCTAATCAGGTTATAAGAATAAATGTTTTGCCTTTGTTTCTCATAACTTTTTCTAGAAAGTTATTTGGATGATTTTTGCAAAAGATTTGAATTTTAATGGGCATTAAAATAGGACATTCCTCTTCAGGTGAGGCGTATACAAGTTATAAAGACAAATGCCTTCTTTTGTATTTTTACAACTTAAAATTTGTTTTGCAAAAGAATGGTACTTTAAAATTTCTCACTTCTTATTTTATTTTATATATTCACCTCTCTAATTCCCATTTCTCTCCTATCTTTATTTTATTTATTTAATTTTTTTATTCGAGGCAAAAATTGAACAAATAGTGAGCAAGATCGAGATACTTGGTATGGGCTTAAAGGGGCTAAATGGGAAGCAGATATACATGCCCCTCTTAAAACCAAATTCAACCAATTCAAGAACATCCTACACAATTAGCATATTGAAAGCGCATCCACTCTATGGAATAAAGCTTAACTCATGGCTTACTAGAACCAAACTAGACTACATGGTTAACTCATGCAACTCATAATAAAATGAATAATAAAAACATACGAGAACTCCAAATCGATATAGAAGAAAGAAAGGGGTCGCCGTAGCAACAATATTAAAACAATATCCTGATCAAAATTTCCTCGTTATTAAAATCAATATCCCCAAGTGGAATTCAGTATATTCATAGTGTTGGAACTTAGTATATTCATGGGGTCTTACACCAATTAAGTGGTTTAAACTGACTTGCATGAACTAAGGAAACCTTAACCTAGTTTTCATGTTAACATCTTGGGCAAAAGGAAACCCTACAAACTAAACCTAATGCCAACTTCATAATGACACCCCTTGGTCATGCACAATTGTTCATGTTAAAATTAGGATTTCTATCATGCAAAGATAGGAAGTCTTCCTGTGGGTAATTCCATATAAAATAGAAACAACTAAATAACCAAAAGAAGGCCACCTTAGGCTTGGGGCAAACACAAACAAAGATAAATCCACCCTAAAACTTCATTGTTTAACCTTTTACACCGAAAGAATTTCCACACTCACCTTTCACTATTTAAATGTTAGGATCTTGGACAAAAATAGAACCAAAGATCTAAGCATATACACATCACGTTCTAAAACCCTCATATGCTACATACTAAAAAAGAAAGGAAAGAGCGAAGAAGCATTCAAAGTGGAGTCGCAAAGCATGGAACAAGGGGTTCCGGATTTAGGGTTAACTTTCGAAGGAAAGAGCATACCTTAGACATAGCGACACATCGGTGAAGACATCTTGGGGCTAGAAAGTAGTGTAGACACAATGCTCTAAAGACTTTTCCTTTACTATTTAGCTAGTCCTCTACTCACCCTTTCTAGAAACAGGGTAGGTTTTGCTACTCCACTTCAATGCTCTCCACTACGTTCTCTGGTTTTCGTAGCTTTGTGGGGGTTGTGAGTTGTCCTTGGCACTACTGGATGTCAGAGGATTGTGCTAGGATCCTATAGTGATCCCTTCGCTCTGTGAATGCCTTGCTTCACATCTCCAAGTGTAATGGTTAATGGTGGGTCCCTCTTATGTGTGTATATACTCTGTTTTCTTATTTTTGGACAAGGGTCCAATAACGCTCTTTTCATTTTGGGTTATCCATGTTTTTGAGGATTCTGGGCTAGGAGAAAAAACCTTCTGGGTCCCATTCTCTTCCCCCTTTTATAGCTGAAGCTAGGCACATTGGTTTTACACCAACCTGTGGGTTACTGTCATTTCTTTAGTCCAGCACCGCCTTTGCTTTATGGCAATAGCTCTATTCTTCCTTGCCTGAGCTTTGCTCCATATTGCTGTTCTCTGTTTTCCTCCATGCATGTGCTATACTCCAGTGCCTACCATTTTTTTATATTGTAACTCAAGTACCCATTTATCCATGGCTAGTTGTTGCTCTGCTCAAGCTCTACTTTTTTGCTTTCATGTTGTCCTTCATGCATCCAACACCCACCTCTTTTTATGGTGCATTTTGGATGTCTTCTCTTCCATGCAATTAGGAGTTGAGGGATGTTTAAAGGGTGGCAGTGCAACTTATACAAGTTGACCACTGCCCTTTGTCATTTCATTCTTGTTCTAGCAAGGGGCTACTACCACCTTCACATGTCTGTGTTGCATCATTCTGCATCTACAATCTCTGCACCCATCATGTTTTTGCTGCTCCTCCTCCTACTATAGCAGTTGGTGATATTTTAATAGTGGTGGTGTATGGTTCGAACTTGAGGGTGGTGAGGTTCAGTTTGTCTTGAGGGGGAGAGGCACCAATTTCTCAAAAAGGGGGGTTCAGTTCATTGCCAGTGAACCGAGCACCCTTTTCCCTTTTTATCATATATATATATATATATATATATATTTTAAGTTCTTTCCTTTTTTCCTTTTTATTTTTTAATTGACTTATACACACATACAAAATTAAAAGACTAGCTAATAGCATAACAAGTATTATTATTATTATTGTTTTAGTTTTAATATCAAATAAATTAATTTAAAAAAAAGTTTCTTTTTATATATTTATTTTTTTTATTTATTTATAAAAATCCTAATACAAGCTATTTTGGGTTTTGAACAAAATTTGATATCCAAAACTCAAAATCCTAAATTTTAAAACCTTAAATCCTAAGACCTAAACTCTAAAAGCTCAAACCATAAACCCTAGAATCCCAAACCTTAAACCTTAAAAGCATAAACCATAAACCTTTAACCCCAAAACCTAAACCCTAAGTCCTATACCCTATATTCTAAAACCTCAAGTTGAAAATCCAAAATTCTTAAATCCCAAAACCCTAAATCCTAAACTTAAATCCCAAATCCTAAAACCCTAAACCTAAAATTCAAAATCCTCAAACTCTAAATCCTAACCCCTAAACCCTAAACCCCAAAACCTAAAACCCTAAAATCCTAAAATTGAAACCGTAAAACGAAACCCTAAACCCTCACTGCAAACTTTAAATCCTAAAGCTTAAATCTTAAACCCTAAACTAAACACATTTTCATTATTTTCATTTTCTAGAAATAAAATTTAACTGATACAAATCAAACAAATTTTCTGTGATATAAAAATTTTCAAAAAAAGTATTTCAATAAAAATAAATTCAACTAAAAACAGAAAATATTTTTGCAAACCAAAAGCACCCAGATTGTTTCTTTTAAAACCCCCTTTCCATCCAAATTGGGGTTTTGAAAAACAATTTTGGTTTTAGAAAATCCCATTCCTTTCTCGATTGGGGATTTAAAAAATTTTCTTTTTGCTTTTTAAAAGAGGACCTCTTCCATCTAGGTTGAGGATTTTGTAATACTATTTTAAAGAAGCCCCTTTCCTTCTAGATTAGGGTTCTTTGAAAAGTGTTTTTGCTTGAAAGAAATCCCTTTGGACCAGAGGGATCCAATTATTTACCTAGCTTGATTAGGGTTTTTAATTAAGGACCTTAATTAAGGAGCAAAACTTACTTTCGTTCCCTAACTTGATTAGAGTTTACTAGCTTAACTAGCTTTACTAGTTATTAGGAAAAGAGGTGGCTTGCCTAACTTGACTAGGTTAAGGTCAAAATCCCTAAATTAAGCTTGACCCAAAAGAGCAAATTTTATTTTTTGAACAAAAAGGCTCAATCTTTATTCTAAAGTGAATATACATGATGTGTAGAATTTAAATTACATGTACACAAATTTTTGAAGATGCAGATTTTTATGAATATGATTTTTATGTAGAGAACAGAAGCATAAATTGTGTTACAGTAGAATTGCAAAATGCAAAAAATAGAATATGCAAAAGTAGTAATAGAATTCAAATATTGATATCGCAATTTTTATGCTAGTTAAATTTGAAATAGAATTCAATATGGAATTGTTGAATATGCTAAAATAGTTTCTATTCTTGCAGAATACAGAAAATTAAACATGCAATATGTGCAAAAAATCAAATATGGTGGCATGCCAAAAATTGACATGCAATTATGAACAAAATTTGGACATGCTCATGAGTATGGAAACTACAAATCACATGTTAAAAGAGAAGGGAAAGAAAAGATTGCATGATATAAACACAAATTAAAACATCATCCTAGCTTGGCTAGGATCATGGTTATAATTCCTACATCGTTGAAGAGGAACACAAAGAAAAGAAGAAGGAGAAGAAGAACTCACATACCCTATGTATATCCTCCCATGGCCTTGGCTACACTAAAAGGAAACTAAATCCCTAGATATACTCCTTGATTAAATGCAGGAGTGTCAGTCCCAACAACCACTTAATAGAACTTAGAGCTCCCAGGGTGTTTCTAGCATGGATAAGGAGGTATGGAGGGACCTAGTTGGCATCCATAATGGTTGAGTTTATGGTATAAGTTCATAGCCCTCCATACAAAGTGCTACTTACTCTTCCTCAGGTTCCATATCATTGTCTCAAACTTCTCTAGGTTAGATCAACCTCAGGATTGTAGAGACTATTAGGGCATCAGTCAAGGAGGAGGTGACCACTAAGGTCACTAAATTCATTAGGACGATGGTGACTTCTAAGGTTACAGTACAATTTCAGCATTTGATAACTGCCATGCAAGAGCACTTGACACAATTTAAGAGCATGATGGTTCAAGGTCATGAAGGAAATGTTGCACATGATGGAGTATTTGGATCTTTTGGGTTTACTTAGTCCCCTCCATTAGTAGTCATCCAATCAAACTAGCTTGATGATGCTAAATTTGATTTTTGACATTTCTATATTTATTGAATTATGTTTCCAATTTTTGGATATTTTATAATAATTATTTAATTTGAATTTCTGTTTTTTTATCTAAATTGTTATATATTATAAGTTGTTTTGTGGATACAAAACTTTGGATAGTTAATTATTAAAAAATAAATAATAAATTATTACTCATAGAAATGTCTCTTGATTGTTTTAACATTTTTTATTTAATAATCTCTTGGGTTTAATACTGACAAATATCCTACATATTCATTAGTTACAAAAAATTTAACCAATAAATATAATGACAAATTTGTACAAACAAAAGTCCATGATTTCCATTGAAAACATGAAATTAACTAATGAATTTTTTAGTTACAGGTGTCTATTTTTTTTTATTGACAAGAATCTATCAACTATATTTACCAATGAACATTTTTTTGTTAGTAGATGTTAGCGACAAAGACATTTATGATTGACATGTCTCCATCAGTAATTGAAGAATTTCTCATTGTGAATTCTTGTATATGCCCTTGTTGAATAGCGATATGAATGAACATTGTCTGCATCGCAACACGGAGTGGCAACCAAAAAAGAAGAATTATTAAAAAAAAAATATGAAGTGTAGGGAAAATTGGGTTTTTGAAAAGTGTTGTAAAACCTATAAATTTTTAGAGTCGCCACAATCTAATTTTAAAAGGTGAGATCAGACATCGAGATTTAGGTCTACATCATAGAAATGGGGTTCAAGAGTTAATTACATGTAAGAAAGATATTATCACCCTTACAATATCCTTTCAGTACTACATTAACATTTTGTTACTTTTTAATTTCAAACTTATGCTTTAATTTTGCCCAAAACAAACTCATTTATTTTTGTTTGTCTCATTGTGGTTTGTACACATGATCAAGCATGATTCATAATTAATACCACTAGTGAGTGGCGCTTAGCCATTAATGTGAAAAGGGAAGATTTTAATGCTTGGATAATCCAAGTCTTACATCAAAATTGATTACCTAGCTTCACTAGGGTCTATCCTACTTGATTGGGACTTTTAAGAAGGAATTTAGTTGACTAGGGTTTGACCCAATTATATTGGGGTTTAAGAAATATTTAGTTTGATTAGGGTTTTAAGGTTATTCCAAATTTTGGAGAATTTTCAGGAGAGAGATAAATTTGGTCACGTCATTGGGATTTTGTCAATTTTTTCAACACAATCCATGACGCGATTACCTTTGGGATGATTAGTAGTGATTGCTCTCACCAATCACACTAATAACCATCATTGGAAAGATTGAGAATAAATTGGTACTTTAAAGAGCATCGATTTGTGATATTTACGTTAGAGCAATTTTGTCAATTTTTCTAATGTAACCCATAATGTAATTATCTTGGGAAAGGCTCTCAAGAAGGGGTATTTGATTTCAAGGTATAGATGCTAATCATGTTAAATGAATTATGTTAATTTCTCCAACATAATTTATAACATAATTCCCTTAGGATAGCCAACTGCAGTCACTTTTACCAACCACATCCAACGACCATTATTGGGTTAATTAGGGATTTGAAATTTTGGACTAATTTGAAATAACAATCCCTTTCCTCGAATTTTTAAAAAATTTGTAGCTCTCAAAAGATTTTTTTTTTTTTATCGAAAAGAAAGACAATCACTTCCAAGAGTTTGGAAATTTCCCAAATTTCTCACATTCAATTTTGATAAAAAGAAATTCAACAACATTTCAATCAAGAGATAAAATTAAATACAACACAAACACAAATGTTTCAATATTTTCTACATTCAATGTAAATTTATCAAATTAAAAAAAATAAAAATAGGATCAATTAAAGTGTGAATATCAAACCCGAATCAATTTAGGTTTAATTCATGCAAAAATTCATGGTTCATTTTATTTAATTAAAAAAAAGGCTAAATACAAGCCAAACAAGAAGAGGAGGCCACGATTTGATAAGCCCAAATTATGGCCTTCTTGGCTTATTCTAAGACAACCCCTTTCTTCTTTCTTTTTCTTCTTTATGTGTATGAAGGTAAGGAGAAGAGAAGCCACACTTTGGGCCTTTGGCCCAAGTTGCGGCAATCTCACCTTCCACTCTTTTTTTTCCTTTAAAGTTAACTAATAATTTATTCAAAAAGTGATACTGCTAAATTTGATGACCTTTTCTTTGTTGCACTTCAAAATTTTTTTAAAAATAATACTAATTTTATTAGATTAAATGGTGAAATCAAAATAATTTTTGACTAATAAAATTTTTTTATATTTTTTCAAAAGAAAAAGAAATAATAGAAATAATACAATTAGATTTCACATTTTTTATAAAATTTTTTAAACTAGTATAAAAAATTTTTAAAAAAATGCTGGTTCCAACTACATATTTTATTTTTTTAGAATATTTTTTTCTTTTTAATTTATTTTTGGAGAGGTAGTTATTGGGTGCATAGGGTGCGATTTACCCTTCTTCAAAAACTACACCCACAAGTGTAGTTTTGAGAGAGTTTGGAGCATATGGCTCCATGGCTTCGGTTTGACTAGAGCCCTTCCATCCTGCAGTGGTAGAACCAAAAGTGGTAGTGTGAAGCAATGGCCATGAGAGAGGAATGCAAGTTCCTCTTTGTTACAACACCTCTTTTTTTTTTTTTATAATCTTGTGTAAGCTAAGTTCAAAATTTCAGTTAAGACTCACCCATGCCCTATAATAGTATAGCAAGATCATTCTAAACTATAACAAAGATATACCTAAATAGGAATTTAAAAAAAAAAAAAAACTTAGCTCTGTTAGAGAAAAGGGTTCAGTTCAGCTAGTACTAGCAACTGCAAACTTGTCACATGAAGTTTGTTAGTAATCTGTTAGGTTTGGTCTTTGTTCTATTAGCAATCTGTTAGTCTGATCTTGGTTGTAGTTTTATTAGTTAAGGACATTAGTGTAATTTGATAAGTAAGTCCTAGCCTATAAATTGTAATCTCAACTACATCATTTGTTGAATAATAAGATTGAATCACAGTTTTCTTTCCTGAACTTTCTTGTCTAAACTTCTTGAGCTTTCTTTTCTGAAGTTCTTGAAAATTGTAACATGGTATCAGAGCTTTGATCCAATGGGAGAAAATTTACATTCGTTCTCAGTCGCTCTTTGAATGCTTCACTAGTTTCTTTCAGCCACTCTATTTCTGTGAAACTAGACACAATTCCTATCTACTCTGGAAGTAGCAAGTTCTTATAGCCATCAGAGGACATGAGCTAGAGAAATACATTAGTGGTGGTCAAGAAGTGCCATCAAGATTTGCAGTAGATAAGCAAGGAAGAGTTCTTGGGGTCTTGAGTTAGCAGTATGTTCTTTGGAAGAAGCAAGATCAGCTCTTGCTGTCTTGGCTTCTATCAACGATGTCAGAAAATATCCTTACAAGGATGGTGGGATGTGAATACTCAGACTAGGTATGGGAAAAGGTAGAAACTTTCTTTGCCTCTCATACAAAGGAAAAGATCAAGCAATTCAAGTTGCAACTACAAACTATGAAGAAGGGATCCATGACAGCCATTGAGTATCTTTTAAAAATTAAGAATCTTGTTGATTCTTTGGCTTCAGTTTGTCATGTAATTATAGAAAATGATCATATAAAGGTAATTCTTAATGGTCTTTCCTCAGAATATGATGATTTTGTTACATCCATTCTCTTTAAAACTGATCCATATTCAGTAGAAGAAATTGAAGCATTGTTGCTTGCACAAGAAAATAGAATTGAGAAACATCATAAAGAAGTAGAGACTATGATAGTGAATCTTACTATGCACCCTCAGAGTCACAATGTAAACAGAAATAGTCATCAAGGTTTCCCTGGTCAGTATGCAAATAGAGGGAGGTTTGGAGGCAGAGGAAATTTTTTTAAAGGCAGAGGAGGTTATAACAATGGGCGGTCTACTGGGAGGAATGGAAGGTTTTCTGATAAAAGCAACATTCAATGCCAATTATGTGGGAGATATGGACATCAGTCCTGAAATTGTTATCACAGATTTGATAAAAGTTTTCAAGGACTAGCTCAAGTTTCAAGCCACTTCAGCAAGACAGTCAATAGCAGTATCAGAAACACACCCTATGCAATGCTCACTTTGAATAGCAGCAGTAATGACAATGAGCAAGAATGGTATCCTGATTCTAGGGCCACTAATCATGTAACAGTGGATGCCTCTAACATTGTGCAGAAGACTCCATATAATGGAAAGGAGAAGGTGCACATTGGCAATGGCTCAGGTTTGTTCATTAAAAACATTGATAATTCTCAGATTAAGTCTTGCTTTTCTAATCAAAATCTTTACCTAAACTCACTTCTTCATGTTCCAAATATTACCAAAAACCTTGTGAGTGTTTCTCAATTTGTAAAAGACAATTATGTCTATTTTGAGTTCCATCCTAACACTTGTTATGTTAAATCTCAGGATACTCACCAAATACTTTTGAAAGGGACTGTTAGAAAAGGCTTGTATGTCTTTGATCAATTTCACATTCAAAAGGAACCGTATACCATTGCAAAAGTGTCAACAACTCAATCACCAAATGTTTCTTCACCTGTTGTACACAGCTCCCATACTTCTTCATTATTAAATTCTTGTTATGAGTTAGACAAATGGCATATTAGATTAGGCCATGCCTCTGTACAAACTGTCAAGAGTGTACTCACTTCTTGTAACATTAGAATACCAAATAAAGAGCTTTCTTTTTGTTCATCTTGCTATCTTAGTAAAATACACAAATTTCCATTTGTCTCTTGTCAAACAGAATACTCAAAACCTCTTCAACTAATCCATTCTGACTTGTGGGGACCAGTACCAATGCTATCAAAAGAAGGTCACAGATATTACATACATTTTGTGGATACGTTTAGCCATTACACATGGATTTACTTTCTTAAAAGTAAGTTTGATGCATTACAAACCTTTATTCATTTCAAGAAACAAGTAGAACTTCAAACCAACCACAAAATCCTTGCCTTACAAACTGATTAGGGAGGAGAATTTAGAACTTTCACTGAATATTTGAAAGACCAAGGAATAGTTCATCGTGTTTCATGTCCTTGTACACATGAACAAAATGGACTTGTAGAAAGAAAACACAGACATATAACTGAGACTAGACTAGCCTTGCTTCACCAATCATCTTTACCTAGTTCATTTTGGACTGAAGCCTTTAGCATAGCTGTGTATCTTATTAATAGACTACCCACACCAGTCTTAAATGGTTCTATTCCATTTCAAACCCTATACAAAATCAAACTTGATTATTCTTTTCTTAAAGTCTTTGGATGTGCAGCCTATCCTAACCTAAAGCCCTACAATAATCCTAAATTCCAATTCTGATCCATTGAATGCACTTTTCTTAGTTATAGTCCAGCACATAAAGGATACAAGTGTCTACATCTAGATGGGAGAATAATTATATCTAGAGATGTCATATTTGATGAAAGTAATTTTCCATTCAAGAACAGCAAGCGTTCCTCACAGTAGTCACTTTCCAGTAACAAATCACATTCTATTTCTCCACCTTTAGCCATACCTCCTATTCTATCATTCTCTACATTAACTAATGCAAGACATACTCAGAATACCAATGCGTTTGCTGGACAAACAAATAACTCAAGTGCACTTGCTAATAATACCAATATTATGGATTCTTTACAACATGTTTCAGGTTCCTCTATAGACTTTGAAGTTCCTCAATGTCCATTCCAAAATGTCCACTCAATGGTGAACCGTAGCAAAGCAAGGGCACTCAAATCAAACAACCACTCAATGGTGACTTGTAGCAAAGCAAGGGGACCTAAACCAACAGTGCTTACTATTTCTAGAGAGCCTCAGATTGTTGAAGAAGCTCTTAATATACTAGAATGGAAGCGTGCCATGGACCTTGAGTATGTAGCACTCATGAGCAACAAGACATGGAGTTTAGAAGCTTTGCCCAAAAATAGGAGACCTATAGGGTGCAAATGGGTGTTTAAAGTTAAAGAAAATCTAGATGGTACTGTCAACATATGCAAATCAAGACTAGTTGCCAAGCGGTATAATCAAGAGGCAGGAGTTGATTTTCATGAGGTTTTCAGTCCAGTGCTCAAACCAGTCACAATTCGGGTTCTCCTTACTTTGGCCTTATCAAAAGGGTGGAACATCCATCAAATAGATGTTAATAATGCCTTTTTAAATGGTGATTTGTATGAAGATGTATACATGTTGCAGCCTCCTAGATATGAATTAGCTGACTCATCTCAAGTTTGCAAGCTTCATAAGGCTCTCTATGGCCTTAAGCAAGCTCCTTGTGCATGGTTTCAAAAACTATCTAAAGTGTTACTTGATCTTGGTTTTACCAAGGCAAAATGTGACTCTTCCTTGTTTCTTCAGGTTACCTTCCATCATTCTCTCTATGTTTTAGTCTATGTGGATGATATTTTGATTACTAGATCTTCACCAACTTTGATTCAAAACTTGATTGATTAACTAAATACAAAGTTTTCATTAAAGGACCTCAGAAAAACTTAAATACTTCTTAGGTATTGAAGTTACTTATAGTTCTACTAGTGCAATATACCTATCTCAGTCCAAATACATTAAGGATCTTCTTACTAGAGCTGGTATGCAAGGTGCAAAGTCTATGCCTTCTCCTATGGCCTCAACACCAAATATCTCGGCTAGTAGTGGTTCTCCTATCTTTGATCAAGCTGCATACAGATCACTTGTGGAAGCATTACAATATATTACTATTACTAGACTAGAATTATCATATAGTGTAAACAAAGCTTGTCAATTTATGCACTGTCCTACAAATGTACACTGGAAGTTAGTTAAATGAATACTGAGGTATCTTGCATGCACCATATGTCATGCTCTAGTTCTCCAAAGATCATCTGCTCTTGATCTTATTGTCTTTTGTGATGCTGATTAGGCATTAGACATTGATGATAAGCTTAGTACCTTAGGTTTCTGTGTATATGTTGGTCCTAATCTCATTTCCTAGTCATCTAAAAAGCAAACAACAGTGTCTAGATCAAGTACTGAAACAGAATATAGAAGTCTTGCAAGTACAGTGGCAGAATGAGCTTGGCTACAGTCTTTACTCAAAGAACTAAGCATTCAATTACCAAAAGTTCCTAGAATATACTGTGACAATATGAGCACAGTCAATTTATTAGCAAATCCTGTCCTCCATTCAAAGACTAAACATATTGAACTAGATCTCTATTTTGTTCGTGAAAAGGTCAACAATAAAGAAATTCAAGTCTATCATATTCCATCCCTTGATCAAACAGTAGATATCTTCACCAAGGCAGTCTCAACTTCAAGGTTCCTTCAACTTGGAGACAAGCTCAGTGTCATTCCTCTTCCAAGTCATGCCACTAATCTTGAGGGGGGATGTTAGAGAAAAGGGTTCAGTTCAGCTAGTAATAACAACTGCAGACTTGTCACGTGAAGTGTGTTAGTAATCTGTTAGGTCTGGTCTTTGTTCTATTAGCAATCTGTTAGTCTAATCTTGGTTGTAGTTTTATTAGTTAAGGACATTAGTGTAATTTGATAAGTAAGTCCTAGCCTATAAATTGTAATCTCAACTACATCATTTGTTGAATAATAAGATTGAATCACATTTTCTTTCCTGAACTTTCTTGTCTAAACTTCTGGAGCTTTCTTTTCTGAAGTTCTTGAGAATTGTAACAAGCTCAGCAAAGAATAGGGGATGTACATATCCAAATAGCACACTCTTTGCTCCTATTCATGAACTTTTGCTCTTATATTTCCTCTCCTACTTTGGTTGCTCTTAACCTTAGGTGATACTTTGCTTTCACTTAGGTTTCTCCTTCCCTCCCTCTTTGCTTTTTTTTCTTTCGTTCTCTCAACTCTTCCTTTTCCCTCTAACTCTTGGTGCCCCTTTTCTCTAAGCATAACCCATATAGAGCTTAATTCAGAAGATCCTGCACAAACCTCTTGTCCTTTTCTTCAGCCAAGAATACTTCGAATTAAGTGGCGGCATGATTGTCCTTTATTTTTTTTTTGTCAACACTTCCTTTACCTAATTTTTTTTCTCATCGACACTCTTTTCTTTTCTTTTTTAAATGATATTATTAACATTTAGGATGCAAAAATATTTTAAAATTTTTCATTCTGATTTAATTAGTTTCTAGAAAAAACATATATGCAAAATTAAAAAATTTTAAAACATACATATAGTTTCACTTTACTTTTTAGTATGGGATAAAATTAGATGTTTATAGGGATTAAGTGTGGTATCTGAAGGTTATTAATGGCAGATGGATAATGTAGGAAGCGCATGAGTAGATTGCATAATGAGTCCGAGGCTAAATAGTATAATTAAAATCTATTTTTTAACTAAAGAATATATAACTGAAATATATATTTTTCCATTATATAGCACTATAAATTATAAGAGTTTATACTTATTTTTGTTTTTTTATCGGCATTTTTTATGCTCGTAAGAGGGTTGAGGCCTTCACTACATTAAGAGAAACAAAAATAAAATTAAAAATTGAAAAAAGTATAACCCATAAATAAAAATCATTCTTTATTCTTAATATTTTGCATAAAATCACATAACCTAAATTCCTTGTAAGGTTACCAAAAGGTTTCCAAGTAAGACGAAAATAATTCACCGCAACTATATATCAACAATGTTACCAAGGTAAATAGAGTTTTGGTTTCATGTTAGAGAAAAAGGTGGCAATCACACTGAAATATAAAAATTTTGTAATATGCTATGTAAGGTAACTCATTAAATAATTTCATTTGAATAAAAATCATTATCAAAGAAGGAATTTAAATTCTCTGATTTTTTTTACTCTATCTTGAGCGACTTTTTTTTATTTTTTATAATTTAATATTTAATTTTTTTTCTTTCATTATCTTTTCTCTTTCTTAATTCATTGTCTTTCTCTTTCTAAAATTCATCTATCAAAACACCAAAGAAGACTGTTACTACAACTCTTTGATACTTTTGCTAATTGGTTATATCCCAAATCAAATCAACTAGATTAACAAGAAGAAAAAGTTTAAGAGAATCCGTCTCCAAACATTTGAACGAGCTTTCTCCCTCTCTGGGACTGCTCTGGGCAGCGGGCAATGCTGCCCGTGATAAATCTAAGTGCAGATATACAAGCGCTCAAAAGCACTCGATTGAGAATCCCTGCCTCCTTCCTTCCCTCTTTTCCTCTCTCTACGGTCTAATTGGGGCTCTTGATCAGTATACTGCACTGCTTCAATCTCTCTTATGGGGTTCTTTTCTTGGAGTTGTTCTCAAATCCAACTCCCTTATGATTTTGAGGTTCTTTTCCATCTTTGTTAAAAGTTGGTTCTGATTGTGATTTAGTTGGGTTTGTTTTATGATTTAGATACAGCTCTTTCACAAATATCATCTCATATATATGGGTGTTGATTTGAAAGTCTGTGTTTGATTTGATAACATTTTTGTGAAATCTTTCTTCGGAGATTCCATGTTCCACTCTGCAGTGTCTGGGAATTCCAGTTTCTTAGAGGGGATAATAACTTTAGGGTGTCAGTGATGTGGAAGGGGATGGGTGGCAGAGGAATCATTATTACCTCACTTCTCCACTAAGCCACTTTTTCAGTCATATAGGATATCATTTTGTGTCACTAGTGCTGCTTAATCATCCCTTCCATACTAAAGGTCTCTGCTTGTCGTTGCCAGCTTTAGTACTAGCCAGTTTTGTACTTTTACCATTGTTTCTTTATCTCTGAAACACGAAATCCAGCAGAAGCTTTTCCCCCTTTATCTCAGATGGCCCCTTCTGGAAGCGGAGCAACAAGAAAGACGAAAACAAGAAGAAGGAAACCCAGAAGAACTACCGATCCGAAGAAGCACCACAGCAACAATAATCAAGAAATATCTAGTGCTTTGCCTCCCGGCTGCTCCGCAATAACCTCCAATGGCTCCTCCATGATGGGAGACATAGATTCAGAGCTTAATGAAGTCTCTAACAGTGCTTGTTCCACTCCAACAGCTCAAAGGTTTCGGATACCAGAAATTTCAACTTGCCCTCCAGCACCAAAGAAGCCAAGAGTACTTTCAAATTGTTCCTTGCATAGATCACCCATTGCATTTTTTGCACCTCCAGACTTGGAGCTCTTCTTCTTCGTCGGGCTTCGAGATATTTCAGTTTGATTTCTGTGTGTTAGAAATATATATACAAGTTGATCATGATTCATGACACTTCAGAAGATGGACTTTTGAAGTGCTCTGATATATAGTCTCTGCGACTTTTTCTCTTCTCTCGAGTACCTCTAGCAAATAAGAGGTATAGGCTTTAAAAATTTTAGATATTTTGCAGTTGCTGGTATTAGAAATCATGTTCTTGCTCCTTCTTATTGCTAATTTTAGTTGGGTAACAACTTGTAGGGTTTGTCAATCACTAAATTTAGCTGGGGTGGCCCTCCCAACTAAATTTAGACTTCAAGCTTACTTTATTTTTCTTATAGGAGATATGTTCTGACCTTTATAGTGTGCTGAGTGCAAATGTAATGGATTGGATTTGGGGTTTGTGACTGTTACCCTTGCAAAGCTACAATCTTCGTTTGTTAACTAGTCCAGTGATTGATCAGAATGTAAAGCCATATAATCGCTTCTTGTATGCAAACTCTTCGCACTTCTCTTTTTGTTTTACTTCTGCACTGTATATTACACGTATACCACTAATTAAGTGCAATGATTCGTTTTTGACACTTCTGAAGGCCATTTCTATATGCATACAGAGGAGCTTAATTTTCCGCTTATTTCAATAGTGTTTTGCACTTCCATATATACACATTTGCATAGCAAATCCAAATGAAATTTATTATCACATACCTAATAGTGTGAATTATTAAAGCATCTTATAATTAGCCTACAAAACTCAATAAATATAATTGTTCATATGTGTAAAAAAAAAACTGAATTCAAATTATCATATTTAAATTGACATGATGAGGCAAGGCTTTCATTTGGAGTTTGATTTTGGACCATTAGCATACTTAGCTGGTAGGACTAAAACCCCACTAATCATAGTACGGCACTATTGATTGTCTTGAGCATTAAATTAGGCTCAATCAATGTCTACTATTGTCAAAGTTAGGGTCCACCATTGCTTGGGCATATATATCTGAATTCATAAAGTCAAATGATAACCTCACATATACACCTTAATATGCCCAAACAACTCAACATGAGGCCTTCCAATTTTCCTATCTCAAATTTCCATCTGATCAATGACATCAATCAATTTTGAGGCTAATCTTGTAATTTTGTGTTTTGGAGTTAGGCTGAAGCCAAAGTTTAATACCTAGTCGAAGCAAAGTTGCAGTTAGAAGTCAGAACAGTTTTTAACCTTTTCTGTCCAAGTGGGAACGTAAAGGGTGCATTGGTACATTTGATTTTTCACAAAGGGAAGGCTGCAATTAAGGGGTCGAAATCATTTTGTCGGATGTGTGGTTGTCTGTGTGTCTGACCTCAGCCCGGCATTTGTAAGAGAATCCAATGAGCGCGCTCTCGTGCGGCTCTGATCATAACATCAGAGAATCTCAAGAAATTTCAATCTATCTTTCCTTTTCTTTTCTTTTTTTAAGTATTTTGTTTATTTTCTTTCGGGATGGCTTTTTTTTTCCTCCCATTTATCATACTTGTATAAAGATTCCTAAAATTTGCGCGTAACTTCAAGGTGTAACAAAGAGGTTTTATATGAATAGGATTCAATTGTTATCATTCAACATTTTTTTTTTAATATAATTTATCTAACATTTTGTGAATTTTTTTTTTTATACAAGTAATGCTACTCTTGTGTATGGCTTTTTGTGGTGTGTATATTTATCGTTTAATTAGGCAGCTTTTAATAAAATAATCAAAAGTATATAACCTATATCATAGAAATTTAACATTATCTTGGCATGTGATTATATAAGTTGCATATTACCTCTAAAAATTTGAAAGTCCTAAATATTAATTTCTTGTAATATGAATTTAATTTCTTGGTTAGAGTTGATCCACGTCCATTACCATCTAAGCCAACTCTTTAGTGGTCCTTTAAATTCTTTTATATATAATTTGTGCAATACATGGCCATCTTGTTAAAATTAATAAAAATGTTTAGATGGTGTAAATTATATTTAAATATAAATAAAAGATTCAATATACACTTTACAAAAAAAAAAAATTCTATGTACAAACTGATCCATTTGCTTTTAGTTCATAATCCCTTTTAAACTAGTAGTAAATATGTAATAAATCAAATACAAAAGGCTCTATTTTCTTTTTTCTTTTCATTCAATGCTTACATAAGGATTTAAATTCAGGAGAAAATTAAATTTTTTCTAGTAATATAAATTGAAATATTAAATTTTTTAAATTTTAAAATTTAATTTATAAGACTTAATAAATTTAATAATTTAAATTTTATTAATTAAAAATTATAAAAATTATATACAAATAATTTATCTGCAGCCAAATTCTCATTTAAAGATAAGTAGCTCGAAGATTATTATTAGTGACAATACTAATTTTTTTGTTTTCTCCATTGGAGTAGAAAATATTTTATCTCCAGCATGATATAAAAATATAAGCAACAAAGGAGCCTTTTCGGATTCTGGACAACTCAAGTAACAGTTCTAAATAACACTATTACCACATTGAGATTCAATGAAGAAAATATGGACTTTATCCCTGTCCTAAAAAAGAATGTCTAAAATTCAAATTTTCCATTTGAATCTAAAAGAAAAGAAACTCTGAGGACAAACGAATTTGCATGAAAAGGTTCTGTTTTGAAGCTGATTTTTATTTAAAGGCCAAAATACAAAAGATGATTTTATTTGTTCTTTTTGTGAATTCTCATTTCCTTCAAAGGTCCTCAACGAAATCTGAAAATTTTGCCGCACCGTTCTCTACAGCAAGAAAAGACCTGTGCTTGCTCAACTTCAATGGGCAGGCTGTTTAAACTGTAAATTTTACTGTAGAAGCAGAATAATTAAATTATTTTAAACCAAATATATTTAGGATAATTAATTAACTTATATTCTCTTCTAAGTTTAATAGAGGACGAAAAAAAATTGTAACTCTCATTAGAATACAGAATCTAAACTTAATTCGTCTCTACAATAAATACCCTGTTTTATCAATTATTCTTTCCATTGTTTATGAATTATATTACAACAGCAATATTAACTGGGTCTAAGACCTCAGCTCCTTTCCTTCTTTAATATTCTCTAGGGAGCGGAAGGTTACAATCTTTCTTGTGGCTGTCCCCTTGACTTCCTTCTCGTTTCCTTTTCATTTTTTTTATCTTTTTTGTTGTCTTTTTTGTTTTAGTATCGTTTAAATTTGTTCAAATCTAGTTCATATCTTAAATGTTTTTCTTCCAATCTATTTGTTCTTTTGACAAATATGAGAGTTTTAGTTTCTTTCATGGGAGATTTCATCAATTTTTTTCGATTTTCTTTGATCTTACAAATGATTTAAGGTGTTAGATGTTACCTGAAAGTAGAAATAAATCAATTTACAGATTGCAACATGGTTCGTGAGAGTTTTCTAATAGAAAAATACATTAACATCAATGGTCTTTTGATGTTAAGGAGTTTGTGTTATAACTAACGTTTAGTTTAATATCTTGATTTTATTGCAAGTGCCATGTAGCTGGTTTATTAATGTGATTTTGTTTTTCATTTCAAAAAAATAAAAATGGGTCTAAGACCTCCAAAAAATAATTTAAACTTGTTATTACTAGATTTAGCATAATTTCTTAAATAATTATTTTTTCGAATGCAAAGAATATTCTTTCCCCTTATTTTCATATTCGATTAATATTTGGCTAAAAAATTATTATTATTATTATTATTATTTGCATGTCAACATTTTAGAGGGAGACATTGATAATTTAATGATATTTTGCAGTGAAGAGTCTTGATAGAGATAATGGCAAAGTCACTGCCAATTGCCAAATGAAGGCTTTTTGAAGCAAAGTAAGAGCAGCATCCATTGGTGCCCTTTATATGTGTCTCAGATGATCACCTCATACATATGTACACATATGATGAGAAGACAAAAAGGAGAACTTAGTGGCCAAAGCACATAGCTCTGAATGTTGCAGTTTTGCACAATTTGGGGTTTATAAAATACCAGAGGGAATTTGTAAATTAAAAGACCATCTCACACACATTAATTAGAAGCTCTTGTTCAACATTGGTGTTTCGTTTCAATTCAGAGCTCTTTTTCCCACACGAATGTGGCTCCTTCCCCCAAACAAATTTCCACTTTAACGACACGTGCACACTTAGAATCGTAATACCTTAATTTAGAATAAAAAAAATGAAATGTTTAAAAGAAAACGCTTTCTTATTTTTTTATAAAAATTCTTTTTCCAAAATTAGAGAAAAATATTGAAAAACTATTATTCATTTTCATTTTGTTAATTAAAACTTATTGAAACAAAAGAGTATAATATTTATATTATATCTTCACACTTTCTTTCATTTAATATTCGTTCCTTTGTATTCTTTTGTTCGCATAGTTTTATTCCGAAACCAAGTGAAAAGATAATATGAACTGCATGTGCTGTAAAATTTGAGTTGCAAGCAATATATTTTACACTAATTTTAAGTGGCGCCATTTGGCTTCATAGAGGATGTTGTGCTATATTATGGTTTTTTTAAAAAATAAAAAATTCATTAGGGAATGAGGTGACTCAGTTATTTTTAACAAGAATTGAATCTAAAACCAACTTTAAAGGTGGACCAAATATAATTAGACTGTACATGCGATGTTATGCAATATCATGCTTGGCACTTTGGAGGGGCTTGGTTACTTTTAAAATCGTTTTAGTTATTTTTATGAATAAAATTTAATCAAATTTTAACTTAAATAAATAAAAATTATTAAATTATAAAATTTATCAAATTTGACACGAGTCTTATTCTTTATAAAAGTTTAGTATTCCTATATTACCTGAAAGTACGTTTGCTCGTTTAAACTTTCATGGACCTCAAAGTTGACTCGTAAAGTGCGCATTGCAACTCAAGCTTACCTAGAAGCGTAAGGTGACGCTCAAATCATTTCTTTCCTTAAATGGGCATTATGATAAGGAAAGAAAATAAATAAAGCTAAATGCATATGCATATAATGCACAAAATTCGCATGATATGTAATTAGAAATCGTAGTTTTAAAATTGAAATCAATTTGCAAATCCAGATACAAATAATACATTATATAAAAAATATATTTTTTTCATAAGCATATAAATGTAAAGAATTTATCATTATAATAAGTATTGACACATGTCATTATTATAAAAATTTATAATTAAAAATTAAATAATTAAGATATGTCAAAAATAAAATTTGGAAACTAAATTTTTAGGTAAAATTTTTTAAAATAGGTGAAACCTAAATAAGAAAATCTCGCCCAAATTTAAATAATGTTAATTAAATACAAAAAATAAAAATTTATTGACATTAAATATTTAAAAATAAATGAAAAACAAACTAAGAAACAATGTTTGAATTTAAGTAATACTAGTTAAATTTATAAAAATGTTTCACAATCGAAAAAAATTAATTTTTTAAGATTAATCTATATCTATAAATGTCTGTTGAAGGGATAACCTTTAAAAATTAATTTTTGAACATTTACTATTGTCATAAATATTGATACATGTAATTATTACAAAAACTATAATTAAAGATGAAATTAATTAATTAAAATATATTAAAAATAAAAAATTAAAATTTAATGACATTAAATGATTTAAAATGGATGAAAGGTAAATGAGGAAACAATGCTTATATATATATATATATATATATATATATATATATTAAAAGGAAAGTCTTTAATCATTCTTTAAGCATTTATTAATGTAATAAATATTAATATATGTTACTATTACAGAAAATTTAATCAAAATTAAAATTAATTGACATTAAATGATTTAATATATTTAATTGAATTGCTTTGATCTAAAGTTTTTTTTTTTTTTTTTAAAAAAGCATGATGTAAGCAAAAACCAGAACGAAGAACGTAGTGTATATATAAGAAATTTGTATGCTATTTTATTTGTTGGTATCTGGTATAAGGTAAACTTATAATAGTTGTAAATAATTGTTTTACTTCATATGGGTTGATATCTTCCCAAAATTGGAGATAGAAGGGTCTTCTTTCAATACCAATAATTCAGATATCTTATCAAAGTTGCGCTTTATAAAAATTGATTCCATGCCAACTTTTCTAGAATCCGAGGTTGCCCTACTTGTTCTTTCACACAAGAAAGATCAACTTGTTTAATGATCCTTTTGAGTCAAATTGACAATTTCATTACCCACAGTAATAACTTTAGTGCAAAGTCTGGACCCTCCTCCTACTTTGCCCATACTGCATTCATGCATCAATTATCACCGCATTTGTCATATGTGAACTGAGACACCATTTTGCACATGCCATCAATCTTTCGGACTTGATGACAAACTCTAATGATAGCAATAATGGGCTACGCGTTTTGAATATTCACCATCAAATAATCAAAAGCCAAATAATACTTTTCAACTCTCATCATTGTTTGCAAATGTCGCTCCACTTTGGTTTTCCATTTCTAGCAACTTGCCAATATTAAAGCTAGTTTACAATGAGCTTAATTATATGGTTAATACGTTGTTTAAATTTAAAAATATAGATAAATAATTTATCGATAATTTTTATTGATAATGATAAGAATTTTAAACATTTCTAATAATTTATTTATTACAAATGTTTTTATCATCTCAAAAATATAATATTAAATTAATAAAATGTTAACTTTGTTATTAATGAATTGTCTATTAATTAGTAATTTGAAAAAATTGGTGCACATTATTTTGTTTACAGTGTAATACCAGATTTTTTGACATATATTATAATCCATACAAAAACTTTAAGAGGACAAATTTTATTTATTTTTGATGTATTACCGAGTGCCATCAAATGATAAAGGATTCAGGTAATTCACAGAAGGATCTTAAATTTCAACTTTATTTTTAATACTACTTCTTTAAAATTAAAAAAAAAAGTTCTTATTTAGAAGGGATAATTTTTCATTGTGATTGAATTTTTTTGTATAAATTGGATATTTTAAAGTGCAGGGTGCATTTTAGGAAAAGATGAGTGATAAATATTGATGAGAAAATTAATGGTTGTAATTGTTTTTACATACAAGCAAGTATATTATAATTAATGGGCTTGAGATAATTATGACAGTTGATTTTCTCATAATGGCCCTTCACTTGCACTTTACTCTCTAAAGTACACTCTACACATTAGACAATCCATATCCTTTTGTATGTAAGAATACAAACCTAATTATAATTGGAGTAAGGTTGCAAATGGTTTCTTTATTTTTTAAGAAAAGCATATCAGTTCTTTAATTTTTGATTTGGATAGATCTGTCACTTTAAAAGTAAAATTGAGCTAATTCAATCTCTCACATTGTTGGAGTAAGAATTCAGTTCATGTTTTTATGACAAGGCATGCCAATGCCTTTGTAGACTCCTAATCTCTCATCTTCATCAATTAGCAGTTGATGTGGCTTACCCACATCTAGGAGTAGGAAATTCCATCCACAATTTTATAACGTGCCACGCCAATGCTTTTGTTCTCATCAATTAGCAATTGACATAGCTAGGCTACATCTATATGGAGAAACAGAAGTTGCTCCTCAGCTTTGTTGAGAAAGCGTCATTGTCCCGTAGCCTTTACAATTAAGTATTGATAGGTAGAGAAGACAATGAGAACATTTTGGGTGAGCAAGGGTGCTTGGCTATTGCCATTTGATTACATATAACACATTCTGTGCACAATTGAGTGACTAAATCTGCTTGATTTTACTTTTAGAGGGACTAAATATTGTAAACCCCTAATTTAGTCCAAAATACGAAATACTAATCTAAATATTTTTTCTTAGCCTTGGAGAAATTTTTTGGGCTACAATAGGAAAGAATTTCAAAAATAATTTGTTAAACCCAAATTTAGTCTAGAATATTAGAAAAAGCCTAATTAATCAAGATGAACCCCAAAAATAAGAGTGAGTGTGTGATTAAATTCAAAAAATTTTGCACTTCAATTTAAAAAAATTTGAGGTTAAAATAGGCAAAGATAAATGGATTCTTAAAGGCATTTTTGAGTTTAATAATCATTAAATTATACATCATTTTCTTTATTTCAATTTAAGATAAAAATTTAATAAAATATGGAAGCCTTTTGGCCCAAACCAAGACCATCAGGTGCACTGTGTCAATGACAGAGATAAAGTAGGAAGGAAGGCAACGACGCCCTTAACTAGTTGGTTGAGTTTCAATGACGCCACACTCATTTAACTCTCCTAGAGCACAGTGACAGAAATGATGATGAAGGCACTTGAGTGCAATGAAGAGATTTTCTCATTGTGATGTGAAAGGGTAGGCATGGCCAAGGAACTTCATTGCAATGGAAGACAATCGAGAGCTCTCTGTTAGGGGTCTTTATGGTTTGTTCTGGGGGAGAGCAAAGGATGCTAGGCTTGAGAGAGAAGGAGAGGAGGCTTAAGAGACAAAGAAGTCGATAAGCATGTGATGGTGATAGTGGCACCTTAGTGAAGTGAAGAAAACCTTAAAAAAAAAGAGAGACAGGCGAGAGTGATATAGTTGTATTGAGAGTTCTTCGCCAGAGAGGTAGGATTCTTTGGCTCTAACCCATGCTTGCTTTCATTTTACTTGTATATTATCAAATATGACTGTAATGCCTGAAGATGTGTAAGTTAACTTGTTGTTTAGAGAAGCAACATAGTAGACTCTGTTTGCACTACTTAGGTTGCTCATTTCATGTATATCGAGGTGTCACCTGATCATACAACATTCGGTTTGCTTCTATGCTCATTCCCTTGTGTGTGGTTTCCCTTTGAAATACATACATGACACTAAGTATCCTTCACTTGTTTTCTTTGCTTCGATTTGAGGTGTTGTGAAGGTCTCAAAAGGAGATAAGCAGAGAAAAATTGGAAGAGAAAACCACATTCCTGAGGTGGCCTAGAGAAACCACCGTGCCAGGATGGTGACCCATTACGAGGGCCCCAGTTCATGGTCATAGGCTCCTCTCTTACAACTACATGTTCAATTGCAATTTTGAGGGAGAAGGGTGCATCGCACCCTTCATAGGGTGAGATGCACCCTTACACTCACTCCTAAAAAATAATTCAAAAAAAATTATTTTTGAAAAATAAAATAAAAATTTATTCTTGGTTCTAAATTTCCCACAAAAAATTATGTTATTTTTTGTTTTTTAGTTTGATAAAAATAAGTATATTTAAAATGTATTTTTAGGTGTAAGAGTTACTTAATTTTAATTCACTTTTAAAAAAATTCATTTGCATGTGAAAAAGAGGCACCGGCCTCGGTTTGAGCTAGCCTAAACTAAGGCCAGCCCTCTCATTTCCTACCTCAATTTGCTCTCACCCTCTCCTTTACTACCTCAATTTGCTCTCATTATATAAATAAAAAACATGTAAAAAAATTAAAAGGGAAGGGGAGGCAGGCCAAGCCTCGTTTTGCAGTTTAGTGACTTGGACTTACGGAAATGGTTTGGGATGTTTCAAGGTGAAGGTAAGTGTAAATTCTGGCTTGCATTATTTTTCTATCTTAATTAATTTATTTCTTTATCCCTTATAAACATGGATAACCCAAAAATTTATGAATTTTTGGATCCAAATTTTTGAACCAAAGATACTATTTTAAAATTTACATAATTCGTCCAAAATCCAGGAAAGGGGATTATTACTTGGAAAATTTTCTAACAAATTCTTATACCTTACTCAAATAGTCCAAATTTCAAGCCCTTAATTTTGTCATGACAATGGTTATGAGTATGGTTGGCGAGAGTGACCACAGCTAACTATCTCGAGGAAAATACGTTATGAGTTGTGTTAGAGAAATTGGTATAACTCACTTAACATGGTTAGCATATTTATCTTGAAATGCGATGCACTTTTTTAAGAATCTGGCCTACCATTTCCCCTTTTTTTAGAATTTGGACTACCCTTTCCAAAGCCTAATTCTCCCCAAGGATAGCAATGAGCACAGTTGGCAAAAGCAACCACTATTGACCATTTCCTAAATGATTATGCTATAGGTTAGTAGGAGAAATTAGCAAAACCCCTTTAACATGACCATTATGAATCAATGCTCCTAAAAGCACCAAATTCATTTTCCACTATCCAAACCCTGATTCTTCCCAATGATGGCTATTGGTGTTATTGATGAAAGCAATCACTATTAACTATCTCGTGGGTAATTACATCATTGGTTATGTTGAAGAAATTGACAAAGTCTAGATGATATGATTATCATGAATCCACTTTTTAAGAAATCTCTCAAAATCCAGAAATAATGTTGAAAATCCTAGTCCAACTAGATGCCTTTTTAAACCCCAATCAAGTTAAGGCAAATCCTAATCAAATTAGGTACATTCTTAAACCCAAATCTAGTTGGGTCAAGCCCTAGTTAAACTAGGTATCTATTTGAATCTATAAGCTTTAGTCAAGTCATGTAACTAGTTTCAATGTAAGTTCTGGAAGAACTAGGCATTGAATTTTCTCCTTTCCATAATAATGGCTAAACACTATTCACTAGCAATATCACGTGCAAAGTACACATGAGACAAATAAAAATAAAACAAAAATAAATTTATTTTGGCAAAGCCAAAGCATAGTTTGATACTCAAAGGCAACAAAATACGAATGTGGTACCGAAAAGGTATTGTGGGAGTGATAATACCTTCCCTATACATAGCTAACCCCAAACCCAATTTTTATGATACAGACCTATTTTTTGGTGTTTGATCTCACCATTTAATAATAGATTAGCGGTGACTCCAAAATTTCTAAATTCTCAAATTATCATCATCTTACAAAACTCATTTTTTCTTTTTTAAAAAATTATTTTCTATTTGCCGCTCTACATTGTAATGTTGATAGGTTGGCAACTCTGTTGGGGAAATTGGAGCGTTAAGCCACTTAAATTTGTGATTGTTCTTTCCTAATTCATTTTTGTGCTTTGTTTTAGTGCCTAATTTGTTTTGCACTCAAAGGTGTTCATTTCCATGGATTTTTTTATGATTATTGTGAAGGAGTAGGCCTAGATGACTTAATTTCAATATTTGCTATACTTGTGGATTGGTTTTGCCTGACTATTTTGCAAGCTGTGAGTGAGTGTATTATTTCCTGCACATGCATGCACTTGCTCCACAAGAATTAGAAAAGGAGAGGTGATGATCCTTGAGCTATACAACCGAGCTCTTAGGAACCTTTAGGCTAGCTAGGGTAAAAGTAAGGTTGACTTTTAAGAGTCCCTTGGTCTTTGTGTAGGTACCTAAATACCCTCACTCAAATTGATCCTCTTAAGGAAAATTTGGAGACCTGATGTAGGAGTCTAAGACCAACCCTTCAAACTGGTAGTTGCCTTAGAACCACCTTGTGCAAGAGTGTTTAACCTAAACTATGAAGTTGGAGAGCAAACCTAGGATATACCTTAATTCAGGCACAACAAGAAGATATTGTCAATTTATATTCTTGCATTGCATGTTTAAATTTTCCTATCTTCTCTGGATGAGGAACCTTTCATTGCACTTATCACTATTACATGCATAAGTGCTCAACTTGGGCTTTCATCTTTATAGGCTAGCAAGGGGAAAAAGTAAGGTTGACATTCGTGAGACCCTTGGTCTCTGTGCAAGCACATGAAGACCCCTACTCAAATTGCCTCCTGAATTGCTGGATAATTGCTAATAGGGATAGTTTGGGGACCTATGTTGGTACATAGATCCTTACCCACATGCATTAGGTTTAGGACATTTGAGGGACCTCGTCTTCATGTCATTATTTTTTTTCTCATACATCATAGTAATTATTTTCTTTTTGACTCAAATTTTAGTTAACATTAGCCTGGACATTAATACTACATCAAACCCCATCATGAGCATCGTAGACCCAAAAGACTAGGTCTTATTTGCCCAAGAAAAGGCTTATAGGAATAAAGAGATTGCCCAATGGGAGAAGATTGCTTGACTTTGTCTATAATTAAGAAGTTCTGATTCGAATGGAATGATTTGTCTTAACTAAAGGAGATTTAAGAAAGTTATAGCCAAACTAAAAAGGAGAGTTTATAACAAAAATGGTTATTTGGTGTACCTATTGACCATTCCAGTAGAGGAAGTGTTAATAAAGGCTTTGTTTTCTTTTGGGATCCAAAGTTTAGGATATTTGCCTAGACATTATGATCTCACTCCTACTCTAAAGGAATATGGGGAGATATTGGCCATTGACACCATGGCAGGGGCAAAATCTACAAACATGGTTAGAAGATGTAGCTTAGAAGGGTCCTAAATAGGTTGTTAGGCATACTAGCTATTGACTTTGGTAAGGATGTCAAATAAAAAGGAAAGAGTTAGGCTATCTTAATAAACTTTTTGGTCAGGCTCTATTAAGCCCATAAAAACAAGGAAAACTAGAATAGGATGCTTTCAAATCATTGATATATAGACTATAATTCTATTCAAAGAGTTAGGGAGCAGACTGAATCCATTTCCACCTATACTAGCAAAAACTTTCAAATCATGGATTATCTAAGGAAAACTAGAATAAGATGCTTCCTTGGTCGTGCACAACTCCTAATGGTATGGATGGTAGCCATCTACCCTTGATGAAGATTGTAGGATATCCAATTATATACTTTAAGCTAACTTTCTTAGGTAGACAAGATACATTGATTGATTTCATAAAGTCTAGTAGCCTTAAAAAATATATGATCGAGACTTTTGGATTAGGTTCTTTCGGCAAGCCAAAGACTTTAGATGAAAATGCCCATGGATGCAAATGGTCTTGATTGCTTATGGATTTCCTGATAAGCCTTGGATTCCCCTTGTTAGTCTATGGGGTATTGTTAGTTATGCACCTGTTGTGGTGATGAGATAGTTCAAATGTATACAATTTGTACCCACCACTAAAGGTCTCCATGAGCCTTTGGAGACAAGTCCATTAGATTAAGTGTCATGAGAAAACCACTATGAGTACACTTAGATACCCACCTAGCAAAACAATCATGGAAAAGGGTTCACAGTATTAGAAATCACTTCTCAAGATTCTCTTCTAAGAGACACAAAACTAATAAGAATAGTGAAGCCGAAGAAAAAATGAAATTTGAATAAGCCATGTCAAATCTACAAGTTAGAGAAGCCCTAATGGTTGAGAAAGAGAAGTAGATGAAAGAGGAGAATAATTCTTGGAAAACAAAAGTCGTAGATATTTAGTTTAAGATTACGAAGTTAGAAAAGGCTCATGCAAAATCAATGGCATATTAGGAATAGTGTGTTGCTGAGTTAGAAAGGAAACTTTAGTTAGCCAATAAGAATCTTTGCATATCAAAGAGAACTTTAGGGGTAGGAAAGAAAAGGTGAAGGCTTTAGCAAATGAGGTTGTTGGATTTAGGGACCATGTGTAGAAAATAAAAATAGACTGCCAAAAAGAGAATTTTGTTGGCTAAAAGAGTTAGTGGCCTAGTTGGAAGACAAGTTCAATAAAATCAAACAAGACAAGGTACAACTTGAATTTTATATAGATGACCTATAAGAAGGTCATGATAAGGAAATTCAAAGTTTGACGGCACAACTCCAGGAGTAGCATGATTTGGAAGCTAGGATTAATCCATTTGATAGGGAAAACATGAGGCTACATCACTTGCTTGATAAAATTGAGCAAGTCCATGAATTGCACATAACAAAGATACTACAAGATCTTGGTGATGTAAACCCCACTAAGAATAATGAGGCCCGTCAATGAAATTGATTCCCAAGATCATTCTATGATCAGATTTTTGTGGGTGAAAACCCCGATCTGATGTTTATAAGAAAACATGAACCTTGATATGTGGAGATGCCACAAACAGGATGGTGAACCATTTGATAAGTCAAATGAACACCACAAGAACAAGTTATTGATAAGTTAGGAAAGTTCTTTAAAGAACCAAAGAGAAAAACTTTCAATTTTTATCCAAAAAACTAATCTGAACTTCTCAGCCTTGGTATACATATATATAGGCTAAGTTATTACAATTTGAAAAAGAAACAAATAGCAAAAGAAAGGAAATTCCTAGAATTATGGCATGCCGCCTTAACACGAGAATAATCAACCCAATGAAAGTAATTGCTGAAAATATATTCCAAAAGGCTAACCAAATCCATAAAAAAGGAAAGTTATCCCAAAATTGCTGGGTAATAATCAACCAAATTGATCTCCTATAATCTCTCTGATCCATGTGAATCTTGCTAATTATGGCCTATAATTGCTGAATGATTTCACATGCTTGAGCTGAAAGTAATCCTTCCAAGTGTATGGGCTTTAAAAAAGGCTGAAATTAATTCTTCCAAGTGTATGGGCTCCAGAAAAAAGCTAAAATTACTCCACCACTTAGACCAATGAAATCCATCCTTGATCTACACTTGAGTCTAAGCATTAGGCCTCAAAAAATGCTCCTTAACCCAAATGCTCTGCTTCAATCCATTAAAAGTCTCCTTGAATCTTTCAGCTCTAGCTCTTGTAACTAGACCACTTGGAATTGAATTGGATCGGCCATATCCGCCATGCTTTTATCATCATTCCCCTCCTCTTAAAGAGGATTTGTCCTCAAATCATCACCTACATCAAAGGGGGTTAAATCAATAACGTTGAAAGTGGCACTAACATTATACTCACCTGACAAATCCAACTTGTATGCATTGTCATTGATGTACTCAAGAACTTAGAATAATCCATCCCTTCTCGGAAGCAATGCCTTTGTGCTGAAAATCTTTCTTTCCTCATGTGCAACCAAACCCAATCTCCAAGTTTGAAAATGAGCTTATGACGCCTCTTGTTGGCTTGTTTCGCATATTACTCTGTTTGATACTCGATGTCAAACTTTGCCTTCTCATGTATCTACTTGACAAATTTAGCTTTCTTTTTGCCATCTAAATTAACACTCTTTCAAAGGTAATGGTGTTAAATCCAATGGAGTTAAAGGATTAAAACCATAAACAATTTCAAAAGGTGAAAACCTTGTGGCATAATGAATAGTATGATTATAAGCAAATTCAACATGTGGTAACCAATCTTTCCAAGTTTTGATATTCTTTCTAATGATAGCCCTCAACAAGGTTGTCAAAGTCCTATTTACTACTTTGGTTTGACCATTAGTTTATGGATGACAAGTTGTAGAAAATAATAACTTAGTCCCTAACTTACACCAAAAAGTCCTCCAAAAGTAGCTCAAAACTTAGCATCACGATCCGAAATAATTGTCCTAGGCATCCCATGTAATCTCACAACCTCCCTAAAGAAAAAATTGACAATGTGTGATGCATTATCTATTTTGTGATATGGAATAATGTCCATCTTAGAAAATCTATCCACAACCAAAATTGAGTCTCTACCACACTTTGTCCTTGGCAAACCTAATATAAAGTCCATTGAAATGTTAACCCAAGGTTCACTAGGAATGGGAAGTGGTGTGTATAGTCCATGGGGTTGCACTCGGAATTTTGCTTGCCTACAAGTGACACATCTTCCATAAATTCTTTCGACATCTCTTTTCATATGTGGCCAAAAGATATGCTCTTGCAAAATGGCTAGTGTCTTAGCAACTCCAAAGTGTCCCATTAACCCTCCTCCGTGGGATTCCTTCACTAATAAGTCTCGCAATGAACAATTAGGCACACATAGCTTATTCTACCAAAATAAGAGATCATCATGCCTAAAGAACTTATCTATGGTCTTGCCCTCACAATTCCTATACTCTTCACAAAAATCTTGGTCTAACATATACATTTCTTTAATGTGTTCAAAACCAAGCAATTTTGCATCAAGAGTAGAAATCAATGCATACTTGCAAGAGAGTGCATAAGCGATGATGTTTTCCTGACTTTGTTTATATTGGATGACATATAGGAATGTTTGAATGAACTCCACCAATCGCGCGTGCCTCCTATTCAACTTGTGTTGATCCTTCAGATGCTTCACGAATTCATGATCAGTGTGAATCATAAACTTTTTAGGCCAAAGGTAGTGTTGCCATGTCTCTAATGCTCAGACCAATGCATACATTTCCTTGTCATAAGTAGGGTAGTTTAAAGTTACCCCATTAAGCTTCTCACTAAAATATGCAATTGGTCATCCACCTTGCATAAGAGTAGCACCTATCCCTATACCTGAAGCATCACATTCAATTTCAGATGTTTTAGTAAAATCAGGTAAAGCAAGTAAAGGTGCATGAAACAATTTTTCCTTGAGTAGTTGGAATCCCTCTTCTTGCTTTTCCTCCCATTTGAACCCAATGTCTTTCTTGATCACTTCGGTAAGTGGTGCAGCTATGCTACTAAAGTCTTTCATGAACCGTCGGTAAAAACTTGTAAGTGCATGGAAACTTTGGACTTGGCCTACACTTGTAGGTGTTGGCACTCTTAGATTGCATGAACCTTCTATTCATCAGCACGTATACCTTGTGTGCTCACAACATAGTCAAGAAACACAAGCTTATCGGTGCAAAAGGTGCACTTTTTCATGTTAGCATACAAGTTCTCTTTTTTAAGCACCTCTAAAATAGATTTCAAATGCAAAATATGATCAGCCAAACTTTTGCTATAAATGAGTATATAATCAAAATACACAACAACAAACCTACCTATAAAAGGATGCAAAATATGGTTCAATCACATGAAAGTACTTGGTGCATTAGTTAGTCCAAATGGCATCACTATCCACTCATACAATCGATGTTTTGTTTTAGAGCAGTTTTCCATTTGTCTCCTTCTTTCATTCTTATTTGATGATATCCTCTTTTCAAGTCAATTTTCAAAAACACACAAGCACTATATAGCTCATCTAACATATCAACTAAGCAAAGAATAGGGTGGTGGTACTTTATAGTAATATTGTTGATGGCTTGGCAATCAACACACATTCTTCATGACCCATCCTTCTTAGGCACCAAAATCACTAGAACGGTACATGGGCTCATGCTTTCTCTCAAGTACCCCTTTTCCATCAATTCACTAACTTGATGTTGTAACTCCTTTGTCTCCTCGGGATTAGTTCGGTAGGCTGGTCAGTTTGGAATGGAAACACTAGATACAAAGTCGATTTGATGCTCAATCCCTTGGATAGGGGGTAAACCATTTGGGACCTCCTTAGGAAAGACATCATCATAATCCTATAAAAAAGAAATAATAGAACTAAGCAAAGCATGATCAATCTCATTAGTGTTCAAAAATGCCTCTTTGTACAAAAGTACAATCATTGGTTGATTTGAAAACAATGCTCTTTTCACTTCACTTGCTCTTACATAAAAGTTCTTTTAAGTTCTCTCTTTTTTTGTCTCAATGGTCAAATAAGCTCTCTTTTTTTCTCTCTCAATTTTCTCGTCCTCTCCTATTTGCTTTCTCAAAATTTCACTCAATTTATTTTTCTCTCTTTCTTCACGCCTTTTTTGTTCACTCTCTTTTTGTAGCCTCACTTGGTCTTCATAAACTTGTCTCGGTGTCATAGGAGCTAGAGTGGTCATTCTTTGCTTAAACATGAATGAGTACTTGTTTGTGTAGCCATCATGCTTAACTTATCAATCAAATTGCCATGGTCAGTCTAATAGCAAATGCCCCACTTGCATAAGAACTATATCGCACAAAACTTTATCCTCATACTTTCCAATGCAAAAAGTGACCAGCACCTATTTATTCACCTTCACTTTGCCACTATCAATGAGCCATTGCAACTTGTACGGTTTAGGGTGTTTCATTATGGGTAGCCCTAATTTTTCAACCATAGTTGTGTTAGCAATGATAGTACAACTTCATCCATCAATAATCACACTACATACCTTGTTTTTGACATTAGATCGAGTGTTAAGAATGTTTTCTTGTTGTATCTCTTCATCTTCTTTGGCCTGCACACTTAGGGCTCTTCTTGCCACCAACAATTCTCCTTTGGCAACATATTCTTCATCATTTGCATCCTCCAATGGTGGCATAGAGTCGATCTCTTCTTCGCTCTTGGTCTCAACTTCACTGTTGTCTCGCATAACCATAATCCTTTTGTTCAGACATTAGCTTGCTATATGTCCCCTACCTTGACACTTAAAGCACTTAATGTCACGATTTTGAGTAATTGGTGATTCGATTTTACCTTAAGAAACATGGCTGGTGTTCTCGGTTTTATGCTCAGATTTGTGTTTGGGTATTGGGAATGCTTGAGGATTGTCCTCCTTCTTTGCATAACTCGGTTTCCAAGAAGTAGAACCTAAGTTTTGGGCTGCACGTGAAGTACCCCCCTCTTGAGTTATTGCTCCACTTTGATAGCCATGTGCACCATATCCTCTAATTCCATGTAATGCTGCATCTCTACTCTATCTTGTATTTCTTGATTTAATCCATGCAAAAACCTAGCCACTGTAGCTTCACGATCTTCCTCAACATTAGCCAGATCATTGTAATCTCCATCTCCTTATGGTAATCCTCAACACTATGGTTTCCTTGCCGAAGACCTTGCAACTTCTTGTATAACTCACAATAGTAATGACTTGGAATGAACTGTTTTCTCATCATCATCTTCATCTCCTCCCAAGTTTCCACCAATCGTTCTCCATTCCGCCACCTATTTAGAACCAATTGATCGTACCAAACAATGGCATAATTCAATGGCTGCTAATTTTACCTTCTTTGCTTCGGAATAGTTGTGGCAATCAAAAATAAACTCCATCTTCTTCTCCCATTCAAGATAGGCTTCTGAATCAGACCTACCTTGAAACAACAAAACCTTCATCTTAATACTATCCAAGTTATTATCTTCATGGTTCCTAACTTCTCTACCCCATCCACCATAACTCCTATGGTTAACAACCGAATCTCGATCATCTTCCTCATCAAAACCAGCCCTATAATACTCTTTGTCTTCAACCCTTACTTCCTTTAGTTGAACTCTTTCCCTCCTATGCACATTCTGTACATTTTGTGGCTGCCTCATGCGTTCATTCTCTATCCTATCCAACCATTCATGAACTTGCTCCATTTCCATTCTTAACACTCTTCTCATCTCTCCCATTAACGCATCCATGAGCAACTTTGGATCAACCCCTCCTGACAAACTTGTGGGAATGCCTTTGCTCATGTTGTCTAACATGTTTTTGTTGCTTAGAAAATAAAGAACCTCACAAATAATTTCTCTCATATGTTTTTTTTTGCTTAAATACAATGCTCTCAACACTTGTGCCCTCTATTGTTCTAACCACTCTTGCCTTTTTCTGCCTGTAATTTTCTCTTTCAGTTCTTTTCAAACTCATCTAAACAAGAACAAGAACCTTTTCTGGAAATAATTCAATCACAAGCTTATCAATGGTTCAAGGAAGAGTATGAAATCAAGAGAATCAATCAAATCACTAAAAAGGGGTTAAGAATACTAGAAAGGGAAGTTTTCGGCAGTTTCTGACTTGTTCTTCTTTCTTTCTACTGAATACCACATTTTTTTTCGCAGCTTTTCTTTTCTTTCTTTTTTTTTTGCAACTTTTCTTTTCTTTCTTTTTTTTTGAATATGTATCAACTGAAGTTGGAATCTGAACAAAAGAAAACAAAGAACATTGGTTGCAAAAGTAAAATTGGATAAAGAAAATTTGAGGCTAGAACTAGTGCTCTGATACCAAAATGATGCAAACCTCACCAAGAATAGTGAGATCTATCAATGAAATTGATTCCCAAGACCGTTCTATGATCAGATTTTTGTACGTGGAAACCTCGACTCGATGTTTATAAGAAAACACAAACCTTGGTATGTGGGGATGCCACAAACGGGATGGTGAACCATTTGATAATTCAGATGAACGCCACAAGAACAAGTTCTTTATAAGTTCAGAAAGTTCTTTAAAGAATGAAAGAGAAAAACTCTCAATTTTTATCCAAAAAACTGATCTGAACTTCTCAGTCTTGGTATACATATATATAGGCTGAGTTATTATTATTCGAAAAAGGAAACAAATAGCAAAAGAAAGGAAATTCCTAGAATTATGGCATGCCAGCCTTAACAAGAGAATAATAAGCCTAATGAAAGTAATTGCTTAAAATATATTCCAAAAGGCTAACCAAATCCCATAAAAAAAGGAAAGTTATCCCAAAATTGCTAGGTAATAACTAGCCAAATTGATCTCTTAGAATCTCTCAAATCCATGTGAATCTTGTTAATTATGGCCTATAATTGCTGAATGATTCTACATTCTTAAGCTGAAAGTAATCCTTCCAAATGTATGAGCTTTAAAAAAAGGCTGAAATTAATCCTTCCAAGCGTATGAGCTTCAAAAAAAGGCTAAAATTACTCCATCACTTGAACCAACAAAATCCATCCTTGATCTACACATGAGTCTAAGTATTTGGGCCTAAAAAATGTTCCTTAACCTAAATGCTTTGCATCAATCCATTGAAAGCCTCCTTGAACCTTTTAGCTCTAGCTCTTTTAATTTGACCACTTGGAATTTGAATTGGATCATTTGTATTTGCCATGCTTTTATCATCACTTGGGCTAATTAAAACCCAATGAGAAAATATGAAATTCCAAGCAGCACTAATAGACACCTAAGAATAGCTAGAAGGAGTAAGAATTCACATCCAGCAATTAGCTAGAGAAGCAAGGCACACAATTGAAGAGGTAGTTAAGCATGAAGAGACACTAAAGCCTAGCCCACTCGTAGTCTTCTCTAGAGGCTTAGAATAGATTATGTCAAAGTAGGGAATTTATGTTGGCTTAGTAAGTTTGATGTGGTAGAAAAACAAATATAATGTAACTTTGAAAAGAAACATTTCACGAGGGTTGTTGTAAACTTTTGAAACATATGAAATGAAAATCTTTTTGGTGTTATCTATAATTTAAGCCATTTAAATTTTTGCCCTTTGCATTGCATTCATTGCGTCATGATTACATGCATGTTTCTTTATGTATTCATTTATTTATTAGTTGCTACAATAGAGAGGTCAAAAGGAAAGCCATGGCTCCAACAACACATTCCCAATCAAGAGAAATAGTAGAATAGAGGCCAAAGAAAATAGTGGCAGAATTATAGTCAGAGGTCAATGACCTCAAGGGGCAATTAGCCAAACTTACTAAATTGCTTACTACTAGAGGATCATTAAGAATGTATAATGCAGCATTCTATGTAACCGAGATGCTTGTCAATAGGATAACCACACAGTGGTGGAAACTAACATCATCTTGGACTTTAGCGATGAAGAAGAATAGGAAAAATTAAGGAGGGCCTCTAAGAGAGCCAAGACTTGGGAGCAATATGAAAGACTTGGGGCCAAAGTGAGGAAGATAAAGGGATTCATCAATGATAGTATCTTTTATGTGTCTAAGATAAGGTTGGTACTTGACATTGCAATATGCCCAAACTCAAAGTACTAGAATTTGTCAAGTATAATGGGATATTGTGCCTAAGAGCATACATTATCATGTATAGTAGGAAAATGGTAGCATACTTTGAAAATGAGATACATTTGATGCACATCTTCTAGGACAGTTTGATTAATGTGATGCTATTTGGTATATGAGCCTAGATTATTACTCCACTTATGCATGGAAGGACTTAGTTAAAATCTTCTTGAGACGATACAAGTATAATCAAAGCATGGCCCCTAGTAGCATTCAAATCTAAAACATGGAGAAAAGGGACAATGAATAATTTACAACCTACATGAAGAGGTGGCAAAACATGGTAGTTAGGGTGTAATCTCCCTTATTTGATAAGGAAATAACCACTATTTTCTTGAATACCTTAACATACCCCTTCTACGAGAAGATAATGGGGTTCACCAATTGGAAATTCCCTAATCTAGTGGAAATAAGAGATGATTGAAAGGGGAATCCATGCTAGAAAAATGTGGAGATTGCAAGTAGGAAGCTCATCCTAGAATAGCAAAAGGAAAGAGGAAGTCTACTCATGGATTGCTAGAACAAAGGGAAGGGCAAGGGTAAGAAATACAATGACAACTAGTTCACATATCAAGCACCCCCTAGAACAACCTTTACTCCCATAATGAGTGTTGCCATGTCAACTCCACAAGCCACTATCACCTAATCATGGAAGCATGGCATTAACACTATTGTTGAGGAACCCCAATTAAACTCCTATGAAACATATCTTCCATGCTCTAGCAAAATGTACCATGCTAGTAGAAAATGAAGGAAATTTTTAGGATTTAGGATGTGAGTACCATGGGACTAAGACAACCATGGAATAGAAAAATGCAAGGCTTTCAAAGACCTCCTACAAAAGTTAATGAGTGACAGCCTTTTATAGATAAGAGTTGAATCGAGAAGCATAAATATGGTCAACACTTTCCTTACAAATCAATCGATTAGGCACTTTGATGTGCATGCTTCCTTAAAGCCATCAATGATCAAATACACCACAAAGGGAGCTCAACCAAATGCTGGGGCAATGAAACCTCTAGCCATAAAATGTGCAGTGAGTTATATATGATCCCCCATTGAAGCCATGAAAAGGTTAATGATCAAAACTCCACACCTTTTCCATACATAAGTGATAAGGTAATTCCCTGGGTATATGATTGCTAAGTAATGTCAAGTGACTTTGAGCCTTAGGTAACAAATATATCCAGGGTTAGTAGCATAACAAAGAGTGGCTATTGCTACCTCTTAGCCACATTAGAGAAGAAAGGCATTAAGAAAGCCAATGAGCCTAGTCCAATAGGGGCTAAGGTGCTCAACAATGGGAAAGGAATCTTGATAGAGACCCTTAATGAAAAAGAAAAAGAAATGTTAGTTGGGGCCAAAGCAACCAAGCCATCAGGGGCAAAACCCCAAGGAAGCAAATCAAAGATTAAGCATGTGAAACTCATTTCATTTAAAAGCCCTGTGATTGAAGAAGAAGCTAGTGAATTCTTGAAGCTCATTTGCCAAAGTGAGTACAAAGTGATTGACCAATTTAGAAAGATAATAGCTAAGGTTTCCTTGTTGTCACCACTTTTGCACTTTGAGCCACATAGACAAGAACCAATGAACATCCTAAACAAAACATATGTCAATAAAGAGAACCACAAAAGCAATAAATAGTGTAGTAGGAAGCATTATGACCCATAACTACCTATCATTCTCTAATGATGAATTCCCTCCAGAAGGGTGTGGGCATAACAAGGCCTTGCACATTTTAGCTAAGTGTAAGGGGTACAACCTAGCTAATGTCTTGGTTGACAATGATTCATCCTTGAACATCCTCCTAGAATCAACCTTGAGGTGACTTGCCATTAAGAAGTCTTTTTTAAGACCAATTACCATTATGGTAAAAACATTTCATGGGACCCAAAGTGGTGTACTAGGAGAAATTGAGTTACCCATCTTGATAGGTCCCTACATCTTCAATATCACATTCCAAGTCATGGAGGTAAGCTTTGCATATAGTTGCTTTCTTAGGCACATGTGGATTCATTCCATAAGGGCAATCCCCAAAGTAAAGCTTCTACATGATGGAAAGTTAGTAGAAGTAGCCAAGGAAGAGGATTTATTGATATCTAAGCCCTTAATCCCACATACAGAGGGTAAAACAAAGGCTGAGATTTTCTTCTAGGCATTTAAGATTGTAAATGTGACTTGTATGAAGAAAGGAAAATCATTGTTTTCCCTTTATCATTTTGATGCTACAATAATGACAATAAAGGTCCCTAAGAAAAGTGGTTACATTCTTGGAGGATACTAAGAACTAAAGGGCAAGGCATAAAGGAATCACTCGAACTACTATCAAGTGAAGATACATATGGTTTGTGAGTGTTGAATTTAGAAATCCTGATCAAGTCATTGCTATTGAAGAAAGGCACTCTAAAGAGGAGAAAGTGGAGCTAGTCATATCATGCATCCCTAGAAAGGAGCTTAGCAAGTGGATAGCTAAGTTAATTCCCATTGTTTTTAATTTTAATCAAATGTAATTTTCAAAACACGTTGTTTATGGCTCTACCCAAGGCCTAGATCAAATTCATCAGAATTTTGTATGGTCTTACTATATTTGCTATGTTTCAACTACTGATAAATAAAGAGTGTTTTGTTTTCCAAATCAATTATCTCACTCTCCCTTTCTTTATCTTCATTTTTCATGCAAACATGCCATAAATAATCCTGTATTAGCTCCTAAAAATAATCCAGGTTAAATGATAAGGATGACATTGAAGAAGAATATGTTGATCTCCCAAGTCTTGATTTTGAAAGTTAAATCAATTGTTCCATGGGCAAAGAAGGAAAAGAAGAAGACTAGGAATTGTCACTGAATTGCAGAGAAAGGTTGAACAAGAAGACAAAGGTATTAAGCCCTATAAGAGCCCATTAAAGTAATTAATTTGGGGACCGAAGAAGACAAGAAAGAAATCAAGATTAGAGCATAGTTGAAGGAGACAGAAAAGAAAGCAATGATCCAACTATTACAAGAAGATAGAGATGTGTTTGCATGGTTATACCAAGACATGCTGAGTTTAAGTACCAACCAAGTTGTTCATCATCTGCCCATTAAAGCTAGGTTCAAGCCACTGAAGTAAAAATTAAGAAAAATGAAGCTCAATATACTGATGAAAATTAAAGAAGCTAAAAAGTTATTTGATTTCGGTTTTGTCAAGGTGGCCAAATAACTAGAATGGGTAGCCAATATTATACCAGTGCTAAAGATGGATGGGAAAATGTAGATTTGTGTAGACTATTGAGACTTGAATAAGGCAAGCTTGGAGGATGATCTCTCTCTTCCCCACATAGATATGCTTATGGATTATGCTGTAGGATTTTGTGTCTTCTCATTCATGGATGGATTTTTAGGATATAATCAAATTAAATTGGCTTCTAAAGAGAAAGAAAATACAACTTTCATTAGTTTATTGGGTACCTTTTGCTACAATATAATGCCATTTGGATTATGGAACACTAGGGCAACTTACCAAAGGGTCATGGTAGCTCTATTTCATGACATGATGCATAAAGAAATAAAGGAGTATGTCAATGACATTATCACCAAGTTCAAGTTTGAAGAAAAGCATATAGCCCATCTCATAAAGCTCTTTGATAGACTAAGAAAGTGCCAACTCAAGTTGAACCCAGCACAATGCACCTTTAGTGTAAGATTTGGAAAACTGCTAAGGTACATGGTTAGCAAAAGAGGAATCGAGGTAGATTTGAATAAAGTAAAAGCCATTATGGATACAGGTAAATGTAAAATGAAAAAGGAAGTGAGATTGCAAGAATCAGGATGAGAACTACCAAGAGGCTTTTGATAAGATTAAACAATATCTCTAAAATCTACTAATCTTGGTCCCACCAATGCCAGGAAGGCTGTTACTCATTTATTTGACCATACATGAAGGATCAATGGTTTTGCATGCTAGGGTAACATGATGAAATTAGAAAGAAGGAGTAGGTGATATACTACTTGAGCAAGAAGTTTACCGATTACAAGATCAATGCTGGAAAAAGCTTTTTGTTGAAGATGAACTATCTAAAGAAGAAAGATGATCATTAATGTTCAACGGCTCATCTAATGCACTAAGGCATGTGATTGGTATGATTTTGGCATCCCCCAAAGGGAAGCAGTAACTTACAACTACTGAGCTATGCTTTGAATGCACAAATAATATAGCAAAATATGAGGCTTGCACTATAGGAATCAAAGCAACCCTAAGCTATCAAATTGATGTTTTGGATGTGTATGGGGACTTAGCATTGGTAATTTACCAAATGAAATGAGAATGGAAGACTAAAGATCCTAAGCTAATTCCCTATCAAAAACACTTATGTATGTTAGTAAAGCAATTTAAAGATATTACCTTCAAACATGTACTCAGAGAGGAAAACCATATGGTAGATGCCTTGGCAACATTTTTGTCCATGTACTTGGTAGTAGAAATAAATGACCTTCCCAAGATTAGGATGCAAAAGTACAATTCACTAGCCTATTGCTCATTTGTATAGGAAGAACCAAATGAAAAGCCATGTATGAGGACATTAAGTGGCTAATCAAAAATAGAGAATATATGACAAGTGTATCAGAAAATGATAAAAAGACACTAAGGAGGTTAGCAATGGAATTCTTCTCCAATGGCAAAATTTTCTACAAAAGGAAACATGACAATGTTTTCATAAGTTGTGTGAAGCCAAGGAAGAGCAAACATTGATGCAATAAATACATGAAAGGATGTGTAAAACCCACATCAATGGTCATGTCATGGAAAGAAAGGCCTTAAGGATAGGGTATTATTGGCCCATTATGGAATTCGACTATATCAATTACATCAAAAAGTGCCACAAGTACTAAATCTACACTAACAAGATCCATGCTTTCCCCTTAGCACTCAATGTGTTAACATCATCATAGTTACTTGCCATGTGGGGCACAAATGCAATTGGGCCCATTGAACGTAAAGGTTCAAATGGCTATCACTTCATCCTGCAGCAATCGATTATTTCACAAAGTAAGCAAAAGCCACTTATGTGAGTGTAACAAAGGTAGTGGCCCTCAAATTCCTCAAGAAAGAAATTATATACAGAAATGGTCTCCTAAAAAATATCATCACTAATAATGCAAGTAACCTCAATAGTAAAATCATGAAAGAATTATGTGAACAATTTAAAATAGTCCACCATAACTCTACCCCATATTGTCCTAAGATGAATGAAGCAATAGAAGCAATAAATCAGAATATTAAGAAAGTCATAAAGAAAATGACAGTCACTTATAAAAACTAGCACAAATTGTTGCCTTCACACTCCACAATTACTACACATTAGTGAGAACTTCAATTGTGATAACCCCATTCTTTTTAGTGTAAGGGATGAAAGTTGTGCTCCCATTTGAATTTGAAATAGTGTTATTGAGAGCATTGATGGAAATTTAACTTGACAAAGCAGAATGGTTTCACTTGCAATATGAGCAATTGAACCTAATGAAGGTAAGAAAGGCTAGCCACCTTATCTCATGGGCATCTATATCAAAAGAGGATTATCAAAGTACACAACAAGAAAGTTCATCTAAGGCAATTCTATGAAGGAGACTTAGTATTAAAGAAGATTATCCTAAATACAAAAGATAATTAGGGCAAATGGTCTCCAAACTATAAGGGACCTTATGTGGTGAAAAACGCATACTCTAGAGGGCAATTAATTCTCACCAACATGGCTAATGATGAGCTACCTAACGCAGTGAATTCAAATGCTATCAAGAAATATTACGTCTAATGATTGGCACACGCTTAGAAAAGGGTCAAGATTTAGGATTTGAGCATAGTCTAAAATTCAATAGTTGTCTTCAAAAAGACCTCGTTGACCTAACCTAAATCTTTGTCGCCCAATTTTGTACTTGTTTTGATTCTATGCAAAGCATTGTTATCATTCGAACCACCAAAACCCTATATGAGATAAAAAAACCTAGATGAATGAAATGCCATATTCCTTGAGATTTATTTTGTCCCTTTTGTGCTTACTTCTTGCTTGGACTTTATCATTGAATATATACTTGAAACATGATAAATTGGTAACATTTGAATTGTAGTATTTTTTAAATTACATGTTTTTAAAATTTGAAAACAAACAAAAAATGGCTTAAGCTAATCAAGTTAGTTAGCTCAAAAACTAGTTGAATTAAGTGGTCTATAGAAACTTAATCAAGGAATGATTAGGGAGTGCTAGGTAACACAAGAGGAAAAATGCATAGCAGGCATCTCAAGCACAAAATCAAGGGATTAATAATCATAGGGATAGGATTTTGTATTCTCAATAATTGATCTAGCTAATTCCAAAAGTCCTAAACTGGCAAGCAACATTTCCAAAACTCAACTATTTTCCTCATAAGTTTGGGTTGGGAAAGTAAGTTGGCTTTGTGGGATTCCCTTTGACAAAGTTTATGAAGGATTGCTATAAAAACATGCCATTTTAGGTCAAGCCTTTCATGTGTGAAGCATGTTTACATGTCAAGCATGCCATTTTTAGGTCAAGTCTTTCACGTGTTAAGCACATTCGCATGTCAAACATGCCATTTTAGGTTAAGCCTTCCATGTGTCAAGCATGCCATCATGTCAAGTATGTTTGATTGTCTAACATGCAACTTTGAGTCAAACCTTTTGCATGTCATGCACATAATCTTGTCAAAGCACACCAATGTGACATGTGTACCCTCCCAAGTCAAGCACATTTGCATGTTAAGCATGCATTATTTGAATGAGCTTAAGTACACTGGGAAATCTTAGGTTGTTATCTTTGGTTCCTATTAGGTGGACGGTAACCTTTCACATTAAAATGATTTTGCAATTGTGAATTGAGTCTAGGTACATGGGGAAATCTTAGATCATCATATTTTGTCCCAATTAGGTGGATGGTAACCTGTCACATTAAATTGATTTCACAATTGTGAATCGAGCCTAGGTACATGGGGAAATCCTAGGTCGTTATCTTCGATCCCTATTGGGTGGATAGTAACCTTTCATGTTAAATCGATTTCACAGTTGTGAATCAAGCCTAGGTACATGGGGAAGTCCTAGGTCGCTATCTTTGGTCTTGTTTGGTGGATGGTAACCCTTCACATTAAATCAATTTTACAGTCATGAATTAAGCTAAGTACACAAGGAAATCCTAGGTTGTTTATCTTTGATCCCTATTGGGTGGGCGGTAACCCTTCACATTAAATCGATTTCATTGTTGTGAATTGAGCCTAAGTACACAGGAAAATCTAGGTTGTTATCTTTGGTCCTTATTGGATGGATAGTAACTCTTCATGTCAAATCGATATCACAGCTATGAACTAAGCCTAAGTACATAGGCAAAATCCTAGGGCTTTTACGAGTACTCCAAGTAGTTGATCCATTTCTGAAATAAATCAATCTTGCGGCATTGTGAGTCACACCTATGAAGAACCACATGATTGTTATGCTATCAAGTTGATTTGGCTAGGATAACCAAGTTCACTAATTGAATTTCACATTTTTTATTTTGGCCCAATAAAGACATTTAGGTTATCATGTGTCTCAGTCTATATCAAATTTAGTGTCTATCTTTACCTTTGCCTATCTCTTAATTCTTAAAAAATGAGCAAAAGGGGGAATTTTGTAGACCAAGTTTGAAACCTAAAATATTATGTTAAATACTTTTTGTTAGCCTTGGTGAATAGGCAAGAACTTCACGAATAATTTGTTCAACCCTAATTTAGTCTAGAATATTAGAAAAAGCCTAATGAATCAAGATGAACCCTGAAAATAAGAGTGAGTGTGCAATTAAATTTGATAAATTTTGTGCTTAAATTTAAAAATTTTTGGGTTAAAATAGGCCAAGATTAAGGAACTTTTAAAGGCATTTTTGAGTTTAATAATTATTAAATTATTCATTTTCTTTATTTCAATTTAAGATAAAAATTAAAAAAAATTTGGAGGCCTTGGTCTCAGTTTGGGTCAAAAGCCCAAATCGAGACCAACCCTTTGTTGTCCATTGGTTGCACTATGTCAATTAAAAAGAGACACAAAAAAGAGGAGGAAGGCAAGAATGGTCTTCACCAACTAGTTGAGATTCAACGACGCCACCCTCATTAGCACCTAGAGCATGGAGACAGAAATGATGAAGGCACTTGAGTACAATGAGGAAAGTTTCTACTGTGATGTAAAAGGGCAAGAATGGCCAAGGAACTTCATTGTGAAGGAATAGGACTGAGAGCTCCATATAAAGGGTCTCTATGGTTTGTTATGGGGCAAGCAAATGTTATTCGGCTTGAGAGAGAAGGAGAGGAGGTTTGAGAGATGGAGAGTCAATAGCCACATGAGGGAGATAGTGGCACCTAAGCGAAGTGAAGAGAACCTTATAAAAAGAAGGAGAGAAAGGCAAGAGTGATATAGTTGTACTAAGAGTTCTTTGCTAGAGAGGCAGGATTCTTCAGCTTTAACTCATGCTTGCTTTTGTTTTACTCGTTGATTATCAAATATGACTATGATGCTTGAAGATGTTTAAGTTAGCTTGTTGTTTAAAGAAGCAACATGGTAAACTTTATATACACTACTTAGGTTGCTCTGTTTCATGTATCTTGGGTGTTGCATGATACAACATTCGATTTGCCTTTCTGCTCATTCACTTATGTGTGGTCTTCCTCTGAAATACGTGGATGACACCATGTATCTTTCACTTATTTTCTTTGCTTTGATTTGAGGTGCCGTGAAGGTCTCAAAAGGAGATAAGTAGAGAGAAATTAGAGGAGAAAACCACCTTCATGAGATGGCTGGTAGGCACCACTGCGTCGAGGTGGCATCAAAGAAGATTATTGGCAATAGGACTAGCTACTGCTAGCTCAAGGGCGTTGGCCCATGGCCGAGGCTAGTGTGGGATGCCTTACTATAACTACACCTTTTAGTGTAGTTTTGAGGGAGAAGAGTGCATTGCACCCTTCATAGAGTGTGATGCACCCCAACACTCCCTCTTAAAAATTAATTCAAAAAAATATTTATTTTCAAAAAACAAAATGAAAATTTCTACTTGGTTCTAAATTTTCCACTAAAAATTATGGTATTGTTTGTTTTTGAGTTTGATAAAAATAAGTATATTTAAGATGTATTTTTTACATGTAAGATTTACTTACTTTTAGTAGACTTTTAAAAAAGAATTTCATTTGAATGTGAAAGGGAAAGGATGACCTCAGTTGAGGATAGCCCTCTCCATTCCCACCTCAATTCACTTTCATTATATGAAAAAATACAAACAATTAAAGGGGAAGGGGAGGTAGTTGGCCCAGGCAGAGCCTCCTTTTGCACTTAAAAAACTTGGATTATGGAAATGGTTTCGGATATATTTTAAGATGTAGGTAAGTGTAAATTCTTGCTTGCATTATTTTTCTATCTCAATTAATTTATTTCTTGAACCATTATGAACATGGATAACCCTAAAATATATGAACTTTTGGATCTAAATTTTTAAACTAAATAGACTATGTTGAAATTTACATAATTCATCCAAAATCTAGGAAAGGAGATTATTACTTGGAAATTTTTTGAGAATTTCCTATACCTTACCCAAATAGTCCGAATTTCAAGTCTCTGATTTTTTCTGAATAATGATCAATGAAGTGGTTAGTGAGAGTGACTGCAACTAACTATTCTGAGGAAATTACATTATTAGTTATTCTGGAAAAATCCACATAGCTCCCTTAATGTGGTAAACATCCTTATTTCAAGTCTTTGAATGATTGATGCCTTATTTCAAGGATCTCACCTACCCTTTCCAAAGCCTAATTCTTCCCAAGGACAATAATAAGTGCAGTTGGCAAAAACAATTGCTATTAAGCATTCACAACATGATTATGTTATGAGCTACGTTGCAGAAATTAGCAGAACCCCTCTAACGTGACCATTATTAATCAATGCCTCTAAAAGTACCAAATTCATTTACCACCTTCCAAACCCAATTCTGCCTAATGATAGTTGTCCGTATGATTGGAAAAAGCAATCACTATTAACTATCCCAAAGTAATCATGTCATGGTTATGTTTAAAATCCTAGTTAAGCCAGGTACCTTTCTTAAAGCATAATTCAACTAGGGCAAACCCTAGTCAAACTAGGTATCTTCTTAAACCCTAATCTAGTTGGGTCAAACCTTAGTCAAATGAGATGTTCGTTTCAATTCATAAGCCCTATTCAAGCTAGGTACTAGTTTCCACTTTCCACAATAATGGCTAACACTACTTACTAGTGGTATTAATCACGAATTGCACTTGATCATATACAAAATTTATAGTGAGACAAATAAAAATAAAACAAAAATAAATTTGTTTTAGCAAAAGCAAAGTATGGCTTGAAATCAAAAGTCAACAAAACACCAATGTGGTATTAAAAGGGCATTATAGGGGTGCTAGTACCTTTCCTACATGTAACAAACCCTAAACCCATTTTTCATGATGTAGACCAATTTTTGGGTATTCAATCTCATCATTTATAGTTAGATTGGTGACAATTCCAAAATTCCTAAATTCTCAAATTTTCACTAGTTTCCAAAACTCGTTTTCTTTGTTTTTAAAAATTTATTTTCCAGTTGCTGCTACATGTCATGATGCCAACAAATATTTGCTTGATTTCCCTTTTAGAGTGATTGATTTATCCAAATCAAAAGTTAAGAGACTAATTTAATTTGCGCTTCTTAAAAAGTAAAGGGACATTCGTACCCTTGCACAAATTATAATTAAAAAATGTCATTGGGTTTGCTTGTAATCTATTTGCATCTCATTTTCCAAAACATATTTGATAATGAAAAGCAACTGACTATAAGGGAATGTAAGGTAATCCACTATAGATAGCCAAATTTGTTCAAAGCCTAAAATAGACCATTTTTGGTAAGTCCCCAAAAATGAAAGTTAGCATTAGACCCTAAGTAATCTAAAAAAATCTCAAAATAGGAGCAGTCCATCTTAGGCAAACAAGGCCCTTTCCACCTTAAAATTCCTCAAAAACTAATTAGGGTTAGAACTTGGCTGAATAAGAAAGTTCTCAAGGAATCAAATTTTACCCTTAGATTACAAGGGTTACTCATGAGACTAGTGGTAATATCAGTCATCCCCTATGTTTGACAAAACTCGCGAAAAATAACAATGTACGTCCATGGCCCACTTTTAGTAATTTGAGTTCTAGGATACATTGGACACCTAGGAACAGTTATTGGAGCCTCTAAATAGGTCTAGCATATGAAGAGCAAACTTTGAATCATTCCTTAAGAAGGGCTAAAGCAAGAAACTAGGAATGCCCCCAAAAGGCCTTGCCTACCATAGAATATCATATCAAGCCCATTAAACTTCCTTAAGGCCTCTCAAAGTGTCCCCAAATTCTCATGAGCCCAAGCCAAGGCCCATTTAGTTGACTAAGGCCCATTAACCACCAACAAGCTCCTTTGCAACCCTAAATGGCCAAAAGTTCCTAACTTCCCTAGAATAAACTTCAAGCATGATTTATGTGCCTTTCCCCAAGCCCATTAGGCTTAATCCCATAGCCTAGGAACTTTCTTGAGTTCCTAGAGTCAAAAACCCCTAAACCTCCAAAAATGGCATTGGTGAGCCTATTTTCCAAAAGTCAAACATCAAATTTAGCCCCTAAAATATCATCATTGACCATAGCCAACTATTAGCTCCTCAAAGTCCCAAATGGAGCCACATGGCAGGCACCATCTAGGTCATTCTAGCCAAGTCACCCATACATGTCATATAAATGGCCAAGTAAGCCCTTGTGTGCAAGAGTAAGAGGGAACAACACTCTGATGAGTGTACCACCCTACTTAGCCTATTCCCCACTAATCCACTTCCTATCAGGCCTTAATTAAGGGCTTAACCCAAATTTAAGCCCCACTTAAATTAATTTCCAAAGAGACCCTCCTTTATTGGAAATTATGTTAAAACCCAAGAAGTCAAATTTTGACCTTTAATTTATAACCCCAAAAGCAATGGGCCTAATCCAATTTGGATTACACAAGGGCAAAGCCTCATGCAACCCCTTTTAACTTGAATCACAAGAAAGTCCTCCTTTCTTGGAAATCAAGTTAATTCCTTAAGATGACTTGGTAAAACCCTATCCCATTGTCCTTGGGCCAATCCAAGTCAAAGAAAACCCTCTTCCCCACTATAAATTGAATATGCTTGGGCTGCCCAAAGCAAGCCCAAGCTCTCCCACACTCACTTTCATAAGTGGTTTTCCATTTCTACAACTTTGACTACCCTTAACCGAGTCAAATTAGGAAACCCTCTCCCTCACTTTCTAGCCACCTTAGGGGCAGCCCAATCTCATTGGACCATGCCCCTAAACCTTTGTTCCTAACCCAATTTACCCCCCTTAGGTTTGACTCAAATTAATTTGATGAAATACGTTCAATATTTATTTAGTTAATTAAATTTGCACTTGAGTGGAACTAGGCTACTTTAGATGGCTTTGGATCAAGTTCATAAGGCCTTGAGCAACTTTAACCCACTTGTAAGAGAGGGCCATAGTTTTCTCAAGGGTGCGCTACCTCTCTCTTCATTCCTTTCCTAAATATTTTTCACAATCAACCTTATTTTTCTAATTGAAACTTGCTTAATTGACTTCCTTGACCCTTCTTAGCCATTGACCAAGCCATGGCTCTCCAAAGTGAGCTGCGAACCATGGATAACCCTTAGGCTACCCTTAGTAATGGGCTATACATTGAGCCCATGTTGCCACCCCCTCTCTTACATTGCTAGAATTTCCCTTTAGTTACCCTCAAATCCCTCTTGACCTAACTTCCTTTTTCTACTTCGATTGACTTGGGAGTTGCATTTAGTCTTACTTTAGGACCACATTCATCATAAATATCATGCACAAGAGCTGATAATTTAGTCTTAGCACTGCCACCTCACTTGTAAATGCACAATTTTTATTTTTCACATTTAGTTGCATAATCCTAGAAAACCATGACCATTGGCCAAGAAAAAAACCTAAAAATTACTCTTATTTAGCTTGTGTGCTGCCCTTCTCCCCTAAAAGATAGGTTCATCTTATTTCTTTCCTCATTTGCATGATTTGCATTAAATGCAAACCAACTTTGCATGCATGCAAACTACCCTTGTTGGCCTTTCTTGTGCCTCTATCTCCCTCACCTTTGGATTGGTTTTCCTTTTTCATCACCACCTTTGGATCAACTTACCATGCCTTGATTACATCTAGGTTGTACATATTAAGCAATCTTAGCCCTCTATTTTGCTTGCCACACAAGCTTTAGGAAATTTGGGAGCATTGCCCAAAATAAGAGCAAGTTGTGGCTATAGATCTCAAATTAATCCAACTACTCTTGCTCGCTCACTTCTTGTATACATAGGGTCACCACCCTTCCTCAACTCTCTCACTCACATCACAAAACCATTTGAATCCTACACTCAAGGAATTTGGCATCCTCTTCTTCCTTGGCTTTTCTCTTGTTCTTTTGCATAACAATAAGGACTACCCATGTCTCTTTAGCTCTAAGCCATGGGAAGCTTTTCAAGCCAAGTTTTTCCCCTTTTTCTTATCGTTCTAATGATTTCTTCTTGTGGGATTCCTAGGCTAGCTAAGAACATCATTATTTTAATTTCTTGTTTGCATACTAAATTTTTGCACTTTGTATAATGAATTTTGTACTTTTCATGATCACGTTCTTCTTCCAATCCTCTTCTTTTTCACCTTTTGATTTGTTCCTAACAGATCCACCTGAAACCCCCTTTGCATGTTTATAGCTTATTAATGTACACTTTAGTCATGATTTGTTCATATATATATTTGTCCATGTTTTGAATTTTTGGCTAGCCTGTTCTTAGGAATTGGTCTCCATGATTGATTATCACATATGTGTGCTTTGATTCTCATTATGTTAGGTTATAACATGTTTAAATGTTTTCATTGCACTTTAGCAAATTAGGATTCCTTTCAGTAATGCTAGAGTTGCCACCTTTGCACACTTGTTTTGAACATAGTTTTCAGCCTTCCTAGGTCTAGCCTAAGCCAAACCCTAACCAAAAAAATTTTTGAAGCTTTATTCTTTAAATCAAAGCTTTTGTACAAAAAGCAACAATAAGGCTTGCAATTTTTTCCTTTAGGCCAAAGCTAAATTTTGCTCCTCTTTGCATGCCTAATATCCACTCCTTCTAGTATGAACCAAACTTCAACTCTTTCACTTTAGGCCTTGCCAAAGTAAACTTGAATCTTTCATTCAAATTTCCTTCTTTTCAATAGTCTTCATCTTTTCAAGTTAGGTTAAGTCTTAAACCTTTCAACTATAAAATTTTCATCTTTTTTCAATTATTTGCCTCTTTGAAAGTTTTCTATTTAAAACTTGTTTTGATCTTTAGTCAACCTAATGGTTTTTAAATCAATGTATTTGTGAAAGCTTAACCCTTTAATTTTGTCCCTAATCAAGTTAGATCAAACAAATTAGGTAACTTAGCTTGATTTTTGAACTAAGAGTCCCAATTTTTGTGCATTAAAGTTCTACATATCTTCTATGCATGAAATCCAAAATCTTGTGCTTTATAAAAGCTTTCTTGTCATAAGTTAAGACTTTGTTGTGCTTAGGCAAACAAGGATTCTTCAATATGGCAACCCTAGTCAAGCTGGGTAAGTCAACCTTAATTGAATTCCTTAATTAAAACCCTAATCGAGTAAGGTGATTGATAATAAGAAAGAAATCTTTAAGTGAAATTCCTAATTAAAAGATCTGGTCAAGCTAGGCAAATAATTAGGATCCTTAGTTAAGATACTTGCATAATTGAATTCCCAAATTAATATCAATCAAGTTAAGAATAAATTAGGAATCAAATCAAGTCATTAAATTGGATCCCCCTAATTAAAACTTAGACAAGCTATGCCAAAATTTAGGGTTTGCCTTAGTGAAGGTCAAATTACCTCTTAATTAAGGTAGGCACATTAGAACTTTAATTCTTAGAATTAGTGCTTTATTGTTTGATTAGTGAATACTTCTAGGGTTTAAACTTAAAAAATAAAACCCTTCTTAATTAACTTCAAGAATATTTCAAGAATGTAAACTTAGGTTAATTTCTCAAATAATTGAACCTAAGATTAGTAAATTCTCTCAAAGATAACATAAACCTAGGGTTCCTCATAATAAACCACATACCTACACCAAATATCTCAAGGGTATAAGGGTATCTACAAAGTCAAACTTAGGGTTCATTGTGAGCTTTCTTTCTCTATGTATGCAACATGTTTATTGTTTTTAGCTTTCCATGTAAATTGTGGAGATGCCAAGACACCAGGTAAGCTCTCTTGCTTCTAGTAAATGCTTGTTAATACTTTCCTTATAACCTATGGAGACGCAAAAACTCCAAGTACTCTTTCTAGCTTATAGTGTAATTTCTATGTGTTTATTTTATACCTCTTTTTGCATGTGATTGTGATAATTAGGTTAAAGACCAAATAACCTTAGATTCCCCTTCAATTAATTAATTAAGGAGCATAAAAGCCCTGGTTAATTAAAAATAAATCTTACTAAACATCTCAAGGATCTAAACTAGGGTTTAATTTCAACTGATAATCAACTTAGGGATTAAAAGGAATTTGTTAATTAGGGTTTTAAGAACCTTAGAATTAGCTAGCCTTCCATAACTTCAAGTCTAAGGATCAAGTCCTTAGGACCCATGATAGTCAAAGAATTAACCCAATTCAATCAAGGAGACTAATTCCTTTCAACATTGCGACATGGAGCAGTAACTAAAAAATAATTAAAAATGTTTGGAAATATAGGGTTTAAGACAATGTGTGAATTTGCAATTTGAAGAGTTGTCAGCAATCTAATTTAAATGGTGAGATTGAACAAAGAAAAAAAGGTTTACATCACAACAATTGGGTTTGGGGGTTAATTACATGTAAGGAAGGTGTTAGCACCTTTACAAGTGCTCTTTTGGTACCATATTGGAGTTTTGTTACTTTTTGGTTTCAAAACAGTACTTTGGTTTTGCCATAACAAATTTATTTTTGTTTTTTTTAATTTTCATTATGTCTTACTATAGGTTTTGCTTGTAATCAAGCATGATACATGATTAATACCACTAGTGAGCGGTATGTAGCCATTAATGTGGAATGGGAAAATTTTATGCCTAGTTCTTCTAGGACTTGCATTGAAACTGGCAACCAAGCTTGACTAGGGCTTTTGGATTTAGTTTGACTATGGTTTGACCAACTAGATTGGGGTTAAGAAGGTACCTAGTTTAACTATGTTTACCCTAACTGGATTAAGGTTTAAAAAGGTACCTACCTTAACTAGGGTTTTCAAGGTTATTTTTTTATTTAAGGGATTTCTCGAAAATTGAATTCATGTTAGTCATGTCATTAGGACTTTGCTGATTTCTCCAACATAATCCATTATGTGAGTACCCTCAAGGTAGTTAGCAATGATCACTCTCACTAACTGTACCCATGACCCTTGTCAAGAATAATTAAGGTTAAGATGGTAGTAAATGAATTTAGTGCTTTTAGGGGCATTAATTTATAATGGTCACATTAGAGGGGTTCTACCAATTTCTCCAACATCACCCATTACATAATCATCAATGCAATGGTCAATAGCAGTCACTTTCACCAACTGCACTCACTATTGTCCTTGGGGAGAATCGAGTTTTGAAAAGGGTAGGCTTGATTCTCTAAAAAGGGGCATTGGATTCCAAGGTAAGGATGCTAACCATGTTAAGTGAGCTATGCTGATTTGACCAACACAAGTCATAACATAATTCGCTCAAGATAGTTAGTTGCAGTTGTTCTTGCCAACCACACCAACTACTATCATTAAAAAAATAGAGATTAGAAATTGTTTTGGGCAAAAGATTGAGAATAGTGGGGAATGGTTAATTGTAAAATTTGTATCCCTTTCCTTGGATTTAAAACCTTGTGAATTAAAAACATCTGTACCCAAAAGATTTCACTTCCAAAAAATTTTTGTTAAGATTCAAAAATGCTCACTTGCCATATGATAGACCAAAAGAATATGCATTTATAGTAATTTACATATGAGTAATGCACTCCAATTTAATTCAAAACAATACAATTTTTGAACTTCTTCACCAAGACCACACCTTTGGGTGCAGTAATAGGGGAATTTAGTCAGGACCCTTATGCCAATGGGCCTTTGAACACCAAGAAGTGTCTCACTCCCTTTTCCTCTCTCTCTCTCTCTCTCTCTTTTCCTTTTGACATCTTCAAGCCTACTATTACCATGAATCAAAAGCAAAGGGGACATTCATCATGCACACAGAATAAAATACAAATGAGACAAAGGGAAGCAAATGGCATTCTATGGAAGCACTCAGGGTTATGTCAACATGTTCCTACAAATGAACTTCAAAGTTGTAAAGGCTAGAGAAGCATACGTAGTTGTTGTCCTATTTGGTTCTCTACTATCTAGTATAGTGTGAGTGTTAAGTCTTTCTATCTTAAGAGCTCAGTATTTTGTTTCCCCCACCCCTAAAACCAAATAGAAGGGAGACTCTGAACTTTTATAGAACTTTAACCACTCCCTTCCTTCATCAAAAAAACTCTCTCTTCTCCTCAATTCTCTCATATTGACACTTTTAAATCACATTGAAAAAGGTCCCACCCCATTGTAATGCTAATAGTGCAGTCAAAGCAACAGTGCAACAAGTTGATCAGTGGCCGACTTTTCTTTCCCAACTTTTATATTTTTGATTTATTAATTTTTTTGCTATTTTTTAATTTTAATTAAAAATTTAATTTAAGATTATTATTAAAATTATAATTAAAATAATTTATTAATTTTAGGACCCAATGATATCCTCGAAGTTGTCTACCTAAATCAAATTAAGCTTCAAAAATTCCATAGTTTGGTAGAAAATTTTTTGAATTTAATTATAGGTTCAATTTCTTTTTTGAGATCTAAAAAAAATTAAATGTCTATAATATCTAGGCGTGGTACCATGGGTTCTCACAGGCCTCTTAGGAGTGCTAATACCTTCTTTTAGTGTAATTAACCTTAAGCATAGATCTTTATTTTCACAGACCAATCCTTTGCCATAACTTATTTAGGTGGTTGATCACACCAACAAAATTAGATCTGTTGTAGCTCCAATCTCTTTAGGATTCAAGATTAACCCTTTCAAGCTCCATTAGGTATTTGTTGCCCCAATGGTTGCAACATCCCCCTGATAAATGCATATCATGCAACCCATTTGACATCGTATAGCTTGATAGTGTTATTATGTTGAACTATGTTTGAGGGCAATTAGTTGACTTTCTTTTTAGTAGTCATATCAATTTGTTAGGTGGAAAACAATTAAGGTTGTTAAGATATCATCAAGTTAGTTGAAGCCATTATGACAGCAAAGCCATTTAAGGCTCTACTATGTGTTTTTGAATTACTTAGGCTATTGTCTATAAATTTGATCCAAAATGTAATTACTAAATCAATACCAAAGTCAAAAGAAATTTCACCCTTGCAATTCCTTGTTTAAATTTTCTTTAGTTTCAACTTTACTGACATTGTTTCAAAGCATGAACACAAATTTTAAAATAGATGGCACTAGCCCTGAACTAATAACCATTGAAAGAAACTCACCTATTATAGTAGTGAACCTAAGAATGCAAAGTGTCACCATTAAACTAGAGGATAGCAATTTCCTTCTCTACAAACAATAGATGGTAACAACCCTACATAAACATGGCCTCAAAGGCTATGCTAATGGTGCATAATCTATTCCATGAAGAACCTCATAAGATTTTCATATTTATGATAGGCAAGATCAGCTATTGATGTCATGGGTTTTGTCATCAATGGCATTCTTCTTAATTTAGTTGGTTAAAATACTACAAGTAAATTATTAGAAGCAATTAAAGAATATTTCGCAAGTCAAACCATAACAAAGGTTTTGTGATACAAAAGATAAATCCAAAATTCCAATAAAGATAGCTTGAGTATGAAAGATTATCTCAATAAGATTAGATCCCTATGGGATACTCTCCAATCATGTGGATGCATGATCACCAAAATTGACCTTATTCACATAACTCTGCTTAGTCTTAGATAAAAAATAATCCCATTCTAGCTACTATCACTACACAAAAGAACTATCATCATGGAAAGCAAAATCAACATATTAGTTTATAGCTGAGTCAAGTATCATTCAAAGTTTGTTGATAGCAAAATCCTTAATGCTTACAAATCTTGAAGTACAACAAAGGAAGAATTAGTATGTTATAGAACACTTAGGACCTTAGTTCTATGGGGGTTAAGGAAATGGATTTCACTTCAGAGGTAGAGCAAGAGGAAGAAATCAAGCTAAAAATTCAAAGCTCAAATGCCAACTATGTGAGAGAATAGGATACACTGTACACATATGTTAATGAAGGTTTGTTGTTTTATATAACCCTAAACTAGGAAGTTAGATGCTAAATGGGTGTCAAACAACAACCACAAGATTAATGCAAATGTAACCACAATAACCTTGACCAAAAGATGGCTATAATCTAAGATTGCAAATAATGAAATCGGATAAAGCTTGTTGGTTTACTAACTTGGGAGCAAAAAATCCACATTCCAAATAGTCTTAGCAACATAAACATTGAATTCCATGCTAACTACTATATTGTGAAGGACTTCTTAACCGTGGCAATACTTCTCAAGGGCACTGTGGATAAAGGGCTATACAAGTTCAAAATCTCCATAGCAACATCATTCTCCAACTATTAGTAACTAGAAGCTCTTCTTTCCAATTTATCTAATATACCAAAGGATTAAGCGCTTGCTACTAAAATATCTCTATGAAAAACCTCCTTACTGATTCTACTACTCTTACATAGATTTTAAACTTGCACCAAATTGATTGGTTAACCAAGAACCTCACTCCTATTCGATTTAAGTCCCTTACTAGATCTTATATGCATTAAAATTGGTGCAAACCAGTAAAAGTCATAAATCCTAGCAAGAATTGCTAAAAGTCCACCAATAAAATTTGGTTTGAACTGGATTGGTTTTTTAACTAGTTTGATTAAAAAAGAAAAAATGTATGAAGAGATAGATTAGGAAGCATGTTCAGAACCCTGACTAGAGAAGATAACCCCAATAGGCCTTCATTATGCTCTACACTCTGAGGAGAGAAAGTTTTCAAATGAAAATAAGATTCATGACCTAAACACTCTCATTATGCTATGTTCACTCACTACCAAAATAAAATTCCCATTTTTGGTGGCAAATTTTTAATGGATATATCAACAATCGGCTGGTGAAATTGATTTCCATAAGATTTTCTAGCAAATTTAATCAATTGGTAAATGTGTCATCAGTAATATTTTATAATCACAATCAACGTTTGTCGATAATATTATTAATGGATTGCTATTGGTAAAATTTAAAAAAGCAAACAAAAATTTGATTAAATTTCTAGTAATGATTACACTTTTACTAAAAAGGATAGTTAATTTTACTAGAGAATATATCCCTGAGTAAAAATAAAGAAAATATATATTTATTGACAAATTTATGAATTTTACTAGTGGACGTAACCTCCTATAAAATGAATAAAATCCAAGTACAAAAGATAGTTTGAATTTAACTAGTAGATACATCCCTTGGTAAAAATATAAAAATTTTAATTATCGAGGGATTAAGGCAACCAAAAATTACTCTATAATAAATTTTTGATAGATATAGATTTGCCAAAAAAATTATAATTACATGTCCATTGGCATCCAACATATCTGCATACATGCTACTTTCATACCATAAATGCACTCTTGTTGCTCTTGAGATAATTGCAATTTTGGGGCAATTATCTCATGATTAACAGGAACACACTCACATTATGAAAATATTCAACACTCCCATATGTAAGGTTGTATTCAACTTATAAATTAGAAAAGAGATGGTCATAAAATTATGGCCATTTAATGGAGACTTATAGAATTTTATATTTGTTTCAAATCTAACCAAAATCCTAATTAAAAATTATAGCATAAATCATAATTATGTTATAGTTATCCCAAAATTAATCTAACTTTTATGAAAATTTTGACATATTCTCCCCTTACCAATGGAGATCCCCTCTCAAAAAATACATTAAAATTCAAATCTAGATAGATCCATAACACTCAAATAAGACAATCCCAATTGCCAGCAACCATAACATGTGAATTCAATTAACAATAATATCAAAATTCAAGCAAGTCACCTACCCTACTGCCAGTAAGAAAGTCACTTACCCTATGGCCAACAACCAAAGCATCAAAATTCAATCATAACAATTAACATCTTCTAGCCTAATCCAAATACATGATATGATTTCCAAATTAGAGAAAGTGAACCTTCGTAGCAACAAGAGAGATGGAGACCCAATCAACCACCAAGGCAAACTAAAAATAGAAAGAAAAAAAGCATAGTAGGATGGAGAATTGAAAATATAAAACTCAATCAATTCATTACAAATAGCAAGAAAGAGGAAGATAGAAGGAGAAGGCCAGACAACATCATTAGAGGAAGCTAGAATTCACTAGAGATCACTAGACGAGGATGAAAATGTGAGGGAGTGAGGAGGGGAGAGAACGGTGCCAGTGAGAGTGAGGGAGAGTCCACAAGATTCCCTTAGAAAGTGATTTTACCCATGGTTCAAAGCCATTAGTAAAATTTAAAACTTTGAAAATTTTTATTTGGGGCAAATAGTGACAAGTAAAAAATTTTGGCACCTTTTTTGTAGCTAATTGGAGACATATCAATTTTTATCAATGGCTAAGAAATGCTAATAAATAAATTAGCACCTATTAGCTACCCCAATGCATGGTAGCTGTCCATTTTGACTTTTTTTACCAGTGGCCTTAACCAGTAGTAAAATAAATTGGGATCCATTGGCTGCCTTGATGCTTGGTAGCCAACCATTTTGACTTTTTTACCCACTATTTTAGTCACTGATAAAATAAATTAGCATCCATTAGTTGTCCTAATGCATGGCAGGTAACCATGTATGGTTTACATTTTACCCATGGCTTTATAATTAACTACCTTAATGATATCAAATCAATGTCAATTTTTATTTTACTGGTGGCAATAACCTTTTGTAGATTTTGCTTCAAAACTTGCAACCAAATGCCTCTAATTGTGTTTTATAGGTGACATAGATTATTGATGAATGTGAGTTACAACCCTTATCTACACCTTCAAAATGGCTGAAAATAGAGTTGAAACAAAATGTAAGGAGTTTATAAAACAAGACAAAAACTAAGTAAAAACTAACCTCAACTTGCAAAATTGTAGTAAGGATTAGTGGAATTCACTATATGAGCCTGAAAATGACTAGAGTTGGGTTGTAATGTCACTTGAAAGTGAGAGCGGAAGAGGAGAAGAGAGAAAAGAAGGAGGAAGGGAAGAGAAGAAGAGGAGAGCATGGTAGGGGTTGAGCCAAACTCTCCCCTTCTAAAACCACATTAGTAATGGATGGAATCCATCATTTAAGTTATTAAAACTCTAGCATTTTTATTTTTAGAATTTTTTTTCATGGCATTTTCCTCTGGAAATAGTCAAAAAATTTAAATTAGCTATTTAATTATTGAAAAACGAAAATTTTTAACTAAAGCTATTTGTTGCTAATTCTCATACAAATATTCTTTGCTACAAAAAGCAATTTTTTTTTAAATTGAAATTACCAATGGACAGTTGTTCCTTGGTAAGTCTTGTTTAATTAAAAAGTTGTTTCTTCAAAAATTAGGCCATTACTTTAAGTTTTTTGAATTTTTCACTATTAATGATGGAAAGTTTCTTTGGTAATTTTATTGATGGAAATTCCATCTTAAAATCCGATGGCCACTACTTCCCACCCTTTCGTAGGAAACATTTGACAAAAATTTTATTGACTTTTACCAACAAATTTATTTTTAAATTTTTTCAGTAGCCAATTCCTCAGTAAAACTAAAATTTAATAATGTATTTTGATCTACTAATAATTCAAAAAATTCTTGCAATGAGTGCACATACAATTATTTATAGATAAAAGAATTGAAAAAACAAAATGATAGAGGGAACATATTTGCACATGAAGGGACCTTCACATGCAAGTATCAACACTCTAGGTATAATATGCCCACTTGAAAAAACCCCCCAAACTCCACAAAAACAAAAAGTAAAAAGGTTTGGGTCAACTTGGATCCATGGGTTAGACAATGTAGAATATATTTAAACATCATTTTAATTGAATGGGTTTGGTTATGAATTTAAAACAACCTGAATGACACTTCTCCTTACTCAAAAAGGCCAACAACGAGCAATAATACATGGCTATATGTGTAGGTCAACTACAGACTTTGGAGTCTAGCCATAATACCTATTACCTAGCTATCTAATTTTTAACCTTTTTCTTACCATCATGAAGTGGTCTCAGAACTTAGCTTCTTAAGAATCCAAATCATATGTTTCATTAATTATCTTGGTATATGAACTAGTATGAAACAATAAAAATGCTGAGTATTAAAATTACCAACAGAAAAATAATAAAGTTTAAATAATAAAAACTAGTATTCTTTAATCAATACGAATCAATTAACACATTTCAATAAAGCTTGTAAAATTTTTGAGACTAATAGATAGCCCACTTAATTACTCTAATTCACTTTTTCATTGCTTAGTTTTCACAAAATTAGGAAAATAAAGGAAAAGATAGATGCATATGCTATCTTCACACGCAAAAATAAATTTTGAGAGGAGAGAGAAGGGGAGAAGTGAATGTGTGAAAGAGGGTATACAAAATTTATTTGTAAAAATATTAGTACTCAAAACAAGAATTTGTAAGTCAACTCTCTCTTTACATGTTCCATTAAATTGTCATTCACCTCCTCCCATACTATTAACTTCTCGATCAAACACAATACTTTTGCTTCCCACATCACTGCAAGTGTGAACTATCCTAGAATTGGATCCCCTAACTTCCTCATTTTTTAACTTTGGTGACTTTCTCTTGATCTTTCTATTTTGGAAAAATATCTAAGTTGTGGGTTCCACTTTTTTCTCTCACTAACCTTTTCTTTATCTTAATTTTGCCTCTATTTCTTATTTAAATTGCCTTAACTTCATATTTCTGAAGCTAGGAGATTCCAATTTGAACTGTCTCATATCATCAACAAAAAAGTAGAGGAATAAACCAACTTGTGTTTTATTTCTCACATTTTCCTTCAATTTGAAGTAGTTTATCAAAATAGGGTATTATATAGGACTTAAAATTAGTGGACAGTGGAGCCAAGAAAGTGAAGCCCTTCTGTAGATTCTTGATTCTTTTGGCTTTGTTAGTTCACAAAATCTTCATGCACTAGTTAAGAACAAATTTTGTTCCAAAAGACCTTCAAATCAATCTTGAGATTTAATATTTCCTGGTTCCAAAAAGCAAGGTCAAACTATTCAAATAGCTAGATGAGCAAAATACAACTTCCACCTAAGAATTTAAGTGGGGCATCAAACAACACCCTAATAAAGATTACATTGTGGTTTCTATAGATTTGGAAGTTGATGTAGTAAGATTAACCTCAACATCTATAGCTGTCCATAATAAACAAAGGAAGATTTGATAGCTTAGCCTCTCTTTCACTGCATCTTCATTGGATCTCAACTAAAGGAACCCATCCTCTTACCTCATGGAGCCTACTATCACAAGCAGAGACCCCTCATCTCCATAGAAATTGCACTCCTAATCATTCTTGTTTCACAAATTTAAAACAAAACTAATTGTGGGAAGCCTAGTTAGCTTTGAGGGGGGATGAAGACAAGATAGAAGACAATACCTTAGGTTTGTAGGGGAAGACATAATAGAAGACAAGATAAGTGCAAAGTTGTTAAAGTAAACAAGATGCCATTAATTCAACTAAAGCTATTGTAATAGAAAACTTATCAAAGGCTTTGTCATGTGCCCTCTAATTACTTAGGTTGTTGTCTATAAATTTGATCCAAAATGTAATTGTTTAACTAGGGATGTCAATTTTCCTTGGTTGAGCATGGATCTATGAAGAATCCCCAATGTCAGTTGGGGGATTAGAGAAATTTCTCCCCATAAGGAAGAGAAAGGGAGAAAATTCTCCCAATCATAGTTTCAAGGATGGGGTGAGGGATCTCATTCCCCATCCCAAGGTTACCCTAAAATAGAAATTTATCATACTAACCTTGCATGATAGTTAAATAATTGACTAAAACCTTATTTTACTCCTTCATAGATCAGGATTTTCTATTTTAATTCCCACACTCTTAAAAGTTTCTAATTAGGTTCTCCATAAATTCAAATAGCTATTAATCAAATTAGTGAACCGTTAATGGTGTTAAGTGATGTGTTGACTTGGCATGTTATCACTAATGTGGCACGTGACTTGGCTAGCATGTCAATGAGGTTACCACATCAACATTATCACATGGCAGCCACATGGAGCATGTTCAGTAATTATGATCAAAATGGTTTTGTTTTGAGTGAAACCTAACACCATCTATAAGGAATAAAAAAGAAGTAACCCCATCTGTGAGAGACCAAAATAAAAGTAACCTCATATGTAAGATACCAAAATAGAAGTAATCCTATATATAAGGGACAAAAATAGTAGTAACCCTATCTATAAGAGACCAAAGTAGAAGTAAACCTAAAATCTTAAATTCTAAACCATAAACATTAAACCTTTAAATTTCAAAATCCTTAACACTTCACCTTAAACTATGAAACCCTAAACCCCAAATCTTAAATTCTAAGATCCTAAACCTCACACCCTAAATTATAAAACCCAAAATCCTAAACCTTAAATTACAAATCCCTAACGTTGAATCCTAAACTATAAAATCCCAACTAAAATTCTAAATTCTAAAATCAAATCTTAAATCATAAATCTGAAAAGCCCTAAACTCGTAACCTTGAACTCCAAAACTTAAGTTGTGAAACTTTAAACCCTAAGTTGTGATACCCTACATTCCAAATCCCAAACGACAAAAACCAAAATTCAAAATTCTAAATTGCAAAACCTTAATCCCAAATCTTAAATTGCAAAATCCTAATACCAAACTCTAAATTGCAAAATTACAAACCTTAAACCCTAAACTAAATATCCTAAACCCTAAATTCTGAAATCTCAAACCTTAAACCTTAAATTATGAAACACTAATCCCCATATGCAAAACCCAAACTCTAAACATGGTGGGTGATAGTCAAAAATGAGATTTAGGTTTTCACAGCTTTGAGTTTGGAATTTGGATTTTTACAATTTAGGGGGTGTAATTTGGGGTTTCACAATTTAAAATTTATGATTTAGGGTTTGAGGCTTAGGGTTTTGAAATTTAAGGTTTGGAATTTAGGATTTTGTAATTAGGGTTTCATGATTAAGAGTTTGAGGTTTAAAATTTCACAATTTAAGGTTTGAGGTTTTATAATTTAGGGTTTGGGATCTCATGATTTAGAAGATAGGGTTTGGAGTTTCATGTTTAAGATTTAGGGTTTGGGATTTTGCAATTTATGCTTAGGTTCAGGGTTTCACAATTTAAGGTTTGGGATTTGGTGGTTCAAGGTTTAGGGTTAGGGGCTTCATAAGTTAGTGTTTGAGGTGTAAGTTTCTCAATTTGCGATTCTCTTATAATTTGTTTTTATGCTAAGAAAGAAATATCTATTTTGGTCCTTCACAAATAGAGTTACTTTTATTTTGGTCCCATAAATGCGATTATTTCTATTTTAGTCCTTCACAGATAAGGTTACCTCTACTTTGTTTACTCACAAATGAGGTTGCCATGTGGCTGGCATGTCATAGTGCCAATGTTGTAACTTCATTTACATGTTAGCCAAGTCAACATGGCATGTCAACAATAATGTGCCACATTAGCACATCACTTAACATCATTAACGATTCATTAATGGAGGGACTTGATTGACTGCTATTTGAATTTGTGGAGGACTTGAATAAAAACTTTTGAGAGTGAGGGACCAAACTAGAAGAAGTTCCATATGTGAGAGACCAAAATAGGATTTTAGTCTAAATAATATATAATATAAAGGGTAAAGTAGTAATGACATATATAATTAATAAACAAATAAACAAGAAAATCTTAATTTATTCATATTGAAAAGATTAATAAAAATTTAAAATTTTGGATCCCTAGAGGTACCCACTTCACCATGGGAATTAAGGATTTGAGCAAATTTTTCTCACCCTTCAAGTTTAAGGCAGAAGTAGGGGAAAATTTTTCCCTTGAAGTCAGGGAGTGGGGGGTGCCATTCATATGTTAAACTAATGTGAACATCAAAGACAGTTCACTCTTGTAATTCTTGTTTTTGTTTGCTTTAGTTTTGAACTTTATTGACATTTCTAAACCAAATTAGAAGTTCCTATATCTAATCATAATTCATGAGGTGAATTGTGAACATGAAGTCAAACTCCTTGTCATTCATCTTCGTATTTTCATTTCTATTCTTAGTCTAGTTACATTCTTATTGAGAGGGGAGCAGAATGGTGTACATGGCCTATTTGAAAAGTTTTTAAAATAGAATTTTCACTTTTTATTCTTATAAGCAATGGTGACACCCAAAAAGAATCTAACTTAGACTAAACTATAAATAAACTAAAACAAATTATAATTATACACAATTTTATGTGAACAATTCAAAAACATCATATAACTACTAACAAAATTAACTATGGTAAAATCCTAATTGATCCCCATGTACCTCCACTTCTGCTTATAAGGGTTTTGGAAGAGAGTAGTTTATAGGGCAAGTTATAGTATCTAATTCAAGTGTAAGAGTCATTTTCACTTAAGTGTTGCTACATACTAGAATGTGTTTTAAATAAATTAAGTTTTCCAATGGGAGGATTGAACATATGTTTGCCTGTAAACTCAAGTGGCATTTGGGTTTACTCTAAAGAACTTTTCATCAGGTCTTTCTTTTAAAAGAATTTACTCATAGAAATAGTATAGTGATACTATTTATCTACCTTGAGCCATCAAAGGCAGCAACTAAGCAGAATCCTAGGAATTACAACCAAAAAGAAAAAAAGAGAGAGAGAACCCTAGGTTGCATATATGCATTTTTTTTGGTTGAAATTGTTTTTTTATGGTTGAAATTGCATATATGCTTTTAGTTGATTTTATGTAAAGCGAAAAGCTAAGTGAAAAAGGTGTGTACAGTGCACTATTGTTAACTAGGCACTATAATTTAGCCTATGTAATTCACTTTAATACGATGACCTCTTATATAAATAGTAACGCTCATGTGTAAAATGCTAAGAATTCTTTCCTTCAACTGTTAGACAAAAAGTAAAATGAGTTTAGCTCAAACCCAAAGGCAAAGCAGCTTTTAACAATTGAATAATATTAACTTAAATTTAAATTTATAGTTATTTTTCTATTTGTCTATTTGTCTATCTATAAAACCACAAAAGTAAAAAAAAAAAAAAAACTTTATCTTTAATATTATTCCTAAAATTTATTCAACAAAGTAATTTTTAGTTATACAAGTAAATTACCTTAGATAGAAAGTAAAATGTATTGTTTAGCTCATTTGAAAGCAAAAGACTATGCATAATATTAATTTAAATCTATATTTATTTATCTTTTTATTTACAGAAGTCAGCCAGTAACTATTTCTAATTATATTTCACCATAGTAACTTCTAGTGGCAGATGGAAATTATCTTAATATTTATTTATTTTTATCTCAACTATATTAACATTTATTGTATTATTTATTAACTTTCATTCTCTTCTTAATTTTCTAAATGCTTTTATTTCATTTTTAACAGTAGTATTTATCAATCAAATTTTAATGAAAATATAAAATTATTTTAATTTATCAAACAATGTCTTTATAGTTATATTACTACATAATCAATATTATTACACACTGAATACAATTTATGTTTCTAAATAAGTTATACAAAAATATTAATTTCTCATTTTCAAAAAATGCCATGTTTGTTCCCTATTACATTTACTATTAACCCTCATTAAATTGTTGAAACTATTGTCATCAGGATACAAAAACTTATCTAAGACATTTATTAAAGCAACTCTTCGTGGACTATTTCTGCGACTTTGTCACAATAAAATTCAGCTTTAATAGGAAAACACACTTATATTATATTTGTTTTTTTCAATAGTTTCTTAATAAGAATTAGGTTAACGTGTCTTGTAATCTAAATCATTGAGATTGTTCATGGGTCACACAAAAACTTATCTAAAACATTTATTAAAACAACTCTTTGTGGACTATTTCTGTGGCTTTGTCACAATAAAATTCAGATTTAATAGGAAAACACACTTATATTATATTTGTTTTTTTCAATAATTTCTTAATAAGAATTAGGTTAACATGTCTTGTAATCTAAATCATTGAGATTGTTCATGGGTCACACACAGCAATACATGAGAGAAAGATTACCATTGGAATTCATGGGAAGCCATATAAATTTGTTTGGAGTTTGTGCTAAAAATTATTGTGTTAATTTCATAGTTTAAGATACTTATTGTTAGAGATTAAAATAAAACAATTCCTAGATCTCTAATGAACATCTATAACTTTTGGGATAACTAGTTTCTTGACATGGTATATAGACTTTATGAGAAATTGTTGAAGAGTGGAAACGAAAATCTTGAAAGACATATCTATTTTTCAATTGCCATGCTCCTCTATACATGAAGATTGCATTTGTACACTAACTACATATAACAGCATCTAACCTCCTAGTTATATATATCTCAATTTCCTACTAAACCTTATAATCCTTCTCAATCTTCACTTAATTCCATGTAATAGATTTTTTTTGTTTTTGGTAATCATACTTACATTGATTTTGAGGCATCTTAGACAACCTAACTTTGTATTCATCCATACACATGTTTTCTAATTTATATAACAATACGACACATTTTAATCAACAAAAACAAAAATAAGTATTTTTTCAACAAAGACTTTGCTTAAACACTACCAAAAATTATAATAAAAAAATCACCATTTTTACTACTTGGCCTTTTGATTTGTTGTTGTGGTTGCTAAAACAAAAGGCATTAGTTGATTTCATCCCTTAACATCTTATTTGTATTGTTAAAATAAAAGGTAAATGTGATGTCATAATTTGGTATAGAACATGTAAGATTTGTTTGTTGCACACAGACACACACACACATAACATATATATATATATATATATATATATATATAAAAGATTTGTTTGGGGTATAGAACACATTAGACTTATTTGTGTTGTTGGAGTAATATCTGAGTGTATATATTGAATTTTTTTTTAGATAATGGAAATTCTAGATTGCCATATATAGATGTATAATAGAAATTACTTTGGTCAAGAGGGAAATAGGCTAGAGTTTCTAGATGGATTGGATAGGTTTGTTGGTATGCTTGTCAAATGACATAATATATATTCAAAGGGACTATTTGATGTCTTTGCAGTAAAAGCAAATATGAAGTATTATGGAATCTTGAAAAGGTCAAGTATCATCTATGTGAATATGGATTCAAAACTGAATAATTGTATTAAACAGTCCATGGTGAGCAAGAACCAAAGGTTTTGTGCATTATGCCCCTATGGGTACTTCTACTAGCACTTATGTGAGTTGTAATGATAATTTTAGTCATAATTAATCCATGGTTTTTGGTATTGTTGGGCCCAATATTGGGTTGCACTATTAGAAGAACTTGGAAGAATCTTCAAATCTTGAGGCCCAAAAATTTTTTGATTTATTACATGCTTCTGAACAACCATTGTGGCATGGATGTAAAGATTACATGGAATTGTTAGTGTCACTAGAATGTTGAGCATAAAGTCTAATTTAACTACAATCAATATGACTTTAATATAAATGAGGGACATTTCTTAGGGAATGCTCTCCTCAACCTAAATTGGTGCATGTTGAATTTTGTTATGCTAGGAAGCTGGTATCTAAATTGGCTTTGAAATTTAAAAAAAAAAAAAAATTGATTGTTGTCTTCATGATTGCATGTTCTTCTATAAAAATGATGCATATGAGAGAGAATGCAAGTTTTGTAGCTCTTCAAGATATAAGCCAAGGTGAAGAGATAGAGGGAAATAAGTACCTAAGAAAAGAATGCATTATTTGCCTTTAATTCTTAGGTTCCAAACCCTTTATGCATCTATGAGTTTTGTGCTGCACATGAGATGGCATTATACAAATAGATAGGTGGAAGGTTTGTTGTGCTACCCATTAGATATAGAAGCATGGAAACACTTTGATAGGATTTATCTTGACTTTGCTTGTAATCCCCAAAATGGCTATGTGTGGTGATGGATTCACTCTATATAGCCAATTAGAGAGGCCCTACTCTATTGCTATTAATTGTGACTTCATACAATCTTCCTCTAAAGCCTTGCATGATTGCCCATACATGTTCTTGACACATCTTGTTCCTAGCAAAAATAACCCTAAGTCCAAGATTAATGTATACTTCTAGCCACTAATAGGTGAGTTAAAACAATGGTGATAGTTGGGTGTTTTGACTTATGATATATCCACAAAAAAGAAACCATGATGTAAACAGTGTTAATGTGGACCATCAATGATTTTTCCACATATCAAATGTCAACATCACGATGCAAAGTGCATGACTAAAAAAATGTAAAAAAAATGAGAAAATGTTTTGGAAAGTATGGAAAATTATGGAGTCACCATCAATCTAGAATGAAATGGTGAGATCAGAGACTAAAAAGGTGTTAATGCCACTCAATTTCCTTTTGATACCACACTGATGTTTTCTTACCTTTTGATTTCAAAAATATGCTTCAAATCTTGCTTTTTAGTGGGATGGAAGATTCAAGAAATATAATGAATTTCTTAAAAATCACCTCAATGGGACCTCATCAACCTCTTAGTGAGATATTTAATGTGATTACCCTTTTGACATATGAGAATTTTGTATATTCTAATGATTCTCATAAACCACCATTGAAAATTCAAATTTGGGTTTTGAAAGGGGACAAAGGAGATGGTGATTCCTAATAACCACGTTAATAAAACCCCATCAATCTATTGGTGAGATTCGTGATGCAATTATCCTTAGGATAACTAAGAGATAGTCAAATTTACTAACTATTCTCAATAACCATCACTGGAAAGAATTTGGTAATTTCAAGATTGGGTTGGCAATGGGGTTGAAAAAGATCTTTGGTGAGATCCTTAATGTGACCACCCTTAAGATAACTAGGAGATAGTTGTATTCACTAACTAGTCCCAAGAACTATCATTGGGAAGAATCTTGATTTTAGGATTAATCAAATAATGGGAATGGTGGAGGTGGAGTGATGATTCTTATTAATCACTTTAAAGGGACCATATCAATCTCTTGGTGAGACTCATAGTGTAATTACCCTTAAGATAATTGAGAGGTGGTCATATTTGGTAACTTCTTCAACAACCATTGTCAAAAGTAATTTAGAGAGAGATTTTTAGGATTTGGCTAAAATATTAGAAATTGAGAGAAAGATGGTTGGTTATTGGTCATCACTTTCCTTGAATGAAACAAATTTTCAATTTCAAATGAAAAGGGGAAAAATTGTACTTCTAAAAGAAATAATCAAAATTCCAAGATTACTCACATTCAATATGATAAGATCATCAAACAATAATAAGCACATACAAAAGAATTAAAGAAAGTACCAATGATGCATTCAATGATTTGATTCTAAGCATTATCACCATACTCATTAAAAACTAATTCAAGCCTAATTCAATATTCTAAGTTCTCCTAAAAAACTTTTCAAGAAAAAAATTCACTTCTTGAAAACTCCCTTAAGTAATTTTTTCAGGCCTTGTCCCATCTTTTTATCAAACAACCCAAACCCTTAAAGAAACCAAAAATCTAACTTGGGTCTTGGCCACTTCTTCTTCTTAACACTCTTTCTTCCTTTGTTTAAAAACTAAAATAAAATAGAAAGCAAACCTACATTGGGTCAGTTTGGCCCCAAACTAGCCCTAAACCTCACAGCTAACCTTCTACCCCATTTTTTTAAAACCCTTTAAATATTTTTTTTAAAGAAATGGAGTTAATTTGGTGAATCACATCTATATGGGAACCATTGCACTTGTCTTCACTATGATGTGTATAAGCCAGTGTGACCAAAGACACTAGCCTTGATTTTGGCACTCCATCAAAAATTGAATGGCTAGCTGTGGCTCATACTCCTAAATCAAACTAAGGTGTGGTCTTTTCCATGCCCATGCCTTCCTTCTCACACTAAAATACCAATTGTTAGAATCATTATCCTAGTTTCTTCACACCAAATCCTAAATAGAAACAAAACCCAAACAAGGATAGTTTACAAGGAGTAAGGTGTGTATAGTAAAGGAGCTCATTTCCTATGAAAATAAATGACAAGAATAAAGCATTAGCCCTAAAGCACATCAATCTATAAACTATGCACAAAAGTGGAGCACCAAATAGAAGGGGGATAAAGGAGAATGGAAAAATGTTCATCTAGTACCCATAATCTTCAGTCCACTTGAAGACACTCATACTATTCAACCTCTCTCATTGTTTATGTTTCAAAACAAAAATAGAGTTTATTGACTTTAAATGAATAATAACTATACCCATAAAGCATTGAAAAAGGTAAGGTAGCCTACCTAAACTTGTACCCCAAGCAACCCTTCTAAAAGTGATTCAAGGTTCTCCTTTCCATGCGAGGGGATGGCAATACTAGAAGGATTATGGGACTGAGATGAGTATAACATGACCAAAGATGGCATTAGTGATATTGAGCCTCTATAGTTGTGCTAGGTTTGGATGGAGGAATGGACTATGGCATGGTAGAGGAGTGTCACTCTAAAATGAGCTCCTTGGAGATGATCTCCATAGGTACTTTGTATCGATAGAGCCAATAACAGGAGGAAATGTAGTGATTGTTATGGTGGCACAAACTACATCTTAATGGAGAGGATGAAGGGACCTGACTAATGGATTGCCTCAGCATCTTCTGTGGTGAACTGGTGAAGGCTATGAAGACCCTTCTAGGCAAACATATGAGCATTCTAGGATGAGTGCCTAAACTTTGTGAGGGAGAATTGTGAAGACTCTTTTGTGTAATGTGTGGCTTCCTTTCTAGCCTAGTGGTCCCTTTCTTCTTATAATGTCTTTTTCTATTATATATGCTCTTTTTTGTGAGTGTTTGTGCTATGTGAGGGTGTTTGTTCTCTCCAAGTACCTTTTTTCTTTGTACAAAGGTAGTGCTCTCTTCTTTGTGTGTATGCCATGTATCCATGAGTAACTAGTCGTCCCCTTTGTTAATTGAATGATGCTTCCCTTCTTTACTCCTCTCGTAATAATTTTCATCTTTGTTTTCCCTCAATCTTTCTATTCTTCCACATTGTTACTCTTTTCCAATTTGTTTCCCCAATTTTGCTTTCTTTTCTTCCTTTTATCTTCCATTTTTTGTTGATAAAAATTCCTTTCTTTGGTTTGGGCTCCACTGACCCCTAATCCTCTAATACCCTGCTTTGTTTTAAAAACCCTCTTTGTTTGTCTTTTTTTTTTCAAATTGAAACTTAAATCTTTGTTGGTTGTTTTAAGAAAATAAATGATGCAAAAATGTTTTAAATTCATTTATGGACTTTTTTTGTCATTTGAGGTCTGGAGAAAACAAGGGTCTACATCAAATGTTGTCTAGGTGAAGTATTACAAGTAAATTAGCCTATCCCATTTGCATTGACAAAAGTAAGGCATTCTTTACATTGGCAGTTCTTTCCCCTAACCATTCCTTCAAGCATAACAAGACAACATTCAGGAGCAAAATATTTGAGAGTGACAAGCCTTTGACAAAGTTTATGTGTGAGCAAGTTTGGACAAGGTTAGTGGTTTGCTTAAAATAACAAAGCATGGGTCATTAGGAAGACTTTAAGGAAATGGTGAAAGTCACAACTATATCAACCAAAGCATCTTTTAGGAGTTGCCTTATTGACTTGATTTGGAATAATTTAGACATCATGCACATACATTTTGCCTTTGACAATGTGTTTAATACCATAATAGATGTAAAGGGAAAAAAAATGGCACTAAGAAAGCAAGCTTGGACTTGAAAGAATATTCCAAGCAATGAGACTTAGAGTTGATTGAATTACCCAGTGGCAAGTTCACCAAGCCTAGCTTGCAACAGAGAGGAGCTATATGCAAATGGGTGGAAGAGCTCAAAAAGCTAGATGGTTACACCTTAAACTTGGCCAGATGCATGGACAAGTGGAAGGGAAAGTTCTTTGGCACGAAAAGTCATATTTACTATGTATTTATGGAGTGTTTGTTGCCCATTACATTTGGAGCACTGCTAGAGAATGTGTGGAACCCTCTTATTAAGTTAGTTTTTTCAAGACTTGTGCTCAACTATGTTAAGGGTAGGTGGCATGTTAGCTATACAATTGAACATTCCTGTATACTATACAAGTTTGAAAAGATTTTCACTTCTATCTTCTTTGACTCCATGGAGCATTTATCCATGCACTTGGCTTATAAAGCTAGGGTTGGCAATCTAATTCAATCCCAATTGATGTACCATGTTCCATTTAAGAGGTATATATGTTTATAAATAATGCTTATTTGCTATTTTGATTTTAATTTTATGTTGTTTAAATCAAATGTCTAATGTAGTTTAGTTTTGATTTAAGTAATTAGGATCATTGGTGAAATTAAAAGGACAATAAAGAACAAAGTTCAAGTTGAAGGTTCAATATGTGAGGTTTATGTAACATCAGAGACCTCCCATTTTTGTTCCTACTATTTTAAGGCCCTGTGCAATCTAGAAGAACTTGGGTTAGATAGCATGATGATGGTAGACCAAGCTTGTTAAGGTGAACTCTTTTAATTTTTAATCAACCTAGGCATGCTTCAGGGATAGTCAAGGCAAGATGGCTAAATAGTATACAGTATAAGTCTACAACCCTTGTACATTTAATTGAATTATCACAATGTTTAGTCATATATGAAGTAAGTGTCTTGCATCTACATACTAGCTATATATATTCAAAATTACATGCTTAGGTTCAATGAGATGCATCTAATTTCAACTTGTAAATCTTGTACCCTTTCCCAACAAGTGTTTGGTGTCCTACTCAAGCAATCAAATGGATTGAACCAAGAACATTTTGCATCCTTATTCTAAAGTAATGTAAGTTTGCATATCTGCACATTATATATTCACCGAATACAATATAACATGTTGACTACAATTTCTATTTACAAGCTAGTTAGATACATAATTAAGAGTTGCACATGTTGACTACAATTGCTAATTACAAGTTGCTTGTATACATAATTAAGAGCTTGGGTGTAGAGTCCAAGCATTGTGACTTACCTTTTTACTGAAGTGTGTGGTGCAAGTATATGTGTGTGTAAGAAACAAGACACTGACTCACAACCTACAAAACAAACAAACAATCAATTCATAGATACGCAAATATTATTATAGGAAATAAGTTTTCTAAGCCTAATCCAAGATGATAATCATAGATAAAAAGTCACCACACAAGTGCAAATGAACTAGACATTGCAACAATGCACAGAAATGGAATAGAAAGCCACAAACACTAACTTGCATGGCCTGACCCTAAAACATCACTCACAGAGCTATGGACATTACGATGCAAAGCAATAACTTAAAAAAAAGGGAAAAAGGGGTAAAAACTGGTTTAAGGAAAGAGTTTTGGAAAAATATGAAAATTTTGGATTTTCCACCACTATAAATTTGAAATGGTGAGATGGACACTGAGAAGTATGGTCTACATTATTAAAAAATTGGTTCGAGGTTGGTTACAAGTTGGGAAGGTACTAACACCCTATAGTTGCCTTTCGGTATCACATTGGTGTTGTATTACTTTCTTTAATTTCAAAAATGTACTTTTATCATAGAAAACTATTTTTTTGCTTTTATTTTTATTTGTCCCACTATTGGCTTTGCACAAGATCAAGGGTAATTCAAAATTAACACTATTAGTGAGTAGCATTTAGAGCTATCATTGTAGAAAGGGAGATTTGTTAATGCCTCGGTTGACTAGAACTTTCTTAACTAGGTCTAGGGTAACAATAATCATGTCAATAGAACCCTATCAATCTCTAAGTGAGATCCATAATGTGATTATACTTCAGATATCTGAGAATTTCATTTTCACTTATGATTATCAACCATCATGAAAAATTCAATTTTGGGGTTGAGAGGGGAGCGAAAGAAATAGTGATTTCTAATGACTGCGTCAATGGAACTCCATCAATCTCTTTGTGAGATTCATGATGTAATCACTCTCAATTCCTCTGATGCAAAGGTTTTGTCTAGCCTTTCTTTGATATTTACTCCCCTTCTCTGCCATTAGCCCATGAATGTTTTGTTGCCATAGTAACCCCAATCCTATAACTGATAGTTGTGGATGCAATTTCTAAAACCAAAAATTTTGTGAAAAGATCATAGCATTACCCTTTCTTTTCATCTTCATCTGCATGTAAGATTTCACTGAAGTCACCAAAAATTAACCAAGGAAAATTAGAAAGATTGTGCAAATGATTAATAAAGGCTTAGGATTGTTCTTTCTTTGATTCCTTTGGGAAGCTATAAAGCCCATTGCTCTCCAAATAGTCTTATTCCCTCACCCTTGTACCTGCATGTCTATATGAATTGGCCCTATGGATAATGTTTCAACCTCAATGACATTCCCCTATAGGTAGGCTAACCCATCACCTCTACTTCTCCCTTGCCTTGAGCAATCAACTCCAACTAAATTATTCAACCCACACCACCCTCAAAACTTGTATATCTTTTATGCTAACTTCCTTATCTCCATTAGAAAAACAAGGTTGGGCACTTCAAAAGTAATAAGCTTCTATAAAGATTGAACTATCCATAGGTTTCTAAGCCTACACAATTCCAACTTGGGAACTTCATTTATCTTGGCAGGGTTGCCTGGCAACCTCTATCAATTCAATAAAAAGATTACTCCTATTATGACTTCTTCCTTACTTGCCCTCCATATCAAGTTCACTACTTTTAGTCCCTTCTCATTCTTTAGTTTTTTCTCCTCTTTTTTGTTATACTCCATGCCCTCTCCTTGTTTTCCTTTAGACACCCCTTTATTCCCACTAACTCCACCATCCTTCAATGGGGAGCTTGGTGCCATGTGCTCCCCCACCTTGCTTTGTTGACAACTTCCACCACATTGTCACCCTCTCTAATCTCTCTTAGGGGCCACATGTCTCTTGTCCCTTCACTCACCCCATCCCCTTCTATGTTTTGCTGTGTGGTCTTGCTTCCAATTTCATTATTTCTTTTTAAAGAGCATTTAATAAAAGATGCTGTTAAGTAATCCACTTCATCTGAACTATATCCTTCTAATACCTTTTTCCTTAGTTCATCCTTTCCTCCATTCCTCCCATATGCTCCATTTTGTTAAAGATCATAGACCCTTATTGAAATAACTCTTGCTTTTCCAAGTCACCCCTCTTGGCTCCTCCTTTAATTCTTATCACCTACTATAGAAGTGATGCCCATAGCCAAGGGCCAATAGGGAGACTATCTTGATCTTCAATGTCTTCCTCCCCCAAGGTATGAAAATGTTCAAAGTCTTTTGGGATGTGGCCATCCTCTCACAAATATAGCAAAAATTGGATAGCCTTTCATACTTTAAGAACACTTTAATCTAGCCTTCTTGTAGATTCTTAGTAATCATCCCTCTCTTTAGAGGCTTCTAGGTCTAGCAAGATTCTCACCCTTAAGAACACCCCTAGTCTTCTTTCCTATGCTTTACCCCACTCCAAGAACTTCCCTAAGGCATTTCCCAGTGTAGTAGCAATCTCCTTGGCATAGAACTTTATAGGGAAAACATAGAACCTTACCTAAAATGGGATTTTGTAGAGTCTTATTGAAGAAGGTTAGGAATCAACATCAAATGGACACTTGTAAATGTGTAATCAGTGGGAAGGCTGCACTTTAATCTATCATTAGTTAATCTACTACAGAGGTAGAGTACATGGCAATTACAGAGGCTATTAAGGAGGCAATTTGGCTAAAATGTTTGGTTGGTGAAATTACATTTGAATCTATTTCTATTGTTGTTTATTGTGTAGTCAGAATGTAATTCACTCAATTAAAAATCAGATGTATCATGAAAGAGCTAAACATATTGACATCAAGTATCATTTTGTTTGGGATGTTTTTGTCAAGGGTGAAATTTCTATCAAGAAGATTGATACTACAGTCAATCCAGTTGATATGCTCACTAAGCCTTTGCCTATTAAAAAGTTCAAGTATTACTTGTTCATTGTTGAGTTTTGCTCTTAGGAGCTTTTGTGGAAGTGGTGGAGAGTTTCTTTGTTGAAGTTTGTTTTTAGAATTCATGTCAAGGTGGAGATTGTTGCATCAAGTATTTACCTGTCTTGGGTTTGACCCAAATTCTAAAAACAAAAAAAAAAAGTTGTAGTTATAAATGAATATTGCATAGGAAAAGTTGGGATGTCTTTAGGTGAACAAGCCGCTGTGAAAAATAGAAAATAGTGAGATTACAAAATTTATGTAATTTGGGATCACTGGGGTACAACATAAAATAGCAATTTTTGGGGTCAATTTTTTGGCATAAATTTTAACCTTCTAATAGAATTTCTACATAGTGAAATTTTCCCTTCTGCCCATGGTTTTTTCCCTTATTGAGCTTCCATGTTAAATATTTATGTTCTTTCCCTTCTCTTTCTCCTTGAAATTATATTTTGCAAATTTTATTTTTGCTAGCCATCATCATACTATCATAACAAATTGGTATCAAGCCTAGTTCTCAATGGCTTCTACTTCAACAACAACATCTAAGATAGACATTGAAAAATTTTATGGGTCAACCAATTTTGCTCTCTAACAAGTTAGGATTTGGCAATTCTATCAAGAGAAGGCACAAAGAAGGCACGGCTTAGGAAGATAAAGAAGCCCAAGGCTATGACAGATGCCAAATAGGATGATATGGATGACAAAACTCTTTCTTCTATTCAGTTGTGCCTAGGTAATGAAGTTCTTAAAGAAATTCTCACTGAGAACACTACAACAAGTACATGGTTGAAATTGGAGAGTCTGTACATGACAAAATATCTCACCAATAGGCTAGGGTTAAAGCAATGTCTCTATACTCTATGAATGTCTAAAGGTACTCCACTAAAATCTCATATATCATAGTTCACTTCCATCATTACTGATTTAAGTAAGATAGATGTGAAGATTAATGATGAGGATCAAGCACTTTTACTATTGTGTTCATTGCCTACTTCCTATAAAAATTTTAGGGACACTATGATCTATGGCAAAAAAGAAATTTTCATTGATAATGTCAAGTCAAATTTGCAAGCCAAAGAAAATTGATAATAATTTGACATCTGTTGAAGAGGTGATTAAAGTGTTGGTTTATTTGTTGATAGAGGAAGAAGCAAGGAGAGAAATCCTTATTCCGTTAAGTCTAGATCGATTTTTACTATTGTGTTCATTCCCTACTTCCTATAAAAATTTTAGAGACACTATGATCTACGGCAGAAAAGAAATTTTCATTGATAATGTCAGGTCAAATTTGTAAGCTAAAGAAAATTAGTAATAATTTGACATCTATTGAAGGGGTGATTAGAGTGTTGGTCTATTTGTTGATAGAGGAAGAAGCAAAGAGAGAAATCCTTATTTTGATAAGTCTATAAAACATAAGAATTTGACTTGTAATTATTGTAAGAAGAAGGGATATATTAAATATAACTATTTTAAATTGAAGAAAAAAGAAAAAGCAAGTGACAATAAAGGTAAGCCAAATCAGAAGAAGTAATGTAGTAGAAGATGAGACAAGTGATCTACTTTGTGTTACTAATGCTAAAATTAAATTTGAAACTAGTTGGGCGATGGATTCAAGAGCTACATAGCATATGACTCCTAATAGGGGTTGGTTTACCATTTATGAGCTATTCAATCAATGGAGGTGTGTTTTTGGGTAATGATCATCTTTGTAAAGTTGCTAGGATAGGCACCGTGCAAATTAAAATGCATGATAATATGATCAAAACTTTGTCAAATGTGAAACACATTCCAAATTTGAAAAAGAATTTAATTTCTTTGAGTACTCTAAAAAAGAATACTGTAAATATAAAAGTGAAGACGGTGTGCTAAAGTCTCTAAGGATACACTTTTACTAATGAAAGCAAACAAAATTGGCACTTTGTATTTGTTGCAAAGCTCTACTATTACAGGTTCAACTATAGTTGCTAGTACTTCTATTTTTGATTTAGATGTTACTAAAATTTGGCACATGAGATTGAGTCATATGAGTGAGAGAAGCATGACAGCATTAGTAAGAGAGGTCTATTAGATGGCTAGATTAGGATAGATGGAGTTTTGTGAACATTATGTCTTTAGCAAACAAAAGTAATTGAGCTTCAGTTTAGCCATTCACAAGACAAAAGGAACTCTTGACTATATTCATTCAGACCTTTGGAGGCCCTCTTAAGTTCCTCGTAAAGGTAGTCACTCTAGATACATGTTGACTTTTATTGATGATTATTCAAGGAAAGTTTAGGTCTATTTTCTGAAATAGAAAAATCAAGTATTTGTGACTTTTAAACAGTGAAAGACTTTACTTGAAAAGCAAATAGGAAAATGATTAAGAGACTCAGAACAGATAATGGCCTTAAATTTTGTAATGATGAGTACAATGAGTTTTGCAAGAAAGAAGGCATTGCTTGGCATAGAATTATTGTGAAAACACTTCAATAGAATAGTGTCACAGAGAAGATGAACATAACTCTTCTTGAAAAGGTTGGGTGTATCCTTTCAAATGCAGGCTTAGGCAAGGAATTTTAGGCTGAATCTATTAACATAACTTGCTGGTTAGTGAACCAATCTCCTCATATAAACATTGAATGCAAAACACCATAAGTGATATGGTCTGGCAAACTTGTTGATTATTTTATTTTGAAAATTTTTTGTTGTCCTACTTATGCACATGTTAATAAAGGAAAGCTTGAGCCTAGAGCAAAGAAATGTGTATTTCTTAGGTACTCATCTAGTGTGAAAGGATACAAGTTATGGTGTCCAAATCAGTTCAAGTTTCTTATTAGCAGGGATGTAACTTTTGATGAATATTCCATGCTTGCAAAGAAAGAAGTTATAGAATCAGTTACTCTGAATAATAAAAAAGGTGGAGAACAGGTGGAGTTTGAAATTCTTGTTCAGGTTAAACAATTCTCTGTTCCTAGTTCTACAGATAGTGATTCAGAAGAGACTTTAAAATCTTCACAAGTACAGTCTTACACCATAGCTAGGGACAGCCAAGAAGAACTATTAAACCGCCTGAGAAGTATGGTTATTCAAAATTTGCTTGTTGTCTTGCTGTAGCGAAAGAGGTGGAGTACAATGAGTATGGAAACTACAAGGAGGCAATATCTTCTGAAAATGCTATAAATAAGATCTCTGCTATGCAAGAAGAGATTCAATCTCTTCAAAAAAATCAAACTTGGACACTTGTGAAGCCACCAGAAAAGAAGAAGATTGTTGGCTGCAAGTGGGTATTCAAGAAAAAGTCTAAAACCTCAAGTGTCTCATATGTGATATACAAGGTGAGGTTGGTAGCTAATGGCTATAGTCAGATACAAGGCATTGACTTTAATGAAGTTTTCTCACCTATTGTAAAGCATACTTCTATTTGTATTTTACTTTCATTGGTTGCAATTAATGATTTAGAGTTAGAGTAACTGGATGTGAAAATTGCATTTCTGCATGGTGATCTTGATGAACAAATTTTCATGCATCAATCGAGGGGTTTGTAGTTGTTAGTAAAGAAGATCATGTTTGCTTGTTAAAGAAGTCCCTGTATGGTCTCAAGCAATCTCCTAGAAAATGGTACAAAAGGTTTGACTCTTATATAGGAGTTATTGGATTTCAAAGATCCAATTATGATAATTGTGTGTACTTTAAAAGGCTTCTTGATAAATCTTTTGTGCATTTGCTATTATATGTTGATGATATGTTAGTTGTAGCATCTAACATGACAGAGATAAAGAAGGAGAAACAGCAATTGAGTTCTGAATTTGACATTAAAGATTTAGGAGCTACTAAAAAAATTCTTGGTATTGAGATTATAAGAGACAAGCTAAATGGAAAATTATACCTTCTCAGAAAACTTTTATTGAAAAGGTATTGAGTCGATTTGGCATAAAAAAGGCCAAACCAGTGTCTACTCCTCTTGCTATTCATTTTAGACTTTTAGCAAATTTATGTCCAACAACAGATAAAGAGATGAACCACATGTCATACATTCCTTATTCTGGTGTAGTTGGGAGCATTATGTATTTGATGGTATGCACTAGACTTGATATAACACAAGCTATTAGTGTTGTAAGCAAGTATCTAGCTAATCCTAACAATAACACTGGGAAGCAATTAAGTGGATACTCAGGTACTTGGTGGGTACTGTAGATGCTTGTTTGGTATATAGAAAAAGTAATAACAGTTTGATAGGTTTTGTGGACTTAGACTACGCTGGAGATCTTGATAAGAGGAGGTTTTTGACAGAATATGTTTTTTCTATGGGAGCTTATGCAATAGTTGGAAGGCTACACTTTAATCTGTCAGTGCTCAATTTACCACAAAGACAAAGTACATGGCAATTGTAGAGGCTGTTAAGAAGGGAATTTGGCTAAAAGGTTTGGTTGGTGAAATCATATCTAAATCTATTTCTATTGTTGTTCATTGTAAAAGTTAGAGTGCAATTCACTTAGCTAAAGATTAGAGGTATCATGAAAGAGCCAAACATATTGACATCAAGTATCATTTTATTCCGCATGTTTTTGCCAAGGATGAAATTTCTATTAAGAAGATTGATACTGCAGTCAATCCAATTGATATACTCACTAAGCCTTTGCCTATAAAGAAGTTCAAGTATTGCTTGGACTTAATTGGTGTTCATTGTTGAGTTTTGCTCTTAAGAGCTTTTATGGAAGAGGTGGAGAGTTTCTTTGTTAAAGTTTGTCTTTAGAATTTATGTTAAGGTGGAGATTGTTGCGTTGAGTATTTACCCATCTTGAGTTTGACCCAAATTCCAAAAACAAAAAAAAAATTGTAGTTATAAATGGATATTGCATAAGAGAAGTTGGGATGTCTTTAGGTGAAAAAACCGTTGCAAAAAACAGAGAATGGCAAGATTGCAGAATTTTACAATTTGGGATCTTTTGGATACTACATAAAATAGCAAATTTTGGGCACAAATTTCAACCTTATAACAGAATTTTTGTATAGTAAAATTTTCCCTTCTACCTTTGATTTTTTCCCTTATTAGGTTTTTACATTAAATATTTATATGCTTTCTCTTATCTTTCTTCTTAAAATTATATTTTATAATTTTTATTTTTGTTGACCATTGTCATACCGTCATAACAAATTCAGGATAGGAGCATGCTTGTTGAAGAACCATGGTTCACCCCTCAACACCCTAGCTTTGTTTGCCTCATCACAAAATTGAAATAAGAATTGGTTTTTCCCTCAAGAATCTCTAGCCCGATTCGCAATCGCCATATCAAGGGAATAGTTTCTCTCAGCGCATTGGAGCTTATTGGTTTTTTAACCCACAGTTTCACCACAAGAAATAAGGACACTCATTGATTTTTGCTTCCTCCATATTCTCCCACGGGAAATTGAATCTCCGTTGTCTCCTCCCCCTCCAAGTCCAGGTTTTCCCATTGTCTCACCATGGGTAACCAAGTCATGGCCCCACCACCCACGATTTATCCTCACAGGAAGACTCACCAACGTGCTCCGGCAGAAACCTGGCTCACCCAGGGAGCACTTTCAACTTATAAGAAGCACTTTTACGTTAAATAGTCATTTTAGATGTTACGATCAGTAACTGTCCTATTTAATTGTTTTAGAAGTCATATTTTCTATTTCATTATTTAACAACTCTTTAATAGCAATATTTATCTTTTATATTTATAACATATCTTTTATTTAGTTCTCATTTATTATTAAATAATCATTATTAATAGCTAAATTTGATTCACACTCCAACGTCTTATTTTAGAGCAATTCGATTATTTGGTATCGAGAAGTGAAGAAACAGTTTTCTAGAAATAAAAGGTTTTGTTAAATATCCTAATAATTTTACTAGATAGCTCCTATTTATTTTTCCATGAAAGCTAGATTTATTCCTCTACTTAACGCTGCCAACGTCCCTTTGTTTTTTTTTTTTTGAAATGCTGCCAACGTCTTTTGATGGCACTAACAGTTAGTTTTTGTTTCACCTCTATAAAAGCTATTCAGTCATGGGTGCTAATGAGATAAAGGCTGTGATATGAAAATTTTTTTCTTATCTTGATTGGTTCGCTATTTAAATATATTGTAATATTATTTTTATATATGAAGGGCGACCAAACAATCTTCAACAATAAATATTCTTTTAACACATCTCATATTATAAACTTAAAATCAACGTATTTTTTCAATACAAACTATCTTTCGTCCTCTGTTATCACTGTCTGCAGCCACAGTGTTGGTGCCGTTACTCCTCCTTTCTCCTTTTGCTCTAAAGGCTATCTGACGTTGGGGTCAGCTGGAGACAAAGGACCTCGATTTTTATTTTTTATTTTTTTTATGCACACCAATGGCGGATTCCCCTTTGGTATTCCGCTCTTCAAAAGGTAAGGGAATTTTTCTTTCATGTGCCCGCTTCCCTCTGCCGGTGCCTGTGTGTGCTTATGTCCCCTTTTCTCCTTCGCGTAGCTCGTGCCCTCCCTGTGTGAAGATTTTGAGCCTACGCCACCCTCACTCCATGGCATCCATCTCTCACTCAGTGGGTTTGTGTGCATTGTGTAATTGCCTTCCCCTGGTGAGTAACCGCCCCTTTTGTCATCTGTTTACATCTAGAAAATGATATCTATACGTTCTTATTTTCATATTTCAACTACAACTGAAATTTTTAAATAATAAATTTACTCTTTTTTATTTTTGTCTCTCGTGCCTTCTTACTTTTGTTTCTCTCGTGACGTGAGTATGCTGTGGATGAAAGTTTGTGAATTTAACAATGCTCTTACATCTCACCTTTTTATTCTCAAATTTTACTTTTTCTTTGGTTGCTATTTCTTATTCCAATTTTCTTTAATAAGAATATAAAAAAAACTTACTCAAAATACTTCAAAATTCTTCTTTTTATTAAATTTAACTTTAAAAATTTTAAATTAAGAAAAAATTTATTGAATAAACTTATAAATTTATTTTTATTTTTAAGGTTTAATATTATTTATTGTAGTGTTTTAATTCAAAAATTAAATATCTATACATCTTTTTATTTTATTTAATTAAATAAGAAAAATTTTAAAACTAAAAAAATTCTTAATTTATTAATGCTGGTACTTTAGCATATCGGACAGAATTATATCTACAAAACCGGTAGCAAGTTTTCACCAAGGCCACAGTAGTAAAAACTAAATGTTAAAAGACAAAAGCTAGATGTGATTCCATTGCCAAGAATCTTCTTGCACTGTATAGAAGGTTTGGAGCGTGTCATCGCTGATGTAGTTTAGAATCAAAAGAGCTTTGGCAATGCCAATCTCAGTTCGTAGAAAGAACCGTTGGTAAGTGTGGTAAGAAAGCCAAAGAAATTCCAACAATTGGTAGCATATGATGAGCAAGAATTTCGCCTTCAGTGTCATTCTCTGCCATGATTTTGAAGATTCCATTTCCTTTCTCCCACCACAGCCTGTTCAGACAAAGTTACTTCTCTCGTAGAATCCCCTCCACCATTACATTGCTCAGAACATCATTGCTAGCAAAATGCCCTCTAATTCCTGTTTCTGGGGTCGGGTCCATTCCAAGCCTGAGCCTTCTCATCCTCAGGTTCTGGGTTTTACCTATTTAACTCCTAAGACAGGTAAAAAAGCGAAAGTTGTTCCAAGAATAGACGGAAAAGTGGGAATTTACTTGTGTGGTATGACTCCATATGACTACGGCCATCTTGGTCACGCTCGTTCCTGCATTGCCGTGGGTGTCCTAGTCAGGTACTGGCTTCTCTTTTGGCCCTTAAATGTGCTTTTAGAATTCAGTTAGCATGGCTAAAGTGTAATCAAAGGTGCTTATTTGAGCTTATTAATTTAATTTGCTTATCATTTTTATTGATTATGACCTAACTACCTTCAAACACATGGGAGTCCCTTTATTAAAAAATAATAGATTTATACCATTTTCTTCTGTATATCATGATATCGTAATATTCTATTACAGCCCTGATTTATTATTATTATTATTATTATTTTGGTTGAGGTTACAACCCTGTTTTAAATTAGTATGTCGCTTGAATCTATTAAACTATCTACAACTAGAATTCTTATGGAATAAGAATAAAACAATAAATACCACTCTGGTTTATATTTTGTGCTTCAAAGTTGAAACTAAAGCATACAAAGTTTTTGTACCAAAAAAAAGACATACAAAATTTATATGGGTATGCAAGTGGGGAAGGTAAAATAAGAGAAGGCAAAATATAGAAAGAAATGAGTGGTAGGATGGATTTAATATTATTCTATTGGAAAATGATTGGTTAAATTAAAAATAAACATCTTGTACTTAAATGTTTTTGAAAAAACCCTTCTCTATTTTTAATTATTACAATGTAACCTTCCATATTCCCAATACTAAGCAATGTACCCCATCCATTAAGATGGCCGTTAAAACACTTAAATGGAAACTCCTTGTATTGATCTTTATCTTTCGGTATTATTCCTCCCAATTTAAACTTTTGCCAAGGATACCCTTAACCTTAGATAAGGAGCGTGTAAAGTTTGTAGTTTTATGTTTGATTTCATCTTTTGAACATGTCTAATGAATACGTTTAAATTAATTCTCGACCATATTTTGAATATTTCAAATTGAAAAGAAATCCATAATCGAACTACTATCATTTTAAATGACCTCTGGCTGACCGTATGTAACAATTTATGCATTTCCACTGTATGGTTGAATATTATTTCAATTCCACTTTTGTGCTGGTTTTAGAAAATCTAATGTTACTTAACTATAGGTTATGTGCAGATTTGGCTCTGTAATCACTTGACTGTCATTTGCTCTGCGCTGTTTGATTTTGAAGATGCACTCTATCACAATCTCCTCAGCCCTTTTTTTAATTTATTACCTTCATGGCTTAAGTGACGCCCATCATAAAAATTTGAACTGTACAGATACTTGAAATACTTAGGATACGAAGTCAATTGCATAAGGAATTTCACTGACATTGATGACAAGGTATAGTATCCTGAAGTCTTGAACTTGGGTTATAAATTTAATCTTAGAGTTTCTGACAGTTTGGACTATGAAATTCTATATTCGGTTAATGGTCATCTTGTCTAGATCTCTTCCATTAGTGTTAAGCAAAACTCTTCATTTCACTGCTAATTGTCTATGAATTTATAACATTTTGCAGATTATAAATAGATCAAGCCAAGTTGGTGAAGAACCTTTAGCACTTAGTAGCCGATTAAGCAAAGAATTTTGGATGACATATTTGACCTCCACTGCCTTCTTCCTGCCCATCAACCACGTGTCTCTGATCACATTGATCAAATCATTTGCATGATACTTCAGGTGCTTTCCTTTTCATTTCCATGCTTAATATTCTTGTTTTGATAACTAAATTGAAAAAGAGATTCATCTTAGAAGTGTTCTCACTCTCCCTCACTTACATAAAACACAATCTAAGTTTAAACAAGGATCATTCTAATAATATGGCACGTAAGATTTTTTTTCTTTGTTCTTGGCAGATTATGAAAAGTGGCTGTGCATTTGTGGTTGAAGGGAGTGTCTATTTTTCAGTTGATAAAGTCCCAGATTATGGTCAATTGACAAGAATGAAGTTGGAAGAAAATATATCTGGTATGCGAGTTGCTGTTAATGAAAGAAAGAAAAATTCAAAGGATTTTTTTTTGGAACGTAAAGAAAAGAAAGTTATATACTATACATAATGACCTAAAATTAACCAATGAGTGCAACTCCTATTGAATTCATTAATATATTTCAGGTCTCAAAGCCTGGGAAGCCAAGTTGGGATAGCCTATGGTGTCCTGGCAGACCAGGATGGCACATAGAGTGCAGTGCAATTAGTGCTCATTACCTGACCTTCAAATCTGATATCCATGCTGGTGGAAGGGATAAATTTTCCTGTATCTTGAGAATGAGATTGCCCAGAATTGGGCTGCTTGCTCTGATAGTGATGTGAGTTGTTAGATGCATATTGGTACTGCTATGAGGAACAATCGCAAAATGTCAAAGTGAGATGAGAATTTTGTTTCAATCCGTGAGGTGATTGCCTTTGGTTTTCTTTTTTCTTTCTTTTTTTTTTTTTTGCTAGCTTTGCTGTCATATTCTGACAGGTATATCTTTTGCATTTACTTCTCAAATTCATCCTTTAGCACTCATGCATTTTTTGTTGAGTACACATTACTAGTTTCCTGTCAATTATTCATCTTCACAACTTGACACTTTATCTGAGGCTATATTCCACATATACCAGGTGGGTGGTACTACTATTCTAAAGGTTGGTAAACACTCAGAAGTTTCTATCTCTGGTACATGCTCAATGAAGGTCTTAACTTGCTTGCCTTGGTTGTTTTTCATCTCCATGAGGTTACCTTAGATTTTCTGTTCTGGTTACATTGTGCTCGATTTTTATGCTCAAGTATAAGATGGATAAGTTATTTGCTCAATCATCTTGTGTGATTTTTTGTATCTTTCTTTTTATACATTTCTTCTCATTGTTTATTGGTTTGCTAGAGGGTTAGAGCAGATTTGTTTCAGCACTTGACAAGGTGTGCATTAGAGCACTCTGCATGGATTGTCATACTGGTGTAGTGGAGCAAATTTTTCAAATGATTATGTTAAAGTACACATGAAAATCAAGTGTCACATACGTTTTAGTGGCAGCACTTGACAAGGTGTACATTAAAACACTCTACATGGATTATCATACTAGTGTAGTGAAGCAAATTATTTCAATGATCATGTTGAAGTACATGTGAAAATAAAGTGCTGCATATGTTTGGTTTCATTTTTCTAACAAACAATCTATTGGGCTGTTTGTTTGACTAGACGTTACAAGATTGTCAGAATTTTATATCTCGTGCTGATGGAGGAAAAGGGGTTGAACTGAGTTTTGAAACAGTTAAAATGACTTCTGGTGCCCAAATTTGTATTGAAAGGCTGCGGAAAGACTTCTATGCAAAAATGGCAGATGACTTGCATACTTCTTACATGTTAAGTGCTGTCCTTCCAGAGGCCTTAAAATTTGTAATCAGTACTCTAACAAGCTTAAGGTAGTTCACACCTCTTCCCTTTACTGTCTGTGCCTCGCCTTTTGACGAATCACGCACTACACGTCTTTTTTGTTCTATTATTAAATTCTATTATTAATATATGTTTGCAATCATTGCAGAAGCAGTAAAATAAGTTGATGTGTCATTTCTTTGTGGAAATTGAGAAGCAATTCAAGGAAATACTTTCCATTCTCGGGTTGCTTTCAAGTTCTACAATTTGGAGGTGCTAAACTATTAGGTTTCTTTTAAAAGTAACTTGTCAATAAACTTTGACTGAGATAGACTAATGTCAACTAATTGACTCTGCTGGGCAGGTTCTGCAGCAGCTGAAGGACAGAGAGCCTTGTTACGAGCAGGATTGGAGGAGGAAGATATGGTGGTTTGTATAGAAGAAAGAGCAATGGTAACAAGAAACAAAGATTATTCAACGAGTGACAGAACAAGAGAAGTTTTGGCAGAGAAGGGCACTGCTTTGATGGATGCTAGCCATGATACAACTTGGAGGCATCGCCTTCCAGTTGGATGTGGTTAGAAAGCACTTGTCATCTATAAATTTTATGTTAACTTATTCTACATATTATGATGTATGGATAGCATGTAAGCCGGCTTATTGATTTTTGTTAAATAATGAGATTAGGTGTTTTGTATGTTGTGATAAATCACTATGTTATAGGGACTGGATGATACGAGTCAATGATGACTCCTTCAGTTCACATTATTATTGATTTCAATGTGTTGTTTGACCTACATTTATTGACGTATCTGCTGTATTTTAGTTGCATTTGCAATCTAAAATACAGCATAAGACAAAATCTCACATTATCAATCTCTTAGTGTGTACTCAGAAGACAAAAATATAGGAGGGCAAAGAAGTAAACCCAAAAATTTTCTAGTTCTCTGCAATTATTTAGTTTTGTTTTTGGAAAGATTAGGTTAGATTTTAAATTGTTAAATTTTTGTAAAACTTTTGAAGAACCTGATTTTAGTTCTTAAATATATATATATATATATATATATATATATATATATAACATTATCTAGCAAGCCTATTTTTGCCCTATCTTTTAGCATGGAACTAGTGTGTATATTTGGCCACAGTTTCTGCATTGTGAATTGAGAAAAGATATACTCACACCCAATCTCATGTCACAGCCAACCTGTAAACACATCCACATTGTCAAAGTGAACACCCAAGCACCCTGACTTACTCCTCTTAGTACTCCTTCCCTTTTCTCTGCTACTCCAGCTCTCATTCTGCTATCTCTCCCGCTTTAGCTTTGCCTCTACGGTCGCCAAAGGCCTCTCCTTCTCTCCCATTGCTTTGCAGTTTCTGTTTGCAAGGGTCTCTGCTAAAAAGGTAAAAGTTAATTCTCTTCTTCAGGGTTTTCTTTGCATGAAATTTCTTCTTATTAGGATTGTTTTTGCAACTAAAGCATTTAGGCGTCCATGAAATTTCTTTCCATGATCCCAAACCCCATGTTCACTAAATTTGCAAGCTTTTGTTCGAAGTTTATGTGCTGCTATTTGTCCCACAAAGTTGATAGTGGGTGGCACGTAAGCTTCTTGTGTTTTCTGATTATGGTCACTTCTTTTATTAGTCAAAGGATAAATAGTAGGCCCTTGAGTTTATTTTCCTCTGGCTGCTTGATATAAAAGAGTGGACCTTCGTATTAATTCTAGAAACGGGGGCTTTCCTGGGACAAGTACAACTTCATATAAAGCTCTTACTGACTCAGCCAATCGTCCATTTGATAATCCACTGAAAGTTGCTGTGTGAACTAGATTTTCTTTCACATTGCCTCTATCTGTGTTGCTCCTTGGTCTCTCCCCACTCTTTTCCCTTTCTATATATCGGAGAGTTTGCTTTCTTTGCTAGATACTTTCTTTACCTTTATCAATACCCAATTTATTACTCCTGGGATTGGCATGCTTTTAGCAATAATTTCAAGAAGTTACAATCTAACTTAAGCATCATGAAGCAGTATAGTTATGTCTTTTATCATCATAAATTTAGTGTTAGTTGGACTATGGAGTGCTATAACTTAACATATATCATGTTATAGTCTTATAAGTCATCATATGTATATCATCATGAGTCCAATTACAATCACATTGCACATTTACATACTTTGACATAGATGATGTTATATATCTTCATTATACAATTATAGTACTGTAATCAAGAAGTTACAATCTCATTTAGACATAATGGGGCAGCAAAGTTATGTCTTGTATCATTATAAATTTAGTTACAATCAAACTATGGAATGCTATAGCATAACATAAACCATGTTATAGTCTTAAAGATTAAGAAGTTATAATCTTACTCAAGATTCATGTTATAGTCTTATAAGTCTTTATATAGGTATCATTCATAAATCCAGTCACAATCAAACTAAACATTTATATAGTTTGACATGGATGTTGTTATATATTTTCATCATACAATTATAGATATCATCATAAATTGTTATATATGCACTGTGGAGTGCTATAGTTTAACATAGATTATGTTATAATAGTACCATCAATAGGTTACAATCTTACTCTAGCATCATGGTGTAGCAAAGTTATGTCTCGTATCATCATAAATTTAGTTATAGTTGAACTATAAAATGCTATAGTTTAACATATACTATGCGATAATAGTACTATAAACCTATAAATTGTTAATTGTCAACCCAGTCCATGTGCAACTTTAATTTTATTTTCTTTCAGATTGATTATTTTTTTCTACCTCCACTAATTGCATCCCATTCTATTCCCTATGCATTTCTCCTGGTCAAGCTGCCTGCTTTATACAATTTCTCAATAAAACTAACTTCTTTCTGCCTTATGTGTCTCTTACTATATCCATATGTTCTTTATTGTTAGTTTCTCCCATGTGTGTAGCAAAATATGTTCGATTTAGGTGAAAGCTGAGATATTGATAAGGCAAATAAAATGGTTGGTCCAAACAAGGATATATCACAAAGTGCAGAATTGCAATTAAAATTCTAGTCATAACTTGATTTACAAGTGTACTTGCTAATAAGCATTTTTTTCTTTTTTACTTTCTTGAGTTATATTGTAAGTGTTTGCCCCAGTACCTTTTAAGAGTGATTGGTTCTACTTACCATAACCTCCAATGAAAATACAATTATGTTCTAGACTCATTTCAAGATGCAAAGGACAATGACAGGGATGTTGTGTGAATTTTTTTGGTAATGTGCTTAATGGAATTTTTTTTTTAATTTCTTCTATTGTGGGATTGGTTACATCTAATTTTATGTTCATATGATGGCATGCAAGATGCAATGACTTTGTGAATCACACATAATTGTTTGATAGGATCAATATTTTTCACATCTATTCAAAATTATTGGTCACACAAGTGGAACTTGAAGACAAAATAGATAAGGTGCCACAACAGCATAATGGGTAAGTCATATAATACAATAAACAAAAACAAAATTTGGGCTGGACTAATATATTCATAGATTACAACAAATGTGCTAATGAATTTTTAGATATGATTGTGACATTCATTGCATTTAACACATGAAACATTGGGATAGAGAGGCCAAAGACCAATGGGGTGGCCAAACTATGCTCCCGCATATGCAGGTTTGATTAAGACATTTAATTACTATTACTTGTGTAGTTTGTAAACTATTGGAATTTGGAATGATTATTATATATGATATTCTATATCCAAGATGAGATTAGTGACAATCTATGCCAATTACTTTGAAAATTGTCCACCATCCACAAAATGAGTTGCGCAACAATATTCTACAACAAGTGTGGCCAAAGAGAAAAAGGTAATTATTTAGTTGTATGAATGTGTCCATCAGAGATGGATGAGGGAACAATGATGAAAGTTTCATTGCACATTGGACTTGTAATGGTGAAGATTTAAATATTACATGTAGTTAGTTACCATCTTTCCAACGCTGAAAATTGAAAGTGATTGTTATTTGGTAGTTTCACTTTATGTGCAGATATGCAAGTTCCTAAAAAGAAGAGATAGTTGAAGTTTCAGGTGCTTAGGTGGATAAAATGGCTAAAATTGTTATCTTATACATTTTATTTATAGGAATCACTTAAAGGTAGAAAGATGCTGGAATTCCGGAAGTCTCTGCCAACATTCAAGGAGAAGGAAGGCCTACTTCAAGCTATAGGTTGAAATTAGGTATCTTATGGAACTTTAAGCTTTTTTTTCCAGTATTATTTACCTTGTATCTCATTGAAATGTCTCCTATATTGTTGTGAGCTTGTCTTTAGCTTGGACATTTGAAAGCACATAATTTATAGTGAGGTTGGGTTAGTGTTATATATGTCTAAATGGATGTTGAACTAGACTTTGTTCTACTCTAAATTGTATGTTGTGTGGATATAGTGGATTGCTACTGTATTCTGAGTCCAAAATCTTCCATCTTATTTGCTTTTTGGTATAATAACATGCTTGGATCCTTTGTGTTGTTTAGTTCATGGTCTTTGTAAGGAGAGCTTTTGTTTTTGAATTTCTACTAATATATAGTGTGATGGGAAACTTTTGATGTACTAGTTCTTGCTTATTGTTTCCTTTCTCCCATTATGAGGTTGCCTTCTTTTCCATCTTATACTTCACACTCTTTTGGTGAAGGTTAGGAGATGAAGCGATTAAAAGTTCATAGGCAAAGGATACGATCTCCACTTTTTGGCCCCAAAACAAAATATACATAATCAAATAAAGAAAAAGAAAATAGTCTAGAACTAAGTAGATCAAAGCAACAAGGCCTTCCAATTTTAGGAATGGATAATCAATTAACTTTTGAAATAAAATAATCCTTAAAAGGAATATTACCTCAATAGGTTTTAGGTGAAAGTTGTTGAGTTAGTTCAAAGTAGTGGTATTGCACATCTCCCTATTGTTGTACCCTCATTAGTCCAAAAGTCTTGAAAATAAATTACAACACTTACAATTGAAATTGATTATTATTTGGTAGTTTCACCCTATGTACAGGTATGTAGGTTTCTAAAAGGAAGGGATAGTTAAAGTTCCAAGTGCTTAGTGACACACCCCATTAAGTTGCAGGTGCTTAGGTGATTGAATGGAGTTGTGAGAGAATTATTGGAGAGAAAAACCTTGAGAGACTAGCTTTTCTTTGACTATTATTTAGAATAGGCTATACAAGTGAATGGCTTAATCAATGTTAATTACATTACATGTAAAATATATACAATAAGAATATTCTACTATGTATACTTTAACACTCCCCCTCAAGTTGGAGCATAGATATTGTATGCACCAAGCTTGTTGTAAAGATAGTTTACTTGAGAACCCTTTACTGATTTGGTGAAGACATCGCCCAATTGATCATTGGAGCTTATGAACTTTGTGATAATAAGACCTTCAACCAACTTTTCTTTGGCAAGATGACAATCAATCTCAATATGTTGGTTCTCTCATGGAACTCTAGATTAGAAGCTATGTACAAGGCAACCTGATTATCACACACAAGTTTCATAGGAGGTACTTCACAAAACTTTAATTCTTACAAAAGTTGCTTAAGCCAAATCAATTCACAAGTTGCACTAGCCATGTCCCAATATTCAGCTTCTATACTAGATCTAGCAACCACATTCTATTTCTTGCTTTTCCAAGAAAATGAATTTTCTCCACTAAGCACCTAGTATTTAGAGGTGGACCTTCAATCAAAGGGCAATCCTGCCCAATTCTATGTGCCTGTTATTCTCATGAAGCAAGCCTTTACCTAGTGCTCCTTTTAGATTCCTTAGGATCCAAAAAATGGCATCCTAGTGAGAGTCACATGGTGAACTGAGAAACTGACTCCTTACACTCACAGCAAAGGCAATGTCTGAACAAGTAACTATGAGATAATTCGACCTGCTTACTAATCTTTGACACCTTCCATGATCTAAAAGGAGCTCCCCTTATCCTGGAAATAGTTTAACATTTAGATCCATTAAGGTGTCAACTAGTTTGCAATCCATCATTCTAGTTTCATGTAAGATATCCAGTGCATACTTTCTTTAAAAAATCAAGATACTGTTTCTAGACTATGCAACATCAACCCCTAAGAAACACTTAAGCATACCCATGTCCTTCATTTAAAAGTGCTTGAATAAATGCTCCTTCAATTGTTGAATGCCAACCTAATCACTTCTAGCAATAACAATGTCATCCATATAAACCACAAGGTAGATGCATTTGGAAGAGGAATGTTAAGATCGAATGAACATCACCCTAGAATTTGAGAAGGAGATTAGCATGCAATAACAAAGTCTATGTAGTTTCCATAAGATGGCAATTTTTGTGTTCAATAGCATGATTTTGTTAAGGCATATAAGGACAAGAAGATTCCTGTTAGATGTCATGAAAGCACTAAATTGGCAAGAGAAATAATCAGGTGCATTATTAGCATGCACAGCATGGATAATATGTCCAAACTATGTTTTTATTTTAGCAATAAATGTTTGAAAGATAGAAAATAATTCAAACAAACATTTCATAAGGAACAACCAAGTACATCAAGAAAAGTCATTAATAAAAGTGACAAAATAATAGAAACTTATAGTAGAGTTAACTCGACTGGGCTCCAAATATCAGAATGAATAAGAGAGAAAGGAACATTAGCCTTTTTATTGACATGACTAGAAAAAGACATGTGCATGTTTTGCTGAAAAGACTTACAATCTAACTTAGACGAAGAAGAAAAACTAGGAAATAATCTCTTTAGTTTAAAAAAAATGGGATGCCGAAGATTGTGGTGAAAGATGTCTAGTAAACAGTGGTGGTGCAAGCTACCAACGCATCAAGATGGTAATGGCCTCATGACTTACACCTGACACCACTTGTACCTAGTCTTGCACACAAATAAAAGTAGAGGTAAATGTCACTGAGCAATTAAGTTTTCTAGTAAGTGACTAACAAACAATAAATTAAAAGGACTATGAGGAACATATAACAAATAATTCAAAAAGAGAGATGAGGTTGGAGAGGTACACTTTATCCCTTTAACTTGGGTTTAGGTTCTATCAACAAGGGTAACAATTGGTAAATTAGAAGAAAAGGAACCAGTACAAAAAAACATCTTTATTACCACACATGTGATGAATGACACTAGCATCCAAAATCTAAGGTCCAATTTAGGGACTTTAGGCAATACATGTCAGGGGATTACTAATTAATTGCTGAGTTACAAGCATAGAAACCATCTGAGAGCTGATGGTGGATTAGAGTTTACTCTAAACAACATAAGCAGCCTATTAGGATGTGGTTTGAGTGACTAGAAAAGCAATTGGTCTACCATGCTTTTGCCGACACTCATCTTTTGTATGGCTGAAATTATTGCAGAACAAACATTATGGATGAGAACGGCTGCCTAAATGGCCCTGATTACTTGCAAAGGATTGGAACACAAGAGCAAAGGCCTTGGGAGGAGCACTAGTTGAAGCAAGAGAGGAACTACAAGCCATATTGAGAAACCTTTTAAAGGCATCCTTCATGTTAGTGTTGGAGGACCTAATTAAGATCTAATGGTAGACTCCTTCAAACTTACACTTAAGTCTAGATAAGGCAAGCACAATGAACAATTTCTCCTCTTGAGCAATATGATTAGCTTTAGTCTTAGCAAAGGGAAGAGGAGCTTCCAATTCCTGCATAAGGGCATGCATCTGTCCTAAATAGGATTCTATAGAATCTTCCTGCTTAAGGTGCTTGATAATATTGACCATAGTGTACAAGCACTGAATATTGTTGTTGTAACACTCAACTACTTCCTCCTAGACCTCATTATAGGTTTCAAATAGTCAAAACAACTACAAAAAAGAGGGATCAATAGAATTCCATAAAACATTACATAATTAAGCACCAACTTCTTCTGATTTAGCCCTGTAAGCAACCACTTCTTCTAGCTCCTTGGTGAGATGATTTACTTGGCCTTGCCCCTTGAATAACATTTTGATAGTGTTGCTAACGAGAGATAAGTAGCAAACCCTATCAACTTGATAGAGGTGAGAACAAGGGTCCCTATGTTGGAAAGAGTGAAGGGTTGAGATGTAGATGAGGCACCAAGGTGAGAAGAGATGTCACTTATGGATAGCATGGTCTGAGATTCAGTTAAAAAGATGAAAACTTAGCAGTTTGGGTGAAAAAGAAGGTGAAAAATGTTCAAGATAGCTTTTGCCAAAATGGACCCCAAGATCCTATGCAGGAGGCTTCAACCATGTTTAGGCTAGAGAATGACGATGGTTTGGCAAGGAATGCACTAGTGTGTGGAATAGATTGTAAAATTTGATAACAGTGTGTGGGAGCTCTAGTGGCTATGGTCAATTGATCTAAGGGTAAGAAATACTGTGGCAAGGTCAAATCCAACAATCAATAACTAGATAGTAGTGATCTAGCCTTTGCATTGGTGAAAAGAGAATGAGAAAGGGAACTTTGGGTTTTTAGGTACCATTGGGTCAAGATACATTCTTGTGGGTTTGGTGTTCTCACTAAAGTCTCAAATACCTTGCAAGAGAATTATTGGAGAGAAGAACCATGAGAGACTAGCCTCTCTCTAACTATTATTTGTAATAGGCTGTATAAGTGAACAATAGGCCTAACCAATGCTAATTATATCACATGTAAAATATGTCTAATAAGAACATTCTACTATGTACACTCTAACAAGAGGAAATGCTAAAATTGTTATCTTCTTGGTGAAGCTATCAGGGTTACTGTTTAGACTTGGCAAATGCAAAAACTTAAGGGTAATGAGAAGTTTCATAGCTTCTCATCAATTTGAACAGAAACTTGTATTAATGTAGTATGCAAATAATAGCACTGAAACATTAAATTGAATAATTGTAAAAGTTATGCTTTCTGATTGCCTATGTACCCTTTTCAATTAATATTCTACAGTGTAGAGACAAAAAAAATTAAAGACTACTTATATACTAAATTTGAAGAGCAATCACTGCCTCAAAAATTAGCATTCTGTTTATTTGATAATTGATATCATATGATATGGTTCTATTGATACATATATATATATATATATATATATATATCACAGATAATTAGAAACGATCAATAGTGTTGGACAATTTTGCAAGATCATTTTCAAATTGAATTTCTTAGGAACTCTCCATCATGCTCAAATCCATTTGGGTATGATATTAAGTTTAGCTACAATCACACTATGCACTGCTATAGTGCTATAGTTGAAGGCATCATGTATTGTATCATCATAAATTTAGTTACAGTCACACTATGGAGTACTATGGTTTCACTTTTACCATGTTATAGTAGTATCATCAAAAAGTTACATTCTCAAATTGCATATAAGGTAGCAAAGTTGTCTTGTGTCATGTTACAGTCACACTACGAAGTGTTATAGTTTAACATAAACCATGTTTTAACCCTATAATTAAAAAAAGTTATGATCTTACATAAGCATCATGGACCAACAAAGCCATAAGTCCTTATCATAAATTTAGTTATAGTCCCATTATGAATTGCTATAATTGTACGTACAAAATGTTATAGTCTTCTCATTAAGAAGTTTTAATCTTACTTAGGCATCGTGGAATGACAAAGTGACTTCTTGTATCATTATAAATTTAGTTACATACTATGGAGTGTCATAATTTAACATAAACTATGTTATAGTAGCATTATTAAGAAGTTGCAATCACTCATCACTCACAACCTACATGGAACAGACACTCATAACCTACAAAACAAATAATCAACCAACTAGATATTCAAAAAACATTGCAACAAAATAAGCCACTTAGCCTAATATGGCAAGAAAACCATAAACAACATCATCACTAGATAAGCACTTAGAATGCAAACAAACTAGACATTCTGCCTAAGTACAAGATGAGAAGAAAAAGTAATAAACACCAATTTGCATGACCTAACCCTCTAATATCCCCAATAGAATCACTAAGATGTCAACATTGTGATGTAAAACATTCACTAAAAAGGTGGTTTTGGCAAAGGTTTTTAAAATATGGAGTTACCATTGATCTAAAGTTAAATTGTGAGAATAGACATTGAAAGATGGTCTATGTTATAGAAAATAAGCTTGGGGGTTGATTACATGTAAAGAAGGTGTTAACATCCTACAACATCCTTTTAATATGACATTGGTGTCTTATTTCTTTTTAATTTGAAAAATGTGCTTCATGTCTCGCAAAACATTTTCATTATTTCTTATTATTTGCAAATGTCCCACTATTGTCTTTGCACCTAATCCAAAGTAATATGTGATTTATGTTGTTAGTGAGTGGCATTTAAGGCCATTACTGTATAAAGTAGAAGTTTGGTATTAAGTTAGAATGGAGACCAAGCTTGACTATGGTTTTCAAAAGAATTTTGGATTTATGTGGGGTTAAGGAGAATGATGAATTCAAATGATCAAATCAGTGGGATCTCATCAATCACTTGGTAATATCTATGACATAATCACCCTTAAGATAATTTGGAAATCATCATATTCACAAATGATTTCAAAAAATCATCATTAGGAAGAATCCTATGATTTTGAAAGATGGATAAGTAAAAGCTTAAGAGGGGAGAATTATTAATGATCTTGATAGCAAGGCCTCATCAATTTCTTGGTGAGATCCATAACATGATTACCCTCAAGATACTTGGGAACTAGTCATATTCATTGAGCATTCCCAAGAACCATCGTTGAGAAGAATCCAATTTTTTTGCTTAACGGCAAATGCCACAAGCCAAGGGGTTTTAAAAGAGGTAATAATTCTTATTAATCATGCTAGAGAGATGCCATCAATCTCTACACATAAAACCAAAGACAAATAGGGATCATGTTTTCAATCACTTAGTGTGGATGTAGGCATGTAAGATCTTATCTTAATACATGAGTGATGCCTAATTACAATGAAGAATGAGGTTGAGAAGGAGAGTACTATGGGTTGCTATTGGAAAAATTTTGAGAAACACTTTTTAAAGGAGTCCTTGAAAGTTTGTGCCAAAAACTGATCTTCATGCGATCATTTTATAGTGAGGAGTGTCAAGAGTGTTAAACCAAGAATTTAATGGCCATGAAGACAAAACAAATCAATTAGATAGCTGATCCATCAAGCTAAAAGAATTAAGAGAAAGGAAAAGGAAGAGGTGAAAAACATGGGGAATATGTGGTGTATTAGGCTGAGTGAATCAAGGAATTTAAGCAGTGATTGGGTGATGGGAAAATAAGAAAAACATGGCTTATTTCTTCTTTAAATTACAAATGTCCTTTTTATATTATTTTTTTATTTGATTTCTTTCACTTGGGCTCTTGGGTTAAAAATAAAAGGTCTAAGGGTGATAAGTTGGGCTCACAAAACTTGGGATCAAAATAAAAAGGAAATTAAAAATGAAGTTAAAATTAGAATTAAAATAAAAAAAGTGCACTAGACAAAATGTGTTGTCAGCACCTACCATATTATTTATCGATGAAATTCTAGTTTAGTTCTCTTCCTCAACCAATTGTTATAGAAACCTATACTTCAGATCCCTACATAAAATGTAGTAACTAAGGTAACATAATAAATAGGCAACTTTCCAACAAGCAACAAATCAAGGCAACATTACCACATAAGCCGAATTCTAGATTCAAGCACAAGAAGCCTATGAAAGAGATTGCTCACTGCTGAATAACCAAAAGATCTCAGACAAATGCAACTCAAAACCACAACAAAATTCACCCAATGGTAAAAGTGGGGTAGTGACCTAGCATGCGAGGGTAACAAAGACATGCAAATGAATAAATATAGATAGAAGCACAAAATTTTTCCTCACAGTTCAAATAGTAATTTATTTCTCTAGAAAGTAAGTACTTTAGCACATATAACTTTAGAACACTAGAAATGTAAACAACCCTTAGGCTAAGTTTTCCCTTCAAAATACATTTTAGTGATTATAAATTCAATGTAATTTCATATATATATGAATATGACTTGTGTACTAACTAAGCTAAGAAATCAAATTACACCATAAGGAATCTAAGATCTAAAAACTATGTCTTCTATATTCCTAGCCTTGATTCTTGAGGATTTCTTTTAGTATGTCTCTCACTTTGATAGAAAAGAATACTTGAAGCACAATCAAAACATAGCAAAAATATTTGTTACCATAAAAAATATCAAAGTGTAAAAACCATTGGCTTGACTTATATATATTTATATATATTCCCCTAACATACAAATAGCATAAATAAAACGCAAGGAAAGAAACTATTTCCAAAGTATTCCTATCTTTCCATAATTTGATGCCACTAGTTTTTTTAAAAACATAAGGTTGGTTAGCATGTAATTAGAACATTGCATGTGTTGTGGAAGTTGCAGGATGCTAGCTAATCATAATAGTGTGTTAGAGTGGGGTTTTTTTGGTGGCTGATAAACACAGGCACAAAGTAGTTTAGTAAGTTTGCTAGAAAGTGAAAGAGGCAATGCAGCCTTTCTTGCCTTGCCTCTCCATGCTTGCCTCAAAATGGCAGCTATAGCTCTATAGCTCCAAATCAAGTTGCCAAATCATTCACTAAAAAGCCAAGTGCATCAAGAGGATTTGTAATACTGTTTTTTGCCAAGCAATGTATATATACCTAATTAAACACATGGGCAACTTTTCAAGAAATTTTGGTCTTCAAGACAGGCTTCCTTTGCAAAGAATCATTATCTAGCAAGAAAGTATTGATCATTTATACTTATGAGCTAAGTTCTTTTTCTATTATTCTTCCTTGCATTGCAATTAACGAAGCCTATTAAGGTATGCTTTATAGGTTACATTAGAGCAACCCTTTGAATTTTTTGTTTCTTTAGGACAAGATTATGGGAAACCACTGAACACCCAATTTCTTCCAACTTGCGACCATAAATACAGCTTCAACTTACTTGATATAATCCCTAGAGCCCAACCCATTTATTTTGGTTATGCTGAACCTAGCATATTTTCATTAAATAACAAAACCAAAATGATAAATACTTGCATCACAACTTATTGTTTTAGCCACATAATACATTCTAAATCCTAATTTTTATCTTCTAACAACAAAATTTGATATGAGAATTCAATAGTAAGGAAGTAACAAACATAATGAAATAAGGAGTGAAAACTTACAACTAGAAAATAAAGGAGTGGAATTATATAAGTTCTCAAATTAACAATTATAAGCATGAATTGCACTCAACTCAGGAAGAAATAATTAGGCACAAAGACACTAACTAGCAAATGGGAGAATTCAAGTCCCTTGTGTTTGACTGAAAACTCAATATTAAAGGGTGCAATCTAAAAGACCAAGAAATTATCAAACAAATTAAACCTACTAAGTAGGATGTTTTATAAGGAATAGTTAGATGTTTGGCTTGATCAACTATCACCAATAGTGAGACAAAGGCAAATCAGAAAGAAATTTTGGAGGTAAATGAGAGAGAGGGATGGGTTTGGAGAGTGAAGAGACAACAACCTCTGATTTTAGCAATTGTAGCTGACAGCTGGACAAAGCCATGTACCAACAATGAGAGAATGATGAGATTTGGGGAGTGAAGCAACATTGGAGATAGAAGATAGCTATCATGAAGTTTGGGGATTTCTTAGGGAAGGAAGGAAAGTGTCAACCATCAAGGAAACTAGTAAGCTTGAGGAACCCATGATTTCATTTGCTAACTAAAAAATCAAAATCCACACACGTCACTAAGCTAGAAGAAGTTGACCACCAAATGTAAATGGATTAAGGGCACTTTTGTTCATCTAAATTTTCAAATGAGCAATTTAGTCTCTTAATGATTGCAATTAGAGCAATTTAATTCCTCATTCACTGTACTCCCTTTTACAGTATGATATGGCTCACCAATTGTGACCTGAACTTCATTTATGCTATTGCAATATGATGTAGCTGTTATGTATATTTATCTCTTGATTAAAGATCTACTAAGATGCATCTTGTAATAAAGAAGATAACTTCATGCTAGAGGAAGAGTGTTGAAACTTTTAGAGCAAAAATGAAGTTTAGGTTACCACCAGCTAACCATGTCATGTTGGAAAAGGGAAATCTAAAGGATGAGGGACTAAATTACCTCAATTGCACTTATGGAGGGATGAATTTGCGCCAATTGTACTTGTAGAGGGACCAAATTGCCCTAGTTACGATTATAAGAGTTCAAATTGTCCAATTTAAAAGTTAAGAGACTAAATTACTTTTTTGAAAAAGTAGAAGGACTAAACGTGTCCTTACTCCAAATGTAAATTGTGTTGAAGTGGGTCCATTTGAGGCATTTTTTTTTTGGGAATATATTAGCTGCATGTAGGGGAGTGCACACTCCCCTTATGCATAGGAGTGAAATTCTGTTAAAGAGAGAGAAAAAAGAGAGAATGTCAAAGTGTATGCAATTTGTGTAAAGAATTTATATGTATTTATATCATTATTTTTCTTTCATAAACTCCCAAAGAAGTAAAATGGTCTCAAAAATTGGTGCAAGGTTGCACAAGTATAGTGGGCCACTGGCTTACATATCTACCATTAGTTAATTCTCTTCAATCTTAGTCGTTAGTCTTAGTGTTGAGAAATTATTCAATGTAATGATCCTTTGTCACAAGGGCATTATTTTAAGCTGATTTGTCACCATTTTGTGAAAACAAGTACGGCTCTACTAACAATAGAGCAAGGGGAATTCTTGGGTACAATGCAATTCTGTTCTTAAATTATGTGGCAAAGGATGACACTGTAGATGTAGATATTCAAGACCAATTAGGAAATGTTGTACATGATTAAATTGGACTTGATTTGTATCCTATGTACATTGTAATGTTACAAAATAATCTCATGTTGAGAATACAGTTCATTCAAACAAACATATATGTAGAGTCATTTCACCTAATCTATCGTGTTGAAGTCAGCAATGGATTTGGCAAATCATTTGTGTCATGAATTGGATGGCCAACATAATGCATACTGCTTCTGTGCACTACTTTTGTACAGTTGAGGACTATCATGCCTATTTAATTTAATTAAAAACTAACTGCCTCTGGCTACCTTGTGGAGCAAACAAAATTTTCCTAAACAAAATTTAATTAAAAGTTTGTATGAACGAACAAACTTGGTACAACTAGCTTTTATGGTATAGATTCCATATCCTATGCGAGTAGACATGGTGACATCCATGCGTTGTGTCATCTCTAGGTGAACATCTTCATGAAGGCTCAAATGAAAAGGCAACCTTTATGAGTCATCACAAAGAAAGCCATGTAAATAAAGATTTAGCCTCTTTTGATCATTACAAGAAATTTTGTTGGTGTCCGTGGATTTTTATCTACCAATAATATTCATTGTTGCCACCAAATTTACTAACGGATAGGGAATTTACTTAAAAAGCCATCAATAAAATTAGATGAAAATTTTTTACAGTTTCCAAGGGATTAGATCCCTTAATAACTTTTAATTAAAAAAATAATTGTTACTCAAGAATTAAATCACTCGATAATTTGTAATTTAAAAAAAAAATTTACCAAGGGATGGCATCTCTCAATGACTTATAATTTAAAAATAGAATTTTTTTTAGCCTCAGTATTTAAAAAAAAATAGAAAACTTTTATAGCTTATCAAGGGATCCATACTTCAGTAATACACACCAATCTCCCCACCCACAAACAAAAAATTCAATTTTTAAGTTTACCGACAATAGGAGAGCTCGTAGGATACAAGTTTCCCTTGGGCTCTCCTTGTTTGCTCCATTTTCTTTCCACATTCTTTGTCATTCTGTAGGTATTTTTTGGCAATGTTCGGCCATTTTCTGGTGACTTTTTGGTGTATTGCACCTTCATTGGGCGAATTCCAACACTCCCTCACTACGTTTCTGCAATTTGAAGTCAATTTTCTCTATTTGTTTTTTTTTTTTACCTCTCCCATCTCTCCAAACGTTACTTTCTTTCTCTTTCTAGTAACTGTGGGTGTGATTTCATCAATAATTCTCTCATTTGCCTAGTTCTTTGTTATTGTTAAGGTTAGTCACACGAAACTTCTCATTTATCTCAAATTTAATGTATTTGGAATTAAGGTAGATAGCTTAAGATGTTAGGCTTGATATTGATCGTACCAAGACTGGAATTATAGATATTTGGATGGATGACTTCTTTGGCTCTTTTAATTATATGCTATTTAGGTGCTCATTAACATTTTTTTATAAATGCCAACACATTAACTACAATTTCAAGCTTTTAGTGTATTGTTTGAATGTTATTATTATCTTTGAATTTGAATTTTGGTCTAAGCATCTCCATTACTAAAGGAAAACTATCAAAATTTTTGTAAAAATTAATTTTATAGTGGTAGGGTGGTATTGAATTGAGGTTAAATTTACAAAATAGACAAATTTAATTAAAATTTACTTGTTAAATTGTACAAAAATTATTTTTAAAAATTTGATAAATTTATTGAAGAATATTATCTCGTGATAAAAATTACTTATAAAAATTGAAAAATTTAGATTACCAAGGGATTTAATTTCTTAGTAAAATTTAATTTATAAAAAAATATTTTTATGGAGAAATTATTCTTCTATAAATTTAATTTTTTTAAAAAAAATGTGTTATTGATTATTAAGCATCTCCATTACTAAAGGATGACTCTATCAAAATTTTTATAAAAATTAATATTATAGTGGTAGGGTGGTATTGAATTGATGTTTAATTTACAAAATAGACAAATTTAATTAAATTCACTTGTTAAATTGAACAAAAATTATTTTTAAAAATTTGAATAAATTTATTGAAGAATATTATCTCTTGATAAAAATTACTTATAAAAATTAAAAAAATTAGATTACCAAGGGATTTAATTCTTTAGTAAAATTTAATTTATAAACAATTATTTTATAGAAAAATTATTCTTCTATAGATATAATTTTTTTTAAAAATGTGTTATTGATTATTAAGAGATGTATTCCTTGGTAATTTAAAATTAGTATATATTATTGAGGGGTGTGTTTCTCGATATTAGACACAATTCCTTGGAAAGAAATAAAATAACTAACAAAAAATTAAACAAATTACCAATGGAGATGTTTCATTTTATTGATGGTCATCACTCAATAAATTTATAGATGGATGAAAAAATCAATTGATAGTATTTATAGATGAATGTTTTACCGATACAAAAAAATTTTCCATTTTTGGAGACCAATTTCCAAGGAATATATAAAAATATCCATCTATAAAATTTATTTTCAACAAATTTACTTGCCAATTTAATCGGTGAGTAAAAATGTCTATGGTTACATTTTTTGGCTAAGTTCAATATCAGTAGTAAAATTAAAAATAGGTAAATAGTAAATTAATAATTTCTCTCAATAATTTTACTTTTAACAAATATAATTATTAATTTTATGAACAGATATATCTCTTAATAAAATGAAAAAAATATGTAATTACCAAAGAATTTTTGAATTTTTCTAAAAAATAAAACCTTCAATAAAATGTAAAAATTTTAATTGCAAAAGACATCTTAAATTTAACTGATGGCCATGTCTCTTGATCAAAAGAAAAAAATTTTAATTATCGAGGGATAAAGGCCATCAAAAATTATTAATAACCAATTTTCTAAATATGTAATTCCTTTTTACCAGGAGTTTTTGGTGATCAAAAATTTTATTAATTATATTGTTATCAACTAATTTTGGAAATACAAAATAAATTTTTGAGAGATATGAATTTGTCAAAATAAAATAAAATAATTTTTATATATTTTTTAAATATAATTATATAATAAAATTATCAAGATAAATATTAAATTGAAAAATAAAAATGAAATATTTAAAATTAAAGTATATATTTTAATTACATTCTAAAAGTATAATAATGTCAAATACAGCAAAAAGAAATCAAATCTTAACATTTCACTATAGCCATCAAAGGGATGATCGGGCTCCTGATTCTCTAAGGGCAGGTCCCTAACAGACAACTCGTCAAAGGTTGCTGGTATAATCTTTGATCATCGCTATGCCCAGAATATGAGGTATTCCATAACAGAGTCTCCTTCTGAGTCCACAACTAAAACAACTATGCCTCCACTAGGTATTCTAGCCTATACCAAGGCAATGCGCTTATTGAACTCTAAGCCCATTGCTTCCTTTAATTGATCCCTCAAACTAGCCACAACAAATGGATCAATAAAGCTGGAAGAAGTAGCAAAATAAGATCTACTACCCCATGTAGACAATGTTTTACTTGTAGCACACAATGCGCCCATCTCATAAACTCAGCCCTTTTAGGTGTCACCAATCACCTCTCTTTATAGTTCTTCTTGATTAATCAAGACAGAAGCATTAGAGCTCTTCTTAGGGACCTATGGTTATTGTTGTGACATCTAGGATAGTCATTAAACCTCAGTTATGAATTTATCCTGCAAGAAAAAAAATTACAAAACTTAAATTCATTTATAAAGTAAATCAGACTAAAACAACATTAAAGAAATTAACATAAGTAAAGAACTCACATAGGGCTTCTAGGAGCACTCATCAACTCAAGTCTCATCCTATTTCTTCTAATGTGTATATAGAAATAGCTTAGGTTAGTCAAGTCTTTGTTTGAGATGGCTCACCTACAAAAAGATTGAAGAAATTAATTCAATTAGAGGAATAATAACATTTTTACAAAACATCAAATAACATTACTAACCAATATGTCCTAAATTATGCCTAGCTGTAAAGATCTCCTACTGTGGAGAGACCCCCTTCTAGATGCCCTATTCATCTTTGCTTTTTCACACTTGGCTTTGAACTTTGGCATTATTGGCTCCAAACTTTAGACTACATCCCTAAAGGACTCACCTTATCCTTGCGAGCATCTCTATACAATTTAGAGAGTCAATTCAACTCCCAACTATTAAACACTCTCCACATATGCGTGCCATGGAGATGCTCCTCAAATGTAACAAATTTTTGAAAAAAAAAAGTTAGTAACATTATATCTTATTTAATTGTAAACAAAAATAATGTGATTAATTATATTTACTTCTTACTCCTCAAGCCACATGCAACTAAGGGCATATCTAATCATGCTCGAATCACATTCAACACATCATGTTTAATTAATAACCTGAATAATTAATTATCCTAAATCTAACTTATATTTTTTTCAAATCATAATTAACCAAGAATTTTACATTTATTTTAAATCTAACTTAGAACAAACTAATTAATAATTATAGCATAAATCATAATTAACTTATAGTTAACCTAAAATTATTTTAACTTTTACAAAAATTTTGACAATCTACTCTTAGCAATGGAGATTCTTCTCATAAAAATATACTAAAATTCAAATTCAGATACCATAATAACACTGAAACAAGATAATTATCAGCACCTATAACATATGAATTCAAACAACCATAACATTAATTAATAACCTAAAATTAATGCTTTTTTTACAGAAAATTTTGACATAGTCTCCCCTTACAATGGAGACCCTCTGTACAACTTAACATAAATTTAACATTGCCATCTACATAAAATTCACAATTCTTAGAAATAATGCATACTCAGCAATCATAACATCAAAATTAAAGTAAGTCTTCTACCCTATTGCCATCAACCATAATACCACAATACAAAACAGTTTGTTCAAGTCTTCTAGCCTAAATCCATTTACATAAAGTACTAATAAAGAAGTCATGAAGATTGGTGAATACTAAATCCATTTACATAGGAGGAGAAGAGGAAGCTAACCTTCAAGTGATAGAGGAGGTTGCCAGAGGTGGAGAGAGGGTTGCTAGAGAGAGGGAGAGTGGAGTGAGGAAGAGAAAAGGAGAGAAAGGGTTGTTGGAGTGAGGGGCTAGTCTATGAGAATCCTTTATAAAGGGAATTTACCTTTTAAAAAAATTTGAAAATTTTTACCAATAGCAAATGACTACTAGTAAAACAATTTGGTTCTGGTTCATCACCTAATCACAAATAAATTAATTTTTAACTGTTGATAAAATTAATTGACAAGCAACCATTTCGAATTTATTTTTATCGGTAGATTAATAGTTAATGGCACCATAAATGTAGCTAATCATTTCACATTTACTTTTACTTGCAGCCTAGCCTGCCAATAAAATATGGATAAGACGCGTTGACTACCATGTTGCCAACCAATAATTTCTCACTTGACTTTTACCAATGGTTTAGGCTACCAACAAAAATGTGATGCAACCATTGGATGTAGCAATAGCAACCAATTGTGGCTAGGTTGAATTTTACTAGTGGCATAAAAAGTTAACATGGTAATTGATTGTCATATGGCAAATAAACAGTGACACTTCAAATTTTACTGATGGCAATAAATTATTTTGCAGCCTTTGGCTACCGCATTGTCAGGCAAAGTCTACCATTTGAATTTTACCATTGGCTCATAAAAATAATTCAAACCAGTTGTAGCCAAAGGCTATGAAGCATTTGATTAGTGGCAAAGGCCGCTAGTAAAATCAACGTGTAAAAAAATTTATTTTTATAAAATTAAAAATTAAAAGACATAAATAAAATCAAGTATAATATAGGCATTAATTTAAATATAAATTTAAAAACTATTCCCAAAATTGTTTTCTTATTGTATAGAAACATAAAAATTTTGAAATTATATAATTTAGTTAGTATTACTTATTAATTAAAATTGAATTCGTCTTTAATATTTTTTAAGTGACACTATATCAAATGTGCATAAATAAAGTGCAATAACTAATTAATTTTTAACATATTATATAACAAAATTTAATTAATCTAAGGCTTCACCACTTTCTTCTTCTTGTTCAATATCAGCATCATCCTCATCTTTTTTAGTGTCATTGGAATCAGATAAGGTAGATTCTTCAGTGCTTTTAGAGTTGGTTGCATATTCAATTTTATCTTTTAAATGAGATATGTGATGACTTGTATTCTCATAACCAATTTGAACTTTTTCAAAGTCCCCTTCATTATCACGTAAGGCACTTGGTGTAGTTTCATCAACAAGCATGATCCCAACTTGTTGTGGTGTGTCAACTTGGTAAGGTATTTCTTGTTCATTATCAATGTCCACCCTACCTCAAACCTTAGTATTGATGACTATTGACCAATTACGATATTGAATTCTATCTATGTTCAATCAAGGTACATTATAAACTTGTTTCACTTGCTATATGACAACGAATGAATCATAGGACCTCAACAATTTTAAAGTTATTGTGAATTCTTGTTTCCCATAGTTTAGTGAGATCAAAACACTCGTAGTTAAACAAGACAACTTTTTTCGAATGGATTCCAGGATAATTTAATTCAAGCATGTCTTTAAGGATACCATAATATTCATCTCTATATCTGCATTGGTTCCTTTAACCCAAATACCACTGTTCTTTTTTTTTCCTCTGACCAAGATGCTGTGTGAAACTTGAACCCATTCATGAAAACTTTTGCCAACTCTTAGTGTCTTTACTAAAGCCCCATACTAAAGAATATAGATTTCTATCATTTATTCCATTTGTTAGATCATACACCTATAAGACAATATGTAAAAAAAGATTTTACTTATTTCAAAAAATAATAAGCATGCATGCATTAGTGATTAAATACTTACATAACTCTTGAACTAAGATGCAAATTATGCTTGAACTAATGCCTTCGATTGATAGATTGTGGTACTGGACACTTGCAAGTAAAGACTGCAAGCAAATTTGCTTTTCAAAATTAATTAAATTTCATATGAATTGACAAAACAATTTGTTTATTTAAGTAAATATTATACACACTTAATTTTGTCTGGACTCCAAAATTGAACCTTTGAGTAAATTCTAATTTTTTATCTAATTATAAAACTTTTTGAGATTTAATTTGATGAGGATGAAAATATATAAAGATACTTTGGGTATATATGTTAATAAATTTGACCCTTTCTAGTTTTAATTTTAATTTTAATTTTAGTTTTAGTTTTAAGTTTTGTTTTAACTTTTCAATTAGAAATAACAAAACAAAAAATAAAATAATAGAATAATGAAAATTTTAATTAGCAACTTGCATGATAAAGTGTTGCCGCCCCCTCCATTAAATCCATTCAGAGTGCCAGACCAGAGGAGGGCGGTGCACTGGTAAAACTGAGCACAAGCAAAAAGAACGGCCTTCCTTCCATCCGATGGCAGAAAGAAGGGAGTAGATATTGAGCCAAAAAGCAAGTTGACAGAAGGGGAAGGGTGCTGGAACGAGAAAAGAAATAGAGAGAGCGGAGAAAAAACCAAGACATTCAGAGAGAGGGAGAGGAGAGAACAGCACAGGAGACCTCACAGAGGGAAGAAGAATACACGTCGAGACTGGGAGACCGAGGAAGCACTTCATTGATACACCCCGCGGCTCCCTCTCATCCTTACCTACCTTAAACCACGACCTTGACATTCTCATTGACTCTCCACGGCATAATCATGCCTATTAAGGTATCAGTAGCGACGAGAAGGAAAGCAGGAGGTAAAGTGCGACCCAGATATAACTACAAGTAGCTACTGTATCCAAGAATAGGGGTACGCCACTCACTTCGCATGAATGCATGAAAGCTTGATGACGGGCTAGGACTCTTTGTTTAAGCTGCACCTTACGTTGTTTCTTGTTACTATTTCTCTGGATAAATGGTAATCTGTTTGTTTGTATGTGATAAGGGTATTGTGACTTTCTGTTTTGGTTGGGTAGCGGGGTGTTCTCCCCATTTGAAGCGGAACTGTGGGCTCACCCCACCATTCAGAACGTCGACACTGCCACAGCGGTGATGCCGACGGTGTGGCCTGCGATGGTAGAATCCACTGTTGGCCAGAGATGGCTCCGGGTGACCACGGAGCCGGAGCCTCTTGCGCTCTTTCACCCCTGCACACGACGTGCAGGGACGCTGAAGGAGAAAGGTGCATCGCACCGTTCATAGGGTGGGATGCACCCTATCCCACCCCTTTCAAAAATATTTCCAAAATATCTTTTATTTTAAAAAACAAAAGTTTTCACTTAATTCTAGAATTTATATAAAATATTATGGCATTTTTTGTTTTTAAGTTTGGTAAAAATAGACGTATTTAAGATATTTTTTTATGTGTAAATTTTTCTTATTTTAATAAACTTTTTTAAAAAATAAATAATAATACAAAAGCAGCTTTTTGGGAGGAGTCTGCCATGGCCACCCCTCCGTTTCTTTCTTTTATATATATATATATATATATATATATATATATATATATATATATATATATTTTTTAAAGAATAATAGCATGGAGGCCACGGTTTGGACTTCCAAACCGTGGCCTCCTTGCCTTTTTTAATTTTATTATTATTTTTTCTCTTTTCTTTCTTCTTTATGTTATTTTATTTTATTTCTTTTTATTTCTTCTTTCTTTAATTTTATTTTTCTTCTTGTCTCTACCCTTTTCATTCTTCTTCACGTGGGCTTCTTGAAACGGAAAAAGGATGTGATTTTAGATCAGACCTTATTTACTAGTTTGGAATAGGTTTATTTTAGATGGGATAGATGATCATGTTTATAATAAAATTCTTATAAGCACCATTTATTTCTTAAATAATTTCTTTATTTGATTCAATGGTTGTTAAGTTCTTATTTCCAAAATTCATGGAAAGAGTAGGAAATTTACAAATTAACTATTATGATAATTCTCAATACCCAACTCATTTCTTAAAATTCTTATTTCTCCCAATGATAGACATTGGCTAAGGTCTAGCAAAATGACTATTGCTAATTATCACAAGGATAATTACGCTAGGAGTCTCGCCAAGAGATTGACGAGACTCCTCTAGTGTGATCAACCTTGGTATTTCCTAAAGTTTTCTATTTGTCCAAATCTACATATTCTAAGATCTTCTTTGATGTCATTTATTAGATGGGGTTTAGTTAAACAACCCAGCTAATTATTTTAAAGGTAGTTACATTATGAGCCTCACCAAAATATTGACAGGATCCCTTAGGCGTGATCAAAATACTTGTTGTCCTTTTCTACCACTACAAATTTCAAACTTCGAGGTCATTCCCGATGACAGTTGCTAGTTAGGGTCTAGTGAAATAATTGCTTCTAATAATCTCAATAGTAATTACACTATAAGTCTTGCTAAGAGATTGACGAGATTACTTTAATATGATTATTAACATTTGTTTTTTAAACCCCTTAAGATTCAAAAATAGCCTTGGAACCCTAGTCAAGTTAGGCATTTTTTTTAAATCTCAATTTAGTTGCATCAAACCCTAGTTAAGCTAGGTACCATTTCAAAATCCAATCAAGGTGAACAAGTCCTAGGCGAATTAGGCATCTAGTTTCAATATAAGTCTTGGATGAACTAGGCATCTAATTTTCCCTTTCCATGGCAATGGCTAAACACCACTCACTAGCAATATTAATCATAGATTATGCTTGATAACATGCAAAACCCATAGTGAGACAAATAAAAATTAAAAATCAAACAAGTTCATTTTGTCAAAATCAAGTCACAGTTTTGAAATCAAAAGCAACAAAACACCAATGTGATACCGAGAGGGCACTATCGGGGTGTTAATATTTTTCTTACATGTAACCAACCTCCGAATCTGATTTCTATAATGCAGATCATATTCTTTGGTGTCTATTCTCACCATTTAAAATTATATCGATAGCAAATCCAAAAATTCAAAGCTCTTCACATATTCTTCTAGAAACCCCATTCCCATATTTCCACCCTTTTGCTTTTTTAAATTAACATTTTTAGCCATCACTCTACATCGCGATGTCGACAAATGCAATGTACTTACTTTAGATATGGCTGGACTTGATCACAATTTAGTAAAATGTGCAAGGTTACAGTTTTGTACTCCTTATCATGATTTTAGATTAGACCTTCTTTACTAGTCTGGACTAGGTTTCTTGGCTTTCCCAAAGCATGGCCAGGTTGATTGAAAAGGAAAGAGTCAGAGCTAATGAACTTGTCTACCATCATCAAAATGATCAAGCCAAATTCTCCTAGACTGCACATGAGACTTGAAATAATAGGAGCAAAAATGGGAGATCTCCCTTGTTATGTAAACCTTACATATTGAACCCTCCACCTGTGCTTTATTTTTCACTATTCTTTTTATGTCATCCATCATCCTAATCAAATAAATAACGACATAATGAACTATATTACAAGTAGTTTAATTAAAAACACAACATAATATACATACCTTTCAAAAGGATACATCTATCGGTATTGAACCGGACCACTTATCCTAGGTTTAAAAGCTAAGTACACTAGTAAATGCTTCAGGGAGTCAAAGAAAGGTATTAATTGAGGGGGATCCTTTCCAACTTACATGGTATAATAGGAATGTTATGTTGTATAGTCAACAAGTTGTTAAACCTATGTGTAGGGGAACACACGTCTCAAAAAAACTAACTCAACTCTGTAAGAGGCTTGCACACATTGTTAGGAAGTTATCTAAATGTAAATGGAAGCAAACACTTCATAAATACATGGTATCTTGTCTTTTCATACCATATAACTTTTCCTCCTATTTGTCCACACATTTGCCCAAGTTTGACACATAACTATGTAGCATTTTCAGCTCTTCCACCCATCTAAATGTCACTCTTCTTTGCTACAAGGTCAATATGTAAGGGACCTTTAGGCTTGACAAACTTGCCATTGGCCAATTTTGTCAACTCCAATTCCTATTGCGTGCAATATTCTTTTGAGTCTAGCCTTGCTTTCTCATTGTCTTTAGTTTTTCCCTTCACATCCATTACAATACTAAAGACATTGTCAAAGATATTCTTTTTTATATGCATCACATCTAAATTATGCTAGATTAAATTATGCTTCTAATAAGGCAATTCCTAAAAGATGCTTTGTTTCATCTAATTGTGACTAACCCCAAACCGATCAAGTATTCAAATGACTCATGCTCAATTATCTTAGTCAAACCATTAACTTTTGCCTAAACCTGGTTGCCTATCAACTTTGTTTGAGGCTTGTTACTCTAGACCTTGTTCTTCTTAAATGCTATCTTGTTCTATCGAAAGGGATGATAGTGGAAAGGAACTATCGATGTGCATTAAATCAAGAGTTTTTGCTTTAGTGTTTTAAGAAGAATACCTTGCTTTCCTTCATGCAAATGGAGCATCCTAGTTTAATAGCTGTACTCCACCCTACCAACATTCCATATGCAGGGATATCATTGTTGGTCCATATTAATGTGGCTCGCATAATGAAATTTTGTTTTATGAAGATGGCATATGTCAAAACACCTTACTGTCATGATTGTTTTAACTCGTTTATTAGTGGTTGGAGGTACACATCAATCTTTGCTTTAAGGTTATTCAAACTAGGACCAAACATGTCAAGATTAGGGATAGTCATGTAAAGCTTTGGCAAATGATTGAAAGTAGTTATAGTTATTGTCCAATAGGAGTATGCTCTAGCTGAATGGCTATATAAAGTGAATTTATCAGCACACAAGCATAGCTTGACATTCCAAGGGTCATAGGTAGATTCAAGATAAGTCCTATCAAAGTGCCTTCAAGCTTCTTTGTCAACAGGTGGCTTAGCACAACTTTGGCTTGTCTATTCCCATAATGCCACCTCATGTGTAGGGTTAAACTCATTGAAGCATATAGCCTTTGTAATCTAGGAATCAGAAGCACATAATGCATTCTAGCCTTGGGTAGATCTTTCCCAATATCTCTTCACTTTGGCTTGTATATGAGAGCTCTACATAATTTACAATCCCTCTCATATACATCATCTTTGTAGTACAACATGCAATTTTATTTCTGTTTAATTTAGATTCTAGTCTTTTGGCCTTGTAGAAATTATCAGGTGCCAAATTGGGTTGAGAAATGCATTCCCTCACAAATTTTACTCATAAATCATATGCATATCGATTGTATTTTAAATCTAATTTCATGCTCAATATTATCACTATCACTAATAATTTTGAGTGCTCTTCATAGCCATGCCACAATGTTACTCAGAAGCACATAACAAATCAAAAAATTGTTAGGCCTTTAGATTTGGAAATTCTTCTAAATTTTCTTGGTAATGTTACTCAAAGTTAGGCTAAACAACATCAAAAACCATAGGCTAATGATGACCAATATTATCTTCACAACCCACATAAACATTGCTAAAAGTACTTGCAACATTGGCATTGTAATGAAATCTTGTCTGCTCTTTTTTCACCATAGTCTATCCAATGCCAATAATTAAAACCATATCTATATAGATGAACCTTTACTGTGTCAAGAATCAAGAGTACTGCCATGTTACATTTATTATAAGGACACCTCAAATTCCCATCAGATTGATACAATGGTGATCGATAAGCTTATAGAACCAAACCATCACCCCATCAACATACTCTTGTCTAAGTCTTGTTCGACTAGGATAATTCCTATTATACATCCATCCATAGTGATGTGAAATTTCCATTGTCTTACAATGAAACTAATATCCAACAAGACAACACACACAATAACTGACAACCTTAAATATGTAATCCAAATTTCTTTACACAATAATTGAAATATAAAAAATGCACATACATGTATAACATATATATAAGCATTTAAAAGATATACAATAGTTCTAAATTTTAGTTTTATAAAATAAATATGACATTTAGGTATAAGATTAGTTTCTTTCCTTTTATTTGAGCTATAACAACTAGCAAATCAACTGCAACAATGAAATAATTATTTAATTCTTGAGTTATGTTAGAGAAAGTGGAAGAAGATGGAGAAGTGAAAAAAAAAAGAGAGAAGAGAAGATGAAGAAAAATGAGAAGTGAAAAGAAAAGATCGAGCAAAATGAGAAGTAGTGGTTATGCACTTCTAAAAGGGAACATGATCAGCTGATTATTTTGAATCCAAAGAGATAAAGAGCATTTATTTTTATTGATGAATTACCACCAAAATTTTAAAATAATTAACTAGCAGATTTTATTTGCCAATAAAATTATACTTTTTAGTAGATAACTGATGGTTTGCTATCGATAATTTTATTAAGAAAATTTCTTTTAACTTGTAAATTGAATTTGTTGATAAAATTATGATTTTTGGTAGATAACCAGCGGATATAATTGTCAATTATGACTAAACAAAAAATTAAAATAAGAAAATCTTAGCCAATTTTGGGTGACTATAGACATTGATAATATTACCCTCTACCTTGCTATTGGTTATTCAGCCAATGAATTTTTCTCGCACCTTGGTTGGAAATTTTCTAATGGAACTGCTAAGGGAAATGGTTATGTTGGGTAAAATTACATTTATTTTACCAACTAACACATTTCTTCCAACAAATTTGCCAATAGAACTAATGTTACATATTTTTACCAGCAAATATTGAATTTACTAATAAAATCCATCGAAAATAAAAAAATTTCTTGCAGTTTTGCCAAGGGATTTAAATCCATTGTAAATTTGTCAATAATACATATTACAAAAAGATTTTGTGTTTTTATCAAGGGCAGTTATTGTGAATTTTTGTTAGTGGATGAAAGCTCATAGAAAGGCCAATTAAGCCAGTAAATCTAGACAAAATGGTGAACAACACTAAATTAGCAAGTGAAACGGCATTGTTGATGATGATGTTAATTAAATTTGTTTGCTATTGTTGATGCATACAAGTACTTCAAACTAGATGATCATGGGTGCTCTAGTGTCTATTCTAACCTCAAAGGGATGGAGAGGAATATCTTGCTAAAGATGTAGTGTATTTGTGTAGTGATGAGTGCCAATGTGCTAACTTTCTTTGTAATATATCAAAACAATGACAATAGTCCTACAAATGGTTGGTAGCAAATCATTTTTGATAGGCTTCTATAGGAAATAGTTTACTTAGGGTATGGGTCTAATAACCACCTTATGAAGTAAAATACCTAGAATGAATTTGTCACAAAAAAAAGAACATAGAATGAATGATTATATATCTTAATTTGCTATATGATTAGTATTTCCTAATTAATGTTATTTCTTGCGAATTCTCCATTTTTTCACAAGGAATCATTACTTTTTAATGTTATGTTTTCTCTTTCTTATGTGATAATGTTATATATTCATTTGGTGACAAAGAAAACAAACAAATAAGACTTATCTTGATTAATAAATAACAAGTGTTGCATGAAATACTAGGAAATCAGAATTGGAAATGTGTGGTATATATTTTTATAATGTTTTGATATTATTTTTAAAAAAATATCATGGTAAGATATGAAGAGAAGTGTTTCTTGTATAATAGTTTAAATATTCTCACAGGAATAACAAAGAAGAATGTGAAAGAGTTAAAATTGTTCAATTAGGATTTTGAAGAGATCATAAAATAAAGGAAAAGTAATGGGAAAAAACTGAACTTGTTAAATTGTGCATAAAATTTTCATAAAATTTTATATGAGGTGTTAGATCTGGTACTACTATAAAATTTAATTAATTTAATAATTTAATTCTTTTTAAAGAGAATATAGAACCTAAAAATAATGGGTAGTAAAATTGATCTGAGACATCTTAAAAAACTAATGAGACATATGATGGATAGCTTTGGAAAATCAAAGACATGTGGGGAGCAATGATTGAAAAGGAAAGGGAATTTCAAAACTAAAGGAAAATGGTTGGCCATTGGTGGCAAATGCATCCAGAGGTGTCAAAGGGATTGATTCAACTAGTAAGATGTCAGCAATCCTTTTAATTAAGCGGGTGATCTATAAATATTACTATAAATTTGTACTAAGGTTTTGTTATATATGTCCTAACCTTAAAATGGGATTACATTTCCTCATTGTCAATTTTATTATGCTAAAAAATAAATGAAGAGGTGTCAATGTCAAAAGGGTTGCCACAAGAGTTAATCAAAACTAGAGACCATGGATCCACCACAAAAACTATGGATCGAATAAAGAAAGGGAAAGGACTGAAAACAAAATCCACTACAAGAGGCAAGCCTTACTCCTATTTTGATTATTCTTTTTGGTCTTATCACTTTGTAACTAATGGATGTGGCAGCAACGTGGTGGCAACTCAGAGCCATAATGCCACAAAATCTAGCTGGGATTCTTTGCATAGTAATGCATCATCCAAATTTGAGATGAAAGTAGGGAACAAAGGAATTATTAGATGTAGAGTTTTTGGAAAAATTGGAAAAAGGCCTTCGCTACTAGTGCAATGAGAAATATAGTCCTTTGCACTATTGCGAGTCCAAACAACTCCAGACAAAAATCATGAAATCAGGGGACAGTCATAAAGAAGGGGACGGTTGAGAAGAGGAACTAGGGTCAAAGATGATACTGAGATCAATGCATTAGATTTTTCTGCACAATTCTTTGTGGGACTCAATTCCCACAAGGCATTGAAAATGAAGTGCACAATTGACGGCACTAAGGTGGTAATTTTGGAAGACTGTGGGGCTAGCCATAATTTCCTATCACTAGAATTGTTGTAAAGATTGGAGACTGTAGTGGAAGATGGCAAAGGGTTCTTGGTGATGGTGGGTAGTGGCCAATTTATTAAAGGCCATGGGGTATATAAGGGTGTAGTAGTGACGATGCAAGGCCTTGAAGTAGTACAAGATTTTTTTCCTTTAGAGTTGGGTAGTGCAGATGTTGTGTTTGGAATGCAATGGCTAGGAACACTAGGAGAGATGACCACAAAGTGGTGCTTGTCAACCATGAAATTTAAGTGGTAAGATAAGAAGGTATTGCTGCAAGGTGACCTAGTGTCAACAAAACAAGCCACATCTTTGAGAGTGATGTGGAAATTGCTACAATTGCTAAGTCAAAGCAAGATGAAGGCAGTGAGAAATGTAGAAACTCTTTCTGAAATTCCTTATTGTGTTCTCTACTCCAATTTTGCTACTAGCTAAGAGAGATTAGGATTAAGCAGTCAACTTGTTGAAGGAAGTACAGCACCCAATTTGCGGCCATATTACTAGCCCACTTTCATAAGGGGAAATTAAGAAGATGGTTAGAGAGATGCTCTCAGTAAGCATTATAAAACCCACTACTAGTCTTGTTCAACTCCGTTTCTATTACTTATGAAAACACAAGGAGGTGATGACTTTTCAACAATTATAGAGCACTTCACAAAATTACTATTTCGGATAAATTCCCTACTCCAACTATAGACGAATTACTTGATGAGTTAGAAGATGCTTTTTTATTTTCTAAGTTGGACCTCAAATACAAGTATAAATCCAAGTTAGAGAGGTGGACATCAAGAAAATAGCTATTAGGACACATGATAACCACAAATTTCTAATCATGCCGTTTGAGTTCTCTAATAAGCTTGCAACTTTTCAAGCTTTAATGAATGATATTTTTCACCCTTACTTCTAACATTTCACTCTTGCCATTTTTTACAATATTGTAATATATAGTGCTAGTCTGAACATGTAGAACTTTTAAGAATGGCCTTGCAAGTATTACAGGAGAATCAATTGGGGGTCAATCGGAAACATTGCTCCTTTGGAAGGAAGAAGATAGAATATTTGGGTGACATCATATTTGGAAATCGGGTGGCAACAGATGCTTCTAAGATCAAAGACATGGTTAATTGGCCAACACCTAAGGAACCTTTCACTCAACTGCTAGAAAAAGATGCTTTTTAGTTGTCAGATACTACTCCAAAAGCCTTTATTTCGCTCAAGATAAGCATGACCACTGTTGATACCCAAATTTGTTTAGACCCTAAAAATAAATTGGACTTATTCATAAATTCTAAATTTTTCTATTCAAATATAAATCAAAGATATTTTTAGGTCCCAAGTAATAAAAATTTGGTAGATTTGAAAATTAAAAGAAGAGAAAAGTTAAATTATTAGTTGGGATGTGATGGGAGTTGTTGAAATAATTGGGAGAATGATGAGAAGAAGTGGTGCCGGTAGATTTGAAGGGAGAGTGACGAATGAGTGATAAGGAGAAACAACTTAAAGAATGAGAAAAAGTGAGCCAAATAACAAAAATAAGAGGAGTTATGGAAGGAGGTAGTAAAGACATACAAAAGAAGCAAACAAAGAAGAATAAAACAAAGAAGCTGAGAGCATAAGAGGAGCCATGGAAGGAGGCAACAAAGAGATACAAGAGAATAGTCCACGTGTAAAAAAAAAAAAAAAGAGAGGGACACAGGGGAGAGAGACTAAGAAAAAAAGACAAAAAGGGGAGAGCATAAAAATGACCTAAAAGAGAGCTAAGAAGGGAAGTGCCGAGAGGTAGGAAAAAAGATGAAGTAAAAGAAGAAAAAAGAAAGAAAGAGAAAGCAACACAACAAAGACAGAGGAGAGAGTGTTGCAGTTAAGCCCAAATCAAAAGAACTTAGTACATCCAAGGGTACTTTTCTTTCCTATTGGAGCTTTGAGCTGTAGTTTTGTGTAGGCTATAGTTTTCTTTATGTTTGAAACTATGACATACATCCTTGCAACCTCTATTTTACTCTCTATGATGGCAATATAATTTATTTATGAAAGATTTTCCTTCCCTGCTTCCACATTCTAGTAATTTCCCATTCCTCTAGGTGTAATTTAGGTATGCTTTATAGCTAAAAATGAATTGTATGGAAGCTTTTCCACAATGGTATAGCACCTCTATGTAGGCGATTTGGAATGAAGGGGTATACCAAACCCACTTTTAAATATAGTACACCCATCCTAGCCCCATAAAAATAGTTCAAAAGAAAAAAATACTTCTAAAAAATAAAATAAAATATATAGTTGGATCCATAAAATTTTTTGAGAATTTTTGGTATGTGCTTGAAAATTTTCTAATGACGATTGAGAAATTTAGCTATATTATTTTTGTCAATTCTTTTTGTTTCCAAAAAATATTAAAAAAATCTCTTGGAAAAAAATATTCTAGTTTATCCATTTGGTTTGATAAAATTAATATTATTTTCCATAAATTTCTAAAGTTGATTTGAAAGAGATCAAAAGATTAAGCAGCACTAGTAATTAAAATGACTTATTTCATGTTAAAAAGAAAAAATGAAAAATGAAAAGGGTTTATATCCAGGCCCATGTGCATTTGTCTCCTCTTTGTTATTATTTTATTTTTTATTTAAAAAATAATTTTACATTATTCACATACACAAATTCTATTTGTATTTTATACTATTTACCACTCTTAATTTTATTTGTGTCCTATACTATTCACGTACACAAATTCTATTTGTGTCTTACACTATTCATCATTCTTAATTTCATTTGTGTCTTATACTATTCTTATTCACAAATTCCATTTATGTCCTTCATTGTTCACCACTGTTAATTCTATTTGTGTCCTGCATTATTTACTACTCTTAATTCTATCTGTGTTCTTCATTGTTATTTTCTTATTTTTTTCTTTTAAATTCAAATTCTTCCCAACGATGGATAAATGAAGTTGCTAATCAATTGGTCGTTATCTGACTATCTTAAAGGAAACCATGTTACAAACCTAGCCAATTAATTGGTATGGTTCCTCTGACATGATTACAAAGAGTCATAGTCTCCCTAAAACTTCTTGATCATGCCTTGCTGTCCCTTTAAATCCAGACCCTTTACAATGATAAATAAAAAGGGTTGTCAATCAACTAGCCACTATCTAACTATCCTAACAGAAATTGCATCATGAGCTTAGTTAGTTAATTGGCATGGTTCCTTTGATGCATTTAAAAAGATACACCCCTATTTTTCAAAAGCCTTAGACATGTTACGCAAACGTTTTTAAACCTAGTCAAGCTAGGTACATCGTTATTTTTCAACAAGCTCTAGTTAAGCTAGGCAACTATTTTTGGTATAAACCCTGGATGAACCAGGCATCAAATTAATCTTTTCTATTTTAATGGCCAAATACCACCCACTAGTAATGATAATCATAAATAACACTTGATTATGTGTAAAATTAGCAATAGGACAACAACAATAAAAATAAAATAAATTCATTTTTTGACAAGAGACAAAGCATAGATCTAAAATCAAAACGCAACAAAACACTAATGTGGTACCAAAAGGGTGTTGTAGGAGTATAATACCTTCGTTACATGTACCCAACCCTCGAACCTTTTAAAGTAGACCATACCCTTCGATGTCCAACTTTACATTTCAATCTAAATCAGTGGTGACTCCATTTTTATTTCTTTATCCCAATAACTCATTTCCAAACTCATTTTTATCTTTCAAGATCATCATTTCACATTGTGTGTTGACAACTTGGTGACTCTGCTGGGGAGATTTAAGGGTTAGGCCACAGGAGTTGGTGCTTGCTGGATTTTGTTTGCTATTTCTATGCTTTGGTTGATTGTCAAGTTCATTTGTCTTCTAGACTTCTAATTTGCATTCTGGATTGTGTTTTGGGATTTCTAACTTTGCATTTTGGATTTGTATTCTAAAGTCATGCCTAGATCATGTTGCTAGATTAGGTTTAGACAACTTACATTTCTACAATATTATTTGCTATATCTATGACTGGTGGCTAGCTGATTATTTTGCAAGTTATGAGTGAGTGAATGGCTTATTCATTAGACACACATACACCCACACCACAATGCACCTTATAAAAGGGGAGGTCATGACCCCTGAGCTCTATTCCTAAGCTCTTAGGAACCTTTAGGCTAGTGAAGGTATAAAGTAAGGTCATCCTTCATTAGACCCTTGGTCTTCATATAGACACCTGAACACCCTCACTCAAGTTAACCCTTTGGGGCAATTTGGGGGACCTAGTTTTAGGAGTCTAAAACCTACCTCCTTGCACATTGTTAGTAACTTTAGAGCTATCTTATGAAGAAAGTTTAACTTAAACTTTTGGATATGGAAAATAAGCCTATGATTTACCATGACTTAGGCACAATGGGGAAATGTTATCCATTTGCTCACTTGCAACTACATGCATTTTCACCCTTTGCATCATTTTAAAATAGGGGACCTCTCATTATACCTACCATGATTGCATGCACAAGCTCTCAACTTGAGCTTCTTTATCTTTGATAAGCTAGAAAGGAGTGAGGGAGAGTATCCTTCATAAGATCTCTAGACTTTGTGTAGGTGCTTAAACTTCCTTACTCAAATAGCCCCTAGCATGCTGGATTACTTCAAATAGCGGCAATTTGGGGATTTGTGTAAGTATTGTAGACCCTTGCCATCATGTTTTAACTATAGCATATGAGAGGAACCTTGTCTTCATGTCATTATTTTAATTTGAACATCATGGTCATCATTTTCTTTTGGCTCAAATTTTAGGTGACATGATTGTGGACACTAACATTACATTAAATCCTACCACAATTGCCATAGAACCCCATGACTAAGTGCTCTTCACTCAAGAAAGGGCTCAAAAGGAGTAAGGGAATATCTCAAGCAGATAGGATGGTGTAGTATTACTAGAAATAAAGAAGTTGTCCTTTGAATAGAATGCCCTATCCAATTTGAGGAACATTTGGAATAGCTTTACTAACTCAGAAAAGGGTAGTTTGTAAGGAAGTATGGCCAATTGGGAAACCTATTATCAGTCCCAATAAAGGAGGCATTGCTCAAAGCCTTAGTATTTTTTTTGGAATCCAGTTTATAGTGTTTACTCTTTCGAGCTATGATCTCATGCCTAACTTAGAAGAATATGGTGACTTGCTGAAAATCAAGCCTTTAAATGGGGACAAAGTGCACAAATATGACAATAAGGCTAGGCCCAAGAAAAGTTTAGGCAATTTGTTTGGTTTGCTAAAGACAAACTTTGGGAATAATGCCAAGGAGAAAGGAAAGGGATAAGCCATTTCGATTAGTTTCCTTATTAGACTATACCATGCTCAAGCAGACAAAGAGTTACAATGCAAGCCTTAGCTTTAACAATTTATGGAGCAGTCATATTCCCTAAAGCTCATGGGTTTATTTATGGACAAGTGATTGTCTTATTTCAAAAATTTTAAGAGTGGTTCAAATCTTATGCAACCCATCCTAGTAGAAACTTTTAGGTCTTTGAATTTCCCTAGGTAGAATAGAGAAGGCTGGTTTCATGGTTGCTCACAACTATTAATGGTGTGACTTGCAAGTTATCTACTCTCTCCAAATGATACAGGTTACCCTCTGATTTCTCTTAAACCAGCTTATTTTGATGACCTTAAGCCTATAAAGGACTTCACAAAATCTAAGTGGCCTAAGAAAGTGCATGATCATAGCGCTTGGATCATGTACTTTGGTTATGTAGGGGACTGTTGATATATGGTTGCAAAAATTGACCTTGGTCCCCTTAGTTAGCCTGTGGGCAGGGTTAACTATGCTCTAACTATAGTCAAGAGGCAGTATGCGTTTATACAATTTGTACTAGCCACTAAGAACTTCATGAGTTTAACCTTGAAATTAGGGATGAAGATACAAGGCCTGCGAATGACATCGTAAGGAAACTATGGTGCCAAGTGAGGCTGATGGAGCTGAGGGAACATTAACCTGCAACCACTTCAGAGTATTCTCATTAGCAAAAGAACAGCAGACAAGGTTTCACTGTTCTTGAAATTACCTTGTCAGCTTCGACCTCTAAATAGGGTAAATGAAAATGTTCAAGCTAGAGAGAGACAAAAAGTGAAAAGACTTTACCTGCCTTACAAATTAGAGGGACTATGTTGAAAGATAAAGAATTGAAGATCAAACAAGAAGTCAATGCATGGAGAAGAGTTTCACAAGAAGGTCTTGATTATGGAGCAGGATAACACCAAATTGATTGTCGAAAAAGAAAAGGAGGTAGAACAAGCTAAAAGGGAGGAGTACTTGGTTAATAAGTGCAAGTACTATATTGTAGAGGAGTTTGTAGATAATAAGGAGAAGGTGAAGACCTTACAAGATGAAGTCACCCAACTTAATGAGGAAGTGGTTTAGCTTAGAGGCCACATTGAAAGGCAAAAAGCAGTTCATCAAAAGGAAAAAAATAGAGTTCTAAAAAATAAAAAGATGTCTTCACTACACTAGAAGTTGATCTAGATAAGATGACACAAGAAAAGGGACACTATGAGGGGTGTATCGATCACCTTAAGGAACAACACGAGAAGGAGATTCAATTCTTGAAGACCCAGTAGCAAGAGTAGTGAAACTTAGAGGAAAGGATTGATTACACTAACAAGGAGAATATGAGTTTATGCTAAAACTTGATTGATGTGAAGACTGCTTATGATCAGTGCCTTAAAGAGGTCTTGAAGGATGGTGTGATGATCAATATAGTGGAAAGAAATGAGCAACTTCACTATCAACTAGTAGACACTCAAGAGTAGTTGGAGGGGTTGAAAGATAACATAAGCCTATTCGCATCGATGGCAACTGCTGAAGCCATGCAGATAGTTGAATGAGAAGCAGAGTTAGGACCTAGTTCTACCAAGAGCCTCCTTATGGAGCTAAACAATTACCACATCAAAGTGGGGAAACTAATATTGCTAAGATTGATCCCAAGTTATGTTTCTTGTTCAAAGAAAACACCCTTAGAGATGGTTATGATTATTCTTCTTGACATTAATGAAAAAGGGGTTTCTAATGTTACATAAAATTTGATCTAGTTATGTTTCTTGCATACCAACATTACATATGCAAGCTGAAATTTAGTTACTCATTTGCATTTAAATAATTTAGTTAAGAAATTATAGCTCCAATTATGCAATCTCAATCAAGGCTAGATTGATTGCTGAAAAAGAAAAGGAGGTCAAACAAGCTAAAAGGGAGGTGTACTAGGTTAATAAGTGCAACCGTTATATCAAAGAGGAGTTTATAGATAATAAGGAGAAAGTGAAGACCTTACAAGACAAAGTCACCCAACTTAATGGGGAAGTGGTCCAACTTAGAGGTCACATTCAAAGGCAAAAAGTAGCTTATCAAAAGGAAAGCCTAAAGTTCCAAAAAGTAAAAGATTCCTTCACTACACTAGAAGTTGATTTTGAAAAGATGACATCGGAAAAAGAATGTCTTTAGGGGTATATTGATCACCTTGAGGAGCAGCATGAGATAGAGTTTTAGTTTCTAAGACCTAATTGTGAGACTAATGCAATTTAGAGGAAAGGATTGATTACATTGAGAAGATGAATATGAGTTCATGCCAGAACTTGATTGATTCATCTCTGTTTGGTATTTCTAAAACCCTTCATTTCAAATCCTAAGTCGCTCTTAGGTATGCTAGTTGAGTGTTTTACAGCCTTCATTGAAAACCTAGAACAACTTTCTTTAGGTTGTTGCCTTTCTTTCAGCTTAGAATGGGTTTCTCTAAGCTATTTTCTTTAGATCTTGGAATAGTTTCTCTAGGTTATCTCCTTTCTTTCAATTTAGAACAGGTTTCTCCAAATTCTTTATTTTCAAATTCTAAAATGGGATACTTCAGGTTATTTTACTTCAAACCCTAAGTTGCTCTTAGGTACATTAGTTGGGTGTTTTGTAACCTTTCATCAAAAGCTGGAATAGTTTACTCTAAGTTATTTTCTTTCAACTTAGAACAGGTTTCTCTAAGTTCTTTTTTTCAAATCCTAAAACGGATTACTTCAGGTTGTTTTGCTTCAAATCCTAAGTCGCTCTTAGATATCCTTGTTGGGTGGTTCTAAAACCCTTTACCTCAAATCCAAGTCACTCTTACGTTTACTACTTGGGTGTTTTGTAAACCTTCATCGAAAACTTGGAACGGATTTCTATGAATTATTTTCTTATAACTTGGAACAGGGTTACTCCAAGTTCTTTTCTTCAAATCCTAAAACGGGTTACTTCAGGTTATTTTGCTTCAAACCCTAGGTTGCTCTTAGGTACACTAGTTGGGTGTTTTGTGACCCTTTATCGAAAGCTTGGAATAGGTTTCTCCAAGTTCTTTCCTTCAAATCCTAAAATGGGTTACTTTAAGTTTTTTTGTTTCAAATCCTAAGTCACTTTAGGTATCCCTAGTGGTTGATTCTAAAACCCTTTACTTCAAATCCTAAGTCCTCTTAGGTATGCTAGTTAGGTGTTTTGCAACCCTTCATCAAAAACTTGGAATCCAAGTTCTTTTCTTCAAATCCTGAAATGATTACTTCGGGTTGTTTTGCTTCAAACCCTAAGTTGCTCTTAGGTACACTAGTTGGGTGTTTTGCAACCGTTCATTGAAAACCTGAAACAACATTCTCTAGGTTATTTTCTTTCAACTTGGAACGGGTTTCTTCAAATCATGAAATGGGTTACTTTAGGTTATTTTTCTTTAAATCCTATGTCGCTCTTAGGTATCCCCATTAGGTGGTTCTAAAACCTTTCACTTTAAATCCTAAGTTGCTCTTAGGTACACTAGTTGGGTGTTTTGAAACCCTTCATCGAAAACCTGGAATGGGTTTCTCTAGGTCATTGCCTTTCTTTTAGCTTGGAATAGGTTTCTCCCAATTGTTTTCTTTAGATCCTAGAATGGGCTTCTCTAAGTTAGTTCCTTTCTTTTAACTTGGAATGAGTTTCTTCGAGTTCTTTTCTTCAAATACTGAAATAGGTTACTTCAAGTTATTTTGCTTCAAACCCTAAGTTGCTCTTAGGTACACTACTTGGGTGTTTTGCATCCCTTTATCAAGAACCTAGAATGGGTTTCTTCAAGTATTTTCTTTCAAATTGGAATGGGTTTCTCCAAGTTATTACCTATTTTAACATTACCTAATTTCCAAAAGAAATTTGTTATTGATGCAACAAGGGCAGTTGTTGGCTTACATGAGTTAGGCATTGTCTCTTAGAAACTATCTCAAGCCCTTCTATGATAGGGAGCTTCCAGCCATTATCTTGGTCATACAAAAATGGTGACATTATCTCATTGAAGGAACCTATGATACTTACTGATCAAAAAACTATTCAATTTCTTATGGAACAACAACCCTAAATAGTAGAAATTAGTCATGAAACCAATGGGACTTGACTTTGAAATCAAATATCAAAAGGGCATTGAAAATAGAGTAGCTAATGCCCTATCCCGTAATTATGGTCTAGAAAAAGAGTTAGGGTCAAATGACCATATCTACCTAGTCGGAGTGAACAAAATAATGAAAGAAAACCTGAAAAATTATAAACCCAAAAAAAAAAATTATTCAACAGCTCCTTAAGAATCCTATGAGACAGTTGGGATATTCATTGAAGCATAAAGGGTTGTTGTATAAGGGTTGCTTGGTAATGTCAAAATCTTCATGTCTCATCGCTCAATTGCTTTAAGAGTTCCATTCAACTCCAATTTGAGGGCATTCATTCTAATTTAGGACTTAATAGAATTACAAATGTGGTTTATAGGGGAGGGCTCAAACAAGATGTGAGGTGTGTCAACAAAATAAATATGAGGCAATGCAGCTTGTTGCACTTCTGCAACTGCTTCCCATTCCATCTCAGATTTGGGAAGACCTCTCTATGGATGGTGTGTGGATTACCGATGGAGGATGGGATTGATACCGTAATGGTGGTTGTTGATAGACTAACAAAATATAGTCATTTCATTCTTATAAAGAACCCTATTACAGCTAAGGAGGTGGCTACGGTGTTTGCTAGAGAAATAATAAAGCTGCATTGTTATCCAACATCAATTGTGATTGATCAGGGACAGAGTCTTTACATCTCATTTTCAGCTAGAATTGGCTAAGATGACAAGGACTATGGTTAAATTCAACTCAGCCTACCATCCTTAAACTAATAGTTAGACTGAAGTTGTAAATCACAACTTGGAAACATATGTGTTGTCTCTCAGGGTCTCACCCACAAAAATGGTTGACTTGGCTCCCATGGGCTATATTGGCCTCGATACCTCATATCACAGCTCAATGGGGATGACTCCTTTTCATGCCTTCTATGGCAGGGATCTGCCTACCCTACTCAAATTTGAGGAAGAAGGATCTGTTAATGAAGAAGTCAACAGCCATATAACTGAAAGAAACAAGGTGCTAGATGAATTAAAGAGCAGTTTAACAGAGGCACAAGAATGGATGAAGAGACAACTGGTTTACGAAGAGGGGAACTCCAAATCTGAGTTGTGGACCAAGTCTGTCTCAAAATCCAACCCAATAGGTTTCCGTATTTGGCAAATCAACCTAGTGAGAAGCTCCGTACAAGACTCTATGGGCCCTATACTATTAATGCAAAAGTTGGAGAAGTGGCTTACCAAATGAATTTGCCACAGCATGTTGAGTCCACCCAATCTTCCGTATTTCGCAATTAAAGATGATTGGTCAGAATACAACAAGTTAGCCCTTGCCTCCTTGCTTGACTGAAGATTGGGAATTAATACTACGACCAAATGCAATTCGTGAAGTATGAAAGTTACCTAATGATTCAATAAAAGTGTAGGTCAAATGGCAAGACTTGCCAAACTTTGAGGACAAGGTGCCTCTTGAGGCCGGGGTAATGTTAGGCCTTCAATAAAGAAGGTCTATGCTAGAAAGAATAAAGGGCAACACACTGGAGGGATTCCCTTGACTTGAGCTATTTTGTTCTCATGAATCCACATGGTAGTGTAAATAGAAGGGTCAAAATTCTATTAGAATCAGTTAGGCATTGTTGATATAGAGAAGGGATTAGGGAATGAGAGGCAGGCAGAATGCAGAAGAGATTTTAAGGGAGAGTCTGGCTACCTCAAAGAAGCCAGTGTAGTTCTGAGTTTTTTTCGTTTCTTTGGTCATTTTCCATTTTTCTGACAAAGAAGACTCAACATTCTTACCCCAATATGTATGGAGACCAAAGTTGTAAACCTATCCCACTAGTACAATATAGCTTATAATGGTTAATTTCAAGATATTCTACTATGCTTTATCACTTGCTAGTTTTAGGAAAACCATGGTATTAGATTTTGAGAATCATCATCAGTGCACACTAAGGGCATCAAAATCCAGGAAACAAAAGCAATTGCCATCTTCCAGCTTGCCATGTTGAAATGCTATCACAACAAATCCTAGGCATAGGCAACGTCCCCTCTAATCCAATTATACTGCCATAGTGGATAAGATACCACATCGAGATGCACATTTCAAGGTTATAAAAACACAATCCTTTAAAACTGTAAGATTTGAAAATGAACCGCATTTGATCTGGTTATTTCATAATGGTTTTTACACTCAGGAAAGAGGAGAAAACTGTGATGTAGTCACTAAACATCTAGTTTGGACATATGATTACTATCTAGTCAGTTTGTTTATCTTCACCTTCATCCTCCATGTTTCCAGTAAGTTCTTCATTATACTGTTCAGTGAAAGTTTTTTCATCATTATTATCAGGTGGAGCTGCATGCTCTGAACTTGTTTTGCTCCCTTGTGATGAAGCATCACTGGACCCTGTGGCATTATCCACATTTTGTTGCTTCTCCATCATCCCGGACAAGGCTAATCTTGGAGACCATTCAAGCACATCGTCAATAATGTTCGATACCCTCTTCTGGTACCTGCAGAAAAACATCAATTTAAGATCCAGGTAAGACAAATGAAACCAGAATTTAAGCAGAGCAACAGGTCGCAAGATTAGATGAATTGACAGCAATTTTTTCCCCTTGCGGGTCAGTTATTTTTCTGACTTTGAATAGAACTTTTAACTCTAGGCGATTGCTTATAAATCTAAGCAAAAAAGTGGACATCTCTAATTTGCCCATTAGAACTCACCTCGCTCTGGCAGCTTCATCAGGGGCATGATGCCTCAGCAATAAAATAAGCAGCACAGCTACAATTGCATAGAAAAGCCTAGTTGTCCACTTAGGGTGCTCCTCCTCGTCTTTCATGGGCCAAAATCTGAATAACTCCTGAAGTGTTGCTTCCTCCGCAAGGATGTTAGGAAAGAACCAAACCCGCTTTCCAAGTATAATATATAAAGCACCAAATATTGCAGCTCTTACTGCAAGATTAAAATAGATAACCATGAGACACAAGGAACCATTAAAGCAGAATGAGGTTCACTTGCCAAGCAAAATTTCAGACTATGTATCAAGTATCAACCATATCTGATCAAGCATTTTGGTGGCAAGGTGGTCTTTGACAATTTGAGCATTAAACAAGAATATACATCCCAGAACTCAAACTGAGTGCAAGAATATTAAAATGGAAAAGGAGTTTGATAAAAATGCAACTTAATCTGTGATATAGAGAGCCATTGTCATCAATAACATTAAGGGGATTCAGGTGGATCAATCATCACAAGCAGGATGCAAATATCAGCCAATAATATGCAAGGACTAAGATGCCACGGCACTAGTCATAGACACAGCATATTTGGCTAATTCTGATCCAGGTCAGGATTATACTTCAGACCTTCGAGAGAAGCTTGGAGTAAAAATTTTTATGGTTTCCATGTCTTTCATGGGGCTTCGAACTCATGCAGGCATATATGCTTTCTTTCCCAAACAGATGAAGCTATTCAATGGCTGGAATCATCGCAGCATCCATATCTATCACAATAGACAATTAGACATTCCATTACTCTTGAATTACAACCTCTTTTATAATTCAGGAAAAGAAAATTTTTAATTCCTTTTTCCTTTTCTTGAATAAAGCATATTATGTATACTTTTCAGCATAGGTAAACTATGAGACAAATATTAGGGCAAAACCTGAAGCTTCAGTTCCCTCTTCCTAATCAAAGGTCAAAACCTATAACTATTGACATGGTAGATTGACATCCGATCTTACACCCACCTTCTTCCCTCGTCTAAAATCAAATAAAAAGCACAGACACAAGGGGGAGAAGGGACACATTCATGTCAATTATACAAGGCTTAAGGCATCCATCCTGCAGAAGGAAAAGTTGGGAATCCTTATAAAACAGATCAGTTCTAAATATTAAGACCAGAAAATCCAAGAAAAGATTTCCCAAAACTAGGATGCAATAACACTCTATAAAGCAACTACTCAGAAAAGCCATATTCCAAATATGATCAACAAGAATCAAATGGCAGGTAAAATAATTGCAATTATCTACATCTCAATAATCCAATAACAGAAACCAATGCAGTTTTTGTTCACAGAGCCCCTATAATATGGCACAGGGAAAGTTATATGCAGATAGCACACAAATTCTTTAAATCACAATTCTAAGTGTTTCAGAAAATAGTGCTAGAAAAACTGATTAATTATGAATTTTATCAATTTTTCATTGAGTATTTCTAGATATTTTATTGGGCTATTTTAGGAAATTTGAAGTTTGTTTATAGAAGAATTAAAATCAAAGTGATACTATATTGAATTGGAAAGACCTAGAAGATAATTTACTCATCAATCAAGATATAGGGCAAAAAGAGCCCGCAAGGTGTAAAATGAGAATCCATATTTATCACTCAAATTAAATCCAAATTTTTCCTCGTCATCTGCTAACTTCCAGATCTGAGGGCTTCTTGGGATTAGAACACTACTCTCTTCTTCTGACTTTTATCACCCCCCATCCCACAACTCTATTCAGTCTCAAAACTAATGTCCTACCATTCCCCTCTGCATCAAACAATTAAACACTGTGCTTCTTTACTGGTTATTACTAATCAAGCCAATTTTTTTGCAAGGGCCGTTAAATCCTAAAAGGTCAAGAATTGGCCCAAACATTGAGCAAATGCAGTTCAACAAATCAACAATTAAGCTATTTTTCTCAAATTGCTCTGATCATGATAGGTACTCTACCCTAGCCTGTTATGCACAAACTAACACCTTAAATGAAACTACATCAGATCTCACCTCTAGTCTACTTTATGCCCTTTATAGCAAGGATACTCACAATGGCAAGTGAATCTAACATTCATTTACATGATAATAATGGTCTTGAAGCTAGCATAATAACACCTTTCACATGTGTATCTGTAATTTTGAGGATTCCAATTAGATTACTAAATGCAATTAGATATGAAACTTGCATTTGAAATTCCAGTCCTACCAAAACTAGAATAGGGTTACGATTATGATCTGATATTTGAATTGTTAGAAACTCAACTAATTTCAAGTAACTTGCGATGGTTTGTGATGGCATTAATTGTCAATAATGATCGCCACTGATGAGTAGCAGCAATAACCATTATTAATGATAATTAACTGCATCTACGTGATCAGTTTGCAGTATCATTGTAAATGAAGGTTACTGACAGTCTGCATTTTCAGTCACTAAAGGCATTTAGTGTTTAATAAATAATAGTTATGGTAGTGGCAATCAAGGATGTCAAAATAGAGATCCTTTCAAGGACCAACAATTGCACTCAAAGGATCAGATTGTGGGCATCAGATATATAGTCCTATGTCCAAGGAAAATAATATTTTAAAATATACATATACTTGTATAAAGTCCAAAAGAAAGAATAGTACCAAGGTTTTCTTAATAAAACACCATCAAAATTGTTCCCAACATGAAAATTTAATAACAAGGCCAAAACTTTGGGCGCAAATTTTACCAAATCATCGCATCAAGGATTCCTTTTTGGCCAGAATGCCTCTTACTACAGCTAAGGTCCTGCTTATGCACAAGACTATGATGTCCTGTTTCTCATTCAGTCTTCAACAAATGAAATTGAGGCAGAAAAATCAACGGAAAGTAATTTTGGACCCTAACACATGATTTCCATAAGAGTTTAGGCCACTTTTTTTGGTTTTCTTCTCAGCCACACTGGCTCAAGACCAAAGGCGTTAAGAAGCCCAGCAGGGAAAAAAAGGCACAGGATTAATAGGATTGATAGATCTAGATGTGACTACTTCCAGAAAGAAGTAACTAAATTGAAATTTGCACTACTCAATAGTCAATATACACATGAAGGAAAACAGAGCCACAACTGGCAGGCCAAAGACAGTTAAAACAACCTACTGTCTCTTTATTTAAAAACCCTGCCATAAGAAAGTGGCACCTTCATAAAAGACATCCATCCGGGAATGCCCAAATATTATAGCTCACATCAAAGCTATATTAAATCTCATTAGGTGCAAGTGAAACCTCTTTACACCACAAAGAATACTCTTGGAGTTGCAGCCACATTCTATTCTTCCCTGTATCACTATCACTAACAAAATAAAATAGAGGCACGAATCTGACCTCTTGCAAACAACATAAAATTCAATAATCTTTAGGCAGTGCACCACTCCTATCTAAATCTTCTAACCAATTGCCTCTGCAATCCAATTAATCAACTGCAACACCCCATCTCCAGATCAAGCAACTCATTGTCTCTGCAATTTTACCATCATTAGATATACGAAGCATTTGAAACATCTTAAGCCTGCCCATGGAGATTCTGTTGACAACTCAAGGCACAAATATCTCTGAACAGGCAGAGGAAACTAAAATGAACTTAGTCCATAATGCCTTGTCTGTGTCACATATTATGACAAAGAAACATCTTGAGCCCGTCCATGGAGATTTTGTTGACAACTCAAACCACAAATATCTCTGAACAGGCAGAGGAAACTACAATGAACTTAGTCCATAATGCCTTGTCTGTGTCACATATTATGACAAAGAAAGCCAATCATCATGGCCACATAGTCCTCAACCACAATTTCTTTACTGGCATGTAAAAATACAACCTTTTATCACCTTCCACAACAGAGACAATGTAATGGAAGTTATAAGACTACAATGCATAAGACGCAGGACATATCAGCACCAAAGTGCATTAAGAAACCTCTAAAAAGGACACTACACCAACTGAAGCTTTCACAAATTGCTGATTTCCGTTTAGCAAGAGTCACTATCAATTAAAAATCCATTACTTACAGCTTACCTCGCATATAGTGAGAAGGTAGACGAAGATGCAGAATCAAGATCAGCATATAAAGTTAAAAGGTCAAAAGTCAAACAGCCCCTACATCCCTTTACTTGACCACATATGCCTTTGAATGCTTATAGTGCCATAGCCCAGTTCTCTTCCTAAAACTATTTAATAACTAGATTGCAATCCATGAATTTTTGTCCTTAAACAAAAACACAATTAAATTCTAACATAAACAAGTACGAGCAAAAATGTGATTGAGAAACCAATGCAATGATTAAGTGGACAATGACACACAAAAGCACAATTGCACAAAGAGTGAGATTTCATATTCCACTTCTTTCAGACAAAATGATGATTATTCTCAGAGGACCAGAGCTATCAGAGCATAAATCCAAATGGAAACCTTACCAAACAATAAAATGAAAATTAGAACAAGAGCAAGGAGGATGATAATTTATAGTTTTAGAAAATACTATCGAAAAAGCTATCACCTCACAAACCATGCGACTAACTCAATCCCATGCATATATTCCAGTGCTAATAAAATTCAACAACCACATCTGCAAACATTTTGGATACAAATATTCACGTATATCTGCAAGTTACTAGTAGGATGAAGCTATCACCTAATTGTTAAAATCATTCTATAACTTCTTTTACAGTGACAAGGTTACAAATGTTTAAGGACTAAAAGAGAAATGCACATTCGTACCAATAAGAAAAGCATATAATACAAGTTAAAATTTATTCTGATAAGAAGTGCCGGCAATAGCAATTACAAAATATATAGACTAAAGCATATTTGTGAGCAAATGAACCAAGGCTCGAGATGCAGTGTACTACAGCAACATATCCCGGAATTAGATTGATAGATGAAAAGATGAAAAAATAGTCTACAGAATGAGAACAGGAATTTAAGTAAACAGGATCAAATAGTAAAGAAAACAAAAACTTACTCAGAAGTAGTGACAGGATAAGCAGAAGGACCCCAGCACATAAGTAAAGTATTAATAATTTGCAGCGATGGGGATACACCGGAAATAAACAAATCGCCAATGTTAATACAGGCCAGAAAAATGAGAGCAGTGTCTGCCAAAGTGGTCGGCGTTTTACAAATGTCCATGCAAAAAAGGCATCATTTTCAGAAAATACTTGTTCCTGCAAGTAATGCTCAGATATTGTTAGGTTCTGCACATAGAAATCCAACCACTTTCTTAACCTACAGCATTGATTATAGCACAAATATCGCTATAAAACAAGCATTTAAATTCTATGTATGGGTCATAATGCTTATGGATAACTTTCTTATACTTGAAAACATGCTGTTTTCATTGTTTTGTTCTTCCCTATTTAAGATTCAAAAATCCTAGGTTCCACAGGATTACAAGGTTAATATAATTTTAATTTATATACAATATGACACTTTAGCAAAGAAAGCAGCACAAGATAAGACCAAAATTGCCTTTTTATTTTATCAATACATTAGGTGTTGATAAACTGGAAACAAACAGTGTGAGAAATTGAGAGGAAAGAGAGAGAAAAACCCTTATAATATTGTATTGAGATACTAAGTGTGTACAAGACTCATATCAATACATCCTATTTATATAGGAAACTATGGGCCATGTGCTTGTCAACAACCTTAAACTTAATCATAAGAAACAAGACATCAATAGGAAATTAAACATGTATGGGCAACTAATCCTGTATTTTCAACATGCCTCTCAAGTTAAAGCATATATAATAGATGTTCAAACTTGTTATATAGAAAATAAAAGTAAAAAAAAAAAAAAAGCTTAAAAACAAATAAATAGCCTAGAACAACTTTGGCAACACACAAACAACAGACAAGACAAATAGCATGTGCATTAACAATCTTCCAAGGATTGCTTGTAGAGTTTAGATGTCTCAAAAACAACAACCAGGAATATAAAATCTGACTTTGAACATGCCAGATCAGGGTTCGGAATACAATTTGAGTTTGAGTATCCAAATTTAAGCTCTGACATATATATCATATATGAGGCCATGATAAATTGAGATACTGGGAATATCAAATAGGAGATTAGGAGTATCAAATCAAACGCCAAGAGTACTAGATTGAAGGCCAAGAGCATAAGTCTATAGGCGAGGAGTATCAAATTAGAGACCAGGATTTCGGATTTGAGATAGAGCAACGAGAATAAGCTCCAACAGTTCTGAAACAGATGAACTAGAGCATGAACCAATTAGATAAAAGGGAGACTTTCAAAACCCAATAAACAGTGATAAATGGACTGAAATGAGTTGAAAATAGATGCAGGAAGGTCTTTGGAGTGTCTCAAAGACATGGCAGCAAAGCAGCAAGGGCTCGCCAAAGCTTCGATGACAATGGCCGACAGCAGACAACAGTAGTAACATTGAGATTTGGATGATCTAAAGGAGACAAATCCAATAGCAGTGGCAGCATCACAATCGAAACACTGGAGAGAAAGATCAAGGAGAAAAACCAAAAAGGAGCAGTTTTCTATTCACTAGCATGTAGCAGCATGTGCGGTGGAGGACAGCAGCAAACTCTTGGGGATAGATCAATTTTGAAGAGAAAAATCCAACGATGGCAGCGATGAGATCAACAAAGCAATGAAAAAGGAGATCGGGATAAAAAGGTGCGGTAGGCAGCACATTTTGACCATTGAAGCGTGGAGGCACATGACATTACCAGAGACAGCACATGATGCCACCAACAACAATGCAACAGCCGTGGTGGCAGTCTGATGCCAGTGAATAATATGGCAGTGTCAAACTTGGAACACAGTGATTGGAAAGTGTTTTAGCTTTGACAATGGTGGCAAGAAGAGAGAAAACGTCACAGAGGAGAGAGACGTAGCAGAAAAGAGAGAGGACCACAAATAAGGTTGGGCATCACTGGTGAGGAGTCTCAACTCCTCACTAGTAATGGTGAGAGTTTTCTTTAGTGGCGGCTAAGTTTTTTCTCACTAGGTTCTGATACTGTGTGAGAAATTGAGAGAAAAAAGAGGGAGAAAAACCCTTATAACATTGTATTAGTATATTGAGAGTGTGTGTACAAGACTGATATTACAATATCCTGTTTATATGAGAAACTATAGACCATAGGCCTGTCAACAACCCTAAACCTAACAATAAAAAATAAGACATCAATATGAAATTAAACATAAATAAGAAATCAATCCTATATTTTCAACAACTTCAAATGCAAAAGTGCCTATAAAAGCCATGAATATATATATATATATATATAGAGAGAGAGAGAGAGAGAGAGAGAAAGGCCTAAAAATCAACTGCACCTATCATCAAGTTATATGTTTTCCCAAATACAACACTAGTAACCATTTTACGCAGAGGTGGACCTACAATGTCTGCAGGGAGAAGCCATAAGTTTCAAAACTGAAAAATTCACCCTAGTTTTTAGTTACATTAGTATTAGGCCCCACAAATTTTATCTCTTCTTGAAACTTTCAATCGTCTTTTATAGTCCCTCCATATAGTTCAAATGTCAATCCTAGCTCTACTCGTAATCCCACATAGCAGTCATGCTTCACGTTTGGGTAAGAATGCAATTTTGAAATTTTGACAAAGAAAAAAGAAACAGAAAGGCTCTGTCAACAGGTGATGAGGAATTGAGAAGAGTATGATGTTAAACAGGTCAATATTCCAGTGGTAGCTGGATTCTAAAATATTAACTGATCCACATGAAAACATGTGTTTTTAAAAAGTTTCTAATCATATAATTGCAAACCACTAATTGCATTAAAAAAATCAATACCATAAATGAAGAAACAACTTACATAGAAAATTTCTAAATGAGCTGGCCAAGTAGACAGCTTTTTCTTTCCAGGACGAACAGTTTTTACCACACGATCACAACGCACTAAAAGATTTTTTCTCAGTAGAGTGTTCGCAATATCTTCTGTTTCTAGGTTCCTATCTGATTCTAGAAGATCTTTGACCTCTGGGTGATTTTTCAAGAAGCTCACAAAATCCTTGCCCCTAAAATATTCAACACGAGTCTCCTGTAGAACAGCCCATCTAGAAACTAAATCCTTATGGTCTCTCACCTTCTCAGCAAAAAACTGAAATACATCTTTCTTGGCAGCTTGTTTCTGAAAACAACAAAAATCTCAGGCTAATTGCACACTACAACATAAACATTTTAACTTGTCAAATAAAACTGGTGAAAATAATGAACCTAAAAAGCAGAGTGCATTCGAACATGGCAAAGAATTGATCTAGCAAGCACCATAGAAGAAAAGACGTTCCAAAATATCAACAATAAGGCATTGACATTAAAATTTGATCAATGTATGAATCCAGGCATGCAGATTACCAATCCAAACCTTGCCACCTAAATTAGCAATACAAACTATCAGAAAAATTCCTCTATCCCCAGTCATTTTTTCCTTCAAAAAATTTAAAAATTTAAAAAAAGGAAAAAAAAAAAAAGCCTCTTGCAGCAATTGTACTCAAACAATGAAATCCTAAAGCCAAAATCAAATTAAAAAGAATGATTAATACCAAAGCAACTTTTCTAATAATTTGTCTTCAGAATATGTTTTTACTTCTTTAGGACCACCATTTGTATCTCGAACAACGAAATGGCATGCCAAAATTAAAGTAAAAAAATGATTAACACAAAAACAACTTTCCCATAATTTGTATTCGGAATACGTTTTTACTTCTCTAGGACCACCATTTCGATCAAACAAAAAAATTGATCTATGACCTTTTGACTCAGGTCATCCTTCCAGTCCCATCACTCTCAAAGAACCGAATGGAGTACAAAACAAATTTAAATTTTTCTACAAAAAGACAAACATGAACCCTGATGTATATGCACAAATTACTCGATACTTGAATAACCTTCAAATGCGAAGCCTATTTTTCACACCCCATAGTACAATCAGCTTTGACAAGGAAAAAGAGATAAGCAGAGAAACCATCTATGAACATGTTTTTCGCAATTAGTAAAAACTTTTATCATAAAAAAGTCAATCAACACAAAAATTAAAAAAGAAAAGTTGAAATTGAAATGGCATTTCTCATCAATTGTTTGAGCAAAAACCCTAGATCAAAGAGAGAAAGAGAGGTACTAACCCTAGGAGGAGTATCGGTGTTGGGATCTCTGCCGCCATTTTGGGTGGCTGCGGGGGACCGTCGCACCCTCTTCTTCTCTGCTCCTCCTGGTTTCTTCATATCCGTTTCTGTCACTTCCACGCGCTCGTCCTTCCGTGCCTTTTTTCCCCTTCCCCCCAGTTTTTCTCTTCAGGGCGTGAACGCCCTTGTTTTTTTTCTTGGTACAGGGCGTGAACGCCCTTTGTGCCAAAACATATTACAACAAGATATATGCACGTTATAAGAATGTACAGAATGTGCATATGCACAGTTAAAAGAACTGAATTTTTGTTCCATAATCATAATTTCATGATTTGAGTGCTCAATGTAACGCTTTCAATTTGAACGTAGACTTCCTCTAATATATTATAATATATATTTCAAAAGTATATAAATTTTGTTATTTGTACATCTTAAAATTTTATATAATTTATTAGATTTTGATATTTTGACTTTTTATTTTTTAATTTTAATAATTTTATATATATATATATCTCTTTATAATTTAATATATATCTTTTTTTATTTTTACTTAATTTTGTATTTATTCTTCATTTTGTTTTCTGGATCCATGCTTCATCATCCTAAGGAGAACATTTAATTTTGACACTTGTTTGGATGAATTTATCTAACTTTATAATTGTTAGCATAATATATGTAGTTCTTTTAACAATCTAGCAAATGCATTAAAACATATTATTAGATCTATGTTTGTTAATTTATTTGTCTCTCATAACTATTTAAAAATTGATCAATTTTAGTGTATGTAATACTCTGGTGCTAGAAAACTTTTATAAACTCTTCTTTGGAAGTTTTAAAGCTTTCTATAACTTTTTTTAAAAAAATAACACCTTTTATTTATTTGGGGTTTGAATGTGTACCTAACATGTTCAAAGTCATTCAGACAAATATTTAGGAAAGGAGCTCTTTTTACAGTATAATTCTCTAAGTTTTATAATTTAATTTATAAAATATAATAAATTTAATAATTTAAATTATATTTAAGAGAATTGTATAAAAATAAAAATACAAAAATAGAGAGCTTGAATTTCTTCGTCTTTATTTCCTAGTTAGTTGTTATGACCTAAAAATACCTAAACATACGTAAACCATCGCTAGAATAGGGTAAAGAAATGAAGTTCGCTCTTGCTAGTTACAGGGTGCAGTCAATCTGCCCCTAAGGGATGGTAGATCAATGGGATTGATAAGACCAAGTCCTAGCCCTTTTCTACTCATATGTTCATCGCCTTCCCTCCAATTTCTCTCAACTCTCGTGGTTCAGAAGCATGGTAAGGGTTTGTGAAAACTTCAAATCATTTCTAAACCCCATGTTTACTTCCCATCACTCCTTACAACACTAAAATATCCCATGAGAAACCCTTCCCTCTTTAAACTTCTTTGAATTTTCTTGAATGGTTTCCATAGAAATAGAAGTTGGTGGACTTTCGAAAGCTCTCCTCATATCTTCTTCATGCATCTAAGATAAAGAATACATTACTGGCATAATTCCATTCACTTTCTTAAATTTATTTTGGAAGTACAAACCTTAGGCCTGTGTTTAATACCCAAATTGCAATTCTCTTGAATTTCGACCAAACCCTTCATGTGTACTCAAGGTTCTGTTCCATGGAAGTGTCAAGCAGTGCTAGATGAACTTGGAATCATGGCTTCAATGATTTCAGCACCAAGGCTCTTTAGAGAGAAGCTCAGACACTTCAATGATGCCACTAGGTTTTTGGCCACTTGAGTTGTATGCTTCAATTTTCCTTTAACTTGATTTGATTGTCATGCATTGATATTGATAAACCGCAAGTAAAGAAACTAATGATACACAAAGGATAATTAAGAAGGGTATTAGTCCAAGTGTAAGCTTCATAAAGATAATCAATGCCTAATGGAAGAAACATAATTGTAAGGTCCTAAATTCACTAAGACAAGAAATAGATCAAAACAAGAAATAGAAAATTCCAATTGAGAAGATCGTAACTAGGGCAAAATTTTCTTTGGATGCTGATTTTTCCAAGCGAGAAGTTTTCAGGGCCTTAAAACAAATGCACCTAACAAAGGCTCTACGACTAGACGGTTTCAATACATTGTTTTATCCAAAAGTTGAGTCACTATGGGAGATTCCCTTATGGACAATGTTCTCCAAGTTCTAAATCATGGAGCTTGCTCGAGTGATCTCAACCACACTCATTTGCCTAGTTTCAAAAATTAAGAAGCCTTGCCATAGAAAGGATTTCCACTCATCAGCCTTTGCAATGTTGCTTTCAAAGTCATCATTAAGGTAATTGCCAATCACCTTAAATTAATTCTTCTTGATATTATTAGTGAGAATCAAAGTGCTTTTGTGTTTAGTAGATTGATTTCTGATAAGGCCCTAGTAGCCATTAACATCTTTCACTATTTAAATAAAAAAGAAATCAGGGTGAATGAGGTATATTGCTACAAAGTTAGATATGGCAAAGGCATATGACAAAGTGGAATGGAGCTTTGTTGAAAAGGTTCTTAGCACAATGGTTTTCTTTAATAAGTACATGCAGCTTATCATGAGTATGTTAATACAATGTCCTTTTCTAATTGATAAATGGCTAACCAAAGAAAAAGTTCTACCCACACTATGGTCTGAAGCAAGGAGATCCATTATGACCATATTTGTTTATTCTTTGTGCTAAAGTCTTCTCAACTCTTATTCAAAAAGAATAGGTTTAGAAATGGATTCATGGCATTAAGATTGATAAACAAGCCCAACTATCTTGCATCTATTCTTTGCTATGATAGCCTCATATTTTGTAAAACCATAGAGCAAGAGGTCCTTGTTTTAAGGGGTATTTTAGACAACTACCAAAAACCTTCAAGCAAGCTCATCAATTTTTGCAAATGTGAGCTCTTTTATAGTTGAAATGTTCCAACTACGAGAAGAATTTAGATCCAAGACTGCATGGTTATTAAGACAATGGAGAGACATTCCAAATTTCTAGCAGGGCCAACTTTTGTAGGGTGCTCAAAGAGGATCCGAAGTAATTGGAGAGATATTCCAAATTTTAGGAGTATAAAAAGAGGATCTAAAGCAATTGGAGATTTAATTCTATTATCTAGCTCCATTAATTGACGAATCGAGTGAGGAAGGAGTGTCCAAAATAGCATAAGTTCATAAACAATGAATTATGGGGCAAGATGTTTCAACATTGGGAATCTCTTGAGTTCAAGATGAAGTTTGAAACAAAAAAAATTGTGCTCTGAAACTGGAGATTCCTTGCACACAAGTGGTCTGAACAATTTCTATGAGGTGAAGAGAAAGATGGTAAGTTATATCATAGTATTTGTTCAATATTATGATAACTAAGTGTATAACATATTTATTATCCAAATTTGGTGCTGAAGGCAAAGGTTGGCATGTCATAGGGCGAGGGGAAAATTTATAAGAAGACTTATACCCACAAGGAGAGTCTCAATAGTTAGTAGTAACTATCCAAAATAATTGTTATTTACTTTCCTAAATAAATGGATCGGTGTTTAAACTTATTAAATTGTTTTCTAAATTATTTTTTGTAGGAAAGAGTCCAAAAGACAAAGGAGGATGCTTCATCATCTTAGGATATTATTGAGAGTTACATTGATACAGATGGTGGGTCAACATTGGTGGATGAATCTTATCTCTTTTTAGCTGTAATTGGAGGTGAGAACAAGGAGAGATTTTATGGGCTTAGTAACTTGGGTATTATGATACAATAGGCCTCATCCACCACCCCATCTTAAAGTTAGTCTAACTCGTGCCAAATCATTAAACTAAAACAATAGAACTAGCAGTTTCAGATATAATTATCTAGCTAATAGTAGTAGCTCAACCACCTTGTGTCATTGGTTACCTATCTATGCTCACACCTTGGGCTAGACATTGCTCCTAGTTATCCTATAGTAGCTTCACCTCTTGGTTTGATAACTCCTCTTACTCAGATAGTTCTTGCTCTTACTTAGATGGCTCTTGCTCCTACTCAAATAGCTCCTACTTCTACTTAGATAGCTCCTCTTACTTCTACTCTTACTCAAATAGCTCCTTTGCCCACACATCCTTTAGTGTTAGTTAGTTCATTAAATATGGATTTTAATGATCTATTTGAGAGTGATAGTTAAGATATGGTGATAAGGATGATAATCATGATACTTCTTAGGAGGATGATAAATTATGCAGTATTATTGCTACTATATTCTTTTTTATTGTTGTTTGGTTTTGTTGACTTTTGGTGATCATTCTTGTGTTGCATTAGTTAAGGTACAAGGCAATTCAGTTTTCTTTTTTTTTTATTCTTTTGCTCAATAACAATTTTTAAGATGAATTAACAATCATATTATTCATATTTGAGATGGATTTGCAATGAAATTTTGTCCAAGTGTACAATTTTTAAGATAGATTTGACATGGATTTGAGACAAATTTGAGACTAGTTAGTGACCAATTAGAGATGGATTAGAGATAGATCAAAGATGGATTAGGGACATCATTTGTCCATCTCATGACACTAATGTGTCATTTTTGCAACCATTTTGTGACAGAGGTAGCAAAGAACTACGTCCACGTCAAATCCGTGACATGGCTCTTAGCGATGAAATATGGATAGATTTGTGACAAATGACATGGCAATTGGAGATAGATTAGACATGGATTGTCGATGTACATTTTGAGATGGGATTGTTGATGGGCATTTTGAGATGAAGTTATTCCACTGCTGTTCGTAGATGGATTTGGGATAGATTTGCGACAAAGATTTAGAGATGGAATATTTTTGTCACAAATTTAGGTTAGATTTGAGACAAAATTTCCATCTCCAATCTACAACAAATGAATTTCTTGCCTGAATGGGTTAGCGACAATTATTTTAGAGATAGAATTTGTTCATATCAAATTTCATTGTAGAACTTGTTCTACAACAAAAATAAGCCATTGTGCAACAGAATTTTCCATTGCATCATAGCTTTTTTCTTGTATTGCAACCGGTTTGATTAAGTTAAAGTATGGAAAAATTTTCTAACTCAACAACTAAATCGACCTAGGCTGAAACACTACAATTCTAACTGAATTCACTTTACCATAACTCAATTTTTGGTCGAATTAGTTATGTTCTATATTCGTGTCTAGAAATGTAATGGATTTAAATTGTTAAATTAGTTACCTTGTTGTATTTTGGGGAAGCCCATAGTTTTAGTGAGATTTTGCCAAATTTTTGGTATTTCTAGTTGTCTTTAATTTCTTTATTCAGCCCATTTAAACTTGATAGGTTAGCTTTGCTAAACTAAAGGAGCCTTAGATTAGTTCAGCTTGTACATGGACATTGTAGGGAGTCATGACGTAAAGACATAAGCATACTAGTATATGCATTGTTGGAGGAGAAAGTTATGATGACAGGCAATACTAGTTACTAAAAGTAAGAAGAAAAACAAGTGGGAAATTGGGAGTGACTTGTGGAGTTCAATTCCTTATGAACTAGTGCAAAAGCTTTGCGAAGAAATTTGAACCAACATGAGTAACTCAATATGCACCTAGAATTAATGTGAATAAACCAAATACAGCAAAAGTAAACCTCTAATTAAGAACAAAGAAGAGAGAATTTGATGACTTATAGTAATAGTGGAAGAGCACTAGAATCATGACTTAATGAGGGCATGTATAGCTTAACAAGTGCATGTGCATAAATTATATTTTCTTGTATTGTCCTATTTTGAATACTCATGCTAGAATTCATGTGTGTTTTTTATTAAATAAATTTTGTTAGATCATCAATAGGTTTTAAACTATCTAAAAGTCAAGCATACATTTTAGTACATAACATCATTCTCTTGTGTTCCAGAAAGGCATGATCACATGTTGACTCAAAATTCTTCTTTGTCAAGTTTAGTACACAACTATTTGATTATGACCATGTGATGCCTAGAAGGCCATCTTACTTTATATAAACTTTGAGAAGCTTTTGTAGGTTATTTATTAGTGCAATTTTGATTTCTATACTCAAATAGAATTTTCAAGCACTTGATGCTTATTTAGAACACAAAGTGTACCTAAGATGCCTATCTTTAATATTTCCACCAAAAAATGGAAAAACCCTTAATTAATGATGTATGTCATTTGTCCATGGGAAAATCCTAAAGCTGCCTATTTTTTCATCTAGTGAGTAGTCTTAAGTATGCTTAATAAATAACTACATCTAGTGTGAAAGACCTAATAATTAGAACACATCACGTTCTTATGTAACTATCTAGAGGTTTTTAATGACATTTTTTTGGATTCTAAAAAGAAATGCATTTTTTTTTTAAGAATTTGAAGAACACTTACATTTATGAAAACTAATTTTCTTAAAGTCCTACATGATTTTATGAAAATTTATCAGTTTTGCAAATCTCTTGATATTACTCTAAACTTAACTTTAAGTTTGAGAGAACAAAATAGGATGGGAAGAGAGAGAGGGAGAGAGAGAGACAAAGAGAGAGAGAGAGAGAACTAAGTCAGACAATAATAATATGATTAGTTTTGCTATTGCAAATCCTTGCTTGGCATGAGATTCTTTTACTCAAATTTGGTGTATTAGCTAAGTGTAAGCTTACTTGTTTGCTTCCTCTACAAATACAAAGATTTGAAAGAGAAAATGCATACTAAAGTTTAGTGGATTATGGGTAAACCATGATGAAATTCCTATAAGACAGGAACCATATAAATCAAATAAATACTATTATATGAAGTGTAATTCATTTTCTGGGTAGGATTAGGTTCTTTACCCTTTTGGAAGTAGTAAGGAAGTACAAAACAACAAAATTAAGAATTAATACAACTAGGGTATGCAATGCTTATCATGTCTAAAAAAGTAACAAACCATAACTGATAAGTACATAATATTATATTTTTCTTCTCTTTATTCTACAAATTTTTAGTCTATTTCTAGGTCTTAATCTGCATATTAGAGTTCTATTTATGTTAGGACATGATTAGGCAAGCTTTGGAGATTTTATTTGATAAGGAGAAGAATTCCAGTTTTACTAGGACATTGACCTCCACTCAGTTTTTCAGGTTTTAGACTATTCCAAAATGAAAAAATGGTCTTCAAAGGTTGTAAAGTAGAAACTAGAGCTTTTCATAATGGTCTAGATTATCCAATTCTAAGTTCATTTGGGCCTCCAATTGGAGCTTCAAAGTTAGTGCAAAATTTGGAGTCCTAGTCTTACTCAAATTAGAATTTTGACTTGTGCGACAGTTAATATTTAGGTGATATTTGAAGCTAAAGAATTCCAATTGAGGCAATTCAAAAAGGCTACATAAAGCTAAGAGAAAGGGATACAACTTTCATGTAGATCCTAAGCCCAAATTTTGTCATCTTCCAGGCCCAAAAGTGTGACATAGATTTAAAATTCTAGAATAGACCCATTTTAAGAAGATCAATAGGCTTGGAGTGATTTTGTGATGTTCAACAATTGCAACAAACACCTTTTTAAACTATGAGACTAAGAGGCATGACCTAAGTTATAAATAGACTTCATTGGATTATTTAAAACACCTTTTTCTTCTTCTCCTTGCTGCACATAGTCTAGAACACTTGTTTTTGATTTTTTAGCATGTCTAGCTAAATTTTTCATTTTAGGTCAAGGGGATATCAATCTATAAACACATGTTGATGGTTTAATTATTTTAGTAAAGTTATTTCTATTCCATTCTATAAGTTGCTTATGTTTTTCTGAATTAAAGGCTTATGATATCTATCTTGATTAACTTAGTGCACTTTAGGTTGATTGAGTCGATAGCTATTGCTAGATCTAAGGATTGTGATACTGATACACATTAGTTCTTGTCTTGATCATTAAGTTGCATAAAGTGGTTGCGATTATGGACAAGTTTTAATTTAATTTACTATGAATAACATAATCTAAGTTATTTAATCCAAGTTTGTGTGATTGTTACTTAGATCAACCTAAACCCTTAGATCTTAATGCTGCTACTACATTGAATGTAGAGAGCTAGTTCTAAGTTGTCTAGTGGTCATATACAAATGGAGAGCTTATTTCATTAGTTGCAATTAAGAGAGATTTCAAGCAATAGATCTTATTATTGTCTAGGGTTGATAACTTCATGAGAGGGTAGATTAACTTGATCTTTGATAGTTACCATTAACTATGAGGGTAAGATTGAACTTAGAACTAAAGTTGTTCCATCTAATACTTTCTTTTCCATTAAAATTTGTTTGCTTGCTATTGTTTGCCTTGCATCCAACCCCTTGTTTGATTAGTATTTATTCTAAGAATATCAGTGTTTGATTTTTTACGCTCTCTATGGGATCGATGCTTACTCATCCTATCTGCTAGTTGGTAATTCAGGGTAAGGTATTAGTGTTAAAGTGTTGATAACATGCTGCCAAAAATTTTGTGCCATTGCCAGGGAGTGTTTCTTGTCAAACTTGATATTTTGATTGCTATAGGAGTCTTTTATTGTTAATAGCATTATTAGTTTTTGTTTTACCCTTGTGCGGTGTGTTTGCAAGCTTGGTGATGATTTCGCTAGAGTATTATTCACCAGAATCTTCTGTTGAATTAGGTGACAAATTTATACTTGATTTGAAGGTAATGATGCTCAAATCAAGATCCATGGTTCCATGGACCTTGGCATTTTATTCCTAAAATTCATTGTTTACTAGAGTTTTCCAATTTTCTTTGATTTTTAGTCTTATTTCATTTAGTATTCTTGCGTTTTAGTAGATCTTCACTTCTTCCTTTTATAGAATTCTTGTTTATGTCTAAGAAACCATCTAGACTACTTAGAATCAGGGACTTCATTATATTAACTAAACAAGCACAGATGGCCAACAATAGAATTTTGAAGGAGCTCGCTGCTCCTAATTTTAACTTGTAGCCTTTATGCATAGAATTCCTTGTTATAGATGTAGCCTTTTACTACCTACTTTTTGTGGCCTTGCAAGTTAGGATCTTAACAAACATTTGAAGGAATTCCAAGTGGCGTGTTTAAGCATGATGCAATTAGTATGATAGAGGAGCAAATCAAGTTAAGGGTCTTTTCCTTCTTCTTGATTGATGATGCAAAGGACTACTTGTACTCCTACCCTCTAGATCTATTACCACATCGAATAAGATGAAAAGGCTATTGTTGGAGAGGTATTTCATAGCTTTTAGGGTGGCAAATATAAGGAAAGAAATCTATGGTATCCACTAATACAATGAAGAGTATGAATATTGGGAAAGATTTAAGAAATTGTGTTCAAGTAGTCCCCATCACTATTCAGTGACCAATTATTAATTAATACTTTTATAAAGGGTTGCTTCCTTTGGACAAAAACATGATAGATGCAGCTAGTGGTGGAGCATTAGTAGATAAGACTCCCATTGAAGTCAGGAACCTAATTTCAAATATGGCACTAACTCACAACAATTTGGCACAAGATAAGATAACCTTGTCAAAATGGTCAATGAGGTAAGTACTTCGATCCTTTAGTAACAAATTTCTGATCTCATCTCTCTAGTTAGACAAATTGTTATAAGGAATGTCTAGCAAGTTAAGGCATGCGGCATATGTTCTACAATGGGGCATTTTACTGACATGTGCCACATGATGCAAGATAGGTTTGAGGAATAATTGAACGCAATAGGGGGATTTCTAGGATAGTCAAATAAGTATGATCCCTACTCCAATGTGTACAATCTTAGGTGGAGAGATCACTAAAATTTGAGCTGTGGGAACAAGTAGTCTATGCATAACTCTTTTCCTAACAAGCCACCTAGATTTGAGAAAGGGCAGCAAGCTTTCCAAGTGAAACATCCAAACCCATCCAATCTAGGTATATCTTTAAAAGATATTGTTAAGTCTCTTGCCACTAGTACTCATTAGTTTCAATAGGACACAAAGGTTAGTATTCAAAATTTGGAAAATAAAGTCCATTAACTAGCCACTATAGTGAGTAGGCTACCATCCCAAACAATGATGAACCTAAGGGAAAATGCCAATGCCATCACCTTGAGGAATGGAAAGAAGCAAGATGAACAAAAAATTAAGAACCCTACTGTGGCAATAGAAGAAGAAATTAATGAGGAGGCAAAAATTTCACCTAAGATAATTCCTAATCCCTTTGATTCAATTGAGACTAACCCTCTTCCTTTTCTAATCAAAAGTTCAGCAAAATCAAAGAACTAGGAGCAAGATAAAGAAATTCTAGAGACATTTTGCAAGGTAGCAGTGCATATACCTTTGATAAAGGTAATTAAACAAGTGTCAAGGTATGCAAATTTTTGAAAGAGTTGTGCACCAACAAGTGGAAATTAAGGGGTAATGAAAAGATAAGTGTGAGGGAGAATGTGTCTACTATTGTTTAAAGAAAACCTCCCTTAAAATGCAAGGATCTAGGTTTGTTCACTATCCTATGCAAAATAGGTAATACCAGAATTAAGAGAACTATGCTAGATTTAGGAGCTTCCACTAATGTTATACCAATATCCATTTATGCTTCTTTAAATTTAGAACCTCTTAAGGATACTGGTGTTTTTATTCAATAAGTTGATCATATTAATTCTTACCTTATAGTGGTAGTTGAGGAAGTTTTAGTACAGGTGAATGGGTTGGTATTTCTTGCTATTTCTACATTTTGGATATGCACCTATCTTATTAGGGAGAATATTCTTGATTATTGCTTGAGCTATAATTAATGTTCATGAGGGTATTCTCACCTTGGAGTTTGATGGTGAAGTTGTTCACTTTAACATTTATGAGGCTATGTGGTATCCTAGTAATTTTCATTCTATTTGTGCTATTAATGTGATTGAGTCTATAGCACTAAAAAGTTTTCAAAACAGAAACAAAAAAGATGCTTTAGAGGGAAGTCACCAAGCATCTAGAGCTAGAAATAGAAGAAAATTTTGAGTTAAGTGAGTAACTAAAGGAGTGTATGGCTGAACTACATTCTTTCGCAGTGATTCTAGAAAGGCATGTAGCTTCTTCAATTCAATTGCCTATTTCTTACAAGAAACGTCTACCTTCTATTTTGTAGGCATTGATTTTATAGATGAAACCATTACCAGCCACGATTATATTAGAAAAGCTGAATAACACATAACATCTAGCCACAATCAAATTTACTTTCTTTCTTGACCCTTTTACTTATTTTTTGTCCTATATTTACTTTATGTATTTACATTGAGGACAATGTAAGTTTTATGTGTGAGGAAGAGGCATGTGACTTTTCACTTTCAATTTAATTTTGCAATTTTTTTTTAATTCTGTAACTTCTTTTTTTTAATTTCATTTATATATTTGCATTAATTATGTCTTGATTGTGAGTGCAAAAATTTTCCCTTGGGTTGTGAATTGGCATGAAAAGATTATTGACTATGTTTTTGAGTGCCCAATGATGCATAGGAAAATAATTGGGTGATAATTGCTATGATAAAACACCTAGCTTATGTTGTTGGCAATGTCTTATAGAGTGAAGTTATATGTGCCTGAGTCTTTGCAATTAATTGAAATAATATTCTTGAGATTTGTGTGAACTAAGTAATGTAGCATGATTAGAAAATGCATGGTTTGCTTTGAAACTATTTCTTTGATGCTAGGTCTAAATTTGGGTTTTAGTAAATAGGGTGAAAAAGAAAGGGAAAAAAAAGAAGAGGCCAGAAAAAGAGAAGGAAAAATTTTCCTTGTTCTACTCCGCTATCTAAGTTGGTTAGTAATTGGGGGATTCGATACCACAAGTGTTGACTTCCATGTCAAACAGTGACTTAGACATGAGTATGCATAGCACTTTGAAGTTTGTTCCTATCGATTAAATTCTAGGTGCAACTCAAAGAAGAATATGTGCATCCTCTCATTAAACTAACACCTAGTTTACTACTTAAGCATAGGAAGGTTCAATACCCTCTTAATGAGCAAGAGTTACTTGCCCATCTAGCCAATGTAATGATTCCACCTACTGAGGGCAAAGGCAATAGTGCCCAACATTGCCATGATTAAGAAGCCTATAACATTTGGTTTAGGAGAGATAGAAGCATGTACTTCACCTTGTTAAGCTGCATAGACGATGATCTCATTGGGGAGTTTGAGACCTTTCCAACTATCAAGGAAATATGGGACTAGCTAAGCTTTAAATATGATGGAAACATTGCCACAAGGCATGAGGCTTTAACTTTGAGTTTCAACCAATGTATAATGGACCCAAAATAATTAATGGTTGAACATTTAAAGGTAATGTCTACCATAATTAGAGAAATGAAATTAGTTGGAAATGATCTCATAGATGAACAATAGGTCTTGACAATCATCGGATCCCTCCCAGAGTCCTCTTAGGGATAAGTGAAGCTTGTGCTTACATATAATGAAGGAATCAAAACCTTTAATGACATTTCCTACCATTTAAAACTTGATGTGAAATGCAAAGATGGGAACCATAGTGTTACATTGATGGTACAAGCTAGACAACACAAGGGTAAGTCCTAGTGTAAGGGAAAGGTCAAAACCAAGAACCAATGTCTCATAAGATCACCAAGTGCCCTAGAGTCAAGCATGGTGCTAAGAAAGATAAATCCAAGCTCAAATGCTCTAATTGTGGTAAGAAGGGACACTTTGCTCATGAGTGTTGTGAGCAACAAAAGGTTTGTCCTTATTCTATCCCTTAGAGTATAATTGTTTGTACTTATTGGTTTGTAGCTCACTTTCTCCTTGTTGGATTGTACACTCTAGAGCAAGCAAGCACATAACTTGCAATCATGTAGGGTTGTAGATTACTATCAGGTAAAAGTGAGCAAATACTTCATGACTATGGGGAATAAGTTTAGGTTAAAGTTATTGGACTTAGCACTTAGCAACTCACATTGCATAATGGAAGCAAACTACTTCTACATGGTGTTTTGTATGTGACCATTGTCCAATGTAATCTACTATCAGTTTATGCATTATTGAACTTTAGATTTGAAATAATTTCAAGAACAATGGTTTGTCCTTTTTTCTTGAAAAAACTTTATATAGTCATGGACATGTGAAGCACGGCTTGTTCATTCCAGATAGAGATGATGGTTTGTATAATATTGCCCATGTTACTTCTATATCTAATATAGTGCCCAATTTTGCATTGTTGCATTTGAGATTAGGACATATTACTCAGGAAAGAATGGTCAAATTGGCTTGAGAAGGGCTATTGGGTTCTCTCACAAAAGTTAGTCCTTCTACATGTGAGCCTTGCCTTGCTAGTAAAGATAGCAAAAAGCCTTTTGGTAAGGCTAAGAGGGCAACTGTACTTCTAGAATTAATCCATTTGGATATGTGTGGACCCATAAATATGAAAGCTAGACATGGCGGATGTTACTTCATCACATTCATAGATGATTACTCATGATAGAGCTCCATTTTTTTTTGTTTTATCACCATTCTGAAGCTTTAGATGATTTATGTACAGTGAATATCCTAATAGAGGACTGAGTCTTGTGGTGTGAATTTTCTAGAAAATGATTTTCCCACTATTGGCAATGCAAAGAGAGGTTTGGAACTCTATGAACTAAAATAACTTAAGAATAACACAGCCAGTCTATTGACATGGAAATAAGGACACAATCCATTCTACAGAATATTGATGATAGTGCAAATGTAGAAGAACAAAACCCTCGAGATGTCAAAGTGTGCAAAAAAAAGTTTCTCAAAAGCACTTTGAAATAAAGGGAATGTTCCTCTTGAGCACTTTTATGGATGCTAGTGAGGCCTCCTCATATGAAGAGGCTCTACATTCACCTGACTTAAACAAATGAATGGCTACTATGCAAGAGGAAGTTAGTTCTATGGCTAAGAAAATGTATGGGAGTTAATTGAACTCCACCTAGGCGCAAGACCATTCGAAAAAATTGGTCTTAAAAATAAAGCATAAGATGGATGGATCAATTGACAAAAGGTACATAAAAAAATGAGGGAGAAGACTATGAGGAGACATTTTCTCTTGTGGTGAGATTTGCATCTATTCACCTAATCTTAACTATTGTTGCACATCTAGATTTGGATTTGTTCCAAATGAATTTGTGGATAGCTTTTCTCAATGGAGAACTAGACAAGAGATCCATATGGATCAACTAGTTAGGTTTTAGGTTAAGGGATAAGAATAGAAGGTATATCGTTTGAAATTGGATCTATGGCTTGAAATAATCATCTATATGTTTTCATCAAGTAATCACCTTTATAGGATTCTCAGTGATAGAAGAAGACCATTATGTGTATATCAAAAGAGATAAGAATACAATTCTAATTCTCTTGCTTTATGTGGATGACATAATATTATTTGGGAATGACATGGAGTTGATAGTCATCACTCAAAAGTGGTTGTCCTTTACTTTCAAGATGAAGGACATGGAGGAAGCAGATTATACACTTGGGGTTAAAATCTCAAGGGATCGTTTTAAGAAGTTTTTGAGTATGTCTCAGGAAACTAATATTAAAAGAATCTTCAAAGATTTAGAATGCATAATTCCAATGGAAAAGGACTTATATCTTAGCATGAAACAATGTCTTAAAATAGAGGAAGAGAAGAAGGAAATAGAAAAAGTGCCATATGCCAGTATAGTCAAAATGTTATGTTGTGTACTCAACCTAACACATGTTATGTGATGGGCATGGTTAGTAGATATCAATGTAACCCAAGGACTGCCCATTGTGCTGTAGTTAAAAAGATACTTAGATATCTAAAAGAAACCACAAATTTGACTTTATGCTATCAAGGTGGGAGTCTAAACTTAGTTGGTTTTGATCAACAAATAGAGATGAGCGTAAGTCCGCATTAGGATATGCATTCATACTTGGTTGTGGAGCTATTTCTTGGAGAACTAAGAAGCAAACATGTGTTTCTCTATTAACTATGGAGCCAAATATGTGGCTTAGACCTTTGTAGTGCAAGAAGCTTTATGGTTAAAGAGGTTCCTACATAGCTTGAGCATAAAAGGACACTCATGTGAGACTGTCACAATCTATTTTAATAATACAACCACCATTGCCTACACAAAGGATCCTATGTACCATGGAAAGTCCAAACACATTGACACCAGCTACCATTTTATTAGAGATATCATTCCATAAAGGTTAGTTGAACAAAGGCATATTCCCACCAGTGATATGCTTGCTAATCCATTTACTAAACCTACTACTAGAGATACTTTTCGCAAGCTTGTAGGAGTTTAGGGTTATTGAATATTTGATATGTTTTTTATATTCATTTTTATACATAAATAAAATAGTATCCCTTTCATATTAGTTTAATTGATGGCACATATTTAAGTTGTCACTAGGCTTAAAAGGTTTTCTTTCTCACATGAGAAAATCACCCTAGTGCCTAAGTAGCAAGTAAGATGAGACTTAAATGATCAAGTGCTATGATATAGATGATCCCCTTATTGCTTTTATGACAAAATGGTCTTATCTTAAAAATAATTGCTTTAGCATATGGCTTAGATGAGACTTTACGAGTTGACACAAGGAGACTATTGACTCCATAAAGCTTGATAGAAGCCAAATTTGAATCTGAGGTGATTCAAGTAGTCTCTTTGTGATTTGACTAATTGAGTTCTATATGGTATTTATTAGAGCATAACAAACCAAAGTGGGAGTTCCACCATATAGCATGTAACTCATACTACATGTGCAGAAGTCTACCAAAAAATAAAAAGAGGGAGTGATTGAAGATATCCCTATTTCATCACTGTGTGAGCCCTATATAGGATTGTAAATTCTACCCTAAGTACCCTTTGTGACTTGGGTCTATGTGATAAAATTTAGGTTTAGTATTGTTACTTTATCATGCACTCTATGGGTCAAGATAGAAATGGTCTAGTAGAACATGTCTAGGAAAGCAGCTAAATCTGGATGAATTGGCATGAGTATTAAAGGAAAAATTATTTTCATATCCACGTATGATTTGTGACTCATTACATGGGTGGTCACGCTCAAATTAGTAGCTATCGTAACCATGAGCACAAATGCATGCAGTCATCTTTGCATGGCTCTATGGAATCAAAGATGCAAGAAGTTTGGTGTGAGGATGAAATGATTTGGGGTGCAATGAGATCTTGAGTGATGTTATATTAGTTTGTATGTATATTAATATAATAATTACTCACTGGTACCTTTTCTTGTGTGGTTGCACATTCCAATTTCCCGTATGACTAGATACATATTCTAGGAGATTGAGATTTTATTTGGTATGTCCAATGTGTACAAATAAGAGATGTTGCATGGGGCCACAAGGTGTGTCCACATGGACATGCAATGGAATTAAGTAATTAAAGAATATCTCCTAAGGATAATTGATTAGATGAGTTCTAATTAAACTGAGTGATGAGTTCTAATTTAATTGTGTAATTAGATGAATTTTATGTAAACTATGAGACAAATTAGTTGATTTATTATTTATTTGTTCAAAAATACAATCTAACTAATTACCATAATCAATTTGAGACTAACTTAATCCTACGAGATAAGACTTCAAATTAGAGTTCAACTCTACCTACAAGAAGTCCTAGTTAAAATAGGTTTTTAACTAGTGGTAAATATTTTAAAAGGAGTAAGAACCTAAAAAAGGGTCTAGACACTCAGTAGAGAATAATTTCACATACAAGAAATTTTTCCAACTCCCAATTCCTCTTACTCTCTTTAGAATAGTTTCCTAAAGGTACTACCTTAAATTTTTGGGATTTGGAACATGTATTCTTTGAGGGCTCTAGTAGTATCTCCATAACTATGGGAAGAGCAATAGCTCTGTCCACATTATGATTCTAATAATAGTTGTGTTTCCAAGTTCATGATAAGTAGATCATAGCAATAGATCTTGTAAGTGAGTGAAAGGGAAGAGTAGATTTTAAAGTAGGTGAGCTATTGGTTTTTGGGAGAATTTAAGGTACGACCCATTGCATGTATATTTTTTCCAACAACCAAAATGAGAGTCATTTTAGTGGCCAACCAAGCACTGCTAAAGTCCTTCATAGGAAAACAGTATGCATGCTTAATAATTTTGAAGCCTCCAAGCTAGATGTAGTTACTTCTAACTTACCCATCAAAACAACCTAGAAATTTAACATTATGGTTATTCATATTGTAAAATACAAAATTATGAGCTATTTAATTTATTAAATTCCAACAAATACTTAACATAATATAATCATACGTGTTCTTATCAATTCATATGCTAGATCTAGTACAAACTACAACTAATCACATACAATACAAATACAATCACAATAATGGTCCATAAATCCACAATACAAAGTGCATGACACAAAGTGCATGATGATTCTATTAGGATTTATTGCATGACACAAAGTGCATTTTAATTGTTGATTCTTTTTGCTACAATTCATTTAATTGTGAACACATGTGGATGTTGGTCTTCCTTTAGTTCGAATTATTGCAGGATTAGAATTAACATTTGTCCAGCTATAATTAGCCAATAATCTTTATGGTCGAGTAGATAAAATGCTAGTTGTATGTGCTCAACAAGTTATCCATCAAATAAATCTTATTAACTAATTCATTAGATCTAACACAAAGTATGCACATGCTACCATCACATGAGAACAAGGAAACCTAAAATGTTGAAATTTTTCACATGAGCATGTTCTTTCATATAAATCAATGATGCAATGTTACCTCCTCCCCTTGTGACATAGTCTTAATGAATTACCACTTCAAATACTCCATGCTTTCTATTGTATTCCACCACTGTGTGTGCATATGCCTTTTTTGCATTATCACCCATCTTGTAGGTAATTATATCACTAAATATGTGTTGAGCTTGTTGCCTTTCCAAATTAGTTGTCATGTGTCCACATCTTTGACCATGCTTATGAAATGCCAAGTTCCATTATTGTTGAGGAATTTTCTGACATCAAGCTGCAACATGTACATTTATAACCCTAATTTCCTCTATCACGTTCATATGCTTTTGCAGTTGATCTTGCACACCTAGTAAATGGGTCCACAATATTCATAAATGAGTAATAAGTGATTATACATACAACAAATACCCAAAACTCATATACAAGAGAAGTATGATAAAGTGATGGCATACCTACTTTGTAAATCAATTTCTTTAAGGTTTTATTGTGGAATTTTGAGTTGAAGTTGCTTTGAATATGAGGCAAACAATAACAATGACAAGCATGTGGTGGCATCCATGCTTGGGGTTCATGTCGCACTATGACTTTAACTATAGCATGCCTATTATAGCTCTTGCCTCTAAGTAACAAAGTCTCATATGCATATTAAGAACCATCTCCAACTCTTAGTATTTTCATTTTCAACAACAACAACTGCTGCTAGAAAAATTCTTTTGCCTCCATTTGACTTAGGGCAATTAACAATGTCCCACGATACTTGCCATACAAGTGGGTTCCATCAACTTGCAACACTTGTTTGTAGTATTTAAAACCCTCTATGCATGGCTTAAAGGACCAAAAGATGCGCTTAAAAAGTTTATGTGCATCATCAACATATTGATCATTGGCATTAAGGGTAATGAAATGATAAACATTACCTAGGTTTGATCGAACTATTGCAGCCATCCATTTCGGTGGTAAATTGTATGAGATACCTTAACTACCATATAGTTTCTTCATAGATTTTAACTTCCCTAACCATGTTTTCTTGAAACTAACTATGTACTAGAATTCCATATTAATTGTAGCAATAATATAAGCAACTATTTCTCTTGGATTAGCACTAATTATCCCTTCTATGCAAGAAGTGATAATGTCTAAAGTCAGTTGTCAATTATCAATGATCTTATGAAGTGGATGGAACAACACAAGTACAAGGGCCTACATATCTTTTTGTAACCCATACATTACTATCTTTCTATTGAGATTCTCTAATCCTCTAACTACAAAAACCCTCAGATCAAGGATAATGTGCAGTAAAATATTTTCTTTTTGATTCATCTACAACAAAATCTTGTTCTTATACAAAATTGGCTAAATGAAAATGGCATAAAACATTGACTAATACACTTAGAATATTTTCTAAATTGCAAAACTTGAGAAGGAGCTGCTCAGCTACTTTATGCAAAGTTCAAAAGTTAGCTAGCGCATGATGTCATCACACAACCTATATAGGCCAAGGTAAAACTACAATTGACTCATCCTCCATCAATCCAGAGTAGCAGACAAATCAAACTAATGATTCTAGTTAAAGTTATGTACTAAAAGAAAACACCTCTATCCCTTTTTTGAAGTGGGGAACATGAAATGGACAATAGTGGTAATATTGGTGGCACTAGTTCTTATCTTGTATAGATTTACAAGAACTAAAACTTGTGTAAACACATAACTTCATTTTTATTATAAATGCATATTACAAAATATATATGAGTTGTAACTCTGGATACATGCTATACATTATGCCTTAAAATATAAAAAATTTCAGTTAAAACTCTAGATGAAACACCATATCTAAAATGAGACATATCTCATTCATTCTACCTTGTATTAGTTTTTGTTTTTATTTTGGTTGGGGGAAGGGGGAGCACATATAAATGTGTCTACTTCATAAGCAGCATAAGTAACCGATGCTCCAATTGATAAGGGGGAGTTAATCTCTTCCTAATAGACATTTCAACTGTAGGACACTCTCTCTTCCTCCCTCCCTTGGCCTTGACCTAAATTGTTCATCAGCTTCTTTAAAATCCCCTTGCATCAAGGCAATCACAAACTATTTCTTAGCATATTTATGTAAATGGTAAAATTTCAAGAATCATATTGAAAAATTAGATGATGCACTACAAAGTAAGGCAAAAGAAGTTCCAAAGGTATACACATGTTTCCTAGTTTTCTTATGGTTGTCTTTCAAACATTTGTAAGAAAATATCCTACCACAATTAGGAATGCCACACACAAAAGTTTTGTCTTCAAAGTGCATAGCCTTTACATGCCTATAAAGTTTAGATTTCTATATAAACATAGCCACAAGAGAGTTAATAAAAGTATGACATAATTTATGAAAAAAATAAATTCAAAAATTCAATTGGACCCATAGAAAATGTATAATCCAAGTACATCAAGCACTTTTAGTAAGTTGTCATACCCTTGAAAATGTTTTGCCATAGCCCTTATATTCACATTTAAATGCTTGCAAAGGTTCCTCTTTATGTTGTTCTTCAGTTGTTGATTCCCACAAATCTCACATTTCACTTATTAATGGTAGGATTTAACAAGCTCTTCAAGGCATTGGACATTAGTAAAATTTTTCACTATACAAGGTCTATACGGACCACCTCTAATGACTCCAGATTATCCGTAGAATAAAGGCATTCTTTTAGAACTTTGTGAAGGCAATTTGACAAACATCTCATGGAAAACCTAATAATTGATTAAGAAATTCAAAAGGAAAGAAACTTGCCATGAGAATATTCATTCTTTTGTAGTTTTGATGCATATTACTATTTTTGACTACCAACATTGGCCAAAGTGGTATTTTCATCATAAAATTCCTTGACATGTCTTGTCATGTTCCCTTAGAAAATAAAGTCATGGTTGCAATTTTCAACTAGACATTTACAGAAGGTTATGAGTCAAGTGGTCCTTTCTTCTATAACTTGCCTAAAAATCATCAACTGTATAGACATACAGCCTCTGAAATCATTTTAAATGTGACAAACCTAGGACCTCATAAGCTAACAATATTAAGAATGCTGTAACAAAAGTAAAATCTATGAACAAATTACTAACTTCTTACTGAATAAAGTGTGGTTGAAGCACTCTTGATAGGGCTTCTCAAGTGGTCTCTCTATGTAATGCTGAGGCAACAAGTACTAATCCATCTAGTCAGTACTTGCTGCGCAGCATTTTGGAGTTCTTTTTCTAAAGCAATGTATAGTTTTCCACTGGTTTAAATATTTCAAATTATTTTCTTGCAAAAGAATATGTATCTTTAGTTTATGAAACTAATTGCAAACAATATTTTTGCAATCCAAGGTATTGGACAAAGGATGAAGGTGGAGACCAATAACTTCCATAGACTCATTTCACCTATAGAAGTATAATTTCAAAAATAAAAAATTGGACTAAGATGGACTCATGTCTGACATGTGCCATGTCCACATTGCTCACAAGTCAATGTTCAAAATGCATTAGACATTCTAGTGCTAGAAATTTGTGTGTCCATACTTTATAAGTGCAGATTATGCCCATAAACCTAATCCTTTGACAAAATTATTAAAAAACACAAAAATTTACTTACAATATATACAGATAGATAAACATGTAAAAGTTAGAACAATATGAAAAGGTATGAAAATAGAGTCTTCATAATTAACATTTTCAACTTCCTCACAACTTGTAACTTGGTTAAATGAGCTTGCATGGAACTGAGAAACTAATCATGTTGGTCCATCACATTGGCAATAACATCTTCATCACTATCAAATACTATTGCCTACTTTGTAGCTATAAAATGCCCACTCTATTAAACTTTTAAAGATAAGAAAATTATATCCTCAAAAGAAAAGAAAAGAAGGATATAAAAGACAACAGAACATCCATACCCAACACAAATGCATCAAACATTGTACAATTTCATTAAGAGTAGTATACAAATAAAAATCATTTTAACAATACATGACTGCTAAATCTAAAAGTTGATGACCCTAAAATTTGGTTTTGGAGTCGCCACCAATCTAAATTATTTAAAGGTGAGATCGAACACCTAATTAAAAATGGTTTACATTTTAAAGATTAGGTTCAGGGGTTGGTTACGTTTTAGGAAAGATATTAACACCCCAAACGCCCTTTCGATACAAAAAATGATTTAATTAATTTATTTTAATTCATTTATGTTGGTTTAAAAAGATTTTTAAAAATAATCCCTGCCCATCTTGGATCGAGATGAAAATAATTTTGAGAAAAACTCCCTTTCTATTCTAGTTCAGGGTTTTTAAAAAATAATTTATAAAAAGTCCCCTTTCTATTCTAGGCTGGAGTTTAAAAAATAATTTTAAGAAATCCCTTTCCTATTCCAATTGGCGGTTTTAAAAATAATTTTAAGAAAATCCCTTTCCTATTCCAGTCTAGGGTTTTAAAAAATAATTTGAAGAAAATTCCTTTCCTATTCCAGTTCGAGATTTTAAAAAAAATAATTTAAAAAAATTCCCTTATTTAATTAGCTTGACTAGCAACTAAGATTAGGATTTAAGAAAAGTGGCTTGCCTAGTGTGACTAAGTTAGAGCCAAAATTACTTAGGACTAAAGAGGAACTCAAGGTGATGATACTAGAGTTCTTTAAGAGATAATCCTAATGCTAAAATTTCATGGAAAATCGACAAGAAATTAAATCAATGAATATAGAAGATCAACAAGAACATCGCCTAGGCTAAAATATGTGTAGAATCTTTAATACAAAACATGCAGAATTTTTAGTATATAAATGCTGTATGAAGATTCTATATAGAATGCAGAAATGAAACTACAAAACAGAAATAGAGTTGGTAAAACTTATTTTGTGCAGAATTTATGAAACAAAATGCAGAAATTGAATTGTAGGATAGAATTTGTGGAAGACAGAAAGTGCAGAATGAAATAATGTGTAGAATTTTCAAGCAAAAAATAGTGCAGAATTTTAGTTCAAGATGCAGTACAAACTATTTAGACAGAACGCAAAACCATGTAGAAATAGAAGTTTGAATGTTCAAAACAGTATAAAATAGATGTGTGCAAAAAATTATAACACTATATGCAGAATTTAATCATGCGCATGATTATACAGAATTTAAGATAGAATCTATGCATGCTAATAGTGCAGAATATGCAAACTTTTGACCTGATTTTATTTGCATGTAGAGACCTACAGTAAATCAAGATAAAAAGGGGTGATAGAATGTGAAAATACATGCATGTCATGATTAATAAAAATGAAAGTTATACAAACTCTATAGCAAAAATGATCCTAGCTATATTAGGATTAAAGTATGGGATCTAAATGATTAAGATTGAACAACACATATGAATCTAAAAGAAAAGAGGAAAGGGGCTTACCTTGAGTGTCTTCCTTTGTGTGATTTGAAAAAAGGGTGCTGACCTTTTTTTTTTTTTTGGTGGAAGAGAGTTTTATTTTGGTTCAAGGGGATGTCGTTTGTGGGTGAGGTTGCTGGGGTTCTTTTCTTGTGTGGGTAAGAGTTAAAAAGTGTGGTGGAGGGATTCTTTTCTTGACTTTGTAGTAGGCTCAAATCCTCCTTTTTTGTAGGCTGAAATCCTCCTCGTTTTAAGGCTCTCTCTTACTACGTGAACTTCCCTTTTTTGTAGGCTTCTTTGTTGAAATTTCTATAGGCTTTTTTCTTTAGTACGTCAACCCCCTTTTGTGTGTATGTGATGATGGTTTTTTTTGTACAATTAGAATTCCTTTTTCTAGTTAAATTCTTGTTTCCTAGTTTCACTTATATTTTATCTCTTTTTTATCTTTTCATTCTTTTATCTTTTAATCTTTTTATTTATCTAATCATATCTTAATTTTTGTCTTATTATCTTTATCATTTTTGTCCTATCTTTGGATATTCTTAATTATCTTTTGTCCCTTTTTTTTGTCTTTTATCTTTGTTTTTTTATTTATCCTAATATCTTATCCTCTTATCATTTTATTTATCTTTTTTAATTTTGAATTTATCTTGTATTATTATTCTTTAATTTTGATTATCTTATCTTTTATTTTTGATTTGATTTTAGTTTTATTTTAAAATTTTATTTTTGGATTTGGATTTGGTTTTATTTTGGGTTTAATTGTATTTTGGGCTTAATCTTATTTTACTTTGTTATTTTTTAATTTAAGTTTGGGTTTACAATTTATGTTAAAGTTTTGAGAAGTGGGCCGGACAAAATTAAGTGTTTACAGATTGCCCCCCTTGCTCATCTTTTAGGAACTAGAAGATGGGCAAAGGTTGAGAGGCACTATTTTGTCCATGTTAGTTATAATACGAAGGGTTACTATCCACCCAATAGGGACCAAAAATGGCCTTAGGATTTTCTCTCTTAATCATAAGTTCGGAAGGGCTATAGTCTATGCAACAGGGACCAGAAGGGTTACTGTTTACCCAACAAGAACCAAAAGTGACCATAGGATTTCCTCTTTTAATCCTAAGTTCGAAAGGATTACTGTCCACCCAACAAGGACCAATAATGACCATAGGATTTCCTCTTTTAATCCTAAGTTCAAAAGAGTTACCATCTACCCAACAGGAACCAAAAATGACCTTAGGATTTTCTCTTTTAATCCTAAGTTCGGAAGGGTTACTATCCACCCAATAGGGACCAAAAATGACTTTAGGATTTTCTTTTTTAATCCTAAGCTCAGATGGGCTACCGTCCACCCAACAAGGACAAAAAATGACCTGAGGATTTCCTCTTTTAATCCTAAGGTTGGAAGGGTTACCATCCACCCAACAGGGACCAGAAGGGTTACTGTCCACCCAACAAGGACCAAAAATGACTTTAGGATTTTCTCTTTTAATCCTAAGTTTAGAAGGGTTACCATCCACCCAACAAGGACCAAAAATGACCTTAGGATTTTCTCTTTTAATCCTAAGTTTAGAAGGGTTATAGTCCACCCTACAAGGACAAAAAAAAATGACCTTTGAATGGGTTCTTCCCGTAGTGGCTTTATTTGACCTGAATAAATTTTCCTTTATATAGCCTAACTTGCTAAGGATGAGTTCTTTGCAAAATGTTTTAGATTGATATAAGATGAGATGCTTATGCTTGTGCATGTTTGTAAAATCCCAATTTTTAATTTTAGGGACATGCTTAACTTGTGAAAGTTTTAATTTTCTTGAAAATTTAGGGAATGATGGTATGCTTGTATGTATTGAGACATGATCAATTTAGATGCCAATGATGCAATATTACCCTATGATGATGCATGCTAAAATTTTTGTAAATGCTACTCCATGACCTTTGGGAGCTTTTGAGTTGACTCTAGCACTTTTGGGTCTTCTGACTTGCTCTCTCCAGAAGGATTGCCCCAGTGTCATTGAATTCTTAGTACATTCCTTGACTAAGTTTTCTATTCATAAAGATGTCATTATTTGCTATATTGCCCCTGTTTGCATATTTGGGTTAAAACCTTTTTCGACATAATCTTTAAATGTAACTTGTCTCTTTCTCTTCTAAGAGAAATTAAGGTGTGATGCCTTTAACATTCACTCAAGACATTTTTCATTCATCATGTCTTGAAGTCATACTTTAAAACTTTTCTTCTCTCATCATTGGAGTTTTGCCAATTTTCAATTCATGTCCTGTCCATTTAGGCAGTAACTCTTATTGGCACCTAACAAATTTTTTTTTTTTTTTACTTTGCAGGAGAATGCGTTTTAAGGAATAAGGATGGCTTATGACACAAAGGATATGCAACTTGGTACTTTGGCCTTTTAAAGGAGAGATCAATGGATTGATCAATGACCCATTGCCGCAGCTTAAGTGGGTCAGAGTGCTGGAAACTTTGGGAGTAATATCTTTGGGGATCAAGCTTGATTCTTTTTTATGGGTTATAGCCCCATAGGAGAAGTTTCTTTATAACTTTCTGAGTCTCTCCTTTCTTTAAAGGTGGGTCATTTGGGTATGAGTTTTTACCTTTTGATTGCCCCTAATTTAGATTTTGACTGCCCATGAGCAAGAAATATTGAAAAGGGTTTTTCTTAACTCATTCTTTTTTATTATCCAAGTGATGCCTCAAGGGAATGCACATAATAATTATTCAATTCTCTGGAATTGAAAGTGCCCTGTTAAGCACTCACTCTAATTCCTCAAGTATCTACACTCTGGTCAAATGTTTATTCTAACCATTCTCAAGTGTTTGTACACTCTGATGTGTTTGCACTCACAGATACCCCATAGGCTTGTTTTCGTGTCCCTTTCCGCTTTAGTTAGTTTACCATATTAGCAAGATCACTAGGACTTTACTTAGCATGTAATGTAAGGCCTCGGTAATGGGTATGAATAAAAGAGATAAGGATTTATCAAATAAGCAGAGCGTGAAGTATGATGTCTCATTTTTCACTTTTTCTTTTTTGGATAAGCTTTTAGCTCAAGGTAAAGTCCATTTCTCTTTACTAGTCTCTTTTTTCTTTCGGCTAGCCCCCTCTTTGTTGGTCTAGCACTTTTCTTTTTCATTTTTTCTCAATATTTCTTCTCGTTTTTCTTTTTTTCTGTTTGTGCTTTTTCACATAGTTTTGGAAGGAATACCTTCAATCCCTTCACTTAAGCCTTATATTGTTGCTCATAGCATTTTCCTTCTTTGATAGTAGGGATACTCCTTTTAGCTCAACTTCAAGGTAGAGTAATAGTTTTTCAAATTGAAAGGTTAAAGTTGGCATGGGTCAAAGGAAGGAAGTCAGATGGTAGTCTTACCATCCTTTTATAGGTTCAAATGGCTGACTATGGGAGTTCTGATATTAGGGTTTAGCTTGAAAGGCTCAAACTGTCCAAAGATGGCCTAGGTCATTTCTTGAATAATGTAATATCTAACAAATAGCCTCAAGGGGCATTTAGACAAGTTCTAGGGTATCCGTTTTCCCACTATAAGCATACTCTCACATAGGCTCTCTTTTTCCATTTCATTTAATTAGAAGACACTCAGTCATCCAAGAGAATTGAGTATCCAAGCAAACCTATTTTATCATCTGTAATTGGATTTATCAAGAATGAGATTAAGAAAATTTTTCTTCATTTATTAGCTCATGAGCATCAATGTTTGGGATAAACCATATTGCCCCAATGTTAGTTTAGTCTAATAGGCAAAAGAAATTGGATGAAAAGTAATGCATTCATCATACTAAGCATTTTATTAAATTGAAAGGTGTGCCCATACAAACTCTTTGCTAAGGCCTTGGGCAAAGTCATTAGTAGGTGCCATAAAATAAAAACTTAAAAAGATTCAAAGGAAATAGTCTAACTTGCAGTAGGTGATGCAAGAATGAACCCACTATCTCAAGCCAACTGGTTCTCTCGGATCACAAGATCTTGATTTTACCTATGCCACTCTAGTGTTGAGCATTGGGATTGTCATGATCAGGCAAAGGATTGCCATGCACATTTGATCCTGGTTGCTTAGGGTCAAAAGTCAACCACTTGGCATCAATCAATCCCTGAACCCTCCTTTTAAATGCAGGATAGTTATCAATGGAGTGCCCCTTTGCCCCTGCATGGTAAGCATAAGTAAGTTCCTCATTGTACCATGGTAGATATAGGGGTTGAAAGGTAGGCGATGAAACCAAAAACACTAGATTATTCTGCAACAACTGGGGTAAGAGCTCAGAGTAGGGTATTGGGATAGGATCAAAGTTTTCAACTTTCTTATTAAATTGCTACCTAGGTTGATTCTACAAATACCGTTGGGATTGTTGTTGAATTGGCTGAGAAGCTTGGGCGACTGGTGCTTGTAGAATCGGTGTAGAAATGTTCACAATAGGAGTATTGCCTTTCCATTTTCCTTTTTTCTAGTATTCTACTGAGTGCACTCCTTCCTTTTTCTTATCCTTCTAGAATTTCTTTTGGCTCTCAGCAATTGGCTTTCCCATCTTTCCTATTGTGACTCCTCTTTCTACCCTTTTGCCAACAATAACTAAGTCAACAAAATTAGTAGACGTGCATGCTGCTATTGTAGCATAATAAGGATCCTCTAGAGTGATCATAAAAAGGGTGATAATTTATTTACCAGATACAGGTGGTTGCACTCGAATCGCTATGTTTCTCCACCTCTGAGCATAATTTTTAAATGATTCTTTTTCTCTTTTCCTCATGTCCTGCAGCTGAAACCTATCCTGGGCAATGTTCCTATTGTATCTATATTGCCTCATAAAGGACTCAACCAAGTCCTTCCAAGTGTGAATAGAATGGCAATCCAAGCTTAAATACCATTCTGTACCTCATCAATCAGACTATCTTGGAAGACATGGATTAGTATCTTTTCATCATTAGAATAAGCTACCATTTTTTGGATGTACATGAGAAGATGAGTCTTTGGACAAGATGTCTCATTATACTTGGTAAATTCAGGAACTTTGAACTTTGGAGGCAAGATCACATTAGGAACTAGTCCCATTTCTAAGAGATCCAATACATCATCATCGTTTGAGAATCCTTCAATCCTCCTTATTCTAGCTTCTAGAATCTCATACCTCTCTTGGACCTTGGCCTCATTAGCAGCCTTCCTTAGTTTCTCTTGCTCCATTGGATCATCAAAGTTTGGGATGACTTCACCTTCTGAACCCTTTTCATGGTAAGAGTTTTGGGCTTGCTGATCCTTAGGTTTCTCTTGATCACAAGTATCTTTTGGCCCTTGATAGCTATTTTGAGCTTCTTGTTCTTGATTGTGGGGATCTTTTGGCCTTTAACAGCTATTCTGAGCTTGTAGCTTCATCATTTCCATCATTTTGGCTAACTGACCCTTGAGTTGGTCGATCTCACTCTGCATTTCCTCCATTGTCTTTTCTTGCCTAGGATTTTCTTGACCTAAGCCTTCCATCTGCCTACTTCGGGAACGTGTTGTCAGAGCCATGATTACTTGTTATCCTTTTAAGTAAATAATGCATTATTGGTATGCAAATAAGAATATATGCATATGAATGTGATACCATGCATGAAACCAAAAGTGTGCAACTTATGCAAAATAGGACAAGTGTTAATGAAGAATGCATGCTTTTTTTGTTTTAGACCTATTTCTACCCATGTTAGTAAAGGTCTACATCTCTTAGGCAAATCCCTAAATTATTCCCTATTCTAATTTATCTTGTTAAAGAAAGAGTTTTAGGAATCTTAAAAGGCTATTCCTCTTTTTTTTTTTTTTTGCCCCATCTATCCTAAATGTAAATAAATCTTAAGCTTAGGGACTTCATACATATAGAAATAAGATGTATATGACAAAGAAATTGTACTTAAAACATTATAAATATGTGATAATATAAAGGAAATGTTCCTCATTGTGCCTAAATTTTAGGTAAGTCCTAAGTCTTTCTTCACTCTCACGGACTTAGGCCAACGCTCTCTTTCACAAGGGATGGCTCTAAGGCTATTAGTAGTGCAAAGGTAGGTTTTATATTTCCTACATCAGGTCCTCAAATTATCCATGAAAGGATAAATTTGAGTGGGGTATTTCGGGCGCCCATGTGGAGACCGAAGGTCTCTTGAAAGCTAACCTTACTACACCCCTCTAGCCTACAAGGTACTGTAAATGACCTAGGTATAGGCACAGGGGTGGTCATGACCTCCCCTTTATTCTAGTGCGGTGAGAATGACACTATGTGTGGGGAACCATATCCAAGTCTATATAAAAAAAAAATCACATGCAAATATATACATTTATAAAAATAAATAGACATGAAATTTAAACATCTAAAAACACTAGAAACTAGTAAACGTACCTTTTATTTCGCCATCTCCATAAAAATAAACTATCAAATCAATCAAGAAATTAATAAGATCATTTTTAAATTGGCCCAACCCTCTAATGTCCCCAGTGGAGTCGCCAAGCTGTTGACCCTAAAATTTGGTTTGGAGTTGCCATCGATCTAAATTATTTAAAGGTAAGATCGGACACCTAATTAAAAATGGTTTACATTTTAAAGATTAGGTTCAGGGGTTAGTTACATTTTAGGGAAGGTATTAGCACCTCAAATGCCCTTTCGGTACCAAAAATGATCTAATTAATTTATTTTAATTAATTTATGTTAGTTTAAAAATATTTTTAAAAATAATCCCTGCCCATCCCAGATCAGGATGAAAATAATTTTCAGAAAAACTCTCTTTCTATTCTAGTTCAGGGTTTTTAAAAAATAATTTACAAAAAGACCCTTTCTATTCTAGGCCGGGGTTTAAAAAATAATTTTAAGAAAATCCCTTTCCTATTCCAGTCCAAGGTTTTAAAAATAATTTTAAGAAAATCCCCTTCCTATTCCAGTCTAGGGTTTTAAAAAATAATTTTAAGAAAATTTTCTTCCAATTCCAGTCTAGGGTTTTAAAAAAAATAATTTAAAAAAAATCCCCTTATTTAATTAGCTTGACTAGCAACTAGGATTAGGATTTAAGAAAAGTGGCTTGCCTAGTGTGACTAAGTTAGAGCCAAAATTGCTTAGGACTAAAGAGAAACTCAAGGTGATGATACTAGAGTTTTTTAAGAGATAATCTTAATGCTAAAATTTCATGGAAAATCGACAAGAAATTAAATCAATGAATATGGAAGATCAACAAGAACATCGCCTAGGCTAAAATATGTGCAGAATCTTTAATACAAAACATACAAAATTTTTAGTATATAAAGGCTGTATGAAGATTCCATACAGAATGCAGAAACAAAACTACAAAATAGAAATAGAGTTGCTAAAACTTATTTTGTGCAGAATTTATAAAACAAAATGCAGAAACTGAATTGTAGTGTAGAATTTGTGGAAGACAGAAAGTGCAGAATGAAATAATGTGCAGAATTTTCAAGCAGAAAATAGTGCAAAATTTTAGTTCAAGATGCAATACAAACTATTTAGACAAAATGCAAAACCATGCAGAAATAGAAGTTTGAATGTTCAAAACAGTATAAAATAGATGTGTGCAAAAAATTAAAACACCATATGCAGAATTTAATCATGCGCATGAATATGCAGAATTTAAGATAGAATCTATGCATGTTAATAGTGCAGAATATGTAGAATTTTGACCTGATTTTATTTGCATGTAGAGACCTACAGTAAATCAAGATAAAAAGGAGTAATAGAATGTGAAAATACATGCATGTCATGATTAATAAAAATGAAAGTTATACAAACTCTATAGCAAAAACAATCCTATCTATATTAGGATTAAAGTATGAGATCTAAATGATTAAAATTGAACAACACATATGAATCTAAAAGAAAAGAGAAAAGGAGCTTACCTTAAGTGTCTTCCTTTGTGTGATTTGAAAAAAGGATGCTGACCTTTTTTTTTTTTGGTCGAAGAGAATTTTATTTTGGTTCAAGGGGATGTCGTTTGTGGGTGAGGTTGCTTGGGTTCTTTTCTTATGTGGGTAAGAGTTAAAAAGTGTGGTGGAGGGATTCTTTTCTTGACTTTTGTAGTAGGCTCAAATCCTCCTTTTTAGGCTGAAATCCTCCTCCTTTTAAGGCTCTCTCTTACTACGTAAACTTCCCTTTTTTTTAGGCTTCTTTGCTGAAATTTTTATAGGCTTTTTTCTTTAGTACGTGAACCCCCTTTTGTGTGTATGTGATGATGGTTTTTTTTGTAAAATTAGAATTCCTTTTTTTAGTTAAATTCTTGTTTCCTAGTTTCACTTATATTTTATCTCTTTTTTATCTTTTCATTCTTTTATCTTTTAATCTTTTTATTTATTTAATCATATCTTAATTTTTGTCTTATAATCTTTATCATTTTTGTCCAACCTTTGGATATTCTTAATTATCTTTTATCCTTTTTTTTGTGTCTTTTATCTTTTTTTTATTTATCCTAATATCTTATCCTCTTATAATTTTATTTATCTCTTTTAATTTTGAATTTATCTTGTATTATTATTCTTTAATTTTGATTATCTTATCTTATCTTTTATTTTTGATTTTGTTTTAGTTTTATTTTAAAATTTTATTTTTGGGTTTGGACTTGGTTTTATTTTGGGTTTAATTATATTTTGGGCTTAATCTTATTTTACTTTGTTATTTTTTTGTTTAAGTTTGGGTTTGCAATTTATGTTAAAGTTTTGAAAGTTGGGCCAGATAAAATTAGGTGTCTACAAAAGTTTTCCAACTTCAACATGTTTATTTGAACTCTTTAAGATATTACATAAACATTTTGTAAATGAAAATTGAAATATGTACAAGTTCATGTATTTCATTCTATCCCAAATTCTTTTTAGTGACATTTGTAGACAAGATAAAAACATGCTCAATCACTCACTCTCTTATAGCACAAGAGAAGTAATGCATTTGAAGTGAAACTAGTATGCATTTATGCATCTGCATGGTAAAAGAAACCTCCTCTCTATTATTATCTTTCTCGAATCAATTTCAATAATAGTTATATTTAAGGTGGCAAAGTGGGTGAACCATCCCGTCCCACTTCATAGAAGCCTACAATTAAATAGGGCAAGTTAAGAAAATACTAACCCAACCCGCTCCTTATGTGGGTGGGGTGGGTCAACCCATGGACAAATGTATTTTTACATGCACAAATACAAGTTGGCCCATCTTCACCCTGCATTGACCCATAGGTTAAATGAGGAAGACCAATTTATCCACATTTTACAAGGGTATATATACATGAATCCATCCTGCACTTCATGTAAGGCAATGGGGTTCGGCACATTTTGACAACTCTAGTTATATTCTAATGGACAAGAATAAAAAACAAAAAGGACAAATGATACTTACAACAATAAGCAGATATAGTAGTTATTAATGGTTAATCAACTGACTTAATTAGACATTTGTGGTTAACCACTTCACATTAGTCATGGCTTGATTTTCAAGAATTTTTGCAAAAGGATATGACACATCTTAAATATGTATTGATTTTTATTTACATAAAGCATATTTAACAAACATATATTGAAAGAAAACATTAGCATGTTTCCCTTATAATAAAATTGAAAGAAAAAACAAAAACCAAGGACCACGACATAATGCTCCTTACATCTATGATGATTCCAACCCCCTCCCCCTAGCATAGGAAAGGAAAAAAACACACGTATACAAACAAGAAAAGAAGAAAAATAAAGTAGAATTTATAATAAGAGACCACAAGCTTGTGAGTTTAGTCTAGTTTTTTAGATTTGTGATTCTTGCAACGCATAAAAACTTCAAAATTCTTGCAACCAATTAAATTATTTTATTATAGTAGTAACTTTTATAATTTTTTTCCATTTTGTTATTTTCTTCAGTTAGGAAACAGAGTTTAAAAAAATGAAAGAGAAATTGTAAAACCTTTAGAGCTACTCTTGAACAAATTTTGTAGTGATCATTTTTGCATGTATCAAAAGGTAAGAGTACAACAACAGAATGGACAAAACAATAGGACATGGAACCATACCCCATTAAAAGGGAGCAGATAAACTGACGATATCCTTCTATGAGAAATTCTAAAGTTAGCTACTTCATAATTAAGAGACCTTTCTTTACTTTCCCAATTGATGAGGGAATGAATTCTCCTTATATGTTTCAAACAGTGTAAAAATAAGAAATCATTTATATTAATATAAGGTCTTCAACAACCTATAAGAACAAAGTTAACTCCTTTTGGCCCTTTAATAGAACATGCATCTCTGTTTACTTTTTGCATCTAAGTTTCATTTGGCAAAAAATTGGAACATTGAATAAATATAAGATATCAAATTTTTTGGCAAATAAAAGCACACCAATCAGTATATCAATAACATGGTGTTACAAGTAGTATGCCTTAAAGTCATCTAGGACTTTGGGTTCAATGAGTTGGCTTAAACATGTTTCTTCAACTAAGCAAAGAGAAGTAAACTACTTAACAAACAATAGCAAGGGCATCAGTCATAACCGAACTTAAGCAGAAAGAACAATAAAGTATTAAATTAGCAAGGATGAGATGGGCAAACATGTTTCTTCAACTATAGATAATAGCACCATTGACATATATAAACAAATGAGAAGAAATTTAATTCAAGACTAAATCATTTTAACAAAAAAGAAGGAGAAAAGGTAAGAAAACTAGGTGAAATTGGGAACCAATTTGATTGAGACCCACAATTTCAACTCAAGAAATAATGAATTTGACTATACTTAGCAAAGTGCTTGCTTATTAACAACTAAGAATAGTAAACCAAAAGCTATACTTCAAAGTCATTATATTGATTGCAGGTAATATGAATTATTAAGGCCATATTATAATTGCTTACTTGAAGACAAAAATCCCAACAAAGGGCGAGGGTTCTCTCTTTTATGGTGGTGTGGCACTTCAAAGATTTTGTAAGGTTTTGAGAATTAAAGACAATGGGCAGGAAAGTGTGATGCTACAGTACTGACTTGGGACATGAGAGAAAGGAGAGAAACATGGGGAAGAGAGATCAATTCTGATGTGGCATTAACTGGGTGAGATGGCAGTCTTAGGTGGCACCATTTGCCCTTAATAGAAAAATTCTTTTCAAATAAGCCCATTTAGTAATTTCTTTTTTAAAAAATTGCATATGGCCCAAAAATTTACTTCGAATCCAAAAGGTAACCAATTATCTTATGAGAACTACCAATCCTACTATTGACATCTAATTTGGTTTGATCAAAATAATTAAAATAGAATCAAAATAAATAATCAAAATTAGAAAGTTTAAATGAAAAACCAAAAACAAAAAAAAAGAGGAAAATTAAGAAATAAAATCAAAAGTTAAAGAAAGACTAGATAGGAATCTTGGTGGGAAAGGACAAACTTCCTTAACATTTTGGAGACAAGAGCACACATGGTTCTTGGGTTTCTTCTTAGAAAAAGATTCCTTCACATATTCTTCTAAATATCTCAACAAAATCATGTCCATCCATGTGCATGGGCTCACATGGGAACTCAACCATTTAGTGTCATACCTCTGCACCTTCACCCACATGCACTGGCACTCTCACTATCACTCTTACCTCTCTCTCAGCATCATCACATTGGGCCACATAAGAGATGCTACACTTGAGAGAGCTTACACAAAGTAACGTAAGGAAGGAACCAAAACAAAGAGAAAGTAAGAGCATGAGATGCAAAGGAGAGACCAAATAAAGAAAAGTTACATGGAGAAAAAACCAAAACAAAAGAAAACAAGAGCATGGACGCAAAGAAGATATCAAAGAAAGGAAAGACACACAAAGAATGGCCAAGAGAGAGCTCAAAATGAAAACAAATAGGAAGAAGGTACTGAAATGAAAGAAACAAGAGCAAAAGACATGCAAAGGAGAGACTGAAAAAAAAAAAAGACAAACAGAGAGAAGCAACAAAGAGAAACCAAGAGAGAGCAAGAAGGAGAAACCCAAGGTAGAGGTTTTTAAAAGGAAAAGAGGCCATGAGCAAAATGGGGGCATCGGAGGGAAGATGGAGTAAAAAAATAGTTAAAAAAGAGAAAGATAGAGAAAGAGAAAGACATAAAGAGAGAACAGAGTGAAAGAGTGAACAGAGCACAGAGAGGGCAAAGAAGCTAGAAGGGAACTCAACGGAAGAAGAAAATGATAGAACTTCCACCCACTCATAGTTGAGGAAAGCTCAGGTTGGTGCTCCATTTTCTTTGACTTTACCTTGATCTAGTTCTTTGTTATGCATCTTAGGCTATTAACACTGTAAAGTTTTGTTTTTATTGAGAGAAAAAAAAAGAAGTAAGGGAGAACCCCATTCTTATGGCTAAGGAAACTTGGCTTCCTCATGTCTCTGTAATTTCATAGAGGTTGAAATTTGGAAGGGGTGGGTGTACCAAACCCACTTTTGGGTGTGGTGCATCCAATACCTATCCCCTCCAAAAATAATTCAAAAAGAAAGACTATTTTAGAAAAATAAAACAAAATATATAATTGGATCCATAAAATTTTTTGAGAATTAAATGATACTGGTTTGAAAATTTTCTTATGAAGAATGCGAAATTTAACTATATTTTTTTTGTCATCTTTTTTGGAAAATATAAAAAAATCTGTTTGACAAAAAATATTTTGACTTCTCTATATGGTTTGATAAAATTAATACTATTTATAATGAATTTCTAAAGTTAATTTGGAAAAGATAAAAAAAAATTAAGTAGTACTAGTAATTAAAATTACTTGTTTTATGTCAAAAAGGAAAAAAATGAAAAATGAAAAGGGTCCATATCCAAACCCATGTGCATTTGTCTCCTCTTTATTATTATTTTATTTTTCACTGAAAAAATTATTTTACACTATTTATGTACACAAATTTTATTTTTGTCCTACACTACTCACCACTCTTAATTTCCTTTGTGTCCTACATTATTTACATATATAAATTTTATTTATGTCTTGCACTATTCACATATACAAATTCCATTTGTTTCTGAGACTACTCTTAATTCTATTTGTGTCCTACACTATTCATGTACAATAATTTCATTCGTGTCCCATACTATTCACCACTCTTAATTCCATTTCTATCCGTCATTGTCATTTTCTTATTTCTTCCTTTAAATGCAAATTCTTTGCAATGATGGATAGAGGGGGCTATTAGTCAATTAACTGCTATCTAAGTATCCTGAGAAAAATTGCATCATGAGCTTAGTTAGTTAATAAGCATGGTTCCATTAATGTATTTAAAAATATAAACCCCTATTTTTCAAAAGCCTAATTAAGCTAGGCAAAACATTTTCAAACCTAGTCGAGGTAGGTACACCATTATTTTTTAACAAACCTTAGTTAAGCTAAGCAACTATTTTTGATGTGAACACTGGACAAACTAGGCATCAAATGAATCTTTTCCATGATAATGGCTAAACACCCTCACTAGCAATGATAATTCCAAATCACGCTTGATATGTGCAAAACTAACAGTGGGACAATAAAATCAAAAAATAAAATAAATTTGTTTTTTACCAAGACATAGAGCACACTTTTTGAAATCAAAAGCAACAAATACTAATGTGGTACTGAAAGGCGTTATAGAGGTGCTAATATCCTCCCTATATGTAACTAACTCCTGAATCTATTTTTCTATAATGCAGACCATACTGTCTAGTGTTCGACTTCACTATTTCGATCTAAATCAATGATGACTCCATTTTTGTTTCTTTCCCCAAATAACTCATTCCAAACTCATTTTTGTCTTTTGTGATTGTTGCTTTGCATAGCTTGTTGATAGCTTGGTGACTCCGCTAGGGACATTTGAGGGTTAGGCCACATAAGTTGGTGCTTGTTGCATTTGGTTTTCTATTTTTGTGCTTAGGTTGATTGTCTAGTTTATTTGTCTTCTAGACTTCTAATGTTGCATTCTGGATTGTGTTTTAGGATTTCTGTAATGCAAACCATACTATCTAGTGTTTGACTTCACCATTTCGATCTAAGTTATGGTGACTCCATTTTTTATTTCTTTCCCTAAACAACTCATTTCTAAACTTATTTTTATCTTTTGTGATCATTGCTCTGCATCGCGTGTCGATAGCTTGACAACTCTGCTAGGGACATTTAGGGGTTAAGCCACATGAGTTGGTGCTTGTTGCATTTGGTTTTCTATTTCTATGTTTGGGTTGACTGTCTAGATTATTTGTCTTCTAGACTTCTAATGTTGCATTCTAAATTGTGTTTTAGAATTTCTAACTTTGCATTTTGAATTTGCATTCTTAAATCATGCCTAGATCATGCTGCTAGATTAGGTCTAGATAACTTACTTTCCCACAATATTATCTATTATGGAATAGTGGCTGACTGATTATTTTGTAGGTTATGAGTGAGTGAGTGAGTGGATGGCTTATCCCCCCCACACACATACACCCACACCACAATGCACCTTAGAAAAGGGAAGGTCAAGACCATACCTGAGCTCTTAGGAACCTTTAAGCTAGTGAGGACATAAAGTAAGGTCATCTTTCATGAGACCCTTGGTCTTTGTGTAGGCTACTGAACAACCTCACTCAAGTTGCCCCTTTAGGGCAATTTGGGGACTTGATTTTAGGAGTCTAGAACCTACCCCCTTGCGCACTGATAATAACCTTAGAGTTGTCCTATGAAGAAAGTTTAACCTAAACCTTTGGATGTGAAAAATAAGCCTAGGATTTACCATGAATTAAGCACAATGGGGAAATGTTATCTATTTGCTCACTTGCAACTACATGCATTTTCATCCTTTGCATCATTTTAAAATAGGAGACCTCTTATTGCACCCTCTATGATTGCATGCATAAGCTCTCAACTCGAGCTTCTTTATCATTGATACATTAGGAAGGGGTGAGAGAGAATTTCCTTCATGAAGCATCTAGACTCCATGTAGTTGCTTGAACTTTTGCATAAAATAACCCTTGGCATGCTGAATTGTCTCAAATAGGGGCAATTTGGGGATTTGTGTAAGCATTATAGACCCTTGCCATCATGTTTTAACTATAGCACATAAGAGGAACATTGTCTTCATGTCATTATCTTTGTTTTAATTTGAACATCATAATCATCATTTTCCTTTGGCTCAAATTTTAGGTGACATCATTATGGACACTAACGTTGCATCAAATCCTACCAAAATCATCATTGAACCCCACAACCAAGTACTCTTGACTCAAGAAAGGGCTTAGAAGGAGCAAGGGGGTGTCTCAAGCAGACAAGATGGTGTGGTATTGCTAGAAATTAAGAAGTTGTTCTTTGAACAGAACAACTTGTCTGATTCGAGAAAGGCTTAGGATAGCTTTACTGACTCAAAAAAAGGGTAGTTTACAAGGAAGTATGATTAGTTAGGAAACCTATTATTGGTCCCAGTAGAGGAGGCATTACTCAAAAACTTAGTCATCTTCTAGAATCCAATTTATAGAGTATTTACTCTTGGGAGCTATGATCTCACACCTACCTTAGAAGAATATGGTGACTTACTAAAAAAAAAACTTTAAATGAGGGCAAAGTGCACAAATACGGCAAAAAGGCTAGCCTAAGAAAAGGAGGTCAAACAAGCTATTAATGCATGGAAAGTCAAGGTTGTAGAGTTTCAAAAGAGGGTCATGATTATGGAGTAGGACAAGGCCAGATTGATTGTTGAAAAAGAAAAGGAGGTTGAACAAGCTAAAAGAGAGGTGTACCTAGTTAATAAGGCAAGTGCTATACAAAAGAGGAGTTTGTAGTTAATAAGGTGAAGTCTTACGAGATAAAGTCACCCAACTTAACAGGAAAGTAGTCTAGCTCATAGACCATATTCAAAGGCAAAAAGGAACTCATCAAAAGGAAAGCATAGAGTTTCAAAAAATAAAAGATGCCTTCAGTGCACTAGAAGTTAATTTAGATAAGATGACACAGGAAAAGGAATGACTCTTGGGGTATATCGATAACCTTGAGGAATAGCGTGTGAAGGAGATTTAGTTCCTGAAGAGCTAATTGCAAGACTAGCAAGACTTAAAGGAAAGGATTGATTAAATTGAAAAGGTGAATATGAGTTTATGCCAAAACTTAATCGATGTGAAGGTAGTTTGTGATTGGCACCTTAAAGAAGTCTTGAAAGATTGTGTCATGATCAATATAGTGGAAAAGAATGAACAACTTCACTATCAACTAGTAGACATTTGAGAGCAGTTGGAGGGGGAAAAGCTAGCATAAGGTGGGTCACGTGGATGGTAATTACCAAAGCCATGCCAATAGCAGAGCAAGAAGCAAAGCTGGGACTTGGTCTTACTAAAATCCTCCTTAAGGAGCTAAAGGAACATTATGTCAAAGTAGGGAAACTACATAGATATAGTTAGGGTTAATCCAAAGTTATATTTTTGTTCAAGGAAAACACCCTTAGAGGTGGTTATGATTATTCTTCTTGAGATTAATGAAAAAAGGCTTTTTAATGTTACCTAGAATTTGAGGTAGTTACATTTCTTGCATACCAACATTACATATGCATGCTGAAATTTAGTTACTCATTTGCATTTAAATAATTCAATTAAGAAATTACAACTTAAATTATGTAATCATAAGCCAAGTGAATAGGAGAACCAAGCAAAGAGAAAATAGCTAAAGGACTGCAAGCCAAATTTGATGACCTCAAGGCCAAATGGCTAAGCTTGCTGGGTTGCTTTAGGCAAAAGCTTCTACTAAAATAGAGACCCCACCATTTAATCCTCAAGATCCACAATCCCACCATTAGTGGAGACCAAGTAACTAGAATCAACCAAGTTATCAATCTCCTTCTCAAGGGGTCTAACACCCTTAATATCTGTCGGGTTTGTTTTACAAAATTAGCAGGGGCCTCCACCCCACATTTTGAAGAGTTAGAACTCATTAAAATAGCAAGGGCCTCCACCTCAATGTCAGTCTGGGTTCCTTCCTTAGTTTATGTAGGAACCATACATACAACACCCTTAAGGCCTACTACCATAGTTTTGACAAGGTCCTTACTTGCATTATCACTAAGGTCCATACCCTCAATACTCATATGGGCAACAACCTCAAGGACCATGTTTCTAGCACCTATATGGTCTTGGTCATCAGGAGTTTGGCATGGAGTCAAAAACCAACACCATATCTGACTTTAGTGACCTCATAGAGTTGGAAAACCTAAAGAAGAGTACTGAAGAAGCCCAAATTTGAAAAAAATACAAGAAGCTAGAGGCCAAAATGAACAAATAGGAAGGATTTGAGGAGTACATATTGGATGTTCACAATATGGGATTGGTGCTACATGTGGTTATCGCTCCTAGGTTCAAAGTCTCAGAGTTTGTCAAATATAATGGAACTTCATGCCCTAAGGCTCATTGGATCATGTATAGCCATAAGATGGCCAAATACAATGGCAATGACAAATTGATGATGCATGTCTTTCAAGATAGTTTGGTTGATGTAGTTACAGAGTGATACGTCAGCCTAGACCATAATTCTATTTGCTTATGGTAAGATTTGACTGAGGCATTCTTGAGGTAGTACAAGATTAACCTGGTCATAGTCCTAGATTGGACTTATATCCAAAGGATACCCAATGAAGATAATAAGTCATTTAAGGAATATGTCCCACACTAGAGGAATATGGCAATCAAGGTGCAATTGCCTTTGTCAAAGAGAGAAATGAGTTCTATTAGACACTGAGTTATCCCTTGTATGGGAAGATGGTAGGGTTTAGCAATTTGAGCATCCTTGATTTAGTAATCATCAAGAAAAACATAAAAATGGAAATCCAAGAGGAGAAAATGGCAAGATCTTCGTATCCAAAGAAGACCCCAACCCAAGGAAAAAAGAAGGAAGAAGTCTATGCTATAGATATGTAACAAAATTGGAAGGGAAAGGGTAAATGCAACAAGAGCCAACAAACTTACCAAGCCCCTCAAACTACATTTACTGCTATGATGGCAGTGGACCAAGCCCCTCCAGTAATTTTAATGCCACTATAATACCAAGTTGCATCCCAGCTAGCACATCCTCAAAGCAAGTTATATATCATCGACACCATAGCCTATTAGCTAAGACCTCAATTGCAATATATTGTTTATCAATATAAAGCTCAGTTTCAATCAGGCTAGAATAGGTGTAATGATAGAAAGCGTTGAGATTTTGGCCTAATTCCTTTACCCTAAGCATAATTGTTGCTATAACTATTATAGAATAATTTGATCTCAGTGATACAAACCTTGCCAAGAATAACAAGACCTGTCAATGAAATTGATTCCCAAGATCATTCTACGATTAGATTTTTATAGGTGGAAACCTCAACCTGATGTTTATAAGAAAACATGAACCTTGGTATTTGGAGATGCCACAAATGGGATAGTGAACCATTTGATAAGTCTGCTTAATGCCACAAGAATAAGTTCTTGATAAGTTTAGAAAGTTCTTTAAAGAACCAAAGAGAAAAACTCTCAATTTTTATCCAGAAAACTGATTTGCACTTGAGTCTAAGTATTTGGGCCTTAAAAAATGCTTCTAAACCCAAATGCTTTGCATCAATCCATTGAAAGCCTTCTTGAGCCTTTTAGCTCTAGCTCTTGTAATTGGACCACTTGGAATTTGAATTGGATCAGTCGTATCCTCCACGCTTCTATCATCATTCCCCTCCTCTTGAAGAGGATTTGTCCTCAAATCATCACCTGCATCAAATAGGGTTAAAACAATCACATTGAAAGTGGCACTAACATTATATTCACCTAGCAAATCCAGCTTGTATGCAATGTCATTGATGCACTTAAGAACTTGGAATGGTCCATCCCCTCTCAGAAGCAACTTAGAACACCTTTGTGCTAGAAATCTTTCTTTCCTCATGTGCAACCAAACCCAATCTCCAAGCTCAAAATGAGCTTATGACAGCCCTTGTTGGCTTGTTTTGCATATTGCTCTGTTCAATGCTTGATGTTAAACTTTGCCTTCTCATGGATCTGCTTCACAAATTCAGCTTTCTTTTTGCTGTCTAAATTAACACACTCTTTCAAAGGTAATGGTGTTAAATTCAATGGAGTTAAAGGATTAAAACCATAAACAATTTCAAAAGGTGAAAATCTTGTGGCAGAATGAACAATACAATTATAAGCAAATTCAACATGTGGTAACCAATCTTCCCAAGTTTTGATATTCTTTTTAATGATAGCCCTCAACAAGGTTGTCAAAGTCTTATTTATTACTTCGATTTGACCATCAGTTTGTGGATGACAAGTAGTAGAAAATAATAATTTCATCCCTAAGTTACACCACAAAGTCTTCCAAAAGTATCTCAAAAACTTAGCATCATGATTTGAAACAATTGTCCTAGGCATCCCATGTAATCTCACAACCTCCCTAAAGAACAAATTGGCAATGTGTGATGCATCATCTATTTTCTGACATGGAATAAAATGTGCCATCTTAGAAAATGCATCCTTAACCACAAAAATTGAGTCTCTACCATGCTTTATCTTATGCAAACCTACCACAAAGTCCATTGAAATTTAACCCAAGGTTCACTAGGAATAGGAAGTGGTGTGTATAGTCCATGGGGTTGCACTTGGGATTTTGCTTACCTACAAGTGACACATCTTCCATAAATTCTTTCGACATCTCTTTTCATATGTGGCCAAAAGAAATGTTCTTGCAAAATGGCTAGTGTCTTAGCAACTCCAAAGTGTCCCATTAACCCTCCTCCATGGGATTCCCTCACTAACAAGTCTTGCATTGAACAATTAGGCACACATAGCTCATTCTCTCGAAATAAGAAATCATCATGCCTAAAGAAATTATCTATGGCCTAGCCTTCACAATTCCTATACTCTTCACAAAATCTTAGTCTAATGGATACAATTCTTTAATGTGTTCAAAACCAAGCAATTTTGCATCAAGAGTAGAAATCAATGCATACCTACGAGAGAGTGCATCAGCGATGATGATTTCCCTACATTGCTTATGTTGGATGACATATGGGAATGTCTCAATGAACTCCACCATCATGTGTGCCTCCTATTCAACTTATGTTGACCCTTTAGATACTTCAAGGATTGATGATTAGTGTGAATCACAAACTCTTTAGGCCAAAGGTAGTGTTGCCATGTCTCCAATGCTCAAACCAATGCATACATTTCCTTGTCATAAGTAGGGTAGTTTAAAGCTACTCCATTAAGTTTGTCACTAAAATATGCAATTGGTCATCTACCTTGCATAAGAGCAGTGCCTATCCCTATACTTGAAGCATCACATTCAATTTCAAATATTTTAGTGAAATTAGGTAAAGTAAGTAAAGGTGCATGAGACAATTTTTTCTTGGGTAGTTAAAATGCCTCTTCTTGCTTTTCCTCCCATTTGAACCCAATGTCTTTCTTGATCACTTCGGTAAGTGGTGTAGTTATGCTACTGAAGTATTTTACGAACTGTCGATAAAAACTTGCAAGTCCATGGAAACTTTGGACTTGGCCTACAGTTGTGGGTCTTGGCCACTCTTGGATTGCACGAACCTTCTCTTCATCAACCTGTATACCCTGTGTGCTCACAACATAGGTAAGAAACATAAGCTTATCGGTGCAAAAGGTGCACTTTTTCATGTTAGCATACAACTTCTCTTTTCTAAGCACCTCCAAAATAGATTTCAAATGCAAAACATGATATGCCAAACTCTTGCTATAAATGAGTATATCATCAAAATACACAACAACAAACCTACCTATAAAAGGACACAAAACATGGTTCATTAATCGCATGAAAGTACTTGGTGCATTAGTTAGTCCAAATGGCATCACTAATCACTCATACAATCCATGTTTTGTTTTAAAAGCAGTTTTCCATTTGTCTCCCTCTTTCATTCTTATTTGATGATATCCACTTTTCAAGTCAATTTTCAAAAACACACAAGCACCATGAAGCTCATCTAACATATCATCTAAGCAAGGAATAGGGTGGCGGTACTTTACCCTAATATTGTTGATTGGGTAGCCCTAATTTTTTAACTATAGTTGTGCTAGCAATGTTAGTACAACTTCCTTCATCAATAATCACACTACATACCTTGTTTTTGACATTGCACTGAGTGAGAAGAATGTTTTCTTGTTGCACTTCTTCATCTTCTTTGGCCTACACACTTAGGGCTCTTCTTGCCAGTAGCAATTCTCCTTCGGTAGCGTATTCTTCATCATCCACATCTTCCAATGGTGGCATAGATTTGGTGTCTTCTTTGCTCTTGGTCTTAACTTCTCCATTGTCTCACATCACCATAATCCTTTTGTTTGGACATTGGTTTACTTTATGCCCTTGCCTTGACACTTAAAGCACTTAATGTCATGATTTTGAGTAGTGGATGATTCAATTTTACCTTGAGAAACATGGCTGGAGTTCTTAGTTTTATGGTTAGATTTGTGTTTGGGTGTTGGGAATACTTGAGGCTTGTCCTCCTTCTTTGTATAACTCAGTTTCCAAGAAGTAGAACTTGAGTTTTGGGCTTTGTTGCTCCACTTTGATATCTATGTGCACCGTATCCTCTAATTCCATGTAATGCTGCATCTTTACTCTATCTTGTATTTCCCAATTTAATCCATGTAAAAACCTAGCTATTGTAACTTCACGATCTTTCTCAATATTAGCCCAGATCATTGCAATCTCCATCTCCTTATAGTAATCCTCAATACTCTAGTTTCCTAGCTGAAGACCTTGCAACTTTTTGTGTAACTCATGGTAGTAATGACTTGGAACAAACTGCTTTCTCATCATCATCTTCATCTCCTCCTAAGTTTCCCATAGCTGTTCTCCATTCTACCTCCTATTTAGCACCAATTGATCCCACCAAACAATGGCATAATCAAAGAACTCAATGGCCACCAATTTTAGCTTCTATGCTTCGGAATAGTTATGGCAATCAAAAATAAACTCCATCTTCTTCTCCCATTCAAGATAGTCATCCGAATCAGACTTACCTTGAAATGACAGAACCTTCATCTTAATACTACCCAATTATTATCTTCCTGATTCCTAACTTCTTGACCCCGTCCACCATATCTCCTATAGTTAGCAACTGAATCCCAATCATCTTTCTCATCAAAACTATCCCCATAATACTCTTCATCTTTAACCCTTACTTCCCTTGGTTGAACTCTTTCCCTCCTATGCACATTTTGTACATTTTGTGGCTGCCTCATGCATTCATTCTCTACCCTATCCAATCGTTCATGAACCTACTCCATTTTTGTTCTTAACACTCTTCTCATCTCTCCCATTAACACATTCATGAGCAACTTTGGATCAACCCCTCCAGATGAACTTGTGGGAATGCCTTTGCTCATGTTGTTTGACATGTTTTTGCTGCAAAAAAAAAATGTTAGAAAATAAAGGACCTCACAAATAATTTCCCTCATGCATTTTTTGCTCAAATACAATTCTCTCAACACTCGTGTTTTCACACAACAAATTTGGCTTTTTCCCTCTATTTCTTTTACCACTCTTGCTTTTTTCCACTTGTATTTTTTTATTTCAATTCTTTTCAAACTTATCCAAACAAAAACAAGAACCTTTTCCAGCAACAATTCAATCACAAGCTTATCAATGGTTCAAGGAAGAGTATGGAATTAAGAGAATCAATAAAATCACTAAAAAGGGGTTAAGAATACTAGAAAGGGGAGTTTTTGGTAGTTTCTGACTTGTTCTTCTTTCTTTTTGCTAATATCATGTTTTCTTTCTTTTACCTTTTTGTTTGTAGCTTTTCTTTTCTTTCTTTTTTTTTTTTGAATATGTATCAACTGAAGTTGGAATCTAACAAAGGAAAACAAAGAATATTGGCTACAAAACTAAAATTGGATAGGCAAAACCTGAGGCTAGAACTAGTGCTCTAATATGAAAATGATGCGAACCCCACCAAGAATAATGAGACTCGTCAATGAAATTAATTCCCAAAACTGTTTTAGGATCAAATTTTTGTAGGTGGAAACCTCGACCTGATGTTTATAAGAAAACATAAATCTTGGTATGTGGAGACAGCACAAATGGGATGGTGAACCATTTGATAAGTCAGATGAATGCCACAAGAACAAGTTCTTGATAAGTTTGGAAAGTTCTTTAAAGAACCAAAGAGAAAAACTCTCAATTTTTATCCAAAAAATTGATTTGCACTTGAGTCTAAGTATTTGGGCCTCAAAAATGCTCCTTAACCCAAATGCTATGGATCAACTCATTGTAAGCCTCCTTGAACCTTTTAGCTCTAGCTCTTGTGACTAGACCACTTGGAATTTGAATTGGATCAGCCATATCTGCCATGCTTTTATCATCACTCAGTTAGCCCACTTCTTCCTCTGCAACTTGCTTACCCACTATGGTACAATGATAAACTCACCATGAATACCATGTTGGGGCTAAAGGGCACTCTATTCATAACTACACTACATTGAAGAGAAAGATTTAGGACTCCATTAATGCCAAGTGATTGAATTTTAACCTAGTTACCTTAGGACCTGATGTTGATAGAAATCTCTTACCTAACTATGGAGGGTTAGGAGTAAACATAGTCGTTGATGGAGCAAATTTTGTTTTCAGGAAGTTAGCAACTGAAATTAAAACTGTTATGGGCCATATCTTCTAGGCATTGTTAAAACATGGATGGATTGAGAAAGGACAAGGATGTCCCAAGTACTGGTTGTGAGTATCATGGTGAAAAAGCAAATCATGGAATCAACAAATGCTATGCTTTTCAAGACTTGTTTCAAACGTTGATAAATAGAGGCATATTACAAGTTAGGATAAAGTTGGAAAGTGTGAATGCTATTGATTCTCATCTTATGCAACAAACACTGGGGCAAGTTGAGACCCAGGATACTATGAAGCCATTAACAATCAAATATATGGTGCAAGGAGCATAATCATCAGTTAAGGCAGTAAAGCCTCTATCCATCAAGTATACAACTGATGGATTACTAATGCCATTAATACCCATTGAAGCCATTTGACAATTGATAATTAGGACCCCTCAACTATTCCCTTACAAGAGGGATAAGCCAATTCTATGGGATTATAGTTGCTAGGTGATCATTGAGAATTTTGACTCTCAGATCTCTAGTATATCCAAGGTCTTGTACTACTATGTCTTTCCCATATTAAAGAAAGAAGAAGCTAAAAATGTGGTAGAACTGAGTCTTATTGGGATGAAAAGACTAGATAAAGGGAAAGGAATCTTGATAGAACTTTTAAAAGAGGAAGAAATGGATGCTAGTAAGCCAGCAAGGGTAGAGATAGCATAGCCTAAGATGGCTAAGCATGTTGATCCTTCTAAAGCCAAAATCAAAGAAGCAAGGCCAACTATACCAAAGAAGATGATCACTAAGGAAGAAGCTAGTGAATTCCTCAAACTCAATCATCAAAGGAAGTATAAAGTAATTAAGCAGTTGAGGAAGACTCATGCAAAGATTTCACTACTTTCCTTATTCATGCACTCTAAACTACATTATCAGGTGTTGACAAAGATCCTTAATGAAGCATATATGGACAAAGACATAACTATAGAGGCATTTGATGGCATGATGGGGTACATCATGACTCATAATTTCCTATCATTCTCTAAGGAAGAGTTCCTTCCTGAAGGGTGAGGACCTAACAAAGCCTTGGATATTTCTACAAAGTGCAAGGGGTGGAACTTGGCAAATGTCATGATTGACAATGGGTCATCATTAACTGTCCTACCAGAGTCAACAGAGAGAGAATCACCATTTGATAGCTCTTAAGTGAGACCCAACCCCACTATAGTAAAGGCGTTTGATGGAACAAAAAGTGAAGTACTTGGGAAAATTGAGCTACCCATACAAATTAGGCCTTATACCTTTACTATACCTTTCCATGTAATAAAGATAAGATCACTATATAGTTGCCTTTTAAGTAGGCCATAGATCCACACTACTGGGGCAATATCCTCTACCATGCACCAAAAGGTGAAATTCATTCATGATAGCAAGTTAGCTGAGGTGGCTACAGAATTGATCTCAACTTGTCTTCCATACCATATATATTAGCTGAGACTGATGTTGGGAGATCCTTCCAATCCTTTAAAATTGTTAACATGGTGCATGCTAAGGGGGTAAGACTTGTGCCAACTCCACAATACTCTATTACTGCCTAATGATTGCAAAGATATTGAAGACGAGTAGTTATGATCCTAAGAAGGGGGTTGGGATGCAAGGGGCAAGGAATAAGGGAATTGCCAGAGTTTCCAAAATTTGGATGGGTTTTAAGCCCACAAGAGGTAATAGGGCTTGGATGGCTTAAATCTTGAAAGAAAAGAGATTGACCCATCTGAATGGTTAAGTGATTGAAGTCGATAAACCAATTATCAAAGCTCTCCATGAGACTTTTGTGAGCATTGGTCTTTGGACTCCCAATCAGATTACAGTTATAGAAGAAGTTTCCCCTTCTAGAGAGCAAAGGGAATTGGTCAAGCCAAATAATGGCTAGTTTAGAGCAAGTAGTTGGACAGTCAAGCCAATTCTAGTTGTTTATAGCTTGTAAGACATATAATTTTCATAGCACACCATCTATAGCTTTGCCCAAAGTCTAGTTTGGAATTGTATGGGTAAACCTTTTTTTTTTTGGTCTTTAACAAGTGATTTTTAATAAAATGCATTTGATTTTAGCAAAAAAAGGGGGCCTTGTCTTTGAAGCCTTAAGCTGACAAATGGTGCAATCATGAATCTTTCGAGTTTGATTATGGCACCCTCATGACTTGTGTCAACCCTGAAATTTTTGAAGTCGCCACCAACCTAAATTGCCTAAGGTGAGATTGGACACCTAACTAAATGGGGTCTTCATCTAAAAGATTGAGTTTAGGGGTTTGTTACATTTTAGAGAAGGTGTTAGTACCCTAAACGCCCTTTCGGTACCAAAATGATCTAATTAATTTACTTGATTTAATTTACGTTAGTTTTAAATAAGTATTTCTAACAATAATTCCTACCCATTATGGATTGGAATATTTAAATAATTATTTTATGAAAATCCCCTTTCTATTCTAGCTTGGGGTTTTAAAAATAGTTTTATGAAAATCCCCTTTCTGTTTCATATTGGGATTTAAAAACAATTTTGAGAAATCCCCTTTCCATTCCGGTTTGGGGTTTTGAAAATAATTACATAAGGTCCCTTTTCCATTCCAAATTAGGGTTTTACAATAATAATTTCATAAAGATCTCCTTCCTATTGCAGACTGAGGTTTTAAAAGATAATTTTTTAAAAATCTCCATTCTATTCCAGTTTGGGTTTTTTTTTAAATAATTTAAATAAAATTCTATTTCTATTCTAGGTTAAGAGTTTCTAAAAATGATAACTAAAAATTTTCCTTTTCCTATTCCAAGTCGAGATCATAAAATAATTTTAAAAAATATTCCCTTTCTATTCCAGATATAGTTTTCTAAAAATAAAGGAGAAAAACTTGTATCATTTAGGTGATCATTTATTTATTTATTTTATTTATTTTGAAAAGGACATGACTTATTTTATTTTACAAAATTTACCTAAAGTAAAAAGGTGTAAAAATTAATTTTTTTAAAAAAAGGGCTCCCATCTCCTCTTTATTATTCTTATACTATAAACTACCTAATAAAAAAAGAATTAAAAATGATTTCCAAATAATATTATGCTAGTAGAAGCTAATAAAACTCATATGAAACACTGTGCCTACGAAGACTCGTTGCATGCAAACTTGTAACATGACAGCAACACTAGTGTCAAGTGATCATACCTACAACACATGCGTGCTCTTCAACAGTGAACCCTTAGGGGTGACGAGGAACTTTAGGTTGATGCCAGAAGCCAATTGTGGCTCTGTCAAGTTGAGTTCCTATGCTCAGATGTCTAGCCAAGGAGAAGCTATAGCACGGTGGTGAAAAAGAGACGTAGCTTGATGACGAGGCCTCTTGAGATGCTACATTGGAGGGGGTTTTGCTAGTGCTAATGGTAGGGCATGACGTCCTGGGTGAATGTCTACTCACTAGACTTTTCATGATGATCACATGCAATGTTTGTAGTTTCGTCAACCCGCAAATAGAGTTTTTGTTTCAGGCAAAAGCTAGTGAGACTATGCTTGGTGTTAGACGATGGCGTCATGAGTGGCAAAAATGATACAGTGGGAGATGGACTCTTGATAGCAAAGTGACGATTTCAGCGTGAAGGTGCAGGATGGCTTTCATCGAGAACCATTACATGTATAGGAACAATGAATGGCATTGGAGTTTCTTGCACTAGCTAAGAGCCGACTCAACTGGTTGAAGATAGTAAGAATGTGAGTAATGGAGTTGGAATGACTTAAGGTCGCTAGTGCTCTTCAAAGTACAGGCTAGGAGAAGGATCAAAGTTGAGCATATACTTTCGGCTTCTTCTTGAATGAACAGGGATGGAGTGTAGTAGAGAGGTGGTCGACCCTTACAAAATGAGGAAGAGTGTCAAGCATGGAAATAGTGGAGAGGTTCAGGTAGGCATTTTGGTTAAGGTTAAAGTGTGCAGTGAGGAGTGAGGTTTGTTTTATTCTATTTTCTTTTGGCTATGTGAGTGAGAAGTCAGTTTCTTACAGAAGCTAGGCAGTGGAAAAGAAGTCTTCTCTTCTTGGCTTGGAGAAGTTTGGGTGATACCATGCCTTGGGGTGAAGAAGGAAAGGTGTAGTTGCTAGTTTGTTTTTTTGGAAAGTATTGAATGTAGAAAAATGATGGATGCTTCCGTGTGAAATTGATGGATGAGAGTGAATGGGGTAATAGGCTCTTTTTGGGAGAAGGGGAATTTGTTAGAACATAAATGAATGCTGTGTGTTGGAGGAGTGGAATTTGGAGAAGTTTTCAACTGGTTTTTTGATCAAGGATGGAGCTTGTGGAAAGGGAATGTGAATGAATGAATGAAAATGTGGATGCTTGCCATGTTTTTTTTTTTTTTTTTTCGGGGAGAATGATATGGGCTATTTATAATGGAACAATTGTAGACTTTTCTCTTTTTTGTTTAATTTTTTATTTTCAATTCTTATCTTCTCACCTTTCAATTTCTTTTGGATTTACCTAACCTTTTTAGATTCTCCTTATCATCTTATCTTCTTTGTCCTTTACCTATCATTTTCTTGCCTTCGTCATCATTTTCTTATCTTCTTTGTCTTTTATTCATCATTTTCTTATCTTCTTTGTCCTTTATTCATCATTCATTCTTCTTTTTTTTTTTTCATTCTATTTCCTGATTTTTGGTTTTCATTCTTGGCCTTATTTCAGTTTTGGTTTATTTTGGTTGAGTTTATTTTGTTTCAAGCTTTTTGGTTGGGTTTGATTTTTATTTCAGGCTTTTTGGTTGGGTTTATTTTCGTTTTAGTTTCCCTTGGGCCTTTTGGTTGGGTTTATTTTGGTTTTTTGGTTGGTTTTGATTTTTATTTTTATTTTTAGGACTCGAACAAAATTAGATGTCTAAAACTTGGTATCAATGACACTATCATTTAAGCATACATTTATATATCATAGCATCTGGCATGCATTTTAGGGTAACATGAAGCCCATTGTCATTCAAACCTATTTGCTTTTAGCCTAATGGCCAACTTGAAGCCTATTGACATTCAACCTACTTTTTTTCATTCAAGTTTGTTGGGAAACCTGAAGCCTAATCATATGAAGATGCCCAGGTTCCCTTTCCATCTTTCTTATTATTCATGTTAGCATCCTAGTTCTAGTCAATGTCCTGAACTGATGTCGTTTTATGACCAATAGGTCTTGGATGCTGACTCAAAAGAAAAAAGACTTGGAAGACTTTGAAACAATAAAGATAGGCAGTATTTGCATGTACTAGCTCACTGCTTGCCCAAGAAAGATAGAATATGGAAGAAATCCTTGCAAAGCTTAGAATTGGGTTCCCTCTTCTTCCGCAAGATGTGCTTAGGAAGATTTGCAAATGTCAACTTGAAAAGATAAAGGTATTCATGCATTTGGGCCTTCCTAAAGATATGCATTGGAACATTGAAGCCAAGATACATCTAGTAAGTGAGTTTCAAGACTCACTTGTTAAACATCTACCAGGAATGGGAAAAAGCTCTTTTGCTAAGAAGGGAAGAACTAAAACAATGGAAATCTATCATAAGTGTGTGAGGTGGACATGTAATATGCACTACAAGGATAAAGGAATGGTTTTCTTAAATCAAGAAGACAAAATCTAGTTCATAAAGGATGGATTGAGTAAAGATTCATTGCATAATATCCTTCAAACTCTTAAGACACATCCTACTGGATTTGTTTATGGTGTTCTTCTTGCTTTAATGGATATATTCAACAAAGAAAAGTAGCACTACCATCTTGGGAATCTAATGTTAAATGACCTTGTTTGCCAGTTTATAAGAAAACTAGATGGGAAGCAAATCCTCAACTCATAAAAGGTGTTCAATCCGTTCTTGGACACAAAACTAGAGGAAAAGGACTCAACCTTATCTTTTGTGCCTCGAGTCGGGCCTCGTTTGACTCAACCTTATCATTTGTGCCTCGAGTCAGGCCTCGTTCGACTAAACGTTATCATTTGCGCCTCGAGTCGGGCCTCATTTGACTCAACCATATCGTTTATGCCTCAACTTGGGCCTCGTTTGACTCAAACATATCATTTTCACCTCGAGGCAGGCCTCGTTTGACTCAACCTTATCATTTGTGCCTCGAGTCGGGCCTTGTTTGACTCAACCATATCATTTGCGCCTCGAGTCGGGCCTCATTTGACCCAACCTCATCATTTGCGCCTCGAGTCGGGCCTTGTTCAACTCAATCTTCTCATTTGCGCCTTGAGTCAGGCCTTATTTGACTCAACCATGTCATTTGTGCCTCGAGTTGGGCCTCATTTGACTTAGCCTTATCATTTGTGCCTCGAGTTGGGCCTCATTTGACTCAACCATGTCATTTGCACCTCGAGTCACGCCTCGTTTGACTTAACCTTATCATTTGCGCCTTGAGTCGGGCCTCATTTGACTCAACCATATCATTTGCGCCTCAAGTCGGGCCTTGTTCGACTTAACCTTAGCATTTGCACCTCAAGTTGGTCCTTGTTTGACTCAACCTTATCATTTGCGCCTCGTGTTGGGCCTCGTTCAACTCACCCTTACCATTTGCGCCTCGAGTCAGGCCTCGTTTGACTCACCAATATCATTTGCACCTCAACTCTGTCCTCGTTTGACTCAACCTTATCATTTGCGCCTTGAGTTGGGCCTCGTTCAACTCATCCTTACCATTTCCGTCTCGAGTCGGGCCTCGTTTGACTCACCTATATCATTTGTGCGTCAACTCGGGCCTCATTTGACACAACCATATCTTTTGTGCCTCGAGTCCAGCCTCGTTTGACACAACCTTATCATTTGCACCTCGTGTTGCACCCTATTTGACTCAACCTTATTATTTACACCTCGAGTCGGGCCTCGTTTGACTCACCCATAACATTTATGCCTCAAGTCGGGCCTTGTTAGTCTCAGCCATATCATTTGCGTCTCGAGTCGGGCCTCCTTCGACTTATCCTTATCATTTGCACCTCGAGTCGGGCCTCGTTTGACTCAACCATATCATTTGCATCTCAAGTCGGTCCTTGTTTGACTCACCCATATCATTTGTTCCTCAAGTCGGGGCTCGTTTGACTCAACCATATCATTTGTGCCTCGAGTCAAGCCTTGTTTGACTCAACATTATCATTTGCGCCTCGAGTCAGGCCTTGTTTGACTCAACCTTGTCATTCACGCCTCGAGTCGGGCCTCATTTGACTCAACCATATCATTTGTGCCTTGAGGGGGGCCTCGTTTGACTTAACCATATCATTTGCACCTCGAGTCGAGCGTCATTTGACTCACCCATATCGTTTATGCCTCAAGTCGGGCCTCATTTGACTCAACCGTTTCAATTGCTCCTCGAGTCGGGCCTTGTTTGACTCAACCTTATGATTTACGCCACGCGTCAGGCCTCGTTTATCTTTAACCATATCATTTGCACCTCGAGTCGGGTCTCGTTTGACTCAACCATAACATTTGTGCCTTGAGTCGGCCCTCCTTTGACTCAACCATATCATTTGCGCCTCGAGTCGGGCCTCGTTTGACTCAACCTTATCATTTGCGCCATGAGGCGGGCCTAGTTCGACTCAACCTTATCATTTGCGCCTCGAGTTAGGCCTCCTTTGACTCCACCTTATAATTTACGCCTCTAGTTTGGCCTCTTTCAACTCACGCTTACCATTTGCACCTCGAGTCGGGCCTCTTTTGACTCAACCATATCATTTGTGCATCAACTCGGGCCTCTTTGGACTCAACCATATCATTTGTGCCTCGAGTCGGGCCTCGTTTGAGTGAACCTTATCACTTCGCCTCGAGTTGGCCCTCGTTCAACTCAACCTTATCTTTTGTGCCTTGAGGCGAGCCTCGTTTGACTCACCCATATCATTTGCGCCTCAAGTCAGGCCTCGTTTGACTCAACCTTATCATTTGCGCCTCGAGTCAGGCCTCGTTTCACTCATCCTTATCACTTATGCCTCGAGTCGGGCTTTGTTCGACTCAACCTTATCATTTGTGCCTTGAGTTGGGCCTCGTTTGCCTCACCCATATAATTTGCGCCTCGAGTCGGGCCTTGTTTGACTAACCTTATCATTTTCGCCTCGAGTCGAGCCTCATTCAACTCACCCATACCATTTGTGCCACAAGTCGGGCCTTGTTTGACTCACGTATGTCATTTGTATGTCACCTCGGGCCTCGTTTGACTCAACCATATAATTTATTCCTCGAGTCGGGCCTCGTTCAACTCACCCTTACCATTTACGGCTCGAGTTGGGCCTAGTTTGACTCACCTATATCATTTGTGCATCAACTCGGGCCTCGTTTAACTTAACCTTATCATTTGCGCCTGCAATTGGGCCTCATTCGACTCAACCTTATCATTTGCACCATGATTTGGGCCTCGTTTGACTCACCCATATATCATTTATGCCTCAAGTCGGGCCTCGTTAGTCTCAGCCATATCATTTGCGCCTCGAGTCGGGCCTCCTTCGACTCATCCTTATCATTTGCACCTCGAGTCGGGCCTCATTTGACTCAACCATATCATTTGCATCTCGAGTCGGTCCTTGTTTGACTCACCCATATCATTTGTGCCTCAAGTCGGGGCTCATTTGACTCAACGATATCATTTGCGCCTCGAGTCAAGCCTTGTTTGACTCAACATTATCATTTGCGCCTCGAGTCGGGCCTCGTTCGACTCAACCTTGTCATTCACGCCTCGAGTCGGGCCTCGTTTGACTCAACCATATCATTTGTGCCTTGAGGGGGGCCTCGTTTGACTTAACCATATCATTTGCACCTCGAGTCGAGCGTCATTTGACTCACCCATATCATTTATGCCTCAAGTCGGGCCTCATTTGACTTAACCGTTTCAATTGCTCCTCGAGTCGGGCCTTGTTTGACTCAACCTTATGATTTGCGCCACGCATCGGGCCTCGTTTATCTTTAACCATATCATTTGCACCTCGAGTCAGGCCTCGTTTGACTCTACCATATCATTTGTGCCTTGAGTCGGGCCTCCTTTGACTTTACCATATCATTTGCGCCTCGAGTCGGGCCTCGTTTGACTCAACCTTATCATTTGCGCCATGAGTCGGGCCTAGTTCGACTCAACCTTATCATTTGCGCCTCGAGTTAGGCCTCCTTTGACTCCACCTTATAATTTACGCCTCTAGTTTCGCCTCTTTCAACTCACGCTTAACATTTGCGCCTCGAGTTGGGCCTCTTTTGACTCAACCATATCATTTGTGCCTCGAGTCGGGCCTCGTTTGAGTCAACCTTATCACTTCGCCTCGAGTTGGCCCTCATTCGACTCAACCTTATCTTTTGTGCCTCGAGTCGGGCCTCGTTTGACTCAACCTTATCATTTGTGCCTCGAGTCAGGCCTCGTTCGACTAAACGTTATCATTTGCGCCTCGAGTCGGGCCTCGTTTGACTCAACCATATCGTTTATGCCTCAACTCGGGCCTCGTTTGACTCAAACATATCATTTTCGCCTCGAGGCCGGCCTCGTTTGACTCAACCTTATCATTTGTGCCTCGGTCGGGCCTTGTTTGACTCAACCATATCATTTGCGCCTCGAGTCGGGCCTCATTTGACCCAACCTCATCATTTGTGCCTCGAGTCGGGCCTTGTTCAACTCAATCTTCTCATTTGCGCCTTGAGTCAGGCCTCATTTGACTCAACCATGTCATTTGCGCCTCGAGTTGGGCCTCATTTGACTTAGCCTTATCATTTGTGCCTCGAGTTGGGCCTCATTTGACTCAACCATGTCATTTGCACCTCGAGTCGCGCCTCATTTGACTTAACCTTATCATTCGCGCCTTGAGTCGGGCCTCATTTGACTCAACCATATCATTTGCGCCTCGAGTCGGGCCTTGTTCAACTCAACCTTAGCATTTGCACCTCGAGTTGGTCCTCGTTTGACTCAACCTTACCATTTGCGCCTCGAGTCGGGCCTCGTTCAACTCGCCCTTACCATTTGCGCCTCGAGTCAGGCCTCGTTTGACTCACCAATATCATTTGCACCTCAACTCTGTCCTCGTTTGACTCAACCTTATCATTTGTGCCTTGAGTCAGGCCTCGTTCAACTCGCCCTTACCATTTCCGTCTCGAGTCGGCCTCGTTTGACTCACCTATATCATTTGTACATCAACTCGGGCCTTGTTTGACACAACCATATCTTTTATTCCTCGAGTCAAGCCTCGTTTGACACAACCTTATCATTTGCACCTCGTGTTGCACCCTATTTGACTCAACCTTATCATTTGTGCCTTGAGTCGGGCCTCGTTTGACTCACCCATATCATTTGCGCATCGAGTTGGGTCTCGTGTGACTCAGCCATATCATTTGCGCCTCGAGTCGGGCCTTCTTTGACTCAACCTTATAATTTATGCCTCTAGTCGAGCTTCGTTCAACTCACCTTTAGCATTTGCGCCTCGACTCGGGTCTCTTTTGACTCACCATATCATTTGCACCTCGAGTTGGGCCTCGTTCGACTCAACCTTATCATTTGCACCTCAAGTTGGGCCTCGTTTGACTCACCCATATCATTTGTGCCTCAAGTCGGGCCTCGTTTGACTCTGCCATATCATTTGTGCCTCGAGTCGGGCCTCGTTTGACTCATCCTTATCATTTGCACCTCGAGTCGGGCCTCGTTTAACTCAACAATATCCTTTGCGCCTCGAGTTGGGCCTCGTTTGACTTAACCTTATCATTTGCGCCTCGAGTCGGGCCTCCTTTGACTCAACCTTATAATTTATGCCTCTAGTCAGGCTTCGTTCAACTCACCTTTAGCATTTGCGCCTCAACTCGGGTCTCTTTTGAGTCAACCATATCATTTGCGCCTCAAGTCGGTCCTCGTTTGAGTCAACCTTATCATTTATGTATCGAGTTGGGCCTCGTTCGACACAACCTATCATTTGTGCCTCGAGTCGGGACTCGTTTGACTCACCCATATCATTTGCGCCTCGAGTCGGGCCTCGTTTGACTCAACCTTATCATTTATGCCTCGAGTCGGGCCTCGTTTGACTCATCGTTATCACTTATGCCCTGAGTCGGGCCTCGTTCGACTCAACCTTATCATTTGCGCCTCGAGTCGGGCCTCATTTGACTCACCCATATAATTTGCGCCTCGAGTCGAGCCTTGTTTGACTAACCTTATCATTTCCGCCTCGAGTCAAGCCTCGTTCAACTCACCCTTACCATTTGCGCCACAAGTCGGGCCTCGTTTGACTCACGTATGTCATTTGTACGTCAACTCGGGCCTCGTTTGACTCAACCATATAATTTATGCCTCGAGTCATGCCTTGTTCAACTTACCCTTACCATTTACGGCTCGAGTCAGGCCTAGTTTAAGTCACCTATATCATTTGTGCATCAACTCAGGCCTCGTTTGACTCAACCTTATCATTTGCGCCTCCAATTGGGCCTCCTTCGACTCAACCTTATCATTTCAACCACGATTTGGGCCTCGTTTGACTCACCCATATATCATTTATGCCCTAAGTCGGGCCTCGTTAGGCTCAGCCATATCATTTGCACCTCGAGTCAGGCCTCGTTCGACTCAACCTTATCATTTGCGCCTCGAGTCGGGTCTCGTTTAACTCAGCCATATCATTTGCATCTCGAGTCGGGCCTTGTTTGACTCAACCATATCATTTGTGCCTCAAGCCGGCACTTGTTTGACTCAACGATATCATTTATACATCGAGTCTAGCCTCGTTTGACTCAACTATTTAATTTGCCCCTCAAGTCGGGCCTCGTTCAACTCAACCTTATGATTTGCGCCTCGTGTTCGGCCTCGTTTGTCTCAACCATATCATTTGCGCCTTGAGTCGGGCCTCGTTTGACTTAACCATATCAATTGTTCCTCGAGTTGGGCCTCGTTTGACTCAACCATATCATTTGTGCCTCGAGTTGGGCCCTGTTCGACTCCACCTTATCATTTGTGCCTCAAGTCGGGCCTCGTTTGACTCAACCATATCATTTGCATCTCGAGTCGGGCCTTGTTTGGCTCACCCATATCAATTGTGCCTCAAGTCGGCCCTCGTTTGACTCAACGATATCATTTGCGCCTCGAGTCTGGCCTCGTTTGACTCAACCATATCATTTGTACCTCGAGTTCGGCCTCGTTTGACTCACCCATATCATTTGCATCTCGAGTCTGGCCTTGTTTGGCTCAACCATGTCCTTTGCACCTCGAGTCTGGCCTCGTTTGACTCAACATTATCATTTGTGCCTCGAGTCGGGCCTCGTTTGACTCAACCATATCATTTTTGCCTTGAGTCGGGCCTCGTTTGACTTAACCATATCATTTGCGCCTTGAGTCGGGCCTCATTCCACTCAACCTTATCATTTGCGCCTCAAGTTGGGACTCGTTTGACTCAACCTTATCATTTGCACCTCGAGTCGGGCCTCGTTTGACTCACCCATATCATTTGTGCCTAGAGTCAGGCCTCATTTGTCTCACCCATATCATTTGCGCCTCGACTCGGGCCTCGTTTGACTCAAACATATCATTTATGCCTCAAGTTAGGCCTTATTTGACTCAACCTTTTTATTTGTGCCTCGAGTCAGGCCTTGTTTGACTCAACCATATCATTTGCGCCTCGAATTGGGGCTCGTTTAACTCAACCTTATCATTTGCTCCTCGAGTCAGGGCTCGTTTGACTCAACCTTATCTTTTGCACCTCAATTCGGGCCTCATTTGACTCAACCTTATAATTTACGCCTTTAGTCGGGCCTCGTTAAACTCACGCTTACCAATTGCACCTCGAGTTGAGCCTCTTTTGACTCAACCATATCATTTGTGCATCAACTTGGGCCTCTTTTGACTCAATCATATCATTTGTGCCTCGAGGCAGGCCTCATTTGACTCAACCATATCATTTGTGCCTCAAGTCAGGCCTCGTTTGACTCAACCTTATCATTTGTGCCTCGAGTCGGGCCTCATTTGACTCATCCTTATCACTTATGCCTCGAGTCGGGCCTCGTTCGACTTAACCTTATCATTTGCGCCTCGAGTCGGGCCTCATTTGACTCACCCATATAATTTACGCCTCGAGTCGGGCCTTGTTTGACTAACCTTATCATTTCTGCCTTGAGTCGGGCCTCGTTCAACTCACCCTTACCATTTGCTCCACAAGTCGGGCCTCGTCTGACTCACGTATGTCATTTGTACGTCAACTCGGGCCTCGTTTGACTCAACCATATAATTTATGCCTCGAGTTGGGCCTCGTTCAACTCACCCTTACCATTAACGGCTCGAGTCGGGCCTAGTTTGACTCACCTATATCATTTGTGCATTAACTCGGTCCTCGTTTAGCTTAACCTTATCATTTGCACCTCCAGTTGGACCTCATTCAACTCAACCTTATCATTTGCACCATGATTTGGCCCTCATTTGACTCACTCATATATCATTTATGCCTCAAGTTGGGCCTCGTTAGGCTCAGCCATATCATTTGCGCCTCGAGTCGGGCCTCGTTTGACTCATCTTTATCATTTGCGCCTCGACTCAGGCCTCGTTTGACTCAACCATATCATTTGCATCTCGAGTCGGGCCTTGTTTGACTCACCCATATCATTTGTGCCTCAAGTCGGGGCTCGTTTGACTCAACGATATCATTTGCGCCTCGAGTCGAGCCTCGTTCGACTCAACCTTGTCATTCGTGCCTCGAGTTGGGCCTCGTTTGACTCACCCATATCATTTGTGCCTCAAGTCAGGCCTCATTTGACTCAGCCATTTCAATTGCTCCTCGAGTCGGGCCTTGTTTGACTTAACCTTATGATTTGCGCCTCGCGTCGGGCCTCGTTTGTCTTTAACCATATCATTTGCTCCTCGAGTCGGGCCTTGTTTGACTCAACCATATCATTTGTGCCTTGAGTCGGGCCTTATTTGACTTCACCATATCATTGGTGCCTCGAGTCGGGTCTCGTTTGACTCAACCTTATCATTTGTGCCATGAGTCGGGCCTCGTTCGACTCAACCTTATCATTTGCGCCTCGAGTTGGGCCTCCTTTGACCTAACCTTATAATTTACGCCTCTAGTCAAGCCTCGTTCAACTCACCCTTACCATTTGCACCTCAAGTCGAGCCTCGTTTGACTCACCTATATCATTTGTGCATCAACTCGGGCCTCTTTTGACTCAACCATATCATTTGTGCCTCGAGTCGGCCTTGTTTGAGTCAACCTTCTCATTTCGCCTCGAGTTGGCCCTCGTTCGACTCAACCTTATCATTTGTGTCTCGAGGCGGGCCTCGTTTGACTCACCCATATCATTTGTGCCTCGAGTCGGGCCTCGTTTCACTAACCTTATCATTTGCGCCTCGAGTCGGGCCTCATTTGACTCAACCTTATCATTTGTGCCTCGACTGTAGCCTCATTTAACTCAACCTTATCATTTGCGCCTTGAGTTGGGCCTCGTTCGACTCAATTTTATTATTTGTGTCTCAAGTCAGGCCTCGTTTGACTCACCCATATCATTTGTGCCTTAAGTCGGGCCTCGTTTGACTCAACCATATCTTTTATGCCGCGAGTCAGGCCTCGTTTAACTCAACCATATAATTTGCGCCTCGAGTCGGGCGTCGTTTGACTCGCCCATATCATTTGTGCCTCAAGTCGGGCCTCATTTGACTCAACCATTTCAATTGCGCCTCGAGTCAGGCCTCGTTTGACTCAACCTTCTGATTTGCGCCTCGCGTCGGGCCTTGTTTGTCTCAACCATATCATTTGTCCCTCGAGTCAGACCCCGTTTTGCTCAACCTTATAATTTGCACTTCGAGTTGGGCCTCGTTCGACTAAACCTTATCATTTGCGCCTCGAGTTGGGCATCGTTTGACTCACCCATATCATTTGTGCCTCAAGTCGGGCCTTGTTTGACTCAACCATATCATTTATGCCTCAACTCGGGCCTTGTTTAACTCAAACATATCATTTTCGCCTTGAGGCAGGCCTCGTTTGACTCAGCCTTATCATTTGTGCCTCGAGTCGGGTCTTGTTTGACTCAACCATATCATTTGAGCCTTGAGTTAGGCCTCATTTGACCCAGCCTCATCATTTGTGCCTCGAGTCGGGCCTTGTTCAACTCAACCTTATCATTTGCACCTTGCGTCGGGCCTCATTTGACTCAACCATGTCATTTGCGCCTCGAGTCGGGCCTCGTTTGACTCAACCATGTCATTTGCCCCTCGAGTCGGGCCTCGTTTGACTTAACCTTATCATTTGTGCCTAGAGTCGGGCCTTGTTTGACTCAACCATATAATTTGTGCCTCGAGTTGGGCCTTGTTCGACTCAACCTTAGCATTTGCACCTCGAGTTGATCCTCATTTGACTCAACCTTATCATTTGCGCCTCGTGTTGGGCCTCGTTCAACTCACCCTTACCATTTGTGCCTTGAGGCGGGCCTCGTTTGACTCACCAATATCATTTGCACCTCAACTCTATCCTCGTTTGACTTAACCTTATCATTTGCGCCTCGAGTCGGGCCTCGTTCAATGCACCCTTACCATTTACGTCTCGAGTCAGGCCTCGTTTGACTCACCTATATCATTTGTGCGTCAACTCGCGCCTCGTTTGACACAACCATATCTTTTGTGCTTCGAGTCAAGCCTCGTTTGACACAACCTTATCATTTGCACCTCGTGTTGCACCCTATTTGACTCAACCTTATTATTTACACCTCGAGTCGGGCCTCATTTGACTCACCCATAACATTTGTGCCTCAAGTGGGGCCTCGTTTGACTCAACCATATTATTTATGCCTCGAGGCAGGCCTCATTTGACTCAACCTTATCATTTGCACCTCGAGTCAGGCCACATTTGACTCAACCATATCATTTGCGCCTCGAGTCGGGCTCATTTGACTCAACCTTATCATTTACGCCTCGAGTCAGGCCTTGTTTGACTCAACCTTATCATTTGCGCCTCGAGTCGGGCCTCGTTCAACGTACCCTTACCATTTACGTCTCGAGTCAGGCCTCGTTTGACTCACCATATCATTTGTGCGTCAACTCGCACCTCGTTTGACACAACCATATCTTTTGTGCCTCGAGTCAAGCCTCGTTTGACACAACCTTATCATTTGCACCTCGTGTTGCACCCTATTTGACTCAACCTTATTATTTACACCTCGAGTCGGGCCTCATTTGACTCACCCATAACATTTGTGCCTCAAGTGGGGCCTCGTTTGACTCAACCATATAATTTATGCCTCGAGGCAGGCCTCGTTTGACTCAACCTTATCATTTCCACCTCGAGTCAGGCCTCGTTTGACTCAACCATATCATTTGCGTCTCGAGTCGGGCTCATTTGACTCAACCTTATCATTTACGCCTCGAGTCAGGCCTTGTTTGACTCAACCTTATCGTTTGTTCCTCGAGTCGGGCCTTGTTTGACTTAACCATATCATTTGCGCCTCGAGTCAGGCCTTGTTCGACTCATCCTTATCATTTGCAACTTGACTCCAGCCTCGTTTGACTCAACCTTATCATTTATGCCTCGTGTCGGGCCTCGTTTGACACAACCTTATCATTGTCGCCTCGAGTGAGGCATCGTTCGACTCAACCTTATCATTTGCGCCTCAAGGCAGGCCCTATTCGTCTCACCCATATCATTTGTGAGTCAGTCGAGCCCCGTTTGAATTAACCATATCATTTATGCCTCGAGTCGGGCCTCGTTTGACTCAACCTTATCATTTGCGGCTCGAGTCGAGCCTCGTTTGACTCAGCCTTATCATTTGCTCCTCGAGTCGGGCCTTGTTTGACTCACCCATATCATTCATGCCTCGAGTCGGGCCTCATTTGACTCAACCTTATCATTTGCACCTCGAGTTAGGCCTCGTTCAACTCAACCTTATCATTTGAGCCTGAAGTTGGGCCTTGTTTGACTAAACCTTATAATTTGCGCCTCGAGTCGGGCCTCATTCGGGTCAACCGTATTATTTGTGCCTCGAGTCGGGCCTCGTTTCACTCAACCTTATCATTTGTGCCTCGATTCGGGCCTCGTTTGACTCAACCATATCATTTGCGCCTCGAGTCGGGCCTTGTTTGACTCAACCTTATCATTTGCGCCTCGAGTTGGGCCTCGTTCGACTCAACCTTATCATTTATGCCTCGAGGCAGGCCTCATTTGACTCAACCTTATAATTTACACCTCTAGCCGGGCCTCGTTCAACTCACCCTTAGCATGTGTGTCTCGAGTCGGGCCTCGTTTGACTTACCCATATCATTTGTACATCAACTCAGGCCTCTTCTGAGTCAACCATATCATTTGTGCCTCGAGTCGGGCCTCGTTTGAGTCAACCTTATCATTTGCGCCTCTAGTGGGGCCTTGTTTGACTCAACCTTATCATTTGTGCCTCGAGTCGGGCCTCGCTTGACTCACCCTTATCATTTGCGCATCGAGTTGGGTATCGTTTGACTCAGCCATATCATTTGTGCCTCGAGTCGGGCCTCCTTTGACTCAACCTTTTAATTTATGCCTCTAGTCGGGCTTCGTTCAACTCACCTTTAGCATTTGCTCCTCTACTCGGGTCTCTTTTGACTCAACCATATCATTTGCACCTCGAGTTGGGCCTCATTCGACTCAACCTTATCATTTGTACCTCGGGTCGGGCCTCGTTTGACTTGTCCATATCATTTGCGCATCGAGTCGGGCCTCGTTTGACTCAACCTTATCATTTGCACCTCGAGTCAGGCCTCGTTTGACTCAACCATATCATTTGCGCCTCGAGTCGGGCTCATTTGACTCAACCTTATCATTTACGCCTCGAGTCAGGCCTTGTTTGACTCAACCTTATCATCTGTTCCTCGAGTCGGGCCTTGTTTGACTCAACCATATCATTTGCGCCTCGAGTCGAGCCTTGTTCGACTCAACCTTATCATTTGCAACCCGACTCCGGCCTCGTTTGACTCAACCTTATCATTTATGCCTCGTGTCGGGCCTCGTTTGACACAACCTTAATATTTGCGCCTCGAGTGAGGCATTGTTCGACTCAACCTTATCATTTGCGCCTCAAGTCGGGCCCTGTTCATCTCACCCATATCATTTGTGAGTCAGTCTATATCATTTATGCCTCGAGTTGGGCCTCGTTTGACTCAACCTTATCATTTACGGCGCAAGTCGAGCCTTGTTTGACTCAGCCTTATCATTTACGCCTCGAGTCGGGCCTCGTTTGACTCAGCCATATCATTTGCGCCTCGAGTTGGGCCTTGTTTGACTCACCCATATCATTTATGCCTCGAGTCGGGCCTCATTTGACTCAACCTTATCATTTGCACCTCGAGTTGGGCCTCGTTCAACGCAACCATATCATTTGAGCCTCAAGTTGGGCCTCGTTTGACTAAACCTTACAATTTACGCCTCGAGTCGGGCCTCATTCGGGTCAACCTTATCATTTGCGCCTCGAGTTTGGCCTCGTTTGACTCAACCATAACATTTGCGCCTCAATTCGAGCCTCGTTTGACTCAACCATATCATTTATGCCTCGAGTCAGGCCTTGTTTCACTCAACCTTATCATTTGTGCCTCGAGTTGGGCCTCGTTTGACTCAACCATATCATTTGTGCCTCGAGTCAGGCCTTGTTTGACTCAACCTTATCATTTGTGCCTCGAGTCGGGCCTCGTTTGACTCAACCTTATCATTTACACCTCGAGTCGGTCCTTATTTGACTCAACCTTATAATTTACGCCTCCAGCCGGGCCTCGTTCAACTCACCCTTAGCATGTGTGCCTCGAGTCGGGCGTCATTTGATTTACCTATATCATTTGTACATCAACTCAGGCCTCTTCTGAGTCAACCATATCATTTGTGCCTCGAGTCGGGCCTCGTTTGAGTCAACCTTATCATTTGCGCCTTGAGTGGGGCCTTGTTTGACTCAACCTTATCATTTGTGCCTCGAGTTGGGCCTCGTTTGACTCACCCATATCATTTGCGCATCGAGTCGGGTATCGTTTGACTCAGCCATATCATTTGTGCCTCGAGTTGGGCCTCCTTTGACTCAACCTTATAATATATGCCTCTAGTCAGGCTTCGTTCAACTCACCTTTAGCATTTGCTCCTCGACTCGGGTCTCTTTTGACTCAACCATATCATTTGCACCTCGAGTTGGGTCTCATTCGACTCAACCTTATCATTTGCACCTCGAGTTGGGCCTCATTTGACTCACCCATATCATTTGCGCATCGCGTCGGGCCTCGTTTGACTTAACCTTATCATTTGTGCCTCGAGTCGGGCCTCCTTTGACTCAACCTTATAATTTATGCCCCTAGTCGAGCTTCGTTCAACTCACCTTTAGCATTTGCGCCTTGACTCGGGTCTCTTTTGACTCAACCATATCATTTGCACCTCGAGTTGGGCCTCGTTCGACTCAACCTTATCATTTGCACCTCGAGTTGGGCCTCGTTTGACTCACCCATATCATTTGTGCCTCAAGTCGGGCCTCGTTTGACTCAGCCATATCATTTTTGCCTAGAGTCGGGCCTCGTTTGACTCAACCTTATCATTTGCACCTCGAGTCAGTCCTCGTTTGACTCAACCATATCCTTTGCGCCTCGAGTTGGGCCTCGTTTAACTTAACCTTATCATTTGCGCCTCGAGTCGGGCCTCCTTTGACTCAATCTTATAATTTATGCCTTTAGCCAGGCTTTGTTCAACTCACCTTTAGCATTTGCGCCTCGACTCGGGTCTCTTTTGACTCAACCATATCATTTGCGCCTCGAGTCGGGCCTCATTTGAGTCAACCTTATCATTTATGCATCAGTTGGGCCTCGTTCGACTCAACCCTATCATTTGTGCCTCGATTTGGGCATCGTTTGACTCACCCATATCATTTGCACCTCGAGTCAGGCCTCGTTTGACTCAACCTTATCATTTGCGCCTTGAGTCTGGCCTCATTTGACTCACCCATATTATTTGTGCCTCAAGTTGGGCCTCGTTCGACTCAACCAAATCATTGATGCCTCGAGTCGGGCCTCGTTTGACTCAACCATATCATTTGCGCCTCAAGTCAGGCCTCGTTTGACTAACCTTATCATTTCTGCCTCGAGTCAGGCCTCGTTCGACTCAATCTTATCATTTGCGCCTCGAGTCGAGCCTCATTTGACACAACCTTATCATTTGGGCCTTGAGTTGGGCCTCGTTTGACTCAACCTTATAATTTGCGCCTCGAGTCGACCCTTCTTCAACTTACCCTTACCATTTGCGCCTTGAGTTGAGCCTCGTTTGACTCACCTATATCATTTGTGCCTTAAGCCAGGCCTCGTTTGACTCAACCTTATCATTTGCCCCTCGAGTCAGGCCTCGTTTTACTCAACCTTATCATTTGCAACTCCAGTCAGGCCTCGTTTGACTCACCCATATAATTTGCACCTCAACTCAGGCCTTGTTCAACTCACCCTTATCATTTTTACCTCGAGTCGGGCCTTATTTGACTCACCCATATCATTTGCGCCTCGACACGGGACTCATTAGACTCACCCATATCATTTGGGCCTCAACTTGGGTCTCGTTTGACTCAACCATATCATTTGTGCCTCGAGTTGGTCCTCGATCGACTAAACCTTATCATTTGCGCCTCGAGTCGGGCCTCGTTCGACTCAACCTTACCATTTGCGCCTCGAGTCGGGCCTTGTTTGACTCACCTATATCATTTGTGCCTTAAGCTGGGCCTCGTTTGACTCAACTTTATCATTTGCACCTCGAGTCAGGCCTCATTTTACTTAACCTTATCATTTGCAACTTGAGTCAAGCCTTGTTTAACTCACCCATATAATTTGTGCCTCGACTCGGGCCTTGTTTCACTCACCCATATCAATTGTGCTTTAAGCCGGGCCTTCTTGTACCTAACCATATCATTTGCGCCTCAAGTCGAGCCTCATTCGACTCAACCTTATCATCTGTGCCTCGAGTTGGTCCTCGTTTGACTCAACCTTATCATTTGCGCCTCGTGTTGGGCCTCGTTCATCTCAGCCTTACCATTTGCGCCTTGAGTCGGGCATCGTTTGACTCTCCCATATCATTTGTGCCTTGACTCGGGCCTCGTTTGACTCACCTATATCATTTGTGCCTCAACTCGGGCCTTATTTGACTCAAACATATCATTTATAGCTCAAGGCGGGCCTCGTTTGACTTAACCTTATCATTTACGCTCAGGTCAGCCTCGTTTGACTCAACCTTATCATCTGTGCCTCGAGTCGGGCCTCATTGGACACAACGTTATCCTTTGTGCCTCGAGTCTGGTCTCGTTTGACTCAACCTTATAATTTGTGCCTCGAGTCGGGCCTCATTCAACTCACCCTTACCATTTGCGCCTCAAGGTGGGCCTTGTTTGACTCACCTATGTCATTTGTACGCCAACTTAGGCCTTGTTTGACTCAACCATATCATTTGTCCCCAGAGTCGGGCCTCGTTTGACTCAACCTTATCATTTGTGCCTCGAGTTGGTCCTCGATCGACTAAACCTTATCACTTATGCCTCGAGTCGGGCCTCGTTCGACTCAACCTTAGCATTTGCACCTCGAGTTGGTCCTCGTTTGAGTCAACCTTATTATTTGTGCCTCATGTGGGGCCTCGTTCAACTCACCCTTACCATTTGCACCTCAAGTCGGGCGTCATTTGACTCACCCATATCATTTGCGCCTCGACACGAGACTCATTAGACTCAACCATATCATTTGGGCCTCAACTTGGGTCTCGTTTTACTCAACCATATCATTTACGCCTCGAGTCAGGCCTCATTTGACTCAACCTTATCATTTGCACCTCGAGTCGGGCTTCATTTGACTCAACCATGTCATTTGCGCCTCGAGTGGGGTCTCGTTTGACTTAACCTTATCATTTGTGCCTTGAGTCAGGCCTCGTTTGACTCAACCACATCATTTGCGCCTCGAGTCAGGCCATGTTCGACTCAACCATAGCATTTGTGCCTCGAGTTGGTCCTCGTTTGACTCAACCTTATCATTTACACCTCGTGTTGCGCCTCTTCGACTCAACCTTACCATTTGCGCCTCGAGTCGGGCCTCGTTTGACTCACCAATATCATTTATGCCTCAACTCTGTCCTCGTTTGACTCAACCTTATCATTTGCGCCTCGTGTCGGGCCTCGTTTAACTCACCCTTACCATTTACGCCTAGAGTCAGGCCTCGTTTGACTCACCTATAACATTTGTGCATCAACTCGGGCCTCGTTTGACACAACCACATCTTTTGTGCCTCGAGTCAAGCCTCGTTTGACACAACCTTATCATTTGCGCCTCGTGTTGGGGCCCGTTTGACTCAACCTTGTCATTTACACCTCGAGTCATGCCTCGTTTGACTCGCCCATAACATTTGTGCCTCAAGTGTGGCTTCGTTTGACTCAACCATATCATTGATGCCTCGAGTCGGGCCTCATTTGACTTAACCATATCATTTGCACCTCGAGCCAGGCCTCGTTTGACTCAATCATATTATTTGCGCCTCGAGTCGGGCTCATTTGACTCAACCTTATCATTTACGCCTCGAGTCAGGCCTTGTTTGACTTAAACTTATCATTTGTTCCTCGAGTCGAGCCTTGTTTGACTCAACCATATCATTTGCGCCTCGAGTCGGGCCTTGTTCGGCTCAACATTATCATTCGCAACTCGGGTCTGGCCTCGTTTGACTCAACCTTATCATTTATGCCTCGAGTTAGGCCTCGTTTGACTCAACCTTATCATTTGCACCTCAAGTCGGGCCCCGCTCGACTCACCCATATAATTTATGACTCAGTCAGGCCTCGCTTGAATCAACCATGTCATTTATGCCTCTAGTTGGACCTCGTTTGACTCAACCTTATCATTTGCGCCTCAAGTCGGGCCTCGTTTGACTCAGCCATATCATTTGTGCCTCGAGTTAGTCTTTGTTTGACTCAACCTTATCATTTTCGCCTCGACTCGGGCCTCGTTTGAATCAACCATATCATTTGTGCCACAAGTTGGGCCTTGTTTGACTCAACCTTATCATTTACACCTCGAGCCGGGCCTCGTTCGACTCAACCTTATCATTTGCGCCTCGAGGCGGGCCTCATTTGGCTCAACGTTATAATTTACGCCTCTAGTCGAGCCTCGTTCAACTCACCCTTAGCATGTGTGCCTCGAGTCGGGCCTCATTTTACTCATCCATATCATTTGTACATCAACTCAGGCCTCTTCTAAGTCAACCATATCATTTGTGCCTCGAGTCGGGCCTCGTTTGACTCAACCTTATCATTTGCACCTTGAGTGGGGCTTTGTTCGACTCAACCTTATCATTTATGCCTCGAGTCGGGCCTTGTTTGACTCAACCGTATCATTTGCGCATCGAGTCGAGCCTCATTTGACTCAGCCATATCATTTGTGCCACGAGTCAGGCCTCGTTTGACTCACCCATATCATTTACATCTCGAGTCAGGCCTCGTTTGACTCAACCTTATCATTTATGCCTCGAGTCGGGCCTCGTTTGACTCAACCTTATCATTTGCACCTTGAGTTGGGCCTTGTTCGACTTAACCTTATCACTTGTGCCTTGAGTTGGGTCTCGTTTGACTCAACCTTATCATTTGCGCCTCGAGTTGGGCCTCCTTTGACTCACCTATATCATTTGTGCCTCGAGTCGTGCCTCGTTTGACTCAACCATATCATTTATGCCTCGAGTCGGGCCTCGTTTCACTAACCTTATCATTTGCGCCTCGAGTAAGGCCTCGTTTGACTTAACCTTATCATTTGCGCCTCGAGTCTAGCCTCATTTAACTCAACCTTATCATTTGTGCCTGGAGTTGGGCCTCATTTGACTCAACCTTACAATTTGCGCCTCGAGTCAGTCCTCGTTTTACTCAACTATATCATTTGTGCCCCAAGCCGGGCCTTGTTTGACTCAACCTTATAATTTGCACCTCGAGTCAGGCCTCGTTTGACTCAACGTTATCATTTATGCCTTGAGTCGGGCCTTGTTTGACTTAACATCCTCATTTGTGCCTCATGTTGGGCCTCGTTTGACTCAACGTTATCTTTTGCGGCTTGAGTCGGGCCTCGTTTCACTCACCCATATCATTTGTGCCTTAAGCTGGGCCTCATTTGACTCAACCATATCATTTGCGCCTCGAGTCGGGCCTCCTTTGACTCACCCATATCATTTATGCCTCCAGTCGGGCCTCGTTCGACTCAATCATATCATTGATGCCTCGAGTCGGGCCTCGTTTGACTCAACCTTATTATTTATGCCTGGAGTCGGGCCTCGTTTGACTTAACCTTCTCATTTGTGCCTCAAGTTGGGCCTCGTTTGACTCAACCTTATCTTTTGTGCCTCAAGTCAGGCCTTGTTTCACTCACCCATATCATTTGTGCCTTAAGCTGGGCCTTGTTTGACTCAACCTTATCATTTGCACCTCGAGTTGGTCCTCGTTCGACTCAACCATATCATTTGTGCCTCGAGTCGGGCCTCATTCGACTCAACCTTATCAGTTGTGCCTTAAGTTGGGCCTTGTTTGACTCAGCCATATCATTTGCGCCTCGAGTCAGGCCTCGTTCGACTCAACCTTCTCATTTGCGCCTCGAGTCGAGCCTCGTTCAACTCGCCCTTACCATTTATGCCTCGAGTCGGGCCTCGTTTGCTCACCTATATCATTTGTTTGTCAACTCGGGCCTCGTTTGACTCAACCATATTTTTTGTGCCTCGAGTCGGGCCTTGTTTGACTCAACCTTATCATTTGCGCCTCAAGTTGGGCCTCGTTCGACTCCACATTATCATTTGCACCTCGAGTCAGGCCTCGTTTGTCTCACCCATATCATTTGTGCCTCAAGTCAGGCCTCGTTTGACTCAACCATATCATTTATTCCTCGAGTCGGGCCTCGTTTGACTCAACCTTATTGTTTGCGCCTCGATTCAGGCCTCGTTCGACTCCACCTTATCATTTATACCTCAAGTCGGGCCTCGTTTGACTCACCCATATCACTTGTGACTCAAGTCGGGCCTCGTTTCACTCAACCATATCATTTATGCCTCGAGTCGGGCCTCGTTTGACTCAACCTTATCATTTGTGCCTCGAGTCGACCCTTGATTGACTCAACCGTATCCTTTGCGCCTCGAGTCGTGCCTCATTTGACTGAACCTTATCATTTATGCCTCGAGTCGGGCCTCGTTTGACTCACCCATATCATTTGCGCCTCAAGTCAGTCCTCGTTCGACTCAACCTTATCATTTGTGCCTCGAGTCTGGCCTCATTTGACTCACCCATATTATTTGTGCCTCATGTCAGGCCTCGTTCGACCCAACCATATCATTGATGCCTCGAGTCGGGCCTTGTTTGACTAACCTTATCATTTCCGCCTCGAGTCGGGCCTCGTTCGACTTAACCTTATCATTTGCGCCTCAAGTCGAGCCTCATTTGACACAACCTTATTATTTGTGCCTCGAGTTGGGCCTCATTTGACTCAACCTTATAATTTGTGCCTCGAGTCGACCCTCGTTCAACTTACCCTTACCATTTGTGCCTCAAGTCGGGCCTCGTTTGACACAACCTCATCATTTGTGCCTCGAGTTAGGCCTTCTTTCGACTCAACCTTATCACTTGCGCCTTGAGTCTGGCCTCGTTTGACTCAACCTTATCATTTGCACCTCGAGTCGGGCCTCGTTTGACTCACCCATATCATTTATGCCTCTAGTCGGGCCTCGTTTGACTTAACCATATCATTTATGCCTTGAGTCGGGCCACGTTTGACTCAACCATATCATTTGTGCCACGAGTTGGGCCTCGTTTGACTAACCTGATAATTTGCGCCTCGAGTCTGTCCTCGTTTGACTCAACCTTATAATTTGTGTATTGAGTCGACCCTCGTTCAACTCACCCTTACCATTTGCGCCTCGAGTCAGGCCTCGTTTAACTCACCTATATCATTTGTGCCTCCAGTTGGGCCTCGTTTGACTCAACCTTATAATTTACACTTCGAGTCAGGCCTCGTTTGACTCAACCTTATCATTTATGTCTTGAGTCGGGCCTCGTTTGACTTAACCTCCTCATTTGTTCCTCAAGTTGGGCCTCATTCAACTCAACCTTATCTTTTGCGCCTCTAGTCACGCCTCGTTTCACTCACCCATATCATTTGTGCCTTAAGCTGGGCCTCGTTTGACTCAACCATATCATTTATGCCTCGAGTCAGGCCTCGTTTGACTCAACCTTATCATTTGTGCCTCAGTCGGTCGTCATTCGACTTAACCATATCATTTACGCCTCGAGCCGGACCTTGATCGACTCAACCTTATCATTTGCGCCACAAGTTGGGCCTCGTTTGACTCAACCATATCATTTGCGCCTCGAGTCCAGCCTCGTTCAACTCATCCTTATCATTTGTTCCTCGTGTCGGGCCTCGTTCGACTCAACCTTATCATTTGCACCTCGAGTTGGGCCTCGTTTGACTCACCTATTTCATTTGTGCCTCAAGTTGGGCCTCATTTGACTCAAGCTTATCATTTACGCCTCGAGTCGGGCCTTATTTGACTCAACCATGTCCTTTGCACCTCGAGTCGGGCCTCGTTTGACTTAACCTTATAATTTGTGCCTCAAGTCGGGCCTCCTTTAACTCAACCTTATAATTTATGCCTCTAGTCGGGCTTCATTCAACTCAACTTTAGCATTTGCGTGTCGACTCGGGCCTCTTTTGACTCAACCATATCATTTGCGCCTCGAGTTAGGTCTTGTTTGAGTCAACCTTATCATTTGCGCATCGAGTTGGGCCTCGTTCGACTCAAACTTATCACCCATATCATTTGTGCCTCGAGTTAGCCCTTGTTCAACTCAACCTTATCATTTGCACCTCGAGTCAAGCCTTGTTTGACTCAGCCATATCATTTATGCCTCAAGTCGAGCCTCGTTTGACTCAACCATATCATTGATGCCTCGAGTCGAGCCTCGTTTGACTCAACCATATCATTTGTGCCTCGAGTCGGGGCCCGTTTGACTAACCTTATCATTTCTGCCTTGAGTCGGGCCTAATTCGACTCAACCTTATCATTTGCGCCTCGAGTCTAGCCTCATTTGACACAACCTTATCATTTGTGTCTCAAGTCAGGCCTCGTTTGACTCAACCATATCTTTTGTACCTCGAGTCGGGCCTCATTCGACTCAACGTTATCATTTGCGCCTCGAGTCGAGCCTCATTTGACACAACCTTATCATTTGTGTCTCGAGTTAGGCCTCGTTTGACTCAACCATATCTTTTGTGCCTCGTGTTGGGCCTCGTTTGACTTAACCATATCATTTAGGCCTCGAGTCGGGCCTCATTTGACTCAACATTACCATTTGTGCCTCGAGTCGGGTCTTGTTCGACTCAACCTTATCATTTGTGCCTCGAGTCGAGCCTCGTTTCACTCACCCATATCATTTGTGCTTTGAGTTGGGCCTCGTTTGACTTAACCATATCATTTGTGCCTCGAGTCAGGCCTCATTCGACTCAACCTTATCATTTGTGCCTCGAGTTGGTCCTCGTTTGACTTAACGTTATCATTTGTGCCTCATGTTGGGCCTCGTTCAACTCAACCTTACCATTTGTGCCTCGAGTCAGCCTCGTTCGACTCAACCTTATCATTTGCGCCTCGAGTCGGGCCTCATTGGACTCAACCTTATCGTTTGTACCTCGAGTCGGGTCTCCTTTGACTCAACCTTATAATTTGTGCCTTCAGTCGGGCCTCGTTCAACTCACCCTTACCATTTGCGCCTCGGGTCGAGCCTCGTTTGACTCACCTATGTCATTTGTATGTCAAGTCGGGCCTCATTTGACTCAATCATATGATTTGTCCCTCGAGTTGGGCCTCGTTTGACTTAACCTTATCATTTGTGCCACGAGTTGGGCCTTATTCAACTAAACCTTATCATTTGCGCCTCGAGCCGGGCCTCGTTTTACTCACCCATATCATTTGTGCCTCAACTCGGGCCATGTTTGACTCAACCATATCGTTTATGCCTCGAGTAGGGCCTTGTTTGACTCAACCTTATCATTTGCACCTCGAGTCGAGCCTCATTTGACTCAACCATGTCATTTGCGCCCTGAGTCAGTCCTCGTTTGACTCAACCTTATCATTTGTACCTCGAGTCGGGCCTCGTTTGACTCAACCATATCATTTGCACCTCGAGTCAGGCCCCATTTGACTAGCCTTATCATTTTTGCCTCGAGTCGGGCCTCATTCGACTCAACCTTATCATTGCGCCTCGAGTCGAGCCTCATTTGAAACAACCTTATCATTTGTGTCTCGAGTCAGGCCTCGTTTGACTCAACCATATCTTTTGTGCCTCGAGTCGGGCCTCATTTGACTCAAACTTATCATTTGCGCCTCGAGTTGGGCCTCCTTCGACTCAACCTTATCATTTGTGCCTCGAGTCGGGCCTCGTTTGACTCACCTATATCATTGTGCGTCAACTCGGGCCTCGTTTGACTCAACCATATCTTTTGTGCCTCAAGTCGGGCCTTGTTTGACTCAACCTTATCATTTGCGCCTCGAATTAGGCCTCGTTCGACTCAACCTTATCACTTGCACCTCGAGTCGGGCCTCGTTTGACTCACCCATATCATTCGCACCTTGAGTCGGGCCTCGTTGGACTCACCCATATCATTTGTGCCTCAAGTTGTGCCTCGTTTGACTCAACCATATCATTTATGCCTCGAGTCAGGACTGGTTTGACTCAACCTTATCATTTGCGCCTCGAGTCAGGTCTCGTTTGTCTCAACCATATCATTTGTGCCTCGAGTCAGGCTCATTTGACTCAACCTTATCATTTGCGCCTAAAGTCGGCCCTCATTTGACTAAACCATATCATTTACGGCTCGAGTCGGGCCTCGTTTCCTCGTTTGACTCAACCATATCATTTATGCCTCGAGTCGGACCTCATTTGACTCAACCTTATTATTTGCGCCTTAAGTTAGGCCTCGTTTGACTCAACCATATCATTTGCACCTCGAGTTAGGCTCATTTGACTAAACCTTATCATTTGCGCCTCGTGTCGGGCCTTGTTCAACTCAACCTTTTCATTTGCACCTCGAGTTTGGCCTCGTTTGACTCAACCTTGTCATTTATGCCTCGAGTCAGGCCTCATTTGACTTAACCTTATCATTTGCTCCTCGAGTTGGGCCTCGTTCGACTTAACCTTATCACTTGCGCCTCGAGTTGGGCCTCATTTGACTCACCCATATCTTTTGTGCCTCAAGTCGGGTCTCGTTTGACTCACCCATATCATTTGCACCTCGAGTCAAGCCTCGTTTGACTCAACCTTATCATTTATGCCTTGAGTCGGGCCTCGTTTGACTCAACCTTCTCATTTGTGCCTCGAGTTGGGCCTCGTTCGACTCAACCTTATCATTTGTGCCTCGAGTCAGGCCTTGTTTGACTCAACTATATCATTTGCGCCTCGAGTCGGGCTCATTTGACTAAACCTTATCATTTGCGCCTCGAGTCGACCTTGTTCGACTCAACCTTATTATTTGCACCTCAAGTTGGGCCTTGTTTGACTCAACCATATCATTTATGCCTCGAGTCAGGCCTCGTTTGATTCAACCTTATCATCTGCACCTCGAGTCAAGCCTTGTTTGACTCAACCATATAATTTATGCCTCGAGTCGGGGCTCATTTGCTCAACCTTATCATTTGCGCCTCGACTCAGGCCTCGTTCGACTCAACCTTATCATTTGCCCCTCAAGTCTGGCCTCATTTGACTAAACCTTATCATTTATGCCTCGAGCTGGGCCTCGTTTGACTTAACCTTATCATTTGCGCCTCGAGTCGGACCTTGTTCAACTCAACCTTATCATTTGCACCTCGAGTTTGGCATTGTTTGACTCAACCTTATCATTTATGCCTCGAGTCGGGCCTCGTTTGACTCAACCTTATCATTTGTGCCTCGAGTTGGGCCTCGTTCGACTCAACATTATCATTTGCACCTCAAGTTGAGCGTCGTTTGACTCACCCATATCATTTGTGACTCAAGTCGGGCCTCGTTTGACTCAACCATATCATGTATGCCTTGAGTTGGGCCTTGTTTAACTCAACCTTATCATTTGCACCTCGAGTCGGGCTTCGTTTGAGTCAACCATATCATTTGCGCCTCGAGGCAGGCCTCGTTTGACTCCACCTTTGCATTTGCACCTTGAGTCGGTCCTCGTTTGGCTCAACCTTATCATTTGCGCCTCGGGTTGGCCTCGTTCAACTCATCCTTACCATTTGTGCCTCAAGTCAGCCCTCGTTTGACTTACCCATATCATTTGCGCCTCGACCCGGGACTCGTTTGACTCACCCATATCATTTGTACCTCAACTCAGGCCTTGTTTGACTCAAACATATTATTTACGCCATGAGTCAGGCCTTGTTTGACTCAACCACATCATTTGCGCTTGGAGTTAGGCCTTGTTTGACTCAACCTTATCATTTGCGCCTCGAGTCGAGCCTCATTCGACTCAATCTAATCATTTGTGCCTCGAGTTGGGCATCATTTGACTCAACTTTATCATTTGCGCCTCGTGTTGGGCCTCGTTTGACTCAACCTTATCATTTGCACCTCGAGTCGGGCCTCGTTTGACTCAACCATATCATTTGCACCTCGAGTCAGGCCCCGTTTGACTAGCCTTATCATTTTTGCCTCGAGTCGGGCCTCATTCGACTCAACCTTATCATTTGCGCCTCGAGTCGAGCCTCATTTGAAACAACCTTATCATTTGTGTCTCGAGTCAGGCCTCGTTTGACTCAACCATATCTTTTGTGCCTCGAGTCGGGCCTCATTTGACTCAAACTTATCATTTGCGCCTCGAGTTGGGCCTCCTTCGACTCAACCTTATCATTTGTGCCTCGAGTCGGGCCTCGTTTGACTCACCTATATCATTGTGCGTCAACTCGGGCCTCGTTTGACTCAACCATATCTTTTGTGCCTCGAGTCGGGCCTTGTTTGACTCAACCTTATCATTTGTACCTCGAATTAGGCCTCGTTCGACTCAACCTTATCACTTGCACCTCGAGTCGGGCCTCATTTGACTCACCCATATCATTCGCACCTTGAGTCGGGCCTCGTTTGACTCAACCTTATCACTTGCACCTCGAGTCAGGCCTCGTTTGACTCACCCATATCATTCGCACCTTGAGTCGGGCCTCGTTTGACTCACCCATACATTTGTGCCTCAAGTTGGGCCTCGTTTGACTCAACCATATCATTTATGCCTCGAGTCAGGACTGGTTTGACTCAACCTTATCATTTGCGCCTCGAGTCAGGTCTCGTTTGTCTCAACCATATCATTTGTGCCTCGAGTCAGGCTCATTTGACTCAACCTTATCATTTGCGCCTCAAGTCGGCCCTCATTTGACTAAACCATATCATTTACGGCTCGAGTCGGGCCTCGTTCGACTCAACCTTATCATTTGCGCCTCGAGTCTGGCCTCGTTTGACTCACCCATATCATTTGTGCTTCAAGTCGGGCCTCGTTTCACTCAACCATATCATTTATGTCTCGAGTCAGGCCTCGTTTGGCTCAACTATATCTTTTGCGTCTCGAGTCGAGCCTCATTTGACTCAACCTTATCATTTGTGCCTCGAGTTGGGCCCCGTTTCACTTAACCTTATAATTTGCACCTCGTGTCGACCCTCGTTCAACTTACCCTTACCATTTGCACCTCGAGTCGGGCCTTGTTTGACTCAGCTATATCATTTGTGCCTCGAGTCGAGCCTCATTTGACTCAACCTTATCATTTATGCCTCGAGTTGGGCCTCGTTCGACTCATCCATATGATTTGTGCCTCGAGTCGGGGCTCGTTTGACTCACCCATATCATTTGTGCCTCAAGCGGGGCCTCGTTTGACTCAACCATATCATTTATGCCTCGTGTGAGGCCTCGTTTGACTCAACCTTATCATTTGCGCCTCAAGTCAGTCCTCATTTGACTCAACCATATCATTTGCGCCTCGAGTCGAGCCTCGTTCGACTCAACCTTATCACTTGCGCCTCAACTCGGGACTCGTTTGACTTAACCATATCTTTTGTGCCTCGCGTTGGGCCTCGCTTGACTCAACCTTATCATTTGCGCCTTGAGTTAGGCCTCGTTCGACTCAACCTTATCATTTGCACCTCGAGTCAGGCCTTGTTTGACTCAACCATAACATTTATGCCTCGAGTCAGACCTCGTTTGAGTCAACCTTATCATTTGTGCCTCGAGTTGGTCCTCGTTTCACTCAACCTTATCATTTGTGTCTCGCGTTGGGCCTCGTTCAACTCACCCTTACCATTTGTGCCTCGAGTCGGGCCTTGTTTGACTCACCCATATCATTTGCGCCTCGACACAAGCCTCGTTTGACTCACCTATATCATTTGTGCCTCAACTCGGGCCTCATTTGACTCAAACATATTATCATTTGCGCCTCCAGTCAGCCTCGTTTGACTCAACCTTATCATTTGCGCCTCGAGTTGGGTCCCATTGGACTCAACCTTATCATTTGTACCTCGAGTCGGGTCTCGTTTGACTCAACCTTATAATTTGCCCCTCGAGTCAGGCCTCGTTCAACTCACCCTTACCATTTGTGCCGTGGGTCGAGCCTCGTTTGACTCCCCAATGTCATTTGTACGTCAACTTGGGCCATGTTTGACTCAACCATATCATTTGTGCCTCAAGTCAGGCCTCGTTTGACTCAACCTTATCATTTGCGCCTCGAGTTGGGCCTTGTTCAACTAAACCTTATCATTTGCGCCTCGAGTCGGGCCTCGTTTGATTCACCCATATCATTTATGCCTCATGTCGGGCCTCGTTTGACTCAACCATATCGTTTACGCCTCGAGTCGGGCCTCGTTTGACTCAACCTTATCATTTGCGCCTCGAGTCAGGCCTCATTTGACTAAACCATGTCATTTGCGCCACGAGTTGGTCCTCGTTTGACTCAACCTTATCATTTGCGCCTCGAGTTGGTCGTCATTCGACTCAACCTTATCATTTACACCTCGAGTTGGGCCTTGTTTGACTCACCCATATCATTTGTGCCTCAAGTTAGGCTTCGTTTGACTTAAACATATCGTTTATGCCTCGATTCAGGCCTCGTTTGACTTAACCTTATCATTTGCGCCTCGAATCAGGCCTCATTTGACTCAACCATATAATTTGCGCCTCGAGTCAAGGCTCATTTGACTCAACCTTATCATTTACGCCTCGAGTCAGGTCTCATTTGACTCAACCTTTTCATTTGCACATCAAGTCTGGCCTCGTTTAACTCAACCTTATCATTTATGCCTCGAGTCGGGCCTCATTTAACTTAACCTTATCATTTGCGCCTCTAGTTGGCCCTCGTTAGACTTAACCTTACCATTTACGCCTCGAGTTGGGCCTCGTTTGACTCATCCATATCATTTGTGACTCAAGTCGAGCCTCGTTTGAGTCAACCGTATCATTTATGCCTCGAGTCAGGCCTCGTTTGACTCAACCTTACCATTTACACCTCAAGTCGGGCCTCATTTTACTCAACCATATAATTTGCGCATTGAGTCGACCCTCGTTCAAATTACCCTTACCATTTGCACCTCGAGTCGGACCTTGTTTAACTCAGCTATATCATTTGCGCCTCGAGTCGAGCCTCATTTGACTCAACCTTATCATTTATACCTCGAGTCGGGCCTCGTTTGACCCAACCTTATTATTTGCGCCTTAAGTCGAGCCTCGTTTGACTCACCCATATCATTTGTGACTCGAGTCGGGCCTCGTTTGACTCACCCATATCATTTATGCCTCGAGTCAGGCCTCGTTTGACTCAACCTTATCATTTGCGCCTCAAGTCGAGCTTCGTTTGACTCACCCATATCAATTGTGACTCAAGTCGGGCCTCATTTTACTCAACCATATCATTTATGCCTCGAGTCAGGCCTCGTTTGACTCAACCTTATCAATTGCGCCTTGAGTCGGGCCTCGTTCGACTCACCCATATGATTTGTGCCTCGAGTCAGGCCTGCTTTGTCTCGCCCATATCAGTTGTGCCTCAAGCTGGGCCTCATTTGACTCAACCATATCATTTATGCCTCGAGTTAGGCCTCGTTTGACTCAATTTTATCATTTGTGCCTCGAGTCAGTCCTTATTCGACTTAACCATATCATTTGCAACTCAAGTCGAGTGTCGTTTGGCTCACCCATATCATTTGTGACTCAAGTTGGGCCTCGTTTGACTCAACCATATCATTTATGCCTTGAGTAGAGCCTTGTTCGACTCAACCTTATCATTTGCGCCTCAACTCGAGCCTCGTTTGACTCAACCAAATCTTTTGTGCCTCGTGTTGGGCCTCGTTTGACTTAACCATATCATTTAGGCCTCGAGTCGGGCCTCGTTTAACTCAACATTATCATTTGTGCCTCGAGTTGGGTCTTGTTCGACTCAACCTTATCATTTGCGCCTCGAGTCGAGCCTCGTTTCACTCACCCATATCATTTGTGCTTTGAGTCGGGCCTCGTTTGACTTAACCATATCATTTGCGCCTCGAGTCAGGCCTCATTCGACTCAACCTTATCATTTGTGCCTCGAGTTGGTCCTCGTTTGACTTAACGTTATCATTTGTGCCTCATGTTGGGCCTCGTTCAACTCACCCTTACCATTTGCGCCTCGAGTCAGCCTCGTTCGACTCAACCTTATCATTTGCGCCTCGAGTCGGGCCTCATTGGACTTAACCTTATCATTTGTACCTCGAGTCGGGTCTCGTTTGACTCAACCTTATAATTTGCGCCTTAAGTCGGGCCTTGTTCAACTCACCCTTACCATTTGCGCCTCGGGTCGAGCCTCGTTTGACTCACCTATGTCATTTGTACGTCAACTCGGGCCTCATTTGACTCAATCATATGATTTGTCCCTTGAGTTGGGCCTCGTTTGACTTAACCTTATCATTTGTGCCTCGAGTTGGGCCTCATTCAACTAAACCTTATCATTTGCGCCTCAAGTCGGGCCTCATTTTACTCACCCATATCATTTGTGCCTCAACTCGGGCCTTGTTTCACTCAACCATATCGTTTATGCCTCGAGTAGGGCCTCGTTTGACTCAACCTTATTAATTGCGCCTCAAGTCAAGCCTTATTTGACTTAACCATGTCATTTGCGCCCCGAGTCAGTCCTCGTTTGACTCAACCTTATCATTTGTACCTCGAGTCGGGCCTCGTTTGACTCAACCATATCATTTGCGCCTCGAGTCGGGCCTCGTTCGACTCAACCTTAGCATTTGCGCCTCAAGTTGTTCCTCATTTCACTCAACCTTATCATTTGCGCCCGGTGTTGGGCCTCATTCAACTCACCCTTACCATTTGTGCCTCGAGTTGGGCCTCGTTTGACTCACCCATATCATTTGCGCCTCGACTCAGTCCCCGTTTGACCCACCCATATCATTTGTGCCTCAACTCGGGCCCCGTTTGACTCAAACATATCATTTACGCCTTGAGTCGGGCCTTGTTTGACTCAACCTTATCATTTGTGCCTCGAGTCGGGGCTCATTGGACTCAACCTTATCATTTGCACCTCGTGTCAGGCCTCGTTTGACTCAACCTTTTCATTTGCACCTCGAGTCTGGCCTTGTTTGACTCACCCTTAACATTTATGCCTCGAGTCGGGCCTCGTTTGACTCAACCTTATCATTTGTGCCTCGAGCTGGGACGCGTTTGACTCAACCTTACCATTTACGCCTCGAGTCGGGCCTCGTTTGACTCACCCATATCATTTGTGACTTAAGTCAAGCCTTGTTTGACTCAACCGTATCATTTATGCCTCAAGTCGGGCCTCGTTTGACATAACCTTATCATTTGCGCCTCGAGTTGGGCCTCATTTGACTCAACATTATCATTTGTGCCTCGAGTCGGGTCTCGTTCGACTCAACCTTATCATTTGCGCCTCGAGTCGAGCCTCGTTTCACTCACCCATATATTTGTGCTTTGAGTCGGGCTTCATTTGACTTAACCATATAATTTACGCCTCGAGTCAGGCCTCATTTGACTCAACCTTATCATTTGTGCCTCAAGTTGGTCCTCGTTTGACTCAACCTTACCATTTACGCCTCGAGTCGGGCCTCGTTTGACTCACCCGTATCATTTGTGACTCAAGTCAAGCCTTGTTTGACTCAACCGTATCATTTATGCCTCGAGTCGGGCTTCGTTTGACTCAACCTTATCATTTGCGCCTCGAGTCGGGCCTTGTTCAACTCCACCTTATCATTTACACCTCAAGTCGTTTGACTCGCCCATATCATTTGTGACTCAAGTCGGGCCTCGTTTCACTCAACCATATCATTTGTGCCTCAAGTTGGGCCTCATTTGACTCAACATTATCATTTGTGCCTCGAGTCGGGTCTCGTTTGACTCAACCTTATCATTTGGGCCTCGAGTCGAGCCTCGTTTCACTCACCCATATATTTGTGCTTTGAGTCGGGCCTCGTTTGACTTAACCATATCATTTGCGCCTCGAGTCAGGCCTCATTCGACTCAACCTTATCATTTGTGCCTCGAGTTGGTGCTCGTTTGACTTGACCTTATCATTTGCGCCTCGTGTTGGGCCTCGTTCAACTCACCCTTACCATTTGCGCCTTGAGTCAGCCTCGTTCGACTCAACCTTATCATTTGCGCCTCGAGTCAGGCCTCATTGGACTCAACCTTATCATTTGTACCCCGAGTCGGGTCCTGTTTGACTAAACCTTATAATTTGCTCCTTAAGTCGGGCCTCGTTCAACTCACCCTTACCATTTGCGCCTCGGGTCGAGCCTCGTTTGACTCACCTATGTCATTTGTACGTCAACTCGTTCCTCGTTTGACTCAACCATATGATTTGTCCCTCGAGTTGGGCCTCGTTTGACTTAACCTTATCATTTGTGCCTCGAGTTGGGCCTCATTTGACTAAACCTTATCATTTGCGCCTCGAGTCGGGCCTCGTTTTACTCACCCATATCATTTGTGCCTCAACTCAGGCCTCGTTTGACTCAACCATATCGTTTATGCCTTGAGTAGGGCCTCATTTGACTCAACCTTGTCATTTGCACCTCGAGTCGAGCCTCATTTGACTCAACCATGTCATTTGCGCCCTGAGTCAGTCCTCGTTTAACTCAACCTTATCATTTGCACCTCGAGTCGGGCCTCGTTTAACTCAACCATATCATTTGCGTCTCGAGTCGGGCCTCGTTCGACTCAACCTTAGCATTTGCGCCTCAAGTTGTTCCTCGTTTGACTCAACCTTATCATTTGCGCCTAGTGTTGGGCCTCATTCAACTCACCCTTACCTTTTGCGCCTCGAGTTGGGCCTCGTTTGACTCACCCATATCATTTGCGCCTCGACTCAGTTCCCGTTTGACCCACCCATATCATTTGTGCCTCAACTCGGGCCCTGTTTGACCCAAACATATCATTTACGCATTGAGTCGGGCCTCGTTTGACTCAACCTTATCATTTGTGCCTCGAGTCGGGGCTCATTTGACTTAACCTTATCATTTGCGCCTCGAGTCAGGCCTCGTTCGACTCAACCTTCTCATTTGCACCTCGAGTCTGGCCTCGTTTGACTTAACCATATCATTTGTGCCTCGAGTTGGGCATCGTTTGACTCAACCTTATCATTTGCGCCTCGAGTTGGGCCACGTTCGACTCAACCTTACCATTTATGCCTTGAGCCGGGCCTCGTTTGACTCACCCATATCATTTGTGACTCAAGTCAAGCCTCGTTTGACTCAACCGTATCATTTATGCCTCGAGTCGGGCCTCATTTGACTCAACCTTATCATTAGCACCTCGAGTCAGGCCTCGTTTGACTGCACCTTATCTTTTACACCTCAAGTCGGGCCTCATTTGACTCACCCATATCATATGTGACTCAAGTCGGGCCTCGTTTCACTCAACCATATCATTTATGCCTCGAGTTGGGCCTCATTTGACTCAACATTATCATTTGTGCCTCGAGTCGGGTCTCGTTCGACTCAACCTTATCATTTGTGCCTCGAGTCAGGCCTCGTTTCACTCACCCATATCATTTGTGCTTTGAGTCGGGCCTTGTTTGACTTAACGATATCATTTGCGCCTCGAGTCAGGCCTCATTCGACTCAACCTTATCATTTGTGCCTCGAGTTGGTCCTCGTTTGACTTAACATTATCATTTGTGCCTCATGTTGGGCCTCGTTCAACTCAACCTTACCATTTGTGCCTCGAGTCAGCCTCGTTCGACTCAACCTGATCATTTGCGCCTCGAGTCGGGCCTCATTGGACTTAACCTTATCATTTGTACCTCGAGTCGAGTCTCATTTGACTCAACCTTATAATTTGTGCCTTAAGTCGGGCCTCGTTCAACTCACCCTTACCATTTGCGCCTCGGGTCGAGCCTCGTTTGACTCACCTATGTCATTTGTACGTCAACTCGGGCCTCGTTTGACTCAATCATATGATTTGTCCCTTGAGTTGGGCCTCGTTTGACTTAAACTTATCATTTGTGCCTCGAGTTAGGCCTCATTCGACTAAACCTTATCATTTGCGCCTCGAGTCGGGCCTCGTTTTACTCACCCATATCATTTGTGCCTCAACTTGGGCCTTGTTTGACTTAACCATATCGTTTATCCCTCGAGTAGGGCCTCGTTTGACTCAACCTTATCATTTGCGCCTCGAGTCGAGCCTCATTTGACTCAACCATGTCATTTTCGCCCCGAGTCAGTCCTCGTTTGACTCAACCTTATCATTTGTACCTCGAGTCGAGCCTCGTTTGACTCAACCATATCATTTGCGCCTCGAGTCGGGCCTCGTTCGACTCAACCTTAGCATTTGCGCCTCAAGTTATTCCCCATTTGACTCAACCTTATCATTTGCGCCTGGTGTTGGGCCTTATTCAACTCACCCTTACCATTTGTGCCTCGAGTTAGTCCTCGTTTGACTCACCCATATCATTTGCACCTCGACTCCGTCCTCGTTTGACCCACCCATATCATTTGTGCCTCAACTTGAGCCCCGTTTGACTCAAACATATCATTTACGCCTTGAGTCGGGCCTCGTTTGACTCAACCTTATCATTTGTGCCTCGAGTCGGGGCTCATTTGACTCAACCTTATCATTTGCACCTCGTGTCAGGCCTAGTTCGACTCAACCTTTTCATTTGCACCTCGAGTCTGGCCTCGTTTGACTCACCCTTATCATTTATGCCTCGAGTCGGGCCTCGTTTGACTCAACCTTATCATTTGTGCCTCAAGTTAAGCCACATTCAACTCAACCTTACCATTTACGCCTCGAGTCGGGCCTCGTTTGACTCACCCATATCATTTGTGACACAAGTCAAGCCTTGTTTGACTCAACCGTATCATTTATGCCTCGAGTTGGGCCTCGTTTGACTCAACCTTATCATTTGCGCATCGAGTTGGGCCTCATTTGACTCAGCATTATCATTTGTGCCTTGAGTCGGGTCTCGTTCGACTCAACCTTATCATTTACGCCTCGAGTCGAGCCTCGTTTCACTCACCCATATATTTGTGCTTTGAGTCGGGCCTCGTTTGACTTAACCATATCATTTACGCCTCGAGTCAGGCCTCATTCGACTCAACCTTATCATTTGTGCCTCGAGTCAGGCCTCATTTGACTCAACCTTATCTTTTGCACCTCGAGTTGGGACTCGTTCGACTCACCCTTACCTTTGGCGCCTCGAGTCAGGCGTCATTTGACTCACCCATATCATTTGTGCATCAACTCGAGCCTCTTTTGACTTAACCATATCATTTGTGCCTCGAGTCGGGCCTCGTTTGACTTAACCTTATCATTTACGCCTCGAGTTGGGCCTCATTCGACTCAACCTTATCATTTGTGCCTCGAGTTGGGCCTCATTTGACTCAACCTTATCATTTGCACCTCGAGTCAAGCCTTGTTTGACTCAACTGTATCATTTGCGCCTCGATTCAGGCCTCATTTGTCACAACCTTATCATTTGCTTCTCGAGCCGGGCCTTGTTCGACTCAACCTTATCATTTACACCTCGAGTTAGGCCTCGTTCGACTCAACCTTATCATTTATGCCTCGAGTCGGGCCTCATTTGACTCAACCTTATCTTTTGCACCTCGAGTTGGGCCTCGTTTGACTCACCCTTACCTTTTGCGCCTCGAGTCAGGCCTCGTTTGACTCACCCATATCATTTATGCATCAACTCGGGCCTCTTTTGACTCAACCATATAATTTGTGCCTCGAGCCGGGCCTCATTTAACTTAACCTTATCATTTACGCCTTGAGTTGGGCCTCGTTCGACTCAACCTTATCATTTGTGCATCGAGTCGGGCCTCATTTGACTCAACCTTATCATTTGCGCCTCAAGTCAAGCCTTGTTCGACTCAACCGTATCATTTGCGCCTCGATTCGGGCCTCATTTGTCACAACCTTATCATTTGCTTCTCGATCTAGGCCTCGTTCGACTCAACCTTATCATTTACGCCTCGAGTCGGGCCTCGTTCGACTCAACCTTATTATTTATGCCTCGAGTCGGGCCTCATTTGACTCAACCTTATCTTTTGCATCTCGACTTGGTCCTTGTTTGGCTCACGCTTACCTTTTGCGCCTCGAGTTAGGCCTCGTTTGACTCACCCATATCATTTGTGCATCGACTTGGGCCTCCTTTGACTCAACCATATCATTTGTGCCTCGAGTCAAGCCTCGTTTGACTCAACCTTATCATTTACGCCTCGAGTTAGGCCTCGTTCGACTCAACCTTATCATTTGTGCCTCGTGTGAGGCCTCGTTCGACTCAACCTTATCTTTTGTGCCTCGATTCGGGCCTCGTTTGACTCACCCATAACATCTGTGCCTCGAATCGGGCCTCGTATGACTCAACCATATAATTTGCGCGCTGAGTCGGGCCTCGTTTGACTAACCTTATCATTTGCGCCTCGAGTCAGGCCGCGTTCGACTCAACATCATCATTTGCGCATCGAGTCGGGCCTCATTTGATTCAACCTTATAATTTACGCCTCTAGTCGTGCCCCGTTTAACTGACCCTTACCTTTTGCGCCTCGAGTCAGACCACGTTTGACTCACCATATCATTTATGCATCAACTCGGGCCTCTTTTGACTCAACCATATCATTTGTGTCTCGAGTCGAGCCTCGTTTGACTCAACCTTATCATTTGTGCGTCGAGTCGAGCCTCATTTGACTCAACCTTATCATTTGTGCCTCGAGTCAGGCCTCGTTCGACTCAACCTTATCATTTGTGCCTCGAGTTGGGCCTCATTTGACTCCCCCATATCATTTGTGCCTTAAGCCGAGCCTCGTTTGACTCAACCATATCATTTATGCCTGAGTCGGTCCTCGTTTGACTCAACCATATCATTTGCGCCTCGAGTCGAGCCTCGATTGACTCCACCTTATCGTTTGTGCCTCGAGTCGAGTCTCGTTTGACTCAACTATATCCTTTGTGCCACGAGTTGGGCATCGTTTGACTCACCCATGTCATTTGTGCCTCAAGCCGGGCCTTGTTTGACTCAACCATATCATTTATGCCTCGAGTCAGGTCTCGTTTCACTCAACCTTATCATTTGCACCTCGAGTTGGGGTTCGTTTCACTCAACCATATCAATTGTGCCTCGAGTTGGGCTTCATTTGACTCAACCTTATCCTTTGTGCCTCGAGTCAGGCCTCAGTTAACTCAACCTTATCTTTTGCACCTCAAGTTGGGACTCGTTCGACTCACCCTTATCTTTGGCGCCTCGAGTCAGGCCTCGTTTGACTCACCCATATCATTTGTACATCAACTCGGGCCTCTTTTGACTTAACCATATCATTTGTGCCTCGAGTCGGGCCTCGTTTGACTTAACTTTATCATTTACGCCTCAAGTTGGGCCTCGTTCGACTTAACCTTTTCATTTGTGCCTCGAGTCGGGCCTCATTTGACTCAACCTTATCATTTGCAACTCGAGTCATGCCTCATTCGATTTGACCGTATCATTTGCGCCTCGAGTCAGGCCTCATTTGTCACAACCTTATCATTTGCTTCTCGAGCCGGGCCTCGTTGGACTCGACCTTATCATTTACGCCTCGAGTTGGGCCTTGTTCGACTTAACCTTATCATTTATGCCTCGAGTCGGTCCTCATTTGACTCAACCTTATCTTTTGCACCTCGAGTTGGGCCTCGTTTAACTCACCCTTACCTTTTGCGCCTTGAGTCAGGCCTCGTTTGACTCACCCATATCATTTGTGCATCAACTCGGGCCTCCTTTGACTCAACCATATCATTTGTGCCTCGAGTCGAGCCTCGTTTGACTCAACCTTATCATTTACGCCTCGAGTTAGGCCTCGTTCGAGTCAACCTTATCATTTGTGCCTCGTGTGAGGCCTCGTTCGACTGAACCTTATCATTTGAGCCTCGAGTCGGGCCTCGTTTGACTCACCCATATCATTTGTGCCTCAAATCGGGCCTCGTATGACGCAACCATATCATTTGTGCACCGAGTCGGACCTCGTTTGACTAACCTTATCTTTTGCGCCTCGAGTCAATTGTGTTCGACTCAACATTATCATTTGCGCATCGAGTCGGGCCTCATTTGACTCAACCTTATCATTTGCACCTCGAGTTAGGCCTCGTTTGACTCAATGTTATAATTTATGCCTCGAGTCGAGGCTCGTTCAACTCACCCTTATCATTTGCGTCTCGATTTGGGCCTCGTTTGGCTCACCTATATAATTTGTGCCTCAAATCGGGCCTTGTTTCACTCAACCTAATCATTTGTGCCTCGAGTCAGGCCTCATTTGACTGAACCTTATCATTTATGCCTCAAGTCGAGCCTCGTTTAACTCAAGCTTATCATTTGCGCCTTGAGTCGGGCCTCGTTTGACTTACCCATATCATTTGTGCCTCAAGCCAGGCATCGTTTGACTCAACCATATCATTTGTGCCTCAAGTCAGGCATCGTTCGACTCAACCTTATCATTTGTGCCTTGAGTCGGGCCTCGTTTGACTTACCCATATCATTTGTGCCTTGAGTCGGGCATCGTTTGACTCAACCATATCATTTGTGCCTCAAGTCGAGCATCGTTCGACTCAACCTTATCATTTTTGCCTCGAGTTGGTCCTAGTTTGACCCAACCTTATCATTTGCGCCTCGTGTTGGGCCTCGTTCCACTCACCCTTACGATTTGCACCTCGAGTCGGGCCTCGTTTCACTTACCCATATCATTTGTGCCTCAACCTGGGCCTCGTTTGACTCAAACATATCATTTATGCCTCGAGTCGGGCCTTGTTTGACTCAACCTTATCATTTATGCCTCGAGTCGGGCCTCCTTTGACTCAACCTTATCATTTACGCCTCGAGTCGGGCCTCGTTTTACTCAACCATATCATTTGCGCCTCGAGTTAGGCCTCGTTAGACTCAACCTTATCATTTGCGCCTCGAGTCGAGCCTCATTAGACTCAACCTTATCATTTGCGCCTCGAGTCGTGCCTCATTTGATTCAACCTTATAATTTATGCCTCTAGTTGGGCCCCGTTCAACTCACCCTTACCTTTTGCAGCTCGAGTCAGGCCTCGTTTGACTCACCCAAATCATTTGTGCATCAACTCAGGCCTCTTTTGACTCAACCATATCATTTGTGTCTCGAGTCGGGCCTCGTTTGACTCAACCTTATCATTTGCGCCTAGAGTTGGGCCTCGTTTGACTCAACCTTATCATTTGTACCTCGAGTCAAGCCTCGTTCGACTCAACCTTATCATTTACGCCTCGAGTTGGGCCTCATTCGACTCAACCTTATCATTTGTGCCTCGAGTCGGGCCTCATTTGACTCAACCTTATCATTTGCGCCTAGAGTTAGGCCTCGTTCGACTCAACCTTATCATTTGCGCCTCGAGTCGGGCCTCATTTGACTCCCCCATATCATTTGTGCCTCAAGCTGAGCCTCATTTAACTCAACCATATCGTTTATGCCTCGAGTCGGGCCTCGTTTGGCTCAACCTTATCTTTTGCGTCTCGAGTTAGGCTTCGTTCGACTCAACCTTATCATTTGCACCTCAAGGCGGGCCTCATTCAACTTAACCTTATCATTTGCACCTCGAGTCATTCCTCATTTGACTCACCCATATCATTTGTGCCTCGAGTCGGGCCTCATTTGACTTAACCTTATCATTTGCTCCTCGAGCTGGGCCTCATTCCACTCAACCTTATATTTTGCGCCTCGAGTCGGGCTTCATTCGACTTAACATTATCATTTGTGCCTCGAGTTGAGCCACGTTCGACTCAACCTTATCATTTGCGCCTCATGTCAGTCCTCGTTTGACTCACCCATATCATTTGTGCCTCAAATCGAGCCTCTTTTGACTCAACCATATTATTTGTGCATCTACTCGGGCCTCTTTTGACTAAACCATATCATTTGTGCCTCGAGTCGGGCATTGTTTGACTCAGCTTTATCATTCGTGCCTCGAGTTGGGCCTCGTTCGACTCAACCTTATCTTTTGTGCTACGAGTCGAGCCTCATTTGACTCAACCTTATCATTTGTGCCTCGAGTCAGCTCTTGTTTGACTCAACCATATCATTTGCGCCTCTAGTTAGGCCCCGTTTGACTCACCCATGTCATTTGTGCCTCAAGCTAGGCCTCATTTGACTCAACCATACATTTATGCCTCGAGTCGGGCCTCGTTTGACTTAACCTTATCATTTGCGCCTCGAGTCGGGCCTCATTTGACTCTCCTATATCATTTGCGCCTCGAGTCAGATCTCGTTCAACTCAACCTTATCATTGGCGCCTCCAATCAGGCCTCGTTTGGGTTAACCATATCATTTGCGCCTCGAGTCAGGCCTCCTTTGACTCACCCTTCTCATTTGCGCCCCAAGTCAGGCTTCGTTTGACTAAACCTTATCATTTATCCTCGAGTCGTGCCTCGTTTGACTCAACCTCATCATTTGTGCCCCAAGTTGGGCCTCGTTTGATTCAACCTTATCATTTGCTTCTCAAGCTGGGCCTCGTTTGACTCAACCTTATCATTTGCGCCTCGAGTCGAGCCTCATTTGACTCAACCATGTCATTTTCGCCCCGAGTCAGTCCTCGTTTGACTCAACCTTATCATTTGTACCTCGAGTCGAGCCTCGTTTGACTCAACCATATCATTTGCGCCTCGAGTCGGGCCTCGTTCGACTCAACCTTAGCATTTGCGCCTCAAGTTATTCCCCATTTGACTCAACCTTATCATTTGCGCCTGGTGTTGGGCCTTATTCAACTCACCCTTACCATTTGTGCCTCGAGTTAGTCCTCGTTTGACTCACCCATATCATTTGCACCTCGACTCCGTCCTCGTTTGACCCACCCATATCATTTGTGCCTCAACTTGAGCCCCGTTTGACTCAAACATATCATTTACGCCTTGAGTCGGGCCTCGTTTGACTCAACCTTATCATTTGTGCCTCGAGTCGGGGCTCATTTGACTCAACCTTATCATTTGCACCTCGTGTCAGGCCTAGTTCGACTCAACCTTTTCATTTGCACCTCGAGTCTGGCCTCGTTTGACTCACCCTTATCATTTATGCCTCGAGTCGGGCCTCGTTTGACTCAACCTTATCATTTGTGCCTCAAGTTAAGCCACATTCAACTCAACCTTACCATTTACGCCTCGAGTCGGGCCTCGTTTGACTCACCCATATCATTTGTGACACAAGTCAAGCCTTGTTTGACTCAACCGTATCATTTATGCCTCGAGTTGGGCCTCGTTTGACTCAACCTTATCATTTGCGCATCGAGTTGGGCCTCATTTGACTCAGCATTATCATTTGTGCCTTGAGTCGGGTCTCGTTCGACTCAACCTTATCATTTACGCCTCGAGTCGAGCCTCGTTTCACTCACCCATATATTTGTGCTTTGAGTCGGGCCTCGTTTGACTTAACCATATCATTTACGCCTCGAGTCAGGCCTCATTCGACTCAACCTTATCATTTGTGCCTCGAGTCAGGCCTCATTTGACTCAACCTTATCTTTTGCACCTCGAGTTGGGACTCGTTCGACTCACCCTTACCTTTGGCGCCTCGAGTCAGGCGTCATTTGACTCACCCATATCATTTGTGCATCAACTCGAGCCTCTTTTGACTTAACCATATCATTTGTGCCTCGAGTCGGGCCTCGTTTGACTTAACCTTATCATTTACGCCTCGAGTTGGGCCTCATTCGACTCAACCTTATCATTTGTGCCTCGAGTTGGGCCTCATTTGACTCAACCTTATCATTTGCACCTCGAGTCAAGCCTTGTTTGACTCAACTGTATCATTTGCGCCTCGATTCAGGCCTCATTTGTCACAACCTTATCATTTGCTTCTCGAGCCGGGCCTTGTTCGACTCAACCTTATCATTTACACCTCGAGTTAGGCCTCGTTCGACTCAACCTTATCATTTATGCCTCGAGTCGGGCCTCATTTGACTCAACCTTATCTTTTGCACCTCGAGTTGGGCCTCGTTTGACTCACCCTTACCTTTTGCGCCTCGAGTCAGGCCTCGTTTGACTCACCCATATCATTTATGCATCAACTCGGGCCTCTTTTGACTCAACCATATAATTTGTGCCTCGAGCCGGGCCTCATTTAACTTAACCTTATCATTTACGCCTTGAGTTGGGCCTCGTTCGACTCAACCTTATCATTTGTGCATCGAGTCGGGCCTCATTTGACTCAACCTTATCATTTGCGCCTCAAGTCAAGCCTTGTTCGACTCAACCGTATCATTTGCGCCTCGATTCGGGCCTCATTTGTCACAACCTTATCATTTGCTTCTCGATCTAGGCCTCGTTCGACTCAACCTTATCATTTACGCCTCGAGTCGGGCCTCGTTCGACTCAACCTTATTATTTATGCCTCGAGTCGGGCCTCATTTGACTCAACCTTATCTTTTGCATCTCGACTTGGTCCTTGTTTGGCTCACGCTTACCTTTTGCGCCTCGAGTTAGGCCTCGTTTGACTCACCCATATCATTTGTGCATCGACTTGGGCCTCCTTTGACTCAACCATATCATTTGTGCCTCGAGTCAAGCCTCGTTTGACTCAACCTTATCATTTACGCCTCGAGTTAGGCCTCGTTCGACTCAACCTTATCATTTGTGCCTCGTGTGAGGCCTCGTTCGACTCAACCTTATCTTTTGTGCCTCGATTCGGGCCTCGTTTGACTCACCCATAACATCTGTGCCTCGAATCGGGCCTCGTATGACTCAACCATATAATTTGCGCGCTGAGTCGGGCCTCGTTTGACTAACCTTATCATTTGCGCCTCGAGTCAGGCCGCGTTCGACTCAACATCATCATTTGCGCATCGAGTCGGGCCTCATTTGATTCAACCTTATAAATTACGCCTCTAGTCGTGCCCCGTTTAACTGACCCTTACCTTTTGCGCCTCGAGTCAGACCACGTTTGACTCACCATATCATTTATGCATCAACTCGGGCCTCTTTTGACTCAACCATATCATTTGTGTCTCGAGTCGAGCCTCGTTTGACTCAACCTTATCATTTGTGCGTCGAGTCGAGCCTCATTTGACTCAACCTTATCATTTGTGCCTCGAGTCAGGCCTCGTTCGACTCAACCTTATCATTTGTGCCTCGAGTTGGGCCTCATTTGACTCCCCCATATCATTTGTGCCTTAAGCCGAGCCTCGTTTGACTCAACCATATCATTTATGCCTGAGTCGGTCCTCGTTTGACTCAACCATATCATTTGCGCCTCGAGTCGAGCCTCGATTGACTCCACCTTATCGTTTGTGCCTCGAGTCGAGTCTCGTTTGACTCAACTATATCCTTTGTGCCACGAGTTGGGCATCGTTTGACTCACCCATGTCATTTGTGCCTCAAGCCGGGCCTTGTTTGACTCAACCATATCATTTATGCCTCGAGTCAGGTCTCGTTTCACTCAACCTTATCATTTGCACCTCGAGTTGGGGTTCGTTTCACTCAACCATATCAATTGTGCCTCGAGTTGGGCTTCATTTGACTCAACCTTATCCTTTGTGCCTCGAGTCAGGCCTCAGTTAACTCAACCTTATCTTTTGCACCTCAAGTTGGGACTCGTTCGACTCACCCTTACCTTTGGCGCCTCGAGTCAGGCCTCGTTTGACTCACCCATATCATTTGTACATCAACTCGGGCCTCTTTTGACTTAACCATATCATTTGTGCCTCGAGTCGGGCCTCGTTTGACTTAACTTTATCATTTACGCCTCAAGTTGGGCCTCGTTCGACTTAACCTTTTCATTTGTGCCTCGAGTCGGGCCTCATTTGACTCAACCTTATCATTTGCAACTCGAGTCATGCCTCATTCGATTTGACCGTATCATTTGCGCCTCGAGTCAGGCCTCATTTGTCACAACCTTATCATTTGCTTCTCGAGCCGGGCCTCGTTGGACTCGACCTTATCATTTACGCCTCGAGTTGGGCCTTGTTCGACTTAACCTTATCATTTATGCCTCGAGTCGGTCCTCATTTGACTCAACCTTATCTTTTGCACCTCGAGTTGGGCCTCGTTTAACTCACCCTTACCTTTTGCGCCTTGAGTCAGGCCTCGTTTGACTCACCCATATCATTTGTGCATCAACTCGGGCCTCCTTTGACTCAACCATATCATTTGTGCCTCGAGTCGAGCCTCGTTTGACTCAACCTTATCATTTACGCCTCGAGTTAGGCCTCGTTCGAGTCAACCTTATCATTTGTGCCTCGTGTGAGGCCTCGTTCGACTGAACCTTATCATTTGAGCCTCGAGTCGGGCCTCGTTTGACTCACCCATATCATTTGTGCCTCAAATCGGGCCTCGTATGACGCAACCATATCATTTGTGCACCGAGTCGGACCTCGTTTGACTAACCTTATCTTTTGCGCCTCGAGTCAATTGTGTTCGACTCAACATTATCATTTGCGCATCGAGTCGGGCCTCATTTGACTCAACCTTATCATTTGCACCTCGAGTTAGGCCTCGTTTGACTCAATGTTATAATTTATGCCTCGAGTCGAGGCTCGTTCAACTCACCCTTATCATTTGCGTCTCGATTTGGGCCTCGTTTGGCTCACCTATATAATTTGTGCCTCAAATCGGGCCTTGTTTCACTCAACCTAATCATTTGTGCCTCGAGTCAGGCCTCATTTGACTGAACCTTATCATTTATGCCTCAAGTCGAGCCTCGTTTAACTCAAGCTTATCATTTGCGCCTTGAGTCGGGCCTCGTTTGACTTACCCATATCATTTGTGCCTCAAGCCAGGCATCGTTTGACTCAACCATATCATTTGTGCCTCAAGTCAGGCATCGTTCGACTCAACCTTATCATTTGTGCCTTGAGTCGGGCCTCGTTTGACTTACCCATATCATTTGTGCCTTGAGTCGGGCATCGTTTGACTCAACCATATCATTTGTGCCTCAAGTCGAGCATCGTTCGACTCAACCTTATCATTTTTGCCTCGAGTTGGTCCTAGTTTGACCCAACCTTATCATTTGCGCCTCGTGTTGGGCCTCGTTCCACTCACCCTTACGATTTGCACCTCGAGTCGGGCCTCGTTTCACTTACCCATATCATTTGTGCCTCAACCTGGGCCTCGTTTGACTCAAACATATCATTTATGCCTCGAGTCGGGCCTTGTTTGACTCAACCTTATCATTTATGCCTCGAGTCGGGCCTCCTTTGACTCAACCTTATCATTTACGCCTCGAGTCGGGCCTCGTTTTACTCAACCATATCATTTGCGCCTCGAGTTAGGCCTCGTTAGACTCAACCTTATCATTTGCGCCTCGAGTCGAGCCTCATTAGACTCAACCTTATCATTTGCGCCTCGAGTCGTGCCTCATTTGATTCAACCTTATAATTTATGCCTCTAGTTGGGCCCCGTTCAACTCACCCTTACCTTTTGCAGCTCGAGTCAGGCCTCGTTTGACTCACCCAAATCATTTGTGCATCAACTCAGGCCTCTTTTGACTCAACCATATCATTTGTGTCTCGAGTCGGGCCTCGTTTGACTCAACCTTATCATTTGCGCCTAGAGTTGGGCCTCGTTTGACTCAACCTTATCATTTGTACCTCGAGTCAAGCCTCGTTCGACTCAACCTTATCATTTACGCCTCGAGTTGGGCCTCATTCGACTCAACCTTATCATTTGTGCCTCGAGTCGGGCCTCATTTGACTCAACCTTATCATTTGCGCCTAGAGTTAGGCCTCGTTCGACTCAACCTTATCATTTGCGCCTCGAGTCGGGCCTCATTTGACTCCCCCATATCATTTGTGCCTCAAGCTGAGCCTCATTTAACTCAACCATATCGTTTATGCCTCGAGTCGGGCCTCGTTTGGCTCAACCTTATCTTTTGCGTCTCGAGTTAGGCTTCGTTCGACTCAACCTTATCATTTGCACCTCAAGGCGGGCCTCATTCAACTTAACCTTATCATTTGCACCTCGAGTCATTCCTCATTTGACTCACCCATATCATTTGTGCCTCGAGTCGGGCCTCATTTGACTTAACCTTATCATTTGCTCCTCGAGCTGGGCCTCATTCCACTCAACCTTATATTTTGCGCCTCGAGTCGGGCTTCATTCGACTTAACATTATCATTTGTGCCTCGAGTTGAGCCACGTTCGACTCAACCTTATCATTTGCGCCTCATGTCAGTCCTCGTTTGACTCACCCATATCATTTGTGCCTCAAATCGAGCCTCTTTTGACTCAACCATATTATTTGTGCATCTACTCGGGCCTCTTTTGACTAAACCATATCATTTGTGCCTCGAGTCGGGCATTGTTTGACTCAGCTTTATCATTCGTGCCTCGAGTTGGGCCTCGTTCGACTCAACCTTATCTTTTGTGCTACGAGTCGAGCCTCATTTGACTCAACCTTATCATTTGTGCCTCGAGTCAGCTCTTGTTTGACTCAACCATATCATTTGCGCCTCTAGTTAGGCCCCGTTTGACTCACCCATGTCATTTGTGCCTCAAGCTAGGCCTCATTTGACTCAACCATACATTTATGCCTCGAGTCGGGCCTCGTTTGACTTAACCTTATCATTTGCGCCTCGAGTCGGGCCTCATTTGACTCTCCTATATCATTTGCGCCTCGAGTCAGATCTCGTTCAACTCAACCTTATCATTGGCGCCTCCAATCAGGCCTCGTTTGGGTTAACCATATCATTTGCGCCTCGAGTCAGGCCTCCTTTGACTCACCCTTCTCATTTGCGCCCCAAGTCAGGCTTCGTTTGACTAAACCTTATCATTTATCCTCGAGTCGTGCCTCGTTTGACTCAACCTCATCATTTGTGCCCCAAGTTGGGCCTCGTTTGATTCAACCTTATCATTTGCTTCTCAAGCTGGGCCTCGTTTGACTCAACCTTATCATTTACGCCTTGAGTTGGGCCTCGTTTGACTCAACCTTATCATTTGCGCCTCGAGTCAGGCTGCGTTCGACTCAACATTATCATTTACACATCGAGTCGGACCTCATTTGACTTAACCTTATCATTTGCGCCTCGAGTCGGGCCTCGTTTGACTCAACCTTATAATTTACGCCTCGAGTCGAGGCTCGTTCAACTTACCCTTATCATTTGCATCTCAATTCGGGCCTCGTTTGACTCACCTATATAATTTGTGCCTCAAATCGGGCCTCATTTGACTCACCTATATAATTTGTGCCTCAAATCGGGCCTCGTTTGACTCAACCTTATCATTTGTGCCTTGAGTCAGGCCTCATTTGACTCAACCTTATCATTTATGCCTCGAGTCGGGCCTCGTTTAACTCACCCTCATCATTTGTGCCTCGAGTTAGGCTTCATTCGACTCAACCTTATCATTTGCGCCTCGAGTCGGGCCTCGTTTGACTCACCCATATTATTTGGGCCTCAAGCCAGGCATCGTTTGACTCAACCATATCATTTGTGCCTTGAGTCGGTTCTCGTTCGACTTAACCTTATCATTTGTGCCTCGAGTCGGTCCTCGTTCGACTCAACCATATCATTTACACCTTGAGTCGAGCCTCATTTGACTCAACCTTATCATTTGCGCCTCGAGGCAGGCCTTGTTCAACTCAACCTTATTATTTGCACCCCAAGTCAGGACTCGTTTCACTCACCCATATCATTTGTGCCTTAACTTGGACCTCGTTTAACACAAACATATCCTTTACGCCTCGAGTCAGCCTCGTTTGACTTAACCTTATCATTTGTTCCTCGAGTCGGGCCTCATTTGATTCAACCATATCATTTACACCACAAGTCGGGCATCGTTAGACTTAACCTTATCATTTGCGCCTCAAGTCGGGTCTCGTTCGCTCAACCTTATTAATTGCGCCTCGACAGGCCTCATTTGATTCAACCTTACAATTTACGCCTCTAGTCGGTCCTCGTTCAACTCACCCTTACCTTTTGCACCTCAAGTTAGGCCTCGTTTGACTCACCCATATCATTTGTGCATCAACTCAGGCCTCTTTTGACACAACCATATCATTTGTGTCTCGAGTCGGGCCTCATTTGACTCATCCTTATCATTTGCGCCTCGAGTTAGGCCTCGTTCGACTCAACCTTATCATTTGTACCTCGAGTTGGGCCTCATTCGAGTCAACCTTATCATTTGTGCCTTGAGTCAGGCCTCGTTCGACTCAACCTTATCATTTGCGCCTCGAGTCAAGCCTCGTTCGACTCAACCTTATCATTTGAGCCTCGAATCGAGCCTCATTTGACTCAACCTTATCATTTCTGCCTTGAGTCAGGCCTCGTTCGACTCAACCTTATCATTTGCGCCTCGAGTTGGGTCTCATTCGACTCAACCTTATCATTTGTGCCTCGAGTCGGGCCTCGTTCGACTCAACCTTATCATTTGTGCCTCGAGTCAGGCCTCGTTTGACTCAACCTTATCATTTATGCCTCGAGTCAAACCTCATTTGACTTAACCTTATCATTTGTGCCTCGAATTAGGCCTCGTTCGACTCAACCTTATCATTTGCGCCACGAGTCATGTCTCATTTGACTCACCCATATCATTTGTGCCTTAAGCCGGGCCTCGTTTGACTTAACCATATCTTTTATACCTCGAGTCGGGCCTCAATTGACTCAACCTTATCATTTGCGCCTTGAGTCAGGCCTCGTTCGACTCAACCTTATCATTTGCGCCTCGAGTCAGGTCTCGTTCAACTCAACCTTATCATTGGTGCCTCCAATCTGGCCTCGTTTGGGTTAACCATATCATTTGCGCCTCGAGTTAGGCCTCATTTGACTCACCCTTCTCATTTGCGCCTCGAGTCAGGCTTCGTTTGACTCAACCTTATCATTTATGCCTCGAGTCGTGCCTCGTTTGACTCAACCTCATCAATTGTGCCTTAAGTTGGGCCTCATTTCACTCACCCTTACCATTTGCACCTCGAGTCAGGCCTCGTTTCACTCACCCATTTCATTTGTGCCTCAACTCAGGCCTCGTTTGATTCAAACATATCATTTACGCCTCGAGTCGGGCCCCGTTTGACGTAACCTTATCATTTGCGCCTCGAGTCGAGCCTCGTTTGATGCAACTATATCATTTACACCTCGAGTCGAGCCTCATTCGACTCAACCTTATATTTGCGCCTCGAGGTAGGCCTCGTTCAACTCAACCTTATCATTTGCACCTTCAGTCAGGCCTCATTTCACTCACCCATATCATTTGTGCCTTAACTCGGACCTCGTTTGACACAAACATATCATTTACGCCTCGAGTCGAGCCTCGTTTGACTTAACCTTATCATTTACGCCTCGAGTCGGGTCTCGTTTGACTCAGCCTTATCATTTGCACCTCGAGTTGAGCCTCGTTCGACTCAACCTTATCATTTGCGCCTCGAGTCGGGCCTTGTTTGACTTAACCATATTATTTACGCCTCGAGTCAGGCCTCGTTTGACTCAACCTTATCATTTGCACCTCGAGTCGGGCCTCGTTCGACCCAACCTTATCATTTGCGCCTCGAGTCAAGCCTCATTTGACTCAACCTTATAATTTGCGCCTCTAGTCAGGCCTCTTTCAACTCACCCTTACCATTTCCACCATGAGTCTGTCCTCGTTTGACTCACCCATATCATTTGTGCATCAACTCAGGCCTCTTTTGACTCAACCATATCATTTGTGCCTCGAGTCGGGCCTCGTTTGACTCACCCATATCAGTTGCGCCTCGAGTCGGGCTTCGTTTGACTCAACCTTACCACTTATGCCTTGGGTCGGGCCTTGTTTCATTCAACCTTATCACTTGCGCCTTGACTCAGGCCTCGATCGACTTAACCTTACCATTTTCGCCTCGAGTCGGGCCTCGTTTGACTCACCCATATCATTTGTGCCTGAAGTCGGGCCTCGTTTGACTCATGCATATCATTTATGCCTCGAGTCAGGCCTCGTTTGACACAACCATATCATTTGTGCCTCGAGTTGGGCCTCGTTTGACTCAACCTTATCTTTTGCGCCTCGAGTTAGGCCTCATTCGATTCAACCTTATTATTTACGCCTCGAGGCGGGCCTCGTTCAACTCAACCTTATCATTTGTGCCTCGAGTCGGTCCTCGTTTGACTCACCCATATCATTTGTGCCTCGAGTCGGGCCTCGTTTGACTCTTCCATATCATTTGCGCCTTGAGTCGGGCCTTGTTCGACTCAACCTTATCATTTGCACCTCAAGTCGGCCTCGTTTGACTCAACCATATCATTTGCGCCTCAAGTCAAGCTTTGTTTGACTCAACCTTATCATTTGCTCCTCGAGCCAGGCCTCGTTCGACTCAACCTTACCATTTACGCCTTGAGTCGGTCCTCGTTCGAATCAACATTATCATTTGTGCCTCAACTCGGGCCTCATTTGACTCAACCTTATAATTTACGCCTCTAGTCGGTCCTCTTTCAACTCACCCTTACCATTTGCACCTCAAGTCGGGCCTCGTTTGACTCTCCCATATCATTTGTGCCTCAAGCCAGGCTTCGATTGACTTAGCCATATCATGTATGCCTCGAGATGGGCCTCGTTTGACTCAACCTTATCATTTGCGCCTCGAGTCAGTCCTCGTTCGACTCAACCATATCATTTGTGCCTCGAGTCAGGTCTCGTTCGACTCAACCTTATCATTTGCGCCTCAAGTCGTGCCTCGTTTGACTCAACCATATCATTTGCGCCTCAAGTCAGGCCTCCTTTGACTCACCCTTATCATTTGCGCCTCGAGTCAGGCCTCGTTTGACTCAACCTTATCATTTATGCCTCCAGTCAGGCCTCGTTTGACTCAACCTCATCATTTGTGCCTCGAGTTGGGCCACGTTCAACTCACCCTTTCCATTTGCGCCTCAAGTCAATCCTCGTTTTATTCACTCATATCATTTGTGCCTCAACTCGGGACTCGTTTGACTCAAACATATCATTTACGCCTCGAGCCGGGCCTCGTTTAACTAAACCTTATCATTTGCGCCTCTAGTCAGGCCTCGTTTGACTCAACCATATGATTTACCCCTTGAGTCGGCCTCGTTTGACTCAACCTTATCATTTGCGCCTCGAGTCGAGCCTCATTCATCTCAGCCTTATCATTTGCGCCTCGAGTCGAGCCTCATTCGTCTCAGCCTTATCATTTGCGCCTTAAGTCAAGCCTCATTTGATTTAACCTTATAATTTATGCCTCTAGTCGGGCCTTGTTTAACTCACCCTTACCTTTTGTGCCTCGAGTCGGGCCTTGCTTGACTCACCCATATCATTTATGCATCAACTTGGGCTTCTTTTGACTCAACCATATCATTTGCACCTCGAGTCAGGCCTCGTTTCACTCAACCATATCACTTGTGCCTCAAGCCGAGTCTCGTTTGACTCAATCATATCATTTTTGCCTCGACACAGGCCTCGTTTTACTCAACCTTATCATTTGCACCTCAAGTTGGTCCTCGTTCAACTCAACCATCTCATTTGCGCCTCAAGTCAGGTCTCGTTTAACTCAACCTTATAAGGGCCTCGTTTGGCTTAACCATATCAATTGCGCCTTAAGTCGGGCCTCCTTTGGCTCACCCTTATCATTTGTGCCTCGAGTCAGGCCTCATTTGACTCAACCTTATCATTAATGCCTCGAGTTGGGCCTCATTTGACTCAACCTCATCATTTGTGCCTCAAGTTGGGCCTCGTTCAACTCACCCTTACCATTTGCACCTCGAGTCGGGCCTCGTTTCACTCACCCATATCATTTGTGCCTCAACTCAGGGCACGTTTGACTCAAACATATCATTTACGCATCGAGTCGAGCCCTGTTTGACTTAAGCTTATCATTTGCGGATCGAGTCGGGCCTCGTTTGACTCAACCATATCATTTATGCCTCGAGTCGGGCCTCGTTCGACTCAACCTTATCATTTGCACCTCGAGGCGGGCCTCGTTCAACTCAACCTTATCATTTGCACCTCGAGTCAGGCCTCGTTTCACTCACCCAGATCATTTGTGCCTCAACTCAGGCCTCGTTTGACATAAACATAGCATTTACGCCTCGAGTCGGGCCTCATTTGACATAACCTTATCATTTGCGCCACAAGTCAGGCCTTGTTTGACTCAACCATATCATTTGTGCCTTGAGTCAGGCCTCATTTGACTCAACCTTATAATTTGCGCCTCTAGTCAGGCCTCTTTCAACTCACCTTTACCATTTGTGCCTCGAGTCGGGCCTCGTTTGACTCAACCTTATCTTTTGCGCCCTGAGTCGGGCCTCGTTCAACTCAACCTTATCATTTGTGCCTCGAGGCGGGCATCATTCAACTCAATCTTATCATTTGCGCCTCGAGTTGGTCCTCGTTTCACTCACCCATATCATTTGTGCCTCGAGTCGGGCCTCATTTGACTCAACCATATCATTTGCGCCTCGAGTCCAGCTTCGTTTGACTCAACCTTATCATTTGCTCCTCGAGCTGGGCCTCGTTTTACTCAACCTTACCATTTACGCCTCGAGTCGGGCCACGTTCGAATCAACCTTATCATTTGTGCCTCGAGTCGGGCCTCATTTGACTCAACCTGATAATTTATGCCTCTAGTCGGGCCTTTTTCAACTGACCCTTACCATTTGCGCCTCGAGTCTGGCCTCGTTTGACTCACCCATATCATTTGTGCTTCAAGCTGAGCCTCGTTTGACTCAACCATATCATTTATACCTCGAGACGGGCCTTGTTTGACTCAACCTTATCATTTGCACCTTGAGTCAGTCCTCGTTCGACTCAACCATATCATTTGCGCCTCGAATCAGGCCTCGTTCGACTCAACCTTATCATTTACGCCTCAAGTCGGGCCTTGTTTGACTCAACCATATCATTTATGCCTCAAGTCAGGCCTTCTTTGACTCACCCTTATCATTTGAGCCTCGAGACAGGCCTCGTTTGAGTCAACCTTATCATTTATGCCTCGAGTCAGGCCTCGTTTGACTCAACCTCATCATTTGTGCCTCAAGTTGGGCCTCGTTGAACTCAACCTTACCATTTGCACCTCGAGTCAGGCCTCATTTCATTCACCCATATCATTTATGCCTCAACTCGAGACTCATTTGACTCAAACATATCATTTAGGCCTCGAGTTGGGCCTCGTTTGAGTCAATCATATCATTTATGCCTCGAGTCGGGCCTCGTTTGACTCACTCATATTATTTGTGCCTCAAGCCGGGCCTCGTTTGAGTCAACCATATCATTTATGCCTCGAGGCGGGCCTTGTTTGACTCAACCTTATCATTTATGCCTTGAGTTGTGCCTTGTTTGACTCAACCTTATCATTTATGCCTCGAGTCGGGCCTCGTTTGACCCACCTTATCATTTGCGCCTCGAGTCGGGCCTCGTTTGACTCACCCATATCATTTGTGCCTCAAGCCGGGCCTCGTTTGAGTTAACCATATCATTTATGCCTCGAGGCGGGCCTTGTTTGACTCAACCTTATCATTTATGCCTTGAGTCGGGCCTTGTTTGACTCAACCTTATCATTTGTGCCTCGTTCGACTCCACCTTATCATTTGCGCCTCGAGTCGGGCCTCGTTTGACTCACCCATATCATTTGTTCCTCAAGCCGGGCCTCGTTTGAGTCATCCATATCATTTTTACCTCGAGTCGGGCCTTGTTTGACTCAACCCTATCATTTGCGCCTCGAGTTAGGCCTCGTTTCACTCAACCTTATCTTTTGCGCCTCAAGTCCGGCCTTGTTCGACTCAACCTTATCATTTGAGCCTAGAGTGGGGCCTCATTTGCCTCAACCTTATCATTTGTACCTCGAGTTGGGCCTTGTTTAACTGAACCTTATATTTTGCACCTCGAGTCAGGCCTCGTTTAACTCACGCTTACCATTTGCGACTCGACTCGGGCATCATTTGACTTACCCATATCATTTGTGCCACAAGTCGGGCCTCATTTGACTCAACCTTATCATTTGCACCTCGAGTCAGGCCTCCTTTGACTCAACCTTATCATTTATGCCTCGTGTCAAACCTCGTTTGACTCAACCTTATCATTTGTGCCTCGAGTTGGGCCTTGTTCGACTCAACCTTATCATTTGCGCCTCGAGTCAGGCCTCGTTTGACTCACCCATATCATTTATGCCTTAAGCCGAGCCTCATTTGACTCAACCATATCTTTTATGCCTCGAGTCGTGCCTCTTTGACTTAACCATATCATTTGCGCCTCGAGTCGGGCCTCGTTTGACTCACCCATATCTTTTGCGCCTCGAGTCGGGCCTCATTCGACCAAACCTTATTATTTACGCCTCGAGTCAGGCCTCGTTTGACTCAAATATATCATTTACGCCTCGAGTCAAACCTCATTTGACTCACCCATATCATTTGCACCTCGGGTCGGGCCTCGTTCGACCCAACCTTCCCATTTATGCCTCGACTCGGGCCTCGTTTAACTCAAATATATCATTTACGCCTCGAGTCGGACCTCATTTGACTTACCCTTACCATTTGTGCCTCAAGTCAGGCCTCGTTTGACTCACCCATATCATTTGTGCATCAACTCGGGCCTCTTTTGACTCAACCATATCATTTGTGCCTTGAGTCGGGCCTCGTTTTAGTCAACCATTTCATTTGCGCCTCGAGTCGGTCCTTATTTGACTTAACCTTATAATTTATGCCTCTAATTTGGCCTCGTTCAACTCAACCTTACCATTTGTGCCTCGAGTCGGGCCTCGTTTGACTCACCCATATCATTTGTGCATCAACTCAGGCCTCTTTTGACTCAACCACATCATTTGGCCCTCAAGTCGGGCCTCATTTGACTCAACCTTATCATTTGTACCTCGAGTTGGGCCTCGTTTAACTGAACCTTATAATTTGTGCCTTGAGACTGGCCTCGTTTAACTCATCCTTACCATTTGCGCCTTGACTCGGGCATCATTTGACTCACCCATGTCATTTGTACCACAAGTCGGGCCTCGTTTAACTCAACCTTATCATTTGCACCTTGAGTCAGGCTTCGTTTGACTCAACCTTATCATTTATGCCTCGAGTTGACCTCATTTGACTCAACCTTATCATTTGTGCCTAGAATTGGGCCTCATTCAACTCGACCTTATCATTTATGCCTTGAGTCACGCCTCGTTCGACTTACCCATATCATTTCTGCCTTAAGCCGGGCCTCGTTTGACTTAACCATACGATTTACGCCACGAGTCGGGCCTCGTTTGACTCAACCTTATCTTTTGCATCTCGAGTCGGGCCTCGTTCGACTCAACCTTATCATTTGCGCCTCGAGGCGGGCCTCATTTGACTTAACCTTATCATTTGTACCTCGAGTTGGGCCTCGTTTAATAGAACCTTATAATTTGCGCCTCGAGTCAGGCCTCGTTTAACTCACCCTTACCATTTGCGCCTCAACTCAAGCATCATTTGACTCACCCGTATCATTTGTGCCATAAGTCGGGCCTCGTTTGACTCAACCTTATCATTTGCACCTCGAGTCAAGCCTTGTTTGACTCAACCATATCATTTATGCCTCGAGTTGAACCTCGTTTGACTCAACCTTATCATTTGTGCCTCAAACTAGGCCTCGTTCGACTCAACCTTATCATTTGCGCCTCGAGTCACGCCTCATTTGACTCACCCATAATATTTATGCCTCAAGCCGTGCCTCATTTGACTCAACCATATCTTTTATACCTTGAGTCGGGTCTCGCTTGACTCAACCATATCATTTGCGCCTTGAGTCAGTCCTCGTTTGACTCACCCATATCATTTGTTCCTCAAGTCGAGCCTCGTTTGACTCAACCATATCATTTGTGCCTTGAGTCGGGCCTCGTTGGATTCAACATTATCATTTGCGCCTCGAGTCAGGGCTCGTTCGACTCATCCTTACCATTTGCGCTTGAGTCAGGCCTCGTTTGACTCAACCATATCATTTGTACATCAACTCGGGCCTCTTTTGACTTAACCATATCATTTGTGCCTCGAGTCTGGCCTCATTTGACTCAACCATATCATTTGCGACTCGAGTCGTGCCTCGTTCGACTCAACCTTATCATTTGCGCCTCAAGTTGGTCCTCGTTTGACTCAACCTTATCATTTGCCCCTGGTGCTGGGCATCGTTTGACTCAACCTCCCATTTGCACCTCGAGTTGGGCTCCGTTTGGCTTAACCTTATCATTTATGCCTCGAGTCGGGCCTCGTTTGACTCAACCTTATCATTTGCGCCTCTAGTCGAGCCTTGTTTGACTCAAACATATCATTTATGCCTCGAGTCGGACCTCATTTGACTCAACCTTATCATTTGCGCCTCGAGTCGGGTCTCGTTTGACTCAAACATATCATTTAGGCCTCGAGTTGGACCTCGTTTGACTCAATCTTATCATTTGCGCCTTGAGTCGGGCCTTGTTAGACTCAACCTTATCATTTATGCCTCAAGTAGGGCCTCGTTCGACTCAACCTTATCATTTGCGCCTCGAGTCGGGCCTCGTTCGACCCAACCTTATCATTTGCGCTTCGAGTCGAGCCTCATTTGACTCAACCTTATAATTTATGCCTCTAGATGGGCCTCGTTCAACTCACCCTTACCATTTGCGCCTCGACTCAGGCCTCGTTTGACTCACCCATCTCATTTGTGCATCAACTTGGGCCTCTTTTGACTCAACCATATCATTTGCCCCTCGAGCCGGTCCTCGTTTGACTCAACCATATAATTTGTGCCTCAAGTCGGGCCTCGTTCGAGTCATCCTTATCATTTGTGCCTCTAGTCGGGCATCGTTTGACTCAAACATATCATTTACACCTCAAGTCGGACCTCGTTTGACTCAACCTTACCATTTGTGCCTCGAGCCAGACCTCGTTTGAGTCAAACATATTATTTATGCCTCGAGTCGGGCCTTGTTTGACTCAACCCTATCATTTGTGCATCGAGTGGGTCCTCGTTCGACTCAAGCATATCATCTGCGCCTCGAGTCTGGCCTCGTTCGACTCAGCCTTATCATTTGCGCCTCGAGTTGGGCCACGTCTGACTCAACCATATCATTTGTGCCTCAAGTCGGGCCTCGTTTGACTCAACCACATCATTTGTGCCTCAAGTCGAGCCTCATTTGACTCAACCATATCATTTGCGCCTCGACTCGGGCCTTATTCCACTCAACATTATCATTTGTGCCTAGAGGCGGGCCTCGTTCGACTCATCATTTGTGCCTCGAGTCGGGCCTCGTTCGACTCATCCATATCATTTACGCCTCGAGTCGAGCCTTGTTCGACTCAACCTTATCATCTGTGCCTCGTTTGACCCATCTTTATTATTTGCGCCTCGTGTTGGGCCTCGTTCAACTAACCCTTTCCATTTGAGCCTCGAGGCGGGCCTCATTTGACACACCCATATCATTTGTGCCTCGACACGGGCCTCGTTTAACTCACCCATATGATTTGTGCCTCATCTCAGGCCTTATTTGACTCAAACATATCATTTGTGCCTCGAGTCGAGCTTTGTTTGACTCAACCTTATCATTTGTGCCACGAGTTGGGCCTCATTTGACTCAACCATATCATTTGCGCCTCGAGTCGGGCCTCGTTTGACTCAACCTTATAATTTGGCCTTGAGTCGGGCCTCGTTTTACTCAACCTTATCACTTACGTCTCGAGTCGGGCCTCATTTGACTCAACCTTATAATTTACGCCTCTAGTTGGGCCTCGTTCAACTCACCCTTACAATTTGCGCCTTAAGTCAAGCCTCGTTTGACTCACCCATATCATTTATGCATCAACTCAGGCCTCTTTTGGCTCAACCATATCATTTGTGCCTCAAGTCGGGCCTCGTTTGACTCAACCTTATCATTTACGCCTCGAGTTAGGCCTCGTTCAACTCAACCATATCATTTGTACCTCGAGTCCGGCCTCGTTTGACTCAACCTTATCATTTGCGCCTTGAGTTAGGCCTCGTTTGACTCAACCTTATCTTTTGCGCCTCGAGTTAGGAATCATTTGACTCAACCTTATCATTTGTGCCTCGAGTTGGTCCTCGTTTGACTCACCCATATCATTTGTGCATCAACTTGGGCCGCTTTTGACTCAACCATATCATTTGCCCCTCGAGTCGGGCCTCGTTTGACTCAACCATATAATTTGTGCCTTAAGTCGGGCCTCGTTTGAGTACTCCTTATCATTTGCGCCTCTAGTAGGGCCTCGTTTGACTCAAACATATCATTTACGCCTCGAGTCGGACCTCGTTTGACTTAACCTTATCATTTGTCCCTCGAGTTGGGCCTCATTCGACTCAACCTTATCATTTATGCCTCGAGTCAGTCCTCATTTGACTCTCCCACATCATCTGTGCCCTTAGCTGGGCCTAATTTGACTCAACCATATCTTTTATGCATCGAGTCGAGGATCGTTTGACTCAACCATATCATTTACGCCTCTAGTTGGACCTCCTTTGACTCAATCTTATCATTTGCGCCTCGAGTCGGGGCTCGTTTGACTTAACTTTATCATTTGTGCCTCGAGTCGGGCCTCGTTTGACTCAACCTTATCATTTCCACCTCGAGTTAGTCCTTGTTTGACTCAACCTTATCATTTATCCCTCGAGTCGAACCTCGTTTGACTCAACCTTATCATTTGTGCCTTGAGTTAGGCCTCGTTCGACTCATCCTCATCATTTGCGCCTCGAGTCAGGCCTCATTTGACTCACCCACATCATTTGTGCTTTAAACTGGGCCTCGTTTGACTCAACCATATCTTTTATGCCTCGAGTCGGCCCTCGTTTGACTCAACCATATCATTTATGCCTCGAGTCGGTCCTCGTTCGACCCAACCTTATCATTTGCACCTCGAGTCAGGCCTCATTTGACTTAACCTTATAATTTACGCCTCTAGTTGAGCCTCGTTCAACTCACCCTTACCATTTGCGCCTCGTTTGACTCACCCATATCATTTGTGCATCAACCTTTTCCCCTTTTGACTCAACCATATCATTTGCCCCTCGAGTCGGGCCTCGTTTGACTCAACCATATAATTTGTGCCTTAAGTCGGGCCTCGTTTGAGTACTCCTTATCATTTGCGCCTCTAGTCGGGCCTCGTTTGACTCAAACATATCATTTACGCCTCGAGTCAGACCTCGTTTGACTCAACCTTATCATTTGTGCCTCGAGCCAGGCCTCGTTTGAGTCAACCATATCATTTATGCCTCTAGTCAGGCCTTGTTTAACTCAACCCTATCATTTGTGCCTTGAGTCGGTCCTCCTTCGACTCAACCATATCATTTGCGCCTAGAGCCTGGCCTCGTTCAACTTAGCCTTATCATTTGCGCCTCAAGTTGGGCCACGTCTGACTGAACCATATTATTTGCGCCTCGAGTCGGGCCTTGTTTGACTCAACCATATCATTTGTGCCTCAAGTCGAGCCTCGTTTGACTCAACCATATCATTTGCGCCTCGACTCGGGCCTTGTTCGACTCAACATTATCAATTGCACCTCGAGTCGGGCCTTGTTTGACTCAACCTTATCATTTGTGCCTCGAGTCAGGCCTTGTTTGACTCACGCATATCATTTACGCCTCGAGTTAGGCCTTGTTCGACTTAACCTTATCATTTGTGCCTCGTTTGACCCATCCTTATGATTTACGCCATGTGTTAGGCATCATTCAACTAACCCTTTCCATTTGTGCCTCAAGGCGGGCCTCGTTAGACTCACCCATATCATTTGTGCCCTAACTCGGGCCTCATTTGACTCAAACATATCATTTATGCCTCGAGTCGGGCTTTGTTTGACTAAACCTTATCATTTGCGCCTCGAGTTGGCCCTCATTTGACTCAACCATATCAATTGTGCCTCGAGTTGGGCCTCGTTTGACTCAACCTTATCATTTGCGCCTCGAGTCGGGCCTTGTTCAACTCAACCTTATCACTTGCGCCTTGAGTCAGGCCTCATTTGACTCAACCTTATAATTTACGCCTCTAGTCGGGCCTCATTCAACTCACCCTTGCCATTTGCGCCTCGAGTTGGGCCTTGTTTGAGTCACCCATATCAATTGTACATCAACTCAGGCCTCTTTTGGCTCAACCATATCATTTGTGCCTCGAGTTGGGCCTCATTTGACTCAACCTTATCATTTACGCCTCGAGTTGGGCCTCGTTTGACTCAACCTTATCATTTGCGCCTCGAGTCGGCCCTCGTTCGACTCAACCTTATCATTTGCGCCTCGAGTCAGGGCTCATTTGACTCAACCTTATCATTTGTACCTCGAGTTGGGCCTCGTTTAACTGAACCTTATAATTTGTGCCTCGAGTCAGGCCTCGTTTAACTCACCCTTACCAATTGCGCCTCGACTCAAGCATCATTTGACTCACCCATATCATTTGTGCCACATTTCGGGCCTTGTTTGACTCAACCTTATCATTTGCACCTCGATTCGAGCCTCATTTGACTCAACCTTATCATTTATGCCTCGAGTCGAACCTCGTTTGACTCAACCTTATCATTTGTGCCTCGAAGTGGGCCTCGTTCGACTCAACCTTACATTTGCGCCTCAAGTCATGCCTCGTTTGACTCACCCATATCATTTGTGCCTTAAGCTGGGCCTCGTTTGACTTAACCATATCTTTTATACCTCGAGTCAGATCTCATTTGACTCAACCATATCATTTGCGCCTCGAGTCGGTCCTCGTTTGACTCACCCATATCATTTGTGATTCAACTCGGGCCTCTTTTGACTTAACCATATCGTTTGTGCCTCGAGTCTGACCTCGTTTGACTCAACCATATCATTTGTACCTCGAGTTGTGCCCCGTTCGACTCAACCTTATCATTTGCGCCTCAAGTTGGTCCTCGTTTGACTCAACCTTATCATTTGCTGCTAGTGTTGGGCCTTGTTTCACTTAACCTTACCATTTGCACCTCAAGTTGTGCCCCGTTTGACTCAACCTTATCATTTTTGCCTCGAGTCGGACCTCATTTGACTCAATCTTATCATTTGCGCCCCGAGTCGGGGCTCTTTGGACTCAACCTTATCATTTGTACCTCGAGTAGGGCCTTGTTCGACTCAACCTTATCATTTGCGCCTCGAGTCCGGCCTTGTTCAACTCAACCTTATCACTTGTGCCTTGAGTCAGGCCTCATTTGACTCAACCTTATAATTTACGCCTCTAGTCGGGCCTTGTTCAACTCACCCTTACAATTTGTGCCTCGAGTCGGGCCTCGTTTGACTCACCCATATCATTTGTGCATCAACTCAGGTCTCTTTTGGCTTAACCATATCATTTGTGCCTACAGTCGGGCCTCGTTTGACTCAACCTTATCATTTACGCCTCGAGTTGGGCCTCGTTTGACTCAACCATATCATTTGTGCCTCGAGTCCGGCGTTGTTTGACTCAACCCTATCATTTGTGCCTCGAGTTGGGCTTCCTTCGACTCAACCTTATCTTTTGCGCCTCGAGTAGGGCCTCATTCGACTCAACCTTATCATTTGCGCCTCGAGTTGGGAATCATTTGACTCAACCTTATCATTTATGCCTCGAGTTGATCCTCGTTTGACTCAACCTTATCATTTGTGCCACGAGTCGGGTCTCGTTTGACTCACCCACATCATTTGTGCCTCAAGTTGGGCCTCGTTTGACTCAACCTTATCATTTGCACCTCGAGTTAGGCCTTGTTTGACTCAACCTTATCATTTATCCCTCGAGTCGAACCTTGTTTGACTCAACCTTATCATTTGTGCCTTGAGTTGGGCCTCGTTCGACTCATCCTTATCATTTGCGCCTCGAGTCAGGCCTCATTTGACTCACCCACATCATTTGTGCTTTAAGCCGGGCCTCGTTTGACTCAACCATATCTTTTATGCCTCGAGTGGGGCCTCGTTTGACTCAACCATATCATTTACGCCTCGAGTCAGCCTCGTTCGACCCAACCTTATCATTTGCGCCTCGAGTCGGGCCTCATTTGACCCAACCTTATAATTTACGCCTCTAGTTGGGCCTCGTTCAACTCACCCTTACCATTTGTGGCTCGAGTCGGGCCTCGTTTGACTCACCCATATCATTTGTGCATCAACTTGGGCCTCTTCTGACTCAACCATATCATTTGCCCCTCGAGTCGGGCTTCGTTTGACTCAACCATATTATTTATGCCTTAAATCAGGCCTCATTTAAGTACTCCTTATTATTTGCGCCTCTAGTCGGGCCGCGTTTGACTCAAACATATTATTTACGCCTCGAGTTGGACCTCGTTTGACTGAACCTTATCATTTGTGCCTCAAGCCAGGCCTCGTTTGAGTCAACCATATCATTTATGCCTCGAGTCAGGCCTTGTTTGACTCAACCCTATCATTTGTTCCTTGAGTCGGTCCTCGTTCAACTCAACCATATCGTTTGCGCCTCGAGTCTGGCCTCGTTTGACTTAGCCCTATCATTTATGCCTCAAGTTGGGCCATGTCTAACTGAACCATATCATTTGCACCTCGAGTCGGGCCTCGTTTGACTCAACCATATCATTTGTTCCTCAAGTCGAGCCTCGTTTGACTCAACCATATCATTTGCGCCTCGACTCGGGCCTTGTTCGACTCAACATTATCATTTGCGCCTCGAGTCGAGCCTCGTTTGACTTAACCTTATCATTTGTGCCTCGAGTCAGGCCTCATTTGACTCACCCATATCATTTGCACCTCGAGTTAGGCCTTGTTTGACTCAACCCTATCATTTGTGCCTTGTTTGACCCATCCTTATGATTTGCGCCACGTGTTAGGCTTCATTCAACTAACCCTTTCCATTTGTGCCTTGAGGCGGGCCTCGTTAGGCTCACCTATATCATTTGCACCTTGACTCAAGCCATGTTGAACTCACCCATATCATTTGTGCCCTAACTCGTGCCTCATTTGACTTAAACATATCATTTGCACCTCGAGTCGGGCTTCATTTGACTAAACCTTATCATTTACGCATCGAGTTGGGCCTCATTTGACTCAACCATATCATTTGCGCCTCGAGTCGGGCCTTGTTTGACTCAACCTTATCATTTGCGCCTCGAGTTGGGCCTCATTTGAGTCCCCCATATCATTTGTGCATCAATTTGGGCCTCATTTGACTCATCCATATCATTTGTGCCTCGAGTCGGGCCTCGTTTGACTCAACCTTATCATTTGTGCCTCGAGTTGGGCCTCGTTCGACACAACCTTATCATTTGTGCCTCGAGTCGAGCCTCGTTTGACTCAACCTTATCATTCGCGACTCGAGTCAGGCCTCGTTCAACTCAACCTTATCATTTACGGCTCGAGTCGGGCCTCATTTGAGTCACCCATATCATTTGTGCCTTTAGTCGGGCCTCATTTGACTCAACCATATCATTTATACCTCGAGTCGGGCCTTGTTTGAGTCACCCATATCATTTGTGCATCAAGTCGGACCTCTTTTGGCTCAACCATATCATTTGTGCCTCGAGTCGAGCATCGTTTGACTCAACCTTATCATACATGCCTCGAGTTGGGCCTCGTTCGACTCAACCATATCATTTGTGCCTCGAGTCCGGCCTTATTTGACTCAACCTTATCATTTGCGCCTCGAGTAGGGCCTCGTTCGACTCAACCTTATCATTTGCGCCTCAAGTCGGTCCTCGTTTGACTCAACCATATCATTTGTGCCTCGAGTCGGGCCTCGTTTGACTCAACCTTACCATATGGACCTCGAGTTGGCCTTCGTTTAACTCAACCTTATAATTTGCACCTCGAATCGATTCTCACTTGACTCAACCTTATCATTTGTACCTCGAGTTGGGCCTCGTTTAACTGAACCTTATAATTTGTGCCTCAAGTCAGGCCTCATTTAACTCACCCTTACCATTTGTGCCTCGACTCAGGCATCATTTGACTCACCCATATCATTTGTGCCACAAGTCAGGCCTTCTTTGACTCAACCTTATCATTTGCACCTCGAGTCAGGCCTCGTTTGACTCAACCTTATCATTTGTGCCTCGAAGTGGGCCTCGTTCGACTCAACCTTATCATTTGCGCCTCGAGTCACGCCTCGTTTGACTCACCCATATCATTTGTGCCTTAAGCCAGCCTCGTTTGACTCAACCATATCTTTTATACCTCGAGTCAGGTCTCGTTTGACTCAACCATATAATTTGCGCCTCGAGTCGGTCCTTGTTTGACTCACCCATATCATTTGTGCCTCAAGTCAAGCCTTGTTTGACTCAACCATATCATTTGCGCCTTGAGTCGGGCCTCGTTGGACTCAACATTATCATTTATGCCTCGAGTCAGGGATCGTTCGACTCATCCTTACCATTTGCGCTCGAGTCGGGCCTCGTTCGACTCACCCATATCATTTATGCATCAACTCGGGCCTCTTTTGACTTAACCATATCATTTGTGCCTCGAGTCTGGCCTCGTTTGACTCAACCGTATCATTTGCACCTAGAGTCATGCCCCATTCGACTTAACCTTGTCATTTGCGCCTCAAGTTAGTCCTCGTTTGACTCAACCTTATCATTTGCCCCTGGTGTTGGGCCTTGTATGACTCAAGCTTACCATTTGCACCTCGAGTTGGGCCTCGTTTGCCTTAACCTTATCATTTAAGCCTCGAGTCAGACCTCGTTTGACTCAATCTTATCATTTGTGCCTCGAGTCGGGCCTCTTTGGACTCAACCTTATCATTTGTGCCTCGAGTGGGGCCTCGTTCAACTCAACCTCATCATTTGTGCCTCGAGTCGGGCCTTGTTCAACTCAACCTTATCACTTGCGCCTCAAGTCGGGCCTCATTTGACTCAACCTTATAATTTACGCCTCTAGTCGGGCCTCGTTCAACTCACCCTTATAATTTGTGCCTCGAGTCGGGCCTCGTTTGACTCACCCATATCATTTGTGCATCAACTCGGGCTGCTTTTGGCTCAACTGTATCATTTGTGCCTAGAGTCGGGCCTCGTTTGACTTAACCTTATCATTTACGCCTCGAGTTAGGCCTCGTTCGACTCAACCATATCATTTGTGCCACGAGTTTGGCTTCGTTTGACTCAACCCTATCATTTGCGCCTCGAGTCGGGCCTCGTTCGACTCAACCTTATCTTTTGCGCCTCGAGTAGGGCCTCGTTCGAATCAACTTTATCATTTGTGCCCCGAGTTGGGAATTATTTGACTCAACCTTATCATTTGTGCCACGAGTCGGGCCTCGTTTGACTCACCCACATCATTTGTGCCTTAAGTCGGGCCTCGTTTGACTCAACCCTATCATTTGCACCTCGAGTTAGGCCTTGTTTGACTCAACCTTATCATTTATCGCTCGAGTTGAACCTTGTTTGACTCAACCTTATCATTTGTGCCTCGAGTTAGGCCTCGTTCAACTCATCCTTATCATTTGCGCCTCGAGTCAGGCCTCATTTGACTTACCCACATCATTTGTGCCTTAAGCCTGGCCTTGTTTGACTCAACCATATCTTTTATGCCTTGAGTCGGGCCTCGTTTGACTCAACCATATTATTTACGCCTTGAGTTGGACCTCGTTTGACTCAATCTTATCATTTGCGCCTCGAGTCGGGGCTCGTTTGACTCAACCTTATCATTTGTGCGTCGAGTCGGGCCTCGTTCGACTCAACCTTATCATTTGCACCACGAGTTAGGCCTTGTTTGACTCAACCTTATCATTTATCCCTTGAGTCAAACCTCGTTTGACTCAACCTTATTATTTGTGCCTCGAGTTGGGCCTCGTTCAACTCATCCTTATCATTTGCGCCTCGAGTCAGGCCTCATTTGACTCACCCACATCATTTGTGCCTTAAGCCGGGCCTTGTTTGACTTAACCATATCTTTTATGCCTCAAGTAGGGCCACGTTTGACTCAACCATATCATTTATGCCTTGAGTCCGGCCTCGTTCGACCCAACCTTATCATTTGTGCCTCGAGTCAGGCCTCATTTGACTCAACCTTATAATTTACGCCTCTAGTTGGGCCTCGTTCAACTCACCCTTACCATTTGTGCCTCGAGTCGGGCCTCATTTGACTCACCCATATCATTTGTGCATTAACTTGGGACTCTTTTGACTCAACCATATCATTTGCCCCTCGAGTTGGGCCTCATTTGACTCAATCATATAATTTGTGCCTTAAGTCGGGCCTCATTTGAGTCATCCTTATCATTTGCGCCTCTAGTCGGGCCTCGTTTGACTCAAACATATCATTTACGCCTCGAGTCAGACCTCGTTTAACTCAACCTTATCATTTGTGCCTTGAGCCAGGCCTCGTTTGAGTCAACCATATCATTTATGCCTTGAGTCAGGCTTTGTTTGACTCAACCCTATCATTTGTGCCTTGAGTTGGTCCTCGTTCGACTCAATCATATCATTTGCGCCTCGAGTCTGGCCTCGTTCGACTTAGCCTTATCATTTATGCCTCGAGTCGGGCCACGTCTGACTGAACCATATCATTTGCGCCTCGAATCGGGTCTCGTTTGACTCAACCATATCATTTGTGCCTCAAGTCGAGCCTCGTTTGACTCAACCATATCATTTGCGCCTCGACTCGGGCCTTGTTCGACTCAACATTATCATTTGCGCCTCGAGTCGGGCCTCGTTTGACTCAACCTTATCATTTGTGCCTCGAGTTGGGCCTCGTTTGACTCACCCATATCATTTGCGTCTCGAGTCAGGCCTTATTCGACTCAACCTTATGATTTGTGCCTCGTTTGACCCATCCTTATGATTTGTGCCACGTGTTAGGCCTCGTTCAACTACCCTTTCCATTTGCAACTTGAGGAGGGCCTCGTTAGACTCACCCATATCATTTGCACCTCGACTCGAGTCACGTTTAACTCACCCATATCATTTGTGCCCTAACTCGGGCCTCATTTGACTCAAACATATCATTTGCGCCTCGAGTCGGGCTTCGTTTGACTCAACCTTATCATTTGTGCCTCGAGTTAGGGCTCATTTGATTCAACCATATCATTTGTGCCTCGAGTCAGGACTCGTTTGACTCAACCTTATCATTTGCGTTTTGAGTCGGGCCTTGTTCAACTCAACCTCATCACTTGCGCCTCGAGTCGGGCCTTATTTGACTCAACCTTCTAATTTACGCCTCTAGTCGAGCCTCGTTCAACTCACCCTTACCATTTGCGCCTCGAGTCGGGCCTCGTTTGACTCACCCATATCATTTGTGCATCAACTCAGGCCTCTTTTGGCTCAACCATATCATTTGTGCCTCGAGTCGGGCCTCATTCGACTTAACCTTATCATTTCCGCCTCGAGTCGGGCCTCGTTCGACTCAACCTTATCATTTGCGCCTCGAGTCGGTCCTCGTTTGACTCACCCATATCATTTGTGCCTCGAGTCAGGCCTCGTTTGACTCAACCTTATCATTTACACCTCGAGTCGGCTCTCGTTCGACTCAACCTTATCATTTGCGCCTCGAGTTGGGCCTCATTTGATTCAACCTTATCATTTGTACCTCAAGTTGGGCCTTGTTTAACTGAATCTTATAATTTGCGCCTCGAGTCAGGCCTCGTTTAACTCACCCTTACCATTTGCGCCTCATCTCAAGCATCATTTGACTCACCCGTATCATTTGTGCCACAAGTCGGGCCTTGTTTGCCTCAACCTCATCATTTTTACCTCGAGTCAGGCCTCGTTGGACTCAACCTTATCATTTATGCCTCGAGTCGAACCTCGTTTGACTCAACCTTATCATTTGTGCCTCAAATTGGGCCTCGTTCGACTCAACCTTATCATTTGCGCCTCGAGTCACACCTCGTTTGACTCACCCATATCATTTGTGCCTCAAGCCGGGCCTCGATTGACTTAACCATATCTTTTATACCTCGAGTCGGGTCTCATTTGACTTAACCATATCATTTGCGCCTCGAGTCGGTCCTCGTTTGACTCACCCATATCATTTGTGCCTCAAGTTGAGCATCGTTTGACTCAACCATATCATTTGCGTCTTGAGTCAGGCCTTGTTTGACTCACCCATATCATTTGTGCATCAACTCGGGCCTCTTTTGACTTAACCATATCATTTGTGCCTTGAGTCTGGCCTCGTTTGACTCAACTGTCTCATTTGCACCTTGAGACGTGCCTCGTTTGACTCAACCTTATCATTTGCGCCTCACGTTGGTCCTCATTTGACTCAACCTTATCATTTGCCTCTGGTGTTGGGCCTTGTTTGACTCAACCTTACCATTTGCACCTTGAGTTGGGCCTCGTTCGACTTAACCTTATCATTTATGTCTCGAGTCGGGCCTCGTTTGACTCAACCTTATCATTTGTGCCTCTTGTCGAGCCTTGTTTGACTCAGACATATCATTTACGCCTCGAGTCAGACCACGTTAGACTTAATCTTATCATTTGCACCTCGAGTCGGGCCTCGTTGGACTCAACCTTATCATTTGTGCCTCGAGTAGGGCCTCGTTCCACTCAACCTTATCATTTGCGCCTCGAGTCGGGCCTTGTTCAACTCAACGTAATCACTTGCGCCTCGAGTCGGGCCTCATTTGACTCAACCTTATAATTTATGCCGCTAGTCGGGCCTCGTTCAACTCACCCTTATAATTTGTGCCTCGAGTCGGGCCTCGTTTGACTCACCATATCATTTGTGCATCAACTCAGGCCTCTTTTGGCTTAACCATATCATTTGTGCCTCGAGTCGGGCCTTGTTTGACTCAACCTTATCATTTACGCCTCAAGTTGGGCCGCGTTCGACGCAACCATATCATTTGTGCCTCAAGTCCGGCCTCATTTGACTCAACCTTATCATTTGCGCCTCGAGTCGGGCCTCATTTGACTCAACCTTATCTTTTGCGCCTTGAGTAGGGCCTCGTTCAAATCAACCTTATCATTTGCGCCTCGAGTTAGGAATCATTTGACTCAACCTTATCATTTGTGCCTCGAGTTGGTCCTCGTTTGACTCAACCTTATCATTTGCGCCACAAGTCGGGCCTCGTTAGACTTACCCATATCATTTGCACCTCGACTCGGGCCACGTTTAACCATTTGTGCCTCGAGTTGGGCCTCATTTGATTCAACCATATCATTTGTGCCTCAAGTCAGGCCTCATTTGACTCAACCATATCATTTGCGCCTCGAGTCGGGCTTTGTTCAACTCAATCTTATCACTTGCGCCTCGAGTCGGGCCTCATTTGACTCAACCTTATAATTTACGCCTCTAGTCGGGCCTCATTCAACTCACCCTTACAATTTACGCCTCGAGTCGGGCCTCGTTTGACTCACCCATATCATTTGTGCATCAACTCAGGCCTCTTTTGGCTCAACCATATCATTTGTGCCTTGAGTCGGGCCTCGTTTGACTCAACCTTATCATTTATGCATTGAGTTGGGCCACGTTCGACTCAACCATATCATTTGTGTCTCGAGTTTGGCCTCGTTTGACTCAACCTTATCATTTGCGCCTCGAGTTGGGAATCATTTGACTCAACCTTATCATTTGTGCCTCGAGTTGGTCCTCATTTGACTCAACCTTATCATTTGTGCCACGAGTTGGGCCTCGTTTGACTCACCCATATCATTTGTGCCTCAAGTCGGGCCTCGTTTGACTCAACCTTATCATTTGCACCTCGAGTTAGGCCTTGTTTGATTCAACCTTATCATTTATCACTCGAGTCAAACCTCGTTGGACTCAGCCTTATCATTTGTGCCTTGAGTTGGGCCACGATTGACTCATCCTTATCATTTGCGCATCGAGTCAGGCCTCATTTGACTCACCCACATCATTTGAGCCTTAAGCCGGGCCTCGTTTGACTTAACCCTATCACTTGCGCCTCGAGTCGGGCCTCATTTGACTCAACCTTATAATTTACGCCTCTAGTAGGGCCTCGTTCAACTCACCCTTATAGTTTACGCCTCAAGTCGGGCCTCGTTTGACTCACCCATATCATTTGTGCATCAACTCAGGCGTCCTTTGGCTCAACCATATCATTTGTTCCTCGAGTCGGGCCTTGTTTGACTCAACCTTATTATTTACGCCTCTCGTTGGGCCGTGTTCAACTCAACCATATCATTTGTGTCTCGAGTTCGGCCTCGTTTGACTCAACCTTATCATTTGCGCCTCGGTCGGGCCTCATTCGACTCAACCTTATCTTTTGTGCCTCAAGTTGGTCCTTGTTTAACTCAACCTTATCATTTGTGCCTCGAGTAGGGCCTCGTTCGACCTAACCTTATCATTTGCACTTCGAGTCGTGTCTCATTTGACTCAACCTTATAATTTACGCCTCTAGTTGGGCCTCGTTCAACTCACCCTTACCATTTACGCCTCGAGTCGGGCCTTGTTTGACTCACCCAGGTCATTTGTGCATCAACTTTGGCCTCTTTTGACTCAACCATATCCTTTGCCCCTCGAGTCGGGCCTCGTTTGACTCAACCATATAATTTGTGCCTCAAGTCGGGCCTCGTTTGAGTCATCCTTATCATTTGCACACCTAGTCGGGCATCGTTTGACTCAAATATATCATTTACGCCTCAAGTCGGACCTCGTTTGACTTAACCTTATCATTTGTGCATTGAGCCAGGCCTCGTTTGAGTCAACCCTATCATTTATGCCTCGAGTCGGGCCTTGTTTGACTCAACCCTATCATTTGTGCCTCGAGTCGGTCCTCATTCGACTTAACCATATCATTTGCGCCTTGAGTCTGGCCTTGTTCGACTCAGCCTCATCATGTGCGCCTCGAGTCAGGCCACGTCTAACTCAACCATATCATTTGCGCCTCGAGTCGTGCCCCGTTTGACTCAACCATATCATTTGTGCCTCAAGTCGAGCCTCGTTTGACTCAACCATATCATTTGCGCCTCGACTCGGGCCTTGTTCGACTCAACATTATCATTTGCGCCATGAGTCGGCCCTCGTTTGACTCATCGTTATCATTTGTGCCTCGAGTCGGGCCTCGTTTGACTCACCCATATCGTTTACGCCTCGAGTTGTGCCTTGTTCGACTCAACCTTATCATTTGTACCTCGTTTGACCCATCCTTATCATTTGCGCCTCGTGTTGGGCCTCGTTCAACTAACCCTTTCCATTTGCGCCTCGAGGCAGGCCTCGTTTGACTCACCCATATCTTTTGCGCCTTGACACGAGCCTCCTTTAACTCACCCATATCATTTGTGCCTTATCTCGGGCCTCATTTGACTCAACCATATCATTTGCGCCTTGAGTCGAGCTTCGTTTGACTCAACCTTATAATTTACGCCTCGAGTTAGGCCTTATTTGACTTAACCATATCTTTTGCGCCTCGAGTCGGGCCTTGTTTAACTCAACCTTATCATTTGCGCCTCGAGTTGGGCCTTGTTCAACTTAACCTTATCATTTGTGTCTCGAGTCAGGGCTTGTTCAACTCAACCTTATCACTTGTGCCTTGAGTCGGGCCTCATTTGACTCAACCTTATAATTTACGCCTCTAGTCGGGCCTCGTTCAACTCACCCTTACAATTTGTGCCTCAAGTCGGGCCTCCTTTGACTCACCCATATCATTTGTGCATCAACTCAGGCCTCTTTTGGCTCAACCATATCTTTTGTGCCTTGAGTCGGGCCTCGTTTGACTCAACCTTATCATTTACGCCTCGAGTTGGGCCTCATTTGACTCAACCATATCATTTGCACCTCGAGTCCGGCCTTGTTTGACTCAACCATATCATTTGCGCCTTGAGTTGGGCCTCGTTTGACTCAACCTTATCATTTGCGCATCGAGTCGGGCCTTGTTCAATCAACCTTATCACCTGCGCCTCGAGTCCAGCCTCATTTGACTCAACCTTATCATTTGTGCCTCGAGTCGGGCCTCGTTCGACTCAACCTTATCATTTGCACCTCGAGTCGAGAATCATTTGCCTCAACTTTATCATTTGTGCCTCGAGTTGGTCCTCATTTGACTTAACCTTATCATTTGCGTCAAGAGTTACAGTTTCAGATGGAAACTACAACCAAGAGTTACAGTTTCAGTAGGAAACTGCATACAGTAGTTTCAATTGCAAAAAAAAAAAATAAAGAACTCAAACACAGTGTGAATAGGAACCCGTGAACAGTGCACAAAAGAAAACAGCAAACTATAACCTAGGATAAATAAGAATTCACCCTAATCAAGCTCTGATACCAAATGATGCGGAACCCCATGGATATTCAAGATCCAGAAACCCCAAACACACAAATTGATAGAGAACAAGAATAGATGGAGAACTCCCAACCTATTGAACCCCCAAATGACTGATGCAAATGGAAACGCAAATAATTGGTTGATTGAGGAATCAAGAACAGAAGTTCACTAGGATGTAATTACCTTGATGAAGTTCAATTCTTGATGCAATAGAGGTTCAAGCCAAGCCTTGAACAAGAGTATAAAACTCCAAAAACAATTCTGTTTTTCATTCATTCTGCTGATTTTCGTCCATACACTAGGGTATTTATACCCCCACAAGTTTAATAACCTAGACTATTAGGTTAAGCCTTAAACTTGGGCCTCCCAATAAGAAATACAAGCCCAAACGAAAATGCAAGTAGTAAACTGTCCAAAACTAATCTATTAACTTGGAATAATGAATTAAACATAGGTTGGCCCCATCTTGCAAATTCAGCTTAATTTGATTAGGTGAAGCTCCATTGGCCTTCATTGCATCTTGAGCTTCCATTCCTTCTAACATTCTGCCCATATAAGTTTGAAGTGATTCCTCGAACTTTTTGGCCCTTAATCTTGTGATTGGTCCTTGAGGCAATATTAGCTCATCTACTGCTCCTCTCTTCTTGCCATCCATGCTTGTGTTCACATCAAGTTTGGCCTCGTTTGACTCAACCGTATCATTTGCAACTCGAGTCGTGCCTCGTTCGACCTAACCTTGTCATTTGCGCCTCAAGTTGGTCCTCGTTTGACTCAACCTTATCATTTGCCCCTGGTGTTGGGCCTTGTTTGACTCAACCTTACCATTTGCACCTCGAGTTGGGCCTCGTTTCACTCAACCTTATCATTTATGCCTCGAGTCAGACCTCGTTTGACTCAATCTTATCATTTGTGCCTCGAATCGGGCCTCTTTGGACTCAACCTTATCATTTGTGCCTCGAGTAGGGCCTCGTTCGACTCAACCTTATCATTTGCGCCTCGAGTCGGGCCTTGTTCAACTCAACCTTATGACTTGCGCCTCTAGTCGGGCCTCATTTGACTCAACCTTATAATTTATGCCTCTAGTTGGGCCTTGTTCAACTCACCCTTACAATTTGTGCCTCGAGTCGAGCCTCGTTTAACTCACCCATATCATTTATGCATCAACTCGGGCCGCTTTTGGCTCAACCATATCATTTGTGCCTAGAGTCGGGCCTCGTTTGACATAACCTTATCATTTATGCCTCGAGTTAGGCCTCATTCGACTCAACCATATCACTTGTGCCTCGAGTCTAACCTCGTTTGACTCAACCCCATCATTTGCACCTCGAGTCGGGCCTCATTCGACTCAACCTTATCTTTTGCGCCTCGATTAGGGCCTCGTTCGACTCAACTTTGTCAATTGCACCTCGAGTTGGGAATCATTTGACTCAACCTTATCATTTGTGCCTCGCGTTGATCCTCGTTTGACTCAACCTTATCATTTGTGCCACGAGTCGGGCCTCGTTTGACTCACCCACATCATTTGTGCCTCAAGTCGGGCCTCGTTTGACTCAACCTTATCATTTGCACCTCGAGTTAGGCCTTGTTTGACTCAACCTTATCATTTATCGCTCGAGTCGATCCTTGTTTGACTCAACCTTATCATTTGTGCCTCGAGTTGGGCCTCGTTCGACTCATCCTTATCATTTGCGCCTCGAGTCAGGCCTCATTTGACTTACCCACATCATTTGTGCCTTAAGCCTGGCCTCGTTTAACTCAACCATATCTTTTATGCCTCGAGTCGAGCCTCGTTTGACTCAACCATATTATTTACGCCTTGAGTCGGACATCGTTTGACTCAATCTTATTATTTGCGCCTCGAGTCGGGCCTCGTTTGACTCAACCTTATCATTTGTGCCTCGAGTCGGGCCTCGTTCGACTCAACCTTATCATTTGCACCATGAGTTAGGCCTTGTTTGACTCAACCTTATCATTTATCCCTCGAGTCGAACCTCGTTTGACTCAACCTTATTATTTGTGCCTCGAGTTGGGCCTCGTTCGACTCATCCTTATCATTTGCGCCTTGAGTCAGGCCTCATTTGACTCACCCACATCATTTGTGCCTTAAGTCAGGCCTCGTTTGACTCAACCATATCTTTTATGCCTCAAGTCGGGCCACGTTTGACTCAACCATATCATTTACGCCTCGAGTCCGGCCTCGTTCGACCTAACCTTATTATTTGCGCCTCGAGTTGGGCCTTGTTCAACTTAACCTTATCATTTGCGCCTCGAGTCAGGGCTTGTTCAACTCAACCTTATCACTTGCGCCTCGAGTCGGGCCTCATTTGACTCAACCTTATAATTTACGCCTCTAGTCGGGCCTCGTTCAACTCACCCTTACAATTTGTGCCTCGAGTCGGGCCTCCTTTGACTCACCCATATCATTTGTGCATCAACTCAGGCCTCTTTTGGCTCAACCATATCTTTTGTGCCTCGAGTCGGGCCTCGTTTGACTCAACCTTATCATTTACGCCTCGAGTTGAGCCTCATTTGACTCAACCATATCATTTGTGCCTCGAGTCCGGCCTTGTTTAACTCCACCATATCATTTGCGCCTCGAGTCGGGCCTCGTTTGACTCAACCTTATCATTTGCGCATCGAGTCGGGCCTTGTTCAACTCAACCTTATCACCTGCGCCTCGAGTCTAGCTTCATTCGGCTCAACCTTATCATTTGCGCCTCGAGTCGGGAATCATTTACCTTAACTTTATCATTTGTGCCTCGAGTTGGTCCTCATTTGAGTCAACCTTATCATTTACGCCATGAGTCAGGCCTCATTTGACTCACCCATATCATTTGTGCCTCAAGTCGGGCCTCGTTTGACTCAACCTTATCATTTGCACCTCGAGTTAGGCCTCGTTTGACTCAACCTTATCATTTATCCCTCGAGTCGAACGTCGTTTGACTCAACCTTATCATTCGTGCCTCGAGTTGGGCCTCATTCGACTCATCCTTATCATGTGGGCCTCGAGTCAGGCCTGGTTTGACTCACCCTTATCATTTGTGCCTCGAGACGGGCCTCCTTCAACTCAACCTTATCATTTGCGCCTCGAGTCGGTCGTCGTTTCTCTCACCCATATCATTTGTGCCTCAACTCGAGTCTTGTTTTACTCAAACATATCGTTTACGCCTCGAGTCGGGACTCGTTTGACTTAACCTTATCATTTGCGCCTCGAGTCGGGGCTCGTTTGGCTCAACCATATCATTTATGCCTTGAGTCGTGCCTCGTTTGACTCTCCCATATCATTTGCTCCTCGAGTTGGGCATCATTCGACTCAACCTTACCCTTTACACCTCGATTCGTGCCTCGTTCGAATCAACCTTATCATTTGTGCCTCAAGTTGGCCTCGTTTGATTCAACCATATTATTTATGCCTCGAGTCAGGCGTCGTTTGACTCAACCTTATCATTTGCGCCTTGAGTTGAGCCTCGTTCGACTCAACCTTATCATTTGCGCCTCGAGTCGGGCCTCGTTTGGCTCAACCATATCATTTATGCCTCGAGTCGGGCCTCGTTTGACTCTCCCATATCATTTACTCCTCGAGCCGGGCATCATTCGACTCAACCTTACCCTTTACGCCTAGATTCGGGGCTCGTTCGAATCAACCTTATCATTTGTGCCTCAAGTTGGGCCTCGTTTGACTCAACCGTATCATTTATGCCTTGAGTCGGGCATTATTTGACTCAACCTTATCATTTGCGCCTTGAGTTGAGCCTCGTTCGACTGAACCTTATCATTTGCACCTTGAGTCGGGCCTCATTTAACTCAACCTTATAATTTGTGCCTCTAGTCAGGCCTCTTTCAACTCACCCTTGCCATTTGTGCCTCAAGTCGGGCCTCGTTTGACTCAACCTTATCTTTTGTGCGCCGAGTCGGGCCTCGTTCGACTTAACCTTATCATTTGTGCCTCGAGGCGGGCCTCGTTCAACTCAATCTTATCATTTGTGCCTCGAATCGGTCCTCGTTTGACTCACCCATATCATTTGTGCCTCGAGTCGGGCCTCATTTGACTTTACCATATCATTTACGCCTCGAGTCGGGCCTCATTCGACTCAACCTTATCATTTATGCCTCAAGGCAGGCCTCGTTTGACTTAACCATATCATTTGCGCCTCGAGTCAAGCTTCGTTTGACTCAACCTTATCATGTGCTCCTCGAGCCGGGCCTCGTTCGACTCAACCTTACCATTTACGCCTCGAGTTAGGCCTCATTCGAATGAACCTTATCATTTGTGCCTCGAGCGGGGCCTCATTTGACTCAACCTGATAATTTATGCCTCTAGTCGGGCCTCTTTCAACTCACCCTTACCATTTGCGCCTCGAGTTGGGCCTCGTTTGACTCACCCATATCATTTGTGCCTCAAGCTGGGCCACGTTTGTCTCAACCATATCATTTATGCCTCGAGTCAGGCTTGCTTTGACTCAACCTCATTATTTGTGCCTCGTGTTGGGCCTCATTCAACTAACCCTTACCATTTGCGTCTCTAGTCAGGCCTCGATTCAATCACCCATATCATTTGTGCCTCAACTCGGGACTCGTTTGACTCAAACATATCATTTACGCCTCGAGTCAGGCCTCGTTTGACTGAACCTTATCATTTGTGCCTCAAGTTGAGCCTCGTTTGACTGAACCATATCATTTACGCCTCGAGTCGGGCCTCGTTTGACTCAACCTTATCATTTGCGCCTCGAGTTGAGCCTTATTCGACTTAACCTTATCTTTTGCGCCTCGAGTTGGGCCTCATTTGATTTAACCTTATAATTTATGCCTCTAGTCGGGCCTTGTTCAACTCACCCTTGCCTTTTGCGCATCGAGTCGGGCCTCGTTTGACTCACCCATATCATTTGTACATAAACTTGGGCCTCTTTTGACTCAACCTTATCATTTGCGCCTCGAGTTGAGCCTCGTTTGACTCAACCTTATCATTTGTGCCTCGAGTCGGGCCTCCTTTGATTCAACCTTATAATTTACGCCTCTAGTCGGGCCTCGTTCATCTTACCCTTACCTTTTGCGCCTCGAGTTGGGCCTCGTTTGACTCACCCATATCAATTGTGCATGAACTCGGGCCTCTTTTGCCTCAACCATATCATTTGTGCCTCAAGTCGGGCCTCGTTTGACTCACCCATATCATGTGTGCATCAACTCGGGCCTCTTTTAACTCAACTATATCATTTGTGCCTCGAGTTGGGCCTCGTTTCATTCAACCTTATCACTTGCGCCTCGAGTCGGGCCTCGATCGACTCAACCTTACCATTAGCGCCTCGAGTCAGGCCTCGTTTGACTCACTCATATCATTTGTGCCTTAAGTCGAGACTCGTTTGACTCAACGATATCATTTATGCCTTAAGTCGGGCCTCGTTTGACCCAACCATATCATTTGCGCCTCGAGTCGTGCCTCGTTTGACTCAACCTTATCTTTTGCGCCTCGAGTTGGGCCTCGTTCGACTTAACCTTATCATTTGCGCCTCGAGTCGGTCCTCGTTTCACTCACCCATATCATTTGTGCCTCAACTCGGGCCTCGTTTAACTCAAACATATCATTTACGCCTCGAGTCAGGCCTCATTTGACTTAACCTTATCATTTGCGCCTCAAGTCGGGCCTCGTTTGGCTCAACCATATCATTTATGCCTTGAGTCGGGCCTCGTTTGACTCTCCCATATCATTTGCTCCTCGAGCCAGGCATCATTCGACTCAACCTTACCATTTACGCCTCGATTCGGGCCTCGTTCGAAACAACCTTATCATTTGTGCCTAGAGTCGGGCCTCGTTTGACTCAACCATATCATTTATGCCTTGAGTCGGGCATCGTTTGACTCAACGTTATCATTTGCACCTCGAGTTGAGCCTCGTTTCACTCAACCTTATCATTTGTGCCTTGAGTTAGGCCTCCTTTGATTCAACCTTATAATTTACGCCTCTAGTTGGCCCTCGTTGATCTTACCCTTACCTTTTGTCCCTCGAGTTGGGCCTCGTTTGACTCACCTATATCATTTGTGCATCAACTCGGGCCTCTTTTGACTCAACCATATCATTTGCGCCTCAAGTTGGGCCTCATTTGACTCACCCATATCATTTGTGCATCAACTCGGGCCTCTTTTGACTTAACCATATCATTTGTGCCTCGAGTTGAGCCTCATTTCATTCAACCTTATCACTTGCGCCTCGAGTCGGGCCTCGATCGACTCAACCTTACCATTTTCGCCTCGAGTCAGGCCTCGTTTGACTCAACCATATCATTTATGCCTCTAGTCGGGCCTCTTTCAACTCACCCTTACCATTTGCGCCTCGAGTCAGGCCTCGTTTGACTCACCCATATCATTTGTGCCTCAAGCTGGGCCTCGTTTGACTCAACCATATCATTTCTACCATGAGACGCGCCTCGTTTGACTCAACCTTATCGTTTGCGCCATGAGTTAGTCCTCGTTGAACTCAACCATATCATTTGCGCCTCGAGTCAGGTCTTGTTGGACTCAATCTTATCATTTGCGCTCAAGTCGGGCCTCGTTTGACTCAACCATATCATTTGCACCTCATGTCAGGCCTCCTTTGACTCACCCTTATCATTTGCGACTCGAGTCAGGCCTCGTTTGACTCAACCTTATCATTTATGCCTCGAGTCAGGCCTCGTTTGACTCAACCTCATCATTTGTGCCTCGAGTTGGGCCTCGTTCAACTCTGCCTTGCCATTTGCGCCTCGAGTCAGGCCTCGTTTCATTCACCCATATCATTTGCACCTCAACTTGGGACTCATTTGACTCAAACATATCATTTACGCCTCGAGTCGGCCCTCGTTTGACTTCACCTTATGATTTGTGCCTCTAGTCAGGCCTCGTTTGACTCGACCATATCATTTACGTCTCGAGTCGGACCTCGTTTGACTCAACCTTATCATTTGCCCTCGAGTCAAGCCTCATTCGACCCAACCTTATCATTTGCACCTTGATTCGGGCCTCATTTGATTGAACCTTATAATTTACGCCCCTAGTCGTGCCTTGTTCAACTCACCCTTACCTTTTGCGCCTCGAGTCGGGCCTCGTTTGACTCAACCAAATCATTTGTGCATCAACTTGGGTCTCTTTTGACTCAACCATATCATTTGTGCCTCGAGATGGGCCTTGTTTGACTCAACCTTATCATTTGCGCCTCGAGTCGGGCCTCGTTTGACTCACCCATATCATTTGTGCCTCAAGCCAAGCCTCGTTTGACTCAACCGTATCATTTGTTCCTCGAGACGGGCCTCGTTTTACTCAACCTTATCATTTTTGCCTCGACTCAGTCCTCGTTCAACTCAACCATCTCATTTGCGCCTCGAGTAAGGTCTCGTTCGACTCAACCTTATCATTTATGCCTCAAGTCGGGCCTCATTTGGTTTAACCATATATTTGCGCCTCGAGTTGGGCCTCCTTTGACTCACTGTTATCATTTACGCCTCGAGTCAGGCTTCGTTTGACTCAACCTTATCATTTATGCCTCGAGTCGGTCCTCGTTTGACTCAACCTCATCATTTGTGCCTCAAGCTGAGCCTCGTTCAACTCACCCTTACCATTTGCACCTCAAGTCAGGCCTCGTTTCCCTCACCCATATCATTTGTGCCTCAACTCGGGCCTCGTTTTACTCAAACATATAATTTACGCCTCGAGTCGGACCCCGTTTGACTTAACCTTATCATATGTGCCTCGAGTCGGGCCTCGTTTGATTCAACCATATCATTTATGCCTGGAGTCAGACCTCATTCGACTCAACCTTATCGTTTGCATCTTGAGGCGGGCCTCGTTCAACTCAACCTTATCATTTGCACCTCGAGTCGGGCCTCATTTCACTCACCCATATCATTTGTGCCTCAACTCGGGCCTCGTTTGACATAAACATATCATTTACGACTCAAGTCGGGCCTCGTTTGACTCAACCATATCATTTACGCCTCGAGTCGGGCGTCGTTTGACTCAACCTTATCATTTGTGCCTCGAGTTGAGCCTCGTTCGAGTCAACCTTATCATTTATGCCTCGTGTCGGGCCTCATTTGACTCAACCTTAAAATTTGTGCCTCTAGTCAGGCCTCTTTCAACTCAACCATACCATTTACGCATCGAGTCCGTCCTCATTTGACTCACGCATATCATTTGTGCATCAACTCAGGCCTCTTTTGACTCAACCATATCATTTGTGCCTTGAGTCGGGCCTCGTTTGACTCACCCGTATCAGTTGCACCTCAAATCGGGCCTCGTTTGACTCAACCTTATCATTTACGCCTTGAGTCGAGCCTCGATCGACTCAACCTTACCATTTGTGCCTCGAGTCGGGCCTCATTTGACTCACCCATGTCATGTGATCCTCAAGTCGGGCCTCGTTTGACTCAACCATATCATTTATTCCTCGAGTCAGGCCTCCTTTGACTTAACCATATCATTTGCGCCTCGTGTCGAGCCTCGTTTGACTCAACCTTATCTTTTGCACCTCGAGTTGGGCCTCATTCGACTAAACCTTATCATTTGCGCCTCGAGGTTGGCCTCGTTCAACTTAATCTTATCATTTGCATCTCGAGTCATTCCTCGTTTGACTCACCCATATCATTTGTGCCTCAAGTCGGGCCTCGTTTGACTTAACCATATCATTTGTGCCTCGAGTCAAGCTTCGTTTGACTCAACCTTATCATTTGCTCCTCGAGCCGAGCCTCGTTCGACTCAACCTTACCATTTACGCCTCAATTCGAGCCTCGTTCGAATCAACCTTATCATTTGTTCCTCGAGTCAGGCCTCATTTCACTCAACCTTATAATTTATGCCTCTAGTGGGTCCTCTTTCAACTGACCCTTACCATTTGCGCCTTGAGTCTGGCCTCGTTTGACTCACCCATATCATTTGTGCCTCAAACTGGCCTCGTTTGACTCAACCATATCATTTATGCCTCGAGACGGGCCTCGTTTGACTCAACCTTATCATTTGTGCCTCAAGTCGGTCCTCGTTCGACTCAACCATATCATTTGTGCCTTGAGTCAGGCCTCATTCGACTCATCCTTATCATTTATGCCTCCAGTCATCGTTTGACTAAACCATATCATTTATGCCTCAAGTCAGGCCTTCTTTGACTCAACCTTATCATTTGCGCCTCGAGACAGGCCTCGTTTGAGTCAACCTTCTCGAGTCAGGCCTCGTTTGACTTAACCTCATCATTTGTGCCTCGAGTTGGGCCTCGTTGAACTCACCCTTACCATTTGTGCCTCGAGTCAGGCCTCATTTCATTCACCCATATCATTTATGCCTCAACTCGGGACTCATTTGACTTAAACATATCATTTACGCCTCAAGTCAGGCCTCGTTTGATTGTACCTTATCATTTGCGCCTCGAGTCGGGCCTCGTTTGACTCAATCATATCATTTACGCCTCGAGTTAGGCCTCGTTTGACTCAACCTTATCTTTTGCGCCTCGAGTCAAGCCTCGTTTGTCTCAACCTTATAATTTGTGCCTCGAGTCGGGCCTCGTTTGACACACCCATATCATTTGTGCCTCTAGTCAGGCCTCGTTTGACTCAACCATATCATTTATGCCTCGAGTCGAGCCTCATTTGACTCAACCATATCAATTGCGTGTCGAGTCCGGCCTCGTTTGACTAACCTTATCATTTGCGCTTCGAATCGGGCCTCGTTCGACTTAACCTTATCATTTGCACCTCGAGTCGGACCTTATTTGACTCAAGCTTATCATTTCTGCCTCGAGTCGGGGTTTGTTTGACTTAACCTTATAATTTGTGACTCGAGTCGAGCCTCTTTCAACACACCCTTACCATTTGCGCCACGACTCGGGCTTCATTTGATTCACACATATCATTTGTGCCTCAAGTTGGGGCTCGTTTGACTCAACATCATCATTTGCACCTCGAGTCTGGCCTCATTTCGCTCAACCTTATCATTTATGCCTCGAGTCGAGCCTTGTTTAACTCAACCTCATCATTTGTGCCTTGATTGACTCAACCTTATCATTTGCGCCTCAAGTCGGGCCTCGTTTGACTCACCCATATCATTTGTGCCTAAAGCCGGGCCTCATTTGACTCATCCATATCATTTATTCCTCGAGTTGGTCCTAGTTCGACTCAAACATATCATTTGCGCCTCAAGGTGGGCCTCGTTTGACTCAACCTTATCATTTGCGCCTCGAGTCGGTCCTCGTTCGATTGAACCATATCATTTGTGCCTCGAGTCGGGCCACGTTCGACTCAACCTTATCATTTGTGCCTCGAGTCGGGCCTTATGTGACTCAACCATATAATTTGAGCCTCGAGTCGGGCCTCGTTTGACTCAACCTTATCATTTGCACCTCGAGTTGGACCTCGTTTGACTCAACCATATCATTTACCCCTCGTGTTGGGCCTCGTTCAACCCAACCTTATCATTTATGCCTCGAGTTGGGCCTCATTTCACTCAACCTTATCATTTGTGTCTCGAGTCAGGCCTCATTTGACTCAACCTTATCATTTGCGCCTCGAGTTAGGCCCCGATGAACTTTCCCTTACCATTTGAGCCTCGACTCAGGCCTCATTTGACTCAACCATATAAATTGTGCCTCAAGTCGGCCCTTGTTTGAGTCATCCTTATCATTTGTGCCTCGAGTCGGGCCTCGTTCGACTCAACTTTATCATTTGCACCTCAAGTCGAGCCTCGTTTGACTTACCCATATAATTTGTGCCTCAAGCCGGGCATCGTTTGAGTCAATCATATCATTTATGCCTCGAGTCAGGCCTTGTTTGGCTCAACCCTATCATTTGTGCCTCGAGTCGGTCCTCGTTCGACTCAACCATATCATTTCTGCCTCGAGTTGGGCCTCATTCGACTTAACCTTATCATTTGCGCCTTGAGTCGGGCCTCGTTTGACTCACCCATATAATTTGTGCCTCAAACTGGGCATCGTTTGACTCAACCATATCATTTGCGCCTCGAGTTGGGCCTCGTTTGACTCAACCATATCATTTGTGCCTCGACTCGAGCCTTGTTTGACTTAACATTATCATTTGCACCTCGAGTCGGGCCTCGTTTGACTCAACCTTATCATTTGTGCCTCGAGTCGGGCCTCATTTGACTCACCCATATCATTTGCGCCTCGAGGTGGGCCTCGTTTGACTCAACAATATCATTTGCGCCTCAGGTCGGGCCTTATTCAACTCAACCTTATCATTTGTGCCTCGAGTTGATCCTCGTTTGACCCAACCTTATCATTTGTGCCTCATGTTGGGCCTTGTTCATCTAACCCTTACCATTTGTGCCTCAAAGCGGGCCTCGTTTGACTCACCCATATCATTTGCGCCTCGACTCAGGCCTTGTTTAAATCACCCATATCATTTGTGCCTTAACTCGGGCCTCGTTTGACTCAAACATATCGTTTGCGCCTCGAGTCAGGCTTTATTAGACTCAACCTTATCATTTGCGCCACAAGTTGGGTCTCATTTAACTCAACCATATCATTTGCGCCTCGAGTCCGGCCTTGTTTAAGTCTACCATATCATTTGCGCCTCGAGTCAGGCCTTGTTTGACTCAACCTTATCATTTGTGCCTCGAGTCGAGCCTTGTTCAACTCAACCTTATCACTTGTGCCTCAAGTCCGGCCTCGTTTGACTTAACCTTATCATTTGTGCCTCGAGTCGGGCCTCGTTCGACTCAACCTTATCATTTGCGCCACGAGTCGGGCCTCGTTCGACTCAACTTTATCATTTGCGCCTCGAGTCGGGAATCATTTGACTTAACCTTATCATTTGTGCCTCGAATTGGTCCTCGTTTCACTCAACCTTATCATTTGCGCCATGAGTCGGGCCTCGTTTGACTCACCCATATCATTTGTGACTCAAGTCGGGCCTCGTTTGACTCAACCTTATCATTTCCACCTCGAGTTAGGCCTCGTTTGACTCAACCTTATTATTTATCCCTCGAGTCGAACCTCGTTGGACTCAACCTTATCATTTTTGCCTCGAGTTAGGCCTCGTTCGACTCATCCTTATCATTTGCACCTCAAGTCAGGCCTCGTTTGACTCAACCATATCATTTGTGCCTTGAGTCGAGCCTCATTTGACTCACCCATATCATTTGTGCCTCGAGTCGGGCCTTGTTCGACTCAGCCTTATCATTTACGCCTCGAGTCGGTCCTCGTTTGACTCACCCATATCATTTGTGCCTCGAGTCAAGCCTCATTTGACTCAAACATATCATTTGCACCTCGAGTCGGGTCTTCTTTGACTCAACCTTATAATTTGCGTCTTGAGCCGGGGCTCGTTCCACTCAACCTTGTCATTTGCGCCTCGAGTCAGGCCTCATTTGACTCAACCTTATCATTTGTACCTCGAGTTGGGCCTCGTTTAACTGAACCTTATAATTTGCGCCTCGAGTCAGGCCTCGTTCAACTCACCCTTACCATTTGCGCCTCGACTCCGCAATCATTTGACTCACCCATATCATTTGTGCCACAAGTCGGGCCTCGTTTGACTCAACCATATCATTTATACCTCAAGTCGAGTCTCATTTGACTCAACCATATCATTTGTGCCTTGAGTCGGGCCTCGTTTGACTCACCCATATCATTTGTGCCTCAAGTCGGGACTCGTTTGACTCAACCTTATCATTTGCACCTCGAGTTAGGCCTCGTTTGACTCAACCTTATTATTTATCCCTCGAGCCGAACCTCGTTGGACTCAACCTTATCATTTTTGCCTCGAGTTAGGCCTCGTTCGACTCATCCTTATCATTTGCGCCTCGAGTCAGGCCTCGTTTGACTCACCCGCATCATTTGTGGCTTAAGCCGGGCCTCGTTGAACTCAACCATATCTTTTATGCCTCGAGTCGGGCCTCGTTTGGCTCAACCATATCATTTGTGCCTTGAGTTGAGCCTCCTTTGACTCACCCATATCATTTGCGCCTCGAGTCGAGCCTCGTTCGACTCACCCATATCATTTGCGCCTCGAGTCGGGCCTCGTTTGACTCAAACATATCATTTGCGCCTCGAGTCGGGCCTCCTTTGACTCAACCTTATAATTTCCGTCTTGAGCCGGGGCTCGTTCCACTCAACCTTGTCATTTGTGCCTCGAGTCGAGCCTCATTTGACTCAACCTTATCATTTGTATCTCGAGTTGGGCCTCGTTCAACTCACCCTTACCATTTGCACCTCGACTCCGCAATCATTTGACTCACCCATATCGTTTGTGCGACAAGTCGGGCCTCGTTTGACTCAACCATATCTTTTATACCTCAAGTCGGGTCTCATTTGACTCAACCATATCATTTGTGCCTCGAGTCGGGCCTCGTTTGACTCACCCATATCATTTGTGCCTCTAGTCGAGCCTCGTTTGACTCAACCATATCATTTGTGCCTTGAGTCAGGCCTTGTTGGACTCAACATTATCATTTGCGCCTCGAGTCAGGTCTCGTTCGACTCATCCTTACCACTTGCGCCTTGAGTCGGGCCTCGTTTGACTCACCCATATCATTTGTGTATCAACTCGAGTGACTTTTGACTTAACCATATCATTTGTGTCTCGAGTCTGGCCTCGTTTGACTCAACCATATCATTTGTGCCTTGAGTCGTGCCTTATTCAACTCAACCTTATCATTTGTGCCTATAGTTGGTCCTTGTTTGACTCAACCTTATCATTTGTCCATCGTGTTGGGCCTCGTTTGACTCAACCTTACCATTTGCACTTCAAGTTAGGCCTCATTTGACCCAACCTTATCATTTATGCATCGAGTCAGGCCTCGTTTGACTCAACCTTATCATTTGTGCCTCTAGTGGGGCCTTGTTTGACTCAAACATATCATTTAGCCTCGAGTTGGACCTCGTTTGACTCAGCCTTATCATTTGCACCTCGAGTCGGGCCTCGTTTGACTCAAACAAATCATTTACGCCTCGAGTCGGACCTTGTTTGACTCAATCTTATCATTTGCGCCTCGAGTCGGGCCTCGCTTGACTCAACCATATCATTTGGCCTCTAGTCAGGCTCATTTGACTCAACCACATCATTTGTGCCTCAAGTCGCGTCTCGTTTAACTCAACCATATCATTTGTGCCATGACTCGGGCCTTGTTCGACTCAACATTATCATTTGTGCCTGGAGTCGGGCCTCGTTCGACTTAACCTTATCATTTGTAACTCGAGTCAGGCCTTGTTCGACTCAACCTTATCATTTGCGCCTCGAGTTCATCCTCGTTTGACCCAACCTTATCATTTGCGCTTCGTGTTGGTCCTCGTTCATCTAACCCTTACCATTTGCGCTTCGAGGCGAGCCTCGTTTGACTCACCCGTATCATTTATGCCTCAACTTGGGCCTTGTTTAACTCACCCATATCATTTGTGCCTCAACTCGGGCCTCATTTGACTTAAACATATCATTTGCGCCTCGAGTCGGGCCTCCTTTGACTCAACCTTATCATTTGTGCCTCTAGTTGGGCCTTGTTCGACTCAACCATATCTTTTTTGCCTCGAGTCAGGCCTCGTTTAACTCAACCTTATCATTTGCGCCTCGAGTTGGGCCTCGTTCGACTCAACCATATCATTTTTGCCTTGAGTTGGGCCTCATTTAACTCATCCTTATAATTTACGTCTCGAGTCGGGCCTTGTTCAACTCACCCTAACCATTTGTGCCTCTCGGGCCATGTTTGACTCACCCATATCATTTGTGCCTCAAGTCGGGCCTCGTTTGACTCATCCTTATGATTTGCAACTCGAGTCAGGCCTCGTTTGACTCAACCTTATCATTTATGCCTCGAGTCGGGCCTCATTTGACTCGACCTTATCATTTGTGCCTCGAGTTGGACCTCGTTCGACTCAACCTTATCATTTCCTTCTCGAGTTAGGCCTTGTTTGACTCACCCATATCATATGTGCCTCAAGCTAGTACTCGTTTGACTCAACCATATCATTTATGCCTCGAGTCGGGCCTCGTTTGACTCAACCTTATCATTTGCACCTCGAGTCGGTCCTCGTTCGACTCAACCATATCAATTGTGCCTCAAATCAGGCTTCATTCGACTCAGCCTTATCATTTGTGCCTTGAGTCGAGCCACGTTTGACTCAAACATATCATTTGCGCCTAGAGTCGGGCCTGTCGAGCCTCGTTTGACTTGCCCATATCATTTGTGCCTCAAATCAAGCCTCGTTTGACTCAACCATATCATTTGTGTCTCGATTTGGGCCTCGTTTGACTCAACCATATCATTTGCGCCTTAAGTAGGGCCTTGTTCGACTCAACCTTATCATTTGTGGCTCGAGTCGGGCCTCATTTGACTCAACCTTATCATTTGCTCCTCGAGTCGGGCCTCGTTCAACTTAACCTTATCATTTGCACCTCGAGTCGGGCCTCGTTCAACTCAACCTTATTATTTGCACCTCGAGTCGGGCCTCGTTCAACTCAACCTTATCAATTGTGCCTCAAGTTGAGCCTCGTTTGACTCAACCTTATAATTTGCGCCTCGAGTTAACCCTCGTTCAACTCACCCTTACCATTTGTGCCTCGAGTCAGTCCTCGTTTGACTCAACCATATCATTTGCGCCTCGAGTCGGGCCATATTTGACTCAACCATATCATTTGCCCTCCGGGTTGGGCCTCGTTTGACTCAACTTCATCATTTGCACCTCGAGTCAGGCATCGTTTGACTCAACCTTATCATTTATGCCTCGAGTTGAACCTCATTCGACTCAACCTTATCATTTGTGCCTCGAGTTGGGCCTCGTTTGACTAAACCTTATCATTTGCCCCTCGAGTCAGGCCTCGTTTGACTCACCCATATAATTTGTTCCTTAAGCCGGGCCCCATTTGACTCAACCATATCTTTTATGCCTCAAGTCGGGCCTTGTTTGACTCAACCATATCATTTGCGCGTTGAGTCGGGCCTCGTTTGACACACCCATATCATTTGTGCCTCAAGTCGAGCCTCGTTTGACTCAACCATATCATTTGCCCCTTGAGTCGAGCCTCGTTGGACTTAACATTACCATTTGCGCATCGACTCAGGGCTCGTTCGACTAAACCTTATCATTTGTGCCTCTTTTGACTCAACCATATCATTTGTGCCTCGAGTCAAACCTCCTTTGACTCAACCTTATCATTTGTGCCTCTAGTTGGGCCTCGTTATATTCAACCATATCATTTTTGTCTTGAGTCGAGCCTCGTTTGACTCAACCTTATCATTTGCGCCTCGAGTTGGGCCTCGTTCGACTCAACCATATCATTTTTGCTTCGAGTCGGGCCTTGTTTGACTCAACCTTATAATTTATGCATCAAGTCGGGCCTCGTTCGACTCAACCTTAGCATTTGCGCCTCAAGTTGGGCCTCGTTTGACTCAACCTTATAATTTGCGCCTCAAGTCAACCCTCGTTCAACTCACCCTTACCATTTGCGCCTCGAGTCGGGCCTCGTGTGACTCACCTATATTATTTGTGCCTCAAGTCGGGCCTCGTTTGACTCAACCTTATGATTTGCACCTTGAGTCAGGCCTCGTTTGACTCAACCTTATCATATATGCTGCGAGTCGGTCCTCGTTTGACTTAACCTCATCAATTGTGCCTCGAGTTGGGCCTCGTTCGACTCAACCTTATCATTTGTGCCTCGAGTTGGGCCTCATTTGACTCACCCATATCATTTATGCCTTAAGCTGGGCCTCGTTTGACTCAACCATATCATTTGTGCCTCGAGTCGAGCCTCATTTGACTCACCCATATCATTTATGCCTCAAGCCGGGCCTCGTTTGACTCAACCATATCATTTATGCCTCGAGTCGGGCCTCATTTTACACAACCTTATCATTTGCACCTCGAGTCAGTCCTCGTTCGACTCAATCATATCATTTGCGCCTCAAGTCGAGCCACGTTTGACTCAACCATATCATTTGCGCCCTGAGTTGGACCTCGTTTGACTCAACTTTATCATTTGCACCTCGAGTTGGGCCTTGTTTGACTCAACCTTATCATTTACACCTCGAGTTAGGCCTTGTTTGACTCACCCATATCATATGTGCCTCAATTCGGGCCTCGTTGGACTCAACCATATCATTTGCGCCTTGAGTTGGACCTCGTTTACCTCAAACTTATCATTTGCACCTCGTGTCGGCCGCGTTTGACTCAACCTTATCATTTGCGCCTCGTGTTGGGCCTTATTTGACTCAACCTTATCATTTGTACCTCGAGTTGGGCCTCGTTTGACTCCACCTTATCATTTGCACCATGAGTCAGGCCTTGTTTGACTTAACCTTATCATTTATGCCTCGAGTCGAGCCTCATTTGACTCAACCTTATCATTTGTGCCTCGAGTTGGGCCTCGTTTGACTCAACCTTATCATTTGCGCCTTGAGTCGGGCCTCGTTTGACTCACCCATATCATTTGTGCCTCAAGCCGGGCCTCGTTTGACACAACCATATCATTTATGCCTCGAGTCGGGGCTCGATTGACTCAACTTTATCATTTGTGCCACGAGTTGGTCCTCGTTTGACTCAACCATATCATTTGCGCCTCGAGTCGAGCCTCGTTCAACTCAACCTTATGATTTGCACCTCGAGTTAGGCTTCGTTTGACTCAACCTTATCATTTGCACCTTGAGTTGGCCTCGGCCGACTCAACCTCATCATTTGCATCTCGAGTCGGTCCTTGTTTGGCTCGACCATATCATTTGTGCCTCAAGTCGAGCCTTATTTGACTCAACCATATTATTTGTGCCTCGAGTCGGGCCTCATTGGACTCAACATTTTCATTTGCGCCTTGAGTGGGTCCTCGTTCGACTCAACCTTATCATTTGCACTTCGAGTCAGGCCTTGTTTGACTCACCCATATCATTTATGCCTTGAGTCGGGCCCTATTTGACTTAACCATATCATTTGTGCCTTGAGTCAGTCCTCGTTTGACTCGCGCATATCATTTGTGCCTTAAGTCGAGCCTCGTTTGACTTAACCATATCATTTATGCCTCGAGTCGGGCCTCGTTGGACTCAACATTATCATTTGCACCTTGAGTCGGGCCTCGTTCGACTCAAACTTATCATTTGCGCTTCATGTCTGGCCTCATTTGACTCACGCATATATTTTGTGCCTTGAGTCGGGCCTCGTTTGACTCAACCATATCATTTGCGTCTTGAGTTGGGCCTTGTTCGACTCAACCTTATCATTTGCGCCTCAAGTCGGGCCTTATTTGACTCAACCTTAGCTTTTGTACCTAGAGTTAGGCCTTGTTTAACTCAACCTTATAATTTGCACCTCCAATCGAGCCTCGTTCAACTCAACCTTATTATTTGTGCCTCATGTCGGGCCTCGTTTGACTCAACCTTATGATTTGCACCTTGAGTCAGGCCTCATTTGACTCAACCTTACCAATTATGCCTCGAGTCAGCCCTCGTATAACTTAACCTCATCATTTATTCCTCGAGTCAGGCTTCATTGGACTCAACCCTATCATTTGTGCCTCGAGTCAGGCCTCGTTTAACTCAACCATATCATTTGTGCCTGGAGTCGAGCCTCCTTTGACTCAACCTTATCAATTGTGCCTCGAGTTGGGCCTCGTTTAACTCAACCTTATAATTTGCGCCTAGAGTCGGGCCTTGTTCAACTCACCCTTACCATTTGCGCCACGACTCAGCGCTCATTTGACTCACCCATATCATTTGTGCCTCAAGTCGGGCCTCGTTTGACTCAACCTTATCATTTGCACCTCGAGTCAGGCCTCGTTTGACTCAACCTTATCATTTGCACCTCGAGTCAGGCCTCGTTTGACTCAACCTTACCATTTGTGCCTCGAGTTAGGCCTCGTTCAACTCAACCTTATCATTTGTGCCTCAAGTCAGGCCTCGTTTGACTCACCCATATCATATGTGCCTCAAGCTGGGACTCGTTTGACTCAACCACATCATTTACGCCTCGAGTCAGGCCTCATTTGATTCAACCTTATCATTTGCGCCTCGAGTCGGTCCTTGTTTGACTCAACCTTATCATTTGCGCCTCGAGTCGGGCTTCGTTCAACTCAACCTTATCATTTGTGCCTTGAGTCGGGCCTCCTTTGACTCGCCCATATCATTTGTGCCTCAAGTTGAGCCTCGTTTTACTCAACCATATCATTTGTGCCTCGAGTTGGGCCTCGTTTAACTCAACATTATCATTTGCACCTCAAGTCGAGCCTCGTTCAACCCAACCTTATCATTTGTGCTTCGAGTCGGGCCTCGTTTGACTCACCCATATCATTTGTACCTTGAGCCGAGCCTCGTTTGACTCAACCATATCATTTGCGCCTCGAGTCGGGCCTTGTTCGACTCAACCTTATCATTTGCGCATTGAGTTGGTCCTCGTTTGACTCAACCTTATCATTTGCGCCTTGTGTTGGGCCTCGTTCAACTCACCCTTACCATTTGCGCCTCGATTCGAGCCTCGTTTGACTCACCCATATCATTTGCGCCTCGACTCGGGCCACGTTTAACTCACCTATATCATTTGTGCCTCAACTCGGGCCTCGTTTGACTCAAACATATCATTTACGCCTCGAGTCGGGCCTCATTTGACTCAACCATATCATTTGCGCCTCGAGTCGTGCCTCGTTCAACTCAACCTTATCATTTGCGCCTCAAGTCGGGCCACATTTGACTCAACCATATCATTTGCGCCTCGAGTCAGGCCTCGTTCAACTCAACCTTATCATTTGCGCCTCGAGTCGGGCCTCGTTTAACTCACCCATATCATTTGCGCCTTGAGTCGGGCCTCGTTTGACTCAACCTTATAATTTGTGCCTCGAGTCAGGCCTCGTTCAACTCACCCTTACCATTTGCACCTCGAGTCAAGCCTCGTTTGACTCACCCATATCATTTGTGCCTTGAGTCGGGCCTCGTTCAACTCACCCTTACCATTTGCGCATCAAGTCGGGCCACGTTCGACTGAACCTTATCATTTGCGCGTTGAGTCAAACCTCGTTTAACTCAACCTTATCATTTGTGTCTCGAGTCGAGCCTCCTTCGACTTAACCATATCATTGTGCCTCAAGTCTAGCCTCGTTTGACTCAACCTTATCAGTTGTGCCTCAAGTTGGACCTCGTTTGACTTATCCTTATCATTTATGCCTCGAGTTGGGCCTCGTTTGACTCACCCATATCATTTTTACCTCAAGTCGAGCCTCGCTTAACTCAGCTGTATCATTTATGCCTCGAGTCGAGCCTCGTTTGACTCAACCATATCATTTGCGCCTTGACTCGGGCTTTGTTTGACTCAACCATATGATTTGTGCGTCCACTCGGGCCTTATTTGAGTCAACCATATCATTTATGCCTTGAATTAGGCCTTGTTCGACTCAACCTTATCATTGGCGCCTTGAGCCGGGCCTCGTTTGACTCAACTTTATCATATGTGCCTCAAGTTGGGCCTCGTTTGACTCAACTATATCATTTGTTCCTCAACTCAGGTGTCGTTTGACTCAAACAAATCATTTATGCCTCGAGTTGGGCCTCGTTTTACTCAACCATATCTTTTGCGCCTCGAGTTGGGCCTCGTTTGACTTCCCCATATTATTTGTGCCTCAAGTCGGGCCTCGTTTGACTCAACCATATCATTTCTGGCTCGAGTCGGGCCTCTTTTGACTCAACCATATCATTTACGCCTTGAGTCGCGCCTCGTTTGACTCAACCTTATCATTTGCGCCTCGAGTCAGGCCTCGTTTGACTCACCCAGATCATTTGTGCCTCAAGTCGGGCCTCGTTTGACTCAACCATATCATTTCAGCCTTGAGTCGGGCATCGTTTGACTCAACCTTATCATTTGCGCCTCGAGTCGGGCCTCCTTTGACTCAACCTTATCATTTGTGCCTCGAGTCGGGCCTCGTTCGACTCAACCTTATCATTTGTGCCTCGAATCAGGAATCCTTTGACTCAACCTTATCATTTGTGCCTTGAGTCCATCCTCATTTGAGTCAACCTTATAATTTGTGCCTCGAGTCGGGCCTCGTTTGACTTAACCATATCATTTACGCCTCGAGTTGGGCCTCGTTTGACTTAACCTTATAATTTATGCCTCGAGTCAGTCCTCGTTTGACTCAACCTTATCGTTTGCGCCTCGAGTTGGGCCTCATTCAACTCACCCTTACCATTTGCGCCTCGAGTCGGGCCTCGTTTGACTCAACCATATCATTTACGACTCAAGTCGGGCCTCGTTTGACTCAACCATATTTGCGCCTCGACTCGAGCCTCGTTTGACTCAACCTTATCATTTGCGCCTCGAGTTGGGCCTCGTTCGACTCAACCTTATCATTTGCGCCTCAAGTTGGGCCTCATTTGACTCAACCTTATCATTTGTGCCTCGAGTCGGGCCTTGTTTGACTCAACCTTATCATGTGCACCTCGAGTCGGCCCTCATTTGGCTCAACCTTATCATTTGTGCCTCGAGTCGGGCCTCATTGAACTCGCCCTTACCATTTGTGCCTCGAGTCAGGCCTCGTTTAACTTACCCATATCATTTGTGCCTCGAGTCGGGCCTCGTTTGACTCAACCTTATCATTTACACCTCAACTCGTGCCTCGTTTGACTCAGCCTTATCATTTGTGCCTCGTGCCGGGCCTCATTTGACTCAACCTTATCGTTTGCGCCTCGAGTTGGGCCTCATTCAACTCACCCTTACCATTTGCGCCTCGAGTCGGGCCTCGTTTGACTCATCCATATCATTTCTGCCTTGACTCGGGCCTTGTTTGACTCACCCATATCATTTGTGCCTCAACTCAGGCCTCGTTTGACTCAACCATATCATTTACGACTCAAGTCGGGACTCGTTTGACTCAACCATATTTGCGCCTCGACTCGGGCCTCGTTTGACTCAACCTTATCATTTGCGCCTCGAGTTGGGCCTCGTTCGACTCAACCTTATCATTTGCGCCTCGAGTTGGGCCTCATTTGACTCAACCTTATCATTTGTGCCTCGAGTCGGGCCTCGTTTGACTCAACCTTATCATTTGCGCCTCGACTCGGGCCTCGTTTGACTTAACCTTATCATTTGCGCCTCGAGTTGGGCCTCGTTCAACTCAACCTTATCATTTGCGCCTCGAGTTGGGCCTCATTTGACTCAACCTTATCATTTGTGCCTCGAGTCGGGCCTCATTGAACTCGCCCTTACCATTTGTGCCTCGAGTCAGGCCTTGTTTGACTCACCCATATCATTTGTGCCTCGAGTCGGGCCTCGTTTGACTCAACCTTATCATTTGCACCTCAACTCGTGCCTCATTTGACTCAGCCTTATCATTTGTGCCTCGTGCCAGGCCTCGTTTGACTCAACCATATTTGCGTCTCAAGTCGGGCCTCGTTGGACTCAACCTTATCATTTGTGCCTCGAGTCGAGCCTTGTTCGACTCAACCTTATCGTTTGCGCCTCGAGTCGTGCCTCGTTCGGCTCAACCTTATCATTTACGCCACGAGTCAGGACTCGTTTGACTCAACCATACCATTTGCGCCACGTGTCGGGCCTCATTTGACTCACCCATATAATTTGTGGCTCGAGTCGAGCCTAGTTTGAGTCAACCATGTAATTTACGCCTCAAGCCGAGCCTTGTTTGACTCAACCATATCATTTGCGCCTCGAGTCGGGCCTCGTTTGACTCAACATATCATTTGCTCCTCGGGTTGGGCCATATTTGACTAAACCTTATCATTTGCGCCTCGAGTCGGGCCTCATATGACTCAACCTTATCATTTGTGCCTTGAGTCGGGCCTTGTTTGACTCAACCTTATAATTTGTGCCTCGAGTTGGGCCTCGTTGGACTTAACCTTATCATTTGCGCCTCGAGTTGGGCCTGATTCGAGTCAACCTTATCATTTGTGCCTCGAGTTAGTCCTCGTTTGACTCAACCTTATCATTTACGCCTCGTGTTGGGCCTCATTCAACTAACCCTTACCATTTGCGCCTCGAGTCGGGCCTCGTTTGACTCACCCATATCATTTGTGGCTCGAGTAGGGCCTCATTCGACTCAACCTTATCATTTGCGCCTCGAGTCGGCCCTCGTTTGACTCAACCTTATCATTTGTGCCGCAAGTGGGGCCTCATTTGACTCAACCATATCATTTAAGCCTCGAGTCGGACCTCATTTGACTCAACCTTATCATTTGTGCCTCGAGTTGGGCCTCGTTAGACTCAACCTTATCATTTTCGCCATGAGTCAGGCCTCATTTGACACAACCATTTCATTTGTGCCTCGAGTCAGGCCTTGTTTGACTCTACATTATCATTTGTGCCTCGGGTCGGGTCTTGTTTGACTCAACCATATCATTTGCGCCTCAAGTCGGGCCGCATTCGACTCAACCTGATCATTTGCGCCATGAGTTGGTCCTCGTTTGACTTAACCTTATCATTTGCGCCTTGTGTTGGGCCTCGTTCAACTCACCCTTACCACTTGTGCCTCAAGTCGGTCCTTGTTTGACTCACCCATATCATTTGCACCTCGAGTCAGGCGTCGTTTGACTCAACCTTATAATTTGTGCATCGAGTCAGACCTCGTTTAAGTCAACTTTATCATTTGCACCTCGAGTCGGGCCTCGTTTGGCTCAACCTTATCATTTATGCCTCGAGTCGGGCCTTGTTTGACTAAACCTGATCATTTGTGCCTCGAGTTGGGCCTCGTTCGACACAACCTTATCATTTGTGCCTCGAGTCGGGCCTCGTTTAACTTAACCGTATCATTTGTGCCTCAAGCCGGGACTCGTTTGACTTAACCATTTCATTTATGCCTCGAGTTGGGCCTTGTTTGACTTAACCTTATCATTTGCGCCTCTAGTCGGGCCTCATTTGTCTCAACCATTTCATTTGCGCCTTGAGTCGGGCATCATTTGACTCAACATTATCATTTGCGCCTTGAGTCAGGCTTCGTTTGACTTAACCTTATCATTTGCGCCTCGAGTCGGGCCTCGTTTGACTCACCCATATCATTTGTGCCTTGAGTCGGGGCTTGTTTGACTCAACCATATCATTTGTGCCTCGAGTCAGCCCGCATTCAACTCAACCTGATCATTTGCACCTCAAGTTAGTCCTCGTTTGACTCAACCTTATCATTTGCGCCATGTGTTGGGCCTCGTTTGACTCACCCATACCATTTGCGCCTCCAGTCGGTCCTCGTTTGACTCACCCATATCATTTGCGCCTCAAGTCAAGCCTCGTTTGACTCACCCATATCATTTGTGTCTGAACGTGGGTCTCGGTTGACTCAAACATATCATTTAGGCCTCGAGTCGGGCCTCGTTTGACTGAACCTTATCATTTGCGCCTCGAGTTGAGCATCGTTCGACTCAACCTTATCATTTGCGCCTTGAGTTGGGCCTCTTTTGATTCAACCTTATAATTTGCGCCTCTAGTCAGGCCTCGTTTGACTTAACCATTTCATTTGCGTCTCAAGTCGGGCCTCGTTTGACTAAACCATTTCATTTGTGCCTCGAGTCGGGCCTCGTTTGACTCGACATTATCATTTGTGCTTCGAGTCAGGCCTCGTTCGACTCAACCTTGTCATTTGCGCCTCGAGTCAGGCCTCGTTCGACTTAACCTTATCATTTGCGCCTTGAGTCAGGCCTCGTTTGACTCGCCCATATCATTTGTGCCTTGAGTCGGGCCTCGTTTGACTCAACCATATCATTTATGCCTCAAGTCAGGCCGTATTCGACTCAACCTGATCATTTGCCCCTCGAGTTGGTCCTCGTTTGACTCAACCTTATTATTTGCGCCTTGTGTTGGGCCTCATTCAACTCACCCTTACCATTTGCGCATCAAGTTGATCCTCGTTTGACTCATCCATATCATTTGTGCCTCGAGTCGGGCCTCGTTTGACTCACCATTATCATTTGCGCTTCGAGTCAGGCCTCGTTCGACTTAACCTAGTCATTTGCGCCTCGAGTCAGGCCTCGTTCGACTTAACCTTATCATTTGCACCTCGAGTTAGGCCTCGTTTAACTCACCCATATCATTTGTGCCTGGAGTCGGGCCTCATTTGACTCAACCATATCATTTGCGCCTCAAGTCGGGCCTCGTTTGACTCAACCTTATCATTTGTGCCTCGAGTCAGGCCTCGTTTGACTCAACTATATGATTTGCGCCTTGAGTCAGGCCGCATTCGACTCAACCTGATCATTTGCCCCTCGAGTTGGTCCTCGTTTGACTCAACCTTATCATTTGTGCCTTCTATTGGGCCTCATTCAACTCACCCTTACCATTTGCACCTCAAGTCAGTCCACGTTTGACTCACCCATATTATTTGTGTCTCAACTCGGGTCTCGTTTGACTCAAATCATATCATTTGCTCCTCGAGACAGGCCTCGTTTGACACACCCATATCATCTGTGCCTTGAGTTGGGTCTTGTTCAACTCACCCTTACCATTTAAGCCTCGAGTCTGGCCTTGTTTAACTCAACCATATCATTTGCGCCTTGAGTTGGGCCACATTTGACTAAACCTTATCATTTGCGCCTCGAGTAGGACCTCGTTTGACTCAACCTTATCATTTGCGCTTCGAGTTGACTCTTGTTTGACTCAACCATATCATTTGCACCTCAAGTTGGTCCTTGTTTGACTCAACTTTATCATTTACGCCACGAGTTGTTCCTCGTTCAACTCACCCTTACCATTTGCGCCTCGACTCGGGCCTCGTTTGACTCACCCATATCATTTGCGCCTCGTTTGACTCAGGCCTTGTTTGACTCAACCTTATCATTTGCGCGTTGAGTTGGGCCTCGTTCGACTCAACCTTATCATTTGCGCCTCGAGTTAGGCAGCATTCGACTCAACCTGATCATTTGCACCTCGAGTTAGCCCTCTTTTAACTCAACCTTATCATTTGCGCCTTGTGTTGGGCCTCGTTGAACTCACCCTTGCCATTTGCACCTCAGGTGGTCCTCGTTTGACTCAACCATATCATTTGGGACTCGAGTTGGGCCTCATTTGACTCACCCATATCATTTGTACCTGTGGTCGGGCCTCGTTTGACTCACCCATATCATATGTGCCTCGAGTCGGGCCTCGTTTGAGTCAACCTTATCATTTGCACCTTGACTCGGGCCTCGTTTGAGTCAGCCTTATCATTTGTGCCTCGAGCCGAGCCTCGTTTGACTTAACCATATTTGCGTCTCAAGTCAGGCCTCGTTGGACTCAACCTTATCATTTATGCCTCGTGTCGGGCCACGTTTGTCTCAACCATATCATTTGCATCTCGAGTCAGGCCTCGTTTCACACACCCATATTATCTGTGCCTTGAGTCGGGTCTCGTTCGACTCAATCTTATCATTTTTGCCTCGAGTTGGGTCTCATTTGACTCAACCTTATCATTTGTGTCTCAAGTCAGGCCTCGTTTGACTCAACCTTATGATTTGTACCTCGAGTCGGGCTTGTTCAACTCACCCTTACCATTTGCGGCTCGAGTCGGGCCTTGATTAACTCAACCATATCATTTGCGCCTTGAGTTGGGCCACATTTGACTAAACCTTATCATTTGTGGCTCGAGTCGGACCTTGTTTGACTCATCCTTATCATTTGCGCCTCGAGTTGGGTCTCATTTGACTCAACCATATCATTTGCACCTCGAGTTGGTCCTTGTTTGACTCAACCTTATCATTTGTGCCTCGAGTGGTTCCTCGTTCAACTCACCCTTACCATTTGCGCCTCGACTCGGGCCTCGTTTGACTCACCCATCTCATTTGCGCCTCGACTCAGGCCTCGTTTGACTCAACCTTATCATTTGCGCCTTGAGTTGGGCCTCGTTCGACTCAACCTTATCATTTGTGCCTCGAGTTAGGCCGCATTTGTCTCAACCTTATCATTTGCCCTCGAGTTGGCCCTCTTTTAACTCAACCTTATCATTTGCGCCTTGTGTTGGGCCTCGTTGAACTTACCCTTGCCATTTGGGCCTCAAGGTGGTCCTCGTTTGACTTAACCATATCATTTGCGCCTCGAGTCGGGCCTCATTTGACTCAACCTTATCATTTGTGTCTCGAGTCGGGCCTCGTTTGACTCAACCATATCATTGGTGCCTCGAGTCAGGCCGCATTACACTCAACCTTATCATTTGCCCCTCGAGTTGGTCCTCGTTTGACTCAACCTTATCATTTGCGCCTTGTGTTGGGCCTCGTTCAACTCACCTTACCATTTGTGCCTCAAGGCGGTCCTCGTTTAACTCAACCATATCATTTGCGTCTCGAGTCGGGCCTCGTTTGACTTAACTTTATCATTTGTGCCTCGAGTCGGGCCTCATTTGACTCAACCATATCATTTGTGCCTCGAGTCAAGCCGCATTCGACTCAACCTGATCATTTGCCCCTCGAGTTGGTCCTCGTTTGACTCAACCTTATCATTTGTGCCTTGTGTTGGGCATCATTCAACTCACCCTTACCATTTGTGCTTGAAGTCAGTCCTCATTTGACTTAACCATATCATTTGTGCCTCGAGTCGGGCCTCGTTTGACTCATCCAAATCATTTGCGCCTCGAGTCAGGCCGTATTCGACTCAACTTGATCATTTGCCCTCGAGTTGGTCCTCGTTTGACTCAACCTTATCATTTGCGCCTTGTGTTGGTCCTCGGTCAACTCACCCTTACCATTTGCGCCTCAAGTCGGTCCTCGTTTGACTCAACCATATCATTTGTGCCTTGAGTCGGGCCTCGTTTAACTTAACCTTATCATTTGTGCCTCGAGTCGGGCCTCGTTTGACTCATGCATATCATTTGCGCCTCAAGTCGGGCTGCATTCGACTCAACTTGATCATTTGCCCTTCGAGTTGGTCCTCGTTTGACTCAACCTTATCATTTGCGCCTTGTGGTGGGCCTCGTTCAACTCTCCCTTACCATTTGCGCCTCAAGTCGGTCCTTGTTTGACTCACCCATATCATTTGCGCCTTGATTTGGGACTCGTTTGACTCACCCATATCATTTGTGTCTCAACTCGGGTCTCATTTGACTCAAACATATCATTTAGGCCTCGAGTCAGGCCTCATTTGACTCAACCTTATCATTTGCGCCTCGAGTCAGGCTCGTTTGACTCAACCATATCATTTGCGCCTCGAGTAAGGCATGGTTTGACTCAACCTTATCATTTGTGCCTTGACTCGGGCCTCGTTTGACTTAACCTTATAATTTATGCCTCGAGTCCGGCCTCGTTTGACTCAACGTTATCATTTGTGCCTCGAGTTGGGCCTCGTTCGACTCAACCTTACCATTTGCGCCTTGAGACGGGCCTCATTTGACTCAACCTTATCATTTTTGGCTTCAGTCGGGCCTCGTTTCACTCACCCATATCATTTGTGCATCAACTCGGGGCTCGTTTGACTCAATCATTTCATTTGTGCCTCGAGTCCGGCCTCGTTCAACTCAACCTTATGATTTGCGCCTCGCGTCGGGCCTCGTTTGTCTCAACCATATCATTTGCACCTCGAGTCAGGCCTCGTTTGACACACCCATATCATTTGTGCCTTGAGTCGAGCCTCGTTTGACTCAACCTTATCATTTGTTCCTCAAGTCAGGCCTCGTTTGACTCAACCTTATGATTTGTACCTTGAGTCGGGCCTTGTTCAACTCACCCTTACCATTTGCGCCTCGAGTCAAGCCTCATTTGACTCACCCATATCATTTACGCCTCGAGTCGGGCCTCGTTTGACTCACCCATATCATCTGTGTCTCAACTCAGGCCTCGTTTGACTCAAACATATCATTTAAGCCTCGGGTCAGGCCTCATTTCACTCAACATTCTCATTTGTTCCTCGAGTCGGGCCTCGTTCGACTCAACCTTATGATTTGTGCCTAGCGTCGGGCCTCGTTTGTCTCAACCATATCATTTGCACCTCGAGTCAGGGCTCGTTTGACATACCCTTATCATTTGTGCCTTGAGTCGGGCCTCGTTTGACTCAATCTTATCATTTGTGCCTCGAGTCAAGCCTCATTTGACTCACCCATATCATTTGCGCCTCTAGTCGGTCCTCGTTTGACTCAACCATATCATTTGTGCCTCGAGTCGAGCCTCGTTCGACTCAAAGTTATCATTTGCGCCTCTAGTTAGGCCTCATTTGACTTAACCATTTCATTTGCGTCTCGAGTCGGGCCTCGTTTGACTCACCCATATCATTTGTGCATTGAGTCGGGTCTCGTTTGACTCAACCATATCATTTGCGCGTCGAGTCAGGCCGCATTCGACTCAACCTTATCATTTGTGCATCGAGTTGGTCCTCGTTTGACTCAACCTTATCATTTGCGCCATGTCTTGGGCCTCGTTCAACTCACCCTTACCATTTGTGCCTCAAGTCGGTCCTCGTTTGACTCACCCATATCTTTTGCGCCTCAAGTCGGCCCTCGTTTGACTCACCCATATCATTTGCGTCTCAACTCGGGTCTCGTTTGACTCAAACATATCATTTAGGCCTCAAGTCGGGCCTCGTTTGACTTATGCATACCATTTGCGCCTTGACTCGGGCCTTATTTGACTCAACCTTATCATTTGCGCCTTGAGTTGGGCCTCGTTCGACACAACCTTATCATTTGCGCCTCGAGTGGGGCCTCATTTGACACAACCATATCATTTGCGCCTCATGTGGGGCCTCATTTGACTCAACAATTTCATTTGTGTCTCGAAGCGGGCCTCGTTTGACTCAACCATTTCATTTGCGCCTCGAGATAGGCCTCGTTTGACTGAACATTATCATTTGCGCTTTGAGTCAGGCCTCATTCGACTCAACCTTATCATTTGCGCCTCGAGTCGGGCCTCGTTTGACTCACCCATGTCATTTGTGCCTTGAGTCGGGCCTCGTTTCACTCAACATTATCATTTGCGCTTCGAGTCATGGCTTGTTCCACTCAACCTTATCATTTGCGCCTTGAGTCGGTCCTTGTTTGACTCACCCATATAATTTGTACCTGGAGTCGGGCCTCGTTTGACTCAACCATATCATTTGCGCCTTGAGTCAGGTCACATTCGACTCAACCTGATCATTTGTGCCTCAAGTTGGTCCTCGTTTGACTCAACCATATCATTTGCAGCTTGTGTTGGGCCTCGTTCAACTCACCCTTACCATTTGCGCCTCAAGTTGGTCCTCGTTTGACTCACCCATATCATTTGCGCCTCGAGTTGGGCATCGTTTGACTCACCCATATCATTTGTGTCTCAACTCGAGTCTCGTTTGACTCAAACATATCATTTGCACCTCGAGTCGGGCCTCGTTTGACTCAACCATATCATATGCGCCTCGAGTCGGGCCTCGTTTTACTCAACCTTATCATTTGCACCTTGACTCGGGGCTCGTTTGACTCAGCCTTATCATTTGTGCCTCGAGCTGAGCCTCGTTTGACTTAACTATATTTGCATCTCAAGTCGGGCCTCGTTGGACTCAACCTTATCATTTGTGCCTCGTGTCGGGCCACGTTTGTCTCAACCATATCATTTGCATCTCGAGTCAGGCCTCGTTTGACACACCCATATTATCTGTGCCTTGAGTCGGGTCTCGTTTGACTCAATCTTATCATTTTTGCCTCGAGTTGGGTCTCATTTGACTTAACCTTATCATTTGTGTCTCAAGTCAGGCCTCGTTTGACTCAACCTTATGATTTGTACCTCGAGTCAGGCTTGTTCAACTCACCCTTACCATTTGCGGCTCGAGTCGGGCCTTGATTAACTCAACCATATCATTTGCGCCTTGAGTTGGGCCACATTTGACTAAACCTTATCATTTGTGCCTCGAGTCGGACCTTGTTTGACTCATCCTTATCATTTGCGCCTCGAGTTGGGTCTCATTTGACTCAACCATATCATTTGCACCTCGAGTTGGTCCTTGTTTGACTCAACCTTATCATTTGTGCCTCGAGTTGTTCCTCGTTCAACTCACCCTTACCATTTGCGCCTTGACTCGGGCCTTGTTTGACTCACCCATCTCATTTGCGCCTCGACTCGGGCCTCGTTTGACTCAACCTTATCATTTGCGCCTTGAGTTGGGCCTCGTTCGACTCAACCTTATCATTTGCGCCTCGAGTTAGGCCGCATTTGTCTCAACCTTATCATTTGCCCTCGAGTTGGCCCTCTTTTAACTCAACCTTATCATTTGCGCCTTGTGTTGGGCCTCGTTGAACTTACCCTTGCCATTTGCGCCTCAAGGTGGTCCTCGTTTGACTTAACCATATCATTTGCGTCTCGAGTCGGGCCTCGTTTGACTCAACCTTATCATTTGTGTCTCGAGTCGGGCCTCGTTTGACTCAACCATATCATTGGTGCCTCGAGTCAGGCCGCATTCGACTCAACTTGATCATTTGCCCCTCGAGTTGGTCCTCGTTTGACTCAACCTTAACATTTGCGCCTTGTGTTGGGCCTCGTTCAACTCACCCTTACCATTTGTGCCTCAAGGCGGTCCTCGTTTAAGTCAACCATATCATTTGCGTCTCAAGTCGGGCCTCGTTTGACTCAACCTTATCATTTGTGCCTCGAGTCGGGCCTCATTTGACTCAACCATATCATTTGTGCCGCGAGTCAAGCCGCATTCGACTCAACCTGATCATTTGCCCCTCGAGTTGGTCCTCGTTTGACTTAACCTTATCCTTTGTGCCTTGTGTTGGGCATCATTCAACTCACCCTTACCATTTGTGCCTGAAGTTGGTCCTCATTTGACTCAACCATATCATTTGTGCCTCGAGTCGAGCCTCGTTTGACTCATCCATATCATTTGCGCCTTGATTCGGGACTCGTTTGACTCACCCATATCATTTGTGTCTCAACTCGGGTCTCATTTGACTCAAACATATCATTTAGGCCTCGAGTCAGGCCTCATTTGACTCAACCTTATCATTTGCGCCTCGAGTCGGGCTCGTTTGACTCAACCATATCATTTGCGCCTCGAGTAAGGCATGGTTTGACTCAACCTTATCATTTGTGCCTCGACTCGGGCCTCGTTTGACTTAACCTTATAATTTATGCCTCGACTCTGCCCTCGTTTGACTCAATGTTATCATTTGTGCCTCGAGTTGGGCCTCGTTCGACTCAACCTTACCATTTGCGCCTTGAGACGGGCCTCGTTTGACTCAACCTTATCATTTGTGGCTTGAGTCGGGCCTCGTTTCACTCACCCATATCATTTGTGCATCAACTCGGGGCTCGTTTGACTCAACCATTTCATTTGCGCCTCGAGTCCGGCCTCGTTCGACTCAACCTTATGATTTGCGCCTCGTGTCGGGCCTCGTTTGTCTCAACCATATCATTTGCACCTCGAGTCAGGCCTCGTTTGACACACCCATATCATTTGTGCCTTGAGTCGAGCCTCGTTTGACTCAACCTTATCATTTGTTCCTCAAGTTAGGCCTCGTTTGACTCAACCTTATGATTTGTACCTTGAGTCGGGCCTTGTTCAACTCACCCTTACCATTTGCGCCTCGAGTCGGGCCTCATTTGACTCACCCATATCATTTGCGCCTCGAGTCAGGCCTCGTTTGACTCACCCATATCATCTGTGTCTCAACTCAGGCCTCGTTTGACTCAAACATATCATTTAAGCCTCGGGTCAGGCCTCATTTCACTCAACATTATCATTTGCGCCTCGAGTCGGGCCTCGTTCGACTCAACCTTATGATTTGTGGCTAGCGTCGGGCCTCGTTTGTCTCAACCATATCATTTGCACCTCGAGTCAGGGCTCGTTTGACACACCCATATCATTTGTGCCTTGAGTCGGGCCTCGTTTGACTCAATCTTATCATTTGTGCCTCGAGTTGGGCCTCATTTGACTCACCCATATCATTTGCACCTTTAGTCGGTCCTTGTTTGACTCAACCATATCATATGCGCCTCGAGTTGGGCCTCGTTCGACTCAACGTTATCATTTGCGCCTCTAGTTAGGCCTCATTTGACTTAACCATTTCATTTGCGTCTCGAGTCGGGCCTCGTTTGACTCACCCATATCATTTGTGCATTGAGTCGGGCCTCGTTTGACTTAACCATATCATTTGCGCGTCGAGTCAGGCCGCATTCGACTCAACCTTATCATTTGTGCATCGAGTTGGTCCTCGTTTGACTCAACCTTATCATTTGCGCCATGTCTTGGGCCTCGTTCAACTCACCGTTACCATTTGTGTCTCAAGTCGGTCCTCGTTTGACTCACCCATATCTTTTGCGCCTCAAGTCGGGCCTCATTTGACTCACCCATATCATTTGTGTCTCAACTCGGGTCTCGTTTGACTCAAACATATCATTTAGGCCTCAAGTCGGGCCTCGTTTGACTTATCCATACCATTTGCGCCTTGACTCGGGCCTTATTTGACTCAACCTTATATTTGCGCCTTGAGTTGGGCCTCGTTCGGCACAACCTTATCATTTGCGCCTCAAGTGGGGCCTCATTTGACACAACCATATCATTTGTGCCTCATGTGGGGCCTCGTTTGACTCAACCATTTCATTTGCGTCTCGAAGCGGGCCTCGTTTGACTCAACCATTTCATTTGCGCCTCGAGATAGGCCTCGTTTGATTGAACATTATCATTTGCGCTTTGAGTCAGGCCTCATTCGACTCAACCTTATCATTTGCGCCTCGAGTCGGGCCTCGTTTGACTCACCCATGTCATTTGTGCCTTGAGTCGGGCCTCGTTTCACTCAACATTATCATTTGCGCTTCGAGTCATGGCTTGTTCCACTCAACCTTATCATTTGCGCCTTGAGTCGGGCCTTTTTTGACTCACCCATATAATTAGTACTTGGAGTCGGGCCTCGTTTGACTCAACCATATCATTTGCGCCTTGAGTCAGGTCACATTCGACTCAACCTGATCATTTGTGCCTCAAGTTGGTCCTCGTTTGACTCAACCATATCATTTGCACCTTGTGTTGGGCCTCGTTCAACTCACCCTTACCATTTGCGCCTCAAGTTGGTCCTCGTTTGACTCAGCCATATCATTTGCGCCTCGAGTCGGGCATCGTTTGACTCACCCATATCATTTGTGCCTCAACTCGAGTCTCGTTTGACTCAAACATATCATTTGCACCTCGAGTCGGGCCTCGTTTGACTCAACTTTATTATTTGTGCCTCGAGTCGGGCCTCGTTTGACTCAACCTTATAATTTATGCCTCGAGTCAGGCCTCGTTTGACTCAACCTTATCATTTAGGCCTCGAGTTGGGCCTCGTTCGACTCAACCTAATCATTTACGCCTCAAGTCGGGCCTCGTTTGACTTACCCATATCATTTCTGCATAAACTCGGGGCTCGTTTGACTCAACCATTTCATTTGCGCCACGAGTCGGGCCTCGTTTGACTCAACGTTATGATTTGCGCCTCGCATCGGGCTTCGTTTGTCTCAACCATATCATTTGCACCTCGAGTCAGGCCTCGTTTGACACACCCATATCATTTGTGCCTTGAGTCGGGCCTCGTTCGACTCAACCTTATCATTGGAGCCTCGAGTTAGGTCTCATTTGACTCTACCTTATCATTTGAGCCTCAAGTCAGGCCTCGTTTGACTCAACCTTATATTTTGTACCTCGATTTGGGCCTCGTTCAACTCACCCTTACCATTTGTGCCTCGAGTCGGGGCCCGTTTGACTCACCCATATTATTTGCACCGCGAGTCTGGCCTCGTTTGACTCACCCATATCATTTGTGTCTCAACTATCGTTTGATTCAAACATATCATTTAGGCCTCGAGTCAGGCCTCATTAGACACAATATGATCATTTGCGCCCTGAGCCGGGTCTCGTTTGACTCAACCTTATCTTTTGTGCCTCGAGTCGGGCCTCATTTGACTTAACCTTATATTTTGCGCCTTGAGTTGGGCCCCGTTTGACTCAACCTTATCATTTATGCCTCGAGTCGGGCCTCGTTTGACTCAACCTTATCATTTACGCCTCGAGTCGGGCCTCGTTTGACTCAACCTTATCATTTGCGCCTGGAGTTGGGCCTCGTTGGACTCAACCTTATCATTTGCGGCTCAAGTCGGGCCTCGTTTGACTCACCCATATCATTTGTGCGTCAACTCGGGGCTCGTTTGACTCAACCATTTCATTTGTGCCTTGAGTCGGGCCTCGTTTGTCTCAACCATATCATTTGCACCTCGAGTCAGGGCTCGTTGGACACACCCATATCATTTGTGCCTTGAGTCGGGCCTCGTTCGACTCAACATTATCATTTGCGCCTCGAGTCATGTCTCATTGGATAAACCTTATCATTTGAGCCTCAGGTCAGGCCTCGTTTGACTCAACCTTATAATTTGTACCTCGAGTCGGCTCGTTCAACTAACCCTTACCATTTACGCCTCGAGTCGGGCCACGTTTGACTCACCCATATCATTTGCGCCTCAAGTCTGGCCTTGTTTGACTCACCCATATCATTTGTGTCGCAACTCGGGCCTCGTTTGACTCAAACATATCAATTAGGACTTGAGTCAGGCCTCATTAGACACAATATTATCAATTGCGCCTCGAGCCAGATCTCATTCGACTCAACCTTATCTTTTGCGCCTCGAGTCGAGCCTTGTTTGACTCAACCTTATCATTTGCGCCTTGAGTCGGGCCTCATTTGACTCAACCTTATCATTTGCGCCTCGAGTCGGGCCTCATTTCACTCAACCTTATCATTTATGCCTCGAGTCAGGCCTCGTTCGACTTAACCTTATCTTTTGCGCCTCGAGTCGGGCCTCGTTTGACTCAACCTTATCATTTGCGCCTCGAGTCGGGCCTCATTTGACTCAACCTTATCATTTATGCCTTGAGTCGGGCCTTGTTTGACTCAACCTTATCATTTACGCCCCGAGTCGGGCCTCGTTCGACTCAACCTTATCATTTATGCCTCGAGTCGGGCCTCGTTTGACTCAACGTTATCATTTGCGCCTCGAGTCGGGCCTCGCTTTACTCACCCATATAATTTGTGTGTCAACTCGAGGCTTGTTTGACTCACCCATATCATTTATGCCTCCAGTTGAGCCTCATTTGACTAAACCATATCATTTGCGCCTCGAGTCGGTCCTTGTTTGACTCAATATTATCATTTATGCCTCGAGTTGGGACTCGTTCGACTCAACCTTATCATTTGTGCCTTGGGTCGAGCCTCGTTTGAGTCAATCTTATAATTTCCGCCTCAAGTCGGGCCTCGTTCAACTCACCCTTACCAATTGTGCCTTGAGTCGGGCCTCATTTGACTCACTTATATCATTTGCGCCTTGAGTCGGGTCTCATTTGACTCAACCTTATCATTTGCACCTCGAGTCAGGCCTCGATGGACTCAACCATATCATTTGCGCCTCAAGTTGGGTCTCATTTGACTCAACCATTTCATTTGCGTCTCGAGTCGGGCCTCGTTTGACCCAACCATTTCATTTGCGCCTCGAGTTAGGCCTCGTTTGACACAACATTATCATTTGCGCTTCGAGTTAGGCCTTGTTCAACTCAACCTTATCATTTGCGCCTCAAGTCGGGCCTCGTTTGACTCACCCATATCATTTGTGCCTCGAGTCGGGTCTCGTTTGACCCTAACATTATCATTTGTGCTTCGAGCTAGGCCTCGTTCAACTCAACCTTATCATTTGCGTCGAGTCGGGCCTGGTTTGACTCACCCATATCATTTGTGACTTGAGTCGGGCCACGTTTGACTCAACTATATCATTTGCGCCTCGAGTCAGGCCTCATTTGACTCAACCTGATCATTTGTGCCTCGAGTTGGTCCTCGTTTGACTCAACCATATCATTTGCGCCTTGTGTTGGGCCTCATTCAACTCACCCTTACCATTTGTGCCTTAAGTCGGTCCTCGTTTGACTCACCCATATCATTTGTGTCTCAACTCGGGTCTCATTTGACTCGCCCATATCATTTGTGTCTTAACTCGGGTCTCGTTTGACTCAAACATATTATTTTGGCCTCGAGTCGGGCCTCGTTTGACTCAACCTTATCATTTGTGCCTCGAGTCGGGCCACGTTTGACTCAACCTTATAATTTATGCCTCGAGTCGGGCCTCGTTTAACTCAACCTTATCATTTGTGCCTTGAGTTAGGCCTCATTCGACTCAACCTTATCATTTGTGCCTCGAGTCGGGCCTCATTTGACTCAACCTTATCATTTGCGCCTCGAGTCGGGCCTCGTTTGACTCACCCATATCATTTGTGTGTCAACTCGGGGATCGTTTGACTCAACCATTTCATTTGCGCCTAAAGTCGGGCCTCGTTTGACTTAACCTATTGATTTACGCCTTGCGTCGGGCCTCGTTTGTCTTAACCATATAATTTGCACCTCGAGTTAGGCCTCGTTTGACGCACCCATATCGTTTGTGCCTCAGGTCGGGCCTCGTTCAACTCAACCTTAACATTTGTGCCTCGAGTTGGGCCTCATTTGACTCAACCTTATCATTTGTGCCTCAACTCAGGCCTCGTTTGACTCAACCTTATAATTTGTACCTCGAGACAGGCCTCATTCAACTCACCCTTACCATTTGCGCCTCGAGTTGGGCCTTCTTTGACTCAGCCATATCATTTGCGCCTCGAGTCAGGCAACATTTGACTAAACCTTATCATTTGCACCTCGAGTCGGATGTCGTTTCACTCAACCTTATCATTTGCGCCTCGAGTCGGGTCTCGTTTGACCCAACCATATCATTTGTGCCTCGAGTCGGGCCTCGTTTGACTCAGCCATATCATTTGCGCCTTCAGTCGAGCCTCGTTTGACTCAATGTTATCATTTATGCCCTCGAGTCGGGCCTCGTTTGACTCAACCATATCATTTGCGCCTCGAGTCGGACCTCGTTTGACTCAACCTTATCATTTGTGCCTCAAGTCAGGTCTCGTTTGACTCAACCATATCATTTGCATCTCGAGTCGGGCCTCATTTCACTCACCCATATCATTTGCGCCTCGTGTCGAGCCTCATTAGACTCAACGTTATCATTTATGCCCTCGAGTCGGGCCTCGTTTGACTCAACCTCATCATTTGCACCTCGAGTTGGTCCTCGTTTGACTCAACCTTATCATTTGCGCCTTGTGTTGGGCCTCGTTCAACTCACCCTTACCATTTGTGCCTCGAGTTGGTCCTCATTTGACTCAGCCATATTATTTGCACCTCGAGTCGGCCCTCGTTTGACTCAACCATATCATTTGTGCCTCAAGCCGAGACTCGTTTGACTTAACCATTTCATTTATGCCTCGAGTCGGGCCTCATTTGACTCAACCTTATCATTTGTACCTCAAGTCAGGCCTCATTTGACTTAATCATTTCATTTGTGTCTCGAGTCGGGCCTCGTTTGACTTAACCATTTCATTTGCGCCTCGAGTCGGGCATCGTTTGACACAACATTATCATTTGCGCCTTGAGATAGGCCTTGTTTGACTCAACCTTATCATTTGCGCCTCGAGTCGGGACTCGTTTGACTCACCCATATCATTTATGCCTTGAGTCGGGACTCGTTTGACTCAACCATATCATTTGCGCCTCGAGTCAGGCCGCATTCGACTCAACTTGATCATTTGCGCCTCGAGTTGGTCGTCGTTTGACTCAACCTTATCATTTGTGCCATGTGTTGGGCCTCGTTCAACTCACCCTTACCATTTGCACCTCAAGTCGGTCCTCGTTTGACTTACCCATATATTTTGTGCCCCAAGTCGAGCGTCGTTTGACTCACCCATATCATTTGTGTCTCAACTCAGATCTCGTTTGACTCAAACATATCATTTAGGCCTCGAGTCAGGCCTCGTTTGACTCAACCATATCATTTGCGCCTCGAGTTGGTCCTTGTTTGACTCAACCTTATCATTTGTGCCTTGAGTTGGGCTTCGTTCGATACAACCTTATCATTTGCGCCTCGAGTCGGGCCTCGTTTGACTCAACATTATCATTTTCGCTTCGAGTCAGGCCTCGTTTGAGTCAACCTTATCATTTGCGCCTCGAGTCAGGCCTCATTTGACTCACCCATATAATTTGTGCCTTGAGTCGGGCCTCGTTTGACTCAACCATATCATTTGTGCATCGAGTCAGGTCGCATTCGACTTAACTTGATCATTTGCGCCTCAAGTTGGTCCTCGTTTGACTCAACCATATCATTTGCGCCTTGTGTTGGGCCTCGTTCAACTCACACTTACCATTTGCACATCAAGTCGGTCCTCATTTGACTCACCCATATCATTTGCGCCTCGAGTCGGCCCTTGTTTGACTCACCCATATCATTTGTGCCTCAACTCAGGTCTCGTTTGACTCAAACATATCATTTAGTCCTCGAGTCAGGCCTCGTTTGACTCAACCTTATCATTTGTGCCTCGAGTCGGGCCTTATTTGACTAAACCATATCATTTACGCCTCGAGTCGGGCCTCGTTTGACTCAACCTTATCATTTGTGCCTCGAGCTGGAGCTCGTTTGACTCAACCTTATAATTTATGCCTCAAGTCGGGGCTTGTTTGACTCAACCTTATCATTTGTGCCTCGAGTTGAGCCTCGTTCGACTCAACCTTATCATTTGCGCCTTGAGTCAGGCCTCGTTTGACTCAACCTTACCATTTGCGCCTCGAGTCGGGCTTCGTTTGAGTCACCCATATCATTTGTGCGTCAACTCGGGGCTCGTTTGACATAAACATTTCATTTGCGACTCGAGTCGTGCCTCGTTTGACACAACGTGATGATTTGCGCCTCGCGTCGGGCCTCGTTTGTCTTAACCATATCATTTGCACCTCGAGTAAGGCCTCGTTTGACACACCCATATCATTTATGCCTTGAGTCGGGCCTCGTTCGATTCAACCTTATCATGTGCACCTCGGGTCGGGCCTCATTTCACTCAACCTTATCATTTATGGCTAAAGTCAGGTTTCGTTTGACTAAACCTTATAATTTGTACCTCGAGTCGGACCTTATTCAACTCACCCTTACCATTTGCGCCTCGAGTCGGGCCTCGTTTGACTCACCCATATCATTTGTACCTCGAGTCTGGCCTTGTTTGACTCACCCATATCATTTGTGTCTCAACTTGGGCCTCGTTTGACTCAAACATATCATTTAGGCCTCGAGTCGAGCCTCGTTAGACTCAATATTATCATTTGCGCCTCGAGCAGAGTCTCGTTCGACTCAACCTTATCTTTTGTGCCTAGAGTTGGGCCTCGTTTGACTCAACCTTATCATTTGTGCCTTGAGTCGGGCCTCATTCGACTCAACCTTATCATTTGCGCCTCGAGTCGGGCCTCGCTTGACTCACCCATATCATTTGTGCGTCACCTCGGGGCTCGTTTGACTCAACCATATCATTTGTGCATCAACTTGGGACTCGTTTCACTCAACCATACCATTTTGCGCCTCGAGGCTGGCCTCATTCGACTCAACCTTATCATTTGCGCCTCGAGTCGGGCCTCGTTTGACTCAACCATATCATTTGTGCCTCCAGTCGAGCCTCGTTTGACTAAACCATATCATTTGCGCCTCGAGTCAGTCCTCTTTTGACTCAATATTATCATTTATGCCTCGAGTCGGGCCTCGTTTGACTCACAGATATCATTTGTGCCTCAACTCGGGCCTCATTTGACTCAACCATATCATTTACGACTCGAGTCGGGCCTCGTTCGACTCAACCATATCATTTGCGCCTCGAGTCAATCCTCGTTTGACTCAATATGATCATTTATGCCTCGAGTTGTGCCTCGTTTGACTCAACCTTATCATTTGTGCCTCGGGTCAGGCCTCGTTTGAGTCAACCTTATAATTTGCGCCTCGAGTCGGGCCTCATTTAACTCAACCCTACCATTTGCACCTCAAGTCGGTGCTCGTTTGACTCACCCATATCATTTGTCCGTCAACTCGGGCCTCGTTTGACTCAACCTTATAATTTGCACCTTGAGTTAGGTCTCATTTGACTCAACCTTATCATTTCTACCTCAAGTCGGGCCTCGTTTGACTCAACCAGATCATTTGTGCCTCGAGTCGGGCCACATTTGACTCAACCTTATCATTTGCGCCTCGAGTCGGGTCTTATTCGACTCAACCTTATTGTTTGTGCCTCGAGTCAGGCCTCCTTTGACTCAACCTTATCATTTGTGCCTTGGGTCAGGCTTCGTTTGACTCAAGCTTATAATTTGTGCCTCGAGTCAGGCTTCGTTCAACTCGCCCCTACCATTTGCGCATCGAGTCGGTGCTCGTTTGACTCAACCATATCATTTGTGCGTCAACTCGGGCTTAGTTTGACTCAACCCTATAATTTGCGCCTCGAGTTGGGTCGCGTTCGACTCAACGTTATCATTTCTGCCTCGAATCGTGGCTCGTTTGGCTCAACCATATCATTTGTGCCTCAACTTGGGACTTGTTCGACTCAACCAGGGACTTGTTCGACTCAACCATACCATTTGTGCCCCGAGTCAGGCCTCATTTGACTCACCCATATCATTTGCGCCTCGACTCGGGCCTCGTTTGACTCACAGATATCATTTGTGCGTCAACTTGAGGCTCGTTTGACTCAACCATATCATTTACGACTCGAGTCGGGCCTCATTTGACTCAACCTTATCATTTGCGCCTCGAGTCGGGCCTCGTTTGACTCAACCATATCATTTGTGCATTAAGTTGGGACTTGTTTGACTCAACCATGCCATTTATGCCACAAGTCCGGCCTCGTTTGACTCACCCATATCATTTGCGTCCCAAGTCGGGCCTCGTTTGACTCAACCTTATCATTTGCGCCTCGAGTCAGGACTCGTTCAACTCAACCTTATCATTTGTGCCTCGAGTTGGGCCTCATTTGACTCAACCATATCATTTGTGCATCAAGTTTGGACTCGTTTGATTTAACCATACCATTTGCGCCTCTAGTCGGGCCTCGTTTGACTCACCCATATCATTTGCGCCTTGACTCGGGCCTTGTTTGACTCACAGATATCATTTGTGCCTCAATTCAGTCCTCGTTTGACTCAACCATATCATTTTTGCCTCAAGTCGGGCCACGTTTGACTCAACCTTATCATTAGCGACTCGAGTCGGGCCTCGTTGGACTAAGCTTAATCAGTTGCGCCTCGAGTCGAGCCTCGTTTGACTCACCCATATCATTTGTGTGTCAACTTGGGGCTCGTTTGACTCAACCATATGATTTACGCATTGCGTCAGGCCTCTTTGACTCAACCTTATCATTTGCGCCTCGAGTCAGGCCTTGTTCGACTCAACCTTATCATTTGCGCCATGAGTCGGGCCTCGTTTAACTCAATCGTATCATTTGTGCATCAACTTGGGACTCGTTTGACCTAACCACACTATTTGTGCCTCGAGTCGGGCCTCGTTTAACTCACCCATATCATGTGTCTCGACTCGGGCCTCGTTTGACTCATAGATATTATTTGTGTCTCAACTCGGGCCTCGTTTGACTCAACCATATCATTTACGACTCGAGTCGATCCTCGTTTGACTCAACCTTATCATTTGCGCCTCGAGTCGGGCCTCGTTTGACTCAACTATATCATTTGCTCCTCGAGTCGGGCCTCCTTTGACTCAACCTTATCATTTGTGCCTCGGGTCGGGCCTCCTTTGACTCAACGTTACCATTTGCGCCTCGAGTCGTTGCTCGTTTGACTCACCCGTATCATTAGTGCGTCAACTCGGTCCTCGTTTGACTCAACCTTATAATTTGCGCCATGAGTTGGGCCTCATTTAACTCAACCATATCATTTACGCCTTGAGTTGGGCCTCGTTTGACTCAACCATGTCATTTGTGCATCAACTTGGGACTCGTTTGACTCAACCATACTATTTGTGCCACGAGTCGAGCCTCGTTTGACTCAACCATATCATTTGTGCCTCGACTCGGGCCTCATTTGACTCACAGATATCATTTGTGCCTCAACTCGGGCCTCGTTTGACTCAACCATATCATTTACGACTCGAGTCAGGCCTCGTTTGACACAACCTTATCATTTGCGCCTCGAGTCGGGCCTCGTTTGACTCAACCATATCATTTGCGCCTCGAGTCGGGCCACATTTGACTCAACCTTATCATTTTCGCCTCGAGTCGGGCCTAGTTCGACTCAACCATATCATTTGTGCATTAAGTTGGGACTTGTTTGACTCAATCATACCATTTGCGCCAAGAGTCCGGCCTAGTTTGACTCACCCATATCATTTGCGTCCCAAGTCGGGCCTCGTTTGACTCAACCTTATCATTTGCGCCTCGAGTCAGGACTCGTTAAACTCAACCTTATCATTTGCGCCTTGAGTCGGGCCTTGTTTGACTTAACCATATCATTTGTGCATCAAGTTTGGACTCGTTTGACTTAGCCATACCATTTGCACCTCGAGTCGGGCCTCGTTTGACTCACCCATATCATTTGCGCCTTGACTCCGACCGCGTTTGACTCACGGATATCGTTTGTGCCTTAACTCAGGCCTCGTTTGACTCAACCATATCATTTTCGCCTCGAGTCGGGCCACGTTTGACTCAACCTTATCATTAGCGACTCGAGTCGGGCCTTGTTGGACTAAACCTAATCATTTGCGCCTCGAGTTGAGCCTCGTTTGACTCACCCATATCATTTGTGCGTCAACTTGGGGCTCGTTTGACTCAACCATATGATTTACGCCTTGCGTCAGGCCTCGTTTGACTCAACCTTATCATTTGCGCCATGAGTCGGGCCTCGTTTGACTCAACCGTATCTTTTGTGCATCAACTTGGGACTCATTTGACCTAACCACACTATTTGCGCCTCGAGTCGGGCCTCGTTTAACTCACCCATATCATTTGTGTCTCGACGCGGGCCTCGTTTGGTTCACAGATATCATTTGTGCCTCAACTCGGCCTTGTTTGACTCAACCATATCATTTACGACTCGAGTCGATCCTCGTTTGACTCAACCTTATCATTTGCGCCTCGAGTCGGGCCTCGTTTGACTCAACCTTATTATTTTTGCCTCGAATCGGGCCTCGTTCGACTCAACCTTATCATTTGCACCTCAAGTCGGGCCTCCTTTGACTCAACCTTATCATTTGTGCCTCGGGTCAGGCCTCGTTTGACTGAACCTTAAAATTTGCGCCTCGAGTCGAGCCTCGTTCAACTCACCCTTACCCTTTGCACCTCGAGTCGGTGCTTGTTTGACTCACCCATATCATTTATGCGTCAACTTGGACCCCGTTTGACTCAACCTTATAATTTGCGCCTCGAGTTGGGCCTCGTTCGACTCAACCTTATCATTTGTGCCTCGAGTCGGGCCTCGTTTGACTCAACCATATCATTTGTGCCTCGAGTCAGGCCTCGTTCGACTCAACCTTATCATTTGTACCTCGAGTTGGGCCTCGTTTGACTCAACCATATCATTTGTACCTCGAGTCGGGCCTCGTTTGACTCGACCTTCTCATTTGCGCGTTGAGGCAGGTCTTGTTCGACTCAACCTTATCATTTTTGCCTCGAGTCAGTCCTCGTTTGACTCACCCATATCATTTGTGCCTTGAGTCGAGCCTCGTTTGACTCACAGATATCATTTGTGCCTTAACTTGGGGATCATTTGACTCAACCATATCATTTACGACTCAAGTCAGGCCTCATTTGACTCAACCTTATCATTTGCGCCTCGAGTTCAACCTCGTTTGACTCAAGCATATCATTTGTGCCTCGAGTCGGGCCACATTTGACTCATCCTTATCATTTTTGCCTCGAGTCGGTCCTTCTTTGACTCAACCTTATCATTTGTGCCTCGGGTCGGGCCTCGTTTGGCTCAACGTTATAATTTGTGCCTCAAGTCGAGCCTCGTTCAACTCACCCTTACCATTTGCGCCTTGAGTCGTTGCTCATTTAACTCACCCATATCATTAGTGTGTCAACTCGGTCCTCGTTTGACTCAACCTTATAATTTGCGCCATGAGTTGGGCCTCATTTAACTCAACCATATCATTTACGCCTCGAGTTGGGCCTCGTTTGACTCAACCATGCCATTTGTGCATCAACTTGGGACTCGTTTGACTCAACCATACCATTTGTGCCACGAGTCGGGCCTCGTTTGACTCAACCATATCATTTACGACTTGAGTCAGGCTTCGTTTGACACAACCTTATCATTTGCGCCTCGAGTCAGGCCTCATTCGACTTAACCATATAATTTGCGCCTCGAGTTGGGCCCCGTTTGACTTAACCATATCATTTGTGCATCAACTTGGGACTTGTTTGACTCAACCATACCATTTGTGCCACGAGTCGGGCCTCGTTTGGCTCACCCATATCATTTGCGCCTTGAGTCGGGCCTCGTTTGACTCACAGACATCATTTGTGCCTCAACTCGGGCCTCATTTGACTCAACCAATCATTTACGGCTCGAGGCGTGCCTCATTCGACTCAACCATATCATTTGTGCCTCGAGTCAGTCCTCATTTGATTCAATATTATCATTTATGCCTCGAGTTAGGCCTCGTTTGACTCAACCTTATCATTTGTGCCTCGGGTCGGGCCTCGTTTGAGTCAACCTTATAATTTGCGCCTCGAGTCGGGCCTCATTCAACTCAACCTTACCATTTGCGCCTCAAGTCACTACTCGTTTCACTCACCCATATCATTGGTGCGTCAACTCGGGCCTTGTTTGACTCAACCTTATAATTTGCACCACCAGTTAGGTCTCGTTCGACTCAACCTTATCATTTCTGCCTCAAGTCGGGCCTCGTTTGACTCAACTAGATCATTTGTGCCTCGAGTCGAGCCACATTTGACTCATCCTTATCATTTTTGCCTCGAGTCGGGCATCGTTTGACTCAACCATATCATTTGCGCATCGAGTCGGGCCTCGTTTGACTGAACCTTATTATTTGTGCCTCGAGTTGGTCCTCGTTTGATAAAACCTTATCATTTGCGCCTCGAGTCGTTCCTCGTTTAACTCAACCATATCATTTGCGCCTCGAGTCGGGCCACATTTGACTCATCCTTATCATTTTTGCCTCGAGTCGGGCCTCGTTTGACTCAACCTTATCATTTGTGCCTCGAGTCGGGCCTTGTTCGACTCAACCTTATCATTTGTGCCTAGAGTCAGGCCTCGTTTGACTCAACCATTTCATTTGCATCTCGAATTGGGCCTCGTTTGACTCAACAATTTCATTTGCGCCTCAAGTCGGGCCTCGTTTGACTCAACATTATCATTTGCGCTTCGAGTCAGGCCTCGTTCGACTCAACCTTATCATTTACACCTCGAGTCGGGCCTTGTTTGACTCACCCATATCATTTGTGCCTTGAGTCGGGCCTTGTTTGATAAAACCATATCATTTGCGCCTCGAGTTGGTCCTCGTTTGACTCATCCTTATTATTTGCCCCTTGTGTTGGGCCTCGTTCAACTCACCCTTACCATTTGGGCCTCGGGTCGTAGCTCGTTTGACTCACCCTTATCATTTGTGCGTCAACTCGGGCCTCGTTTGACTCAACCTTATAATTTGTGCCTCGAGTTAGGTCTCGTTCGACTCAACCTTATCATTTCTGCCTTGAGTCGGGCCTCATTTGACTCAACCATATCATTTACGCCTCGAGTTGGGCATCATTCAACTCAACCTTATCGTTTGCGCCTCGAGTCGGGCCTCCTTTGACTCAACCTTATCAATTGTGCCTCGGGTCCGGCCTCGTTTGACTCAAGTTTATAATTTGTTCCTCTAGTCAGGCTGCGTTCAACTCACCCTTCCCATTTGCGCCTTGAGCAGTGCTTGTTTGACTCACCCATATCATTTGTGCATCAACTCGGGCCTCGTTTGACTTAACCTTATAATTTGTGCCTCGAGTTGGGCCTCGTTTGACTCAACCTTATCATTTGTGCCTCGAGTCGGGCCTCGTTTGATTCAACCTTATCATTTGCACCTCGAGTCGAGCCTCGTTTGACTCAACCTTATCATTTATGCCTTGACTCGGGCCTTGTTTGACTCGCCCATATCATTTTTGGCTCGAGTTAGGCCTCGTTCGACTTAACCTTATCATTTACGCTTCGATTCGAGCCTCGTTTGACTAAACCATATAATTTGTGCCTTCAGTCAGGCCTCGTTTGACTTAACCATATCATTTGCGCCTCGAGTTAGGCCATATTCGACTTAACCTAATCATTTGCGCCTCGAGTTGGTCATCGTTTGACTCAACCTTCTCATTTGCACCTTGTGTTGGGCCTTGTTCAACTCACCCTTACCATTTGCACCTCAAGTCGATCCTCGTTTGACTCACCCATATCATTTGCGCCTCGAGTCGGGCCTCGTTTGGCTCACCCATATCACTTGTGTCTGAACTCGGGTCTCGTTTGACTCAAACATATTATTTAGGCCTCGAATCGGGCCTCGTTTGACTCAACCTTATCATTTGCACCTTGAGTCGGGCCTCATTTGGCTCAACCATATCATTTGCGCCTCAAGTCGAGCCTCGTTTGACTCAACCTTCTTATTTATGCCTCGAGTCGGGCCACGTTTGACTCAACCTTCTTATTTATGCCTCGAGTCGAGCCACGTTTGACTCAACCTTATAATTTATGCCTCGAGTCGACCTTGTTTGACTCAACCTTATCATTTGCGCCTCGAGTTGGGCCTCGTTCGACTAAACCTTATCATTTGCGTCTCGAGTCAGGCCTCGTTTGACTCCACCAAATCATTTGCGCCACAAGTCGTGCCACATTTGACTCAACCTTATCATTTGAGCCTCGAGTCGGGCCTCGTTTGACTCAACCATATAATTTGTGCCTTGAGTCGGGCCTCGTTCGACTCAACCATATCATTTGCGCCTCCAGTTAGGCCGCATTCGACTCAACCTGATTATTTGCGCCTCGAGTTGGTCCTCATTTAACTCAACCTTCTCATTTGCACCTTGTGTTGGGCCTCGTTCAACTCACCCTTACCATTTGCTAATAAGTTGGTCCTTGTTTGACTCACCCATATCATTTGCGCCTCGAGTCGGGCCTCATTTGACTTACCCATATCACTTGTGTCTGAACTCGGGTCTCGTTTGACTCAAACATATCATTTAGCCCTCGAGTCGGGCCTCGTTTGACTCAACCTTATCATTTGCACCTCAAGTCAGGCCTTGTTTGACTCAACCATATCATTTGTGCCTCGAGTCGGGCCTCCTTTGACTCAACCTTATCATTTATGCCTCGAGTCGAGCCACGTTTGACTCAACCTTATAATTTATGCTTCGAGTTGAGCCTCGTTTGACTCAACCTTATCATTTGCGCCTTAAGTTGGGCCTCGTTCGACTCAACCTTATCATTTGCGCCTCGAGTTAGGCCTCGTTTGACTCCACCATATCATTTGTGCCACGAGTCGGGCCTCGTTCCACTCACCTTTACCATTTGTGCCTTGAGTCAGTGCTCGTTTGACTCACCCATATCATTTCTACGTCAACTCAGGGCTCGTTTGACTCAACCTTATAATTTGCGCCTCGAGTTGGGCCTCAATGGACTCAACCTTATGATTTCTGCCTCGAGTCGGGCGTCATTTGACTCGACCATATCATTTGTGCCTCAAGTCCGGCAACATTTGACTCAACCTGATCATTTATGCCTTGACTCGGGTCTCGTTTGACTCAACCTTATCATTTGCGCCTCAATTCAGGCCTCGTGTGACTCAACCTTATCATTTATGCCTTGGGTTGGGCCTCGTTTGACTTAACCATATCATTTGCGCCTCGAGTTGGGCCTTCTTTGACTCACCTATATCATTTGTGCGTCAACTCAAAGCTCGTTTGACTCAACCATATCATTTGCGCCTGGAGTCGGGCCTCATTTGACTCAACCTTATCATTTGCGCCTCGAGTCAGGCCTCGTTCGGCTCAACCTTATCATTTGCGCCTCGAGTCGGGCCTCGTTTGACTCAACCATATCATTTGTGCATCAACTTGGGACTTGTTTGACTCAACCATACCATTTTTGCCGTGAGTCCGGTCTCGTTTGACTCACCCATATCATTTGCGTCTCAAGTCGGGCCTCATTTGACTCAACCATATCATTTGCGCCTGGAGTCGGGCCTCGTTTGACTCAACCATATCATTTGCACCTCGAGTCGGGCCACGTTTGACTTAACCTTATTATTTACGCCTCGAGTCGGGCCTCGTTGGACTCAACCTTATCATTTGCGCCTCGAGTCTGGCCTCGTTTGACTCACCCATATCATTTGTGCATCAACTAGGGGCTCGTTTGACTCAACCATATCATTTACGCCTTGTGTCAGTCCTCGTTTGACTCAACCTTATCATTTGCACCTCGAGTCAGGCCTTATCCAACTCAACCTTATAATTTGCGCCTCAAGTCGGGCCTCGTTTGACTCAACCAAATCATTTGCGCCTTGACTCGAGCATCGTTTGACTCACAGATATCATTTGTGCCTCAACTCGTACCTCGTTTGACTCAACCATATCATTTACGACTCGAGTCAGGTCTCGTTTGACTCAACCTTATCATTTGCGCCTCGAGTCGGGCCTCGTTTGACTCATACATATCATTTGTGCCTCAACTCATGCCTCGTTTGACTCAACCATATCATTTACGACTCGAGTCAGGCCTCGTTTGACTCAACCTTATCATTTGCGCCTCGAGTCAGCCTCGTTTGACTCACCCAAATCATTTGTGCCTCAAGTCGGGCCTTGTTTGACTCAATCTTCTCATTTATGCCTTGAGTCAGGCCTCGTTTGACACAACCTTATCATTTGCACCTCGAGTCGGGCCTCGTTTGATTGAACCATATCATTTACGCCTCGAGTCAGGCCTCATTTGACTCAACCTTATCATTTGCGCCTTCAGTCAGGCCTCATTCAACTTAACCTTATCATTTGCGCCTCGAGTCGGGCCTCGTTTGACTCAACCTTATCATTTGTGCATCAACTTGGGACTTGTTTGACTCAACCTGACCATTTGTGCCACGAGTCCGGCCTTGTTTGACTCACCCATATGATTTGTGGCTCGAGGCGGGCCTTGTTTGACTCAACCATATCATTTGCGCCTCAAATCGGGTCTCGTTTGACTCAACCATATCATTTGTGCCTCAAGTCGGGCCACGTTTGACTCAACCTTATCATTTGCGCCTCGAGTCGAACCTCGTTGCACTCAACCTTATCATTTGCGCCTTGAGTCGAGCCTCGTTTCACTCACCCATATCATTTGTGCATCAACTCGGGGCTCATTTGACTCAACCATATCATTTACGCCTTGCGTCAGGCCTTGTTTGGCTCAACCTTATCATTTGCGCCTCGAGTTAGGCCTCGTTCGACTCAACCTTATCATTTGCGCCTTGAGTCGGGCCTCGTTTGACTCAACCTTATCATTTTTGCCCCGAGTCGGGCCTCGTTCGACTCAACCTTATCATTTGTGCCTTGAACCGGTGCTCGTTTGACTCCCCCATATCATTTGTGTGTCAACTCAGGCCTCATTTGACCCAACCTTATAATTTGCACCTCGAGTTGGGCCTTGGTCGACTCAACCTTATCATTTTTGCCTCGAGTCAGGCCTTGTTTGACTCAACCATATTATTTACGCCTCGAGTTGGGCCTCGTTTGACTCGACCATATCATTTATGCCTCGAGGCAGGTCTTGTTCGATTCAACCTTATCATTTGCGCCTCGAGTCAGGCCTCGTTTGACTCGCCCATATCAGTTATGCCTTGAGTCGTGCCTCATTTGACTCAACCATATCATTTGCACCTCTAGTTGGGCCTCGTTTGACTCAACCATATCATTTGTGCATCAACTTGGGACTCATTTGACTCAACCATACCATTTGTGCCACGAGTCGGGCCTCGTTTGACTCAACCATATCATTTGCACCTTGACTTGGGCCTCGTTTGACTCACAGATATCTTTTGTGCCTCAACTCAATCCTCGTTTGACTCAACCTTATCATTTACGACTCGAGTCAGGCCTTGTTTAACTCAACCTGATCATTTGCACCTCGAGTCGGGCATTGTTTGGCTCAACCATATCATTTGTGCCTCGAGTCGGGCCGCATTTGAATCATCCTTATCATTTTTGCCTCGAGTCGGGCCTCGTTTAACTCATCCTTATCATTTGCACCTCGAGTTGGACCTCCTTTGACTCAACCTTATCATTTGAGCCTCGGGTCGGGCCTCGTTTGACTCAACCTTATATATTGTGCCTTGAGTCAGGCCTCGTTCAACTCACCCTTACCATTTGCGCCTCGAGTCGGTGCTCGTTTGACTCACCCATATCATTTGTGCGTCAACTCGGACCTCGTTTGACTCAACCTTATAATTTGCACCTCGAGTTGGGCCTCGTTTTACTCACCCATATCATTTGCGCCTCGACTCAGGCATCGTTTGACTTAACCATATCATTTGTGCCTCAACCCGTGCCTCGTTTGACTCAACCATATCATTTACAACTCGAGTCAGGCGTCGTTCAGCTCAACCTTATCATTTGCGCCTCAAGTCGGGCCTCTTTTGACTCACAAATATCATTTGTGCCTCAACTCGGGCCTCGTTTGACTCAACCATATCATTTATGACTCGAGTCAGGACTCGTTTGCCTCAACCTTATCATTTGTGCCTTGAGTCGGGCCTTGTTTGGCTTAACCATTTCATTTGCGCCACGAGTCAGGCCTCGTTTGACTCAAGATTATCATTTGCGCCTCGAGTTGGGCCTCGTTCGACTCAACCTTATCATTTGCACCTTTAGTCGGGCCTTGTTTGACTCAACCATATCATTTGCGCCTCAAGTCGGGCCTCGTTTGACTCAACATTAGCATTTGCGCTTCTAGTCAGGCCTCATTTGAGTCAACCTTATCATTTGTGCCTCGAGTTGGGCCTCGTTTGACTCACCCATATCATTTGTGCCTTGAGACGGCCTCGTTTGACTCAACCATATCATTTGTGCCTCGAGTTAGGCTGCATTCGACTCAACCTGATCATTTGCGCCTCGAGTTAGTCCTCGTTTAACTCCACCTTATCATTCGCGCCTTGTGTTGGGCCTCGTTCAAGTCACCCTTACCATTTGTACCTCAAGTTGGTCCTCGTTTGACCCATCCATATCATTTGTGCCTCGAGTTGGGCTTGGTTTGACTCACCCATATCATTTGTGTCTCAACTCGGGTCTCGTTTGACTCAAACATATCATTTAGGCCTCGAGTTAGGCCTCATTTGACTTAACCTTATCATTTGCACCTCGAGTCGGGCCTCGTTTGACTCAACCATATCATTTGCGCCTCGAGTCGGGCCTCGATTGACTCAACCTTATCATTTTTGCCTCGAGTCGGGCCTCGTTTGACTCAACCTTATCATTTATGCCTCGAGTCAGGCCTCGTTCGACTCAACCTTATCATTTGCGCCTTGAGTCAGGCCTTGTTCGACTCAACCATATCATTTGTGCCTCAAGCCGAGCCTCGTTTGGCTCAACCGTATCATTTATGCCTCGAGTCGGGCCTCGTTTGACACAACCTTATCATTTGCGCCTCGAGTCGGGCCTCGATCGACTCAACCTTATCATTTACGCCACGAGTCGGGCCTGCTTTGACTCAACCATAACATTTGCGCCTCCATTCGGGACTCGTTTGACTCACCCATATCATTTGTGCCTCAAGTCGGGCCTCATTTGACTCAACCATTTCATTTGCGCCTCAAGTTGAGCCTCATTTGACTAAAGATTATCATTTGAGCCTCAAGTCGGGCCTCGTTTGACTCAACCTTATCATTTGTGCCTCGAGTCGGGCATCGTTTGACTCACCCATTTCATTTGTTCCTTGAGTCGGGCCTCGTTTGACTCAACCATATCATTTACGCATTGAGCCGGGGCTCATTCCACATAACCATTTCATTTGCGCCTGGAGTTGCTCCTCGTTTCACTCAAACTTATCATTTGCTCTTTGTGTTGGCCTCGTTCAACTCACCATTACCATTTGTGCCTCGAGTCGGGCCTCATTTGACTCACCCATATCATTTGTACCTTGAGTCGAGCCTTGTTTGACTCAATATTATCATTTATGCCCTCGAGTCGGGCCTCGTTTGACTCAACCATGTCATTTGCGCCTCGAGCCAGACCTCATTTGACTCAACCTTATCATTTGCACCTCAAGTCGGGTCTCGTTTGACTCAACCAAATCATTTGCACCTTAAGTCGGGCCTCGTTTCACTCACCCATATCATTTGCACCTCGAGTCGAGCCTCGTTTGACTCAAGATTATCATTTGCACCTCGATTCGGGCCTTGTTCGACTCAACCTTATCATTTGTACCTCGAGTCGGGCCTCGTTTAAGTCACCCATATCATTTGTGCCTTGAGTCGGGCCTCGTTTGACTAAACCATATCATTTGCCCCTTGGGCTGGGCCTCGTTCGACTCAACCATTTCATTTGCGCCTTGAGTTGGTTCTCGTTTCACTCAACCTTATCATTTGCGCCTTGTGTTGGCCTCGTTCAACTCATCCTTACCATTTGCGCCTCGAGTCGGTCCTCGTTTGACACACCCATATCATTTGTGCCTCGAATCAGGCCTCATTTGACTCACCCATATCATTTGTGTCTCAACTCGGCCCTCGTTTGACTCAAACATATCATTTAGGCCTTGAGTCGGGACTCATTTGACTCAACCTTATCATTTGGGCCTCGAGTTGGGCCTCGTTCGACTCAACCTTATAATTTGTGCCTCGAGTCGGGCCTTCTTTGACTCAACCATATCATTTATGCCTCGAGTCGGGTGTCGTTTGACTTAACCATATCATTTGCGCCTCAAGTGGGGCCACATTTAACTCAACCTTATCATTTGTGCCTCTGGTTGGGCCACATTTGACTCAACCTTATCATTTGCGCGTCGAGTCGGGCCACATTTGACTCAACCTTATCATTTGCGCCTCGAGTGGGGGCCCGTTGGACTCAACCTTATCATTTGTGCCTCGAGTCGGACCTCGTTTGACTCACCCATATAATTTATGGCTCGAGTCAAGCCTCGTTTGACTCAACCTTATCATTTGCACCTTGAATCGAGCCTTGTTTGACTCAACCTTATCATTTGCGCCTCGAGGTGGGCCTCGTTCGACTCAACCTTATCATTTGCGCCTCGAGTTGGGGCTCGTTTGACTTAACCATATCATTTGTGCCTCAAGCCGGGCCTCGTTTGGCTCAACCATATCATTTATGCCTCGAGTTGAGCCTCGTTTGACTCCACCTTATCATTTGCGCCTCAAGTCGGGCCTCGATCGACTTAACCTTATCATTTGCGCCACGAGGCTGGCCTCGTTTGACACAACCATATCATTTGTGCCTCGAGTCGAGCCTTGTTTGACTCACCCATATCATTTGTGCCTCAAGTCGGGCCTCGTTTGACTCAACCATTTCATTTGCATCTCGAGTCGGGCCTTGTTTGACTCAACCTTATCATTTGCACCTCGAGTCGAGCCTCGTTTGACTCAACCTTACCATTTACGTCTCGAGTTGGGCCTCGTTCGACTCAACCTTATCATTTGCGCCTCGAGTTGGGCCCCGTTTCACTCAACCATATCATTTGCGCCTCAAGCCAGGCGTCGTTTGGCTCAACCATATCATTTATGCCTCGAGTCGGGCCTCGTTTGACTCAACCTTATCATTCGCGCCTCGAGTCGGGCCTCGATCTACTTAACCTTATCATTTGTGCCATGAGTCGGGCCTTGTTTGACTCAACCATATCATTTGCGCCTTGAGTCAGGGCTCGTTTGACTCACCCATATCATTTGTGCCTCAAGTCGGTCCTCATTTGACTTAACCATTTCATTTGCACCTCGAGTCGAGCCTCGTTTAACTCTAGATTATCATTTGCGCCTCGAGTCAGGCCTCGTTTGACTCAACCTTATCATTTGTGCCTCGAGTCAGCCTCGTTTGACTCACCCATATCTTTTGTGCCTTGAGTCGGGCCTCGTTTGACTCAACCATATCATTTGCGCCTTGAGCTGGACCTCGTTCAACTTAACCATTTCATTTGCACCTCGAGTTGGTCCTCGTTTCACTCAACCTTATCATTTGTGCCTTGTGTTGGCCTCGTTCAACTCACCCTTACCATTTGTACCTCGAGTCGGTCCTCGTTTGACTCACCCTTATCATTTGCACCTCGTCTTGGGCCTCGTTTGACTCACCCATATCATTTGTGTCTCAACTCGGGCCTCGTTTGACTCAAACATATCATTTCGTCCTTGAGTCAGGCCTCGTTTGACTCAACCTTATCATTTGCAGCTCGAGCTAGGCCTCGTATGACTCAACCATATCATTTGTGCCTCGAGTCGGGCCTCGATTGACTCAACCTTATAATTTATGCCTTGAGTCGGGCCACGTTTGACTCAACCTTATAATTTGTGCCTGGAGTTGGGCCTCGTTCGACTCCACCTTATCATTTGTGCCTTGAGTTGGGCCACGTTTGACTTAACGATATCATTTGTACCTCAAGTCGGGCCACATTTGACTCAACCTTATCATTTGCGCCTCTAGTCGGGCCACATTTGCCTCAACCTTATCATTTGTGCCTCGAGTCAGGCATCGTTCGACTCAACCTTATCATTTGCGCATCGAATCGGACCTCGTTTGACACACTAATATCATTTATGCCTTGAGTCGGGCCACGTTTGGCTCAACCTTATCATTTGCACCTCAAGTCGAGCCTTGTTTGACTCAACCCTATCATTTGCGCCTCGAGTTAGACCTCGTTTGACTCAACCTTATCATTTGCGCCTCAACTCGGGCCTCCTTTGACTCAACCATATCATTTATGCCTCAACTCGGGACTCCTTTGACTCAAACAGATCATTTAGGCCTTGAGTTGGGTGTCGTTTGACTCAACCTTATCATTTGCGCCTCGAGTTGGGCCTTGTTTGACTTAACCATATCATTTGTGCCTCGGGTCGTGCCTCGTTTGACTCAACCTTATAATTTATGCCTTGAGTTGGGCCACGTTTGACTCAACCTTATAATTTTTACCTCGAGTTGGGCCTCGTTGGACTCAACCTTATCAATTGCGCCTCAAGTCGGGCCTCGTTTGACTCAACCATATCATTTGTGCCTCGAGTCGGGCCACATTTGACTCAACCTTATCATTTGCGCCTCGAGTCAGGCCCCGTTCGACTCAACCTTATCATTTGCGCCTCGAGTCAGGCCCCGTTCGACTCAACCTTATCATTTGTGCCGCAAGTCGGGCCATATTTGACTTAACCTTATCATTTGTGCCTCAAGTCGGACCTCGTTTGACTCACCCATATCATTTATGTCTCAAGTCGGGCCTCGTTTGACTCAACCATATCATTTGTGCCTCAAGCCGAGCCTCGTTTGGCTCAACCGTATCATTTATGCCTCGAGTCGGGCCTCGTTTGACACAACCTTATCATTTGCGCCTCGAGTTGGGCCTCGATCGACTCAACCTTATCATTTACGCCACGAGTCGGGCCTGCTTTGACTCAACCATAATATTTGCGCCTCCATTCGGGACTCGTTTGACTCACCCATATCATTTGTGCCTCAAGTCGGGCCTCATTTGACTCAACCATTTCATTTGCGCCTCAAGTTGAGCCTCATTTGACTAAAGATTATCATTTGTGCCTCAAGTCGGGCCTCGTTTGACTCAACCTTATCATTTGTGCCTCGAGTCGGGCATCGTTTGACTCACCCATTTCATTTGTTCCTTGAGTCGGGCCTCGTTTGACTCGACCATATCATTTACGCATTGAGCCGAGGCTCATTCCACATAACCATTTCATTTGCGCCTGGAGTTGCTCCTCGTTTCACTCAAACTTATCATTTGCTCCTTGTGTTGGCCTCGTTCAACTCACCATTACCATTTGTGCCTCTAGTCGGGCCTCATTTGACTCACCCATATCATTTGTACCTTGAGTCGAGCCTTGTTTGACTCAATATTATCATTTATGCCCTCGAGTCGGGCCTCGTTTGACTCAACCATGTCATTTGCGCCTCGAGCCGGACCTCATTTGACTCAACCTTATCATTTGCACCTCAAGTCGGGTCTCGTTTGACTCAACCAAATCATTTGCACCTCAAGTCGGGCCTCGTTTCACTCACCCATATCATTTGCACCTCGAGTCGAGCCTCGTTTGACTCAAGATTATCATTTGCACCTCGATTCGGGCCTTGTTCGACTCAACCTGATCATTTGCACCTCGAGTCGGGCCTCGTTTAAGTCACCCATATCATTTGTGCCTTGAGTCGGGCCTCGTTTGACTAAACCATATCATTTGCCCCTTGGGCTGGGCCTCGTTCGACTCAACCATTTCATTTGCACCTTGAGTTGGTTCTCGTTTCACTCAACCTTATCATTTGCGCCTTGTGTTGGCCTCGTTCAACTCATCCTTACCATTTGCGCCTCGAGTCGGTCCTCGTTTGACACACCCATATCATTTGTGCCTCGAATCAGGCCTCATTTGACTCACCCATATCATTTGTGTCTCAACTCGGCCCTCGTTTGACTCAAACATATCATTTAGGCCTTGAGTCGGGACTCATTTGACTCAACCTTATCATTTGGGCCTCGAGTTGGGCCTCGTTCGACTCAACCTTATCATTTGTGCCTCGAGTCGGGCCTTCTTTGACTCAACCATATCATTTATGCCTCGAGTCGGGTGTCGTTTGACTTAACCATATCATTTGCGCCTCAAGTGGGGCCACATTTAACTCAACCTTATCATTTGTGCCTCTGGTTGGGCCACATTTGACTCAACCTTATCATTTGCGCGTCGAGTCGGGCCACATTTGACTCAACCTTATCATTTGTGCCTCGAGTGGGGGCCCGTTGGACTCAACCTTATCATTTGTGCCTCGAGTCGGACCTCGTTTGACTCACCCATATAATTTATGGCTCGAGTCGAGCCTCGTTTGACTCAACCTTATCATTTGCACCTTGAATCGAGCCTTGTTTGACTCAACCTTATCATTTGCGCCTCGAGGAGGGCCTCGTTCGACTCAACCTTATCATTTGCGCCTCGAGTCGGGCTTCGTTTGACTCAACCATATCATTTGCGCCTCCAGCCGGGCCTCGTTTGGCACTACCATGTCATTTATGCCTCGAGTCGGACCTCGTTTGAATCAACCATATCAGTTGCGCCTCGAGTCGGGCCTTGATCAACTCAACCTTATCATTTGCACCATGAGGCGGGCCTCGTTTGACTTAACCTTATCATTTAAGCCACGAGTTGGGCCTCGTTTGACTCAACCATATCATTTGTGTCTCGAGTCATGCCTATTCGTCTCACCCATATCATTTGTGCCTCAAGTCAGGCCTCGTTTGACTCAACCATTTCATTTGCGCCTCCAGTCGGGCCTCGTTTGACTCAAGATTATCATTTGCGCCTCGAGTCGGGTCTCGTTTGACTCAACCTTATAATTTGCAACTCGAGTCGGGCCTCGTTTGACTCACCCATATCATTTGTGCCTTGAGTCGGGCCTCGTTTGACTGAACCATATATTTGCGCCTTGGGCTGGTCCTCGTTCGACTCAACCATTTCATTTGTGCCTCGAGTTGGTCCTCGTTTCCCTCAACCTTATCATTTGTGCCTTGTGTTGGCCTCGTTCAACTCACCCTTACCATTTGCGCCTCGAGTTGGTCCTCGTTTGACACACCCATATCATTTGCACCTCGAATTGGGCCTCGTTTGACTCACCCATATCATTTGTGTCTCAACTCGGGCCTCGTTTGACTCAAACATATCATTTAGCCCTTGAGTCGGTACTCGTTTGACTCAACCTTAGCATTTGGGCCTCGAGTTGGGCCTCGTTTGACTCAACCTTATCATTTGCGCCTCGAGTTAGGCCTTGTTTGACTAAACCATATCATTTATGCCTCGAGTCGGGCCTTGTTTGACTCAACCATATCATTTGCACCTTGAGTCGGGCCACATTTGACTCAACCTTATCATTTGCGCCTCTGGTTGGGCCACATTTCACTTAACCTTATAGTTTGCGCCTCGAGTCGGGCCCCGTTTGACTCAACCTTATCATTTGTGCCTCGAGTCAGACCTCATTTTACTCACCCATATCATTTATGGCTCGACCTGGTCCTCGTTTGACTCAACCTTATCATTTGCACCATGAGTCGAGCCTCGTTGGATTCAAACTTATCATTTACGCCTCGAGTCCGGCCTCATTTGACTCAACCATATCATTTGCGCCTCGAGTCGGGCCTTGTTTGACCCAACCATATCATTTGCGCCTCCAGCCGGGCCTCGTTTGGCTCAACTATATCATTTATGCCTCGAGTCAGACCTCATTTGAATCAACCTTATCAATTGCACCTCGAGTCGGGCCTCGATCGACTCAACCTTATCATTTGCACCATGAGTCGAGCCTCGTTTGACTCAACCATATCATTTGCGCCTTGAGTCAGGCCACATTTGACTCAACCTTATCATTTGCGCCTCGAGTCGGGCCCCGTTCGACTCAACCTTATCATTTGCGCCTCGAGTTGGGGCTCGTTTGACTTAACCATATCATTTGTGCCTCAAGCCGGGCCTCGTTTGGCTCAACCATATCATTTATGCCTCGAGTCGAGCCTCGTTTGACTCCACCTTATCATTTGTGCCTCAAGTCGGGCCTCGATCGACTTAACCTTATCATTTGCGCCACGAGGCTGGCCTCGTTTGACACAACCATATCATTTGTGCCTCGAGTCGAGCCTTGTTTGACTCACCCATATCATTTGTGCCTCAAGTCGGGCCTCGTTTGACTCAACCATTTCATTTGCATCTCGAGTCGGGCCTTGTTTGACTCAACCTTATCATTTGCACCTCGAGTCGAGCCTCGTTTGACTCAACCTTACCATTTACCTTTCGAGTTGGGCCTCGTTCGACTCAACCTTATCATTTGCGCCTCGAGTTGGGCCCCGTTTCACTCAACCATATCATTTGCGCCTCAAGCCAGGCGTCGTTTGGCTCAACCATATCATTTATGCCTCGAGTCAGGCCTCGTTTGACTCAACCTTATCATTCGCGCCTCGAGTCGGGCCTCGATCTACTTAACCTTATCATTTGCGCCATGAGTCGGGCCTTGTTTGACTCAACCATATCATTTGCGCCTTGAGTCGGGCCTCGTTTGACTCACCCATATCATTTGTGCCTCAAGTCGGTCCTCATTTGACTTAACCATTTCATTTGCACCTCGAGTCGAGCCTCGTTTGACTCTAGATTATCATTTGCGCCTCGAGTCAGGCCTCGTTTGACTCAACCTTATCATTTGTGCCTCGAGTCAGACCTCATTTGAATCAACCTTATCAATTGCACCTCGAGTCGGACCTCGATCGACTCAACCTTATCATTTGCACCATGAGTCGAGCCTCGTTTGACTCAACCATATCATTTGCGCCTTGAGTCACGCCACATTTGACTCAACCTTATCATTTGCGCCTCGAGTCGGGCCCCGTTCGACTCAACCTTATCATTTGCGCCTCGAGTTGGGGCTCGTTTGACTTAACCATATCATTTGTGCCTCAAGCCGGGCCTCGTTTGGCTCAACCATATCATTTATGCCTCGAGTCGAGCCTCGTTTGACTCCACCTTATCATTTGCGCCTCAAGTCGGGCCTCGATCGACTTAACCTTATCATTTGCGCCACGAGGCTGGCCTCGTTTGACACAACCATATCATTTGTGCCTCGAGTCGGGCCTCGTTTGACTCAACCTTATCATTTGCGCCTCGAGTCGGACCTCGTTTGACTCACCCATATCATTTATGGCTCGAGTCGGGCCTCGTTTGACTCAACTTTATCATTTGCACCTTGAATCGAGCCTCGTTTGACTCAACCTTATCATTTGCGCCTCGAGGTGGGCCTTGTTCGACTCAAACTTATCATTTGTGCCTCGAGTCGGGCCTCGTTTGACTCAACCATATCATTTGCGCCTCAAGCTGGGCCTTGTTTGACTCAACCATATCATTTATGCCTCAAGTCGGGCCACATTTGACTCAACCTTATCATTTGCGCCTCTGGTTGGGCCACATTTGACTCACCCTTATCATTTGTGCCTCAAGTTGAGCCCCGTTCGACTCAACCTTATCATTTGCGCCTCGAGTCGGACCTCGTTTGACTTACCCATATCATTTATGGCTCAAGCTGGTCCTCGTTTGACTCCACGTTATCATTTGCACCTTGAGTCGAGCCTCGTTCGACTCAACCTTATCATTTGCGCCTTGAGTTGGGCCTCATTCGACTCAACCTTGTCATTTGCGCCTCGAGTCGGGCCTCGTTTCACTCAGCCATATCATTTGCGTCTCAAGCTGGGCCTCGTTTGGCTCAACCATATCATTTATGCCTCAAGTCGAACCTCGTTTGAATTAACCTTATCATTTGCGCCTCGAGTCGGGCCTCGATCGACTCAACCTTATCATTTGCACCATGAGTCGGGCCTTGTTTGACTGAACCATATCATTTGCGCCTCGAGTCAGGCCACATTTGACTCAACCTTATAATTTGCACCTCTGGTCGGGCCACATTAGACTCAACCTTATCATTTATGCCTCGAGTCGGGCCCCGTTCGACTCAACCTTATCATTTGTGCCTCGAGTTGGACCTCGTTTGACTCACCCATATCATTTATGGCTCGAGTCGGGCCTCGTTTGACTTAACCTTATCATTTGCACCTTGAATCGAGCCTCGTTTGACTCAACCTTATCATTTGCACCTCGAGTCGGGCCTCGTTTGACTCAACTATATCATTTATGCCTCAAGCCGGGCCTCGTTTGGCACAACCATATCATTTATGCCTTGAGTCAGACCTCGTTTGAATCAACCTTAACATTTACGCCTCAAGTCGGGCCTCGATCGACTCAACCTTATCATTTGCACCATGAGTCGGGCCTCGTTTGACTCAACCTTATCATTTACGCCGCGAGTTAGGCCTTGTTTGACTCAACCATATCATTTGCGCCTCGAGTCATGCCTGTTCGTCTCACACATATCATTTGTGCCTCAAGTCAAGCCTCGTTTGACTCAACCATTTCATTTGCGCCTCGAGTCGGGCCTCGTTTCACTCAAGATTATCATTTGCGCCTCAAGTCGGACCTTGTTCGACTCAACCTTATCATTTGCACCTCGAATCGTGCCTCGTTTGACTCACCCATATCATTTGTGCCTTGAGTCGGGCCTCGTTTGACTGAACCATATCATTTGCCCCTTGGGCCGGGCCTCGTTCGACTCAACCATTTCATTTGTGCCTCAAGTTGGTTCTCGTTTTACTCAACCTTATCATTTGCGCCTTGTGTTGGCCTCGTTCAACTCATCCTTACCATTTGCGCCTCGAGTTAGTCCTCGTTTGACACACCCATATCATTTGCGCCTCGAATCGGGCCTCGTTTCACTCACCCATATCATTTGTGTCTAAACTTGGCCCTCGTTTGACTCAAACATATCATTTAGGCCTTGAGTCGGGACTCGTTTGACTCAACCTTATCATTTGTGCCTCGAGTTGGGCCTCGTTTGACTCAACCTTATCATTTGCGCCTCGAGTCGGGCATTGTTTGACTCAACCATATCATTTATGCCTCGAGTCGGGCGTTGTTTGAATCAACCATATCATTTGTGCCTCGAGTCGGGCCACATTTGACTCAACCTTATCATTTGCGCCTCTGGTTGGGCCACATTTGACTCAACCTTATCATTTGCACCTCGAGTCGAACCTCGTTGGACTCAGCCATATCATTTATGACTCAAGCCGGTCCTCGTTTGACTCAACCTTATCATTTGCACCTTAAGTCGAGCCTCGTTTGACTCCACCTTATCATTTGCGCCATGAGTTGGGCCTCGTTTGACTGAACCTTGACATTTGCGCCTCGAGACGGGCCTTGTTTGACTCAACAATATCATTTGCACCCCAAGCCGGGCCTCGTTTGGCTCAACCATATCATTTATGCCTCGAGTTAGACCTCGTTTGAATCAACCTTATCATTTGCGCATTGAGTCGGGCCTCGATCGACTCAACCTTATCATTTGCACCATGAGTCGGGCCTCGTTTGACTGAACCATATCATTTGCGCCTCGAGTTGGGCCACATTTGACTCAACCTTATCATTTGTGCCTCTGGTCAGGTGACATTTGACTCAACCTTATCATTTGCGCCTCGAGTGGGGGTCCGTTGGACTCAACCTTATCATTTGTGCCTCGAGTCGTATCTCGTTTGACTCACCCATATCATTTATGGCTCGAGTCGGGCCTCGTTTGACTCAACCTTATCATTTGCACCTTGAATCGAGCCTCGTTTGACTCAACCTTATCATTTGCACCTCGAGGTGGGCCTCGTTCGACTCAACCTTATCATTTGTGCCTCGAGTCGGGACTCATTTGACTCAACCATATCATTTGCGCTTCAAGCCGGGCCTCGTTTGGCCCTACCATGTCATTTATGCCTCGAGTCGGACCTCGTTTGAATCAACCTTATCATTTGTACCTCGAGTCGGGCCTTGATCGACTCAACCTTATCAGTTGCACCATGAGTCGGGCCTCGTTTGACTCAACCTTATCATTTACGCCACGAGTTGGGCCTCGTTTGACTCAATCATATCATTTGCGCCTTGAGTCGTGCCTGTTCATCTCACCCATATCACTTGTGCCTCAAGTCAGGCCTTGTTTGACTCAACCATTTCATTTGCGCCTCCAGTCGGGCCTCGTTTGACTCAAGACTATCATTTGCGCCTCGAGTCGGGCCTTGTTTGACTCAACCTTATCATTTGCACCTCGAGTCGGGCCTCGTTTGACTCACCCATATCATTTGTGCCTTGAGTCGGGCCTCGTTTGACTGAACCATATCATTTGCGCCTTGGGCCTAGGCCTCGTTCGACTCAACCATTTCATTTGCGCCTCGAGTTGGTCCTCGTTTCCCTCAACCTTATCATTTGTGCCTTGTGTTGGCCTCGTTCAACTCACCCTTACCATTTGCACCTCGAGTCGGTCCTCGTTTGACACGCCCATATCATTTGCGCCTCGAATCGGGCCTCGTTTGACTCGCCCATATTATTTGTGTCTCAACTCGGGCCTCGTTTGACTCAAACATATCATTTAGCCCTTGAGTCGGGACTCGTTTGACTCAACCTTATCATTTGGGCCTCGAGTTGGGCCTCGTTTGACTCATCCTTATCATTTATGCCTCAAGGCGGGCCTCGTTTGACTCAACCTTATCATTTACTTCTCGAGTCAGGCCTCGTTTGACTCATCCTTATCATTTATGCCTCGAGTTGGCCCTCGTTTGACTCAAGCTTATCATTTGTGCCTCAAGTTGGCCCTCGTTCGACTCAACCTTACCATTTGCATCTTGAGTCAGGCCTCGTTCGACATAACCTTATCATTTGCACCTTGAGTCGGGCCTCTTTTGACTCAACCTTATCATTTGTGCCTTGAGTCGGGCCTCGTTTAACTCAACCTTATAATTTGCACCTCGAGTTGGGCCTCGTTCGACTTAACCTTATCATTTCTGCCTCGAGTCGGGCCTCGTTTGACTCAACCATATCGTTTGTGCCTCGAGTCGGGCCTCGTTTGACTCAACCTTATCATTTGCACCTCGAGTCGGGCCTTGTTTGACTCAACCTTATCATTTATGCCTCGACTTAGGCCTCGTTTGACTCAACCTTATCATTTGTGCCTCGAGTTGGGCCTCATTCGACTCAACCTTACCATTTGCGCCTCGAGTCGGGCCTCCTTTGACTCAACATTATCATTTGTGCCTTGGGTCGGGCCTTGTTTCACTGAATGTTATAATTTGCGCCTCGGGTCGGGCCTCGTTCAATTCACTCTTACCATTTGCGTCTCAAGTCGGACCTCGTTTTACTCAACCTTATAATTTGTGCCTCGAGTCGGGCCTCGTTTGACTCAACCTTATCTTTTGCACCTCGAGTTAGGCCTTGTTTGACTCAACCTTATCATTTATGCCACGAGTCAGGCCTCGTTTTACTCAACCTTATCATTTGCGCCTCGAGTTGGGCCTCGTTTGACTCAACCTTATCATTTGCGCCTCGAGTCAGGCCTCGTTTGTCTCAACCATATCATTTCTGCCTCAGGCTGAGCCCCGTTTGACTCTACCATATCATTTATGCCTTGAATCGGGCCACGTTTAACTCAACCTTATCATTTGCGCCTCGAGTCGGGCCTCGTTCGACTCAACCTTATCATTTGTGCCATGAGTCGGGCCTCGTTTGACTCACCCATATCATTTGTGCCTCAAGTCGGGCCTCGTTTGACTCAACCATTTCATTTGTGCCTTGAATCGGGCCTCGTTGGACTCAACATTATGATTTGCACCTCGAGTCAGGCCTCGTTTGACTCAACCTTATCATTTGCGCCTCGAGTCGGGCCTCGTTTGACTCACCCATATCATTTGTCCTTGAGTCAGGCCTCGTTTGATTTAACCATATCGTTTGCGCCTCGAGTTGGGCCTCGTTTGACTCAACCTTATAATTTATGCCTCGAGTCGGGCCTAGTTCAACTCACCCTTACCATTTGCATCTCGAGTCGGACCTCGTTTGACTCCACCTTATTATTTGCGCCTCGAGTTATTCCTCGTTTGACTCAACCTTATCATTTACGCCTTGCGGTGGGCCTCGTTCTACTCACCCTTACCATTAGCGCATCGAGTCGGTCCTCATTTTACTCACCCATATCATTCGCGCCTTGGGTCAGACCTCGATTGACTTAACCTTATAATTTATGCCTCGAGTCAGGCCTCGTTCAACTCACCCTTACCATTTGCGCCACGAGTCGGGCCTCATCCGATTCAACCTTATCATTTGTGCCTCGAGTCGAGCCTCGTTTGACTCAACATTATCACTTGTGCCTCGAGTCGGACGTTGTTTGACTTACCCATATCATTTGTGCATCAACTTGGGCCTCGTTTGACTGAAACATATCATTTAGTCCTCGAGTCGGACCTCATTTGACTAACCCTATCATTTGTGCTTCAGGTCGGGCTTCGTTTGACTCAACCTTATCATTTGCGCCTCTAGTTGGGCCACATTTGACTCAACCTTATCTTTTGCGCCTCCAGTCGGTCCTCGTTTAACTCACCCATATCATTTGTGCCTTGACTCGGGCCTCGTTCGACTCAACCTTATCATTTGCACATTGAGTTGGGCCTCATTTAACTCAACCCTATCATTTGAGCCTCGAGTTGGGCCTCGTTTGACTCAACCTTATAATTTGTGCCTCGTGTCGGGTCTCGTTTGACTCAACCTTATTATTTATGCCTCTAGTTGGGCCTCATTTGCCTCAACCTTATCATTTGCACTAAAATTTGGGACTCGTTCGACTCAACGTTATCATTTGCCCTCGAGTCGGCCTCGTTTGACTTAACCATATCATTTGTGCCTCAAGCTGGGCCTCATTTGACTCAGCGATATCATTTAAGCCTCGAGTCGGGCCATGTTTGACTTAACCTTATCATTTACGCCTCGAGTCAGACCTCGTTTGACTCAACCTTATCATTTACGCCATGCGTCGGGCCTCGTTTGACTCAACCATATCATTTGTGCTTTGAGTCAGGCCTCGTTCGACTCAACCTTATCATTTGCACCTCGAGTTGGTCCTCGTTTGACTCAGCCTTATCATTTGCGCCTTGTGTTAGGCCTTGTTCAACTCAGCCTTACCATTTGCGCCTTGAGTCGGTCCTCATTTGACTCACGCATATCATTTGCACCTCGAGTCGGGCCTCGTTTGACTCAACCTTATAATTTATGCCTCGAGTCGGGCCTCGTTCAACTCACCCTTACCATTTGCGCCTCGAGTCGGGCCTTATTTGACTTAACCTTATCATTTGTGCCTCGAGTCAGGCCTCGTTTGACTCGACCTTATAATTTGTACCTCGAGTCGGGCCTTGTTTAACTCACCCTTACCATTTGCGTCTCAAGTCGGACCTCGTTTGACTCTACCATATGATTTGTGCCTCGAGTTAGGCCTCGTTCAACTCAAGCTTGTCATTTGCACCTCGAGTCGGGCCTCATTTGAATCACCCTTATCATTTATACCTCGAGTCGGGCCTCGTTTGACTTAATGTTATCATTTGCGCCTCGAGTTATTCCTCGTTTGACTCAACCTTATCATTTGCACTTTGTGGTGGGCCTCGTTTAACTCACCCTTACCATTTGCTCGAGTCGGCCTCGTTTGACTCAACCATATCATTTGTGTCTCAACTCGGGTCTTGTTTGACTCAAACATATCATTTAGGTCTCGAGTTGGGCCTCGTTTGACTCAACCTTATCATTTGCGCCTCGAATCGGGCCTCGTTTGACTCAACCATATCATTTGCGCCTAAAGTCGGGCCTCGTTTGATTCAACTTTATCATTTGCGCCTCGAGTCGGACCTTGTTCGACTCAACCATATCATTTGTACGTCAAGCCGAGCCTCGTTTGACTCAACCATATCATTTATGCCTCGAGTTGGGCCTCGTTTGACTCAACCTTATCATTTGTGCCTTGAGTCGGGCCTCGTTCGACTCAACCTTATCATTTGCGCCTCGAGTTGGTCCTAGTTTGACTCAACCTTATCATTTACGCCTTGTGTTGGGTGTCGTTCAACTCACCCTTACTGTTTATGCCTCGAGTCGGTCCTCGTTTGACTCATCGATATCATTTGTGCCTCAACTCAGGCCTCGTTTCACTCACCCATATCCTTTGTGTCTTAACTCAGGCCTCGTTTGACTCAAACATATCATTTAGGCCTCGAGTCGGGCCTTGTTTGACTCAACCTTATCATTTGTGCCTCGAGTCAGGCCTCATTTGACTCAACCATATCATTTGTGCCTCGTGTCAAGCCTCGTTTAACTCAACCTTATCATTTGTGCCTCGAGTCAGGCCTCATTCGACTCAACCTTATAATTTATGCCTCGGGTTAGGCCTCGTTTGACTCAACCTTATAATTTGTCCCCCGAGTTGGGCCTTATTCGACTCAACCGTATCATTTACACCTCGAGTCGGGCCTCGTTTGACTTAACCTTATCATTTATGCCTCGACTCGGGCCTTGTTTAACTCAACCTTATCATTTGCGCCACGAGTTGGGCCTCGTTCGACTCAAACTTATCATTTGCACCTTGAGTCGGGTCTCGTTTGACTCAACCTTATCATTTGCGCCTAGAGTTGGGCCTCATTCGACTCACCCTTACCATTTGCGCCTCGAGTCGGGCCTCATTTGACTTAACCTTATCATTTGTGCCTCGAGTCGGGCCTCGTTTGACTCGACCTTATAACTTGTGCCTCGAGTCGGGCCTTGTTCCACTCACCCTTACCATTTGCGTCTCGAGTCAGACCTTGTTTGACTCAACCTTATGATTTGTGCCTCGAGTCAGGCCTCGTTCAACTCAAGCTTGTTATTTGCGCCTCGAGTCGGGCCTTATTTGACTCAACCTTATCATTTGCGACTCGAGTCGGGCCTCGTTTGACTCAACCTTATCATTTGCGCCTTGAGTTAGACCTCGTTTGACTCACCTGTATCATTTGTGCATTAAGTCGGGCCTCGTTTGACTCAACCATATCATTTATGCCTTGAGTCGAGCGTCGTTTGGCTCAACCTTATCATTTACGCCTCGAGTCGGGCCTCGTTTGACTCAACCTTATCATTTGCGCCACGAGTTGGGCCTCGATTGACCCAACCATAACATTTGCCCCTCGAGTCGGGCCACATTTGACTCAACCTTATCATTTGTGCCTCGAGTTGGGCCTTGTTCGACTCGACCTTATCAATTACGCCTCGAGTCGGGCCTCCTTTGACTCAACCATATCATTTGTGCCTCAGGTCGGGTCTCATTTGATTCAACCTTATAATTTGCGCCTCAAGTCGGGCCTCGTTCGATTCACCCTTACCATTTGTGCCTCGAGTCGGTGCTCGTTTGACTCACCCATATCATTTACACATCAACTCGGGACTCGTTTGATCCAACCTTATCATTTGGGCCTCAAGTCGGGCCTTATTCGACTCAACCTTATCATTTGCGCCTTGAGTTGGGCCTCATTTGACTCAACCATATCATTTGGGCCTCAAGCCAGGCCTTGTTTGACTCAACGATATCATTTATGCCTCGAGTCAGGCCACGTTTGACTTAACCTTATCATTTATGCCTCGAGTCGGGCCCCGTTCGACTCAAGCTTATCATTTGTGCCACAAGTCGGGCCTCGTTTGACTCAACCATATCATTTGCGCCTCGAGTTGGGCCTCGTTCGACTCAACCTTATCATTTGCACCTCGAGTTGGTCCTCGTTTGACTCAGCCTTATCATTTGCGCCTTGTGTTGGGCCTCATTCAACTCACCCTTACCATTTGCGCCTTGAGTCGGTCCTTGTTTGACTCACGCATATGATTTGCACCTCGAGTCGGGCCTCATTTGACTCAACCTTATAATTTATGCCTGGAGTCGGGCCTCATTCAACTCACCCTTACCATTTGCGCCTCGAGTCGGGCCTCATTTGACTTAACCTTATCATTTGTGCCTTGAGTCGGGCCTCATTTGACTCGACCTTATAATTTGTGCCTCGAGTATTGCCTTGTTCCACTCACCCTTACCATTTGCGTCTCGAGTCAGACCTCGTTTGACTCAACCTTATGATTTGTGCCTCGAGTCAGGCCTCGTTCAACTCATGCTTGTTATTTGCGCCTCGAGTCGGGCCTTATTTGACTCAACCTTATCATTTGCGACTCGAGTCGGGCCTCGTTTGACTCAACCTTATCATTTGCGCCTTGAGTCAGACCTCGTTTGACTCACCTGTATCATTTGTGCCTTAAGTCAGGCCTCGTTTGATTCAACCATATCATTTATGCCTTGAGTCGGGCGTCGTTTGGCTCAACCTTATCATTTACGCCTCGAGTCGTGCCTCGTTTGACTCAACCTTATCATTTGCACCACGAGTTGGGCCTCGATTGACCCAACCATAACATTTGCCCCTCGAGTCGGGCCACATTTGACTCAACCTTATCATTTGTGCCTCGAGTCGGGCCTTATTCGACTCGACCTTATCAATTACGCCTCGAGTCGGGCCTCCTCTGACTCAACCATATCATTTGTGCCTCAGGTCGGGTCTCATTTGATTCAACCTTATAATTTGCGCCTCAAGTCAGGCCTCGTTCGATTTACCCTTACCATTTGTGCCTCGAGTCGGTGCTCATTTGACTCACCCATATCATTTACGCGTTAACTTGGGCCTCGTTTGATCCAACCTTATCATTTGGGCCTCGAGTCGGGCCTTATTCGACTCAACCTTATCATTTGCGCCTTGAGTCAGGCCTCATTTGACTCAACCATATCATTTGGGCATCAAGCCAGGCCTTGTTTGACTCAGCGATATCATTTATGCCTCGAGTCGGGCCACGTTTGACTTAACCTTATCATTTATGCCTCGAGTTGGGCCCCGTTCGACTCAAGCTTATCATTTGTGCCACAAGTCGGGCCTCGTTTGACTCAACCATATCATTTGCGGCTCTAGTTGGGCCTCGTTCGACTCAACCTTATCATTTGCACCTCGAGTTGGTCCTCGTTTGACTCAGCCTTATCATTTGCGCCTTGTGTTGGGCCTCATTCAACTCACCCTTACCATTTGCGCCTTGAGTCGGTCCTTGTTTGACTCACGCATATGATTTGCACCTCGAGTCGGGCCTCGTTTGACTCAACCTTATAATTTATGCCTCGAGTCGGGCCTCATTCAACTCACCCTTACCATTTGCGCCTCGAGTTGGGCCTCATTTGACTTAACCTTATCATTTGTGCCTTGAGTCGGGCCTCATTTGACTCGACCTTATAATTTGTGCCTCGAGTATTGCCTTGTTCCACTCACCCTTACCATTTGTGTCTCGAGTCAGACCTCGTTTGACTCAATCTTATGATTTGTGCCTCGAGTCAGGCCTCGTTCAACTCAAGCTTGTTATTTGCGCCTCGAGTCGGGCCTTATTTGACTCAACCTTATCATTTGCGACTCGAGTCGGGCCTCGTTTGACTCAACCTTATCATTTGCGCCTTGAGTCAGACCTCGTTTGACTCACCTGTATCATTTGTGCCTTAAGTCGGGCCTCGTTTGACTCAACCATATCATTTATGCCTTGAGTCGAGCGTCGTTTGGCTCAACCTTATCATTTACGCCTCGAGTCGGGCCTCGTTTGACTCAACCTTATCATTTGCGCCACGAGTTAGGCCTCGATTGACCTAACCATAACATTTGCCCCTCGAGTCGAGCCACATTTGACTTAACCTTATCATTTGTGCCTTGAGTCGGGCCTTGTTCGACTCGACCTTATCAATTACGCCTCGAGTCGGGCCTCCTTTGACTCAACCATATCATTTAAACCTCGAGTCGGGCCTTGTTTGACTCAACCTTATCATTTGCGCATCGAGTCAGGCCTCGTTTGACTCAACCATATCATTTGCGCCTCGAGTTGGGACTCCTTTGACTCAACCTTATCATTTGCGCCTCAGGTCGGGCCTTGTTTGACTCAATCTTATCATTTGCTCCTCGAGTTAGGACTCGTTCATCTCACCCTTACCATTTGCGCCTCGAGTCGGGCCTCGTTTGACTCAACCTTATCATTTGCTCCTTGAGTTGGGCCTTGTTTGACTCAACCTTATCTTTTGCACCTTGAGTTAATCCTCGTTTGAATCAACCTTATCATTTGTGCCGCGTGGTGGGCATCGTTCAACTCACCCTTACCAATTGTACCTTGAGTCGGTCCTCGTTTGACTCACCCATATCATTTGTGCCTCGAGTTGGGCCTCGTTTGACTCAACCATATCATTTGTGTCTCAACTCGGGCCTTATTTGTCTAAAACATATCATTTAGGCCTCGAGTCGGGCCTTGTTGGACTCAACCTTATCATTTGCGCATCGAGTCAGGCCTCGTTCGACTCAACCATATCATTTGCACCTTGAGTCGGGACTCTTTAACTCAACCTTATCATTTATGCCTCGGGTCGGGCCTCGTTTGACTCAACCTTATCATTTGCTCCTCGAGTCGGGCCTCGTTCAACTCACCCTTACCATTTGCACCTTGAGTCGGTGCTCATTTGACTTACCCATATCATTTGTGCATCAAGTCGAGCCTCGTTTGACTTAACCTTATAATTTGTGCCTCGAGTCGAGCTTCGTTCGACTCAACCTTATCATTTGCACCTTGAGTCGGGCCTCGTTTGACTCAACCATATCATTTATGCCTCGAGTCGGGCCTCGTTTGACTCAACCTTATCATTTGCACCTCGAGTCGAGCCTCGTTTGACCCACCCATATCATTTGTGCGTCAACTCGGGGCTCGTTTGACTCAACCATATCATTTACTCCATGCGTCAGGCCTCGTTTGACTCAACCTTATCATTTGCGCCTTGAGTCGGGCCTCATTTGACTAAACCATATCATTTGTGCATCAACTTGGGACTCGTTTGACTTAACCATACCATTTGCACCACGAGTCGGGTCTCGTTTGACTCACCCATATCATTTTTTTGTTGAGTCGAGCCTCGTTTGACTCACCCATATCATTTGTGCCTCAACTCGGGCCTCGTTTGACTCAACCATATCATTTACGACTCGAGTCGAGCCTCGTTTAACTCAACCTTATCTTTTACGCCTCGAGTCGGTCCTCGTTTGACTCAACCATATCATTTGTGCCTTGAGGTGGGCAACATTTGACTCAACCTTATCATTTACGCCTCAAGTCGGGTCTCGTTCGACTCAACCTTATCATTTGCACCTCGAGTCAGGCCTTCTTTGACTTAACCTTATCATTTGTGCCTTGGGTCGGGCATCGTTTGACTCAACCTTATAATTTGCGCCTCGAGGCGGTCCTCGTTCAACTCACGCTTACCATTTGCGCCTCGAGTTGATACTCATTTGACTCACCCATATCATTTGTGCATTAGCGCGGGGCTCGTTTGACTCAATCTTATCATTTGTGCCTCGAGTCGGGCCTCGTTTGACTAAACTTTATATTTAGCTCCTCAAGTTAGGACACGTTTGACTCAACCTTATGATTTTTGCCTCGAGTCAGGACTCGTTTGACTCAACCATATCATTTGTGCCTTGAGTCGATCCTCGTTTGAATCAACCTTATCATTTGCACTTTGTGGGGGGCCTCGTTCAACACACCCTTACCATTTGTGCCTTGAGTCAGTCCTTGTTTGACTCACCCATATCATTTGCGCCTCGAGTTGGGCCTCGTTCGACTCAACCTTATCATTTGCACCTTGACTCCGGCCTCAATTGACTCAACCTTATCATTTGTGTCTCGAGTTGAACCTCGTTTGACTCCACCTTATAATTTGGGCCTTGATTCGGGCCTCGTTCATATCATCCTTACCATTAGCGCCTCGAGTCGGGCCTCGTTTGACTCTTCCTTATCATTTGCACCTCGAGTTTAGCCTCGTTTGACGCAACCTTATCATTTGCGCCTCGACTCAGGGCTTGTTTGACTTACCCATATCATTTGTGCCTTAAGTCATGCCACGTTTGGCTCAACCTTATCATTTATGCCTCGAGTCAGGCCTCGTTTCACTGAACGTTATAATTTGTGCCTCGGGTCAGGCCTCGTTCAATTCACCCTTACCATTTGCGTCTCGAGTCAGACTTCGTTTGACTCAACCTTATATTTTGTGCCTCGAGTCGGGCCTCATTTGACTAATCCTTATCATTTGCACCTCGAGTTGGGCCTCGTTTGACTCAACCTTATCATTTGCGTCTTGAGTCGGGTCTCGTTTGTCTCAACCATATCATTTGTGCCTCAAGCCAGGCCTCGTTTGACTCAGCGATATCATTTATGCCTCGAGTCGAGTCACGTTTAACTCAACCTTATCATTTGCATCTCGAGTCGGGCCTCGTTCGACTCAACCTTATCATTTGTGCCACGAGTCGGGCTTTATTTGACTCAACCATATTATTTGTGCCTCTAGTCGGGCCTTGTTTGACTCACCCATATCATTTGTGCCTTAAGTTGGGCCTCGTTTGACTCAACATTACGATTTGCACCTCGAGTCGCACCTCGTTCGACTCAACCTTATCATTTGCGCCTCGAGTCGGGCCTCGTTTGACTCGCCCATATCATTTGTTCTTGAGTCGGGCCTTGTTTGATTTAACCATATCATTTGCGCCTCGAGTCGAGCCTCGTTTTACTCACCCATATCATTTGCGCCTCAAGTCGGGTCTCGTTTGACTCAACCTTATAATTTATGCCTCGAGTCGGGCCTCGTTCAACTCACCCTTACCATTTCAATCTCGAGCTGGGCCTCGTTCGACTCAACCTTATCATTTGCGCCTTGAGTTATTCCTCGTTTGACTCAACCTTATCATTTGCGCCATGTGGTGGGCCTCGTTCAACTCACCCTTACCATTCACGCATCAAGTCGGTCCTCATTTTACTCAGCCTTACCATTTGCGCCACGAGTCGGGCCTCGTTCGACTCAACCTTATCATTTGCGCCTCTAGTTAGACGTCGTTTGACTCACTTATATCATTTGTGCCTCAAGTCGGGCCACGTTTGACTCACCCATATCATTTCTGTGTCAACTCGAGCCTCGTTTGACTCAAACATATCATTTAGGCCTCGAGTCGGACCTCGTTTGACTCACCCATATCATTTGTGCTTCAAGTCAGGCCTCGTTTGACTCAACCTTATCATTACGCCTCTAGTTAGGCCACATTTGACTCAACCTTATCTTTTGTGCCTCGAGTCGAGCCTCGTTTGACACACCCATACCATTTGTGCCTTGACTCAGGCCTCGTTCGACTCAACCTTATCATTTGCACCTCGAGTCGGGACTCATTTAACTCAACCTTATCATTTGTGCCTCGAGTCGGGCCTCGTTTGACTTAACCTTATCATTTGTGCCTCGAGTCGGGCCTCGTTTGACTCAACCTTATAATTAGCTCCTCGAGTTGGGCCTTGTTTGACTCAACCTTATCATTTGTGCCTCGAGTCAGTCCTCGTTTGACTCAACCTTATCGCTTGCACCTCGAGTCGGGCCTCGTTTGACTCAACCTTATCATTTGCACCTCGAGTTAGGCCTTGTTTGACTCACCCTTATAATTTGTGCCTCGAGTCGGGCCTCGTTCAACTCACCCTTACCATTTGCGTCTCGCGTCGGGCCTCGTTCGACTAAACCTTATCATTTGTGCCTCGAGTCGGGCCTCATTTGACTCAACCTTATCATTTGTGCCTCGAGTCGTGCCTTGTTTGACTCAACCTTATAATTTGTGCCTCGAGTCAGGCCTCGTTTGACTCATCCTTATCATTTGCACCTTGAGTCGGTGCTCGTTTGAGTTACCCATATCATTTATGCGTCAAGTCGAGCCTCATTTGACTCAACCTTATCATTTGTGCCTCGAGTCGGGCCTCGTTCGACTCAACCTTATCATTTGCACCTTGAGTCGGGCCTCATTCGACTCACCCTTATCATTTGTTTCTCGGGTCGGGCCTCGTTCGACTCTTCCATGAGTCAGGCCTGGTTTGACTCACCCATATCATTTGTGCCTCAACTCGGGCCTCGTTTGACTCAACCGTATCATTTATGACTCGAGTTGAGCCTCGTTTCACTCAACCTTATCTTTTGCGCCTCGAGTTGCCCCTCGTTTGACTCAACCATTTCATTTGCGCCTCGAGTTGGGCAACATTTGACTCAACCTTATCATTTACGCCTTGAGTCAGGTCTTGTTCGACTCAACCTTATCATTTGCGCCTCGAGTCAGGCCTTCTTTGACTTAACCTTATCATTTGTGCCTCGGGTCGGGCATCGTTTGACTCAACCTTATAATTTGCGCCTCCAGGCGGCCTCGTTTAACTCACCCTTACCATTTGCGCCTCAAGTCAATGCTCATTTGAGTCGCCCATATCATTTGTGCATCAGCTCAGGGCTCGTTTGACTCAATCTTATCATTTGTGCCTCGAGTCGGGCCTCGTTTGACTCAACCTTATATTTAGCTCCTCAAGTTGGGACATGTTCGACTCAACCTTATCATTTTTGCCTCGAGTCGGGACTCGTTTGACTCAACCATATCATTTGTGCCTTGAGTCGGTCCTCGTTTGAATCAACCTTATCATTTGCGCCTTGTGGTGGGCCTCGTTCAACTCACTCTTACCATTTGTGCCTTGAGTCAGTCCTTGTTTGACTCACCATATCATTTGCGTCTCGAGTCGGGCCTCGTTCGACTCAACCTTATCATTTGCACCTCGACTCCGGCCTCCTTTGACTTAACCTTATCATTTGTGCCTCGGGTTGGGCGTCGTTTGACTTAACCTTATAATTTGTGCCTCAAGTTGGGCCTCATTCAACTCACCCTTACTATTTGCGCCTCGAGTCGATGCTCGTTTGACTCACCCATATCATTTGTGCATCAACTCGTGACTCGTTTGACTCAACCTTATCATTTGTGCCTCGAGTCGGGCCTCGTTTGACTCAACCTTATCATTTGTGCCTCGAGTCAGGACTCGTTTGACTCAACCTTATAATTAGCTCCTCAAGTTGGGACACATTCGACTCAACCTTATCATTTTTGCCTCGAGTCGGGACTCGTTTGACTCAACCATATCATTTGTGCCTTGAGTCGGTCCTCGTTTGAATCAACCTTATCATTTGCGCCTTGTGGTGGGCCTCGTTCAACTCACCCTTACCATTTGTGCCTTGAGTCAGTCCTTGTTTGACTCACCATATCATTTGCGCCTCGAGTCGGGCCTCGTTCGACTCAACCTTATCATTTGCACCTCGACTCCGGCCTCATTTGACTCAACCTTATCATTTGTGCCTCGAGTCGAACCTCGTTTGACTCAACCTTATGGTTTGTGCCTTGAATCGGGCCTCGTTCAACTCACCCTTACCATTAGCGCCTGAGTCGGGCCTCGTTTGACTCACCCATATCATTTGTGCCTCGAGTCAGACCTCGTTTAACTCAACCTTATCATTTGCTCCTCGAGTCGGGCCTTGTTTGACTTAATCTTATCATTTGTGCATCGAGTCGGGCCTCGTTTGACTCAACCATATCATTTGTGCCTTGAGTCAGGCCTCATTTGACTCACCCATATCATTTGTGCCTCGAGTCGGGCCTCGTTTGACTCAACCTTATCATTTGCTCCTCGAATCGGGTCTCGTTTGACTCACCCATATCATTTGTGCCTCGAGTCAGGCCTCGTTTGACTTAACCTGGCTCCTCGAGTCGGGTCTCGTTTGACTCAACCTTATCATTTGCACCTCGAGTTAGTCCTCGTTTGAATCAACCTTATCATTTGCACCTTCTGGTGGGCCTCATTCAAATCACCCTTACCAATTGTACCTTGAGTCGGTCCTCGTTTGACTCACCCATATCATTTGCGCCTCGAGTTGGGTCTCGTTTGACTCGCCCATATCATTTGTGTCTCAACTCGGCCCTTGTTCGACTAAAACGTATCATGAGTCGGGCCTTGTTTGACTCAACCTTATCATTTGCGCATTGAGTCAGGCCTCGTTCGACTCAACCATTTCATTTGCGCCTCGAGTCGGGACTCCTTTGACTCGACCTTAACATTTGCGCCTCAGGTCGGGCCTCGTTTGACTCAACCTTATCATTTGCTCCTCGAGTCGGGCCTCGTTCAACTCACCCTTACCATTTGCACCCTGAGTCGGTGCTCGTTTGACTTACCCATATCATTTGTGCGTCAAGTCGAGCCTTGTTTGACTCAACCTTATCATTTGTGCCTCAAGTCGAGCCTCGTTCGACCTAACCTTATCATTTGCACCGTGAGTCGGGCCTCCTTTGACTTAACCATATCATTTCTGCCTCGAGTCAGTACTCGTTTGACTCAACCTTATCATTTGCACCTCGAGTCAGGCCTCGTTTGACTCATCCATATCATTTGTGCATCAACTCTGGGCTCATTTGACTCGGCCATATCTTTTACTCCTTGCGTCAGGCCTCGTTTGACTCAACCTTATGATTTGCACCTCGAGTCAGGCCTCGTTCTACTCAACCTTATCATTTGCGCCTCGAGTCGGGCCTCGTTTGACTCAACCATATCATTTGTGCATCAAGTTGGGACTCATTTGACTTAACCATACCATTTGCGCCACGAGGCGGGCCTCGTTCGACTCACCTATATCATTTGTTTCTCGAGTCGGGCCTCGTTTGACTCTCCCACAAGTCGGGCCTCGTTTGACTCACCCATATCATTTGTGCCTCAACTCGGGCCTCATTTGACTCAACCTTATCTTTTGCACCTTGAGTCGGTCCTTGTTTGACTCAACCTTATCTTTTGCGCCTCGAGTCAGTCCTCGTTTGACTCAACCATATCATTTGCACCTTGAGTTGGGCAACATTTGACTCAACCTTATCATTTGCGCCTAGAGTTGGTCCTCGTTTGACTCAACCGCATCATTTATGCCTATAGTCAGGTGTCATTTGACTCAACCATATCATTTACGCCTCGAGTCAGGCCTCGTTTGACTCAACCTTATCATTTGCGCCCCGAGTTGGTCCTCGTTTGACTCAACCTTATCATTTGCGCCCCGAGTTGGTCCTCGTTTGACTCAACCTTATGATTTGCTCCTCATGTGGGGCCTCATTCAACTCACCCTTACCAATTGTGCCTTGAGTCGGGCCTCGTTTGACTCACCCATATCATTTACACCTCGAGTCGATCCTCCTTTGACTCAACCATATCATTTGTGCCTCAGGTCAGGCCTCATTTGACTCAACCTTAAAATTTGCGCCTCGAGTCGGGCCTCGTCCAACGCTCCCTTACCATTTACACCTCAAGTCAGGCATCGTTTGACTCAACCAAATCATTTGTGCCTCGAGTCGGGCCATAATTGACTCAACCTTATCATTTGCGCCTAGAGTCAGGCCTCGTTCGACTCAACCTTATCATTTGCACCTCAAGTCGGCCCTCCTTTAACTCAACCATATCATTTGTGCCTTAAGTCGGGCCTCGTTTGACTCAACCACATCATTTATCCTCAAGTCAAGCCTCGTTTGTCTCAACCATATCATTTGCCCCTTGAGTCGAGCCTTGTTTGACTCAACCTTATCATTTGCACCTCGAGTTTTTCCTTGTTTGAGTCAACCCTATGATTTTCTCCTCGTGTGGGGCCTCGTTCAACTCACCCTTACCAATTGCGCCTTGAGTCGGGCCTCGTTTGACTCAACCATATCATTTGCGCGTCGACTGGGGCCTCGTTTGACTCACCCATATTATTTGTGCCTCAACTCGGTCCTCGTTTGACTCAAACATACCATTTACGCCTCGAGTCGGGCCTCGTTTGACTCAACCATACCATTTGCGCCTCGAGTCGGGCTTTATTTGATTCAACCTTATCATTTGCATCTCGAGTCGGGCCTCGTTTGACTCAACCTTATAATTTGCGCCTCGAGTTGGGCTTCGTTCGACTCAACCTTATCATTTGCGCCTCGAGTCAGGCCTCGTTCGACTCAACCATATCATTTGCACCTCGAGTTAGTCCTCGTTTGACTCAACCTTATGATTTGCTCCTTGTGTGTGGCCTTGTTCAACTTACCCTTACCAATTGCGCCATGAGTCGGGCCTTGTTTAACTCACCCATATCATTTGTGCCTCGACTCGGGCCTCGTTTGACTCACCCATATCATTTGTGCCTCAACTCGGTCCTAGTTTGACTCAAACATACCATTTATGCCTCGAGTCGGGCCTCGTTTGACTTAGCCATACCATTTGCAGCTCGAGTTGGGCCTCATTTGATTCAACCTTATCATTTGCGCCTCGAGTCGTGCCTCATTTGACTCACCCATATCATTTGTTCCTTGAGTCGGGCCTCGTTTGGCTCAACCATATCATTTGCGCCTCGAGTCGAGCCTCGTTCGACTCAACCTTATCATTTGTGCCTCGAGTCGGGCCTCGTTTGACTCAACCTTATAAATTGCACTTCAAGTCAGGCCTCGTTTGTCTCAACTATATCATTTGTGCATAAACTCGGGCCTCGTTTGACTAAACCATATCATTTGTGCCTCGAGTCGGGCCTCGTTTGACTCAACCTTATCATTTGCGCCTTGGGTGAGGCCTCGTTTGACTCAACCTTATAATTTGCGCCTCGTGTTGGGCATCGTTCAACTCACCCTTACCATTTGTGCCTCGAGTCGGGCCTCGTTTGACTCAACCAAATCATTTGTGTCTCGAGTCAGGCCTTGTTTGACTCAACCATATCATTTGCGTCTCGAGTCATGCCTTGTTTGGCTCACCCATCTCATTTGCGCCTCGAGTCGGGCCTCGTTTGGCTCACCCATCTCATTTGTACCTCAAGTCGGGCCTCCTTTGACTCAACCTTATCATTTATGCCTCGTGTCGGTCCTCCTTTGACTCAACCTTATCATTTGTGCCTCGGGTTGGGCCTCGTTTGACTCAACCTTATAATTTGCACGACGAGTCAGGCCTCGTTCAACTCACCCTTACCATTTGCGCCTCGAGTCGGGCCTCATTTGACTTAACCAAATCATTTGTGCCTCAGGTCGGGCCTCATTTCACTTAACCTTACCATTTGCACCTCACGTTAGGCCTCGTTTGACTAAACCATATCATTTGTGCCTCGACCCAGGCCTCATTTGACTCACCCATATCATTTGTGTCTTGAGTCAGGCCTCGTTTCGCTCAACCATATCTTTTGTGCCTCGAGTCGTACCTCGTTTGACTCACTCTTATCATTTGTGCCTCGAGTTGGTCCTCGTTTGACTCAAGCTTATCAGTTGTCCCTCATGTTGGGCCTCATTCAACTCACCCTTACCATTTGCGCCTCAAGTCGGGCCTCGTTTGACTTGCCCATATCATTTGTGCCTAAACTCGGTCCTCATTTGACTCAAACATATCATTTACGCCTCGAGTCGGGCATCATTGGACTCAACCTTATCATATGTGCCTCAAGTCGAGCCTCGTTTGACTCAACCATATAATTTATGCCTCGAGTAGGGCCTCGTTTGACTCAATCTTATCATTTACGCCTCAAGTAGGGCCTCATTTGACTCAACCAGATCATTTGCTCCTTAAGTTGGGCCTCGTTCGACTCAACCTTATCATTTGTGCCTCAAGTTCGTGCTCGTTTGACTCAACCTTATCATTTGCTCCTCGTGTAGGGCCTCGTTCAACTCACCCTTACCAATTCTGCCTCGAGTCGGGCCTCATTTGACTCAACCATATCATTTGCACCTCGAGTCGGGCCTCGTATGGCTAACCCATCTCATTTGTGCCTCAAGTTGGGACTCGTTTGACTCAACCTTATCATTTATGCCTCGAGTCAGGCCTTGTTTGACTCAACCTTATCATTTGCACCCGCGTCAGGCCTCGTTTAACTCAACCATATCATTTATGCCTTAAGTCGGGCCTCATTTGACTCAACCATATCATTTGCGCCTGGAGTCGGGCCACATTTGACTTAACCTTATCATTTGCACCTGGAGTCGGCCATGTTCGACTCAACCTTATCATTTGTACCTCGTGTCGGTCCTCCTTTGACTCAACCTTACCATTTGTGCCTTGGGTCGGGCCCCGTTTGACACACCCATATCGTTTGTGCCTCCACTCGAGCCTCGTTTTACTCAAACATATCATTTACACCTTGACTTGGGCCTCGTTTGACTCAACCTTATCATTTATGCCTCGAGTTGGGCCTTGTTTGACTCAACCATATCATTTGCGCCTCAAGCCAGGCCTCATTTGACTCAACTTTATCATTTGTGGCTCGAGTCGGGCCTCATTTGACTTAACCTTATCATTTGCACTTCGAGTCGGGCCTCATTTGTCTCAACTTTATTTTTTATGCCTCGAGTCGAGCCTCGTTTGACTCAACCATATCATTTGCTCCTCAAGTTGGGCCTCGTTCGACTCAACCTTATCATTTGCGCCTCGAGTCGGGCCTTGTTCGACTCAATCATATCATTTGCGCCTCGAGTCGGGCCTCATTTGTCTCACCCATATCATTTGCACCTCAAGTTGGACCCCGTTTGACTCAACCTTATCATTTGCACCTTGGGTGGGGCCTCGTTTGACTCAAGCTTATAATTTGTGCCTCGTGTCGGGCCTCGTTCAACTCACCCTTACCATTTGCGCCTCGAGTTGGGCCTCGTTTGACTCAACCAAATCATTTGTGCCTCGAGTCGGGCCTCATTTGACTCAACCTTATCATTTGCACGTCACGTCAGGCCTCGTTTGGCCCAACCATATCATTTGTGCCTTGAGTTGGGCCTCATTTGAATTAACCATATCATTTGCAACTTCAGTCGGGCCAGATTTGACTCAACCTTATCATTTGCGCCTCGAGTCGGGCCTCGTTCGACTCAACCTTATCATTTGCACCTCGAGTCGGTCCTCCTTTGACTCAACCTTATCTTTTGTGCCTCGGGTCGGGCCTCGTTTGATTCAACCTTATAATTTGCGCCGCGAGTCAGGCCTCGTTCAACTCACCCTTACCATTTGTGCCTCAAGTCGGGCCTCGTTTGGCTCACCTATCTCATTTGTGCCTCAAGTCAGGCCGCGTTTGACTCAACCCTATCATTTATGCCTCGAGTTGGGCCTCGTTTGACTCAACCTTATCATTTGCACCTCGAGTCGGTTCTCCTTTGACTCAACCTTATCATTTGTGCCTCGGGTCAGGCCTCATTTGACTCAACCTTATAATTTGCGCCTCGAGTCGAGCGTCATCCAACGCACCCTTACCATTTGTGCCTCAAGTCGGATTTCATTTGACTCAACCTTATAATTTTTGCCTCGAGTCGAGCCTCGTTTGACTCACCCATATCATTTGTGTGTCAACTCGGGCCTCGTTTGACTTAACCTTATCATTTGTGCCTCGAGGCGGGTCTCGTTCAACTCAACCTTATCATTTGTGCCTCGAGTTGGGCCTCGTTTGACTCAACATTAAAATTTGCGCCATGAGTCGGGCCTCGTTCAACTCACCCTTACCATTTGCGCCTCGAGTTAGGCCACGTTTGATTCAACCAAATCATTTGTGCCTCGGGTCGGGCCTCATTTGACTCAACCTTATCATTTGCACCTTGCGTCAGGCCTCGTTTGACTCAACCATATCATTTATGCCTCGAGTCGGGACTCATTTGACTCAACCATATCATTTGTGCCTCGAGTCGGACCACAATTGACTCAACCTTATCATTTATGCCTAGAGCCGGGCCTCGTTCGACTCATCCTTATCATTTGCACCTCGTGTCGGTCCTCCTTTGACTCAACCTTACCATTTGTGCCTCGGGTTGGGCCTCATTTGACTCAACCTTATAATTTGTGCCACGAGTTGGGCCTCGTTCAACTCACCCTTACCATTTGCGCCTCGAGTCGGGCCTCGTTTGACACAACCATATCGTTTGTGCCTCCACTCGAGCCTCGTTTCACTCAAACATATCATTTACACCTCGGGTCGGGCCTCATTTGACTCAACCTTATCGTTTACACCTCGAGTCGGGCCTCGTTTGACTCAACCATATCATTTATGCTTCGAGTCGGGCCTCATTTGACTCAACCATATCATTTGCGCCTGGAGTCAGGCCACATTTGACTCAACCTTATCATTTGCGCCTCGAGTCGGGCCTCGTTCAACTCAACCTTATCATTTGCACCTCGTGTCGGTCCTCCTTTGACTCAACCTTACCATTTGTGCCTCGGGTTGGGCCTCATTTGACTCAACTTTATAATTTGTGCCGTGAGTCAGGCCTCGTTCAACTCACCCTTACCATTTGCACCTCGAGTCGGGCCTTGTTTGACACACCCATATCGTTTGTGCCTCCACTCGAGCCGCGTTTTACTCAAACATATCATTTACACCTTGAGTCGGGCATCGTTTGACTCAACCTTATCATTTGTGCCTCGAGTCGGACCTTGTTTGATCAATATCATTAACGCCTAGAGCCAGGCCTCGTTTGACTCAACTTTATCATTTGTGGCTTGAGTCGAGCCTCGTTTGACTTAACCTTATCATTTGCACTTCGAGTCGGGCCTTATTTGTCTCAACCTTATTTTTTGTGCCTCGAGCCGAGCCTCGTTTGACTCAACCTTATCATTTGCTCCTCGAGTTGGGCCTCGTTCGACTCAACCTGATCATTTGCGCCTCGAGTCAGGCCTCGTTTGACTCAATCATATCATTTGCGCCTCGAGTCGGGCCTTGTTTGACTCACCCATATCATTTGCACCTCAAGTTGGGCCTCGTTTGACTCAAACTTATCATTTGTGCCTTGGGCGGGGCCTTGTTTCACTCAAGCTTATAATTTACGCCTCGTGTCGGGCCTCGTTCAACTCACCCTTACCATTTGCGCCTCAAGTCGGGCCTCGTTTGACTCAACCAAATCATTTGTGCCTCGAGTCCGGCCTCATTTGACTCAACCTTATCATTTGCACGTTGCGTCAGGCCTCGTTTGGCCCAACCATATCATTTGTGCCTCGAGTCGGGCCTCATTTGAATTAACCATATCATTTGCGTCTTGAGTCAGGCCACATTTGACTTAACCTTATCATTTGCGCCTCGAGTCGGGCCTTGTTCGACTCAACCTTATCATTTGCATCTCGAGTCGGTCCTCCTTTGACTCAACCTTATCTTTTGTGCCTCGGGTCAGGCCTCGTTTGACTCAACCTTATAATTTGCGCCGCTAGTCGGCCCTCATTCAACTCACCCTTACCATTTGCGCCTCGAGTCGAGCCTTGTTTGGCTCACCTATCTCATTTGTGCCTCAAGTCAGGCCTCATTTGACTTAACCCTATCATTTGTCCCTCGAGTCGGGCCTCGTTTGACTCAACCTTATCATTTGCAACTCAAGTCAGTCCTCGTTTGACTCAACCTTATCACTTGTGCCTAAGGTCAGGCTTCATTTGACTCAACCTTATAATTTGTGCCTCAAGTCAGGCCTCGTTTGACTTAACCAAATAATTTGTGCCTCAAGTCAGACTTCATTTGACTCAACCTTATAATTTGCGCCTCAAGTCGGGCCTCGTTTCACTCACCCATATCATTTGTGTGTCAACTCGGGCCTCATTTGACTCAACCTTATTATTTGTGCCTCGAGGTGGGTCTCGTTCAACTCAACCTTATCATTTGTGCCTCGAGTCGGGTCTCGTTTGACTCAACCTTAAAATTTGCGCTGTGAGTCGGGCCTTGTTCAACTCACACTTACCATTTGCGCCTCGAGTTAGGCCACGTTTGATTCAACCAAATCATTTATGCCTCAGGTCGGGCCTCATTTGACTCAACCTTTTCATTTGCACCTCGCGTCAGGCCTCGTTTGACTCAACCATATCATTTATGCCTCGAGTCGGGACTCATTTGACTCAACCATATCATTTGTGCGTCGAGTCGGGACACAATTGACTCAACCTTATCATTTGCGCCTAGAGTTGGGCCTCGTTCGACTCAACCTTATCATTTGCACCTCGAGTCGGCCCTCCATTGATGCAACCATATCATTTGTGCCTCAAGTCGGGCCTCGTTTGACTCAACCACATCATTTATGCCTTAAGTCAGGCCTCGTTTGACTCAGCCATATCATTTGCCCCTTGAGTTGGGCCTTGTTCGACTCAACCTTATCATTTGCACCTTGAGTTGGTCCTCATTTGACTCAACCTTATGATTTGCTCCTCGTGTGGGGCCTCGTTCAACTCACCCTTACCAATTGCGCCTTGAGTCGAGCCTCGTTTAACTCAACCATATCATTTGTGCCTCGAGTCGGGCTTCATTTGATTCAACCTTATCATTTGCATCTCAAGTCAGGCCTCGTTTGACTCACCCATATCATTTGCGCCTTGACTCGGGCCTTGTTTGGCTCAACCATATCATTTGCGCCTTGAGTCAGGCCTCATTTGACTCAACCTTATCGTTTGTGCCTCGAGTCAGGCCTCGTTTGACTCAACCTTATAAATTGCGCCTCGAGTCAAGCCTCATTTGACTTACCCATGTCATTTGTGCATAAACTCGATCCTCGTTTGACTAAACCATATCATTTATGCCTCGAGTCGGGCCTCATTCAACTCAACCTTCCATTCGCGCCTCGAGTCGGGCCTCGTTTGACTCAACCAAATCATTTGTGGCTCGAGTCGGCCTCATTTGACTCAACCTTATCATTTGCACCTCGTGTCAGGCCTCGTTTGACTCAACCATATCATTTATGCCTCGAGTCAGGCCTCCTTTGACTCAACCATATCATTTGCGCCTTGAGTCGGGCCACATTTAACTTAACCTTATCATTTGCGCCTCGAGTCGGGCCTCATTCAACTCAACCTTATCATTTGCAACTCGAGTCGGTCCTCCTTTGACTCAACCTTATCATTTGTGCCTCGGGTCGGGCCTCGTTTGACTCAACCTTATAATTTGCGCCGTGAGGCAGGCCTCGTTTAACTCACCCTTACCATTTACGCCTCAAGTCAAGCATTGTTTGGCTCACCCATCTCATTTATGTCTTAAGTTAGGCCTCGTTTGACCTAACCCAATCTTTTATGCCTCGATTCGGGCCTCGTTTGACTCAACCTTATCATTTGCACCTCGAGTCAGTGCTCTTTTGACTCAACCTTATCATTTGTGCCTCATGTCAGGCCTCTTTTGACTCAACCTTATAATTTGTACCTCGAGTCGGGCCTCGTTCAACTCACCCTTACCATTTGCACCTCGAGTCAGGCCTCGTTTGACTAAACCTTACCATTTGTGCCTCGAGTCGGGCCTCATTTGACTCACCCATATAATTTGTGTGTCAACTCCGGCCTCGTTTGACTTAACCTTATCATTTGTTCCTCGAGTCAGGCCTCGTTTGACTCGACCAAATTATTTGTGAATCGGGTCGGGCCTCATTTGACTCAACCTTATCATTTGCAGCTCGCGTCAGGCCTCATTTCACTCAACCATATCATTTATGCCTCAGGTCGGGCCTCATTTGACTCAACCATATCATTTGCGCCTGGAGTCAGGCCACATTTGACTCAACCTTATCATTTGCGCCTTGGGTGGGACCTCGTTTGACTAAACCTTATAATTTGTAGCTCATGTTGGGCCTCCTTCAACTCACCCTTATCATTTGCGCCTCGAGTCAGGCCACGTTTGACTCAACCAAATCATTTGTGGCTCGAGTCTGGCCTCATTTGACTCAACCTTATCATTTGCACCTCGTATCAGGCCTCGTTTGACTAAACCATATCATTTATGCCTCGAGTCGGGCCTCATTGACTCAACCATATCATTTGCGCCTCGAGTCGGGCCTCGTTTGACTCAACCCTATCATTTATGCCTCAAGTCGGGCCTCGTTTGACTCAACCTTATCATTTGCACCTCGAGTCGGTCCTCCTTTGACTCAACCTTATCATTTGTGCCTCGGGTCGGGCCTCTTTTGACTCAACCTTATAATTTGCACCCCGAGTTGGTCCTCGTTCAACTCACCATTACCATTTACGCCTCGGGTCGGGCCTCGTTTGGCTCACCCATCTCATTTATGCCTCAAGTCAGGCCTCGTTTGACCTAACCCAATCTTTTATGCCTCGATTCGGGCCTCGTTTCACTCAACCTTATCATTTGCACCTCAAGTCAATGCTCCTTTGACTCAACCTTATCATTTGTGCCTTGGGTCTGGCCTCTTTTGACTCAACCTTATAATTTGCACCTCGAGTCGGGCCTCGTTCAACTAACCCTTACCATTTGCACCTCGAGTCAGGCCTCGTTTGACTAAACCTTACCATTTGCGCCTCGAGTCAGGCCTCATTTGACTCACCCATATAATTTATGTGTCAACTCGGGCCTCGTTTGACCTAACCTTATCATTTGTGCCTCGAGTCGGGCCTCGTTTGACTCAACCAAATCATTTGTGCATCGGGTTGGGCCTCATTTGACTCAACCTTATCATTTGCAGCTCGCGTCAGGCCTCATTTCACTCAACCATATCATTTATGCCTCAGGTCGGGCCTCATTTGACTAAACCATATCATTTGCGCCTGGAGTCAGGCCACATTTGACTCAACCTTATCATTTGCGCCTTGGGTGGGACCTCGTTTGACTAAACCTTATAATTTGCAGCTCGTGTCGGGCCTCGTTCAACTCACCCTTATCATTTACGCCTCGAGTCGGTCCTCGTTTGACTCAACCAAATCATTTGTGCCTCGAGTCAGGCCTCATTTGACTCAACCTTATCATTCGCACCTCATATCAGGCCTTGTTTGACTAAACCATATCATTTATGCCTCGAGTCGGGCCTCATTGACTCAACCATATCATTTGCGCCTCGAGTCAGGCCTTGTTTGGCTCACCCATCTCATTTGTGCCTCAAGTCGGGCCTCGTTTGACTCAACCCTATCATTTATGCCTCGAGTTGGGCCTCGTTTGACTCAACCTTATCATTTGCACCTCGAGTCGGTCCTCCTTTGACTCAACCTTATAATTTGCACCTCGAGTCGAGCCTCGTTCAACTCACCCTTACCTTTTACGCCTCGAGTCGGGCCTTGTTTGGCTCACCCATCTCATTTATGCCTCAAGCCAGGCCTCGTTTGACCTAACCCAATCTTTTATGCCTCGATTCGGGCCTCGTTTGACTCAACCTTATCATTTGCACCTCGAGTCAGTGCTCCTTTGACTCAACCATATCATTTGCGCCTCGAGTCGGGCCTCGTTTGACTCAACCTTATAATTTGTGCCTCGAGTCGGGCCTCGTTCAATTTAATCTTAACATTTACGCCTCGAGTCGGGCCTCGTTTGACTTGTCCATATCATTTGTGTGTCAACTCGGGCCTCGTTTGACTCAACCACATCATTTATGCCTCAAGTCAGGCCTCGTTTAACTCAACCATATCATTTGCGCCTCGAGTCGGGCCTCGTTCGACTCAACCATATCATTTGCACCTCAAGTTAGTCCTCATTTGACTCAACCTTATGATTTGCTCCTCGTGTGTGGCCTCGTTCAACTCACCCTTACCAATTGTGCCATGAGTCGGGCCTCGTTTAACTCACCCATATCATTTGTGCCTCGACTCGGGCCTCGTTTGACTCACCCATATCATTTGTGACTCAACTCGGTCCTCGTTTGACTCAAACATACCATTTACGCCACGAGTCAGGCCTCGTTTGACTCAGCCATACCATTTGCGGCTCGAGTCGAGCCTCATTTGACTCAACCTTATCATTTGCGCCTCGAGTTGGGCCTTGTTTGACTCACCGATATCATTTGTGCCTTGAGTCGGGCCTCGTTTGGCTCAATCATATCATTTGCGTCTCGAGTCGGACCTCGTTCGACTCAACTTTATCATTTGTGCCTCGAGTCAGGCCTCGTTTGACTCAACTTTATAAATTGCGCCTCGAGTCAGGCCTCGTTTGACTCACCTATATCATTTGTGCATAAACTCGGGCCTCGTTTGACTAAACCATATCATTTGTGCCTTGAGTCGGGCCTCGTTTGACTCAACCTTACCATTTGCGCCTTGGGTAAGGCCTTGTTTGACTCAACCTTATAATTTGCGCCTTGTGTCGGGCATCGTTTAACTCACCCTTACCATTTGCGCCTCGAGTCGGGCCTCGTTTGACTCAACCAAATCATTTGTGCCTCGAGTCCGGCCTCATTTGACTCAATCTTATCATTTGCACCTCGCGTTAGGCCTCGTTTGACTCAACCATATCATTTACGCCTTGAAGCGGGACTCATTTGACTCAACCATATCATTTGCATCTCGAGTCGGGCCTTGTTTGCCTCACCCATCTCATTTGCGCCTCGAGTCGGGCCTCGTTTGGCTCACCCATCTCATTTGTACCTCAAGTCGGGCCTCCTTTGACTCAACCTTATCATTTATGCCTCGTGTCGGTCCTCCTTTGACTCAACCTTATAATTTGTGCCTCGAGTCGGGCCTCGTTTGACTCAACCTTATAATTTGCGCCACGAGTCGGGCCTCATTCAACTCACCCTTACCATTTACGCCTCGAGTCAGGCCTTGTTTAAGTCAACCAAATCATTTGTGCCTCGAGTCGGACTTCATTTGACTCAACCTTATCATTTGCACCTCGCGTCAGGCCTCGTTTGTCTCAACCATATCATTTGCGCCTCGAGTCGGGCCTCGTTTGACTCAACCTTATAATTTGTGCCTTGAGTTGGGCCTCGTTTCGCTCAACCATATCATTTGCGCCTCGAGTCGTGCCTCGTTCAACTCACCCTTATCATTTGGGCCTCGGGTCGGGCCTCGTTTGACTTAACCTTATAATTTGTGCCACGAGTCAGGCCTCGTTCAACTCACCCTTACCATTTGCGCCTCGAGTCGGGCCTCGTTTGACTTAACCAAATCATTTGTGCTTCGGGTCGGGCCTTATTTGACTCAACCTTACCATTTGCACCTCGCGTCAGGCCTTGTTTGACTCAACCATATCATTTACGCCTCGAAGCGGGACTCATTTGACTCAACCATATCATTTGCATCTCAAGTCGGGCCTCGTTTGGCTCACCCATCTCATTTGCGCCTCGAGTCGGGCCTCGTTTGTCTCACCCATCTCATTTGTACCTCAAGTCGGGCCTCCTTTGACTCAACCTTATCATTTATGCCTCGTGTCGGTCCTCCTTTGACTCAATCTTATCATTTGTGCCTTGGGTCGGTCCTTGTTTGACTCAACCTTATAATTTGCGCCACGAGTCAGGCCTCATTCAACTCACCCTTGCCATTTGTGCCTCGAGTTAGGCCTTGTTTAACTCAACCAAATCATTTGTACCTCGAGTCAGACTTCATTTGACTCAACCTTATCATTTGCACCTCGCGTCAGGCCTCGTTTGTCTCAACCATATCATTTGTGCCTCGAGTCAGGCCTCGTTTGACTCAACCTTATAATTTGTGCCTTGAGTCGGGCCTCGTTTCGCTCAACCATATCATTTGCGCCTCGAGTCGTGCCTCGTTCGACTCACCCTTATCATTTGTGCCTTGGGTCGGGCCTTGTTTGACTCAACCTTATAATTTGTGCCACGAGTCGGGCCTCGTTCAACTCACCCTTACCATTTGCGCCTCGAGTCGGGCCTCGTTGGACTTAACCAAATCATTTGTGCTTCTGGTTGGGCCTTATTTGACTCAACCTTACGATTTGCACCTCGCGTCAGGCCTCGTTTGACTCAACCATATCATTTGTGTGTCGAGCCAGGCCTCGTTTGACTCACCCATATCATTTGTTCCTTGAGTCAAGCCTCGTTTCACTCAGCCATATCATTTGCGCCTCGAGTCGTGTCTCGTTCGACTCACCATTATCATTTGTGCGTCAAGTTGGTCCTCGTTTGACTCAAGCTTATTAGTTGTGCCTTGTGTTGGGCCTCATTCAACTCACCCTTACCATTTACGCCTCGAGTCAGGCCTCGTTTGACTCACCCATATCATTTGCACCTCGACTCGGGCCTCGTTTGACTCACCCATATCATTTGTGCCAAAACTCAGTCCTCGTTTGACTTAAACATATCATTTACGTCTCGAGTCGGGCCTCATTGGACTCACCCTTATCATATGTGCCTTAAGTCGAGCCTCGTTTGACTCAACCATATAATTTATGCCTCGAGTAGGGCCTCGTTTGACTCAACCTTATCATTTACGCCTCGAGTAGGGCCTCATTTGACTCAACTAGATCATTTGCTCCTTAAGTTGGGCCTCGTTCGACTCAACCTTATCATTTGTGCCTCGAGTTCGTGCTCGTTTGACTCAACCTTACCATTTGCTCCACGTGCGGGGTCTTGTTCAACTCACCCTTACCAATTATGCCTTGAGTCGGGCCTCATTTGACTCAACCATATCATTTGCGCCTCGAGTCGGGCCTCGTTTGGCTAACCCATCTCATTTGTGCCTCAAGTTGGGCCTCGTTTGACTCAACCTTATCATTTATGCCTTGAGTCGGGCCTCGTTTGACTCAATCTTATCATTTGCACCTCACATCAGGCCTCGTTTGACTCAACCATATCATTTATGCCTCGAGTCGGGCCTCATTTGACTCAACCATATCATTTGCATCTCGAGTCGGGCCACATTTGACTCAACCTTATCATTTGCGCCTCGAGTCGGGCCTCGTTCGACTCAACCTTATCATTTGCACCTCGTGTCGGTCCTCCTTTGACTCAACCTTACCATTTGTGCCTTAGGTCGGGCCTTATTTGACTCAACCTTATAATTTGTGCCGTGAGTCGGGCCTCGTTCAACTCACCCTTACCATTTGCGCCTTGAGTCGGCCCTCGTTTGACTTAACCAAATCATTTGTGCCTCGGGTCGGGCCTCATTTAACCCAACCTTATCATTTGCACCTCGCGTCAAGCCTCGTTTGACTTAACCATATCATTTATGCCTCGAGTCGGGCCTCATTTTACTCATTGATATCATTTGCGCCTGGAGTCAGGCCACATTTGACTCAACCTTATCATTTGCGCCTCAAGTCGGGCCTTGTTCGACTCAACCTTATCATTTGCACCTCGTGTCGGTCCTCCTTTGACTCAACCTTATCATTTGTGCCTCGGGTTAGGCCTCTTTGACTCAACCTTATAATTTGCGCTGCGAGTTGTGCCTCGTTCAACTCACCCTTTTCATTTGCGCCTCGAGTCGGGCCTCATTTAGTTTACCCATCTCATTTGTATCTCAAGTTGGGTCTCGTTTGACTCAACCCTATCATTTATGCCTCGATCCAGGCCTCGTTTCACTCAACCTTATCATTTGCACCTCGAGTCGATCCTTTTTTGACTTAACCTTATCATTTGTGCCTTGGGTAGGGCCTCGTTTGACTTAACCAAGTCATTTGTGCCTCGAGTTAGGCCTCTTTTGACTCAACCTTATCATTTGCACCTCGCGTCAAACCTCGTTTGACTCAGCCTTATCATTTGCGCCTCGAGTCGGGCCTCCTTGGACTCAACCTTATCATTTGTGCCTCGAGTCGGGTCTCGTTTGGCTCCACCTTATAATTTACCCCTCGAGTCGCGCCTCGTTCAACTCACCCTTACCATTTGCGCCTCGGGTTGGGCATCGTTTGACTCCCCTATATCATTTGTGCGTCAACTCGGGCCTCATTTGACTCAACCATATCATTTGTGCCTCGAGTCAGGCCTTGTTTGACATAACCTTATCATTTGCGCCTCGAGTTGGGCCTTGTTCGACTCAATCTTATCATTTGCGCCTCGAGTCGAGCCTCGTTTGACTCACCTATATCATTTGTGCCTTGAGTTGGCCTCGTTTCGCTCAACCATATCATTTGTGCCTCGAGTTGGGCCTCGTTTCGCTCAACCATATCATTTGCGCCTCGAGTCGGGCCTCGTTTGACTCACCCATATCATTTGCGCCTCGACTCGGGCCTCGTTTGACTCACCCATATCATTTGTGCCTAAACTTGGTCATCGTTTGACTCAAACATATCATTTACGTCTCAAGTCGGGCCTCATTGGACTCAACCTCATCATATGTGCCTTAAGTCGAGCCTCGTTTGACTCAACTATATAATTTATGCCTCAAGTAAGGCCTCATTTGACTCAACCTTATCATTTACACCTCGAGTAGGGCCTCATTTGGCTCGACCAGATCATTTGCTCCTCGAGTTGGGCCTCATTCGACTCAACCTTATCATTTGTGCCTCGAGTTCATGCTCGTTTGACTTAACCTTATCATTTGCTCTTCGTGTGGGGCCTCATTCAACTAACCCTTACCAATTGTGCCTCGAGTCCGGCCTCATTTGACTCACCCATATCATTTGTGCCTCAAGTTGGGTCTCGTTTGACTCAACCCTATCATTTATGCCTCGATCCGGGCCTCGTTTGACTCAACCTTATCATTTGCACCTCGAGTCGGTCCTTTTTTGACTTAACCTTATCATTTGTGCCTTGGGTAGGGCCTCATTTGACTTAACCAAATCATTTGTGCTTCGAGTCGGGTCTCATTTGACTCAACCTTATCATTTGCACCCCGCGTCAGCCCTCGTTTGACCCAACCTTATCATTTGTGCCTCGAGTCGGGCCTCGTTTGACTCAACCTTATAATTTGCACCTTGAGTCGGGCCTTGTTTAGCTCACCCTTACCATTTGTGTCTCGAGTCGAGCTTCGTTTAACTCGCCCATATCATTTGAGTGTCAACTCGTGCCTCGTTTGACTCAACCTTATCGTTTGTGCCTCGAGTCGGGCCTCGTTTGACTCAACCTTATAATTTGCACCGTGAGTCGGGCCTCATTCAACTCACCCTTACCATTTGTGCCTCGAGTCGGGCCTCGTTTGGCTCACCCATATCATTTGTGCCTCAAGTCAGGCCTCGTTTGACTCAACCCTATCATTTATGCCTCGAGCCGGGCCTCGTTTGACTCAACCTTATCATTTGCACCTCGAGTCGGGCCTCATTTGACTCAACCTTATGAATTGTGCCTCAAGTCGGGCCTCGCTTGACACAACCTTATCATTTGCGCATCGAGTCGGGCCTTGTTTGGTTAACCCATATCGTTTGTGCCTTCAGTCATGCCTCATTTGACTCAACCATATCATTTGCGACTCAAGTCTGGCCTCGATCGACTCAACTTTATCAATTGCACCTCGAGTTGGTCCTTGTTTGACTCAACCTTATCATTTGTTCCTTGTGCTGGGCCCCGTTCAACTCAACTTTACCAATTGTGCCTCGAGTCGAGCCTCGTTTGACTCACCCATATCATTTGCACCTCAACTCGGGCCTCGTTTGACTCACCCATATCATTTGTGCCTCAACGCGGGCCTCGTTTGACTCAACATATCATTTATGCCTCGAGTCGGACCTCGTTGAACTCACCCATATCATTTGTGCCTCAGGTCAGGCATCATTTGACACAACCATATCATTTGCGCCTCGACTCGGGCGTCGTTTGAGTCGACATTATTTTTGCGCCTCGAGTCGGTTCTCGTTCGACTCAACCATGTCATTTGCACCTCGAGTCGGGCCTCGTTCGACTCAACCTTATCATTTGCGCCTCGAGTTGGTCCTCGTTTGACTCAACCTTATCATTTGCACCTCGTGTTGGGCCTTGTTCAACTCACCTTTAGCAATTGCGCCTCGAGTCGAGCCTCGTTTGACTCAACCATATCATTTGCACCTCGACTCGGGCCTCGTTTGACTCACCCATATCATTTGTACCTCAACTCGGGCCTCATTTGACTCAAACATATCATTTACGCCTCGAGTCGGACCTCGTTTAACGCAACCATACCATTTGCGCCTCGAGTCGGGCCTCGTTTGACTCAACCTTATCATTTGCGCCTCGAGTCAGGCCTCGTTTGACTCATCCTTTTCATTTGCACCTCAAGTCAGGCCTCATTTGACTCAACCTTATCATTTGTGCCTTAAGTCGGGCCTCGTTTGACTAAACCTTATAATTTGTGCCTTGAGTTGGGCCTTGTTCAACTCACCCTTACCATTTTCGCCTCGAGGCGGTCCTCATTTGACTCGCCTACATCATTTGTGCATAAACTCGGGTCTCGTTTGACTCGACCATATCATTTGTGCCTCGAGTCAGACCTCATTTAACTCAACCTTATCATTTGCGCCTCGAGTGGGGCCTCGTTCGACTTAACCTTATCATTTGCGACTCGAGTCCAGCCTCGTTTGACTCACCCATATCATTTGTACCTCAAGTCGGCCCTCGTTTGACTCAACCATATCATTTATGCCTCAAGTCGGGCCTCATTGGACTCAACCTTATCATTTGCACCTCGAGTCGGGCGTCGTTCGACTTAACCTTATCATTTGCGCCTCATGTCGGGCCTCATTTGACTTAACCTTAACATTTGTGCCTTGAGTCTGGCCTCGTTTCACTCACCCATATCATTTGTGCCTCAAGTCGGGCCTCGTTTGACACAACCATATCATTTGCGCCTCGACTCGAGCCTCGTTTGACTCAACATTATCATTTGTGCCTCGAGTCGGTTCCCATTTGACTCAACCTTATCATTTGCGCCTCGAGCCAGGCCTCGTTTGACTCACCCATATCATTTGTGCCTTGAGTTGGGCCTCGTTTCGCTTAACCATATCATTTGCGCCTCGAGTCGGGCCTCGTTTGACTCACCCATATCATTTGCGCCTCGACTCGGGCCTCATTTGACTCACCCATATCATTTGTGCCTAAACTCAGTCATTGTTTAACCCAAACATATCATTTACGTCTCGAGTCGGGCCTCATTAGACTCAACCTCATCATATGTGCCTCAAGTCGAGCCTCGTTTGACTCAACCATATAATTTATGCCTCAAGTAAGGCCTCGTTTGACTCAACCTTATCATTTACGCCTCGAGTAGGGCCTCATTTGACTCAACCAGATAATTTGCTCCTCGAGTTGGGCCACATTCGACACAACCTTATCATTTGTGCCTTAAGTTCGTGCTCGTTTGACTTAACCTTATCATTTGCTCTTCGTGTGGGGCCTCATTCAACTCACCCTTACCAATTGTGCCTCGAGTCTGGCCTCATTTGACTCACCCATACCATTTGTGCCTCAAGTCGGGTCTCGTTTGACTCAACCCTATCATTTATGCCTCAATCCGGGCCTCGTTTGACTCAACCTTATTATTTGCACCTCGAGTCGGTCCTTTTTTGACTTAACCTTATAATTTGTGCCTTGGGTAGGGCCTCGTTTGACTTAACCAAATAATTTGTGCCTCGAGTCGGGCCTCATTTGACTCAACCTTATCATTTGCACCTCGCGTCAGGCCTTGTTTGACTCAACCTTATCATTTGTGCCTCGAGTCGGGCCTTGTTTGACTCAACCTTATAATTTGTGCCTCGAGTCGGGCCTTGTTCAGCTTACCCTTACCATTTGTGACTCAAGTCGGGCCTCGTTTGACTCACCCATATCATTTGAGTGTCAACTCGGGCCTCGTTTGACTCAACCTTATCGTTTGTGCCTTAAGTCGGGCCTCGTTTGACTTAACCTTATAATTTGCACCATGAGTCGGGCCTCAATCAACTCACCCTTACCATTTGTGCCTCGAGTCGGGCCTCGGTTGGCTCACCCATATCATTTATGCCTCAAGTCAGGCCTCGTTTGACTCAACCTTATCACTTATGCCTCGAATCGGGCCTCGTTTGACTCAACCTTATCATTTGCACCTCGAGTCGGGCCTCGTTTGACTCAACCTTATGAATTGTGCCTCAAGTCGGGCCTCGCTTGACACAACCTTATCATTTGCGCATCGAGTCGGGCCTCGTTTGGCTAACCCATATCATTTGTGCCTTCAGTCATGCCTCGTTTGACTCAACCATATCATTTGCGACTCAAGTCAGGGCTCGTTCGACTCAACTTTATCAATTGCACCTCGAGTTGGTCCCTCATTTGACTCAACCAATTCATTTGTGCCTTGAGTCGGGCGCCGTTTGACTCAACCATATCAATTGTGCCTCGAGTCGAGACTTGTTTGACTCAACCATATCATTTGTGCCTTGATTCAGGCGTCGTTGGATTCAACCATATCATTTGCGGCTCGAGTTAGGCCCCATTCGAATGAACCTTATCATTTGCGCCTCGAGTTGGGCCTCGTTTGACTCAACCTTATCTTTTGTGCCTCGCGTCGAGCCTCATTTGACTTAACCATATTATTTGCGCCTCGAGTCGGGCGTCGTTTGACCCAACCTTATCATTTGAGCCTCGAGTCAGGCCTCGTTTGACTCAACCATATCATTTCTACTTCGAGTCAGGCATCGTTTGACTCAACCTTATCATTTGTGCCTGAGTTGGGCCTCTTTGGACTCAACCTTATAATTTGTGCCTTGAGTCGGGCCTCGTTTGACTCACCCATATCATTTGTTCCTCAAGTCAGGCCTCGTTTGACTCAACCATATCATTTATGCATCGAGTCAAGCCTCGTTTGACTCAACCATATCATTTGCGCCTCGAGTCGGGCCTCGTTTCACTCACCCATATCATTTGTACGTCGAGTCAGGCCTCATTTGACTCAACCATATCATTTGCGCCTCATGTCGGGCCTCGTTTGACTCAACCTTATCATTTGCACCTTGAGTCGGGCCTCGTTCGACTCAACCATATATTTGCGCCTCGAGTCAGGCCTCGTTTGACTCAACCATATCATTTGTACCTTAAGTCGGGCCTCGTTTGACTTAATCATATCATTTATGCCTCGAGTCGGGCCTCATTTGACTCAACCTTATCATTTGCGCCTCTAGCCAGGCATCATTTGACTTAACCTTATCATTTGCTCCTCGAGTCGGGCCTCGTTCGACTCAACCTTATCATTTGCGCCACGAGTCAAGCCTTATTTGACTCACCCATATCATTTGTGCCTTAAGTTAGGCCTTGTTTCACTCAACCATATCATTTGTGCCTCCAGTCGGGCCTCGTTCGACGTCATCATATCATTTGCGCCTTGAGTCGAGTCTTGTTTGACTCAACCTTATCATTTGTACCTCGAGTCGGGCCTCATTTGACTCACCCATATCATTTACGCCTCGAGTCGAGCATCGTTTGACTCAACCTTATCATTTGCGCCTCGAGTCGGCCCTCGTTTGACACAACCTTATCATTTGCGCCTCGAGTCGGGTCTCGTTCGACACAACCTTATCATTTGCGCCTCGAGTCGAGCCTTATTTGACTCACCCATATGATTTGTGCCTCAAGTTGGGCCATGTTTGACTCAACCATATCATTTATGCCTCGAGTCGAGCCTTGTTGGACTCACCCATAACATTTGTGCATTACCTCGGGCTTCGTTTTACTCAACCATATCATTTACGCCTCGAGTTGGGCATCGTTTGACTCAACCTTATCATTTGCACCTTGAGCCGGGCATCATTTGACTCAACCATATCATTTGTACCTCAAGTTGGGCCTCGTTTGACTCAACCGTATAATTTATGCCTCAAGTCAGGCCTCGTTTGACTCAACCATATCATTTGTGCATCGAGTCAGGGCTCGTTTGACTCAACCATATCATTTGTGCCTTGAGTCGGGCCTCATTTGACTCAACCTTATCATTTGCACCTCAAGCCGGGCCTTGTTTGACTCACCCATATCATTTACGCCTCGAGTCGAGCATCGTTTGACTCAACCTTACCATTTGCGCCTCGAGTCGGCCCTCGTTCGGCACAACCTTATCATTTGCGCCTCGAGTTGGGCCTCGTTCGACACAACCTTATCATTTGCGCCTCGAGTTGAGCCTTATGTGACTCACCCATATGATTTGTGCCTCAAGTTGGGCCTTATTTGACTCAACCATATCATTTATGCCTCGAGTTGGGCCTTGTTGGACTCACCCATATCATTTGTGCATTAACTCGGGCCTCGTTTTACTCAACCATATCATTTACAACATGAGTCGGGCCTCGAATGACCCAACCTTATCAATTGCACCTCGAGCCGGCATCGTTTGACTCAACCTTATCATTTACGCCTCGAGTTGGGCATCGTTTGACTCAACCATATCATTTGTGCCTCAAGTTGGGCCTCGTTTGACTCAACCGTATAATTTATGCCTCGAGTCAAGCCTCGTTTGACTCAACCATATCATTTGTGCATCGAGTCAGGGTTCGTTTGACTCAGCCATATCATTTGTGCCTTGAGTCGGGCCTCGTTTGACTCAACCTTATCATTTGCATCTCGAGTCGGGCCTCGTTTGACTCAACCTTATCATTTGCGCCTCAAGTCGAGCCTTGTTTGACTCAACGATATCATTTCGGCCGCGAGTCGTGCTTCGCTTAACTGAACCTTATCATTTGTGCCTCAAGTCGAGCCTTGTTTGGCTCAACCATATCATTTTTGCCTCAAGTCGGGCTTCACTTGGCTCAACCTTATCATTTACACCTCGAGTTGGGCCTCGTTTGACTCAACCTTATCATTTGTGCCTCGAGTCGAGCCTCCTTTGATTGAACCATACCATTTATGCCTCGAGTTGGGCCTCGTTTGACTCAACCTTATCATTTGCGCCTCGAGCTGGGTCTTGTTCGACACAACCTTATCAATTGCGCCTCGAGTCAGGCCTCATTTGACTCTCCCATATCATTTGCGCCTTGAGTCGGGCCTCGTTTGACTCAACCATATCATTTGTGCCTTGAGTCGGGCCTCGTTTCACTCAAGCATATCGTTTGTGCCTCGAGCCAGGCCTCGTTTGACTTAACCATATCTTTTGCACCTCGAGTCAGGCCCCGTTCGACTCAACCTTAACATTTGCGCCGCGAGTCGGGCCTCGTTTGACTCAACCATATCAGTTGCACCTCGAGTCGGGTCTCGTTTGACTCACCCATATCATTTGTTCCTCAAGTCGGGCCTCGTTTGACTCAACCATATCATTTATGCATCGAGTCAAGCCTCGTTTGACTCAACCATATCATTTGCGCCTCGAGTCGGGCCTCATTTGGCTCACCCATATCATTTGTTCCTCAAGTCGGACCTCGTTTGACTCAACCATATCATTTATGCATCGAGTCAAGCCTCGTTTGACTCAACCATATTATTTGTTCCTCAAGTCGGATCTCGTTTGACTCAATCATATCATTTGTGCGTCGAGTCAAGGGTCGTTTGACTCAACCATATCATTTGTGCCTTGAGTCGGGCCTCGTTCGACTCAGCCTTAGCATTTGCGCCTCGAGTCAGGCCTCGTTTGACTCAAACATATCATTTGTACCTTAAGTCGGGCCTCGTTTGACTCAATCTTATCATTTGCACCTCTAGCCAGGCATCATTCGACTTAACCTTATCATATGCTCCTCGATTCGGGCCTCGTTCGAGTCAACCTTATCATTTGCGCCACGAGTTGAGCCTTATTTGACTCACCCATATCATTTGTGCCTTAAGTTAGGCCTTGTTTGACTCAACCATATCATTTGTGCCTCTAGTCGGGCCTCGTTCAACGTCATCATATAATTTGCGCTTGAGTTGAGTCTCGTTTGACTCAACCTTATCATTTGCGCCTTGAGTCGGGCCTCATTCGAAATAGCCCTATCATTTACGCCTCGAGTCGGGCCTCGTTCGACTCAACCTTATCATTTGCGCCTCGAGTCGAGCCTTATTTGACTCACCCATATGATTTGTGCCTCAAGTTGGGCCTTGTTTGACTCAACATATCATTTATGCCTCGAGTCGGGCCTTGTTTGACTCATCCATATCATTTGTGCGTTAACTCGGGCCTCGTTTTACTCAACCATATCATTTACCCCACAAGTCGGGCCTCATATGACTCAACCTTATCAATTGTGCCTCGAGTCAAGCATCGTTTGACTCAACCTTATCATTTGCGCCTTGAGTCGGGCATCGTTTGACTCAACCATATCATTTGTGCCTCAAGTTGGGCCTCGTTTGACTCAACCGTATAATTTATGTCTAGAGTCAGGCCTCGTTTGACTCAACTATATCATTTGTGCATCGAGTCAGGGCTCGTTTGACTCAACCATATCATTTGTACCTTGAGTCGGGCCTCGTTTGACTTAACCTTATCATTTGCATCTCGAGTCGGGCCTCGTTTGACTCAATCTTATCATTTGCACCTCAAGTCAAGCCTTGTTTGACTCAACGATATCATTTCTGCCTTGAGTCGTGCTTTGCTTAACTCAACCTTATCATTTGCGCCTCGAGTCGAGCCTTGTTTGACTCAACCATATCATTTCTGCCTCGAGTTGGGCTTCACTTGACTCAACCTTATCATTTGCACCTCGAGTTGGGCCTCGTTTGACTCAACCTTATCATTTGTGCCTCGAGTCGAGCCTCCTTTGATTGAACCATATCATTTATGCCTTGAGTTGGGCCTCGTTTGACTCAACCTTATCATTTACGCCTCGAGCTGGGTCTTGCTCGACACAGCCTTATCAATTGAGCCTCGAGTCAGGCCTCATTTGGCTCTCCCATATCATTTGCACCTTGAGTTGGGCCTCGTTTGACTCAACCATATCATTTGTGCCTCGAGTCGGGCCTCATTTGACTCAAGCATATCGTTTGTGCCTCGAGTCAGGCCCCGTTCGACTCAACCTTAACATTTGTGCCTCGAGTCCGGCCTCGTTTGACTCAACCATATCAGTTGCACCTCGAGTCGGGTCTCATTTGACTCACCCATATCATTTGTGCCTCAAGTCAGGCCTTGTTTGATACAAAAATATCATTTACGCCTTGAGTCGGGCCTCGTTTGACTCAACATTATCATTTGCGTCTCGAGGCGGGCCTCGTTCGAGTCAATCTTATCATTTGCGCCTCGAGTTAGGCCTCGTTTGACTCACCCATATTATTTCTACCTCAAGTCAGGGCTCGTTTGACTCAGCTATATCATTTACGCCTCGAGGCGGGCCTCGTTTGACTCAACCTTATATTTTGCAACTCGCATCGGGCCTCATTTGACTTAACCATATTATTTGCGCCTCGAGTCGAGCCTCGTTCGACTCAACCATATCATTTGAGCCTCGAGTCTGGCCTTGTTTGACTCAACCATATCATTTGTGCCTCGAGTTGGGCCTCTTTGGAATCAACCTTATAATTTGTGCCTTGAGTTTGGCCTTGTTTGACTCAACCATATCATTTATGCGTCGAGTCAAGCCTCGTTTGACTCAACCATATCATTTGTGCCTCGAGTCGGGCCTCGTTTCACTCACGCATATCATTTGTGCATCGAGTCAGCCCTCATTTGACTTAACCATATCATTTGTGCCTCGTGTCACGCCTTTTTTGACTCAACCTTATCATTTGCGCCTCGAGCCGGGCCTCGTTCGACTCAACCATATATTTGTGCCTCGAGTCGGACCTCGTTTGACTCACCCATATCATTTGTTCCAATAGTTGGGCCTTGTTTGACTCAACCTTATCATTTGTGCCTCGAGTTGGACCTCTTTGGACTCAGCCTTATCATTTGCGCCTCGAGTCGAGCCTGGTTTGATTGAACCAAATCATTTATGCCTCAAGTCGGGCCTCGTTTAACTCAACCTTATCATTTGCACCTCGAGTTTGGCCTCGTTCGACTCAGCCTTATCATTTGCGCCTCGAGTCGGGCCTCGTTTGACTCAAACATATCATTTGTACGTTAAGTTGGGCCTCGTTTGACTCAACCTTATCATTTGCGCCTCTAGCCAGGCATCATTCGACTTAACCTTATCATTTGCTCCTCGAGTCGGGCCTCGTTCGACTCAACCTTAACATTTGCGCCACGAGTTGAGCCTTATTTGACTCACCCATATCATTTGTTCCTTAAGTTAGGCCTTGTTTGACTCAACCATATCATTTGTGCCTCGAGTTGGGCCTCGTTCGACATCATCATATCATTTGCGCCTTGAGTCGGGTCTCGTTTGACTCAACCTTATCATTTGCGCCTCGAGTCGGGCCTCGTTTGAAATAGCCTTATCATTTATGCCTCGAGTCGGGCCTCGTTCGACTCAACCTTATCATTTGCGCCTCGAGTCGAGCCTTATTTGACTCACCCATATGATTTGTGCCTCAAGTTGGGCCTTGTTTGACTCAACCATATCATTTATGTCTCGAGTCGGGTCTTGTTTGACTCACCCATATCATTTGTGCGTTAACTCGGGCCTCGTTTTACTCAACCATATCATTTACCCCACGAGTCGGGCCTCGTATGACTCAACCTTATCAATTGCGCCTCGAGTCGGGCATCGTTTGGCTCAACCTTATCATTTGTGCCTTGAGTCAGGCATCATTTGACTCAACCATATCATTTGTGCCTCAAGTTGGGCCTCGTTTGACTCAACCGTATAATTTATGCCTCGAGTCAGGCCTCGATTGACTCAACCATATCATTTGTGCGTCGAGTCAGGGCTCGTTTGACTCAACCATATCATTTGTGCCTTGAGTCGGGCCTCGTTTGACTCAACCTTATCATTTGCATCTCGAGTCGGGCCTCGTTTGACTCAACCTTATCATTTGCACCTCAAGTCGAGCCTTGTTTGACTCAAGGATATCATTTCTGCCTCGAGTCGTGCTTCGCTTAACTCAACCTTATCATTTGCGCCTCAAGTAACTCAACCATACCATTTCTACCTCGAGTCGGGCTTCACTTGACTCAACCTTATCATTTGCACCTCGCGTTGGGCCTCGTTTGACTCAACCTTATCATTTGTGCCCCGAGTCGAACCTCCTTTGATTGAACCATATCATTTATGCCTTGAGTTGGGCCTCGTTTGACTCAACCTTATCATTTGCGCCTTGAGCTGGGTCTTGTTCGACACAACCTTATCAATTGCGGCTCGAGTCAGGCCTCATTTGACTCTCCCATATCATTTGCGCCTTGAGTCGGGCCTTATTTGACTCAACCATATCATTTGTGCCTCAAGTCGGGCCTCTTTTGACTCAAGCATATCGTTTGTGCCTCGAGTCAGGCCCCGTTTGACTTAACCATATCTTTTGCGCCTCGAGTCAGGCCCCGTTCGACTCAACCATAACATTTGCACCTCGACTCGGGCCTCGTTTGACTCAACCATATCAGTTGCACCTCGAGTCGGGCCTCATTTGACTCACCCATATCATTTGTTCCTCAAGTCGGGCCTCGTTTGACTCAACCATATCATTTCTGCATCGAGTCAAGCCTCGTTTGACTCAACCATATCATTTACGCCTCGAGTCGGGCCTCGTTTCACTCACCCATATCATTTGTGCATCAAGTCAGCCCTCATTTGACTCAACCATATATTTGCGCCTTGAATCGGACCTCGTTTGACTCACCCATATCATTTGTTCCAATAGCTTGCCCTCGTTTGACTTAACCTTATAATTTGTGCCTCGAGTTGGGCCTCTTTGGACTCAACCTTATCATTTGCGCCTCGAGTTGAGCCTGGTTTGATTGAACCAAATCATTTATGCCTCGAGTCGGGCCTCATTTGACTCAACCTTATCATTTGCGCCTCGAGTTGGGCCTCGTTCGACTCAGCCTTATCATTTGTGCCTCGAGTCAGGCCTCGTTTGACTTAAACATATCATTTGTACCTTAAGTCGGGCCTCGTTTGACTCAACCTTATCATTTGCGCCTCTAGCCAGGCATCATTCGACTTAACCTTATCATTTGCTCCTCGAGTCGGGCCTCGTTCGACTCAACCTTATCATTTGCGCCACGAGTCGAGCCTTATCTAACTCACCCATATCATTTGTGCCTTAAGTTAGGCCTTGTTTGACACATCCATAACATTTGTGCCTCGAGTCGGGCCTCGTTCGACGTCATCATATCATTTACGCCTCGAGTCGGGCCTCGTTCGACTCAACCTTATCATTTGCGCCTCGAGTCGATCCTTATTTGACTCACCCATATGATTTGTGCCTCAAGTTAGGCCTTGTTTGACTCAACCATATCATTTATGCCTCGAGTCGGGCCTTGTTTGACTCACCCATATCATTTGTGCGTTAACTCGGGCCTCGTTTTACTCAACCATATCATTTACCCCACGAGTCGGACCTCGTATGACACAACCTTATCAATTGTGCCTCGAGTCGGGCATCGTTTGACTCAACCTTATCATTTGCGCCTTGAGTCGGGCATCGTTTGACTCAACCATATCATTTGTGCCTCAAGTTGGGCCTCATTTGACTCAACCGTATAATTTATGCCTCGAGTCAGGCCTCACTTGACTCAACCATATCATTTGTGCGTCGAGTCAGGGCTCGTTTGACTCAACCATATCATTTATGCCTTGAGGCGGGCCTCGTTTGACTCAACCTTATCATTTGCATCTCGAGTCGGGCCTCGTTTGACTCAACCTTATCATTTGCGCCTCAAGTCGAGCCTTGTTTGACTCAAGGATATCATTTCTGCCTCGAGTCGTGCTTCGCTTAACTCAACCTTATCATTTGCGCCTCAAGTCGAGCCTTGTTTGACTCAACCATATCATTTCTGCCTCGAGTCGGGCTTCACTTGACTCAACCTTATCATTTACACCTCGAGTTGGGCCTCGTTTGACTCAACCTTATCATTTGCGCCTCGAGTCGAGCCTCCTTTGATTGAACCATATCATTTATGCCTTGAGTTGGGCCTCGTTTAACTCAACCTTATCATTTGCGCCTCGAGCTGGGTCTTGTTCGACACAACCTTATCAATTGCGCCTCGAGTTAGGCCTCATTTGACTCTCCCATATCATTTACGCCTTGAGTCGGGCCTCGTTTGACTTAACCATATCATTTGTGCCTCTAGTCAGGCCTCGTTTGACTCAAGCATATCGTTTGTGCCTCGAGTCAGGCCCCGTTTGACTTAACCATATCTTTTGCCCCTCGAGTTAGACCCCGTTCGACTCAACCTTAACATTTGTGCCTCGAGTCGGGCCTCGTTTGACTCTACCATATCAGTTGCACCTCGAGTCGGGTCTCGTTTGACTCACCCATATCATTTGTGCCTCAAGTCAGGCCTTGTTTGACTCAAAAATATCATTTACGCCTTGAGTTGGGCCTCGTTTGACTCAACATTATCATTTGCGTCTCAAGGCGGGCCTCGTTCGACTCACTCTTATCATTTGCACCCCGAGTTAGGCCTCGTTTGACTCACCCATATCATTTGTGCCTCAAGTCAGGCCTCGTTTGACTCAGCCATATCATTTATGTCTCGAGTTAGGCCTCGTTTGACTCAACCTTATCTTTTGCACCTCGCGTCGAGCCTCATTTGACTTAACCATATTATTTGTGCCTCGAGTCGGTCCTCGTTCGACTCAACCATATCATTTGAGCCTCGAGTCAGGCCTCGTTTGACTCAACCATATCATTTCTGCCTCGAGTCAGGCCTCATTTGACTCAACCTTATCATTTGAGCCTCGAGTTGGGCCTCTTTGGACTCAACCTTATAATTTGTGCCTTGAGTCGGGCCTCGTTTGACTCACCCATATCATTTGTTCATTTGCGCCTCGAGTCGGGCCTCGTTTCACTCTCCCATAACATTTGTGCATCGAGTCAGCCCTCATTTGACTCAACCATATCATTTGCGCCTCGTGTCGGGCCTCGTTTGACTCAACCTTATCATTTGCACCTCGAGTCGGGCCTCGTTTCACTCACCCATATCATTTGTGCATCGAGTCAGCCCTCATTTGACTCAACCATATTATTTGCGCCTCGTGTCGGGCCTCGTTTGACTCAACCTTATCATTTGCGCCTCGAGCCGGGCCTCGTTCGACTCAACCATATATTTGCGCCCCGAGTCGGACCTCGTTTGACTAACCCATATCATTTGTTCCAATAGTTGGGCCTCGTTTGACTCAACCTTATCATTTGTGCCTCGAGTTAGGCCTCTTTGGACTCAACCTTATCATTTGTGCCTCGAGTCGAGCCTAGTTTGATTGAACCAAATCATTTATGCCTCGAGTCGGGCCTCGTTTGACTCAACCTTATCATTTGTGCCTCGAGTTTGCCCTCGTTCGACTCAGCCTTATCTTTTGCGCCTCGAGTCGGGCCTCGTTTAACTCAAACATATCATTTGTACGTTAAGTCGGGCCACATTTAACTCAACCTTATCATTTGCGCCTCTAGCTAGGTATCATTCGACTTAACCTTATCATTTGCTCCTCGAGTCGGGCCTCGTTCGACTCAACCTTATCATTTGCGCCACGAGTCGAGCCTTATTTGACTCACCCATATCATTTATGCCTTAAGTTAGGCCTTGTTTGACTCAACCATATCATTTGTGCCTCGAGTCGGGCCTCGTTTGACGTCATCATATCATTTGCGCCTTGAGTTGGGTCTCGTTTGACTCAACCTTATCATTTGCGCCTTGAGTTGGGCCTCGTTCGAAATAGCCTTATCATTTACCCCTCGAGTCGGGCCTCGTTCGACTCAACCATATCATTTGTACCTTAGTCGGGCCTCGTTTGACTCAACCATATCATTTATGCCTCGAGTCGGGCCTTGTATGACTCAACCTTATCAATTGCGCCTCGAGTCAGGCATCGTTTGGCTCAACCTTATCATTTGCGCCTTGAGTCAGGCATCGTTTGACTCAACCATATCATTTGTACCTCAAGTTGGGCCTCGTTTGACTCAACCGTATAATTTATGCCTCGAGTCAGGTCACGTTTGACTCAACCTTATCATTTGTGCATCGAGTCAGGGCTCGTTTGACTCAACCATATCATTTGTGCCTTGAGTCGGGCCTCATTTGACTCAACCTTATCATTTGCATCTCGAGTCGGGCCTCGTGTGACTCAACCTTATCATTTGCGCCTCAAGTCGAGCCTTGTTTGACTCCACGATATCATTTCTGCCTCAAGTCGTGCTTCGCTTAACTCAACCTTCTCATTTGCACCGCAAGTTGAGCATTGTTTGACTCAACCATATCATTTCTGCCTCAAGTCGGGCTTCACTTGACTCAACCTTATCATTTGCGCCTCGAGTTAGGCCTCGTTTGACTCAACCTTATCATTTGCGCCTCGAGCTGGGTCTTGTTCGACACAACCTTATCAATTGTGTGTCGAGTCAGGCCTCATTTGACTCTCCCATATCATTTACTCCTTGAGTCGGGCCTCATTTGACTCAACCATATCATTTGTGCCTCGAGTCGGGCCTCATTTGACTCAAGCATATCGTTTGTGCCTCGAGTCAGGCCCCGTTTGACTTAACCATATCTTTTGCGCCTCGAGTCAGGCCCTGTTCGACTCAACCTTAACATTTGCGCCTCGAGTCGGGCCTCGTTTGACTTAACCATATCAGTTGCACCTTGAGTCGGGTCTCGTTTGACTCACCCATATCATTTGTGCCTCAAGTCAGGCCTTGTTTGACTCAAAAATATCATTTACGCCTTGAGTCAGGCCTCGTTTGACTCAACATTATCATTTGCGCCTCGAGGCGAGCCTCGTTCGTCTCACTCTTATCATTTGCGGCTCGAGTTGGGCCTCGTTTGACTCACCCATACCATTTGTGCCTCAAGTTGGGCCTCGTTTGACTCAGCCATAGCATTTATGCCTTGAGTCGGGCCTCGTTTGACTCAACCTTATCTTTTGCACCTCGCGTCGGGCCTCATTTGACTTAACTATATTATTTGCGCCTCGAGTTAGGCCTCGTTCGACTCAACCATATCATTTAAGCCTCGAGTTAGGCCTCGTTTGACTCAACCATATCATTTCTGCCTCGAGTCGGGCCTTGTTTGACTTAACCTTATCATTTGTGCCTCGAGTTGGGCCTCTTTGGACTCAACCTTATAATTTGTGCCTTGAGTCGGGCCTCGTTTGACTCACCCATATCATTTGTTCGTCAAGTCGGGCCTCGTTTGACTCAACCATATCATTTTTGCAGCGAGTCAAGCCTCGTTTGACTTAACCATATAATTTGTGCCTCGAGTCGGGCCTCGTTTCACTCACCCTTATCATTTGTGCATCGAGTCAGCCCTCATTTGACTCAACCATATCATTTGCGCCTCGTGTCGGGCCTCGTTTGACTCAACGTTATCATTTGCACCTCGAGCTGGGCCTCGTTCGACTCAACCATATATTTGCGCCTAGAGTCAGACCTTGTTTGACTCACCCATATCATTTGTTCCAATAGTTGGGCCTCGTTTGACTCAACCTTATCATTTGCACCTCGAGTCGAGCCTGGTTTGATTGAACCAAATCATTTATGCCTCGAGTCGGGCCTCGTTTGACTCAACCTTATCATTTGTGCCTTGAGTCGGGCCTCGTTTGACTCAACCATATCATTTGTACCTTAGTCGGGCCTCGTTTGACTCAACCATATCATTTATGCCTCGAGTCGGGCCTCCTTTGACCCAGCCTTATCATTTGCGCTTCTAACCTGGCATCATTCGACTTAACCTTATCATTTGCTCCTCAAGTTGGGCCTTGTTTGACTCAACCTTATCATTTGCGCCACGTGTCGAGCCTTATTTGACTCACCCATATCATTTTTGCCTTAAGTTAGTCCTTGTTTGACTAAACCATATCATTTGTGCCTCGAGTCAGGCCTCGTTCGATGTCATCATATCATTTGCGCCACGAGTCGAGCCTGGTTTGATTGAACTAAATCATTTATGCCTCGAGTCGGGCCTCGTTTGACTCAACCTTATCATTTGCGCCTCGAGTTTGGCCTCGTTCAACTCAGCCTTATCATTTGCGCCTCGAGTCGGGCCTCATTTGACTCAACCATATCATTTGTACCTTAGTCGGGCCTCGTTTGACTCAACCATATCATTTATGCCTCGAGTTGGGCCTCCTTTGACCCAGCCTTATCATTTGCGCTTCTAACCAGGCATCATTCGACTTAACCTTATCATTTGCTCCTCGAGTTAGGCCTTGTTCGACTCAACCTTATCATTTGTGCCACGTGTCGAGCCTTATTTGACTCACCCATATCATTTTTGCCTTGAGTCGGGTCTCGTTTGACTCAACCTTATCATTTGTGCCTCGAGTCGAGCCTCGTTTGAACCAACCTTGTCATTTGCGCCTCAAGTCGGGCCTCGTTCGACTCAACCTTATCATTTGCGCCTCGAGTTAAGCCTTATTTGACTCACCCATATGATTTGTGCCTCAAGTTGGGCCTTGTTTGACTCAACCATATCATTTATGCCTCGAGTCGGTCCTTGTTTGACTCACCCATATCATTTGTGCGTTAACTCAGGCCTCGTTTTACTCAACCATATCATTTACGCCATGAGTCGGGCCTCGTATGACTCAACCTTATCAATTGCGCCTTGAGTCGGGCATCGTTTGACTCAATCATATCATTTGGGCCTCAAGTTGGGCCTCGTTTGACTCAACCGTATAATTTATGCCTCGAGTCAGGACTCGTTTGACTCAACCATATCATTTGTGCATCGAGTCAGGGCTCGTTTGACTCAACCATATCATTTGTGCCTTGAGTCGGGCCTCGTTTGACTCAACCTTATCATTTGCACCTCGAGTCGGGCCTCGTTTGACTTAACCTTATCATTTGTGCCCCAAGTCGAGCCTTGTTTGACTCAACCATACCATTTCTGCCTTGGGTCGTGCTTCGCTTGACTCAACCTTATCATTTGCACCTCGAGTTGGGCCTCGTTTGACTCAACCTTATCATTTGTGCCTCGAGTCGACCCTCCTTTGATTAAACCATATTATTTATGCCACGAGTTGGGCCTCGTTTGACTCAACCTTATCATTTGCGCCTCAAGCTGGGTCTCGTTCGACACAACCTTTTCAATTGCACCTCGAGTCAGGCCTCATTTGACTCTCCCATATCATTTGCGCCTCGAGTCGGGCCTCGTTTGACTCAACCATATCATTTGTGCCTCGTGTCAGGCCTCGTTTGACTCAAGCATATCATTTGTGCCTCGAGTCAGGCCCCGTTTGACTTAACCATATCTTTTGCGCCTCGAGTCAGGCCCCGTTCGACTCAACCTTAACATTTGAGCCTCGAGTCGAGCCGCGTTTGACTTAACCATATCAGTTGCACCTCGAGTTGGGTCTCGTTTGACTCACCCATATCATTTGTGCCTTAAGTCAGGCCTTGTTTGACTCAAAAATATCATTTACGCCTTGAGTCGGGCCTCGTTTGACTCAACATTATCATTTGCGCCTTGAGGCGGGCCTCGTTTGACTAACCCTTATCATTTGTGCCTCGAGTTGAGCCTCGTTTGACTCACTCATATCATTTGTGCCTCAAGTTGGGCCTCGTTTGACTCAGCCATATCATTTATGGCTCGAATTGGGCCTCGTTTGACGCAACCTTATATTTTGCACCTCGCGTTGGGCCTCATTTGACTTAACCATATTATTTGTGCCTCGAGTCGGGCGTCGTTTGACTCAACCTTATCATTTGAGCCTCGAGTCAGGCCTCGTTTGACTCAACCATATCATTTCTGCCTCGAGTCGGGCCTCGTTTGACTCAACCTTATCATTTATGCCTCAAGTTGGGCCTCTTTGGACTCAACCTTATAATTTGTGCCTTGAGTCGGGCCTCGTTTGACTCACCCATATCATTTGTTCCTCAAGTCGGGCCTGGTTTGACTCAACCATATAATTTATGCATCGAGTCAAGCCTCGTTTGACTCAACCATATCATTTGCGCCTCGAGTCGGGCCTCGTTTCACTCACCCATATCATTTGTGCGTCGAGTTAGGCCTCATTTGACTCAACCATATCATTTGCGCCTCGAGTCGGGCCTCGTTTGACTCAATGATATCATTTGTGCCTTAAGTCTGGCCTTGTTTGACTCAACCATATCATTTATGCCTCGAGTCGGGCCTCGTTTGACTCAACCTTATCATTTGCACATCTAGCCAGTCATCATTCGACTTAATCTTATCATTTGCTCCTCGAGTCGGGCCTCGTTCGACTCAACGTTATCATTTGTGCCACGAGTCGAGCCTTATTTGAGTTACCCATATCATTTGTGCCTTAAGTTAGGCCTTGTTTGACTCAACCATATCATTTCTGCCTCGAGTTGGGCCTTGTTCGACGTCATCATATCATTTGTGCCTTGAGTCGGGTCTCATTTGACTCAACCTTATCATTTGTACCTCGAGTCGGGCCTCGTTTGACTCACCCATATCATTTACGTCTCGAGTCGAGTATCGTTTGACTCAACCCTATCTTTTGCACCTCGAGTCGAGCCTCGTTTAACTGAACCATATCATTTATGCCTCGAGTTAGGCCTCGTTTGACTCAACCTTATCATTTGTGCCTCGAATCGGGCCTCGTTTGACTCACCCATATCATTTACGCCTTAAGTCGAGCCTCATTTGACTCAACAATATGTTTTATGCCTCGAGTCAGGCCTCGTTCGATTGAACCTTATCATTTGCGCCTTGAGTCGAGCATCGTTGGACTCACCCATATCATTTACGCCTCGAGTCGAGCATCGTTTGACTCAACCTTATCATTTGCGCCTTGAGTTGGGCCTCGTTTCACTCACCCATATCATTTGTGCGTCGAGTTAGGCCTCATTTGACTCAACCATATCATTTGCGCCTCGAGTCGGGCCTCGCTTGAGTCAACCATATCATTTGTGCCTTAAGTCTGGCCTCGTTTGACTCAACCATATCATTTATGCCTCGAGTCAGGCCTCGTTTGACTCAACCTTATCATTTGCACATCTAGCCAGGCATCATTCGACTTAATCTTATCATTTGCTCCTCGAGTCGGGCCTCGTTCGACTCAACGTTATCATTTGTGCCACGAGTCGAGCCTTATTTGAGTTACCCATATCATTTGTGCCTTAAGTTAGGCCTTGTTTGACTTAACCATATCATTTCTGCCTCGAGTTGGGCCTTGTTCGACGTCATCATATCATTTGTGCCTTGAGTCGGGTCTCGTTTGACTCAACCTTATCATTTGTACCTCGAGTCGGGCCTCGTTTGACTCACCCATATCATTTACATCTCGAGTCGAGTATCGTTTGACTCAACCTTATCTTTTGCACCTCGAGTTGAGCCTCGTTTGACTGAACCATATCATTTATGCCTCGAGTTAGGCCTCGTTTGACTCAACCTTATCATTTGTGCCTCGAATCGGGTCTTGTTCGACTCAACCTTATGATTTACGCCTCGCACCGTTGTCGCAACGTCTGTGCGATGCGAGCAAACTCAAAACAAACCATATTGGTTTTATTTGGATGAGATTATTTGTAAAATGGGGTTTAAGAAAGGGTTTGACAAGAAAGTTGGGAGTCGCCACCGATCTAAATCTTGGTGAGATTGGACACCTTAAAAAGAATGGTCTGCATTTTGTTTTAAAATAGGTTCGGGGGTTGGTTACGTGTAGAGAAGGTGTTAGCACCCTATAGCACCCTATAGCGCCCTTTCGGTACCATGTTAATTTTATGCCACATGTAATTGTCACAAATGTTGTCTATGCTTCCTTATTAAAGAAAATTGAATATTTGACTTTTATTGCAAACTCCTTGGAAGATTGATAGGCTCTTCCTCTTCAGGTGAGAGTCTATCTTAAGTTCATGGGGATAAATGCATTTGCCTTTATTTCCCATGACTTCCTTTAGTAGAAGTAGAGAAAGTATTAATTTTAGTAAAAAAATTGATTTTAGAAATCTTGTACCAATAAGCTTTTTAAGAAATAAAGATATAGACTAATTCCTCTTCAGGTGAGAGTCTAATCAAAGTTACAAGAAATAGAGAGTGGACTTCTTCATACAAACCATCTATTTCATGCAATCAAGCTATATGCATGCATAGCAACTTTAAACAGCAAGTATGTCTAAAGCTAGTTCAGCCAATATGAACCATGCACAGTGACATACACCAAAAACAATGATATGCAAACTGATTTCACCCCCTTATTCACGCCAAACAAGCATACGCAGGCCAAAACTTAGCAGCATGCAAACAGCAAGAAAGGCAGGGATTTATTCAGCTAATACTCACACCATAAAAATGGTGCTGCACAAGCCAAAACAGCAACATATAAACAGCAAGAAAGATGAATCATGGACACAACTTATCAAGAACCAATAGTCAGACAAAAGCCAAAGGGATCAACATCCAATCTCATTCACGAGCATATAGAACCGAGACAAACAAAGTATGGAACAAGGCATACCTCTAGTCTTCGGTGCAACTGCACCTTCTTGTCCCCAAGTGCAGCAACGTGTGGGGTGGATACCCTCTTTTGTTTGCTGGTTTGTTGGATAGGGGCACTTCCAGCTTGCTGTATGCTTGAAGAACTTCAGTTTAGGATGAAGAAGGAAGTCTCAGATTGAGAAAAATGTTCTCTAGGATGGATGGAATTCTCAAATGGATGGAGTGCTCTGATTTTCCAAGGCTTTTTCCCTGCTTTTTCATGATCCAGCTCCCGTGTGTGTCTCCTCCTTTTATAGCTGAGATAGGTGCAGGTTACCTTCCTCCAAGGGTCACCGCCCTTCCTTGCTTGCAGCTTCACTCTTCCATGGCAAGCATGATGTGTTGGGCTGATGTTCTGCATACTTTCGGCGCCTACCTTCTCTTACGCAGCAAACCGCCACTCTGCTCCATTCATCTACCGTTGCCTTGCTGTTTTCTTGCTATCTTCTGGCCATGGCAGCTGCTGAAGCTGCTAAGCTTTTAATGAGGGGCGGTGGTACTTGGTGATGCAACTGATGTGTGACATGCAGAAGAAGGAGGTGGCAGCCTCTCACGGTTACAGCAGCTGGAGTGTTGGTGATGCAGTTGGTGCAACTTGATGGTGAAGCAGCTGATGAAACTTGATGGTGATGCAGCTGGTGAAACTTGATCAAGACAGCAACAACCATCATGCTTCCCCTTCACAGCAGCCCTTCATGATGGCTGCTGAAGCTGGTGAACTTTAAGGAGAGGAGCAGTGGAAAGAACTAAATCCTAGTTATGGGACTACAACTTAGTTCCATCTTAAAGAGGAGCATCCATTACAAAGAGGAGCTTCTATCTTCAAAGAAAGGAAGCAAGAAGCAAGAGGCCGGGAAGAGAGAAATGGAAGGAGAGTCGGTGAACCAAATTCATGCAAGTTTTGCTTCACGTTTCACTGTTCATGCACGGTTCATATTGCCATTTTATTATTATTTTATTAATATTATATTATTATTTTTTTTAGTAAAAAAAATGTAAAAATATTTCTTTTTTTTCTTTTCTTCCTCTTTTTTGGCCTTTGCTTGTATCTTCTTTTCATTGTTTATTTTGCCTAAAAGCCAATACAACTTATTTTAAGGTTCCGGACGAAATTTGGTGTCTACAGCCGGGCCTCGTTTGTCTCAAGCATATCATTTGCACCTCGAGTCAGGCAGCGTTTGACTCAACCATATCAATTGTGCCTCGAGTCGGGACTCGTTTGACTCAACCATATCATTTGTGCCTTGATTCAGGCATCGTTGGACTCAACCATATCATTTGCGCCTCGAGTCGGGCCCTATTCGATTGAACCTTATCATTTGCGCCTCGAGTCGGGCATCGTTTGACTCACCCATATCATTTACGCTTTAAGTCGAGCGTCGTTTGACTCAACCATATCAATTGTGCCTCGAGTTGGGACTTGTTTGACTCAACCATATCATTTGTGCCTTGATTCAGGCATCGTTGGACTCAACCATATCATTTGCGCCTTGAGTCGGGAACTGTTCAATTGAACCTTATCATTTGTGCCTCGAGTTGGGCCTCGTTCGACTCAACCTTATCATTTGCGCCTTGGGTCGGGCCTCATTTGACTCACCCATATCATTTGTGCGTTAACTCAGGCCTCGTTTTACTCAACCATATCATTTACGCCACGAGTTAGGCCTCGTATGACTCAACCTTATCATTTTTGCCTCGAGTTGGGTATCGTTTGACTTAACCTTATCAATTGCACCTCGAGTCGAGCCTCATTTGACTAAACCATATCATTTATGCCTCGAGTTAGGCCTCGTTTGACTCAACCTTATCATTTGTGCCTCGAGTCGGGCCTCATTTGACTCACCCATATCATTTACGCCTTAAGTAGAGCCTCGTTTCACTTAACAATATGATTTATGCCTCGAGTTGGGCCTCGTTTGACTCAACCTTATCATTTGCACCTCGAACCAGGCCTCGTTCGACTTAACCATATATTTGCGCCTCGAGTCGGACCTCGTTTGACTCACCCATATCATTTGTACCACTAGTTGGGCCTTGTTTGACTCAACCATATCTTTTATGCCTTGAGTCAGGCCTTGTTTAACTCAACCTTATCATTTGCGTCTCGAATCGAGCTTGGATTGACTGAACCAAATCATTTATGTCTCGAGTCGGGCCTCGTTTGACTCAACCTTATCTTTTGTGCCTCGAGTTTGGACTCATTTGACTCAGCCTTATCATTTTCGCCTCGAGTCAGGCCTCGTTTGACTCAACAATATCATTTGTACCTTAAGTCGGGCCTCGTTTGACTCAACCATATCATGTATGCCTCGAGTCGGGCTCATTTGACTCAACCTTATCATTTGCGCCTCTAGCCAGGCATCGATCCACTTAACCTTATTTTTTGTTTGTCGAGTCGGGCCTCGTTCGACGTCATCATATCATTTGCGCCTTGAGTCGGGTCTCGTTTGACTCAACCTTATCATTTGCGGCTCGAGTCGAGCATCGTTTGACTCACCCATATAATTTACGCCTTGAGTCGAGCATCGTTTGACTCAACCTTATCATTTGCGCCTCGAGTCGAGCCTTATTTGACTCACCCATATGATTTGTGCCTCAAGTTGGGCCTTGTTTGACTCAACCATATCATTTATGCCTTGAGTCGTGCCTCGTTTGACTCACCCATATCATTTGTGCAATAACTCGGGTCTCGTTTTACTTAACCATATCATTTACGCCATGAGTCGGGCCTCGTATGACTCAACCTTATCATTTGTGCCTCGAGTCGGGCATCGTTTGACTCAACCTTATCATTTGCTCCTCGAGTCGGGTCTCGTTTGACTCACCCATATCTTTTGTGCCTCAAGTTGGGCCTCGTTTGACTAAACCATATAATTTATACCTCGAGTCAGGCCTCATTTAACTCACCCATATCATTTGCGTGCCGAGTCAGGGCTTGTTTGACTCAACTATATCATTTGTGCCTTGAGTCAGGCCTCGTTTGACTCAACCTTATCATTTGCACCTCGAGTCGGGCCTCGTTTGACTCAACCTTATCATTTGTGCCTCAAGCTGAGCCTTGTTTGACTCAACCATATCATTTTTGCCTCAAGTCGAGCATCGCTTGACTCAACCTTATCATTTGCACCTCGAGTCGGGCCTCGTTCGACTCAACCTTATCATTTGCGCCTCGAGTCGAGCCTCGTTTCACTGAACCATATCATTTATGCCTTGAGTTGGGCCTCGTTTGACTCAACCTTATCATTTGTGCCTCGAGCTGCGCCTCGTTCGACTCAACCTTATCATTCGCGCCTTGAGTCGCGGCTCGTTTGACTCTCCCATATCATTTGTGCCACGAGTCGGGCCTCGTTTGACTCAACCATATCATTTGCGCCTCGAGGCAGGCCTCGTTCGCCACAACCTTATCATTTGTGCCTCAAGTTGGGGCTCGTTCGACTCAACTTTATCATTTGTGCCTCGAGTCGGGCCTCGTTTGACTCAACCATATCATTTACACCATGAGTCGGGCCTCATTTGACTCAACCTTATCATTTGCGCCTCGAGTCAGGCCTCGTTCGACTCAACCTTATCATTTGTGCCTCGAGTCGATCCTCGTTTGACTCAGCCAAATCATTTGTGCATTCACTCGGGCCTTGTTTTGCTCAACCAGATTATTTACGCCACGAGTCGGGCGTCGTATGACTCAACCTTATCATTTATGCCTCGAGTCGGGCATCGTTTGACTCAACCTTATCATTTGCGCCTCGAGTCGAGCCTCGCTTGACTGAACCATATAATTTATGCCTCGTTTGACTCAACCTTATCATTTGCGCCTCGAGTTGGGCCTCTTTCGACTCAACCTTATCATTTGTGCCTCGAGTCGGGCCTCGTTTGACTACCCAAATCATTTGCGCCTTAAGTCGACCCTCGTTTGACTCAACAGTATGATTCATGCCTCGAGTGAGGCCTCGTTGACTCAACCTTATCATTTGCGCCTCGAGTCGGTCCTCGTTCGACTCAACCATATATTTGCGCCTCGAGTCGGTCCTCATTTGACTCACCCATATCATTTCTGCCACAAGTTGGGCCTCGTTTGACTCAACCATATGTTTTATGCCTCGAGTCGGGCCTTATTTAACTCAACCTTATCATTTGCGCCTCGAGTTTGGCCTCGTTCGACTCAACCTTATCGTTTATGCCTCAAGTTGGGCCTCGTTTGACTCAACCATATCATTTGCGCCTCATGTCGAGCCTTGTTTGACTCAACTATATCATTTCTGCCTCGACTCGAGCTTCACTTGACTCAACCTTATCATTTGCACCTCGAATTGGCCCTCGTTTGACTCAACCTTATCGTTTGCGTCTCGAGTCGTGCCTCGTTTGACTAAACCATATCATTTATGCCTCGAGATGGGACTCGTTTGACTCAACCTTATCATTTGCGCCTCGAACTAGGCCTCGTTCGACTCAACCTTATCATTTGCGCCTCGAGTCAGGCCTCGTTTGACTCTCCCATATCATTTGTGCCTTAACTTGGGCCTCGTTTGACTCAACCATATCATTTATGCGTCGAGGTGGGCCTCATTTTAGTCAACCATATCATTTGCGCCTCGAGTCACGGATCGTTCGACTCAACCTTATCATTTGTGCCTCAAGTTGGGCCTCATTTGACTCAATCATATCATTTACGCCATGAGTCGAGCCTCGTTTGACTAAACCTTACCATTTGCGCCTCAAGTCGAGCCTCGTTCGACTCGACCTTATCATTTGCGCCTCGAGGCGGGCCTTGTTTCACACAACAATATTATTTATTCCTTGAGTCGAGCCTCGTTGAACTCAATCTTATCATTTATGCCTCGAGTCGGGCATCGTTTGACTCAATCTTATTATTTGCGCCTCGAGTCGGTCTTCGTTTGACTCACCCGTATCATTTGTGCCTCAAGTTGGGCCTCGTTCGACTCAACCATATCATTTATGCCTCGAGTCAGGCCTCGTTTAACTTAACCATATCATTTGTGCGTTGAGTCAGGCCTCGTTTGACTCAACCTTATCATTTGCACCTCGAGTCAGTCCTCATTTGACTCAACCTTATCATTTGCGCCTCAAGTCGAGCCTTGTTTGACTCAACCATATCATTTATGCCTCGAGTCGGGCCTTGCTTGACTCAACCTTATCATTTGCACCTCGAGTCGGGCCTCTTTTGACTCATCCTTATCATTTGCGCCTCGAGTCGAGCCTCGCTTGACTGAACCATATAATTTATGCCTCGTTTGACTCAACCTTATCATTTGCGCCTCGAGTTGGGCCTCTTTCGACTCAACCTTATCATTTGTGCCTCGAGTCGGGCCTCGTTTGACTACCCAAATGATTTGCACCTTAAGTCGAGCCTCGTTTGACTCAACAATATGACTTATGCCTCGAATGAGGCCTCGTTGACCCAATCTTATCATTTGCGCCTCGAGTCGGTCCTCGTTCGACTCAACCATATATTTGCGCCTCGAGTCGGTCCTCATTTGACTCACCCATATCATTTCTGCCACAAGTTGGGCCTCGTTTGACTCAACCATATCTTTTATGCCTTGAGTCGGGCCTTATTTAACTCAACCTTATCATTTGCGCCTCGAGTTTGGCCTCGTTTGACTCAACCTTATCGTTTATGCCTCAAGTCGGGCCTCGTTTGACTCAACCATATCATTTGAACCTCATGTCGAGCCTTGTTTGACTCAACTATATCATTTCTGCCTCGAGTCGAGCTTCACTTGACTCAACCTTATCATTTGCACCTTGAATTGGCCTTCGCTTAACTCAACCTTATCATTTGCGCCTCGAGTCGAGCCTCGTTTGACTGAACCATATCATTTATGCCTCGAGATGGGACTCGTTTGACTCAACCTTATCATTTGCGCCTCGAACTAGGCCTCGTTCGACTCAACCTTATCATTTGCGCCTCGAGTCAGGCCTCGTTTGACTCTCCCATATCATTTGTGCCTTAACTTGGGCCTCGTTTGACTCACCATATCATTTATGCGTCAAGGTGGGCCTCGTTTTACTCAACCATATCATTTGCGCCTCGAGTTGTGGATCGTTTGACTCAACCTTATCATTTGCGGCTCAAGTTGGGCCTCGTTTGACTCAACCTTATCATTTGTGCATTAACTCGGGCCTCGTTTGACTCAACCATATCATTTACGCCATGAGTCGAGCCTCGTTTGACTAAACCTTACCATTTGTGCCTCAAGTCGGTCCTCGTTCGACTCGACCGTATCATTTGCGCCTCCAGGCGGGCCTCGTTTGACTCAACAATATTATTTATGCCTCGAGTCGAGCCTCGTTGAACTCAACCTTATCATTTATGCCTCGAGTCGGGCATCGTTCGACTCAATCTTATTATTTGCGCCTCGAGTCGGGCTTCGTTTGACTCACCCGTATCATTTGTGCCTCAAGTTAGGCCTCGTTTGACTCAACCATATCATTTATGCCTCGAGTCAGGCCTCGTTTGACTTAACCATATCATTTGCGCGTTGAGTCGGGCCTCGTTTGACTTAACCTTATCATTTGCACCTCGAGTCAGTCCTCGTTTGACTCAACCTTATCATTTGCGCCTCAAGTCGAACCTTGTTTGACTCAACCATATCATTTATGCCTCGAGTCGGGCCTCGCTTGACTCAACCTTATCATTTGCACCTCGAGTCGGGCCTCTTTTGACTCATGCTTATCATTTGCGCCTCAAGTCGAGCCTGGTTTGACTGAACCATATCATTTATGCCTCGAGTTGGGCCTCGTTTGACTCAACCTTATCATTTATGCCTCGAGTTGGGCCTCGTTTGACTTAACCTTTTCATTTGCGCCTCGATTCAGGCCTCGTTTGACTCTCCCATATCATTTACACCTTAAGTCGGGCCTCGTTTGATTCAACCATATCATTTGCACCTCGAGTAGGGCCTCGTTTGGCTCAACCATATCATTTGCACCTCGAGTCGGCCCTCGTTCGATATAACCTTATCCTTTGCGCCTCGCCTCGAGTCGGGCCTTGTTTGACTTAACCTTATCATTTGTGCCTCAAGTTGGGCCTTGTTTGACTCAACCATATCATTTATGCCTCGAGTCAGGCCTCGTTTGACTCAACTATATCATTTGCGCATTGAGTCGAGCCTCGTTTGACTCAACCTTAATATTTGCACCTCGAGTCAGTCCTCGTTTGACTCAACCTTATATTTGATCCTCGAGTCGGGCCTTGTTTCACTCAACCATATCATTTATGCCTCGAGTTGGGCCTCTCTTGACTCAACCTTATCATTTGCACCTTGAGTCGGGCCTCTTTTGACTCAACCTTTTCATTTGCACATTGAGTTGAGCCTCGTTTGACTGAACCATATCATTTATGCCTCGAGTTGGCCTTCGTTTGACTCAACCTTATCATTTGTGCCTCGAGCTGGGCCTCGTTTGACTCAACCTTATCATTTGCGCCTCGGCTCAGGCCTCGTTTGACTCGCCCATATCATTTGCGCCTTAAGTGTTGCCTCGTTTGATTCAACCATATCATTTGCGCCTCGAGTCGAGTCTCGTTTGACTCAACCATATCAGTTGTGCCTCGAGTCGGTCCTCGTTCGACACAACCTTATCATTTGCACCTCACCTCGAGTCGGGCCTTGCTTGACTCAACCTTATCATTTGTGCATTAACTCGGGCCTCGTTTGACTTAACCATATCATTTACGCCACAAGTCGGACTCGTTTGACCCAACCTTATCATTTGCGCCTCGAGTCGGTCCTTGTTCGACTAAACCTTATCATTTGCGCCTCGAGTTGGGTCTCATTTGACTCCCAAATATCATTTGTGCATTAAGTCGGGACTCGTTTTACTCAACCATATCATTTACGCCGCGAGTTGGGCGTTGTATGACTCAACCTTATCATTTGCGCCTCGAGTCAGGCCTTGTTCGACTCAACCTTATCATTTGCGCCTCGAGTCGGGCCTCGTTTGACTCAACCATATCATTTATGCCTTGACTCGGGCCTCGTTTGACTCAACCTTATCATTTGCGCCTCGAGCTGGGCCTCGTTTGACTCAACCATATCATTTGCAGCTCAAGGCAGGCCTCGTTCAACACAACCTTATCATTTGCGCCTTGAGTCGGGGCACGTTCGACTTAACCCTATCATTTGCGCCTCGAGTCAGGCCTCATTTCACTCAACCTTATCATTTGTGCATTAACTCGGGCTTCGTTTGACTCAACCTTATCATTTGCGCCTTGAGTCGGGCCTCGTTCGACTCAACCTTATCATTTGCGCCTCGAGTCGGGCCTCGTTTGACTCAACCTTATCATTTGTGCCTCGAGTCGGGCCTCGTTTGACTGAACCATATCATTTATGCCTCGAGTTAGGCCTCGTTTGACTCAACCTTATCATTTGTACCTCGAGTTGGGCCCCGTTTGACTCAACCTTATCATTTCCGCCTCGAGTCGAGACTCGTTTGACTCACCCATATCATTTGTGCATTAACTCGGGCCTCGTTTTACTTAACCATATCATTTCCGCTACGAGTTGGGCCTCGTTTTACTCAACGATATTATTTATGCCACGAGTTGGGCCTTGTTTGACTCAACCTTATCATTTGTGCCTTGAGTCGGGCATCGTTTGACTCAACCTTTTCATTTGCGCCTCGAGTCGAGCCTCGTTTGACTGAACCATATCATTTATGCCTTGAGTTAGGCCTCGTTTGACTCAACCTTATCATTTGTACCTCGAGTCGGGCCTCGTTTGACTCAACCTTATCATTTGCGCCTCAAGTTGAGCCTCGTTTCACTGAACCATATCATTTATGCCTCGAGTTGGGGCTCGTTCGACACAACCTTATCATTTGCGCCTCAAGTCGGGGCACGTTCGACTTAACCCTATCATTTGCGCCTCGAGTCAGGCCTCATTTGACTCAACCTTATCATTTGTGCATTAACTCGGGCCTCGTTTAACTCAACCTTATCATTTGTGCCTCGAGTCGGGCCTCGTTCGACTCAACCTTATCATTTGCACCTCGAGTCAGGCCTCGTTTGACTGAACCATATCATTTATGCCTCGAGTTAGGCCTTGTTTGACTCAACCTTATCATTTGTACCTCGAGTTGGGCCCTATTTGACGCAACCTGATCATTTCCGCCTCGAGTCGAGACTCGTTTGACTCACCCATATCATTTGTGCGTTAACTTGGGCCTCGTTTTACTCAACCATATCATTTACGCTACGAGTTGGGCCTCGTTTTACTCAACCATATCATTTACGCCACGAGTTGGGCCTTGTATGACTCAACCTTATCATTTGCGCCTTGAGTCGGGCATCGTTTGACTCAACCTTTTCATTTGTGCTTCGAGTCGAGCCTCGTTTTACTGAACCATATCATTTATGCCTTGAGTTAGGCCTCGTTTGACTCAACCTTATCATTTGCACCTCAAGTCGGGCCTCATTTGACTCAACCTTATCATTTGCGCCTCAAGCTGAGCCTTGTTTGACTCAACCATATCATTTTTCCTCGAGTCGAGCTTCGCTGGACTCAACCTTATCATTTGCAGCTCGAGTCGGTCCTCGTTTAACTCAACCTTATCATTTGCGCCTCGAGTCTAGCCTCGTTTCACTGAACCATATCATTTATGCCTCGAGTTGGGCCTCGTTTGACTCAACCTTATCATTTGTGCCTCGAGTCGGGGCTCGTTTGACTCACCCATATTAGTTGCGCCTTAAGTCGATCCTCGTTTGGCTCAACGATATGATTTATGCCTCGAGTCGGGCCTCGTTTGACTCAACCTTATCATTTGTCCCTCGAGTTGGGCCTCGTTCGATTCAACCATATATTTGCACCTCCAGTTAGACCTTGTTTGACTCAACCATATCATTTGTGCCACAAGTTGGGCCTCGTTTGTCTCAACTATATCTTTTATGCCTCGAGTCGGACCTTGTTTAACTCAACCTTATCATTTGCGCCTCGAGTCGAGCCTGGTTTGACTGAACCAAATCATTTATGCCTCGAGTCGGGCCTCGTTTGACTCAACCTTATCATTTGCGCCTCGAGTTTGGCCTCGTTCGACTCAGCCTTATCATTTGTGCCTCGAGTCGGGCCTCGTTTGACAAAACCATGTCATTTGTGCCTTCAGTCGGGCCTCATTTGACTCAACCATATCATTTATGCCTCGAGTCAGGCCTTGTTTGACTCAACCTTATCATTTGCGCCTCTAGCCAGGAATCATTCGACTTAACCTTATCATTTGCTCCTCGAGTCGGGCCTCGTTCGACTCAAGCTTATCATTTGCGCCACGAGTCGAGCCTTATTTGACTCACCCATATCATTTGTGCCTCAAGTTAGGCCTTGTTTGACTCAACCATATCATTTATGCCTCGAGCCGGGCCTCATTCGACGTAATCATATCATTTGCGCCTCGAGTCGGGTCTCGATTGACTCAACCTTATCATTTGCGCCTCGAGTCGGGCCTCGTTTGACTCACCCATATCATTTACGCCTCGAGTCGAGCATTGTTTGACTCAACCTTATCATTTGTGCCTCGAGTCGAGCCTCGTTCGACATAACCTTATCATTTGTGCCTCGAGTTAGGCCTCGTTTGACTCAACCTTATCATTTGCACCTCAAGTCGAGCCTTATTTGACTCACCCATATGATTTGTGCCTCAAGTTGGGCCTTGTTTGACTCAACCATATCATTTATGCCTCGAGTCGGGCCTCGTTTGACTCACCCATATTATGTGTGCATTAACTCGGGCCTTGTTTTACTCAACCAAATCATTTACGCCACGAGTCAGGCCTCGTATGACTCAACCTTATCATTTGCGCCTCGAGCCGGGCATTGTTTGACTCAACCTTATCATTTGCACCTCGAGTCAGGCCTCGTTTGACTCTCCCATATCATTTGTGCCTCAAGTTGGGCCTCGTTTGACTCAACCGTATAATTTAGGCCTTGAGTCAGGCCTCATTTGACTCAACCATATCATTTGTGCATCGAGTCAAGGCTCGTTTGACTCAACCATATCATTTGTGCCTTCAGTTGGGCCTAGTTTGACTCAACCTTATCATTTGCACCTCGAGTCAGGCCTCGTTTGACTCAACCTTATCATTTGCGCCTCAAGTCGAGCCTTGTTTGACTCAACCATATCATTTTTGCCTCGAGTCGGGCTTCACTTGTCTCAACCTTATCATATGCACCTCGAGTTGGGCCTCGTTTGACTCAACCTCATCATTTGCGCCTCAAGTCGAGCCTAGTTTAACTGAACCATATCATTTATGCCTAGAGGTGGGCCTCGTTTGACTCAACCTTATCATTTGCACCTTGAGCTAGGCCTCGTTCGACTCAACCTTATCATTTGCGCCACGAGTCAGGCCTCGTTTGACTCTATCATAACATTTGCGCCTTGAGTCGGGCCTCGTTTGACTCAACTATATCATTTGTGCCTCGACTCGGGCCTCGTTTGACTCAACCATATCACTTGTGCCCCGAGTCAGGCCCCGTTTGACTCAACCATATCTTTTGTGCCTCGAGTCAGGCCCCGTTCGACTCAACCTTAATATTTGCGACTCAAGTCAGGCCTCATTTGACTCAACCATATCATTTGTACCTCGAGTTAGGCCTCGTTTGACTCAACCGTATAATTTATGCCTCGAGTCAGGCCTCGTTTGACTCAACCATATCATTTGTGCGTCGAGTTAGGGCTCGTTTGACTCAACCATATCATTTGTGCCTTCAGTCAGGCCTCGTTTGACTCAACCTTATCATTTGCACCTGGAGCCGGGCCTCGTTTGATGCAACTTTACCATTTACGCCTCAAGTCGAGCCTTGTTTGACTTAACCATATCATTTCTGCCTCGAGTCGGGGTTCGCTTGAGTTAACCTTATCATTTGTACCTCGAGTCGGGCCTCGTTTGACTCAACCTTATCATTTGTGCCTCGAGTCGAGCCTCGTTTGACTCAACCTTATCATTTGCACCTCGAGTTGAGCCTCGTTGGACTAAACCATATCATTTATGCCTCGAGGTGGGCCTCAATTGACTCAACCCTATCATTTGCGCCTTGAGCTGGGCCTCATTTGACTTAACCTTATCATTTGTGCCTCGAGTCAGGCTTCGTTTGACTCTCCCATATCATTTGCGCCTCGAGCCGAACCTCGTTTGACTCAACCATCTCATTTGCGCCACAAGTTGGGGCTCGTTCGACTCAACCATATATTTTCGCCTCGAATTGGACCACGTTTGACTCACCCATATCATTTGCGCCACAAGTTGGGCCTTGTTTGACTCAACCATATCTTTTATGCCTCGAGTTGGGCCTTGTTTAACTCAACCTTATCATTTGTGCCTCGAGTCGAGCTTGGTTTGACTGAACCAAATCGTTTATGCCTCGAGTCGGGCCTCATTTGACTCAACCTTATCATTTGCGCCTCGAGTCTAGCCTCGTTTGACTCAACCTTATCATTTGCGCCTCGAGTCAGGCCTCGTTTGACTCAACCATATCATTTGTGCCTTAAGTCAGGCCTCGTTTGACTCAACGTTATCATATGTGCCTTTAGCTAGGCATCGTTCGACGTAACCTTATCATTTGCGCCTCGAGTCGGGCCTCCTTCGACTCAACCTTATCATTTGAGCCACAAGTCGAGCCTTATTTGACTCACCCATATCATTTGTGCCTCAAGTTAGTCCTTGTTTGACTCAACCATATCATTTATGCCTCGATTCGGGCCTTGTTCGACGTAATCATATCATTTACGTCTCGAGTCGGGTCTCATTTGACTCAACCTTATCAATTGCCCCTTGAGTCGGGCCTCGTTTGACTCAACCTTATCATTTGCGCCTCAAGTCAAGCCTTATTTGACTCACCCATATCATTTGTGCCTCAAGTTGGGCTTTGTTTGACTCAACCATATCATTTATGCCTCGAGTCAAGCCTCGTTTGACTCACCCATATCATTTGTGCGTTAACTCGGGCCTCGTTTTACACAACCTTATACTTTGCGCCTCGAGTCGGGTATCGTTTGACTCAACCTTATCATTTGCGCCTTGAGTCGGTCCTTGTTTAACTCACCCATATCTTTTGTGCCTCAAGTTGGGCCTCGTTTGACTCAACTGTATAATTTATGCCTCAAGTCAGGCCTCGTTTGACTCAACCATATCATTTGTGCATCGAGTCAGGGCTCGTTTGACTCGACCATATCATTTGTGCCTTCAGTCAGGCCCCGTTTGACTCAACCTTATAATTTGCACCTCGAGCCGGTCCTCGTTTGACTCAACCTTATCATCTGCGCCTCAAGTCGAGCCTTGTTTGACTTAACCATATCAATTCTACCTCGAGTCAGGGTTCGCTTGAGTTAACCTTATCATTTGCACCTCGAGTCAGGCCTTGATTGACTCAACCTTATGATTTGTGCCTCGAGTCGAGCCTCGTTTGACTCAACCTTATCATTTGCACCTCGAGTTGAGCCTCGTTGGACTGAACCATATCATTTATGTCTCGAGGTGGGTCTCAATTGACTCAACCTTATCATTTGCACCTCGAGCTGGGCCTCATTCGACTCAACCTTATCATTTGCGCCTCGAGTCAATCCTCGTTTGACTCTCCCATATCATTTGTGCCTCGAGCCAGGCGCCGTTTGACTCAACTATCTCATTTGCGCCTCGAGGCAGGCCTCGTTCGACACAACCTTATCATTTGTGCCTCGAGTCGGGGCTCGTTCGACTCAACCATATATTTGCACCTCAAGTCGGACCACATTTGACTCACCCATATCATTTGTGCCACAAGTTGGGCCTTGTTTGACTCAACCATATCTTTTATGCCTCGAGTCGGGCCTTGTTTAACTCAACCTTATCATTTGTGCCTCGAGTCGAGTCTGGTTTGACTGAACCAAATCGTTTATGCCATGAGTCAGGCCTTGTTTGACTCAACCTTATCATTTGCGCCTCGAGTTTGGCCTCGTTTGTCTCAGCCTTATCATTTGCACCTCGAGTCTGGCCTCGTTTGACTCAACCATATCATTTGTGCCTTAAGTCAGGCCTCGTTTGACTCAACCATATCATTTATGCCTTGAGTTGGGCCTCGTTTGACACAACCTTATCATTTGTGCCTCCAGCCAGGCATCGTTCGACTTAACCTTATCATTTGCGTCTCGAGTCGGGCCTCGTTCGACTCAACCTTATCATTTGAGCCATGAGTCGAGCCTTATTTGACTCACCTATATTATTTGTGCCTCAAGTTTGTCCTTGTTTGAGTCAACCATATATTTATGCCTCGAGTCGGGCCTCGTTTGACGTAATCATATCATTTACATCTCAAGTCGGGTCTCATTTGACTCAACTTTATCATTTGTGCCTCGAGTCGGGCCTCGTTTGACTCACCCATATCATTTACGCCTCGAGTCGAGCATCGTTTGACTCAACCTTATCATTTCCGCCTCGAGTCGGGCCTCGTTCGACACAACCTTATCATTTGTGCCTCAAGTCGGGCCTCGTTCGACTCAACCTTATCATTTGTGCCTCGAGTCGAGCCTCGTTTGATTAGCCCATGTCATTTGTGCCTTAAGTTGGGCCTCGTTTCACCCAACCTTATCTTTTGTGCCTTGAGTCAGGCCTCGTATGACTCACCCATATCATTTGCACCTTAAGTCAGGCCTCATTTGACTCAATAATATCATTTAGGCCTTGAGTCAGGCCTCGTTCGACTCAACCTTATCATTTGTGCCTCGAATTGAGCCTTATTTGACTCAACCATATGATTTATGCCACAAGTTGGGCCTTATTTGACTCAACCATATCATTTATGCCTTGAGTCAAGCCTCGGTTGACTCACCCATATCATTTGTGCATTAACTCGGGCCCCGTTTTACTCAACCATATCATTTATGCCACGAGTCGGGCCCTGTTTTACTCAACCTTATCATTTGTGCCTTGAGTCGGGCATCGTTTGACTCCACCTTATCATTTGCGCCTTGAGTCAGGCCTCGTTTGACTCTTCCATATCATTTGTGCCTCAAGTTGGCCCTCATTTGACTCAACCGTATAAGTTATGCCTCGAGTCAGGCCTCGTTTGACTCAACCATATCATTTGCGCGTCGAGTCAGGGCTTGTTTGACTCAACCATATCATTTGTGCCTTGAGTTGGGACTCGTTTGACTCAACCATATCTTTTGCAGCTCGAGTCGGGCCTCGTTTGACTCAACCTTATCATTTGCGCCTCAAGTTGAGCCTTGTTTGACTCAACCATATCATTTCTGCCTCGAGTTGGGCTTCGCTTGACTCAACCTTATCATTTGCACCTCGAGTCGGGCCTCGTTTGACTCAACCTTATCATTTGCGCCTCGAGTCAAGCCTCATTTGACTGAACCATATCATTTATGCCTCGAGTTGGGCCTCGTTTGACTCAACCTTATCATTTGCGCCTTAAGCTGGGCCTCGTTCGACTCAACCTTATCATTTGCGCCTCGAGTCAGGCCTCGTTTGACTCTCCCATATCATTTGCGCCTCGAGTTGGGTCTCGTTTGACTCAACCATATTATTTGTGCCTCGAGGCAGGCCTTGTTCGACACAACCTTATCATTTGCGCCTCGAGTCGGGACTTGTTCGATTCAACCTTATCATTTGCGCCTCGAGTCGGGCCTCGTTTGACTTAACCATATCATTTACGCCATGAGTCGGGCCTCGTTTGACTCAACCTTATCATTTGCACCTCGAGTTGGTCCTCGTTTGACTCACCCAAATCATTTGTGCATTAACTTGGGCCTTATTTTCTCAACCATATCATTTACGCCACGAGTTAGGCCTCGTATGACTGAACCTTATCATTTGTGCCTCGAGTCGGGCATCGTTTGACTCAACCTTATCATTTGTGCCTCGAGTCGAGCCTCGTTTGACTAAACCATATCATTTATGCCTCGTTTGACTCAACCTTATCATTTGTGTTTCGAGTCGGGCCTCGTTTGACTCACCCAAATCATTTGCGCCTTAAGTCGGACCTCGTTTGACTCAACAATATGATTTATGCCTCGAGTCGGGCCTCGTTCAACTCAACCATATATTTGCGCCTCGAGTCGAACCTCGTTCAACTCACCCATATCATATGTGCCTCGAGTCGAACCTCGTTTGACTCAACCATATCTTTTATGCCTCGAGTCGGGCCTCGTTGAACTCAACCTTATCTTTTATGCCTCGAGTCGGGCCTCGTTTAACTCAACCTTATCATTTGCGCCTCGAGTTTGGCCTCGTTGGACTCAGTCTTATCATTTGCGCCTCGAGTCGGGCCTAGTTTGACTCAACCATATCATTTGTGCCTTTAGCCGGGCCTCGTTTGACTCAACCATATCATTTATGCCTCGAGTCGGGCCTCGTTTGACTCTTCCTTATCATTTCCGCCTCAAGTCGAGCCTTGTTTGACTCAACCATATCATTTCTGCCTCGAGTAGGGCTTCGCTTGACTCAACCTTATCATTTACACCTCGAGCCGGGCCTCGATTGACCCAACCTTATCGTTTGTGCCTCGAGTCGAGCCTCGTTTGACTGAACCATATCATTTATGGCTCGAGGTGGGACTTGTCTGACTCAACCTTATCATTTACGCCTCGAGCTAGGCCTCGTTCGACTCAACCTTATCAATTGCGCTTCGAGTTAGGCCTCGTTTGACTCTCTCACATCATTTGCATCTTGAGTTGTGCCTCGTTCAAGTCAACCTTATAATTTGCGCCTCGAGTTGAGCCTTATTTGACTCACCCATATCGTTTGTCCCTAAAGTTGGGCCTCGTTTGGCTCGACCATATCATTTGTGCCTCGAGTCGGGCCTCATTTGACTCGACCATATCATTTGTGCCTCGAGTCGGGCCTCGTTCGACACAACCTTATCATTTGCGCCTCGAGTCGGGCCTCATTTGACACAACCTTATCATTTGTGCCTCGAGTCGGGGCTCGTTTGACTCAACCTTATCATTTGTGCATTAACTCGGACCTCGTTTGGCTCAATCATATCGTTTACAATGCGGGTTGGGCCTTGTTTGACTCAACCTTATCGTTTACGCCTCGAGTCACGCCTCGTTCGACTCAACCTTATCATTTGCGCCTCCAGTCGGGCCTCGTTTGACTCAACCATATCATTTGTGCCTTAAGTCGAGCCTCGTTTAACTCAACCTTATCATTTGCGCCTCGAATCGAGCCTCGTTTGACTAAACCAAATCATTTATACCTAGAGTCGGGCCTCGTTTGACTCAACCTTATCATTTACGCCTCAAGTTGGGCCTCGTTTGACTCAGCCTTATCATTTGCGCCTCGAGTTAGGTCAGTTTGACTCACCCATGTCATTTGTGCCTCAAGTCAGGCCTCGTTTGACTCAACCTTATCATTTATGACTCGAGTCATCCCTCGTTCAACTCAATCTTATCATTTGCGCCTCGAGTCAAGCCTTATTTGACTCACCCGTATCATTTGTGTCTCAAGTTTGGCCTCGTTTAACTCAACCATATCATTTATGCCTTGAGTCAGGCCTCATTTGACTCAACCATATCATTTGCGCCTCGAGTCAGGCCTCGTTTGACTTAACCATATTATTTTTACCTCAAGTTGGTCCTCGTTTAACTCAACTTTATCATTTGTGCCTCTTGTCGGGCCTTGTTTGACTCACCCATATCATTTGCGCCCTAAGTTGCGCCTCATTTGACTCAACCATATCATTTATGCCTCGAGTCAGGCCTCGTTTGACTCAATCATATCATTTGTGCCTCGAGTCGGGCCTCGTTCGACTCAATCTTATCATTTGTGCCTCGAGTAAAGCCTTATTTAACTCACCCGTATCATTTGTGCCTCAACTTAGGCCTTGTTTGACTCAACCATATCATTTATGCCTTAAGTTAGGCCTCGTTCGACGCAACCTTATCATTTGCGCCTCGAGTCGGGCCTCGTTCGACACAACCTTATCATTTGTGCCTCGAGTCGAGCCTCGATCGATTCAACCTTATCATTTTGCGCCTCGACTTGGGCCTCGTTTGACTCACCCATATCATTTGTGGCTCAAGTTGGGCCTCGTTTGACTCAACCTTATCATTTGTTACTCGAGTCAGGCCTCGTTTAACTCGCCCTTATAATTTGTGCCTCGAGTCGAGCCTCGTTCAACTCAACCTTACCATTTTTACCTCGAGTCGGGACTTGTTTGACTCACCCATATCATTTGTGTGTCGAGTCGGGCCTCATTTGACTCAACCTTATTATTTGCGCCTCGAGTCGAGCCTTGTTTGACTGAACCATATCATTTATACCTTGGGTTGGGACTTTTTTGACTCAACCTTATCATTTACGCCTCGAGTTGGGCCTCGTTTGACTCAACCTTATAATTTGCAACTCGAGTTAGGCCTTGGGCCTCGTTTAACTCAACCTTATCGTTTGCACCTCGAGTTGGGCGTTGTTCGACTCAACCTTATATTTTATGCCTTGAGTTGAGCTTTATTTGATTCACCCATATCATTTGTGCCTCAAATTGGGCCTCGTTTAACTCAACCATATCATTTATGCCTCAAGTTGGGCCTCGTTTGACTCAACCATATCATTTATGCCTCAAGTTCTGCATCGTTTGACTCAACCATATCATTTATGCCTTGAGCTGGGCCTCGTTTGACTCAACCTTATCATTTGCGCCTCGAGTTGACCCTGGTTTGAGTGAACCATATCATTTATGCCTCGAGTGGGCCCTCGTTTGACTCATCCTTACCATTTCTGCCTCGAGTCGGGCCTCGTTTGACTCACCCATATCATTTGTGCCTTAAGTCGGGCCTCGTTTGACTCAACAAAATCATTTATGCCTCGAGTCAGGCCTTGTTTGACTCAACCATATCATTTGCGCATCGAGTCGTGCCTCGTTTGACTCAACCTTATCATTTCCATCTCGAGTCGGGCCTCGTTTGGCTTAACCTTATCATTTGCGCCTCGAGTCGAGCCTCGTTTGACTCAACCATATCATTTATGCCTCGAGTCAGGCCTCATTTGACTCAACCTTATCATTTGCACCTTGAGTCAGGCCTCATTTGACTCAACCTTATCATTTGCGCCTTGAGTCGAGCCTCGTTTGACTCAACCATATCATTTATGCCTCGAGTCGGGCCTCGTTTGACTCAACCTTATCATTTACGCCTCAAGTCGGGCCTCGTTTGACTAAACCTTATCATTTGCACCTCGAGTCGAGCCACGTTTAACTCAACCATATCATTTATGCCTCAAGTCGGGCCTCGTTTGACTCAACCTTATCATTTGTGCCACGAGTGGGGCCTCGTTCGACTCAATCTTATCATTTGTGCCTCGAGCCGAGCCTCGATTGACTCACCCATATCATTTGTGCCTCAAGTTGGGCCTCGTTTGACTCAACCATATCATTTGAGCCTCAAGTCGTGTCTCGTTTGACTCACCCATATCACTTGTGTGTCAACTCGGGCCTCATTTAACTTAACCATAACATTAGTGCCTCGAGTCAGGCCTCGTTCGACACAGCCTTATCATTTGCGCCTTGAGTCGGGGCTTGTTTGACTCAACCTTATCACTTGCGCCTCAAGTCGTGCCTCGTTTGACTCAACCATATCATTTACGCCATGAGTCGGGCCTCGTTTGACTCAACCTTATCATTTGTGCCTCAAGTCGGGCCTCGTTCGACTCAACCTTATCATTTGCGCCTCGAGTCGGTCCTCGTTTGACTCACCCAAATCATTTGTGCATTAACTCGGGCCTCATTTTACTCAACCATATCATTTACGCCACGAGTTAGGCCTCGTATGACTGAACCTTATCATTTGTGCCTCGAGTCGGGCATCGTTTGACTCAACCTTATCATTTGTGCCTCGAGTCGAGCCTCGTTTGACTGAACCATATCATTTATGCCTCATTTGACTCAACCTTATCATTTGTGCCTCGAGTCGGGCCTCGTTTGACTCACCCAAATCATTTGCGCCTTAAGTCGAGCCTCATTTGACTCAACAATATGATTTATGCCTCGAGTGGGGCCTCGTTGACTCAACCTTATCATTTGCGCCTCGAGTCGGGCCTCGTTTGACTCAACCATATCATTTGTGCCTTCAGTCGGGCCTCGTTTGACTCAACCATTTATGCCTCGAGTCGGGCCTCGTTTGACTCTTCCTTATCATTTGCGCCTCAAGTTGAGCCTTGTTTGACTCAACCATATCATTTCTGCCTCGAGTCGGGCTTCGCTTGACTCAACCTTATCATTTACACCTCGAGCTGGGCCTCGTTTGACCCAACCTTATCGTTTGTGCCTCGAGTCGAGCCTTGTTTGACTGAACCATATCATTTATGGCTCGAGGTGGGACTTGTTTGACTCAACCTTATCATTTGTGCCTCGAGCTAGGCCTCGTTCGACTCAACCTTATCAATTGCGCCTCGAGTTAGGCCTGGTTTGACTCTCCCACATCATTTGCACCTTGAGTTGTGCCTCGTTCAAGTCAACCTTATAATTTGCGCCTCGAGTCGAGCCTTATTTGACTCGCCCATATCGTTTGTCCCTCAAGTTGGGCCTCGTTTGACTCAACCATATCATTTGTGCCTCGAGTCGGGCCTCATTTGACTTGACCATATCATTTGTGCCTCGAGTCGGGCCTCGTTCGACATAACCTTATCATTTGGGCCTTGAGTCAGGCCTCATTCGACACAACCTTATCATTTGTGCCTCGAGTCGGGGCTCGTTTGACTCAACCTTATCATTTGTGCAGTAACTCAGGCCTCGTTTGACTCAATCATATCATTTACAATGCGTGTCGAGCCTCATTTGACTCAACCTTATCATTTACGCCTCGAGTCAGGCCTCGTTCGACTCAACCTTATCATTTGCGCCTCGAGTCGGGCCTCGTTTGACTCAACCATATCATTTGTGCCTTAAGTCGAGCCTCGTTTAACTCAACCTTATCATTTGCACCTTGAGTCGAATCTCGTTTGACTAAACCAAATCATTTATGCCTAGAGTCGAGCCTCGTTTGACTCAACCTTATCATTTACGCCTCGAGTTGGGCCTCGTTTGACTCAGCCTTATCATTTGCGCCTCGAGTTGGGTCAGTTTGACTCAACCATGTCATTTGTTCCTCGAGTCAGGCCTTGTTTGACTCAACCTTATCATTTACGACTCGAGTCGGCCCCCGTTTGACTCAATCTTATCATTTGCAACTCGAGTCGAGCCTTATTTGACTCACCCGTATCATTTGTGCCTCAAGTTATGCCTCGTTTGACTCAACCATATCATTTATGCCTTGAGTCAGGCCTCATTTGACTCAATCATATCATTTGCACCTCGAGTCGGGCCTCGTTTGACTTAACCATATCATTTTTAACTCAAGTTGGGCCTCGTTTGACTCAACCTTATCATTTGTGCCTCTTGTCAGGCCTCGTTTGACTCACCCATATCATTTGCACCCTAAGTTGCGCCTCATTTGACTCAACCATATCATTTATGCCTCGAGTCAGGTCTCGTTTGACTCAATCACATCATTTGTGCCTCGAGTCGGGGCTCGTTCGACTCAATCTTATCATTTGCACCTCGAGTAGAGCCTTATTTGACTCACCCATATCATTTGTGCCTCAACTTAGGCCTTGTTTGACTCAACCATATCATTTATGCCTTAAGTTAGGCCTCGTTCGATGCAACCTTATCATTTGCGCCTCGAGTCGGGCCTCGTTCGACACAACCTTATCATTTGTGCCTTGAGTCGGGCCTTGTTCGACACAACCTTATCATTTGTGCCTCGAGTTGAGCCTCGATCGATTCAACCTTATCATTTACGCCTCGACTTGAGCCTCGTTTGACTCACCCATATCATTTGTGCCTCAAGTTGGGCCTCGTTTGACTCAACCTTATCATTTGTTCCTCGAGTCGGGCCTTGTTTAACTCACCCTTATAATTTGTGCCTCGAGTCGAGCCTCGTTCAACTCAACCTTACCATTTTTGCCTCGAGTCGGGACTTGTTTGACTCACCCATATCATTTGTGTGTCGAGTCGGGCCTCGTTTGACTCAACCTTATTATTTGCACCTCGAGTCGAGCCTTGTTTGACTGAACCATATCATTTATACCTTGGGTTGGGCCTTGTTTGACTCAACCTTATCATTTGCGTCTCGAGTTGGGCCTCGTTTGACTCAACCTTATAATTTGCACCTCGAGTTGGGCCTTGGGCCTCGTTTGACTCAACCTTATCATTTGCACCTCGAGTTGGGCCACGTTCGACTCAACCTTATCATTTGCGCCTCGAGTTGGGCCTCGTTCGACTCAACCTTATATTTTACGCCTTGAGTCGAGCTTTATTTGACTTACCCATATCATTTGTGCCTCAAGTTGGGCCTCGTTTGACTCAACCATATCACTTATGCCTCAAGTTGGGCCTCGTTTGACTCAACCATATCATTTATGCCTCGAGCCGGGCCTCATTTGACTCAACCTTATCATTTGCGCCTCGAGTTAACCCTCGTTTAAGTGAACCGTATCATTTATGCCTCGAGTTGGGCCTCGTTTGACTCAACCTTATCATTTGTGCCTCGAGTTAGGCCTCGTTTGACTCACCCATATCATTTGTGCCTTAAGTCGGGCCTCGTTTGACTCAACGAAATCATTTATGCCTCGAGTCAGGCCTTGTTTGACTCAACCATATCATTTGCGTCTCGAGTCAAGCCTCGTTTGACTCAACCATATCATTTATGCCTCGAGTCGGGCCTCGTTTGACTCAACCTTATCATTTGCACCTTGAGTCAGGCCTCATTTGACTCAACCTTATCATTTGCGCCTCGAGTCGAGCCTCGTTTGACTGAACCATATCATTTATGCCTCGAGTCGGGCCTCATTTGACTCAACCTTATCATTATCGCCTCGAGTCGGGCCTTGTTTGACTCAACCTTATCATTTGCACCTCTAGTCGGGCCACGTTTGACTCAACCTTATCATTTGCACCTCGAGTCGAGCCACGTTTAACTTAACCATATCATTTATGCCTCAAGTCGGGCCTCATTTGACTCAACCTTATCATTTGTGCCACAAGTGGGGCCTCGTTTGACTCAATCTTATCATTTGTGCCTTGAGCTGGGCCTCAATTGACTCACCCATATCATTTGTGCCTCAAGTTAGGCCTCGTTTGACTCAACCATATCATTTGAGCCTCAAGTTGTGTCTCGTTTGACTCACCCATATCGTTTGTGTGTCAACTCGGGCCTCATTTGACTTAACCATAACATTTGTGCCTCAAGTCAGGCATCGTTTGACTCATCCTTATCATTTGTGCCTCGAGTCGAACCTTGTTCTACTCAACCTTATTATTTGCTCCTTGAGGCAGGCCTCTTTTGACTAAACCTTATCATTTTTGCCTCGAGTCAGGCCTTGTTTGACTCAACTTTATATTTTGCGCCTTGAGTCAGGCCTCATTCAACTCACCCATACTATTATTGCCTCGAGTCGGGCCTCGTTTGGCTCACCCATATCATTTATGCCTCGGTCGAGCCTCGTTTGACATAATCATATCATTTGTGCCTCAAGTCGGGTCTCGTTTGACTTAACCTAATCATTTGTGCCATGAGTGAGGCCTCGTTCGACTCAATCTTGTCATTTGCGCCTCCAGTCAGGCCTTGTTTGACTTACCCATATCATTTGTGCCTCAATTTGGTCCTCGTTTGACTCAACCATATCATTTATGTCTCGGGTTGGGCCTCGTTTGACTCACCCATATCATTTGTGTGTCAACTCGGGCCTTGTTTGACACACCCGTATCATTTGTGTCAACTCGGGCCTCGTTTGACACACCCGTATCATTTGTGTGTCAACTCGGGTCTCATTTGACTTAACCTTATCATTTGTGCCTCGAGTTGAACCTCGTTCAACTTAACCTTATCATTTGCACCTCGAGTCATGCCTTATTTGACTCAACCTTATCATTTGTGCCACGACTGGGCCTCGTTCGACACAATCTTGTCATTTGTGCCTTGAGTTGGGCCTCGTTTGACTTACCCATAATATTTGTGCCTCAAGTTAGGCCTCGTTTGACACAACCATATCATTTCTGCCTCGAGTCGGGCCTTGTTTGACTTACCCATATCATTTGTGCATCAACTCGGGCCTCGATTGGCTCAACCATATCATTTACGCCATGAGTCAGGCCTCGTTTGACTCAACCTTATCATTTACGCATAGAGTCGGGCCTCGTTTGACTCAACCTCATAATTTGCGCCACGAGTTAGGCCTCGTTCGACTCAACCTTATATTTTATGCCTTGAGTCGAGCTTTATTTGACTTACCCATATCATTTGTGCCTCAAGTTGGGCCTCATTTGACTCAACCATATCATTTATGCCTCGAGCCAGGCCTCGTCTGACTCAACCTTATCATTTGCACCTCGAGTTGACCCTCGTTTGAGTGAACCATATCATTTATGCCTCGAGATGGGCCTCGTTTGACTCAACCTTATCATTTGTGCCTCGAGTCGGGCCTTGTTTGACTCACCCATATCATTTGTGCCTTAAGTCGGGTCTCGTTTGACTCAACAAAATCATTTATGCCTCGAGTCAGGCCTTGTTTGACTCAACCATATCATTTGCGCCTCGAGTTCGTTTGACTCAACCTTATCATTTCCACCTCGAGTCGGGCCTCGTTTGACTTAACCTTATCATTTGCGTCTCGAGTCGAGCCTCGTTGGACTCAACCATTTCATTTATGCCTCAGTCGGGCCTCGTTTGACTCAACCTTATCATTTGCACCTTGAGTCAGGCCTCATTTGACTCAACCTTATCATTTGCGCCTCGAGTCGGGCCTCGTTTGACTCAACCTTATCATTTGCACTTCTAGTCGGGCCACGTTTGACTCAATCTTATCATTTGCACCTCGAGTCGAGCCACGTTTAACTCAACCATATCATTTATGCCTTAAGTCGGGCCTCGTTTGACTCAACCTTATCATTTGTGCCACGAGTGGGGTCTCGTTCGACTCAATCTTATCATTTGTGCCTCAAGCCAGGCCTCGTTTGACTCACCCATATCATTTGTGCCTTTAGTTAGGCCTCGTTTGACTCAACCATATCATTTGAGCCTCAAGTCGTATCTCGTTTGACTCACCCATATCACTTGTGTGTCAACTCGGGCCTTGTTTGACTTAACCATAACATTTGTGCCGCAAGTCAGGCATCGTTTGACTCAACCTTATCATTTGTGCCTCGAGTCGAACCTTGTTCGACTCAACCTTATCATTTACGCCTTGAGGCAGGCCTCTTTTCACTAAACCTTATCATTTTTGCCTCGAGTTGATCCTCGTTTGACTCAACTTTATATTTTGTGCCTTGAGTCGGGCCTCATTCAACTCACCCATACTATTATTGCCTCAAGTCAGGCCTCGTTTGGCTCACCCATATCATTTATGCCTCGGTCGGGCCTCGTTTGGCATAATCATATCCTTTGTGCCTCAAGTCGGGTCTTGTTTGACTCAACCTAATCATTTGTGCCATGAGTGAGGCCTCGTTCGACTCAATCTTCTCATTTGCGCCTCGAGTCAGGCCTTGTTTGACTTACCCATATCATTTGTGCCTCAATTTGGTCCTCGTTTGACTCAACCATATCATTTATGCCTCGAGTCGGGCCTCGTTTGACTCACCCATATCATTTGTGCGTCAGCTTGGGCCTCGTTTGACACACCTGTATCATTTGTGTCAACTCGGGCCTCGTTTGACACACCCGTATCATTTGTGTGTCAACTCGGGCCTTATTTGACTCAACCTTATCATTTGCACCTCGAGTCAGGCCTTATTTGACTCACCCATATCTTTTTTGTGTTAACTCAGGCCTCATTTGACACACCCATATCATTTGTGTGTTAACTCGGGCCTCATTTGACTCAACCTTATCATTTGTGCCACGAGTCGAACCACGTTCGACTCAACCTTATCATTTGCACCTTGAGTCGAGCCTCATTTGACTCAACCATATCATCTATTCCTCGAGTTGGGCCTCGTTCGACTTAACCTTATCATTTGCACCTCGAGTCGGGCCTCGTTCGACTTAACCTTATCATTTGCACCTCGAGTCGGGCCTCGTTTGACTCACCCATATCATTTGTGCCTTAAGTTGGGCCTCGTTTGACACAACAATATCATTTATGCCTCGAGTCAAGCCTCGTTGGACTCAACCTTATCATTTGCGACTCGAGTTGGGCCTCGTTCGACTCAACCTTATAATTTGTGCCTCGTTCGACTCACCCAAATCATTTGTGCCTCAAGCTGGGCCTCGTTTGACTCAACCATATCATTTCTGCCTCTTGTCAGGCCTTGTTTGACTCAACCATATCATTTGCACCTCGAGTCGAGCCTCGTTAGACTCAACCATATCATTTATGCCTCGAGTCGGGCCTCGTTTGACTCTCCTATATCATTTGTGTATCAACTCGGGCCTCGTTTTACTCCACCATATTATTTACGCCACGAGTCCGGTCTCATTTGACTCAGCTTTATCATTTGCACCTCGAGTCGGGTCTCGTTTAACTCATCCTTATCATTTGCGCCATGAGTCAGGCGTTGTTTGATTCAACCTTATCATTTGTGCCTCAAGTCAGGCCTCGTTTGACTTAACCTTATCATTTGTGCCTCGAGTCAGGCCTCGTTTAACTCAACCTTATCACTTGCACCTCGAGTCAGGCCTCGTTTGACTCAACCTTATCGTTTGCACCTTGAGTTAGGCCTTGTTTGACTCACCCTTATAATTTGTGCCTCGAGTCGGGCCTCGTTCAACTCACCCTTACCATTTCCGCCTCGAGTCGTGCCTCGTTCGACTAAACCTTATCATTTGTGCATCGAGTCAGGCCTCGTTCGACTCAACCATATCATTTGCGCCTTGAGTCGGGACTCTTTAACTCAACCTTATCATTTGCGCCTCGGGTTGGGCCTCGTTTGACTCAACCTTATCATTTGCTCCTCGAGTCGGGCCTCGTTCAACCCACCCTTACCATTTGCGCCTCGAGTCGGTACTCATTTGACTTACCCATATCATTTGTTCATCAAGCCGAGCCTCGTTTGACTCAACCTTATCATTTGTGCCTCGAGTCGGGCCTCGTTCGACTCAACCTTATCATTTGCACCTTGAGTCGGGCCTCGTTTGACTCAACCTTATCATTTGCACCTCGAGTCGAGCCTCGTTTGACTCGCCCATATCATTTGTGTGTTAACTCGGGGCTCGTTTGACTCAACCATATCATTTACTCCATGCGTCAGGCTTCGTTTGACTCAACCTTATCATTTGCGCCTCGAGTCGGGCCTCATTTGACTAAACCATATCATTTGTGCATCAACTTGGGACTCGTTTGACTTAACCATACCATTTGCACCATGAGTCAGGCCTCGTTCGACTCACCCATATCATTTGTTTCTCGAGTCGGGCCTCGTTTGACTCACCCATATCATTTGTGCCTCAACTCGAGCCTCGTTTGACTCAACCATATCATTTACGACTCGAGCCGAGCCTCGTTTAACTCAACCTTATCTTTTACGTCTCGAGTCGGTCCTCGTTTGACTCAACCATATCATTTGGGCCTCGAGGTGGACAACATTTGACTCAACCTTATCATTTACACCTCGAGTCGGGTCTCGTTCGACTTAACCTTATCATTTGCGCCTCGAGTCAGGCCTTCTTTGACTTAACCTTATCATTTGTGCCTCGGGTCGAGCATCGTTTGACTCAACCTTATAATTTGCGCCTCGAGGCGGGCCTCGTTCAACTCACGCTTACCATTTGCGCCTTGAGTCGATGCTCATTTGACTCACCCATATCATTTGTGCGTCAGCTCGGGGCTCGTTTGACTCAATCTTATCATTTGTGCCTCAAGTCGGGCCTCGTTTGACTCAACCTTATATTTAGCTCCTCAAGTTGGGACACGTTCGACTCAACCTTATCATTTTTGCCTCGAGTCGGGACTCGTTTGACTCAACCATATCATTTGTGCCTTGAGTCGATTCTCGTTTGAATCAACCTTATCATTTGCGCTTTGTGGTGGGCCTCGTTCAACACACCCTTACCATTTGTGCCTTGAGTCAGTCCTTGTTTGACTCACCCATATCATTTGTGCCTCGAGTCGGGCCTCGTTCGACTGAACCTTATCATTTGCACCTCGACTCCGGCCTCATTTGACTCACCCATATCATTTGTGCCTTAAGTTGGGCCTCGTTTGATTCAACCATATCATTTGAGCCTCAAGTCGTGTCTCGTTTGACTCACCCATATCACTTGTGTGTCAACTCGGGCCTTGTTTGACTTAACCATAACATTTGTGCCGCGAGTCAGGCATTGTTTGACTCAACCTTATCATTTGCGCCTCGAGTCAAACCTTGTTTGACTCAACCTTATCATTTGCGCCTTGAGGCAGGCCTCTTTTGACTAAACCTTATCATTTTTGCCTCGAGTCGATCCTCGTTTGACTCAACTTTATATTTTGTGCCTTGAGTCGGGTCTCATACAACTCACCCATAGTATTATTGCCTCGAGTCAGGCCTCGTTTGGCTCACCCATATCATTTATGCCTCGGTTGGGCCTCGTTTGACATAATCATATCCTTTGTGCCTCAAGTCGGGTCTCGTTTGACTCAACCTAATCATTTGTGCCATGAGTGAGGCCTCGTTCGACTCAATCTTCTCATTTGCGCCTCGAGTCAGGCCTTGTTTGACTTACCCATATCATTTGTGCCTCAATTTGGTCCTCGTTTGACTCAACCATATCATTTATGCCTCGAGTCGGGCCTCGTTTGACTCACCCATATCATTTGTGCATCAGCTTGGGCCTCGTTTGACACACCTGTATCATTTGTGTCAACTCGGGCCTCGTTTGACACACCCGTATCATTTGTGTGTCAACTCGGGCCTCATTTGACTCAACCTTATCATTTGCACCTCGAGTCAGGCCTTATTTGACTCACCCATATCTTTTTTGTGTTAACTCAGGCCTCATTTGACACACCCATATCATTTGTGTGTCAACTCGGGCCTCATTTGACTCAACCTTATCATTTGTGCCACGAGTCGAACCACGTTCGACTCAACCTTATCATTTGCACCTTGAGTCGAGCCTCATTTGACTCAACCATATCATCTATTCCTCGAGTTGGGCCTCGTTCGACTTAACCTTATCATTTGCACCTCGAGTCGGGCCTCGTTCGACTTAACCTTATCATTTGCACCTCGAATCGGGCCTCGTTCGACTTAACCTTATCATTTGCACCTCGAGTCGGGCCTCGTTTGACTCACCCATATCATTTGTGCCTTAAGTTGGGCCTCGTTTAACACAACAATATCATTTATGCCTCGAGTCAAGCCTCGTTGGACTCAACCTTATCATTTGCGACTCGAGTTGGGCCTCGTTCGACTCAACCTTATAATTTGTGCCTCGTTCGACTCACCCATATCATTTGTGCCTCAAGCTGGGCCTCGTTTGACTCAACCATATCATTTCTGCCTCTTGTCAGGCCTTGTTTGACTCAACCATATCATTTGCACCTCGAGTCGAGCCTCGTTAGACTCAACCATATCATTTATGCCTCGAGTCGGGCCTCGTTTGACTCTCCTATATCATTTGTGTATCAACTTGGGCCTCGTTTTACTCCACCATATTATTTACGCCACGAGTCAGGTCTCATTTGACTCAGCTTTATCATTTGCACCTCGAGTCGGGTCTCGTTTAACTCATCCTTATCATTTGCGCCATGAGTCAGGCGTTGTTTGACTCAACCTTATCATTTGCACCTCGAGTCGGGCCTCGTTCGACTTAACCTTATCATTTGCACCTCGAGTCGGGCCTCGTTTGACTCACCCATATCATTTGTGCCTTAAGTTGGGCCTCGTTTGACACAACAATATCATTTATGCCTCGAGTCAAGCCTCGTTGGACTCAACCTTATCTTTTGCGACTCGAGTTGGGCCTCGTTCGACTCAACCTTATAATTTGTGCCTCGTTCGACTCACCCATATCATTTGTGCCTCAAGCTGGGCCTCGTTTGACTCAACCATATCATTTCTGCCTCTTGTCAGGCCTTGTTTGACTCAACCATATCATTTGCACCTCGAGTCGAGCCTCGTTAGACTCAACCATATCATTTATGCCTCGAGTCGGGCCTCGTTTGACTCTCCTATATCATTTGTGTATCAACTCGGGCCTCGTTTTACTCCACCATATTATTTACGCCACGAGTCAGGTCTCATTTGACTCAGCTTTATCATTTGCACCTCGAGTCGGGTCTCGTTTAACTCATCCTTATCATTTGCGCCATGAGTCAGGCGTTGTTTGACTCAACCTTATCATTTGTGCCTCAAGTCAGGCCTCGTTTGACTTAACCTTATCATTTGTGCCTCGAGTCAGGCCTCGTTTGACTCAACCTTATCACTTGCACCTCGAGTCAGGCCTCGTTTGACTCAACCTTATCGTTTGCACCTTGAGTTAGGCCCTGTTTGACTCACCCTTATAATTTGTGCCTCGAGTCGGGCCTCGTTCAACTCACCCTTACCATTTGCGCCTCGAGTCGTGCCTCGTTCGACTAAACCTTATCATTTGTGCCTCGAGTAGGGCCTCATTTGACTCAACCTTATTATTTGTGCCTCGAGTCAGGCCTTGTTTGACTCAACCTTATAATTTGTGCCTCGAGTCATGCCTCGCTTGACTCATCCTTATCATTTGCACCTTGAGTCGGGCCTCGTTTGACTCACCCATATCATTTGTGCGTCAACTCGGGCCTCGTTTGACTCAACCATATCATTTACTCCTTGCGTTAGGCCTCATTTGACTCAACCTTATAATTTGCACCTTGAGTCAGGCCTCGTTCAACTCAACCTTATCATTTCGCCTCGAGTCGGTCCTCGTTTGACTCAACCATATTATTTGTGCAATAACTTGAGACTCGTTTGACTTAACCATACCATTTGCGCCACGAGTTAGGCCTCATTTGTCTCACCCATATCAATTGTTCCGCGAGTCGGGCCTCATTTGACTTACCCACAAGTCGGGCCTCAATTGACTCACCCATATCATTTGTGCCTCAACTCTGGCCTCGTTTAACTCAACCATATCGTTTACGACTCGAGTCGGGCCTCCTTTGACTCAACCTTATCTTTTGCGCCTCGAGTCGGCCCTCGTTTGACTCAACCATATCATTTGCGCCTCGAATTGGGTAACATTTGACTCAACCTTATCATTTGAGCCTCGAGCCAGGCCTCGTTCGACTCAACCTTATCATTTGTGCCTCGAGTCGGACCTCCTTTGACTTAACCTTATCATTTGTGCCTCGGGTCGGGCATCGTTTAACTCAACCTTATCATTTGTGCCCTATAGTCGGGCCTCATTTGACTTAACTTTATAATTAGCTCCTCAAGTTGGGACTCATTCGACTCAACCTTATCATTTCTGCCTGGAGTCGGGCCTCGTTTGACTCAACCATATCATTTAGGCCTCGAGTCGGGCCTTGTTTGACTCAACCTTATCATTTGCGCATCGAGTCAGGCCTCGTTTGACTCAACCATATCATTTGCGCCTCGAGTTGGGACTCCTTTGACTCAACCTTATCATTTGCACCTCAGGTCGGGCCTTGTTTGACTCAACCTTATCATTTGCTCCTCGAGTCAGGACTCGTTCATCTCACCCTTACCATTTGCGCCTCGAGTCGGGCCTCGTTTGACACAACCTTATCATTTGCTCCTCGAGTCAGGTCTCGTTTGACACAACCTTATCATTTATGCCTCGAGTCGGGCGTCGTTTGACTTAACCTTATCATTTGCACCTCGAGTTAGTCCTCGTTTGAATCAACCTTATCATTTGTGCCTTGTGGTGGGCCTTGTTCAACTTACCCTTACCATTAGCGCTTCGAGTTAGCCCTCGTTTGATTCACCCATATCATTTGTGCCTCGACTCGGGCCTCGTTTGACTCAACCTTATCATTTGCACCTCGAGTTAATCCTCGTTTGAATCAACCTTATCATTTGCGCCGTGTGGTGGGCATCGTTCAACTCACCCTTACCAATTGTACCTTTAGTCGGTCCTCGTTTGACTCACCCATATCATTTGTGCCTCGAGTCGGGCCTCGTTTGACTCAGCCATATCATTTGTGTGTCAGCTCGGGCCTCGTTTGACACACCTGTATCATTTGTGTCAACTCGGGCCTTGTTTGACACACTCGTATCATTTGTGTGTCAACTCGGGCCTCATTTGACTCAACCTTATCATTTGCACTTCGAGTCAGGCCTCATTTGACTCACCCATATCTTTTTTGTGTTAACTCAGGCCTCGTTTGACACACCCATATTATTTGTGTGTCAACCGGGCCTCATTTGACTCAACCTTATCATTTGTGCCACGAGTCGAACCACGTTCGACTCAACCTTATCAATTGCACCTTGAGTCGAGCCTCAATTGACTCAACCATATCATTTATTCCTCGAGTTGGTCCTCGTTTGACTCAACCTTATCATTTGCGCCTCGAGTTGGGCCTCGTTCGACTTAACCTTATCATTTGCACCTCGAGTCGGGCCTCGTTTGACTCACCCATAACATTTACGCCTCGAGTCGGGTCTCGTTCGACTCAACCTTATCATTTGCACCTCGAGTTAGGCCTTCTTTGACTTAACCTTATCATTTGTGCCTCCGGTCGGGCATCGTTTGACTCAACCTTATAATTTGCGCATCGAGGCAGGCCTCGTTCAACTCACCCTTACCATTTGCGCCTCGAGTCAATGCTTGTTTGACTCACCCATATCATTTGTGCGTCAGCTCGGGGCTCGTTTGACTCAATCTTATCATTTGTTCCTTGAGTCGGGCCTCATTTGACTCAACCTTATATTTAGCTCCTCAAGTTAGGACACATTCGACTCAACCTTATCATTTTGCCTCGAGTCGGGACTCGTTTGACTCAACCATATCATTTGTGCCTTGAGTTGATCCTCGTTTGAATCAACCTTATCAATTGCGACTTGCGGTGGGCCTCGTTCAACTCACCCTTACCATTTGTGCCTTGAGTCAGTCCTTGTTTGACTCACCCATATCATTTGTGCCTCGAGTCGGGCCTCGTTCGACTCAACCTTATCATTTGCACCTCGACTCTGGCCTCATTTGACTCAACCTTCTCATTTGTGCCTCGAGTCGAACCTTGTTGGACTCAACCTTATAATTTGGGCCTCGATTCGGGCCTCGTTCATATCACCCTTACCATTAGCGCCTCGAGTCGGGCCTCGTTTGACTCACCCATATCATTTGTGCCTCGAGTCGGGCCTCGTTTGACTCAACCTTATCTTTTGCTCCTCGAGTCGGGCCTCGTTTGAATCAACCTTATCATTTGCGCATCGAGTCAGGCCTCGTTTGACTCAACCATATCATTTGCGTCTCGATTCGGGACTCCTTTGACTCAACCTTATAATTTGTGCCTCGGGTCGGGCATCGTTTGACTCAACCTTATCATTTGCTCCTCGAGTCGGGGCTCGTTCAACTTACCCTTACCATTTGCGCCTCGAGTTGGTGCTCGTTTGACTTACCCATATCATTTGTGCGTCAACTCGGGCCTCATTTGACTCAACCTTATCATTTATGTCTCGAGTCGGGCCTCGTTTGACTGAACCTTATAATTTGTGCCTCGAATCGGGCCTCGTTTAGCTCACCCTTATCATTTGCGCCTCGGGTCAGGCCTCGTTTGACTCAACCTTATCATTTGCTCCTCGAGTTGGGCCTCGTTCAACTGACCCTTACCATTTGCACCTCGAGTTGGCCTCGTTTGACTTAACCTTATCATTTGCACCTCGAGTTAGTCCTCGTTTGAATCAACCTTATCATTTGCGCCTTGTGGTGGGCCTTGTTAAACTTACCCTTACCATTAGCGCCTTGAGTCAGGCCTTCTTTGACTTAACCTTATCATTTATGCCTCGGGTCGAGCGTCGTTTGACTCAACCTTATAATTTGTGCCTCGAGGCGGGCCTCGTTCAACTCACCCTTACCATTTGCGCCTCGAGTCGATGCTCGTTTGACTCACCCATATCATTTATGCGTCAGCTCGGGGCTCGTTTGACTCAATCTTATCATTTGTTCCTCGAGTCGGGCCTCAATTGACTCAACCTTATATTTAGCTCCTCAAGTTGGGACACGTTCGACTCAACCTTATCATTTTTGCCTCGAGTCGGGACTCGTTTGACTCAACCATATCATTTGTGCCTTGAGTCGATCCTCATTTGAATCAACCTTATCATTTGCGACTTGTGGTGGGCCTCGTTCAACTCACCCTTACCATTTGTGCCTTGAGTCAGTCCTTGTTTGACTCACCCATATCATTTGCGCCTTGAGTCGGGCCTCGTTCGACTCCACCTTATCATTTGCACCTCGACTCCGGCCTCATTTGACTCAACCTTCTCATTTGTGCCTCGAGTCGAACCTCGTTTGACTCAACCTTATAATTTGGGCCTCGATTCGGGCCTCGTTCATATCACCCTTACCATTAGCGCCTCGAGTCGAGCCTCGTTTGACTCACCCATATCATTTGTGCCTCGAGTTGGGCCTCGTTTTACTCAACCATATCATTTGCTCCTCGAGTCGGGCCTCGTTTGACTCAACCTTATCATTTGCGCATCGAGTCAGGCCTCGTTTGACTCAACCATATCATTTGCACCTCGATTCGGGACTCCTTTGACTCAACCTTATAATTTGTGCCTCGGGTCGGGCATCGTTTGACTCAACCTTATCATTTGCTCCTCGAGTCGGGGCTCGTTCAACTTACCCTTACCATTTGCGCCTCGAGTCGGTGCTCGTTTAACTTACCCATATCATTTGTGCGTCAACTCGGGCCTCATTTGACTCAACCTTATCATTTATGTCTCGAGTCGGGCCGCATTTGACTGAACCTTAAAATTTGTGCCTCGAATCGGGCCTCGTTTAGCTCACCCTTATCATTTGCGCCTCAGGTCAGGCCTCGTTTGACTCAACCTTATCATTTGCTCCTCGAGTCGGGCCTCGTTCAACTCACCCTTACCGTTTGCGCCTCGAGTCGATGCTTGTTTGACTCACCCATATCATTTGTACGTCAGCTCGGGGCTCGTTTGACTCAATCTTTTCATTTGTTCCTCGAGTCGGGCCTCATTTGACTCAACCTTATATTTAGCTCCTCAAGTTGGGACACGTTCGACTCAACCTTATCATTTTTACCTCGAGTCGGGACTCGTTTGACTCAACCATATCATTTGTGCCTTGAGTCTATCCTCGTTTGAATCAACCTTATCATTTGCGACTTGTGGTGGGCCTCGTTCAACTCACCCTTACCATTTGTGCCTTGAGTCAGTCCTTGTTTGACTCACCCATATCATTTGCGCCTCAAGTCGGGCCTCGTTCGACTCAACCTTATCATTTGCACCTCGACTCCGGCCTCATTTGACTCAACCTTCTCATTTGTGCCTCGAGTCGAACCTCGTTTAACTTAACCTTATAATTTGGGCCTCGATTCGGGCCTCGTTCATATCACCCTTACCATTAGCGCCTCGAGTCAGGCCTCGTTTGACTCACCCATATCATTTGTGCCTCGAGTTGGGCCTCGTTTTACTCAACCTTATCATTTGCTCCTCGAGTCGGGCCTCGTTTGACTCAACCTTATCATTTGCGCTTCGAGTCAGGCCTCCTTTGACTCAACCATATCATTTGCGCCTCGATTCGGGACTCCTTTGACTCAACCTTATAATTTGCGCCTAGGGTCGGGTATCGTTTGACTCAACCTTATCATTTGCTCCTCGAGTCGGGGCTCGTTCAACTTACCCTTACCATTTGCGCCTCGAGTCGGTGCTCGTTTGACTTACCCATATCATTTGTTCGTCAACTCGGGCCTCATTTGACTCAACCTTATCATTTATGTCTCGAGTCGGGCCTCGTTTGACTGAACCTTATAATTTGTGCCTCGAATCGGGCCTCGTTTAGCTCACCCTTATCATTTGCGCCTCAGGTCAGGCCTCGTTTGACTCAACCTTGTATTTTGCTCCTCGAGTCGGGCCTCGTTCAACTCACCCTTACCATTTGTGCCTCGAGTCGGCCTCGTTTGACTTAACCTTATCATTTGCACCTCGAGTTAGTCCTCGTTTGAATCAACCTTATCATTTGCACCTTGTGATGGGCCTTGTTCAACTTACCCTTACCATTAGCGCCTTGAGTCAGCCCTTCTTTGACTTAACCTTATCATTTGTGCCTCGGGTCGAGTGTCGTTTGACTCAACCTTATAATTTGTGCCTCGAGACGGGCCTCGTTCAACTCACCCTTACCATTTGGTCCTTGAGTCGGTGCTCGTTTGACTCACCCATATCATTTGGGCGTCAGCTCGGAGCTCGTTTGACTCAATCTTATCATTTGTTCCTCGAGTCGGGCCTCATTTGACTCAACCTTATAGTTAGCTCCTCAAGTTGGGACACGTTCGACTCAACCTTATCATTTTTGCCTCGAGTCGGGACTCGTTTGACTCAACCATATCATTTGTGCCTTGAGTCGATCCTCGTTTGAATCAACCTTATAATTTGGGCCTCTATTCGGTCCTTGTTCATATCACCCTTACCATTAGCACCTCGAGTCGGGCCTCGTTTGACTCACCCATATCATTTGTGCCTCGAGTTGGGCCTCGTTTTACTCAACCTTATCATTTGCTCCTCGAGTCGGGCCTCGTTTGACTCAACCATATCATTTGCGCCTCGATTCGGGACTTCGTTGACTCAACCTTATCATTTGCGCCTCGGGTCGGGCATCGTTTGACTCAACCTTATCATTTGCTCCTCGAGTTGGGGCTCGTTCAACTTACCCTTACCATTTGCGCCTCGAGTCAGTGCTCGTTTGACTTACCCATATCATTTGTGCGTCAACTCGGGCCTCATTTGACTCAACCCTATCATTTATGCCTCGAGTCGGGCCTCGTTTGACTTAACCTTATAATTTGTGCCTCGAATCGGGCCTCGTTCAGCTCACCCTTATCATTTGCGCCTCGGGTCAGGCCTCGTTTGACTCAACCTTATCATTTGCTCCTCGAGTCGGGCCACGTTCAACTCACCCTTACCATTTGCGCTTCGAGTCGAGCCTCGTTTGACTCACCCATATGATTTGTGCCTCGAGTCGGGCCTCGTTTGACTGAACCTTATCATTTGCTCCTCGAGTCGGGTCTCGTTTGACTCAACCTTATCATTTATGCCTCGAGTCGGCCTCATTTGACTTAACCTTATCATTTGCACCTCCAGTTAGTCCTCGTTTGAATCAACTTTATCATTTGCGCCTTGTGGTGGGCCTTGTTCAACTTACCCTTACCATTAGCGCCTCGAGTCGGGCCTCGTTTGTCTCAACCTTATCATTTGAGCCTCGAGTCAGGCCTTCTTTGACTTAACCTTATCATTTGTGCCTCGAGTCGGGCGTCGTTTGACTCAACCTTATAATTTGTTCCTCGAGGCGGACCTCGTTCAACTCACCCTTACCATTTGCGCCTCGAGTCGATGCTCGTTTGACTCACCCATATCATTTGTGCGTTAGCTCGGGGCTCGTTTGACTCAATCTTATCATTTGTGCCTCGAGTCGGGCCTCGTTTGACTCAACCTTATATTTAGCTCCTCACGTTGAGACACGTTCGACTCAACCTTATCATTTTTGCCTCGAGTCGGGACTCGTTTGACTTAACCATATCATTTGTGCCTTGAGTCGATCCTCATTTGAATCAACCTTATCATTTGCGACTTGTGGTAGGCCTCGTTCAACTCACCCTTACCATTTGTGCCTTCAGTCAGTCCTTGTTTGACTCACCCAAATCATTTGCGCCTCGAGTCGGGCCTCGTTCGACTCAACCTTATCATTTGCACCTCGACTCCGGCGTCATTTGACTCAACCTTCTCATTTGTGCCTCGAGTCGAACCTCGTTTGACTCAACCTTATAATTTGGGGCTCGATTTGGGCCTCGTTCATATCACCCTTACAATTAGTGCCTCAAGTCGGGCCTTGTTTGACTCACCCATATCATTTGTGCCTCGAGTCGGGCCTCGTTTGACTCAACCTTATCATTTGCGCATCGAGTCAGGCCTCGTTTGACTCAACCATATCATTTGCGCCTCGATTCGGGACTCCTTTGACTCAACCTTATCATTTGCGCCTCGGGTTGGGCACCGTTTGACTCAACCTTATCATTTGCTCCTCGAGTCGGGGCTCATTCAAGTTACCCTTACCATTTGCGCCTCGAGTTGGTGCTCGTTTGACTTACCCATGTCATTTGTGCGTCAACTCGGGCCGCATTTGACTCAACCTTATCATTTATGCCTCGAGTCGGGCCTCGTTCGACTTAACCTTATAATTTGTGCCTCGAATCGGGCCTCGTTCAGCTCAACCTTATCATTTGCGCCTCGGGTCAGGCCTCGTTTGACTCAACCTTATCATTTGCTCCTCGAGTCAGGCCTCGTTCAACTCACCCTTACCATTTGCGCTTCGAGTCGGGCCTCGTTTGACTCACCCCTATCATTTGTGCCTCGAGTCGGGCCTCGTTTGACTCAACCTTATCATTTGCTCCTCGAGTCGAGTCTCGTTTGACTCGACCTTATCATTTATGCCTCAAGTCGGCCTCGTTTGACTTAACCATATCATTTGCACCTCAAGTTAGTCCTCGTTTGAATCAACCTTATCATTTGCGCCTTGTGGTGGGCCTTGTTCAACTTACCCTTACCATTAGTGCCTCGAGTCGGGCCTCGTTTGACTCAACCATATCATTTGTGCCTCGAGTTAGGCCTTCTTTGACTTAACCTTATCATTTGTGCCTCGAGTCAGGCATCGTTTGACTCAACCTTATAATTTGTGCCTCGAGGCGGACCTCGTTCAACTCACCCTTACCATTTGCGCCTCGAGTCGATGATCGTTTGACTCACCCATATCATTTGTGCGTCAGCTCGGTGCTCGTTTGACTCAATCTTATCATTTGTGCCTCGAGTCGGGTCTCGTTTGACTCAACCTTCTATTTAGCTCCTCAAGTTGAGACACGTTTGACTCAACCTTATCATTTTTGCCTCGAGTCGGGACTCGTTTCACTCAACCATATCATTTGTGCCTTGTGTCTATCCTTGTTTGAATCAACCTTATCATTTGCGATATCTGGTGGGCCTCGTTCAACTCACCCTTACCATTTGTGCCTTGAGTCAGTCCTTGTTTGACTCACCCATATCATTTGCGCCTCGAGTCGGGCCTCGTTCGCCTCAACCTTATCATTTGCACCTCGACTCCGGCCTCATTTGACTCAACCTTGTCATTTGTGCCTCGAGTTGAACCTCGTTTGAATCAACCTTATCATTTGCGACTTGTGGTAGGCCTCGTTCAACTCACCCTTACCATTTATGCCTTGAGTCAGTCCTTGTTTGACTCACCCATATCATTTGCGCCTTGAGTCGGGCCTCGTTCGACTCAACCTTATCATTTGCACCTCGACTCCGGCCTCATTTGACTCAACCTTCTCATTTGTGCCTCGAGTCAAACCTCGTTTGACTCAACTTTATAATTTGGGCCTCGATTCGGGCCTCGTTCATATCACGCTTACCATTAGCGCCTCAAGTCGGGCCTCGTTTGACTCACCCATATCATTTGTGCCTCGAGTCGGGCCTCGTTTGACTCAACCTTATTCTTTGCTCCTCGAGTCGAGCCTCGTTTGACTCAACCTTATCATTTGCGCATCGAGTCAGGCCTCGTTTGACTCAACCATATCATTTGTGCCTCGATTCGGGACTCCTTTGACTCAACCTTATCATTTGCACCTCGGGTCAGGCATCGTTTGACTCAACCTTATCATTTGCTCCTCGAGTCGGGGCTCGTTCAACTTACCCTTACCATTTACGCCTCGAGTCAGTGCTCGTTTGACTTACCCATATGATTTGTGCGTCAACTCGGGCCTCATTTGACTCAACCTTATCATTTATGCCTCGAGTCGGGCCTCGTTTGACTTAACCTTATAATTTGTTCCACGAATCGGGCCTCGTTCAGCTCACCCTTATCATTTGCGCCTCGGGTCAGGCCTCGTTTGACTCAACCTTATCATTTGCTCCTCGAGTCGGGCCTCGTTCAACTCACCCTTACCATTTGCGCTTTGAGTCGGGCCTCGTTGGACTCACCCATATCATTTGTGCCTCGAGTCGGTCCTCGTTTGACTCAACCTTATCATTTGCTCCTCGAGTCGGATCTCGTTTGACTCAACCGTATCATTTATGCCTCGATTCGGCCTCGTTTGACTTAACCTTATCATTTGCACCTCGAGTTAGTCCTCGTTTGAATCAACCTTATCATTTGCGCCTTGTGGTGGGCCTTGTTCAACTTACCCTTACCATTAGCGCCTCGAGTCGGGCCTCGTTTGACTCACCCATATCATTTGTGCCTCGAGTCGGGCCTCGTTTGACTCAACCTTGCTCCTCGAGTCAGGCCTCGTTTGACTTAACCTTATTATTTGTACCTTGAGTTAGTCCTCGTTTGAATCAACCTTATCAATTGCGCCTTGTGGTGGCCTTGTTCAACTCACCCTTACCAATTGTACCTTGAGTCGGTCCTCGTTTGACTCACCCATATCATTTGCGCCTCGAGTTGGACCTCGTTTGACTCACCCATATCATTTGTGTCTCAACTCGGGCCTTGTTCGACTAAAACACATCATTTAGGCCTCGAGTCGGGCCTTGTTTGACTCAACCTTGTCATTTACGCATTGAGTCAGGCCTCGTTCGACTCAACCATTTCATTTGCGCCTCGAGTCGGGACTCCTTTGACTCACCCTTATCATTTGCCCCTCAAGTCGGGCCTCCTTTGACCCAACCTTATCATTTACTCCTCGAGTCGGGCCTCGTTCAACTCACCCTTACCATTTGCGCCTTGAGTCGGTGCTCGTTTGACTTACCCATATCATTTATGCATCAAGTCGAGCCTCGTTTGACTCAACCTTATCATTTGTGCCTCGAGTCGGGCCTCGTTCGACTCAACCTTATCATTTGCACCTTGAGTCGGGCCTCGTTTGACTCAACCATATCATTTGTACACCAGCTTGGGACTCGTTTGACTTAACTATACCATTTGCGCCACGAGTCGGGCCTCGTTCGACTCACCCATATCATTTGTTTCTTGGGTCGGGCCTTGTTCGACTCTTCCATGAGGCGGGCCTCGTTTGACTCACCCATATCATTTGTGCCTCAACTCGGGCCTCGTTTGACTCAACCATATCATTTACGACTTGAGTTGAGCCTCGTTTCACTCAACCTTATCTTTTGCGCCTTGAGTTGCCCCTCGTTTGACTCAACCATATCATTTGCACCTCGAGTTGGGCAACATTTGACTCAACCTTATCATTTACGCCTCGAGTCGGGTCTCGTTCGACTCAACCTTATCATTTGCGTCTCGAGCCAGGCCTTCTTTGACTTAACCTTATCATTTGTGCCTCGGGTCGGGCATTGTTTGACTCAACCTTATAATTTGCGCCTCGAGGCGGGCCTCGTTCAACTCACCCTTACCATTTGCGCCTCAAGTCGATGCTCATTTAACTCACCCATATCATTTGTGCGTCAGCTCGGGGCTCGTTTGACTCAATCTTATCATTTGTGCCTCGAGTCGAGCCTCATTTGACTCAACCTTATATTTAGCTCCTCAAGTTGGGACACGTTCGACTTAACCTTATCATTTTTACCTCGAGTCGGGACTCGTTTGAATCAACCATATCATTTGTGCCTTGAGTCGGTCCTCGTTTGAATCAACCTTATCATTTGCGCCTTGTGGTGGGCCTCGTTCAACTCACTCTTACCATTTGTGCCTTGAGTTAGTCCTTGTTTGACTCACCATATCATTTGCACCTCGAGTTGGGCCTCGTTCGACTCAACCTTATCATTTGCACCTCGACTCCAGCCTCCTTTGACTTAACCTTATCATTTGTGCCTCGGGTTGGGCGTCGTTTGACTCAACCTTATAATTTGTGCCTCAAGTTGGGCCTCATTCAACTCACCCTTACTATTTGCGCCTCGAGTCGATGCTCGTTTGACTCACCCATATCATTTGTGCATCAACTCGGGACTCGTTTGACTCAACCTTATCATTTGTGCCTCGAGTCAGGACTCGTTTGACTCAACCTTATAATTAGCTCCTCAAGTTGGGACACATTCGACTCAACCTTATCATTTTTGCCTCGAGTCGGGACTCGTTTGACTCAACCATATCATTTGTGCCTTGAGTCGGGCCTCGTTTGACTCAACCTTACCATTAGCGCCTGGAGTCGGGCCTCGTTTGACTCACCCATATCATTTGTGCCTCGAGTCGGGCCTCGTTTGACTCAACCTTGCTCCTCGAGTCGGGCCTCGTTTGACTCAACCATATCATTTACTCCTTGCGTCAGGCCTCGTTTGACTCAACCTTATCATTTGCACCTCGAGTCAGGCCTCGTTCTACTCAACCTTATCATTTGCGCCTCGAGTTGGGCCTCGTTTGACTCAACCATATCATTTGTGCATCAACTTGGGACTCATTTGACTTAACCATACCATTTGCGCCACGAGGCGAGCCTCGTTCGACTCACCTATATCATTTGTTTCTCGAGTCGGGCCTCGTTTGACTCTCCCACAAGTCGGGCCTCGTTTGACTCACCCATATCATTTGTGCCTCAACTCGGGCCTCGTTTGACTCAACCTTATCTTTTGCGCCTTGAGTCGGTCCTCGTTCGACTCAACCTTATCATTTGCACCTTGAGTTGGGCCACGTTTGACTCAACCATATCATTTGTACAGCAACTTGGGACTCGTTTGACTTAACTATACCATTTGCGCCACGAGTCGGGCCTCATTCGACTCACCCATACCATTTGTTTCTCGGGTTGGGCCTCGTTCAACACTTCCATGAGTCGGGCCTCGTTTGACTCACCCATATCATTTGTTCCTCAACTCGGGTCTCGTTTGACTTAACCATATCATTTATGACTCGAGTCGAGCCTCGTTTCACTTAACCTTATCTTTTGCGCCTTGAGTTGCCCCTCGTTTGACTTAACCATATCATTTGCGCCTCGAGTTGGGCAACATTTGACTCAACCTTATCATTTACGTCTCGAGTCGGGTCTCATTCGACTCAACCTTATCATTTACGCCTCGATTCGGGACTCCTTTGACTCAACCTTATCATTTGCGCCTTAGGTCAGGCATCGTTTGACTCAACCTTATCATTTGCTCCTCGAGTCGAGGCTCGTTCAACTTAACCTTACCATTTACGCCTCGAGTCGGTGCTCGTTTGACTTACCCATATCATTTGTGCGTCAACTCGGGCCTCATTTGACTCAACCTTATCATTTAAGCCTCGAGTCGGGCCTCGTTTGACTTAACCTTATAATTTGTGCCACGAATCGGGCCTCGTTCAGCTCACCCTTATCATTTGCACCTCGGGTCAGGCCTCGTTTGACTCAACCTTATCATTTGCTCCTCGAGTCGGGCCTCGTTCAACTCACCCTTACCATTTGCGCTTCGAGTCGGGCCTCGTTGGACTCACCCATATCATTTGTGCCTCGAGTCGGGCCTCGTTTGACTCAACCTTATCATTTGCTCCTCGAGTCGGGTCTCGTTTGACTCAACCTTATCATTTATGCCTCGAGTCGGCCTCGTTTGACTTAACCTTATCATTTGCACCTCGAGTTAGTCCTCGTTTGAATCAACCTTATCATTTGCGCCTTGTGGTGGGCCTTGTTCAACTTACCCTTACCATTAGCGCCTCGAGTCGGGCCTCGTTTGACTCACCCATATCATTTGTGCCTCGAGTCGGGCCTCGTTTGACTCAACCTTATCCTTTGCTCCTTGAGTCGGGCCTCGTTTGACTCAATCTTATCATTTGCGCATCGAGTCAGGCCTCGTTTGACTCAACCATATCATTTGTGCCTCGATTCGGGACTCCTTTGACTCAACCTTATCATTTGCACCTCGGGTCAGGCATCGTTTGACTCAACCTTATCATTTGCTCCTCGAGTCGGGGCTCGTTCAACTTACCCTTACCATTTGCGCCTCGAGTCGGTGCTCGTTTGACTTACCCATATAATTTGTGCGTCAACTCGGGCCTCATTTGACTCAACCTTATCATTTATGCCTCGAGTCGGGCCTCGTTTGACTTAACCTTATAATTAGTGCCACGAATCGGGCCTCGTTCAGCTCACCCTTATCATTTGCGCCTCGGGTCAGGCCTCATTTGACTCAACCTTATCATTTGCATCTCGAGTCGGGCCTCGTTCAACTCACCCTTACCATTTGCGCTTCGAGTCGGGCCTCGTTGGACTCACCCATATCATTTGTGCCTCGAGTCGGGCCTCGTTTGGCTCAACCTTATCATTTGCTCCTCGAGTCGGGTCTCGTTTGACTCAACCTTATCATTTATGCCTCGAGTCGGCCTCGTTTGACTTAACCTTATCATTTGCACCTCGAGTTAGTCCTCGTTTGAATCAACCTTATCATTTGCGCCTTGTGGTGGGCCTTGTTCAACTTACCTTTACCATTAGCGCCTCGAGTCGGGTCTCGTTTGACTCACCCATATCATTTGTGCCTCGAGTCGGGCCTCGTTTGACTCAACCTTGCTCCTCGAGTCGGGCCTCGTTTGACTCAACCTTATCATTTGCACCTTGAGTTAGTCCTCGTTTGAATCAACCTTATCATTTGCGCCTTGTGGTGGGCCTCGTTCAACTCACCCTTACCAATTGTACCTTGAGTCGGTCCTCATTTGACTCACCCATATCATTTTTGCCTCGAGTTGGGCCTCGTTTGACTCACCCATATCATTTGTGTCTCAACTCGGGCCTTGTTCGACTAAAACATATCATTTAGGCCTCAAGTCGGGCCTTGTTTGACTCAACCTTATCATTTGCGCATCAAGTCAGGCCTCATTCAACTCAACAATATCATTTGCGCCTCGAGTCGGGACTCCTTTGACTCAACCTTATCATTTGCGCCTCGGGTCGGGCCTCGTTTGACCCAACCTTATCATTTGCTCCTCGAGTTGGGCCTCGTTCAACTCACCCTTACCATTTGCGCCTTGAGTCAGTGCTCGTTTGACTTACCCATATCATTTATGCATCAAGTCGAGCCTCGTTTGACTCAACCTTATCATTTGTGCCTCGAGTCGGGCCTCGTTCGACCCAACCTTATCGTTTACACCTTGAGTCGGGCCTCGTTTGACTCAACCATATCATTTCTGCCTCGAGTCAGTACTCGTTTGACTCAACCTTATCATTTGCACCTCGAGTCATGCCTCGTTTGACTCATCCATATCATTTGTGCATCAACTCGGGGCTCGTTTGACTACCATATCATTTATTCCTTGCGTCAGCCCTCGTTTGACTGAACCTTGTCATTTGCACCTCGAGTTAGGCCTTGTTTGACTCATCCATATCATTTGTGCATCAACTCGGGGCTCGTTTGACTCAACCATATCATTTACTCCTTGCGTCAGGCCTCATTTGACTCAACCATATCATTTGCGCCTCGAGTCGGGCCTCGTTCGACTAAACCTTATCATTTGCACCTTGAGTCGGGCCTCGTTTGACTCTACCATATCATTTGTGCCTCGAGTCGGGCCTCGTTCGACTCAACCTTATCATTTGCACCTTGAGTCAGGCCTTGTTTGACTCAACCATATCATTTGTACACGAACTTGGGACTCGTTTGACTTAACTATACCATTTGCGCTACGAGTCGGGCCTCGTTCGGCTCACCCATATCATTTGTTTCTCGGGTCGGGCCTCGTTCGACTCTTCCATGAGTCGGGCCTCGTTTGACTCACCCATATCATTTGTGCCTCAACTCGAGCCTCGTTTGACTCAACCATATCATTTACGACTTGAGTTGAGCCTTGTTTCACTCAACCTTATCTTTTGCGCCTCGAGTTGCCCCTCGTTTGACTCAACCATATCATTTGCGCCTCGAGTTGGGCAACATTTGACTCAACCTTATCATTTACGCCTCGAGTCGGGTCTTGTTCGACTCAACCTTATGATTTGCGCCTCGAGTCAGGCCTTCTTTGACTTAACCTTATCATTTGTGCCTCGGGTCGGGCATTGTTTGACTCAACCTTATAATTTGTGCCTCGAGGCGGGCCTCGTTCAACTCACCCTTACCATTTGCGCCTCAAGTCGATGCTCATTTGACTCACCCATATCATTTGTGCGTCAGCTCGGGGCTCGTTTGACTCAATCTTATCATTTGTGCCTCGAGTCGGGCCTCGTTTGACTTAACCTTATATTTAGCTCCTCAAGTTGGGACACATTCGACTCAACCTTATCATTTTTGCCTCGAATCGGGACTCGTTTGACTCAACCATATCATTTGTGCCTTGAGTCGGTCCTTGTTTGAATCAACCTTATCATTTGCGCCTTGTGGTGGGCCTCGTTCAACTCACTCTTACCATTTGTGCCTTGAGTCAATCCTTGTTTGACTCACCATATCATTTGCGCCTCGAGTCGGGCCTCGTTCGACTCAACCTTATCATTTGCACCTCGACTCCGGCCTCTTTTGACTTTACCTTATCATTTGTGCCTCGGGTTGGGCATCGTTTGACTCAACCTTATAATTTGTGCCTCAAGTTGGGCCTCATTCAACTCACCCTTACTATTTGCGCCTCGAGTCGATGCTCGTTTGACTCACCCATATCATTTGTGCGTCAACTCGGGACTCGTTTGACTCAACCTTATCATTTGTGCCTCGAGTCAGGACTCGTTTGACTCAACCTTATAATTAGCTCCTCAAGTTGGGACACATTCGACTCAACCTTATCATTTGTGCCTCGAATCGGGCCTCGTTTGACTCAACCTTATCATTTGTGCCTCGAGTCAGGACTCGTTTGACTCAACCTTATAATTAGCTCCTCAAGTTGGGACACATTCGACTCAACCTTATCATTTTTGCCTCGAGTCGGGACTCGTTTGACTCAACCATATCATTTGTGCCTTGAGTCGGTCCTCGTTTGAATCAGCCTTATCATTTGCGCCTTGTGGTGGGCCTCGTTCAACTCACCCTTACCATTTGTGCCTTGAGTCAGTCCTTGTTTGACTCACCATATCATTTACGCCTCATGTCGGTCCTCGTTCGACTCAACCTTATCATTTGCACCTCGACTCCGGCCTCATTTGACTCAACCTTATCATTTGTGCCTAGAGTCGAACCTCGTTTGACTCAACCTTATGGTTTGTGCCTCGAATCGGGCCTCGTTCAACTCACCCTTACCATTAGCGCCTCGAGTCAGGCCTCATTTGACTCACCCATATCATTTATGCCTCGAGTCAGACCTCGTTTGACTCAACCTTATCATTTGCTCCTCGAGTCGGGCCTTGTTTGACTTAATCTTATCATTTGCGCATCGAGTTGGGTCTCGTTTGACTCAACCATATCATTTGTGCCTTGAGTCGGGCCTCATTTGACTCACCCATATCATTTGTGCCTCGAGTCGGGCCTCGTTTGACTCAACCTTATCATTTGCTCCTCGAGTCGGGTCTCGTTTGACTCAACCTTATCATTTTTGCCTCAAGTCGGGCATCGTTTGACTTAACCTTATCATTTGCACCTCGAGTTAGTCCTCGTTTGAATTAACCTTATCATTTGCGCCTTGTGGTGGGCCTCGTTCAACTTACCCTTACCATTAGCGCCTTGAGTCGGGCCTTGTTTGACTCACCCATATCATTTGTGCCTCGAGTCGGGCCTCGTTTGACTCAACCTTGCTCCTCGAGTCGGGCCTCGTTTGACTCAACCTTGCTCCTAGAGTCGGGCCTCGTTTGACTCAACCTTATCATTTGCATCTTAAGTTAGTCCTTGTTTGATTCAACCTTATCATTTGCGCCTTCTGGTGGGCCTCGTTCAAATCACCCTTACCAATTGTACCTTGAGTCGGTCCTCGTTTGACTCACCCATATCATTTGAGCCTCGAGTTGGGCCTCGTTTGACTCGCCCATATCATTTGTGTCTCAACTCGGGCCTTGTTCGACTAAAACATATCATGTAGGCCTCGAGTCGGGCCTTGTTTGACTCAACCTTATCATTTGCGCATTGAGTCAGGCCTCGTTCGACTCAACCATTTCATTTGCACCTCGAGTCGGGACTCCTTTGACTCAACCTTAACATTTGCGCCTCAGGTCGGGCCTTGTTTGACTCAACCTTATCATTTGCTCCTCGAGTCGGGCCTCATTCAACTCACCCTTACCATTTGCACCTTGAGTCGGTGCTCGTTTGACTTACGCATATCATTTGTGCGTCAAGTCGAGCCTTGTTTGACTCAACCTTATCATTTGTGCCTCGAGTCGGGCCTCGTTCGACTCAACCTTATCATTTGCACCTTGAGTCGGGCCTTGTTTGACTCAACCATATCATTTCTGCCTCGAGTCAGTACTCGTTTGACTCAACCTTATCATTTGCACCTCGAGTCAGGCCTCGTTTGACTCATCCATATCATTTGTGCATCAACTCGAGGCTCGTTTGACTCAACCATATCATTTACTCCTTGCGTTAGGCCTCGTTTGACTCAACCTTATCATTTGCACTTCGAGTCAGGCCTCGTTCTACTCAACCTTATCATTTGCGCCTCGAGTTAGGCCTTGTTTGACTCAACCATATCATTTGTGCATCAACTTGGGACTCATTTGACTTAACCATACCATTTGCGCCACGAGGCGGGCCTCGTTCGACTCACCTATATCATTTGTTTCTCGAGTCGGGCCTCGTTTGACTCTCCCACAAGTCGGGCCTCGTTTGACTCACCCATATCATTTGTGCCTCAACTCGGGCCTCGTTTGACTAAACCTTATCTTTTGCGCCTTGAGTCGGTCCTCGTTTGACTCAACCTTATCTTTTGCGCCTCGAGTCGGTCCTCGTTTGACTCAACCATATCATTTGCACCTTGAGTTGGGTAACATTTGACTCAACCTTATCATTTGCACCTCGAGTTGGTCCTCGTTTGACTCAACCACATCATTTATGCCTATAGTCAGGTGTCGTTTGACTCAACCATATCATTTACGCCTCGAGTCAGGCCTCGTTTGACTCAACCTTATCATTTGCACCCCGAGTTGGTCCTCATTTGACTCAACCTTATGATTTGCTCCTCGTGTGGGGCCTCGTTTAACTCACCCTTACCAATTGTGCCTTGAGTCAGGCCTCGTTTGACTCACCCATATCATTTACACCTCGAGTTAGTCCTCCTTTGACTCAACCATATCATTTGTGCCTCAGGTCAGGCCTCATTTGACTCAACCTTATAATTTGTGCCTCGAGTCGGGCCTCGTCCAATGCACCCTTACCATTTACACCTCAAGTCAGGCCTCGTTTGACTCAACCAAATCATTTATGCCTCGAGTCGGGCCACAATTGACTCAACCTTATCATTTAAGCCGAGAGTCAGGCCTCGTTCGACTCAACCTTATCATTTGCACCTCGAGTCGGCCCTTCTTTAACTCAACCATATCATTTGTGCCTCAAGTCGGGCCTCGTTTGACTCAACCACATCATTTATCCTCAAGTCAGGCCTCGTTTGTCTCAACCATATCATTTGCCCCTCGAGTCGGGCCTTGTTTGACTCAACCTTATCATTTGCACCTCGAGTTTGTCCTTGTTTGAGTCAACCCTATGATTTGCTCCTCGTGTGGGGCCTCGTTCAACTCACCCTTACCAATTGCGCCTTGAGTCGGGCCTCGTTTGACTCAACCATATCATTTGCACGTCGACTCGGGCCTTGTTTGACTCACCCATATTATTTGTGCCTCAACTCGGTCCTCGTTTGACTCAAACATACCATTTACGCCTCAAGTCGGGCCTCGTTTGACTCAATCATACCATTTGCGCCTCGAGTCGGGCTTTATTTGATTCAACCTTATCATTTGCATCTCGAGTCGGGCCTCGTTTGACTCACCCATATCATTTGTGCCTCGAGTCGGGCCTCGTGTGGCTCAACCATATCATTTGCGCCTCGAGTCGGGCCTCATTTGACTGAACCTTATCATTTGTACCTTGAGTCGGGCCCCATTTGACTCAACCTTATCATTTGTGCCTCGAGTCGGGCCTCGTTTGACTCAACCTTATAAATTGCGCCTCGAGTCAGGCCTCGTTTTACTCTCCCATGTCATTTATGCATAAACTCGGGCCTCGTTTGACTAAACCATATCATTTGTGCCTCGAGTCAGTCCTCGTTTAACTCAACCTTCCATTTGTGCCTCGAGTCGGGCCTCGTTTGACTCAACCAAATCATTTGTGGCTCAAGTCGGGCCTCATTTGACTCAACCTTATCATTTGCACCTCGCGTCAGGCCTCGTTTGACTCAACCATATCATTTATGCCTCGAGTCGGGCCTCATTTGACTCAACCATATCATTTGCGCCTTGAGTCGGGCCACATTTAACTCAACCTTATCATTTGCGTCTTGAGTCGGGCCTCGTTCGACTCAACCTTATCATTTGCACCTCGAGTCGGTCCTCCTTTGACTCATCCTTATCATTTGTGCCTTGGGTCGGGCCTTGTTTGACTCAACCTTATAATTTGTGCTGCGAGGCAGGCCTCGTTCAACTCACCCTTACCATTTACGCCTCGAGTCGGGCCTCGTTTGGCTCACCCATCTCAATTGTGCCTTAAGTCAGGCCTCGTTTGACCTAACCCAATCTTTTATGCCTCGATTCGAGCCTCGTTTGACTCAACCTTATCATTTGCACCTCGAGTCGGTGCTCCTTTGACTTAACCTTATCATTTGTGCCTCGAGTCGGGCCTCTTTTGACACAACCTTATAATTTCCACCTCGAGTCGTCCCTCGTTCAACTCACCCTTACCATTTGCACCTTGAGTCAGGCATCGTTTGACTCAACCAAAACATTTGTGCCTCTAGTCGGGCCTTATTTGACTCAACCTTATCATTTGCACCCCGCATCAGGCCTCATTTCACTAAACCTTACCATTTGCGCCTCGAGTCGGGCCTCGTTTGACTCACCCATATCATTTGTGTGTCAACTCAGGCCTCGTTTGACCTAACCTTATCATTTGTGCCTCGAGTCGGGCCTCGTTTGACTCAACCAAATCATTTGTGCATCGGGTCGGGCCTTATTTGACTCAACCTTATCATTTGCAGCTCGCGTCAGGCCTCATTTCACTTAACCATATCATTTATGCCTCGAGTCGGGCCTCATTTGACTTAACCATATCATTTACGCCTGGAGTCGGGCCACATTTGACTCAACCTTATCATTTACGCCATGGGTGGGCCTCGTTTGACTCAACCTTATAATTTGCAGCTCGTGTCGAGGCTCGTTCAACTCACCCTTACCATTTGCGCCTCGAGTAGGGCCTCGTTTGACTCAACCAAATCATTTGTGCCTCGAGTCAGGCCTCCTTTGACTCAACCTTATCATTTGCACCTTGTGTCAGGCCTCATTTGACTAAACCATATCATTTATGCCTCGAGTCAGGCCTCATTTGACTCAACCATATCATTTGCGCCTCGAGTCGGGCCTTGTTTGGCTCACCCATCTCATTTGTGCCTCAAGTTGGGCCTCGTTTGACTTAACCCTATCATTTATGCCTCGAGTCGGGCCTCGTTTGACTCAACCTTATCATTTGCACCTCGAGTCGGTCCTCCTTTGACTTAACCTTATCATTTGTGCCTCGGGTCGGGCCTCGTTTGACTCAACCTTATAATTTGCGCGTCGAGTCAGGCCTCGTTCAACTCAACCTTACCATTTGCGCCTCGAGTCAGGGCTCGTTTGACTCAACCAAATCAATTGTGCCTCGAGTCAGACTTCATTTGACTCAACCTTATCATTTGCACCTCGCGTCTGGCCTCGTTTGACTCAACCATATCATTTGCGCCTCGAGTCGGGCCTTATTTGACTCAACCTTATAAGTTGCGCTTCGAGTTGGGCCTCGTTCAACTCAACCTTATCATTTGCGCCTCGAGTCAGGTCTCGTTCGACTCAACCATATCATTTGCACCTCGAGTTAGTCCTCGTTTGACTCAACCTTATGATTTGCTCCTCGTGTGTGTCCTCATTCAACTTACCCTTACCAATTGCGCCATGAGGCAGGCCTCGTTTAACTCACCCATATCATTTGTGCCTCGACTCGGGCCTCGTTTGACTCACCCATATCATTTGTGCCTCAACTCGGTCCTAGTTTGACTCAAACATACCATTTATGCCTCGAGTCAGGCCTCGTTTGACTCAGCCATACCATTTGCGGCTCGAGTTGGGCCTCATTTGACTCAACCTTATCATTTGCGTCTCTAGTTGTGCCTCGTTTGACTCACCCATATCATTTGTTCCTTGAGTCGGGCCTCGTTTGGCTCAACATATCATTTGCACCTTGAGTCGAGCCTCGTTCGACTCAACCTTATCATTTGTGCCTCGAGTCGGGCCTCGTTTGACTAAACCATATCATTTATGCCTCGAGTCGAGCCTCGTTTGACTCAACCTTATCATTTGCGCCTTGGGTGAGGCCTCGTTTGACTCAACCTTATAATTTTTGCCTCGTGTCGGGCATCGTTCAACTCACCCTTACCATTTGTGCCTCGAGTCGGGCCTCGTTTGACTCAACCAAATCATTTGTGACTCGAGTCAGGCCTCATTTGTCTCAACCATATCATTTGCGTCTCGAGTCGTGCCTTGTTTGGCTCACCCATCTCATTTGCGCCTCGAGTCGGGCCTCGTTTGGCTCACCTATCTCATTTGTACCTCAAGTCGGGCCTCCTTTGACTCAACCTTATCATTTATGCCTCGTGTCGGTCCTCCTTTAACTCAACCTTATCATTTGTGCCTCGGGTCGGGCCTCGTTTGACTCAACCTTATAATTTGCACGTCGAGTCGGGCCTCGTTCAACTCAACCTTACCATTTGCGCCTCGAGTCAGGGCTCGTTTGACTCAACCAAATCATTTGTGCCTCGAGTCGGACTTCAATTGACTCAACCTTATCATTTGCACCTCACGTCAGGCCTCGTTTGACTCAACCATATCATTTGCGCCTCGAGTCGGGCCTTATTTGACTCAACCTTATAATTTGCGCTTCGAGTCGAGCCTCGTTCGACTCAACCTTATCATTTGCGCCTCGAGTCAGGCCTCGTTCGACTCAACCATATCATTTGCACCTCGAGTTAATCCTCGTTTGACTCAACCTTATGATTTGCTCCTCGTGTGTGGCCTCGTTCAACTTACCCTTACCAATTGCGCCATGAGTCAGGCCTCGTTTAACTCACCCATATCATTTGCGCCTCGACTCGGACCTCGTTTGACTCACCCATATCATTTGTGCCTCAACTCGGTCCTAGTTTGACTCAAACATACCATTTATACCTCGAGTCAGGCCTCGTTTGACTCAGCCATACCATTTGCGGCTCGAGTTGGGCCTCATTTGACTCAACCTTTTCATTTGCGTCTCGAGTCGTGCCTCGTTTGACTCACCCATATCATTTGTTCCTTCAGTCGGTCCTCGTTTGGCTCAACCATATCATTTGCACCTCGAGTCGAGCCTCGTTCGACTCAACCTTATCATTTGTGCCTCGAGTCGGGCCTCGTTTGACTCAACCTTATAAATTGCGCTTCAAGTCAGGCCTCGTTTGACTCAACTATATCATTTGTGCATAAACTCGGGCCTCATTTGACTAAACCATATCATTTGTGTCTCGAGTCGAGCCTCGTTTGACTCAACCTTATCATTTGCGCCTTCGGTGAGGCATCGTTTAACTCAACCTTATAATTTACGCCTTGTGTCGGGCATCGTTCAACTCACCCTTACCATTTGTGCCTCGAGTCGGGCCTCGTTTGACTCAACCAAATCATTTATGCCTCGAGTCAGGCCTCATTTGTCTCAACCATATCATTTGCGTCTCGAGTCGTGCCTTGTTTGGCTCACCCATCTCATTTGCGCCTCGAGTCGGGCCTCGTTTGGCTCACCTATCTCATTTGTACCTCAAGTCGGGCCTCCTTTGACTCAACCTTATCATTTATGCCTCGTGTCGGTCCTCCTTTGACTCAACCTTATCATTTGTGCCTCGGGTCGGGCCTCGTTTGACTCAACCTTATAATTTGCACGACGAGTCAGGCCTCATTCAACTCACCCTTACCATTTGCGCCTCAAGTCGGGCCTCGTTTGACTTAACCAAATCATTTGTGCCTTAGGTCGGGCCTCATTTCACTTAACCTTACCATTTGCACCTCACGTCAGGCCTCGTTTGACTAAACCATATCATTTATGCCTTGACCCAGGCCTCGTTTGACTCACCCATATCATTTGTGTCTTGAGTCAGGTCTCGTTTCGCTCAACCATATCATTTGTGCCTCGAGTCATGCCTCGTTTGACTCACTCTTATCATTTGTGCCTCGAGTTAGTCCACGTTTGACTCAAGCTAATTAGTTGTGCCTCGTGTTGGCCTCATTGAACTCACCCTTACCATTTGCGCCTTAAGTCGGGCCTCGTTTGACTTACCCATATAATTTGTGTGCCAACTCGGGCCTCGTTTGACTTAACCTTATCATTTGTGCCTCGAGTCGGGCCTCGTTTGACTCAACCAAATCATTTGTGAATCGGGTCGGGCCTCATTTGACTCAACCTTATCATTTGCAGCTCGCGTCAGGCCTCATTTCACTCAACCATATCATTTATGCCTCAGGTCGGGCCTCATTTAACTCAACCATATCATTTGCGCCTGGAGTCAGGCCACATTTGACTCAACCTTATCATTTGTGCCTTGAGTCGGGCCTTGTTCGACTCAACCTTATCATTTGCACCTCGAGTTGGTCCTCATTTGACTCAGCCTTATGATTTGCTCCTCGTGTGGGGCCTCGTTCAACTCACCCTTACCAATTGCGCCTTGAGTCGAGCCTCGTTTAACTCAACCATATCATTTGCGCCTCGAGTCGGGCCTTGTTTGACTCAACCTTATCATTTGCACCTCGCGTTAGGCCTCGTTTGACTCAACCATATCATTTATGCCTCAAGTCGGGCCTCATTTCACTCAACCATATCATTTGCGCCTGGAGTAGGGCCACATTTGACTTAACTTATCATTTGCGCCTCGAGTCGGCCACGTTCGACTAAACCTTATCATTTGTACCTCGTGTCGGTCCTCCTTTGACTCAACCTTACCATTTGTGCCTCGGGTCGGGCCTCATTTGACTCAACCTTATAATTTGTGCCGTGAGTCGGGCCTCGTTCAACTCACCCTTATCATTTGCGCCTCGAGTCGGTCCCCGTTTGGCACACCCATATCGTTTGTGCCTCCACTCGAGCCTCGTTTTACTCAAACATATCATTTACACCTTCAGTTGGGCCTCGTTTGACTCAACCTTATCATTTATGCCTCTAGTTGGGCCTTGTTTGACTCAACCATATCATTTGCGCCTCGAGCCAGGCCTCGTTTGACTCAACTTTATCATTTGTGGCTCGAGTCGGGCCTCGTTTGACTTAACCTTATCATTTGCACTTCGAGTCGGGCCTCATTTGTCTCAACCTTATTTTTTATGCCTCGAGTCGAGCCTCGTTTGACTCAACCATATCATTTGCTCCTCAAGTTGGGCCTCGTTCGACTCAACCTTATCATTTGCGCCTCGAGTCGGGCCTTGTTCGACTCAATCATATCATTTGCGCCTTGAGTTAGGCCTCGTTTGTCTCACCCATATCATTTGCACCTCAAGTTGGGACTCGTTTGACTCAACCTTATCATTTGCGCCTTGGGTGGGGCCTCGTTTGACTCAAGCTTATAATTTGTGCCTCGTGTCGGGCCTCGTTCAACTCACCCTTACCATTTGCGCCTCGAGTCGGGCCTCGTTTGACTCAACCAAATCATTTGTGCCTCGAGTCGGGCCTCATTTGACTCAACCTTATCATTTGCACGTTGCGTCAGGCCTCGTTTGGCCCAACCATATCATTTGTGCCTCGAGTCGGGCCTCATTTGAATTAACCATATCATTTGCGCCTTGAGTCGGGCCATATTTGACTCAACCTTATCATTTGTGCCTCGAGTCGGGCCTTGTTCAACTCAACCTTATCATTTGCACCTCGAGTCGGTCCTCCTTTGACTCAACCTTATCTTTTGTGCCTCGGGTCGGGCCTCGTTTGACTCAACCTTATAATTTGTGTCACGAGTCGGGCCTCGTTCAACTCACCCTTTCCATTTGTGCCTCGAGTCGGGCCTCATTTGGCTCACCTATCTCATTTGTGCCTCAAGTCAGGCCGCATTTGACTCAACCCTATCATTTATGCCTCGAGTCGGGCCTCGTTTGACTCAACCTTATCATTTGCACCTCGAGTTGGTTCTCCTTTGACTCAACCTTATCATTTGTGCCTCGGGGTCAGGCCTCATTTGACTCAACCTTATAATTTGCGCCTCGAGTCGGGCGTCATCCAACGTACCCTTACCATTTGTGCCTCAAGTCAGGCCTCGTTTGACTCAACCAAATCATTTGTGCCTCAAGTCAGACTTCATTTGACTCAACCTTATAATTTTTGCCTCGAGTCGGGCCTCGTTTGACTCACCCATATCATTTATGTGTCAACTCGGGCCTCGTTTGAGTCAACCATATAATTTATGCCTCGAGTCGGGCCTTATTTGACTCAACCGTATCATTTGTGCCTCGAGTCGGACCACAATTGACTCAACCTTATCATTTACGCCTAGAGTCAGGCCTCGTTCAACTCAACCTTATCATTTGCACCTCGTGTTGGTCCTCTTTTGACTCAACTTCACCATTTGTGCCTCGGGTCGGGCCTCATTTGACTCAACCTTATAATTTGTGCGGCGAGTTGAGCCTTGTTCAACTCACCGTTACCATTTGTGCCTCGAGTCGGGCCTCGTTTGACACAGCCATATCGTTTGTGCCTCCACTCGAGCCTCGTTTCACTCAAACATATCATTTACACCTCAGGTCGGGCCTCATTAGACTCAACCTTATCATTTACACCTCGAGTCGGGCCTCGTTTGACTCAACCATATCATTTATACTTCGAGTCGGGCCTCATTTGACTCAACCATATCATTTGCGCCTGGAGTCGGGCCATATTTGACTCAACCTTATAATTTGCGCCTCGAGTCGGGCCTCGTTCAACTCAACCTTATCATTTGCACCTCGTGTTGGTCCTCCTTTGACTCAACCTTACCATTTGTGCCTCGGATCAGGCCTCATTTGACTCAATCTTATAATTTGTGCCGCGAGTCAGGCCTCGTTCAACTCACCCTTACCATTTGCACCTCGAGTCGGGCCTCGTTTGACACACCCATATCATTTGTGCCTCCACTCGAGCCTCGTTTTACTCAAACATATCATTTACACCTTGAGTCGGGCCTCGTTTGACTCAACCTTATCATTTGTGCCTCGAGTCAGACCTTGTTTGATCAACCATATCATTTACGCCTCGAGCCAGGCCTCGTTTGACTCAACTTTATCATTTGTGGCTTGAGTCGAGCCTCGTTTGACTTAACCTTATCATTTGCACTTCGAGTCGGGCCTTATTTGTCTCAACCTTATTTTTTGTGCCTCGAGTCGAGCCTCGTTTGACTCAACCTTATCATTTGCTCCTCGAGTTGGGCCTCGTTCGACTCAACCTGATCATTTACGCCTCGAGTCGGGCCTCGTTCGACTCAATCATATCATTTGCGCCTCGAGTCGGGCCTTGTTTGACTCACCCATATCATTTGCACCTCAAGTTGGGCCTCGTTTGACTCAACCTTATCATTTGTGCCTTGGGTGCGGCCTTGTTTCACTCAAGCTTATAATTTGCGCCTCGTGTCGGGCCTCGTTCAACTCACCCTTACCATTTGCGCCTCAAGTCGGGCCTCGTTTGACTCAACCAAATCATTTGTGCCTCGAGTCCAGCCTCATTTGACTAAACCTTATCATTTGCACGTTGCGTCAGGCCTCGTTTGGCCCAACCATATCATTTGTGCCTCGAGTCGGGCCTCATTTGAATTAACCATATCATTTGTGCCATGAGTCAGGCCACATTTGACTTAACCTTATCATTTGCGCCTCGAGTCGGGCCTTGTTCGACTCAACCTTATCATTTGCACCTCGAGTCGGTCCTCCTTTGACTCAACCTTATCTTTTGTGCCTCGGGTCGGGCCTTGTTTGACTCAACCTTATAATTTGCGCCGCGAGTCGGCCCTCAATCAACTCACCCTTACCATTTGCGCCTCGAGTCGGGCCTTGTTTGGCTCACCTATCTCATTTGTGCCTCAAGTCAGGCCTCATTTGACTCAACCCTATCATTTATCCCTCGAGTCGGGCCTTGTTTGACTCAACCTTATCATTTGCACCTCGAGTCAGTCCTCGTTTGACTCAACCTTATCACTTGTGCCTCAGGTCAGGCTTCATTTGACTCAACCTTATAATTTGCGCCTCAAGTCAAGCCTCGTTTGACTTAACCAAATAATTTGTGCCTCAAGTCAGACTTCATTTAACTCAACCTTATAATTTGCGCCTCGAGTCAGGCCTCATTTCACTCACCCATATCATTTGTGTGTCAACTCGGGCCTCGTTTGACTCAACCTTATTATTTGTGCCTCGAGGCGGGTCTCGTTCAACTCAACCTTATCATTTGTGCCTCGAGTCGGGTCTCGTTTGACTCAACCTTAAAATTTGCGCCGTGAGTTGGGCCTCGTTCAACTCACACTTACCATTTGTGCCTCGAGTTAGGCCACGTTTGATTCAACCAAATCATTTGTGCCTCGGATCGGGCCTCATTTGACTCAACCTTTTCATTTGCAACTCGCGTCAGGCCTCGTTTGACTCAACCATATCATTTATGCCTCGAGTCGGGACTCATTTGACTCAACCATATCATTTGTGCCTCGAGTTGGGACACAATTGACTCAACCTTATCATTTGCGCCTAGAGTCGGGCCTCGTTCGACTCAACCTTATCATTTGCACCTCGAGTCGGCCCTCCATTGACTCAACCATATCATTTGTGCCTCAAGTCGGGCCTCGTTTGACTCAACCACATCATTTATGCCTCAAGTCAAGCCTCGTTTGACTCAGCCATATCATTTGCCCCTTGAGTCGGGCCTTGTTCGACTCAACCTTATCATTTGCACCTCGAGTTGGTCCTCATTTGACTCAACCTTATGATTTGCTCCTCGTATGGGGCCTCGTTCAACTCACCCTTACCAATTGTGCCTTGAGTCGAGCCTCGTTCAACTCAACCATATCATTTGCGCCTCGAGTCGGGCTTCATTTGATTCAACCTTATCATTTGCATCTCGAGTCGGGCTTCGTTTGACTCACCCATATCATTTGCACCTCGACTCGGGCCTCGTTTGGCTCAACCATATCATTTGTGCCTCGAGTTGGGCCTCATTTGACTTAACCTTATTGTTTGTGCCTCGAGCTAGGCCTCATTTGACTCAACCTTATAAATTGCGCCTCGAGTCAAGCCTCATTTGACTCACCCATGTCATTTGTGCATAAACTCGGTCCTTGTTTGACTAAACCATATCATTTGTGCCTCGAGTCAGGCCTCATTCAACTCATCCTTCCATTCGCGCCTCGAGTCGGGCCTCGTTTGACTCAACCAAATCATTTGTGGCTCGAGTCAGCCTCATTTGACTTAACCTTATCATTTGCACCTCACGTCAGCCCCCGTTTGACTCAACCATTTCATTTATGCCTCGAGTCAGGCCTCCTTTGACTCAACCATATCATTTGCGCCTCGAGTCGGGCCACATTTAACTTAACCTTATCATTTGTGCCTCGAGTCGGGACTCATTCGACTTAACCTTATCATTTGCACCTCAAGTCGGTCCTCCTTTGACTCAACCTTATCATTTGTGCCTCGGGTCTGGCCTCGTTTGACTCAACCTTATAATTTGCGCCGTGAGGCAGGCCTCGTTCAACTCACCCTTACCATTTACGCCTCGAGTCAGGCTTGTTTGGCTCACCCATCTCATTTATGCCTCAAGTTAGGCCTCGTTTGACCTAACCCAATCTTTTATGCCTCGATTCGGGCCTCATTTGACTCAACCTTATCATTTGTACCTCGAGTCAGTGCTCCTTTGACTCAACCTTATCATTTGTGCCTCGGGTCAGGCCTCTTTTGACTCAACCTTATAATTTGCACCTCGAGTCGGGCCTCATTCAACTCACCCTTACCATTTGCACCTCGAGTCAGGCCTCGTTTGACTAAACCTTACCATTTGCGCCTCGAGTCAGGCCTCATTTGACTCACCCATATAATTTGTGTGCCAACTCGGGCCTCGTTTGACTTAACCTTATCATTTGTGCCTCGAGTCAGGCCTCGTTTGACTCAACCAAATCATTTGTGAATCGGGTCGGGCCTCATTTGACTCAACCTTATCATTTGCAGCTCGAGTCAGGCCTCATTTCACTCAACCATATCATTTATGCCTCAGGTCGGGCCTCATTTGACTCAACCATATCATTTGCGCCTGGAGTCAGGCCACATTTGACTCAACCTTATCATTTGCGCCTTGGGTGGGACCTCGTTTGACTAAACCTTATAATTTGCAGCTCGTGTCGGGCTTCATTCAACTCACCCTTATCATTTGCGCCTCGAGTCGGGCCTCGTTTGAGTCAACTAAATCATTTGTGGCTCGAGTCAGGCCTCATTTGACTCAACCTTATCATTTGCACCTCGTATCAGGCCTCGTTTGACTAAACCATATCATTTATGCCTCGAGTCAGGCCTCATTGACTCAACCATATCATTTGCGCCTCGAGTCGGGCCTTGTTTGGCTCACCCATCTCATTTTTGCCTCAAGTCGGGCCTCGTTTGACTCAACCCTATCATTTATGCCTCGAGTCGGGCCTCGTTTGACTCAACCTTATCATTTGCACCTCGAGTCGGTCCTCCTTTGACTCAACCTTATCATTTGTGCCTCGGGTCGGGCCTCTTTTGACTCAACCTTATAATTTGTACCTCGAGTCGGGTCTCGTTCAACTCACCATTACCATTTACGCCTCGGGTCGGGCCTCGTATGGCTCACCCATCTCATTTATGCCTCAAGTCAGGCCTCGTTTGACCTAACCCAATCTTTTATGCCTCGATTCAGGCCTCGTTTGACTCAACCTTATCATTTGCACCTCAAGTCAGTGTTCCTTTGACTTAACCTTATCATTTGTGCCTCAAGTCGGGCCTCTTTTGACTCAACCTTATAATTTGCACCTCGAGTCGGGCCTCGTTCAAGTCACCCTTACCATTTGCACCTCGAGTCAGGCCTCGTTTGACTAAACCTTACCATTTGCGCCTCGAGTCGGGCCTCATTTGACTCACCCATATAATTTGTGTGTCAACTCGGGCCTCGTTTGACCTAACCTTATTATTTGTGCCTCGAGTCGGGCCTCGTTTGACTCAACCAAATCATTTATGCATCGGGTCGGGCCTCATTTGACTTAACCTTATCATTTGCAGCTCGCGTCAGGCCTCATTTCACTCAACCATATCATTTACGCCTCAGGTCGGGCCTCATTTCACTCAACCATATCATTTGCGCCTAGAGTCAGGCCACATTTGACTCAACCTTATCATTTGCGCCTTGGGTGGGACCTCGTTTGACTAAACCTTATAATTTGCAGCTCGTGTCGGGCCTCGTTCAACTCACCCTTATCATTTGCACCTCGAGTCGGGCCTCGTTTGACTCAACCAAATCATTTGTGGCTCGAGTCAGGCCTCATTTGACTCAACCTTATCATTTGCACCTCGTATCAGGCCTCGTTTGACTAAACCATATCATTTATGCCTTGAGTCGGGCCTCATTGACTCAACCATATCATTTGCGCCTCGAGTCGGGCCTTGTTTGGCTCACCCATCTCATTTGTGCCTCAAGTTGGGCCTCGTTTGACTCAACCTTATCATTTATGCCTCGAGTCAGGCCTCGTTTGACTCAACCTTATCAATTGCACCTTGAGTCGGTCCTCCTTTGACTTAACCTTATAATTTGCACCTCGAGTCGGGCCTCGTTCAACTCACCCTTACCATTTACACCTCGAGTTGGGCCTCGTTTGGCTCACCCATCTCATTTATGCCTCAAGTTTGGCCTCGTTTGACCTAACCCAATCTTTTATGCCTCGATTCGGGCCTCGTTTGACTCAACCTTATCATTTGGACCTCGAGTTAGTGCTCCTTTGACTCAACCATATCATTTGCGCCCCGAGTCGGGCCTTGTTTGACTCAACCTTATAATTTGCGCCTCGAGTCGAGCCTCGTTCAACTTAACATTAACATTTATGCCTCGAGTCGGGCCTCGTTTGACTTATCCATATCATTTATGTGTCAACTCGGGCCTCGTTTGACTCAACCACATCATTTATGCCTCAAGTCAGGCCTCGTTTAACTCAACCATATCATTTGCGCCTCGAGTCAGGCATTTTCGACTCAACCATATCATTTGCACCTCGAGTTAGTCCTCATTTGACTCAACCTTATGATTTTCTCCTCGTGTGTGGCCTTGTTCAACTCACCCTTACCAATTGTGCCATGAGTCGGGCCTCGTTTAACACACCCATATCATTTGTGCCTCAACTCGGGCCTCGTTTGCTCAGCCATACCATTTGCGGCTCGAGTCGAGCCTCATTTGACTCAACCTTATCATTTGCGCCTCGACTCGGGCCTTGTTTGACTCACCGATATCATTTGTGCCTTGAGTCGGGCCTCGTTTGGCTCAACCATATCATTTGCGCCTCGAGTCGGACCTCGTTCGACTCAACCTTATCATTTGTGCCTTGACTCGGGGCTCATTGGACTCAACTTTATCATTTGTGCCTCGAGTCGGGCCTCGTTTGACTCAACCTTATAAATTGCGCCTCGAGTCAGGCCTCGTTTGACTCAACCTTATAAATTGGGCCTCGAGTCAGGCCTCGTTTGACTCACCTATATCATTTGTGCATAAACTCAGGCCTTGTTTGACTAAACCATATAATTTGTGCCTCGAGTCGGGCCTCGTTTGACTCAACCTTACCATTTGCGCCTTGAGTAAGGCCTTCTTTGACTCAACCTTATAATTTGCGCCTCGTGTCGGGCATCGTTTAACTCACCTTTATCATTTGCGCCTCGAGTCGGGCCTCGTTTGACTCAACCAAATCATTTGTGCCTCGAGTCGGGCCTCATTTGACTCAATCTTATCATTTGCACCTCGTGTCAGGCCTCGTTTGACTCAACCATATCATTTACGCCTCGAAGCGGGACTCATTTGACTCAACCATATCATTTGCATCTCGAGTCGGGCCTCATTTGGCTCAACCATCTCATTTGCGCTCGAGTCGGGCCTCGTTTGGCTCACCCATCTCATTTGTACCTCAAGTCGGGCCTCCTTTGACTCAACCTTATCATTTATGCCTCGTGTCGGTCCTCCTTTGACTCAACCTTATCATTTGTGCCTCGAGTCGGACCTCGTTTGACTCAACCTTATCATTTGCACCTCGTGTCAGGCCTCGTTTGTCTCAACCATATCATTTGCACCTCGAGTCGGGCCTCGTTTGACTCAACCTTATAATTTGTGCCTTGAGTCAGGCCTCGTTTCGCTCAACCATATCATTTGCGCCTCGAGTCGTGCCTCGTTCGACTCACCCTTACCATTTGCGCCTCAAGTCGGGCCTCGTTTGACTTAACCAAATCATTTGTGCTTCGGGTCGGGCCTTATTTGACTCAACCTTACCATTTGAACCCCGCGTCAGGCCTCGTTTGACTCAACCATATCATTTACGCCTCGAAGCGGGACTCATTTGACTCAACTATATCATTTGCATCTCGAGTCGGGCTTCATTTGGCTCACCCATCTCATTTGCGCCTCGAGTCGGGCCTCGTTTGGCTCACCCATCTCATTTGTACCTCAAGTCGGGCCTTCTTTGACTCAACCTTATCATTTATGCCTCGTGTCAGTCCTCCTTTGACTCAATTTTATCATTTGTGCCTCGGGTCGGGCCTCGTTTGACTCAACCTTATAATTTGCGCCATGAGTCAGGCCTCATTCAACTCACCCTTGCCATTTGTGCCTCGAGTCAGGCCTTGTTTAACTCAACCAAATCATTTGTGCCTCGAGTCGGACTTCATTTGACTCAACCTTATCATTTGCACCTCGCGTCAGGCCTCGTTTGTCTCAACCATATCATTTGCGCCTCGAGTTGGGCCTCGTTTGACTCAACCTTATAATTTGTGCCTTGAGTCGGGCCTCGTTTCACTCAACCATATCACTTGCGCCTCGAGTCGTGCCTCGTTCGACTCACCCTTATCATTTGTGCCTCGGGTTGGGCCTCGTTTGACTCAACCTTATAATTTGTGCCACGAGTCGGGCCTCGTTCAACTCACCCTTACCATTTGCGCCTCGAGTCGGGCCTCGTTGGACTTAACCAAATCATTTGTGCTTCGGGTCGGGCCTTATTTGACTCAACCTTACCATTTGCACCTCGCGTCAAGCCTCGTTTGACTCTACCATATCATTTGTGCGTCGAGCCAGGCCTCGTTTGACTCACCCATATCATTTGTTCCTTGAGTCGGGCCTCGTTTTACTCAACCATATCATTTGCGCCTCGAGTCGTGCCTCGTTCGACTCACCATTATCATTTGTGCATCGAGTTGATCCTCGTTTGACTCAAGCTTATTAGTTGTGCCTCGTGTTGGGCCTCATTCAACTTACCCTTACCATTTACGCCTCGAGTCAGGCCTCGTTTGACTCACCCATATCATTTGCACCTCGAGTCAGGCCTCGTTTGACTCACCCATATCATTTGTGCCAAAACTCGGTCCTCGTTTGACTCAAACATATCATTTACGTCTCGAGTCGGGCCTCATTGGACTCACCCTTATCATATGTGCCTTAAGTCGAGCCTCGTTTAACTCAACCATATAATTTATGCCTCGAGTAGGGCCTCGTTTGACTCAGCTTTATCATTTACGCCTCGAGTAGGGCCTCATTTGACTCAACCAAATCATTTGCTCCTTAAGTTGGGCCTCGTTCGACTCAACCTTATCATTTGTGCCTCGAGTTCATGCTTGTTTGACTCAACCTTATCATTTGCTCCACGTGCGGGGCCTTGTTCAACTCACCCTTACCAATTGTGCCTTGAGTCAGGCCTCATTTGACTCAACCATATCATTTGCACCTCGAGTCGGGCCTCGTTTGGCTAACCCATCTCATTTGTGCCTCAAGTTGGGCCTCGTTTGACTCAACCTTATCATTTATGCCTTGAGTCGGGCCTCGTTTGACTCAATCTTATCATTTGCACCTCGCGTCAGGCCTCGTTTGACTCAACCATATCATTTATGCCTCGAGTCGGGCTTCATTTGACTCAACCATATCATTTGCATCTCAAGTCAGGCCACATTTGACTCAACCTTATCATTTGCGCCTCGAGCCGGGCCTCGTTCGACTCAACCTTATCATTTGTACCTCGTGTCGGTCCTCCTTTGACTCAACCTTACCATTTGTGCCTCAGGTCGGGCCTTATTTGACTCAACCTTATAATTTGTACCGCGAGTCGGGCCCCGTTCAACTTACCCTTACCATTTGCGCCTCGAGTTGGGCCTCGTTTGACTTAACCAAATCATTTGTGCCTCGGGTCGGGCCTCATTTAACCCAACCTTATCATTTGCACCTCGCGTCAAGCCTCGTTTGACTTAACCATATCATTTATGCCTCGAGTCGGGCCTCATTTGACTCATTGATATCATTTGCGCCTGGAGTCGGGCCACATTTGACTCAACCTTATCATTTGCGCCTCGAGTCAGGCCTCGTTCGACTCAACCTTATCATTTGCACCTCGTGTCGGTCCTCCTTTGACTCAACCTTATCATTTGTGCCTCAGGTTGGGCCTCTTTGACTCAACCTTATAATTTGCGCTGTGAGTCGGGCCTCGTTCAACTCACCCTTTCCATTTGTGCCTCGAGTCGGGCCTCGTTTAGTTTACCCATCTCATTTGTACCTCAAGTTGGGTCTCGTTTGACTCAACCCTATCATTTATGCCTCGATCCGGGCCTCGTTTGACTCAACCTTATCATTTGCATCTCAAGTCGGTCCTTTTTTGACTTAACCTTATCATTTGTGCCTTGGGTAGGGCCTCGTTTGACTTAACCAAATCATTTGTGCCTCGAGTCGGGCCTCATTTGACTCAACCTTATCATTTGCACCTCGCGTCAAGCCTCGTTTGACTTAACCTTATCATTTGCACCTCGAGTCGGGCCTCCTTGGACTCAACCTTATCATTTGTGCCTCGAGTCGAGTCTCGTTTGGCTCCACCTTATAATTTGCCCCTTGAGTCGTGCCTCATTCAACTCACCCTTACCATTTGCGCCTCGGGTTGGGCATCGTTTGACTCCCCTATATCATTTGTGCGTCAACTCGGGCCTCATTTGACTCAAGCTTATCATTTGTGCCTCGAGTCGAGCCTCGTTTGACTGACCTATATCATTTGTGCCTTGAGTCGGGCCTCGTTTCGCTCAACCATATCATTTGCGCCTTGAGTCGGGCCTTGTTTCGCTCAACCATATCATTTACGCCTCGAGTTGGGCCTCGTTTGACTCACCTATATCATTTGCGCCTCGACTCGGGCCTCGTTTGACTCACCCATATCATTTGTGCCTAAACTCGGTCATCGTTTGACTCAAACATATCATTTACGTCTCGAGTCGGGCCTCATTGTACTCAACCTCATCATATGTGCCTCAAGTCGAGCCTCGTTTGACTCAACCATATAATTTATGCCTAAAGTAAGGCCTCGTTTGACTCAACCTTATCATTTATGCCTCGAGTAGGGCCTCATTTGACTCAACCAGATCATTTGCTTCTCGAGTTGGGCCTCATTCGACTCAACCTTATCATTTGTGCCTCGAGTTTGTGCTCGTTTGACTTAACCTTATCATTTGCTCTTCGTGTGGGGCCTCATTCAACTAACCCTTACCAATTGTGCCTCGAGTCCGGCCTCATTTGACTCACCCATATCATTTGTGCCTCAAGTCGGGTCTCGTTTGACTTAACCCTATCATTTATGCCTCGATCCGGGCCTCGTTTGACTCAACCTTATCATTTACACCTCGAGTCGGTCCTTTTTTGACTTAACCTTATCATTTGTGCCTTGGGTAGGGCGTCGTTTGACTTAACCAAATCATTTGTGCCTCGAGTCGGGCCTCATTTGACTCAACCTTATCATTTGCACCTCGCGTCAGGCCTCGTTTGACTCAACCTTATCATTTGTGCCTCGAGTCGGGCCTCGTTTGACTCAACCTTATAATTTGCGCCTCGAGTCGGGCCTTGTTCAGCTCACCCTTACCATTTGTGCCTCGAGTCGGGCCTCGTTTGACTCACCCATATCATTTGAGTGTCAACTCGTGCCTCGTTTGACTCAACCTTATCGTTTGTGCCTCAAGTTGGGCCTCGTTTGACTCAACCTTATAATTTGCACCGTGAGTCGGGCTTCATTCAACTCACCCTTACCATTTGTGCCTTGAGTCGGGCCTCGTTTGGCTCACCCATATCATTTGTGCCTCAAGTCAGGCCTCGTTTGACTCAACCCTATCATTTATGCCTTGAGCCGGGCCTCGTTTGACTCAACCTTATCATTTGCACCTCGAGTCGGGCCTCATTTGACTCAACCTTATGAATTGTGCCTCGAGTTGGGCCTCGCTTGACACAACCTTATCATTTGCGCGTCGGGTCGGGCCTCGTTTGGCTAACCATATTATTTGCGACTCAAGTCTGGCCTCGTTCGACTCAACTTTATCAATTGCACCTCGAGTTGGTCCTTGTTTGACTCAACCTTATCATTTGTTCCTTGTGCTGGGCCCCGTTCAACTCAACTTTACCAATTGTGCCTTGAGTCGAGCCTCGTTTGACTCACCCATATCATTTGCACCTCGACTCGGGCCTCATTTGACTCACCCATATCATTTGTGCCTCAACGCGGGCCTCGTTTGACTCAACATATCATTTATGCCTCGAGTTGGAACTCGTTGAACTCACCCATATCATTTGTGCCTTAGGTCGGGCATCGTTTGACACAACCATATCATTTGCGCCTCGACTCGGGCATCGTTTGAGTCGACATTATTATTTGCGCCTCGAGTCGGTTCTCGTTCGACTCAACCATGTCATTTGCATCTCGAGTCGGGCCTCGTTCGACTCAACCTTATCATTTGTGCCTCGAGTTGGTCCTCGTTTGACTCAACCTTATCATTTGCACCTCGTGTTGGGCCTTGTTCAACTCACCTTTAGCAATTGCGCCTCGAGTCGAGCCTCGTTTGAGTCACCCATATCATTTGCACCTCGACTCGGGCCTCGTTTAACTCACCCATATCATTTGTACCTCAACTTGGGCCTCATTTGACTCAAACATATCATTTACGCCTCGAGTCGGACCTCGTTTAACGCAACCATACCATTTGCGCCTCGAGTCGGGCCTCGTTTGACTCAACCTTATCATTTGCGCCTCGAGTCAGGCCTCGTTTGACTCATCCTTTTCATTTGCACCTCAAGTCTGGCCTCATTTGACTCAACCTTATCATTTGTGCCTTAAGTCGGGCCTCATTTGACTAAACCTTATAATTTGTGCCTTGAGTTGGGCCTCGTTCAACTCACCCTTACCATTTTCGCCTCGAGGCGGTCCTCATTTGACTCGCCTACATCATTTGTGCATAAACTCGGGCCTCGTTTGACTCGACCATACCATTTGTGCCTCGAGTCAGACCTCATTTAACTCAACCTTATCATTTGCGCCTTGAGTGGGGCCTCGTTCAGCTCAACCTTATCATTTGCGACTCGAGTCCGGCCTCGTTTGACTCACCCATATCATTTGTACCTCAAGTCGGCCCTCGTTTGACTCAACCATATCATTTATGCCTCAAGTCGGGCCTCATTGGAGTCAACCTTATCATTTGCACCTCGAGTCGGGCATCGTTCGACTTAACCTTATCATTTGCGCCTCGTGTCGGGCCTCGTTTGACTTAACCTTAACATTTGTGCCTTGAGTCTGGCCTCGTTTCACTCACCCATATCATTTGTGCCACAAGTCGGGCCTCGTTTGACACAACCATGTCATTTGCGCCTCAACTAGAGCCTCGTTTGACTCAACAATATCATTTGTCCTCGAGTCGGTTCTCATTCGACTCAACCTTATCATTTGCGCCTCGAGCCAGGCCTCGTTTGACTCACCCATATCATTTGTGCCTTCAGTTGGGCCTCGTTTCGCTCAACCATATCATTTGCGCCTCGAGTCAGGCCTCGTTTGACTCACCCATATCATTTGCGCCTCGACTCGGGCCTCGTTTGACTCACCCATATCATTTGTGCCTAAACTCAGTCATCGTTTAACTCAAACATATCATTTACATCTCGAGTCGGGCCTCATTAGACTCAACCTCATCATATATGCCTCAAGTCGAGCCTCGTTTGACTCAACCATATAATTTATGCCTCAAGTAAGGCCTTGTGTGACTCAACCTTATCATTTACGCCTCGAGTAGGGCCTCATTTGACTCAACCAGATCATTTGCTCCTCGAGTTGGGCCTCATTCGACTCAACCATATCATTTGTGCCTCGAGTTCGTGCTCGTTTGACTTAACCTTATCATTTGCTCTTCGTGTGGGGCCTCATTCAACTCAACCTTACTAATTGTGCCTCGAGTCCGGCCTCATTTGACTCACCCATGCCATTTGTGCCTCAAGTCGGGTCTCATTTGACTCAACCCTATCATTTATGCCTCGATCCAGGCCTTGTTTGACTCAACCTTATCATTTGCACCTCGAGTCGGTCCTTTTTTGACTTAACCTTATCATTTGTGCCTTGGGTAAGGCCTCGTTTGACTTAACCAAATAATTTGTGCCTCAAGTCGGGCCTCATTTGACTCAACCTTATCATTTGCACCTCGCATCAGGCCTCGTTTGACTCAACCTTATCATTTGTGCCTCGAGTCGGGCCTTGTTTGACTCAACCCTATAATTTGTGCCTCGAGTCGGGCCTTGTTTAGCTCACCCTTACCATTTGTGCCTCGAGTCGGGCCTCATTTGACTCACCCATATCGTTTGAGTGTCAACTCGGGCCTCATTTGACTCAACCTTATCGTTGTGCCTCGAGTCGGGCCTCGTTTGACTCAACCTTATAATTTGCACCGTGAGTCGGGCCTCAGTTGGCTCACCCATATCATTTATGCCTCAAGTCAGGCCTCGTTTGACTCAACCTTATCATTTGCACCTCGAGTCAGGCCTCGTTTGACTCAACCTTATGAATTGTGCCTCGAGTAGGGCCTCGCTTGACACAACCTTATCATTTGCGTGTCGAGTCGGGCCTCGTTTGGCTAACCCATATCATTTGTGCCTTCAGTCATGCCTCGTTTGACTCAACCATATCATTTGCGACTCAAGTCAGGCCTCGTTCGACTCAACTTTATCAATTGCACCTCGAGTTGGTCCCTCATTTGACTCAACCATTTCATTTGCGCCTTGAGTCGGGTCTTGTTCGACTCAACCTTATGATTTTCGCCTCGCACCAGACCTCGTTTGTCTCAACCATATCATTTGCACCTCGAGTCGGGCGCCGTTTGACTCAACCATATCAATTGTGCCTCGAGTCGGTACTCGTTTGATTCAACCATGTCATTTGTGCCTTGATTCAGGCGTCGTTGGATTCAACCATATCATTTGCGGCTCGAGTTAGGCCCCATTCGAATGAACCTTATCATTTGCGCCTTGAGTTGGGCCTCGTTCGACTCAACCTTATCATTTACGCCTTAGGTCGGGCCTCGTTTGACTCACCCATATCATTTGTGCATTAACTCGGGCCTCGTTTTACTCAACCATATCATTTACGCCACGAGTTGGGCCTCGTATGACTCAACCTTATCATTTGTGCCTCGAGTCAGGCATCGTTTGACTCAACCTTATCATTTGTGCCTCGAGTCGAGCCTCGTTTGACTGAACCATATCATTTATACCTCAAGTTAGGCCTCGTTTGACTCAACCTTATCATTTGTGCCTCAAGTCGGGCCTCGTTTGACTCACCCATATCATTTACGCCTTAAGTCAAGCCTCGTTTGACTCAACAATATGATTTATGCCTCGAGGTGGGCCTCGTTTGACTCAACCTTATCATTTGCGCATCGAGTTGGGCCTCGTTCGACTTAACCATATATTTGCGCCTCGAGTCAGACCTCGTTTGACTCACCCATATCATTTGTGCCACTAGTTGGGCCTCGTTTGACTCAACCATATCTTTTATGCCTCGAGTCGGGCCTTGTTTAACTCAACCTTATCATTTGCGCCTTGAGTCAAGCCTGGTTTGATTGAACCAAATCATTTATGCCTCGAGTCGGGCCTCGTTTGACTCAACCATATCATTTGCGCCTCTAGCCAGGCATCATTCGACTTAACCTTATCATTTGCTCCTCAAGTCTGGCCTCGTTTGACTCAACCTTATCATTTGTGCCACGAGTCGAGCCTTATTTGACTCACCCATATCATTTGTGCCTCAAGTTGGGCCTCGTTCGACGTCATCATATCATTTGCACCTTGAGTCGGGTCTCGTTTGAGTCAACCTTATCATTTGCACCTTGAGTTAGGCCTCGTTTGACTCACCCATATCATTTACACCTCGAGTCAAGCATCGTTTGACTCAACCTTATCATTTGTGCCTTGAGTCGGCCCTCGTTCGACACAACCTTATCATTTGTGCCTCAAGTCGAGCCTTATTTGACTCACCCATATGATTTGTGCCTCAAGTTAGGCCTTGTTTGACTCAACCATATCATTTATGCCTCGAGTCGGGCCTTGTTGGACTCACCCATATCATTTGTACATTAACTCGGGCCTTATTTTACTCAACCAAATCATTTACGCCACGAGTCGGGCCACGTATGACTCAACCTTATCAATTGCGCCTCGAGTCAGGCATCGTTTGACTCAACCTTATCATTTGCGCCTTGTGTCGGGCATCGTTTGACTCAACCATATCATTTGTGCCTCAAGTTGGGCCTCATTTGACTCAACTGTATAATTTATGCCTCGAGTCAGGCCTCGTTTGACTCAACCATATCATTTATGCGTCGAGTTAGGGCTCGTTTGACTCAACCATATCATTTGTGCCTTGAGTCGGGCCTCGTTTGACTCAACCTTATCATTTGCACCTCAAGTCGAGCCTTGTTTGACTCAACCATATCATTTTTGCCTCGAGTCGGGCTTTGCTTCACTCAACCTTATCATTTGCACCTCGAGTTGGGCCTCGTTTGACTCAACCTTATCATTTGCGCCTCGAGTTGCGCCTCCTTTGACTGAACCATATCATTTATGCCTCGAGTTGGGCCTCGTTTGACTCAACCTTATCATTTGCGCCTCGAGCTGGGTCTCGTTTGACACAACCTTATCAATTGCGCCTCGAGTTAGGCCTCGTTTGACTCAACCATATCATTTGCGCCTCGAGTCAGGCCACGTTTGACTCAACCATATCATTTGTGCCTCAAGTCGGGCCTTGTTTGACTCAACCATATCATTTGTGCCTCGAGTCAAGCCTCGTTTGACTTAACCATATCTTTTGCACCTCGAGTCAGGCCCCGTTCGACTCAACCTTAACATTTGCGCCTCGAGTCGGGCCTCTTTTGACTCAACCATATCAGTTGCACCTCAAGTCTGGTCTCGTTTGACTCAACCAACTCATTTGGGCCTCAAGTCAGGCCTTGTTTGACTCAAAAATATTATTTACGCCTTGAGTCGGGCCTAGTTTGACACAACATTATAATTTGTGCCTCGAGGCGCGCCTCGTTCGACTCAATATTATCATTTGCGCCTCGAGTCGAGCCTCGTTTGACTCACCCATATCATTTGTGCCTCAAGTTGGGCCTCGTTTGACTCAGCCATATCATTTGTGCCTCGAGTCGGGCCTCGTTTGACTTAACCTTATCTTTTGCGCCTCGCGTCGAGCCTCATTTGACTTAACCATATTATTTGCGTCTCGAGTCGGGCGTCGTTTGACTCAACCTTATCATTTGATCCTCGAGTCAGGCCTCGTTTGACTCAACCATATCATTTCTGCTTCGAGTCGGGCATCGTTTGACTCAACCATATCATTTCTGCATCGAGTCAAGCCTCGTTTGACTCAACCATATCATTTGCGCCTCGAGTCGGGCCTCGTTTCACTCACCCATATCATTTGTGCGTCGAGTCAGGCCTCATTTGACTCAACCATATCATTTGCGCCTCGTGTCGGGCCTCGTGTGACTCAACCTTATCATTTGCGCCTCGAGTCGGGCCTCGTTCGACTCAACCATATATTTGCGCCTCGAGTCGGGCCTCGTTTGACTCAACCATATCATTTGTACCTTAAGTTGGGCCTCGTTTGACTCAACCTTATCATTTATGCCTCAAGTCGGGCCTCGTTTGACTCAATCTTATCATTTGCACCTCTAGCTAGGCATCATTTGACTTAACCTTATCATTTGCTCCTCGAGTCGGGCCTCGTTCAACTCAACCTTATCATTTGTGCCACGAGTCAAGCCTTATTTGACTCACCCATATCATTTGTGCCTTAAGTTAGGCCTTGTTTGACTCAACCATATCATTTGTGCCTCCAGTCGAGCCTCGTTCGACGTCATCATATCATTTGCGCCTTGAGTCGAGTCTTGTTTGACTCAACCTTATCATTTGCACCTCGAGTCGGGCCTCGTTTGACTCACCCATATCATTTACGCCTCGAGTCGAGCATCGTTTGACTCAACCTTATCATTTGTGCCTCGAGTCGGCCCTCGTTTGACACAACCTTATCATTTGCGCCTCGAGTCGGGCCTCGTTCGACACAACCTCATCATTTGCGCTTCGAGTCGAGCCTTATTTGACTCACCCATATGATTTGTGCCTCAAGTTGGGCCATGTTTGACTCAACCATATCATTTATGCCTCGAGTCGAGCCTTGTTGGACTCACCCATATCATTTGTGCGTTACCTCGGGCTTCGTTTTACTCAACCATATCATTTACGCCTCGAGTCGGGCATCGTTTGACTCAACCTTATCATTTGCGCCTCGAGCCGGGCATCATTTGACTCAACCATATCATTTCTGCTTCGAGTCGGGCATCGTTTGACTCAACCATATCATTTCTGCATCGAGTCAAGCCTCGTTTGACTCAACCATATCATTTGCGCCTCGAGTCGGGCCTCGTTTCACTCACCCATATCATTTGTGCGTCGAGTCAGGCCTCATTTGACTCAACCATATCATTTGCGCCTCGTGTCGGGCCTCATGTGACTCAACCTTATCATTTGCGCCTCGAGTTGGGCCTCGTTCGACTCAACCATATATTTGCGCCTCGAGTCGGGCCTCGTTTGACTCAACCATATCATTTGTACCTTAAGTTGGGCCTCGTTTGACTCAACCTTATCATTTATGCCTCAAGTCGGGCCTCGTTTGACTCAATCTTATCATTTGCACCTCTAGCCAGGCATCATTTGAATTAACCTTATCATTTGCTCCTCGAGTCGGGCCTCGTTTAACTCAACCTTATCATTTGTGCCACGAGTCAAGCCTTATTTGACTCACCCATATCATTTGTGCCTTAAGTTAGGCCTTGTTTGACTCAACCATATCATTTGTGCCTCCAGTCGAGCCTCGTTCGACGTCATCATATCATTTGCGCCTTGAGTCGAGTCTTGTTTGACTCAACCTTATCATTTGCACCTCGAGTAGGGCCTCGTTTGACTCACCCATATCATTTACGCCTCGAGTCGAGCATCGTTTGACTCAACCTTATCATTTGTGCCTCGAGTCGGCCCTCGTTTGACACAACCTTATCATTTGCGCCTCGAGTCGGGCCTCGTTCGACACAACCTCATCATTTGCGCTTCGAGTCGAGCCTTATTTGACTCACCCATATGATTTGTGCCTCAAGTTGGGCCATGTTTGACTCAACCATATCATTTATGCCTCGAGTCGAGCCTTGTTGGACTCACCCATATCATTTGTGCGTTACCTCGGGCTTCGTTTTACTCAACCATATCATTTACGCCTCGAGTCGGGCATCGTTTGACTCAACCTTATCATTTGCGCCTCGAGCCGGGCATCATTTGACTCAACCATATCATTTCTGCTTCGAGTCGGGCATCGTTTGACTCAACCATATCATTTCTGCATCGAGTCAAGCCTCGTTTGACTCAACCATATCATTTGCGCCTCGAGTCGGGCCTCGTTTCACTCACCCATATCATTTGTGCGTCGAGTCAGGCCTCATTTGACTCAACCATATCATTTGCGCCTCGTGTCGGGCCTCGTGTGACTCAACCTTATCATTTGCGCCTCGAGTCGGGCCTCGTTCGACTCAACCATATATTTGCGCCTCGAGTCGGGCCTCGTTTGACTCAACCATATCATTTGTACCTTAAGTTGGGCCTCGTTTGACTCAACCTTATCATTTATGCCTCAAGTCGGGCCTCGTTTGACTCAATCTTATCATTTGCACCTCTAGCCAGGCATCATTTGACTTAACCTTATCATTTGCTCCTCGAGTCGGGCCTCGTTCAACTCAACCTTATCATTTGTGCCACGAGTCAAGCCTTATTTGACTCACCCATATCATTTGTGCCTTAAGTTAGGCCTTGTTTGACTCAACCATATCATTTGTGCCTCCAGTCGAGCCTCGTTCGACGTCATCATATCATTTGCGCCTTGAGTCGAGTCTTGTTTGACTCAACCTTATCATTTGCACCTCGAGTCGGGCCTCGTTTGACTCACCCATATCATTTACGCCTCGAGTCGAGCATCGTTTGACTCAACCTTATCATTTGTGCCTCGAGTCGGCCCTCGTTTGACACAACCTTATCATTTGCGCCTCGAGTCGGGCCTCGTTCGACACAACCTCATCATTTGCGCTTCGAGTCGAGCCTTATTTGACTCACCCATATGATTTGTGCCTCAAGTTGGGCCATGTTTGACTCAACCATATCATTTATGCCTCGAGTCGAGCCTTGTTGGACTCACCCATATCATTTGTGCGTTACCTCGGGCTTCGTTTTACTCAACCATATCATTTACGCCTCGAGTCGGGCATCGTTTGACTCAACCTTATCATTTGCGCCTCGAGCCGGGCATCATTTGACTCAACCATATCATTTGTGCCTCAAGTTGGGCCTCGTTTGACTCAACCGTATAATTTATGCCTCAAGTCAGGCCTCGTTTGACTCAACCATATGATTTGTGCATCGAGTCAGGGCTCGTTTGACTCAACCATATCATTTGTGCCTTGCGTCGGGCCTCGTTTGACTCAACCTTATCATTTGCTCCTCAAGTTGGGCCTCGTTTGACTCAACCTTATCATTTGCACCTCAAGTCGGGCCTCCTTTGATTCACCCATATCATTTACGCCTCGAGTCGAGCATCGTTTGACTCAACCTTATCATTTGCGCCTCGAGTCGGCCCTCGTTCGACCCAACCTTATCATTTGCGCCTCGAGTTGGGCCTCGTTCGACACAACCTTTTCATTTGCGCCTCGAATCGAGCCTTATGTGACTCACCCATATGATTTGTGCCTCAAGTTGGGCCTTATTTGACTCAACCATATCATTTATGCCTCGAGTCGGGCCTTGTTGGACTCACCCATATCATTTGTGCATTAACTCGGGCCTCGTTTTACTCAACCATATCATTTACGCCACGAGTCGGGCCTCGTATGATCCAACCTTATCAATTGCACCTCGAGTGTGCATCGTTTGACTCAACCTTATCATTTGTGCCTCGAGTTGGGCATCGTTTGACTCAACCATATCATTTGTGCCTCAAGTTGGGCCTCGTTTGACTCAACCGAATAATTTATGCCTCAAGTCAGGCCTCATTTGACTCAACCATATCATTTGTGCGTCGAGTCAAGGTTCGTTTGACTCAACCATATCATTTGTGCCTTGAGTCGCACCTCGTTTGACTCAACCTTATCATTTGCGCCTCAAGTCGAGCCTTGTTTGACTCAACCATATCATTTATGCCTCCAGTCGGGCCTCGTTTGACTCAACCTTATCATTTGCGCCTCTAGCCAGGCATCATTCGACTTAACCGTATCATTTGCTCCTCGAGTCGGGCCTCGTTCGACTCAACCTTATCATTTGTGCCACGAGTCGAGCCTTATTTGACTCACCCATATCATTTGTGCCTTAAGTTAGCCCTTGTTTGACTCAACCATATCATTTGTGCCTCGAGTCGGGCCTCGTTCGACGTCATCATATCATTTGCGTCTTGAGTCGGGTCTCGTTTGACTCAACCTTATCATTTGCGCCTCGTGTCAGGCCTCGTTCGAAACAACCTTATCATTTGTGCCTCGAGTCGAGCCTCGTTCGAGTCAACCTTATCATTTGCGCCTCGAGTCGAGCCTTATTTGACTCACCCATATGATTTGTGCCACAAGTTGGGCCTTGTTTGACTCAACCATATCAATTATGCCTCGAGTCCGGCATTGTTTGACTTACCCATATCATTTGTGCGTTAACTCGGGTCTCGTTTTACTCAACCATATCATTTACGCCACGAGTCGGGCCTCGTATGACTCAACCTTATCAATTGCGCCTCGAGTCGGGCATTGTTTGACACAACCTTATCATTTGCGCCTTGAGTCGGGCATCGTTTGACTCAACCATATTATTTGTGCCTCAAGTTGGGCCTCGTTTGACTCAAACGTATGATTTATGCCCCGAGTCAGGCCTCGTTTGACTCAACCGTATCATTTGTGCATCGAGTCAGGGCTCGTTTGACTCAACCATATCATTTGTGCCTTGAGTCGGGCCTTGTTTGACTCAACCTTATCATTTGCGCCTCAAGTCGAGCCTTGTTTGACTCAACCATATCATTTCTGCCACGAGTCGTGCTTCGCTGGACTTAACCTTATCATTTGCGCCTCAAGTCGTGCCTTGTTTGACTCAACCATATCACTTCTGCCTCGAGTCGGGCTTCGCTTGACTCAACCTTATCATTTGCATCTCGGGTTGGGCCTCGTTTGACTCAACCTTATCATTAGTGCCTCGAGTCGAGCCTCCTTTGATTGAACCATATCATTTATGCCTCGAGTTGGGCCTCGTTTGACTCAACCATATCATTTGTGCCTCGAGTCAGGCCTCGTTTGACTCAAGCATATCATTTGTGCCTCAAGTCAGCGCCCGTTTGACTTAACCATATCTTTTGTGCCTCGAGTCAGGCCCCGTTCGACTCAACCTTAACATTTACGCCTCGAGTCGGGCCTCGTTTGACTCAACCATATCAGTTGCACCCCGAGTCGGGTCTCGTTTGACTCACCCATATCATTTATGCCTCAAGTCAGGCCTTGTTTGACTCAAAAATATCATTTACGCCTTGAGTCGGGCCTCGTTTGACTCAACATTATCATTTGCGCCTCGAGGCGGGCCTCGTTCGACTCACCCTTATCATTTGCGTCTCAAGTTGGGCCTCGTTTGACTCAGCCATATCATTTATGCCTCGAGTTGGGCCTCGTTTGACTTAACCTTATCTTTTGCGCCTCGCGTCGGGCCTCATTTGACTTAACCATATTATTTGCACCTCGAGTCGGGCGTCGTTTGACTCAACCTTATCATTTGAGCCTCGAGTCAGGCCTCATTTGACTCAACCATATCATTTCTGCCTCGAGTCGAGCCTTGTTTGACTCAACCTTATCATTTATTCCTCGAGTTGGGCCTCTTTGGACTCAACCTTATAATTTGTGCCTTAAGTCGGGCCTCGTTTGACTCACCCATATCATTTGTTCCTCAAGTCGGGCCTCGTTTGACTCAACCATATCATTTATGCATCGAGTTAAGCCTCGTTTGACTCAACCATATCATTTACGCCTCGAGTCGGGCCTCGTTTCACTCACCCATATCATTTGTCCGTCGAGTTAGGCCTCATTTGACTCAACCATATCGTTTGCGCCTCGTGTCGGGCCTCGTTTGACTCAACCTTATCATTTGCGCCTCGAGTCGGGCCTCGTTCGACTCAACCATATATTTACGCCTCGAGTCGGGCCTCGTTTGACTCAACCATATGATTTGTGCCTTAAGTCGGGCCTCGTTTGACTCAACCATATCATTTATGCCTCGAGTCGGGCCTCGTTTGACTCAACCTTATCATTTGTGCCTCTAGCCAGGCATCATTCGACTTAACCTTATCATTTGCTCCTAGAGTCAGGCCTCGTTCGACTCAACCTTATCATTTGCACCACGAGTCAAGCCTTATTTGACTCACCCATATCATTTGTGCCTTAAGTTAGGACTTGTTTCACTCAACCATATCATTTATGCCTCCAGTCGGGCCTCGTTTGATGTCATCATATCATTTGCGCCTTGAGTCAAGTCTTGTTTGACTCAACCTTATCATTTGCACCTCGAGTCGGGCCTCGTTTGACTCACCCATATCATATACGCCTCGAGTCGAGCATCGTTTGACTCAACCTTATCATTTGCGCCTCGAGTCGGCCCTCGTTTGACACAACCTTATCATTTGCGCCTCGAGTCGGGCCTCGTTTCACTCATCCATATCATTTGTGCGTTGGGTCAGGCTTCATTTGACTTAACCATATCATTTGCGCCTCGTGTCGGGCCTCGTTTGACTCAACCTTATCATTTGTGCCTCGAGGCGGGCCTCGTTCGACTCAACCATATATTTGTGCCTTGAGTCGGACCTCGTTTGACTCAACCATATCTTTTATGCCTCGAGTTGGCCTTATTTAACTCAACCTTATCATTTGCGCCTCGAGTCGAGCCTGGTTTGATTCAACCAAATAATTTATGCCTCGAGTCGGGCCTCGTTTGACTCAACCTTATCATTTGCGCCTCGAGTTTGGCCTCGTTCGACTCAGCCTTATCATTTGCGCCTCGAGTCGGGCCTTGTTTGACTCAAACATATCATTTGTACCTTAAGTCGGGCCTCGTTGGACTCAACCTTATCATTTGCGCCTCTAGCCAGGCATCATTCGACTTAACCTTATCATTTGCTCCTCGAGTCGGGCCTCGTTCGACTCAACCTTATCATTTGTGCCACGAGTCGAGCCTTATTTGACTCGCCCATATCATTTGTGTCTCAAGTTAGGCCTTGTTTGACTCAACCATATCATTTGTGCCTCGAGTCGAGCCTCATTCGACATCATCATATCATATGCGCCTTGAGTCGGGTCTCGTTTGACTCAACCTTATCATTTGCGCCTCGAGTCGGGCCTCGTTAGAAATAGCCTTATCATTTACGCCACGAGTCGGGCCTCGTTCGACTCAACCTTATCATTTGCCCCTCGAGTCGAGCCTTATTTGACTCACCCATATGATTTGTGCCTCAAGTTGGGCCTTGTTTGACTCAACCATATCATTTATGCCTCGAGTCGGGCCTTGTTTGACTCACCCATATCATTTGTGCGTTAACTCAGGCCTCGTTTTACTCAACCATATCATTTACCCCATGAGTCGGGCCTCGTATGACTCAACCTTATCAATTACGACTCGAGTCGGGCATCGTTTGACTCAACCTTATCATTTATGCCTCGAGTTGGGCCTCGTTTGACTTAACCTTATCTTTTGCGCCTCGCGTCGGGCCTCATTTGACTTAACCATATTATTTGCACCTCGACTCGGGCGTCGTTTGACTCAACCTTATCATTTGAGCCTCGAGTCAGGCCTCATTTGACTCAACCATATCATTTCTGCCTCGAGTCGAGCCTTGTTTGACTCAACCTTATCATTTATTCCTCGAGTTGGGCCTCTTTGGACTCAACCTTATAATTTGTGCCTTAAGTCGGGCCTCGTTTGACTCACCCATATCATTTGTTCCTCAAGTCGGGCCTCGTTTGACTCAACCATATCATTTATGCATCGAGTCAAGCCTCGTTTGACTCAACCATATCATTTACGCCTCGAGCCGGGCCTCGTTTCACTCACCCATATCATTTGTCCGTCGAGTTAGGCCTCATTTGACTCAACCATATCGTTTGCGCCTCGTGTCGGGCCTCGTTTGACTCAACCTTATCATTTGCGCCTCGAGTCGGGCCTCGTTCGACTCAACCATATATTTACGCCTCGAGTCGGGCCTCGTTTGACTCAACCATATGATTTGTGCCTTAAGTCGGGCCTCGTTTGACTCAACCATATCATTTATGCCTCGAGTCGGGCCTCGTTTGACTCAACCTTATCATTTGCGCCTCGCGTCGGGCCTCATTTGACTTAACCATATTATTTGCACCTCGAGTCGGGCATCGTTTGACTCAACCATATCATTTATGCCTCGAGTTGGGCCTCATTTGACTCAACCATATCGTTTGCGCCTCGTGTCGGGCCTCGTTTGACTCAACCTTATCATTTGCGCCTCGAGTCGGGCCTCGTTCGACTCAACCATATATTTACGCCTCGAGTCGGGCCTCGTTTGACTCAACCATATGATTTGTGCCTTAAGTCGGGCCTCGTTTGACTCAACCATATCATTTATGCCTCGAGTTGGGCCTCGTTTGACTTAACCTTATCTTTTGCGCCTCGCGTCGAGCCTCATTTGACTTAACCATATTATTTGCACCTCGAGTCGGGCATCGTTTGACTCAACCATATCATTTATGCCTCGAGTTGGGCCTCATTTGACTCAACCATATCGTTTGCGCCTCGTGTCGGGCCTCGTTTGACTCAACCTTATCATTTGCGCCTCGAGTCGGGCCTCGTTCAACTCAACCATATATTTACGCCTCGAGTCGGGCCTCGTTTGACTCAACCATATGATTTGTGCCTTAAGTCGGGCCTCGTTTGACTCAACCATATCATTTATGCCTCGAGTCGGGCCTCGTTTGACTCAACCTTATCATTTGCGCCTCTAGCCAGGCATCATTCGACTTAACCATATCATTTGCTCCTAGAGTCAGGCCTCGTTCGACTCAACCTTATCATTTGCACCACGAGTCAAGCCTTATTTGACTCACCCATATCATTTGTGCCTTAAGTTAGGACTTGTTTCACTCAACCATATCATTTATGCCTCCAGTCGGGCCTCGTTTGATGTCATCATATCATTTGCGCCTTGAGTCAAGTCTTGTTTGACTCAACCTTATCATTTGCACCTCGAGTCGGGCCTCGTTTAACTCACCCATATCATATACGCCTCGAGTCGAGCATCGTTTGACTCAACCTTATCATTTGCGCCTCGAGTCGGCCCTCGTTTGACACAACCTTATCATTTGCGCCTCGAGTCGGGCCTCGTTTCACTCACCCATATCATTTGTGCGTTGGGTCTGGCCTCATTTGACTTAACCATATCATTTGCGCCTCGTGTCGGGCCTCGTTTGACTCAACCTTATCATTTGTGCCTCGAGGCGGGCCTCGTTCGAAATAGCCTTATCATTTACGCCACGAGTCGGGCCTCGTTCGACTCAACCTTATCATTTGTGCCCTCGAGTCGAGCCTTATTTGACTCACCCATATGATTTGTGCCTCAAGTCGGGCCTTGTTTGACTCAACCATATCATTTATGCCTCGAGTCGGGCCTTGTTTGACTCGCCCATATCATTTGTGCGTTAACTCAGGCCTCGTTTTACTCAACCATATCATTTACCCCACGAGTCGGGCCTCGTATGACTCAACCTTATCAATTACGACTCGAGTCGGGCATCGTTTGACTCAACCATATCATTTGCGCCTTGAGTCGGGCATTGTTTGACTCAACCATATCATTTGTGCCTCAAGTTGGGCCTCGTTTGACTCAACCGTATAATTTATGCATCGAGTCAGGCCTCGTTTGACTCAACCATATCATTTGTGCATCGAGTCAGGGCTCGTTTGACTCAACCATATCATTTGTGCCTTGAGTCGGGCCTCGTTTGACTCAACCTTATCATTTGCATCTCGAGTCGGGCCTCGTTTGACTCAACCTTATCATTTGCACCTGAAAACGAGCCTTGTTTGACTCAACATATCATTTCTACCTCGAGTCGTGCTTCGCTTAACTCAACCTTATCATTTGTGCCTCAAGTCGAGCCTTGTTTGACTTAACCATATCATTTCTGCCTCGAGTCGGGCTTCACTTGACTCAACCTTATCATTTGCACCTCGAGTTGGGCCTCGTTTGACTCAACCTTATCATTTGCGCCTCGAGCTGGGTCTTGTTCGACACAACCTTATCAATTGCGCCTCGAGTCAGGCCTCATTTGACTCTCCCATATCATTTGCGCCTTGAGTTGGGCCTCGTTTGACTCAACCATATCGTTTGTGCCTCAAGTCAGGCCCCGTTTGACTTAACCATATCTTTTGCGCCTCGAGTCAGGCCCCATTCGACTCAACCTTAACATTTATGCCTCGAGTTGGGCCTCGTTTGACTCAACCATATCAGTTGCACTTCGAGTCGGGCCTCGTTTGACTCACCCATATCATTTGTTCCTCAAGTCGGACCTCGTTTGACTCAACCATATCATTTATGCAACGAGTCAAGCCTCGTTTCACTCAACCATATCATTTGTTCCTCAAGTCGGACCTCGTTTGACTCAACCATATCATTTGTGCGTCGAGTCAAGGCTCGTTGGACTCAACCATATCATTTGTGCCTTGAGTCGGGCCTCGTTCGACTCAGCCTTAGCATTTGCGCCTCAAGTCGGGCCTCGTTTGACTCAAACATATCATTTGTACCTTAAGTCGGGCCTCGTTTGACTCAACCTTATCATTTGCGCCTCTAGTCAGGCATCATTCGACTTAACCTTATCATTTGCTCCTCGAGTCGGGCCTCGTTCGACTCAACCATATCATTTGTGCTTCAAGTCGGGCCTCGTTCGAAACAGCCTTATCATTTACGCCTCGAGTCGGGCCTCGTTGGACTCAACCTTATCATTTGCGCCTCGAGTCGAGCCTTATTTGACTCACCCATATGATTTGTGCCTCAAGTTGGGCCTTGTTTGACTCAACCATATCATTTATGCATCGAGTCGGGCCTTGTTTGACTCACCCATATCATTTGTGCATTAACTCGGGCCTCGTTTTACTCAACCATATCATTTACCCCACGAGTCGGGCCTCGTATGACTCAACCTTATCAATTGCGCCTCGAGTCGGGCATCGTTTGACTCAACCTTATCATTTGCGCCATGAGTCAGGCATCGTTTGACTCAACCATATCATTTGTGCCTCAAGTTAGGCCTCGTTTGACTCAACCGTATAATTTATGCCTCGAGTCAGGCCTCGTTTGACTCAACCATATCAATTGTGCATCGAGTCAGGGCTCATTTGACTCAACCATATCATTTGTACCTTGAGTCGGGCCTCGTTTGACTCAACCTTATCATTTGCATCTCGAGTTAGGCCTCGTTTGACTCAACCTTATCATTTACGCCTCAAGTCGAGCCTTGTTTGACTCAACGATATCATTTCTGCCTCGAGTCGTGCTTCGTTTAACTCAACCTTATCATTTGCGCCTCAAGTCGAGCCTTGTTCGACTCAACCATATCATTTTTGCCTCGAGTCGGGCTTCACTTGACTCAACCTTATCATTTGCACCTCGAGTCGGGCCTCGTTCGACTCAACCTTATCATTTGCCCCTCGAGTCGAGCCTTATTTGACTCACCCATATGATTTGTGCCTCAAGTTGGGCCTTGTTTGACTCAACCATATCATTTATGCCTCGAGTCGGGCCTTGTTTGACTCACCCATATCATTTGTGCGTTAACTCAGGCTTCGTTTTACTCAACCATATCATTTACCCCACGAGTCGGGCCTCGTATGACTCAACCTTATCAATTACGACTCGAGTCGGGCATCGTTTGACTCAACCATATCATTTATGCCTCGAGTTGGGCCTCGTTTGACTTAACCTTATCTTTTGCGCCTCGCGTCGGGCCTCATTTGACTTAACCATATTATTTGCACCTCGAGTCGGGCGTCGTTTGACTCAACCTTATCATTTGAGCCTCGAGTCAGGCCTCATTTGACTCAACCATATCATTTCTGCCTCGAGTCGAGCCTTGTTTGACTCAACCTTATCATTTATTCCTCGAGTTGGGCCTCTTTGGACTCAACCTTATAATTTGTGCCTTAAGTCGGGCCTCGTTTGACTCACCCATATCATTTGTTCCTCAAGTCGGGCCTCGTTTGACTCAACCATATCATTTATGCATCGAGTCAAGCCTCGTTTGACTCAACCATATCATTTACGCCTCGAGTCGGGCCTCGTTTCACTCACCCATATCATTTGTCCGTCGAGTTAGGCCTCATTTGACTCAACCATATCGTTTGCGCCTCGTGTCGGGCCTCGTTTGACTCAACCTTATCATTTGCGCCTCGAGTCGGGCCTCGTTCGACTCAACCATATATTTACGCCTCGAGTCGGGCCTCGTTTGACTCAACCATATGATTTGTGCCTTAAGTCGGGCCTCGTTTGACTCAACCATATCATTTATGCCTCGAGTCGGGCCTCGTTTGACTCAACCTTATCATTTGCGCCTCTAGCCAGGCATCATTCGACTTAACCTTATCATTTGCTCCTAGAGTCAGGCCTCGTTCGACTCAACCTTATCATTTGCACCACGAGTCAAGCCTTATTTGACTCACCCATATCATTTGTGCCTTAAGTTAGGACTTGTTTCACTCAACCATATCATTTATGCCTCCAGTCGGGCCTCGTTTGATGTCATCATATCATTTGCGCCTTGAGTCAAGTCTTGTTTGACTCAACCTTATCATTTGCACCTCGAGTCGGGCCTCGTTTGACTCACCCATATCATATACGCCTCGAGTCGAGCATCGTTTGACTCAACCTTATCATTTGCGCCTCGAGTCGGCCCTCGTTTGACACAACCTTATCATTTGCGCCTCGAGTCGGGCCTCGTTTCACTCACCCATATCATTTGTGCGTTGGGTCAAGCCTCATTTGACTTAACCATATCATTTGCGCCTCGTGTCGGGCCTCGTTTGACTCAACCTTATCATTTGTGCCTCGAGGCGGGCCTCGTTCGACTCAACCATATATTTGTGCCTCGAGTCGGACCTCGTTTGACTCAACCATATCTTTTATGCCTCGAGTTAGCCTTATTTAACTCAACCTTATCATTTGCGCCTCGAGTCGAGCCTGGTTTGATTCAACCAAATAATTTATGCCTCGAGTCGGGCCTCGTTTGACTCAACCTTATCATTTGCGCCTCGAGTTTGGCCTCGTTCGACTCAGCCTTATCATTTGCGCCTCGAGTCGGGCCTTGTTTGACTCAAACATATCATTTGTACCTTAAGTCGGGCCTCGTTGGACTCAACCTTATCATTTGCGCCGCTAGCCAGGCATCATTCGACTTAACCTTATCATTTGCTCCTCAAGTCGGGCCTCGTTCGACTCAACCTTATCATTTGTGCCACGAGTCGAGCCTTATTTGACTCGCCCATATCATTTGTGTCTCAAGTTAGGCCTTGTTTGACTCAACCATATCATTTGTGCCTCGAGTCGAGCCTCATTCGACATCATCATATCATATGCGCCTTGAGTCGGGTCTCGTTTGACTCAACCTTATCATTTGCGCCTCGAGTCGGGCCTCGTTAGAAATAGCCTTATCATTTACGCCACGAGTCGGGCCTCGTTCGACTCAACCTTATCATTTGCCTCTCGAGTCGAGCCTTATTTGACTCACCCATATGATTTGTGCCTCAAGTTGGGCCTTGTTTGACTCAACCATATCATTTATGCCTCGAGTCGGGCCTTGTTTGACTCGCCCATATCATTTGTGCGTTAACTCAGGCCTCGTTTTACTCAACCATATCATTTACCCCACGAGTCGGGCCTCGTATGACTCAACCTTATCAATTACGACTCGAGTCGGGCATCGTTTGACTCAACCATATCATTTGCGCCTCTAGTCAGGCATCATTCGACTTAACCTTATCATTTGCTCCTCGAGTCGGGCCTCGTTCGACTCAACCTTATCATTTGTGCTTCAAGTCGGGCCTCGTTCGAAACAGCCTTATCATTTACGCCTCGAGTCGGGCCTCGTTCGACTCAACCTTATCATTTGCGCCTCGAGTCGAGCCTTATTTGACTCACCCATATGATTTGTGCCTCAAGTTGGGCCTTGTTTGACTCAACCATATCATTTATGCATCGAGTCGGGCCTTGTTTGACTCACCCATATCATTTGTGCATTAACTCGGGCCTCGTTTTACTCAACCATATCATTTACCCCACGAGTCGGGCCTCGTACGACTCAACCTTATCAATTGCGCCTCGAGTTGGGCATCGTTTGACTTAACCTTATCATTTGCGCCATGAGTCAGGCATCGTTTGACTCAACCATATCATTTGTGCCTCAAGTTAGGCCTCGTTTGACTCAACCGTATAATTTATGCCTCGAGTCAGGCCTCGTTTGACTCAACCATATCAATTGTGCATCGAGTCAGGGCTCATTTGACTCAACCATATCATTTGTACCTTGAGTCGGGCCTCGTTTGACTCAACCTTATCATTTGCATCTCGAGTTAGGCCTCGTTTGACTCAACCTTATCATTTACGCCTCAAGTCGAGCCTTGTTTGACTCAACGATATCATTTCTGCCTCGAGTCGTGCTTCGTTTAACTCAACCTTATCATTTGCGCCTCAAGTCGAGCCTTGTTCGACTCAACCATATCATTTTTGCCTCAAGTCGGGCTTCACTTGACTCAACCTTACCATTTGCACCTCGAGTTGGGCCTCGTTTGACTAAACCTTATCATTTGCGCCTCGAGTTGAGCCTCCTTTGATTGAACCATATCATTTATGCCTTGAGTTGGGCCTCGTTTGACTCAACCTTATCATTTACGCCTCGAGCTGCGTCTTGTTCGACACAACCTTATCAATTACACCTCGAGTCAAGCCTCATTTGACTCTCCCATATCATTTGTGCCTTGAGTCGGGCCTCGTTTGTCTCAACCATATCATTTGTGCCTCGAGTCGGGCCTTATTTGACTCAAGCATACCGTTTGTGCCTCGAGTCAAGCCCCGTTTGACTTAACCATATCTTTTGCACCTCGAGTCAGGCCCCGTTCGACTCAACCTTAACATTTGCGCCTTGAGTCGGGCCTCGTTTGACTCAACGATATCAGTTGCACCTCGAGTCGGGTCTCGTTTGACTCACCCATATCATTTGTGCCTCAAGTCAGGCCTTGTTTGACACAAAAATATCATTTACGCCTTGAGTCGGGCCTCGTTTGACTCAACATTATCATTTGTGTCTCGAGGCGGGCCTCATTCGACTCACTCTTATCATTTGCACCTCGAGTTGGGCCTCGTTTGACTCACCCATATCATTTGTGCCTCAAGTCAGGCCTCGTTTGACTCAACCATATCATTTATGCCTTGAGTCGGGCCTCGTTTGACTCAACCTTATCTTTTGCACCTCGCGTCGGGCCTCATTTGACTTAACCATATTATTTGCGCCTCGAGTCGGGCCTCATTCGACTCAACCATATTATTTGAGCCTCGAGTCAGGCCTCATTTGACTCAACCATATCATTTCTGCCTCGAGTCGGGCCTCGTTTGACTCAACCTTATCATTTGTGCCTCGACTTGGGCCTCTTTGGACTCAACCTTATAAATTGTGCCTTGAGTCGGGCCTTGTTTCACTCAACCATATCATTTATGCATCGAGTCAAGCCTCGTTCGACTCAGCCTTATCTTTTGCACCTTGAGTCGGGCCTCGTTTGACTCAAACATATCATTTGTACGTTAAGTCGGGCCTCGTTTGACTCAACCTTATCATTTGCGCCTCTAGCCAGGCATCATTCGACTTAACCTTATCATTTGCTCCTTGAGTCGGGCCTCGTTCGACTCAACCTTATCATTTTCGCCACGAGTCGAGCCTTATTTGACTCACCCATATCATTTATGCCTTAAGTTAGGCCTTGTTTGACTCAACCATATCATTTGTGCCTCGAGTCGGGCCTCGTTTGACGTCATCATATCATTTGCGCCTTGAGTCGGGCCTCATTCGACTCAACCTTATCATTTGCGCCTCGATTCGAGCCTTATTTGACTCACCCATACGATTTGTGCCTCAAGTTGGGCCTTGTTTGACTCAACCATATAATTTATGCCTCGAGTCGGGCCTTGTTTGACTCACCCATATCATTTGTGCGTTAACTCGGGCCTCGTTTTACTCAACCATATCTTTTACCCCACGAGTTGGGCCTCGTATGACTCAACCTTATCAATTGCGCCTCGAGTCGGGCATCGTTTGGCTCAACCTTATCATTTGCGCCTTGAGTCAGGCATTGTTTGACTCAACCATATCATTTGTGCCTCAAGTTGGGCCTCGTTTGACTCAACCGTATAATTTATGCCTCGAGTCAGGCCTCGATTGACTCAACCATATCATTTGTGTGTTGAGTCAAGGCTCGTTTGACTCAACCATATCATTTGTGCCTTGAGTCGGGCCTCGTTTGACTCAACCTTATCATTTGCATCTCGAGGCGGGCCTCGTTTGACTCAATCTTATCATTTGCGCCTTAAGTCGAGCCTTGTTTGACTCAACGATATCATTTCTGCCTCGAGTCGTGCTTCGCTTAACTCAACCTTATCATTTGCGCCTCAAGTCGAGCCTTGTTTGACTTAACCATATCATTTCTGCCTCGAGTCGGGCTTCACTTGACTCAACCTTATCATTTGCACCTCGAGTTGGGCCTCATTTGACTCAACCTTATCATTTGCGCCTCGAGTCGAGCCTCCTTTGATTGAACCATATCATTTATGCCTTGAGTTAGGCCTCGTTTGACTCAACCTTATCATTTGTGCCTCGAGCTGGGTCTTGTTCGACACAACCTTATCAATTGCGCCTCGAGTTAGGCCTCATTTGACTCTCCCATATCATTTGCGCCTTGAGTCGGGCCTCGTTTGACTCAACCATATCATTTGTGCCTCGAGTCGGGCCTCGTTTGACTCAAGCATATCGTTTGTGCCTCGAGTCAGGCCCTGTTTGACTTAACCATATCTTTTGTGCCTCGAGTCAGACCCCGTTCGACTCAACCTTAACATTTGTGCCTCGAGTCGGGCCTCGTTTGACTCATCCTTATCATTTGTGCCTCGAGTTGGGCCTCTTTGGACTCAACCTTATCATTTGCGCCTCGAGTCGAGCCTGGTTTCATTGAACCAAATCATTTATGCCTCGAGTCGAGCCTCGTTTGACTCAACCTTATCATTTGCGCCTCGAGTTGGGCCTCGTTCGACTCAGCCTTATCATTTGCGCCTCGAGTCGGGCCTCGTTTGACTTAAACATATCATTTGTACCTTAAGTCGGGCCTCGTTTGACTCAACCTTATCATTTGCGCCTCTAGCCAAGCATCATTCGACTTAACCTTATCATTTGCTCCTCGAGTTGGGACTCATTCGACTCAACCTTATCATTTGCGCCATGAGTCGAGCCTTATTTGACTCACCCATATCATTTGTGCCTTAAGTTAGCCTTGTTTGACACAACCATAACATTTGTGCCTCGAGTCGGGCCTCGTTCGACGTCATCATATCATTTGCGCTTTGAGTCGGGTCTCGTTTGACTCAACCTTATCATTGGCGCCTCGAGTCGGGCCCCGTTCGAAACAGCCTTATCATTTACGCCTCGAGTCGGGCCTCGTTCGACTCAACCTTATCATTTACGCCTCGAGTCGATCCTTATTTGACTCACCCATATGATTTGTGCCTCAAGTTGGGCCTTGTTTGACTCAACCATATCATTTATGCCTTGAGTCAGGCCATGTTTGACTCACCCATATCATTTGTGCATTATCTCGGGCCTCGTTTTACTCAACCATATCATTTACCCCACGAGTCGGACCTCGTATGAGTCAACCTTATCAATTGCGCCTCGAATCGGGCATCGTTTGACTCAACCTTATCATTTGCACCTTGAGTCGGGCATCGTTTGACTCAACCATATCATTTGTGCCTCAAGTTGGGCCTCGTTTGACTCAACCATATCATTTGCACCTTGAGTTGGGCATCGTTTGACTCAACCATATCATTTGTGCCTCAAGTTGGGCCTCGTTTGACTCAACCGTATAATTTATGCCTCGAGTCAGGCCTCATTTGACTCAACCATATCATTTGTGCATCGAGTCAGGGCTCGTTTGACTCAACCATATCATTTGTGCCTTGAGTCGGGCCTCGTTTGACTCAACCTTATCATTTGCATCTTGAGTCGAGCCTCGTTTGACTCAACCTTATCATTTGCGCCTCAAGTCGAGCCTTGTTTGACTCAACGATATCATTTCTGCCTCAAGTCGTGCTTTGCTTAACTCAACCTTATCATTTGCGCCTCAAGTCGAGCCTTGTTTGACTCAACCATATCATTTCTGCCTCGAGTCGGGCTTCACTTGACTCAACCTTATCATTTGCACCTCGAGTTGGGCCTCGTTTGACTCAACCTTATCATTTGCGCCTCGAATCGAGCTTCCTTTGATTGAACCATATCATTTATGCCTTGAGTTAGGCCTCGTTTGACTCAACCTTATCATTTGCGCCTCGAGCTGGGTCTTGTTTGACACAACCTTATCAATTGCGCCATGAGTTAGGCCTCATTTGACTCTCCCATATCATTTGCGCCTTGAGTCGGGCCTCGTTTGACTCAACCATATCATTTGTGCCTCGAGTCAGGCCTTGTTTGACTCAAGCATATTGTTTGTGCCTCGAGTCAGGCCCTGTTTGACTTAACCATATCTTTTGTGCCTCGAGTCAGGCCCCGTTCGACTCAACCTTAACATTTGCGCCTCGAGTCGGGCCTCGTTTGACACAACCATATCAGTTGCACCTCGAGTCGGGCCTCGTTTGAATCACCCATATCATTTGTTCCTCAAGTCGGGCCTCGTTTGACTCAACCATATCATTTATGCATTGAGTCAAGCCTCGTTTGACTCAACCATATCATTTGCGCCTCGAGTCGGGCCTCGTTTCACTCACCCATATCATTTGTGCATCGAGTCAGCCCTCATTTGACTCAACCATATCATTTGTGCCTCGTGTCGGGCCTCATTTGACTCAACCTTATCATTTGCGCCTCAAGCCGGGCCTCGTTCGACTCAACCATATATTTGCGCCTTGAGTCAGACCTCGTTTGACTCACCCATATCATTTGTTCCAATAGTTGGGCCTCGTTTGACTCAACCTTATCATTTGTGCCTCGAGTTGGGCCTCCTTGGACTCAACCTTATCATTTGCGCCTCGAGTCGAACTTGGTTTGATTGAACCAAATCATTTATGCCTCGAGTCGGGCCTCGTTTGACTGAACCTTATCATTTGCGCCTCGAGTTGGGCCTCATTCGACTCAGCCTTATCATTTGCGCCTCGAGTCAGGCCTCGTTTGACTTAAACATATCATTTGTACCTTAAGTCGGGCCTCGTTTGACTCAACCTTATCATTTGCGCCTCTAGCCAGGCATCATTCGACTTAACCTTATCATTTGCTCCTCGAGTTGGGACTCATTCGACTCAACCTTATCATTTGCGCCACGAGTCGAGCCTTATTTGACTCACCCATATCATTTGTGCCTTAAGTTAGCCTTGTTTGACACAACCATAACATTTGTGCCTCGAGTCGGGCCTCGTTCGACGTCATCATATCATTTGCGCTTTGAGTCGGGTCTCGTTTGACTCAACCTTATCATTTGCGCCTCGAGTCGGGCCTCATTCGAAACAGCCTTATCATTTACGCCTCGAGTCGGGCCTCGTTCGACTCAACCTTATCATTTACGCCTCGAGTCGATCCTTATTTGACTCACCCATATGATTTGTGCCTCAAGTTGGGCCTTGTTTGACTCAACCATATCATTTATGCCTCGAGTCAGGCCTTGTTTGACTCACCCATATCATTTGTGCATTATCTCGGGCCTCGTTTTACTCAACCATATTATTTACCCCACGAGTCGGACCTCGTATGAGTCAACCTTATCAATTGCGCCTCGAATCGGGCATCGTTTGACTCAACTTTATCATTTGCACCTTGAGTCGGGCATCGTTTGACTCAACCATATCATTTGTGCCTCAAGTTGGGCCTCGTTTGACTCAACCATATCATTTGCACCTTGAGTCGGGCATCATTTGACTCAACCATATCATTTGTGCCTCAAGTTGGGCCTCGTTTGACTCAACCGTATAATTTATGCCTCGAGTCAGGCCTCATTTGACTCAACCATATCATTTGTGCATCGAGTCAGGGCTCGTTTGACTCAACCATATTATTTGTGCCTTGAGTCGAGCCTCGATTGACTCAACCTTATCATTTGCATCTCGAGTCGGGCCTCGTTTGACTCAACCTTATCATTTGCGCCTCAAGTCGAGCCTTGTTTGACTCAACGATATCATTTCTGCCTCAAGTTGTGCTGTGCTTAACTCAACCTTATCATTTGTGCCTCAAGTCGAGCCTTGTTTGACTCAACCATATCATTTCTGCCTCGAGTCGGGCTTCACTTGACTCAACCTTATCATTTGCACCTCGAGTTAGGCCTCGTTTGACTCAACCTTATCATTTGCGCCTCGAGTAGAGCCTCCTTGGATTGAACCATATCATTTATGCCTTGAGTTGGGCCTCGTTTGACTCAACCTTATCATTTGCGCCTCGAGCTGGGTCTTGTTCGACACAGCTTTATCAATTGCGCCTCGAGTCAGGCCTCATTTGACTCTCCCATATCATTTGAGCCTTGAGTCGGGCCTCATTTGACTCAACCATATCATTTATGCCTCGAGTCGGGCCTCGTTTTACTCAAGCATATCGTTTGTGCCTCGAGTCAGGCCCCGTTTGACTTAACCATATCTTTTGCACCTCGAGTCAGACCCCGTTCGACTCAACCTTAACATTTGCGCCTCGAGTCGGGCCTCGTTTGACTCAACCATATCAGTTGCACCTCGAGTCGGGTCTCGTTTGACTCGCCCATATCATTTGTGCCTCAAGTCAGTCCTTGTTTGACTCAAAAATATCATTTACGCCTTGAGTCGGGCCTCGTTTGACTCAACATTATCATTTGCGTCTCGAGGCGGGCATCGTTCGACTCACTCTTATCATTTGCGCCTCGAGTTGGGCCTCGTTTGATTCACCCATATCATTTGTGCCTCAAGTCAGGCCTCGTTTGACTCAACCATATCATTTATGCCTCGAGTCGGGCCTCGTTTGACTCAACCTTATCTTTTGCACCTCGCGTCGGGCCTCATTTGACTTAACCATATTATTTGTGCCTCGAGTTGGGCCTCGTTCGACTCAACCATATCATTTGAGCCTCGTGTCAAGCCTCATTTGACTAAACCATATCATTTCTGCCTCGAGTCGGGCCTCGTTTGACTCAACCTTATCATTTGTGCCACGAGTTAGGCCTCTTTGGACTCAACCTTATAATTTGTGTCTTGAGTCGGGCCTCGTTTGACTCACCCATATCATTTGTTCATTTGCGCCTTGAGTCGTGCCTCGTTTCACTCACCCATATCATTTGTGCATCGAGTCAGCCCTCATTTGACTCAACCATATCATTTGAGCCTTGTGTCGGGCCTCGTTTGACTCAACCTTATCATTTGCGCCTCAAGCCGGGCCTCGTTCGACTCAACCATATATTTGCGCCCTGAGTCAGACCTCGTTTGACTCACCCATATCATTTGTTCCAATAGTTGGGCCTTGTTTGACTCAACCTTATCATTTGCGCCTCGAGTTGGGCCTCTTTGGACTCAACCTTATCATTTGTGCCTCGAGTCGAGCCTGGTTTGATTGAACCAAATCATTTATCCCTCGAGTCAGGCCTCGTTTGACTCAAACATATCATTTGTACGTTAAGTCGGGGCACGTTTGACTCAACCTTATCATTTGCGCCTCTAGCCAGGCATAATTCGACTTAACCTTATCATTTGCTCCTCTAGTCGGGCCTCGTTCGACTCAACCTTATCATTTGCGCCACGAGTCGAGCCTTATTTGACTTACCCATATCATTTATGCCTTAAGTTAGGCCTTGTTTGACTCAACCATATCATTTGTGCCTCGAGTCGGGCCTCGTTCGACGTCATCATATCATTTGCGCCTTGAGTTGGGTCTCGTTTGACTCAACCTTATCATTTGCGCCTCGAGTCGGGCCTCGTTCGAAATATCCTTATCATTTACCCCTCGAGTAGGGCCTCGTTCAACTGAACCTTATCATTTGCGCCTCGAGTCGAGCCTTATTTGACTCACCCATATGATTTGTGCCTCAAGTTGGGCCTTGTTTGACTCAACCGTATCATTTATGCCTTGAGTCGGGCCTTGTTTAACTCACCCATATCATTTGTGCGTTAACTTGGGCCTCGTTTTACTCAACCATATCATTTACCCCACGAGTCGGGCCTCGTACGACTTAACCTTATCAATTGCACCTCGAGTCGGGCATCGTTTGGCTCAACCTTATCATTTGCGCCTTGATTCAGGCATCGTTTGACTCAACCATATCATTTGTGCCTCAAGTTGGGCATTGTTTGACTCAACCGTATAATTTATGCCTCGAGTCAGGCCTCGTTTGACTCAACCATATCATTTGTGCGTCGAGTCAGGGCTCATTTGACTCAACCATATCATTTGTGCCTTGAGTCGGGCCTCGTTTGACTCAACCTTATCATTTGCATCTCGAGTCGGGCCTCGTTTGACTCAACCTTATCATTTGCGCCTCAAGTCGAGCCTTGTTTGACTCCACGATATCATTTCTGCCTCGAGTCATGCTTCGCTTAACTCAACCTTATCATTTGCGCCTCAAGTCGAGCATTGTTTGACTCAACCATATCATTTCTGCCTTGAGTCAGGCTTTACTTGACTCAACCTTATCATTTGCGCCTCGAGTTGGGCCTTGTTTGACTCAACCTTATCATTTGTGCCTCGAGTCGAGCCTCCTTTGATTGAACCATATCATTTATGCCTTGAGTTGGGCCTCGTTTGACTCAACCTTATCATTTGCGCCTCGAGCTGGGTCTTGTTCGACACAACCTTATCAATTGTGCCTCGAGTCAGGCCTCATTTGACTCTCCCATATCATTTGCGCCTTGAGTCGGGCCTCGTTTGACTCAACCATATCATTTGTGCCTCGAGTCGGGCCTCGTTTGACTCAAGCATATCGTTTGTGCCTCAAGTCAAGCCCCGTTTGACTTAACCATATTTTTTGCGCCTCGAGTTAGGCCCCGTTCGACTCAACCTTAACATTTGCACCTCGAGTCGGGCCTCGTTTGACTTAACCATATCAGTTGCACCTTGAGTCGGGCCTCGTTTGACTCAACATTATCATTTGCGCCTCGAGGCGGGCCTCGTTCGTCTCACTCTTATCATTTGCGCCTCGAGTTGGGCCTTGTTTGACTCACCCATATCATTTGTGCCTCAAGTTGGGTCTCGTTTGACTCAGCCATATCATTTATGCCTTGAGTCGGGCCTCGTTTGACTCAACCTTATCTTTTGCACCTCGCGTCGGACCTCATTTGACTTAACCATATTATTTGCGCCTCGAGTCGGGCCTCGTTCGACTCAACCATATCATTTAAGCCTCGAGTTAGGCCTCGTTTGACTCAACTCAACCATATCATTTCTGCCTCGAGTCGGGCCTCGTTTGACTTAACCTTATCATTTGTGCCTCGAGTTGGGCCTCTTTGGACTCAACCTTATAATTTGTGCCCTGAGTCGGGCCTCGTTTGACTCACCCAATCATTTGTTCCTCAAGTCGGGCCTCGTTTGACTCAACCATATCATTTATGCATCGAGTCAAGTCTCGTTTGACTCAACCATATCATTTGTGTCTCGAGTCGGGCCTCGTTTCACTCACCCATATCATTTGTGCATCGAGTCAGCCCTCATTTGACTCAACCATATCATTTACGCCTCGTGTCGGGCCTCGTTTGACTCAACGTTATCATTTGCGCCTCAAGCCGGGCCTCGTTCGACTCAACCATATATTTGCGCCTCGAGTCGGACCTTGTTTCACTCACCCATATCATTTGTTCCAATAGTTGGGCCTTGTTTGACACAACCTTATCATTTGTGCCTCGAGTTGGGCCTCTTTGGACTCAACCATATCATTTGCGCCTCGAGTCGAGCCTGGTTTGATTGAACCAAATCATTTATGCCTCGAGTCGGGCCTCGTTTGACTCAACCATATCATTTGTACCTTAAGTCGGGCCTCGTTTGACTCAACCATATCATTTATGCCTCGAGTCGGGCCTCGTTTGACCCAGCCTTATCATTTGCGCTTCTAACCAGGCATCATTCGACTTAACCTTATCATTTGCTTCTTGAGTTGGGCCTTGTTCACGTGTCGAGCCTTATTTGACTCACCCATATCATTTTTGCCATAAGTTAGGCCTTGTTTGACTCAACCATATCATTTGTGCCTCGAGTCAGGCCTCGTTCGATGTCATCATATCATTTACGCCTTGAGTCGGGTCTCGTTTAACTCAACCTTATCATTTGCGCCTCGAGTCGAGCCTCGTTCAAAACAACCTTGTCATTTGCGCCTCGAGTCGAGCCTTATTTGACTCACCCATATGATTTGTGCCTCAAGTTGGGCCTTGTTTGACTCAACCATATCATTTATGCCTCGAGTCGGGCCTTGTTTGACTCACCCATATCATTTTGTGCATTAACTCAGGCCTCGTTTTACTCAACCATATCATTTACGCCATGAGTCGGGCCTCGTATGACTCAACCTTATCAATTCGCCTTGAGTCGGGCATCGTTTGACTCAACCATATCATTTGGGCCTCAAGTTGGGCCTCGTTTGACTCAACCGTATAATTTATGCCTCGAGTCAGGCCTCGTTTGACTAAACCATATCATTTGTGCATCGAGTCAGGGCTCGTTTGACTCAACCATATCATTTGTGCCTTGAGTCGGGCCTCGTTTGACTCAACCTTATCATTTGCACCTCGAGTTGGGCCTCGTTTGACTAAACCTTATCATTTGCGCCTCAAGTCGAGCCTTGTTTGACTCAACCATATCATTTCTGCCTTGGGTCGTGCTTTGCTTGACTCAACCTTATCATTTGCACCTCGAGTTGGGCCTCGTTTGACTCAACCTTATCATTTGTGCCTCGAGTCGAGCCTCCTTTGATTAAACCATATCATTTATGCCTCGAGTTGGGCCTCGTTTGACTCAACCTTATCATTTGTGCCTCGAGCTGGATCTTGTTCGACACAACCTTATCAATTGCGCCTCGAGTCAGGCCTCATTTGACTCTCCCATATCATTTGCGCCTCGAGTCGGGCCTCGTTTGACTCAACCATATCATTTGTGCCTCGTGTCAGGCCTCGTTTGACTCAAGCATATCATTTGTGCCTTGAGTCAGGCCCCGTTTGACATAACCATATCTTTTGCGCCTCGAGTCAGGCCCCGTTCCACTCAACCTTAACATTTACGCCTCGAGTCGAGCTGCGTTTGACTCAACCATATTAGTTTCACCTCGAGTCGGGTCTCGTTTGACTCACCTATATCATTTGTGCCTCAAGTCAGGCCTTGTTTGACTCAAAAATATCATTTATGCCTTGAGTCGGGCCTCATTTGACTCAACATTATCATTTGCGCCTTGAGGCGGGTCTCGTTCGACTCACCCTTATCATTTGTGCCTCGAGTCGAGCCTTATTTGACTCACCCATATCATTTGTGCCTCAAGTCGGGCCTCGTTTGACTCAGCCATATCATTTATGCCTCGAATCGGGCCTCGTTTAACGCAACCTTATCTTTTGCACCTCGTGTCGGGCCTCATTTGAATTAACCATATTATTTGCGCCTCGAGTCGGGCGTCGTTTGACTCAACCTTATCATTTGAGCCTCGAGTCAGGCCTCGTTTGACTCAACCATATCATTTCTGCCTTAAGTTGGGCCTCGTTTGACTCAACCTTATCATTTGTGCCTCGAGTTGGGCCTCTTTGGACTCAACCTTATAATTTGTGCCTTGAGTCGGGCCTCGTTTGACTCACCCATATCATTTGTTCCTCAAGTCGGGCCTCGTTTGACTCAGCCATATAATTTATGCATCGAGTCAAGCCTCGTTTGACTCAACCATATCATTTGCTCCTCAAGTCGAGCCTCGTTTCACTCACCCATATCATTTGTGCGTCGAGTTAGGCCTCATTTGACTCAACCATATCATTTGCGCCTCGAGTCGGGCCTCGTTTGACTCAACCATATCATTTGTGCCTTAAGCCTGGCCTCGTTTGACTCAACCATATCATTTATGCCTCGAGTCGGGCCTCGTTTGACTCAACCTTATCATTTGCACATCTAGCCAGGCATCATTCGACTTAATCTTATCATTTGCTCCTCGAGTCGGGCCTTGTTCGACTCAACGTTATCATTTGTGCCACGAGTCGAGCCTTATTTGAGTTACCCATATCATTGATGCCTTAAGTTAGGCCTTGTTTGACTCAACCATATCATTTCTGCCTCGAGTTGGGGCTTGTTTGACGTCATCATATCATTTGCGCCTTGAGTCGGGTCTCGTTTGACTCAACCTTATCATTTGTACCTCGAGTCGGGCCTCGTTTGACTCAGCCATATCATTTATGTCTCGAGTCGAGTATCGTTTGACTCAACCTTATCTTTTGCACCTCGAGTCGAGCCTTGTTTGACTGAACCATATCATTTATGCCTCGAGTTAGACCTCGTTTGACTCAACCTTATCATTTGTGCCTCGAATCGGGCCTCGTTTGACTCACCCATATCATTTACGCCTTAAGTCGAGCCTCATTTCACTCAACAATATGTTTTATGCCTCGAGTCAGGCCTCGTTTGATTGAACCTTATCATTTGCACCTTGAGTCGAGCATCGTTGGACTCACCCATATCATTTACGCCTCGAGTCGAGCATCGTTTGACTCAACCTTATCATTTGCGCCTCGAGTCGGGCCTCGTTTGACTCAACCTTATCATTTGCGCCTTGAGCTGAGCCTTATTTGACTTACCCAATGATTTGTGCCTTAAGTCGCACCTCATTTGACTCAACGATATCATTTTTGCATCGAGTTGGGCCTCGTTTGGCTTAACCATATCATTTTCGGCTCGAGTTGGGCCTCGTTTGTCTCACCCATGTCATTTGTGCCTCAAGTTGGGCCTCGTTTGACTCAACCATTTCATTTGCGCCTCGAGTCGGGCCTCGTTTGACTCAACATTATCATTTACGCCTCGAGTCGGGCCTTGTTTGACTCAACCATTTCATTTGCGCCTCGAGCCAAGCCTCGTTTCACTCACCCATATCATTTGTGCCTTAAGTCGGGCCTCGTTTGACTCAACCATTTCATTTGAGCCTCAAGTCGGGTCTTGTTCGACTCAACCTTATGATTTACGCCTCGCGCTGGGCCTCATTTGTCTTAAGCATATCATTTGCACCTCGAGTCAGGCATCATTTGACTCAACCATATCAATTGTGCCTCAAGTCGGGACTCGTTTGACTCAACCATATCATTTGTGCCTTGATTCAGGCGTCGTTGGACTCAACCATATCATTTGAGCCTCGAGTCGGGCCCCGTTCGATTGAACCTTATCATTTGCGCCTCGAGTCGGGCATCGTTTGACTCACCCATATCATTTACGCTTTAAGTCGAGCGTCGTTTGACTCAACCATATCAATTGTGCCTCGAGTCGGGACTCGTTTGACTCAACCATATCATTTGTGCCTTGATTCAGGTGTCGTTGGACTCAACCATATCATTTGCGCCTTGAGTCGGGCACTGTTCGATTGAACCTTATCATTTGCGCCTCGAGTTGGGCCTCGTTCGACTCAACCTTATCATTTGCGCCTTGGGTCGGGCCTCGTTTGACTCACCCATATCATTTGTGCGTTAACTCGGGCCTCGTTTTACTCAACCATATCATTTACGCCACGAGTTAGGCCTCGTATGACTCAACCTTATCATTTTTGCCTCGAGTTGGGCATCATTTGACTTAACCTTATCAATTACAACTCGAGTCGAGCCTCGTTTGACTAAACCATATCATTTATGCCTCGAGTTAGGCCTTGTTTGACTCAACCTTATCATTTGTGCCTCGAGTCGGGCCTCGTTTGACTCACCCATATCATTTACGCCTTAAGTCGAGCCTCGTTTCACTTAACAATATGATTTATGCCTCGAGTCGGGCCTCATTTGACTCAACCTTATCATTTGCGCCTCGAGCCAGGCCTCGTTCGACTTAACCATATATTTGCACTTTGAGTCGGACCTCGTTTGACTCACCCATATCATTTGTGCCACTAGTTGGGCCTTGTTTGACTCAACCATATCTTTTATGCCTCGAGTCGGGCCCTGTTTAACTCAACCTTATCATTTGCGCCTCGAGTCGAGCTTGGATTGAATGAACCAAAACATTTATGTCTCGAGTCGGGCCTTGTTTGACTCAACCTTATCTTTTGCGCCTCGAGTTTAGACTCGTTTGACTCAGCCTTATCATCTACGCCTCGAGTCAGGCCTTGTTTGACTCAACCATATCATTTGTGCCTTAAGTCGGGCCTCGTTTGACTCAACCATATCATGTATGCCTCGAGTCGGGCTCATTTGACTCAACCTTATCATTTGCGCCTCTAGCCAAGCATCGATCCACTTAACCTTATTTTTTGTTTGTCGAGTCGGGCCTCGTTCGATGTCATCATATCATTTCGCCTTGAGTCGGGTCTCGTTTGACTCAACCTTATCATTTGCGGCTCGAGTCGAGCATCGTTTGACTCACCCATATCATTTTCGCCTCGAGTCGAGCATCGTTTGACTCAACCTTATCATTTATGCCTTGAGTCGGGCCTCATTCGTCTCAACCATATCATTTACGCCTCGAGTCGAGCCTTATTTGACTCACCCATATGATTTGTGCCTCAAGTTAGGCCTTGTTTGACTCAACCATATCATTTATGCCTTGAGTCATGCCTCGTTTGACTCACCCATATCATTTGTGCAATAACTCGGGTCTCGTTTTACTTAACGATATCATTTAAGCCATGAGTGGGGCCTCGTATGACTCAACCTTATCATTTGTGCCTCGAGTCGGGCATCGTTTGACTCAACCTTATCATTTGCTCCTCGAGTCGGGTCTCGTTTGACTCACCCATATCTTTTGTGCCTCAAGTTGGGCCTCGTTTGACTCAACCGTATAATTTATGCCTCGAGTCAGGCCTCATTTAACTCACCCATATCATTTGCGCGCCGAGTCAGGGCTCGTTTGACTCAACTATATCATTTGTGCCTTGAGTCAGGCCTCGTTTGACTCAACCTTATCATTTGCACCTCGAGTCTGGCCTCGTTTGACTCAACCTTATCATTTGCGCCTCAAGCTGAGCCTTGTTTGACTCAACCATATCATTTCTGCCTCGAGTTGAGCTTCGCTGGACTCAACCTTATCATTTGTACCTCGAGTCGGGCCTCGTTTGACTCAACCTTATCATTTGTGCCTCGAGCTGTGCCTCGTTCAACTCAACCTTATCATTTGCGCCTCGAGTCGGGGCTCGTTTGACTCTCCCATATCATTTGCGCGTCGAGTCAGGCCTCATTTAACTTAACCATATCATTTGCGCCTCGAGGCAGGCCTCGTTCGCCACAACCTTATCATTTATGCCTCAAGTTGGGGCTCATTCGACTCAACCTTATCATTTGCGCCTCGAGTCGGGCCTTGTTTGACTCAACCATATCATTTACGCCATGAGTCGGGCCGCATTTGACTCAACCTTATCATTTGCGCCTCGAGTTAGGCCTCGTTTGACTCAACCTTATCATTTGTGCCTCGAGTCGATCCTCGTTTGACTCAGCCAAATCATTTGTGCATTAACTCGGGCCGCGTTTTGCTCAACCAGATCATTTACGCCACGAGTCGGGCCTCGTATGACTCAACCTTATCATTTGTGGCTCGAGTCAGGCATCGTTTGCCTTAACCTTATCATTTGCACCTCGAGTCGAGCCTCGCTTGACTGAACCATATAATTTATGCCTCGTTTGACTCAACCTCATCATTTGCGCCTCGATTTGGGCCTCTTTCGACTCAACCTTATCATTTGTGCCTCGAGTCGAGCCTCGTTTCACTGAACCATATCATTTATGCCTCAAGTTGGGCCTCATTCGACACAACCTTATCATTTGCGCCTCGAGTCGGGGCACGTTCGACTTAACCCTATCATTTGCGCATCGAGTCAGGCCTTGTTTGACTCAACCTTATCATTTGTGCGTTAACTCGGGCGTCGTTTGACTCAACCTTATCATTTGCGCCTCGAGTCGGGCCTCGTTCGACTCAACCTTATCATTTGCGCCTCGAGTCGGGCCTCGTTTGACTGATCCATATCATTTATGCCTCGAGTTAGGCCTCGTTTGACTCAACCTTATCATTTGTACCTCAAGTTAGGCCCCGTTTGATGCAACCTTATCATTTTCGCCTCGAGTCGAGACTCGTTTGACTCACCCATATCATTTGTGCGTTAACTCGGGCCTCGTTTTACTCAACCATATCATTTACGCTACGAGTTGGGCCTCGTTTTACTCAACCATATCATTTACGCCACGAGTTGGGCCTTGTATGACTCAACCGTATCATTTGCGCCTTGAGTTGAGCATTGTTTGATTAAACCTTTTCATTTATGCCTCGAGTCGAGCCTCGTTTGACTGAACCATATCATTTATGCCTTGAGTTAAGCCTCGTTTGACTCAACCTTATCATTTGCACCTCGAGTTGGGCCTCGTTTGACTCAACCTTATCATTTGCGCCTCAAGCTGAGCCTTGTTTGACTCAACCATATTATTTCTGCCTCGAGTCGAGCTTCGCTGGACTCAACCTTATCATTTGCTCCTCGAGTCGAGCCTCGTTTGACTCAACCTTATCATTTGCGCCTCGAGTCTAGCTTATTTCACTGAACCATATCATTTATGCCTCGAGTTGGGCCTCGTTTGATTCAACCTTATCATTTGTGCCACGAGTCGGGGCTCGTTTGACTCACCCATATCAGTTACGCCTTAAGTCTATCCTCGTTTGACTCAACGATATGATTTATGCCTCGAGTCGGGCCTCGTTTGACCCAACCTTATCATTTGTCCCTCGAGTCGGGCCTCGTTCGATTCAACCATATATTTGCGCCTCCAATCGGACCTCGTTTGACTTAACCATATCATTTGTGCCATAAGTTGGGCCTCGTTTGTCTCAACTATATCTTTTGTGCCTCGAGTCGGACCTTGTTTAACTCAACCTTATCATTTGTGCCCCGAGTCGAGCCTGGTTTGACTGAACCAAATCATTTATGCCTCGAGTCGGGCCTCGTTTGACTTAACCTTATCATTTGCGCCTCGAGTTTGGCCTCGTTCGACTCAGCCTTATCATTTGTGCCCTGAGTCGGGCCTCGTTTGACAAAACCATGTCATTTGTGCCTTCAGTCGGGCCTCGTTTGACTCAACCATATCATTTATGCCTCGAGTCAGGCCTTTTTTGACTCAACCTTATCATTTGCGCCTCTAGCCAGGCATCGTTCGACTTAACCTTATCATTTGCTCCTCGAGTCGGGCCTCGTTCGACTCAACCTTATCATTTGCGCCACGAGTCAAGCCTTATTTGACTCACCCATATCATTTGTGCCTCAAGTTAGGCCTTGTTTGACTCAACCATATCATTTATGCCTCGAGCCGGGCCTCATTCGACGTAATCATATCATTTGCGCCTCGAGTCGGGTCTTAATTCACTCAACCTTATCATTTGCGCCTCGGGTTAGGCCTCGTTTGACTCACCCATATCATTTACGCCTCGAGTCGAGCATCGTTTGACTCAACCTTATCATTTGTGCCTCGAGTCGAGCCTCGTTCGACATAACCTTATCATTTGTGCCTCGAGTCGGGCCTCGTTTGACTCAACCTTACATTTGCGCCTCGAGTCGAGCCTTATTTGACTCACTCATATGATTTGTGCCTCAAGTTGGGCCTTGTTTGACTCAACCATATCATTTATGCCTCGAGTCGGGCCTCGTTTGACTCACCCATATTATGTGTGCGTTAACTCGGGCCTTGTTTTACTCAACCAAATCATTTACGCCACGAGTCAGGCCTCGTATGACTCAACCTTATCATTTGCGCCTCGAGTCGGGCATTGTTTGACTCAACCTTATCGTTTGCACCTCGAGTCAGGCCTCGTTTGACTCTCCCATATCATTTGTGCCTCAAGTTGGGCCTCGTTTGACTCAGCCGTATAATTTATGCCTTGAGTCAGGCCTCATTTGACTCAACCATATCATTTGTGCATCGAGTCAAGGCTCGTTTGACTCAACCATATCATTTGTGCCTTCAGTTGGGCCTAGTTTGACTTAACCTTATCATTTGCACCTCGAGTTGGGCCTCGTTTGACTCAACCTTATCATTTGCGCCTCAAGTCGAGCCTTGTTTGACTCAACCATATCATTTCTGCCTCGAGTCGGGCTTCGCTTGTCTCAACCTTATCATATGCACCTCGAGTTGGGCCTCGTTTGACTCAACCTTATCATTTGCGCCTCGAGTTGAGCCTCGTTTAACTGAACCATATCATTTATGCCTAGAGGTGGGCCTCGTTTGACTCAACCTTATCATTTGTGCCTTGAGCTGGGCCTCGTTCGACTCAACCTTATCATTTGCGCCACAAGTCAGGCCTCGTTTGACTCTACCATATCATTTGCACCTCGAGTCGGGCCTCGTTTGACTTAACCATATCATTTGTGCCTCGACTTAGGCCTCGTTTGACTCAAGCATATCACTTGTGCCCCGAGTCAGGCCCCGTTTGACTCAACCATATCTTTTGCGCCTCGAGTCAGGCCCAGTTCGACTCAACCTTAACATTTGCGCCTTGAGTCAGGCCTCATTTGACTCAACCATATCATTTGTACCTCGAGTTGGGCCTCGTTTGACTCAACCGTATAATTTATGCCTCGAGTCAGGCCTCGTTTGACTCAACCATATCATTTGTGCATCGAGTCAGGGCTCGTTTGACTCAACCATATCATTTGTGCCTTCAGTCAGGCCTCGTTTGAGTCAACCTTATCATTTGCACCTGGAGCCGGGCCTCGTTTGACGCAACTTTACCATTTGCGCCTCAAGTCGAGCCTTGTTTGACTTAACCATATCACTTCTGCCTCGAGTTGGGGTTCGCTTGAGTTAACCTTATCATTTGTACCTCGAGTCGGGCCTCGTTTGACTCAACCTTATCATTTGTGCCTCGAGTCGAGCCTCGTTTGACTCAACCTTATCATTTGCACCTCGAGTTGAGCCTCGTCGGACTAAACCATATCATTTATGCCTCAAAGTGGGCCTCAATTGACTCAACCTTATCATTTGCGCCTTGAGTTGGGCCTCATTCGACTTAACCTTATCATTTGCGCCTCGAGTCAGGCCTCGTTTGACTCTTCCATATCATTTGCACCTCGAGCCGGGCCTCGTTTGACTCAACCATCTCATTTGCGCCTCAAGGCAGGCCTCGTTCGACACAACCTTATCATTTACGCCTCGAGTCGGGGCTCGTTCGACTCAACCATATATTTTTGCCTCGAGTCGGACCACGTTTGACTCACCCATATCATTTGCGCCACAAGTTGGGCCTTGTTTGACTCAACCATATCTTTTATGCCTCGAGGCGGGCCTTGTTTAACTCAACCTTATCATTTGTGCCTCGAGTCGTGCTTGGTTTGACTGAACCAAATCGTTTATGCCTCGAGTCGGGCCTCGTTTGACTCAACCTTATCATTTGCGCCTCGAGTCGGGCCTCGTTTGACTCAACCTTATCATTTGCGCCTCGAGTCAAGCCTCGTTTGACTCAACCATATCATTTGTGCCTTAAGTCAAGCCTCGTTTGACTCAACCATATCATTTATGCCTTGAGTTGGGCCTCGTTTGACTCAACCTTATCATATGTGCCTTTAGCCAGGCATCGTTCGACGTAACCTTATCATTTGCGCCTCGAGTCGGGCCTCGTTCAACTCAACCTTATCATTTGAGCCATGAGTCGAGCCTTATTTGACTCACCCATATCATTTGTGCCTCAAGTTAGTCCTTGTTTGACTCAACCATATCATTTATGCCTCGAGTCGAATCTCGTTCGACGTAATCATATCATTTATGTCTCGAGTCGGGTCTCATTTGACTTAACCTTATCATTTGCCCCTCAAGTCGGGCCTCGTTTGACTCACCCGTATCATTTATGCCTCGAGTCGAGCATCATTTGACTCAACCTTATCATTTCTGCCTCGAGTCGGGTCTCGTTCGACATAACCTTATCATTTGTGCCTCGAGTCGGGCCTCGTTCGACTCAACCTTATCATTTGCGCCTCGAGTCGAGCCTCGTTTGATTAACCCATGTCATTTGTGCCTTAAGTTGGGCCTCGTTTCACTCAACCTTATCTTTTGTGCCTTGAGTCGAGCCTCGTATGACTCACCCATATCATTTGCGCCTTAAGTCAGGCCTCATTTGACTCCATAATATCATTTAGGCCTCGAGTCAGGCCTCGTTCGACTTAAACTTATCATTTGCGCCTCGAATTGAGCCTTATTTGACTCAACCATATGATTTGTGCCACAAGTTGGGCCTTATTTGACTCAACCATATCATTTATGCCTCGAGTCGGGCCTCGGTTGACTCACCCATATCATTTGTGCGTTAACTCGAGCCTCGTTTTACTCAACCATATCATTTACGCCACGAGTCGGGCCTCGTATGACTCAACCTTATCATTTGTGCCTCGAGTCGGGCATCGTTTGACTCCACCTTATCATTTGCGCCTTGAGTTAGGCCTCGTTTGACTCTCCTATATCATTTGTGCCTCAAGTTGGCCCTCGTTTGACTCAACCGTATAAGTTACGCCTCGAGTCAGGCCTCGTTTGACTCAACCATATCATTTGCGCGTAGAGTCAGGGCTTGTTTGACTCAACCATATCATTTGTGCCTTGAGTTGGGCCTCGTTTGACTCAACCTTATCATTTGCACCTCGAGTCGGGCCTCGTTTGACTCAACCTTATCATTTGCGCCTCAAGTCGAGCCTTGTTTGACTCAACCATATCATTTTTGCCTCGAGTCGGGCTTCGCTTGACTCAACCTTATCATTTGCACCTCGAGTCGGGCCTCGTTTGACTCAACCTTATCATTTGCGCCTCGAGTCGGGCCTCGTTTGACTCAACCTTATCATTTGCGCCTCGAGTCGAGCCTCATTTGACTGAACCATATCATTTATGCCTCGAGTTGGGCCTCGTTTGACTCAACCTTATCATTTGCGCCTGAAGCTGGGCCTCGTTCGACTCAACTTTATCATTTGCGCCTTGAGTCAGGCCTCGTTTAACTCTCCCATATCATTTGCCCTCGAGTCGGCCTCGTTTGACTCAACCATATCATTTGCGCCTCGAGTCGGGACTTGTTCGATTCAACCTTATCATTTGTGCCTCGAGTCGGGCCTCGTTTGACTTAACCATATCATTTACGCCATGAGTCAGGCCTCGTTTGACTCAACCTTATCATTTGCACCTCGAGTCGGTCCTCGTTTGACTCACCCAAATCATTTGTGCATTAACTTGGCCTCATTTTACTCAACCATATCATTTACGCCACGAGTTGGGCCTCGTATGACTGAACCTTATCATTTGTGCCTCGAGTCGGGCATCGTTTGACTCAACCTTATCATTTGTGCCTCGAGTCGAGCCTCGTTTGACTGAACCATATCATTTATGCCTCGTTTGACTCAACCTTATCATTTGTGTCTCGAGTCGGGCCTCGTTTGACTCACCCAAATCATTTGCGCCATAAGTCGAGCCTCGTTTGACTCAACAATATGATTTATGCCTCGAGTGGGGCCTCATTGACTCAACCTTATCATTTGCGCCTCGAGTCAGGCCTCGTTCAACTCAACCATATATTTGCGCCTCGAGTCGAACCTCGTTTGACTCACCCATATCATATGTGCGACAAGTTGGGCCTCGTTTGACTCAACCGTATAAGTTATGCCTCGAGTCAGGCCTCGTTTGACTCAACCATATCATTTGCGCGTCGAGTCAGGGCTCGTTTGACTCAACCATATCATTTGTGCCTTGAGTTGGGCCTCGTTTGACTCAACCTTATCATTTGCACCTCGAGTCAGGCCTCGTTTGACTCAACCTTATCATTTGCGCCTCAAGTCGAGCCTTGTTTGACTTAACCATATCATTTCTGCCTCGAGTCGGGCTTTGCTTGACTCAACCTTATCATTTGCACCTCGAGTCAGGCCTCGTTTGACTCAACCTTATCATTTACGCCTCGAGTTGAGCCTCGTTTGACTGAACCATATCATTTATGCCTCGAGTTGGGCCTCGTTTGACTCAACCTTATCATTTGCGCCTGAAGCTGGGCCTCGTTCGACTCAACTTTATCATTTGCGCCTCAAGTCAGGCCTCGTTTAACTCTCCCATATCATTTGCCCTCGAGTCGGCCTCGTTTGACTCAACCATATCATTTGCGCCTCGAGTCGTGACTTGTTCGATTCAACCTTATCATTTGCGTCTCGAGTCGGTCCTCGTTTGACTCACCCAAATCATTTGTGCATTAACTCGGGCCTCATTTTACTGAACCATATCATTTACGCCACGAGTTGGGCCTCGTATGACTGAACCTTATCATTTGTGCCTCGAGTCGGGCATCGTTTGACTCAACCTTATCATTTGTGCCTCGAGTCGAGCCTCGTTTGACTGAACCATATCATTTATGCCTCGTTTGACTCAACCTTATCATTTGTGTCTCGAGTCGGGCCTCGTTTGACTCACCCAAATCATTTGCGCCTTAAGTCGAGCCTCGTTTGACTCAACAATATGATTTATGCCTCGAGTGGGGCCTCATTGACTCAACCTTATCTTTTGCGCCTCGAGTCAGGCCTCGTTCAACTCAACCATATATTTGCGCCTCGAGTCGAACCTCGTTTGACTCACCCATATCATATGTACCACAAGTTGGGCCTCGTTTGACTCAACCATATCTTTTATGCCTCGAGTCGGGCCTTGTTTAACTCAACCTTATCATTTACGCCTCGAGTTTGGCCTTGTTCGACTCAGTCTTATCATTTGCGCCTCGAGTCGGGGCTCGTTTGACTAAACCTTATCATTTGTGCATTAACTCGGGCCTCGTTTGGCTCAATCATATCGTTTACAATGCGGGTCGGGCCTCGTTTGACTCAACCTTATCGTTTATGCCTCGAGTTAGGCCTCGTTTGACTCAACCTTATCATTTGCGCCTCGAGTCAGGCCTCGTTTGACTCAACCATATCATTTGTGCCTTAAGTCGAGCCTCGTTTAACTCAACCTTATCATTTGCGCCTCGAGTCGAGCCTCGTTTGACTAAACCAAATCATTTATGCCTAGAGTCGGGCCTCGTTTGACTCAACCTTATCATTTACGCTTCAAGTTGGGCCTCGTTTGACTCAGCCTTATCATTTGCGCCTCAAGTTGGGTCAGTTTGACTCACCTATGTCATTTGTGCCTCGAGTCAGGCCTCGTTTGACTCAACCTTATCATTTATGACTTGAGTTGTCCCTCGTTCGACTCAATCTTATCATTTGCGCCTCGAATCAAGCCTTATTTGACTCACCCGTATCATTTGTGTCTCAAGTTTGGCCTCATTTAACTCAACCATATCATTTATTCCTTGAGTCAGGCCTCATTTGACTCAACCATATCATTTGTGCCTCGAGTCAGGCCTCGTTTGACTTAACCATATTTTTTTTACCTCAAGTTGGGCCTCGTTTAACTCAACTTTATCATTTGTGCCTCTTGTCGGGCCTCGTTTGACTCACCCATATCATTTGTGCCCTAAGTTGCGCCTCATTTGACTCAACCATATCATTTATGCCTCGAGTCAGGCCTCGTTTGACTCAATCATATCATTTGTGCCTCAAGTCGGGCCTCGTTCGACTCAATCTTATCATTTGCGCCTCGAGTAAAGCCTTATTTGACTCACCCATATCATTTGTGCCTCAACTTAGGCCTTGTTTGACTCAACCATATCATTTATGCCTTAAGTTAGGCCTCGTTCGACGCAACCTTATCATTTGCGCCTCGAGTTGGGCCTCGTTCGACACAACCTTATCATTTGTGCCTTGAGTCGAGCCTTGATCGATTCAACCTTATCATTTACGCCTCGACTTGGGCCTCGTTTGACTCACCCATATCATTTGTGCCTCAAGTTGGGCCTCGTTTGACTCAACCTTATCATTTGTTACTCGAGTCAGGCCTCGTTTAACTCACCCTTATAATTTGTGCCTCGAGTCGAGCCTCGTTCAACTCAACCTTACCATTTTTGCCTCGAGTCGGGACTTGTTTGGCTCACCCATATCATTTGTGTGTCGAGTCGGGCCTCGTTTGACTCAACCTTATTATTTGCACCTCGAGTCGAGCCTTGTTTGACTGAACCATGTCATTTATACCTTGGGTTGGGACTTGTTTGACTCAACCTTATCATTTGCGCCTCGAGTTGGGCCTTGGGCCTCGTTTGACTCAACCTTATCATTTGCACCTTGAGTCAGGCCTCATTTGACTCAACCTTATCATTTGCTCCTTGAGTCGAGCCTCGTTTAAGTCACTCATATCATTTGTGCTTCAACTCGGACCTCGTTTTACTCAACCATATCATTTGCGCCTAGAGTCGGGCCTCAGTTGACTCAACTTTATCATTTGTACCTTAAGACGAGCCTCGTTTGACTCAACCTTATAATTTGCGCCTCGAGTTGGGTCTCGTTCAACTTACCCTTACCATTTTTGCCTCGAGTCATGCCTCGTTTAACTCACCCATATCATTTGTGCCTCGAGTCGGGCCTCGTTTGACTCAACCTTATCATCTTATTATTTGTGCCTTGAGTCGAGCCTCGTTTGACTCAACCTTATCCTTTGCGCCTCGAGTCAGTCCTCGTTTGACTCAACTTATCATTTGCACCTCGTGTCAGGCCTTGTTTGACCCAGCCATATCATTTGCGCCTTGGGTCGGCCCTGGTTTGACTCACCCATATCATTTGAGCGTCAACTCGGGCCTCGTTTGACTCAACCATATCATTTGCGCCTCGAGTCGGGCCACGTTTGACTCCACCTTACCATTTGTGCCTTGAGTCGAACCTCGTTCGACTGAAGCTTATCATTTACGCCTTGAGTCGGGCCTCATTTGACTCAACCTTATCATTTGTGCCACGAGTTAGGCCTCGTTTGACTCAACTGTATAATTTGCGCCTCGAGTCGAGCCTCGTTCAACTCACCCTTACCATTTTTGCCTCGGGTTGGGCATTGTTTCACTTACCCATATGATTTGTGCCTCGAGTCAGACCTTGTTTGACTCAACCTTATCATTTGCGTCCCGAGTCGAGCCTCGTTTGACTGAACCAAATCATTTATGCCTCGAGCTGAGCCTTGTTTGACTCAACCTTCTCATTTGTGCCTCGAGTTGGGCCTCGTTCGACTCAGCCTTATCATTTGCACGTCGAGTCGTGCCTTATTTAGCTCAACCTTATCATTTGCGCCTCAAGTCTGGCCTCGTTTGACTCAACCATAACATTTATGCCTCTAGTCAGGTCTCGTTTGACTTAACCTTATCATTTGCGCCTCTAGTCGGGCATCGTTCGACTCAACCTTATCATTTGCGCCTCGAGTCAGGCCTCGTTCAACTCAACCTTATCATTTGTACCTCGAGGCGACCTTATTGGACTCACGCATATCATTTGTACCTCAAGTTGGGCCTTGTTTAACTCAACCATAACATTTAGGCCTCGAGTCGGGCCTCGTTTGACTCAACCACATCATTTGCGCCTCGAGTTGGCCCTCGTTCGACTTATCCATATCATTTGTGCCTCAACTCGGGCCTCGTTTAACTCAACCATATCATTTACACCTCAAGTCGGGTCTCATTTGACTCGACCTTATCATTTCTGCCTCGACTCGGGCCTCATTTGACTCAACCATATCATTTGAACCTTGAGTTGGGCCTCATTTGACTCACCCATATCATTTGTGCCTCAAGTGGGGCCTCGTTTGGCTCAGCCATATCATTTGCACCTCGAGTCGGGCCTCGTTTGACTCAACATTATCATTTGTGCCACGAGTTGGGCCTCGTTCGACTCCTCCTTATCATTTGCGCCTCGAGGCAGGCCTCGTTTGACTCACCCATATCATTTGTGCCTTGAGTCGGGCCCCGTTTGACTTAACCATATCATTTGCGCCTTGAGTCGGGCCTCGTTCCACTCAACCTTCTCATTTGCGCCTCGAGTTGGGCCTCGTTTGACTCAACCTTACCATTTGCACCTCGAGTCGGGCATTGTTTGACTCACCCATATCACTTGCACATCGAGTCAGGCTTTGTTTGACTCACCCATATCATTTGCACCTCGACTTGGGCCTCGTTTAATGCACCCATATCATTTGTGCATCAAGTCAGGCCTCGTTTGGCTCAGCCATATCATTTGCGCCTCAAGTCGGGCCTTGTTCGACTCGCCCATATCATTTGTGCCTCAAGTCGGGCCTTGTTTGACTCAACGATATCATTTGCGCCTCGAGTCGGGCCTTGTTTAACTTGACATTACATTTGCGCCTCGAGTCGGGCCTCATTCAACTTAACCTTATCATTTGCACCTCGAGTCGGGCCTCGTTTGACTCACCTATATCATTTATGCCTTGAGTCAGGCCTCGTTTGACTTAACCATATCATTTGCGCCTCGAGTCGAGCGTTGTTTGACTCACCCATATTATTTGTGCCTCAAGTCGGGCTTCATTTGACTCAACCATTTCAATTGTGCCTCGAGTTGGGCCTCGTTCAACTCAACCTTATGATTTGCGCCTTGCGTCGGGCCTCGTTTGACTCACCTATATCATTTATGCCTTGAGTCCTCGTTTGACTTAACCATATCATTTGCGCCTCGAGTCGAGCGTTGTTTGACTCACCCATATTATTTGTGCCTCAAGTCGGGCTTCATTTGACTCAACCATTTCAATTGTGCCTCGAGTTGGGCCTCGTTCAACTCAACCTTATGATTTGCGCCTTGCGTCGGGCCTCGTTTGACTCAACCATATCATTTGCGCCTCGAGTCGGGCCTCGTTTGACTCAACGTTATCATTTGCGCCTTGAGTCGGGCCTCTTTCGACTCGACCTTATCAATTGCGCCTTGAGTCGGGCCTCATTTGACTCAACCTTAAACTTTATGCCTCTAGTCGGGCCTCGTTCAACTCACCCTTACCATTTGTGCCTCGAGTCGAGCCTCATTTGACTCACCCATATCATTTGTGCATCAACTCGAGCCTCTTTTGACTCAACCATATCATTTGTGCCTCAGGTCGGGCCTCGTTTAAGTCAACCTTATCATTTGCACCTTGAGTTGGGCCTCGTTTGACCCAACCTTATCATTTGCGCCTTGAGTCGGGCCTCGTTTGACTCACCCATATCATTTGCGCCTCAAGTCGTGCCTCGTTTAACTCAACCATATCATTTGTCCCTCGAGTCGGGCCTAGTTTGACTCAACCATATCATTTGTGCCTCGAGTCAGACCTCATTAGAGTCAACCTTATCATTTACGCCTCGAGTCGAGCCTCGTTTGACTCAACCTTATCGTATGCGCCTCGAGTTGGGCCTCGTTCGACTCAACCTTATCATTTGCGCCTCAAGGCGAGCCTTATTTGACTCACCCATATCATTTGTGCCTCAAGCTGGCACTCGTTTGACTCAACGGTATCATTTATACATCGAGTCTGGCCTTGTTTGACTCAACTATTTAATTTGCGCCTCGAGTCGGCCCTCGTTCGACTCAACCTTATGATTTGCACCTCGCGTCCGGCCTCGTTTGTCTCAACCATATCATTTGCGCCTTGAGTCGGGCCTCCTTTGACTCAACCATATCAATTGTTCCTCGAGTCGGGCCTCGTTTGACTCCACCGTATCATTTGCTCCTCAAGTTGGGCCCCGTTCGACTCCACCTTATCATTTGCGCCTCGAGTCGGGCATCGTTTGACTCAACCATATCATTTGCATCTCGAGTTGGGCCTTGTTTGGCTCACGCATATCAATTGTGCCTCAAGTCGGCCCTCGTTTGACTCAACGATATCATTTGCGCCTCGAGTCTGGCCTCGTTTGACTCAACCATATCATTTGTACCTTGAGTCGGGCCTCGTTTGACTCACCCAAATCATTTGTGCTTCAAGTCGGGCCTTGTTTGGCTCAACCATATCATTTGCACCTCGAGTCTGGCCTTGTTTGACTCAACATTATCATTTGCGCCTCGAGTCGGGTCTCGTTTGACTCAACCATATCATTTTTGCCTTGAGTCGGGCCTCGTTTGACTTAACCATATCATTTGCGCCTTGAGTCGAGCCTCGTTCCACTCAACCTTATCTTTTGCGCCTCGAGTTGGGACTCGTTTGACTCAACCTTATCATTTGCACCTCGAGTCGGGCCTCGTTTGACTTACCCATATCATTTGTGCCTAGAGTCGGGCCTCATTTGTCTCACCCATATCATTTGCGCCTCGACTCAGGCCTCGTTTGACTCAAACATATCATTTATGCCCTCATTTGACTCAACCTTATCATTTGCGCCTCAAGTCAGGCCTTATTTGACTCAACCATATTATTTGCGCCTCGAGTTGGGCCTCGTTTGACTCAACCTTATCTTTTGCTCCTCGAGCCGGGCCTCGTTCAACTCAACCTTATCATTTGCGCCTGAATTTGGGCCTCATTTGACTCAACCTTATAATTTACGCCTCTAGTTTGGCCTCGTTCAACTCACGCTTACCATTTGCTCCTCGAGTCGAGCCTCTTTTGACTCAACCATATCATTTGTGCATCAACTCGGGCCTCTTTTGACTCAACCATATCATTTGTGCCTCGAGTCAGGCCTCGTTTGAGTCAACCTTATCACTTTGCCTCGAGTTGGCCCTCATTCAACTCAACCTTATCTTTTGTGCCTCGAGGAGTGCCTCGTTTGACTCACCCATATCATTTGCGCCTCGAGTTAGGCCTCGTTTGACTCAACCTTATCGTTTGCGCCTCGAGTCGGGCCTCGTTTGACTTATCCTTATCACTTATGCCTCGAGTCGGGCCTCGTTCGACTCAACCTTATCATTTCCGCCTCGAGTCGGCCCTCATTTGACTCACCCATATCATTTGCGCCTCCAGTTGGGCCTCATTCGACTCAACCTTATCATTTGCACCACGATTTGGGCCTCGTTTGACTCACCCATATATCATTTATGGCTAAAGTCGGGCCTCGTTACGCTCAGCCATATCATTTGTGCCTCGAGTCGTGCCTCGTTCGACTCAACCTTATCATTTGCGCCTCAAGTCGGCCCTCATTTGACTCACACATATAATTGGCGCCTCGAGTCGAGCCTTGTTTGACTAACCTTATCATTTCCGCCTCGAGTCGGGCCTCGTTCAACTCACCCTTACCATTTGCGCCATAAGTCGGGCCTCGTTTGACTCACGTATGTCATTTGTATGTTAACTCGGGCCTCGTTTGACTCAACCATATAATTTATGCCTCGAGTCAGGCCTCGTTCAACTCACCCTTACCATTTACGGCTCGAACCTGTCCTAGTTTGACTCATCTATATCATTTGTGCATCAACTCGGGCCTCGTTTGACCTAACCTTATCATTTGCGCCTCCAGTTGGGCCTCATTCGACTCAACCTTATCATTTGCACCACAATTTGGGCCTCGTTTGACTCACCCATATATCATTCATGGCTCAAGTCCGGCCTCGTTAGGCTCAGCCATATCATTTGTGCCTCGAGTCGTGCCTCGTTCGACTCAACCTTATCATTTGCGCCTCGAGTCAGGCCTCGTTTGACTCAACCATATCATTTGCATCTCGAGTCGGGCCTCGTTTGACTCACCCATATCATTTGTGCCTCAAGTCGGCACTCGTTTGACTCAACGATATCATTTATGCATCGAGTCTGGCCTCGTTTGAGTCAACCATTTAATTTGCACCTCGAGTCGGGCCTCGTTCGACACAACCTTATCATTTGTGCCTCACGTCTGGCCTCGTTTGTCTCAACCATATCATTTGTGCCTCGAGTTGGACCTCATTTGAGTCAACCTTATCATTTGCGCCTCGAGTCGAGCCTCGTTTGATTCAACCTTATCATATGCGCCTCGAGTTGGGCCTCGTTCTACTCAACCTTATCATTTGCGCCTCAAGCCGGGCCTTATTTGACTCACCCATATCATTTGTGCCTCAAGCCGGCACTCGTTTGACTCAACAATATCATTTATGCATCGAGTCTGGCCTCGTTTGACTCAACCATTTAATTTGCGCCTTGAGTCGGCCCTCGTTCGACTCAACCTTATGATTTGTGCCTCGCGTCCGGCCTCATTTGTCTCAACCATATCATTTGCACCTTGAGTTGGGCCTCATTTGACTCAACCATATCAATTGTTCCTCGAGTCGGGGCTCGTTTGACTCAACCATATCATTTGCGCCTCGAGTTGGGCCCCATTCGACTCCATCTTATCATTTGCGCCTCGAGTCGGGCCTCGTTTGACTCAACCATATCATTTGCATCTCGAGTTGGGCCTTGTTTGGCTCAGCCATATCAATTGTGCCTCAAGTCGGCCCTCGTTTGACTCAACGATATCATTTGCGCCTCGAGTCTGGCCTCGTTTGACTCAACCATATCATTTGTACCTTGAGTCGGGCCTCATTTGACTCACCCATATCATTTGTGCATCAGGTCAGTCCATGTTTGGCTCAACCATATCATTTGCACCTCGAGTCTGGCCTTGTTTGACTCAACATTATCATTTGCGCCTCGAGTCGGGCCTCGTTTGACTCAACCATATCATTTTTGCCTTGAGTCGGGCCTCGTTTGACTTAACCATATCATTTGCGCCTTGAGTCGGCCCTCGTTCCACTCAACCTTATCATTTGTACCTCGAGTTGGGACTCGTTTGACTCAACCTTATCATTTGCACCATGAGTCGGGCCTCATTTGACTCACCCATATCATTTGTGCCTAGAGTCGGGCCTCATTTGTCTCACCCATATCATTTGCGCCTCGACTCGGGCCTCGTTTGACTCAAACAAATCATTTATGTCTCAAGTTGGGCCTTATTTGACTCAACCTTATCATTTGCGCCTCGAGTCAGGCCTCATTTGACTCAACCATATAATTTGCGCCTCCAGTCGGGCCTCGTTTGACTCAACCTTATCATTTGCTCCTCGAGTCGGGCCTCGTTCGACTCAACGTTATCACTTGCGCCTCAATTCGGGCCTCATTTGACTCAACATTATAATTTACGCCTCTAGTTTGGCCTTGTTCAACTCACGCTTACCATTTGCGCCTCAAGTCGAGCCTCTTTTGACTCAAGCATATCATTTGTGCATCAACTCAGGCCTCTTTTGACTCACCCATATCATTTATGCCTCAAGTCGGGGCTCATTTGACTCAACCGTTTCAATTGCTCCTCGAGTCGGGCCTTGTTTGACTCAACCTTATGATTTGCGCCACGCGTCGGGCCTTGTTTATCTTTAACCATATCATTTGCACCTCGAGTCAGGCCTCGTTTGACTCGACCATATCATTTGTGCCTTGAGTCAGGCCTCCTTTGACTTTACCATATCATTTGCGCCTCGAGTCGGACCTCATTTGACTCAACCTTATCATTTGCGCCATGAGGCGGGCCTAGTTCGACTCAACCTTATCATTTGCGCCTCGAGTTAGGCCTCCTTTGACTCCACCTTATAATTTACGCCTCTAGTTTGGCCTCTTTCAACTCACGCTTACCATTTGCGCCTAGAGTCGGGCCTCTTTTGACTTAACCATATCATTTGTGCATCAACTCGGGCCTCTTTTGACTCAACCATATCATTTGTGCCTCGAGTCGGGCCTCGTTTGAGTCAACCTTATCACTTCGCCTCGAGTTGGCCCTCGTTCGACTCAACCTTATCTTTTGTGCCTCGAGGCGGGCCTCGTTTGACTCACCCATATCATTTGCGCCTCGAGTCGGGCCTCGTTTGACTAAACCTTATCATTTGTGCCTCGAGTCGGGCCTCGTTTGACTCATCCTTATCACTTATGCCTCGAGTCGGGCCTTGTTCGACTCAACCTTATCATTTGTGCCTTGAGTCAGGCCTCGTTTGCCTCACCCATATAATTTGCGCCTCGAGTCGGGCCTTGTTTGACTAACCTTATCATTTCCGCCTCGAGTCGGGCCTCATTCAACTCACCCATACCATTTGCGCCACAAGTCGGGCCTTGTTTGACTCACGTATGTCATTTGTATGTCAACTCGGGCCTCATTTGACTCAACCATATAATTTATGCCTCGAGTCGGGCCTCGTTCAACTCACCCTTACCATTTACGGCTCGAGTTGGGCCTCGTTTGACTCACCTATATCATTTGTGCATCAACTCGGGCCTCGTTTAACTTAACCTTATCATTTGCGCCTGCAGTTGGGCCTCATTCGACTCAACCTTATCATTTGCACCATGATTTGGGCCTCGTTTGACTCACCCATATATCATTTATGCCTCAAGTCGGGCCTCGTTAGTCTCAGCCATATCATTTGCGCCTCAAGTCAGGCCTCCTTCGACTCATCCTTATCATTTCCACCTCGAGTCGGGCCTTGTTTGACTCAACCATATCATTTGCATCTCGAGTCGGTCCTTGTTTGACTCACCCATATCATTTGTGCCTCAAGTCAGGGCTCGTTTGACTCAACGATATCATTTGCGCCTCGAGTCAAGCCTTGTTTGACTCAACATTATCATTTGCGCCTCGAGTCGGGCCTCGCTCGACTCAACCTTGTCATTCACGCCTCGAGTCGGGCCTCGTTTGACTCAACCATATCATTTGTGCCTTGAGGGGGGCCTCGTTTGACTTAACCATATCATTTGCACCTCGAGTCGAGCGTCATTGGACTCACCCATATCATTTATGCCTCAAGTCAGGCCTCATTTGACTCAACCGTTTCAATTGCTCCTCGAGTCGGGCCTTGTTTGACTCAACCTTATGATTTGCGCCACCCATCGGGCCTCGTTTATCTTTAACCATATCATTTGCACCTCGAGTCGGGCCTCGTTTAACTCAACCATATCATTTGTGCCTTGAGTCGGGCCTCCTTTGACTTTACCATATCATTTGCGCCTCGAGTCAGGCCTCGTTTGACTCAACCTTATCATTTGTGCCATGAGTCGGGCCTAGTTCGACTCAACCTTATCATTTGCGCCTCGAGTTAGGCCTCCTTTGACTCCACCTTATAATTTATGCCTCTAGTTTGGCCTCTTTCAACTCACGCTTAACATTTGTGCCTCGAGTCGGGCCTCTTTTGACTCAACCATATCATTTGTGCATCAACTCGGGCCTCTTTTGACTCAACCATATCATTTGTGCCTCGAGTCGGGCCTCGTTTGACTCAACCTTATCATTTGTGCCTCGAGTCAGGCCTCGTTCGACTAAACGTTATCATTTGCACCTCGAGTCAGGCCTCGTTTGACTCAACTATATCATTTATGCCTCAACTCGGGCCTCGTTTGACTCAAACATATTATTTTCACCTCGAGGTAGGCCTCGTTTGACTCAACCTTATCATTTGTGCCTCGAGTCGGGCCTTGTTTGACTCAACCATATCATTTGCGCCTCGAGTCGGGCCTCATTTGACCCAACCTCATCATTTGCGCCTCAAGTCGGGCCTTGTTCAACTCAATCTTCTCATTTGCGCCTTGAGTCAGGCCTCATTTGACTCAACCATGTCATTTGCGCCTTGAGTTGGGCCTCATTTGACTTAGCTTTATCATTTGTGCCTCGAGTTGGGCCTCATTTGACTCAACCATGTCATTTACACCTCAAGTCGTGCCTCATTTGACTTAACCTTATCATTTGCACCTTGAGTCGGGCCTCATTTGACTCAACCATATCATTTGCGCCTCGAGTCGGGCCTTGTTCGACTCAACCTTAGCATTTGCACCTCGAGTTGGTCCTCGTTTGACTTAACCTTATCATTTGCGCCTCGTGTTGGGCCTCGTTCAACTCACCCTTACCATTTACGCCTCGAGTCAGGCCTCGTTTGACTCACCAATATCATTTGCACCTCAACTCTGTCCTCGTTTGACTCAACCTTATCATTTGCGCCTCGAGTCGGGCCTCGTTCAACTCACCCTTACCATTTCTGTCTCGAGTCGGGCCTCGTTTGACTCACCTATATCATTTGTTCGTCAACTCGGGCCTCGTTTGACACAACCATATCTTTTGTGCCTCGAGTCAAGCCTCGTTTGACACAACCTTATCATTTGCACCTCGTGTTGCACCCTATTTGACTCAACCTTATTATTTACACCTCGAGTCGGGCCTCGTTTGACTCACCCATAACATTTGTGCCTTAAGTGGGGCCTCGTTTGACTCAACCATATCATTTATGCCTCGAGTCGGGCCTCGTTTGACTCAACCTTATCATTTGCACCTCGAGTCAGGCCTCGTTTGACTCAACCATATCATTTGCGCCTCGAGTCGGGCTCATTTGACTCAACCTTATCATTTACGCCTCGAGTCGGGCCTTGTTTGACTCAACCTTATCATTTGTTCCTCGAGTCGGGCCTTGTTTGACTCAACCATATCATTTGCGCCTTGAGTCAGGCCTTGTTCGACTCAACCTTATCATTTGCAACTTGACTCCAGCCTCGTTTGACTCAACCTTATCATTTATGCCTCGTGTCGGGCCTCGTTTGACACAACCTTATCATTTGCCCCTCGAGTGAGGCGTCATTCGACTCAACCTTATCATTTGCGCCTCAAGTCAGGCGCCGTTCGTCACACCCATATCATTTGTGAGTCAGTCGGGCCCCATTTGAATTAACCATATCATTTATGCCTCGAGTCAGGCCTCGTTTGACTCAACCTTATCATTTGTGGCTCGAGTCGAGCCTCGTTTGACTCAGCCTTATCATTTACGCCTCGAGTCGGGCCTCGTTTGACTTAGCCATATCATTTGCGCCTCGAGTCGGTCCTCGTTTGACTCACCCATATCATTTATACCTCGAGTCGGGCCTCATTTGACTCAACCTTATAATTTGCACCTCGAGTTAGGCCTCGTTCAACTTAACCTTATCATTTGAGCCTCAAGTTGGGCCTCGTTTGACTAAACCTTATAATTTGCACCTCGAGTCGAGCCTCATTCGGGTCAACCTTATCATTTGCGCCATGAGTTGGGCCTCATTTGACTCAACCATAACATTTGCGCCTCAATTTGGGCCTCGTTTAACTCAACCATATCGTTTATGCCTCGAGTCAGGCCTCGTTTCACTCAACCTTATCATTTATGCCTCGAGTCGGGCCTCGTTTGACCTAACCATATCATTTACGCCTCGAGTCGGGCCTTGTTTGACTCAACCTTATCATTTGCGCCTCGAGTCGGGCGTCGTTCGACTCAACCTTATCATTTGCGCCTCAAGGCGGGCCTCATTTGACTCAACCTTATAATTTACGCCTCTAGCCAGGCCTCGTTCAACTCACCCTTAGCATGTGTGCCTCGAGTCGGGCCTCATTTGACTCACCCATATCATTTGTACATCAACTCAGGCCTCTTCTGAGTCAACCATATCATTTGTGCGTCGAGTCGGGCCTCGTTTGAGTCAACCTTATCATTTGCGCCTCGAGTGAGGCCTTGTTTGACTCAACCTTATCATTTGTGCCTTAAGTCGGGCCTCGTTTGACTCACCCATATCATTTGCGCATCGAGTCGGGTCTCGTGTGACTCAGCCATATCATTTGCGCCTCGAGTCGTGCCTTCTTTGACTCAACCTTATAATTTATGCCTCTAGTCGGGCTTCGTTCAACTCACCTTTAGCATTTGCACCTCAACTCGGGTCTCTTTTGAGTCAACCATATCATTTGCGCCTCAAGTCGGTCCTCGTTTAAGTCAACCTTATCATTTATGTATCGAGTTGGGCCTCGTTCGACTCAACCTATCATTTGTGCCTCGAGTTGGGACTCGTTTGACTCACCCATATCATTTGCGCCTCGAGTCGGGCCTCGTTTGACTCAACCTTATCATTTACGCCTCGAGTCGGGCCTCGTTTGACTCATCGTTATCACTTATGCCTTGAGTCGGGCCTTGTTCGACTCAACCTTATCATTTGCGCCTCGAGTCGGGCCTCATTTGACTTACCCATATAATTTGCGCCTCGAGTCGGTCCTTGTTTGACTAACCTTATCATTTCCGCCTCGAGTCAAGCCTCGTTCAACTCACCCTTACCATTTGCGCCACAAGTCGGGCCTCGTTTGACTCACGTATGTCATTTGTACGTCAACTCGGGCCTCGTTTGACTCAACCATATAATTTATGCCTCGAGTCGTGCCTTGTTCAACTTACCCTTACCATTTACGGCTCGAGTCAGGCCTAGTTTGAGTCACCTATATCATTTGTGCATCAACTCAGGCCTCGTTTGACTCAACCTTATCATTTGCGCCTCCAGTTGGGCCTCCTTCGACTCAACCTTATCATTTCAACCACGATTTGGGCCTCCTTTGACTCACCCATATATCATTTATGCCCTAAGTCGGGCCTCGTTAAGCTCAGCCATATCATTTGCGCCTCGACTCAGGCCTTGTTTGACTCAACCATATCATTTGTGCCTCAAGCCGGCACTCGTTTGACTCAACGATATCATTTATGCATCGAGTCTAGCCTCGTTTGACTCAACTATTTAATTTGTGCCTCAAGTCGGGCCTCGTTCGACTCAACCTTATGATTTGTGCCTCGTGTTCGGCCTCGTTTGTCTCAACCATATCATTTGCGCCTTCAGTCGGGCCTCGTTTGACTTAACCATATCAATTGTTCCTCGAGTCGGGCCTCGTTTGACTCAACCATATCATTTGCGCCTCGAGTTGGGCCTTGTTCGACTCCACCTTATCATTTGTGCCTCAAGTCGGGCCTCGTTTGACTCAACCATATCATTTTTGCCTTGAGTCGGGCCTCGTTTGACTTAACCATATCATTTGCACCTTGAGTCTAGCCTTGTTTGGCTCAACCATATCCTTTGCACCTCGAGTCTGGCCTCGTTTGACTCAACATTATCATTTGTGCCTCGAGTCGGGCCTCGTTTGACTCAACCATATCATTTTTGCCTTGAGTCGGGCCTCGTTTGACATAACCATATCATTTGCACCTTGAGTCGGGCCTCATTCCACTCAACCTTATCATTTGCGCCTCAAGTTGGGACTCATTTGACTCAACCTTATCATTTACACCTCGAGTCGGGCCTCGTTTGACTCACCCATATCATTTGTGCCTAGAGTCGGGCCTCATTTGTCTCACCCATATCATTTGCGCCTCGACTCGGGCCTCGTTTGACTCAAACATATCATTTATGCCTCAAGTTAGGCCTCATTTGACTCAACCTTTTCATTTGTGCCTCGAGTCAGGCCTTGTTTGACTCAACCATATCATTTGCGCCTCGAATTGGGGCTCGTTTAACTCAACCTTATCATTTGCTCCTCGAGTCAGGGCTCGTTCGACTCAACCTTATCATTTGCGCCTCAATTCGGGCCTCATTTGACTCAACCTTATAATTTACGCCTCTAGTCGGGCCTCGTTCAACTCACGCTTACCATTTGCACCTCGAGTCGAGCCTTTTTTGACTCAACCATATCATTTGTGCATCAACTCGGGCCTCTTTTGACTCAATCATATCATTTATGCCTCGAGGCAGGCCTCATTTGACTCACCCATATCATTTGTGCCTCAAGTCGGGCCTCGTTTGACTCAACCTTATCATTTGTGCCTTGAGTTGGGCCTCATTTGACTCATCCTTATCACTTATGCCTCGAGTCGGGCCTCATTCAACTTAATCTTATCATTTGCGCCTCGAGTCGGGCCTCGTTTGACTCACCCATATAATTTGCGCCTCGAGTCGGGCCTTGTTTGACTAACCTTATCATTTCTGCCTTGAGTCGGGCCTCGTTCAACTCACCCTTACCATTTGCTCCACAAGTCGGGCCTCGTCTGACTCACGTATGTCATTTGTACGTCAACTCGGGCCTCATTTGACTCAGCCATATAATTTATGCCTCGAGTCGGGCCTCGTTCAACTCACCCTTACCATTAACGGCTCGAGTCGGGCCTAGTTTGACTCACCTATATCATTTGTGCATCAGCTCGAGCCTTGTTTAGCTTAACCTTATCATTTGCACCTCTAGTTGGGCCTCATTCAACTTAACCTTATCATTTGCACCATGATTTGGCCCTCATTTGACTCACTCATATATCATTTATGCCTCAAGTTGGGCCTCGTTAGGCTCAGCCATATCATTTGCGCCTCGAGTTAGGCCTCGTTTGACTCATCTTTATCATTTGCGCCTCGACTCAGGCCTCGTTTGACTCAACCATATCATTTGCATCTCGAGTCGGGCCTTGTTTGACTCACCCATATCATTTGTGCCTCAAGTCGGGGCTCGTTTGACTCAACGATATCATTTGCGCCTCGAGTCGGGCCTCGTTTGACTCAACCTTGTCATTCGCGCCTCAAGTCGGGCCTCGTTTGACTCACCCATATCATTTGTGCCTTGAGTCGGGCCTCGTTTGACTTAACCATATCATTTGCACCTAGAGTCGGCCGTCATTTGACTCACCCATATCATTTGTGCCTTAAGTCAGGCCTCATTTGACTCAGCCATTTCAATTGCTCCTCGAGTCGGGCCTTGTTTGACTCAACCATATCATTTGTGCCTTGAGTCGGGCCTCATTTGACTTCACCATATCATTTGTGCCTCGAGTTGGGCCTCACTTGACTCAACCTTATCATTTGCGCCATGAGTCGGGCCTTGTTCGACTCAACCTTATCATTTGTGCCTTGAGTCGGGCCTCCTTTGACCCAACCTTATAATTTACGCCTCTAGTAGAGCCTCGTTCAACTCACCCTTACCATTTGCACCTCAAGTCGAGCCTCGTTTGACTCACCTATATCATTTGTGCGTCAACTCGGGCCTCTTTTGACTCAACCATATCATTTGTGCCTCGAGTCGGCCTTGTTTGAGTCAACCTTCTCATTTCGCCTCGAGTTGGCCCTCGTTCGACTCAACCTTATCATTTGTGCCTTGAGGTGGGCCTCGTTTGACTCACCTATATCATTTGTGCCTCGAGTCGGGCCTCGTTTGACTCAACCTTATCATTTGTGCCTCGACTGTAGCCTCATTTAACTCAACCTTATCATTTGCGCCTTGAGTTAGGCCTCGTTCGACTCAATTTTATTATTTGTGCCTCAAGTCAGGCCTCGTTTGACTCACCCATATATTTGTGCCTTAAGTCGGGCCTCGTTTGACTCAACCATATCTTTTATGCCACGAGTCAGGCCTCGTTTAACTCAACCATATAATTTGTGCCTCGAGTCGGGCGTCGTTTGACTCGTCCATATCATTTGTGCCTCAAGTCGAGCCTCATTTGACTCAACCATTTCAATTGCGCCTCAAGTCAGGCCTCGTTTGACTCAACCTTCTGATTTGCGCCTCGCGTCGGGCCTTGTTTGTCTCAACCATATCATTTGTCCCTCGAGTCGGACCCCGTTTTGCTCAACCTTATCATTTGCACTTTGAGTTGGGCCTCGTTCGACTAAACCTTATCATTTGCGCCTCGAGTCGGGCATCGTTTGACTCACCCATATCATTTGTGCCTCAAGTCGGGCCTCGTTTGACTCAACCATATCGTTTATGCCTCAACTCGGGCCTCGTTTAACTCAAACATATCATTTTCGCCTCGAGGCAGGCCTCGTTTGACTCAGCCTTATCATTTGTGCCTCGAGTCGGGTCTTGTTTGACACAACCATATCATTTGAGCCTCGAGTTGGGCCTCATTTGACCCAGCCTGATCATTTGTGCCTCGAGGCGGGCCTTGTTCAACTCAACCTTATCATTTGCACCTTGCGTCGGGCCTCATTTGACTCAACCATGTCATTTGCGCCTCGAGTCGGGCCTCGTTTGACTCAACCATGTCATTTGCCCCTCGAGTCGAGCCTCGTTTGACTTAACCTTATCATTTGTGCCTTGAGTCAGGCCTCGTTTGACTCAACCATATAATTTGCGCCTCGAGTCGGGCCTTGTTCGACTCAACCTTAGCATTTGCACCTCAAGTTGGTCCTTATTTGACTCAACCTTATCATTTGCGCCTCGTGTTGGGCCTCGTTCAACTCACCCTTACCATTTGCGCCTTGAGGCAGGCCTCGTTTGACTCACCAATATCATTTGCACCTCAACTCTGTCCTCGTTTGACTCAACCTTATCATTTGCGCCTCAAGTCGGGCCTCGTTCAACGCATCCTTACCATTTACGTCTCGAGTCAGGCCTCGTTTGACTCACCTATATCATTTGTGCGTCAACTCGGGCCTTGTTTGACACAACCATATCTTTTGTGCCTGAGTCAAGCCTCGTTTGACACAACCTTATCATTTGCACCTCGTGTTGCACCCTATTTGACTCAACCTTATTATTTACACCTCGAGTCGGGCCTCGTTTGACTCACCCATAACATTTGTGCCTCAAGTGGGACCTCGTTTGACTCAACCATATCATTTATGCCTCGAGGCAGGCCTCATTTGACTCAACCTTATCATTTGCACCTCGAGTCAGGCCTCGTTTGACTCAACCATATCATTTGCGCCTCGAGTCGGGCTCATTTGACTCAACCTTATCATTTACGCCTTGAGTTAGGCCTTGTTTGACTCAACCTTATCATTTGCGCCTCGAGTTAGGCCTCGTTCAACGCACCCTTACCATTTACGTCTCGAGTCAGGCCTCGTTTGACTCACCTATATCATTTGTGCGTCAACTCGAGCCTCGTTTGACACAACCTTATCATTTGCACCTCGTGTTGCACCCTATTTGACTCAACCTTATTATTTACACCTCGAGTCGGGCCTCGTTTGACTCACCCATAACATTTGTGCCTCAAGTGGGGCCTCGTTTGACTCAACCATATCATTTATGCCTCGAGGCAGGCCTCATTTGACTCAACCTTATCATTTGCACCTCGAGTCAGGCCTCGTTTGACTCAACCATATCATTTGCGCCTCGAGTCGGGCTCATTTGACTCAACCTTATCATTTACGCCTCGAGTCAGGCCTTGTTTGACTCAACCTTATCGTTTGTTTCTCGAGTCGGGCCTTGTTTGACTCAACCATATCATTTGCGCCTCGAGTCGGGCCTTGTTCGACTCATCCTTATCATTTGCAACTCGACTCCAGCCTCGTTTGACTCAACCTTATCATTTATGCCTCGTGTCGGGCCTCGTTTGACACAACCTTATCATTTGTGCCGCGAGTTAGGCATCGTTCGACACAGCCTTATCAAGGCAGGCCCTATTCGTCTCACCCATATCATTTGTGAGTCAGTCGAGCCCCGTTTGAATTAACCATATCATTTATGCCTTGAGTTGGGCCTCTTTTGACTCAACCTTATCATTTGCGGCTCGAGTCGAGCCTTGTTTGACTCAGCCTTATCATTTGCGCCTCGAGTCGGGCCTCATTTGACTCAGCCATATCATTTGCGCATCGAGTCGGGCCTTGTTTGACTCACCCATATCATTCCTGCCTCGAGTCGGGCCTCATTTTACTCAACCTTATCATTTGCACCTCGAGTTAGGCCTCGTTCAACTCAACCTTATCATTTGAGCCTCAAGTTGGGCCTCGTTTGACTAAACCTTATAATTTGCGCCTCGAGTCAGGCCTCATTTGGGTCAACCTTATTATTTGTGCCTCGAGTCGGGCCTCGTTTGACTCAACCATATCGTTTATGCCTCGAGTCGGGCCTCGTTTCACTCAACCTTATCATTTGTGCCTCGAGTCGGGCCTCGTTTGACTTAACCATATCATTTGCGCCTCGAGTCGGGCCTTGTTTGACTCAACCTTATCATTTGCGCCTCGAGTCGGGCCTCGTTCGACTCAACCTTATCATTTACGCCTCAAGGCGGGCCTCATTTGACTCAACCTTATAATTTACACCTCTAGCCGGGCCTCGTTCAACTCACCCTTAGCATGTGTGCCTCGAGTCGGGCCTCGTTTGACTTACCCATATCATTTGTACATCAACTCAGGCCTCTTCTGAGTCAACCATATCATTTGTGCCTCGAGTCGGGCCTCGTTTGAGTCAACCTTATCATTTGCGCCTCGAGTGGGGCCTTGTTTGACTCAACCTTATCATTTGTGCCTCGAGTCGGGCCTTGTTTGACTCACCCATATCATTTGCGCATTGCGTCGGCCCTCGTTTGACTTAACCTTATGATTTGCGCCTCGAGTCGGGCCTCCTTTGACTCAACCTTATAATTTATGCCCCTAGTCGAGCTTCGTTCAACTCACCTTTAGCATTTGCGCCTTGACTTGGGTCTCTTTTGACTCAACCATATCATTTGCACCTCGAGTTGGGCCTCGTTCGACTCAACCTTATCACTTGCACCTCGAGTTGGGCCTCGTTTGACTCACCCATGTCATTTGTGCCTCAAGTCGGGCCTCGTTTGATTCAGCCATATCATTTCTGCCTTGAGTCGGGCCTCGTTTGACTCAACCTTATCATTTGTACCTCGAGTCAGGCCTCGTTTGACTCAACCATATCCTTTGCGCCTTGAGTTGGGCCTCGTTTGACTTAACCTTATCATTTGTGCCTCGAGTCGGGCCTCCTTTGACTCAATCTTTTAATTTATGCCTTTAGTCAGGCTTCGTTCAACTCACCTTTAGCATTTGCGCCTCGACTCGGGTCTCTTTGGACTCAACCATATCATTTGCGCCTCGAGTCAGGCCTTATTTGAGTCAACCTTATCATTTACGCATCGAGTCGGGTATCGTTTGACTCAGCCATATCATTTGTGCCTCGAGTCGGGCCTCCTTTGACTCAACCTTTTAATTTATGCCTCTAGTCGGGCTTCGTTCAACTCACCATTAGCATTTGCTCCTCGACTCGGGTCTCTTTTGACTCAACCATATCATTTGCGCATCGAGTCGGGCCTCGTTTGACTCAACCTTAACATTTGCACCTCGAGTCAGGCCTCGTTTGACTCAACCATATCATTTGCGCCTTGAGTCGGGCTCATTTGACTCAACCTTATCATTTATGCCTCGAGTCAGGCCTTGTTTGACTCAACCTTATCATTTGTTCCTCGAGTCGGGCCTTGTTTGACTCAACCATATCATTTGCGCCTCAAGTCGGGCCTTGTTCGACTCAACCTTATCATTTGAAACTCGACTCCGGCCTCGTTTGACTCAACCTTATCATTTATGCCTCGTGTCGAGCCTCATTTGACACAACCTTATCATTTGCGCCTCGAGTGAGGCATCGTTCGACTCAACCTTATCATTTGCGCCTCAAGTCGGGCCCTGTTCATCTCACCCATATCATTTGTGAGTCAGTCTATATCATTTATGCCTCGAGTCGGGCCTCGTTTGACTCAACCTTATCATTTGCGGCTCGAGTCGAGCCTTGTTTGACTCAGCCTTATCATTTGTGCCTCGAGTTAGGCCTTGTTTGACTCACCCATATCATTTATGCCTCGAGTCGGGCCTCATTCGGGTCAACCTTATTATTTGCGCCTCGAGTTGGGCCTCGTTTGACTCAACCATAAGATTTACGCCTCAATTCGGGCCTCGTTTGACTCAACCATATCATTTATGCCTCGAGTCGGGCCTTGTTTCACTCAACCTTATCATTTGTGCCTCGAGTCAGGCCTCGTTTGACTCAACCATATCATTTGTGCCTCGAGTCGGGCCTTGTTTGACTCAACCTTATCATTTGCGTCTTGAGTCGGGCCTCGTTCGACTCAACCTTATCATTTATGCCTCGAGGCGGTCCTCATTTGACTCAACCATATAATTTACGCCTCCAGCCGGGCCTCGTTCAACTCAACCTTAGCATGTGTGCCTCAAGTCGGGCCTCGTTTGACTTACCTATATCATTTGTACATCAACTCAGGCCTCTTCTGAGTCAACCATATCATTTGTGCCTCGAGTCAGGCCTCGTTTGAGTCAACCTTATCATTTGCGCCTCGAGTGGGACCTTGTTTGACTCAACCTTATCATTTATGCCTCGAGTCGGGCCTCGTTTGACTCACCCATATCATTTGCGCATCGAGTCGGGTATCGTTTGACTCAGCCATATCATTTGTGCCTCGAGTTGGGCCTCCTTTGACTCAACCTTATAATTTATGCCTCTAGTCAGGCTTCGTTCAACTCACCTTTAGCATTTGCTCCTCGACTCGGGTTTCTTTTGACTCAACCATATTATTTGCACCTCGAGTTGGGCCTCATTCGACTCAACCTTATCATTTGTAGCTCGGGTCGGGCCTCGTTTGACTCACCCATATCATTTACGCATCGCGTCGGGCCTCGTTTGACTTAACCTTATGATTTACGCCTTGAGTCGGGCCTCCTTTGACTCAACCTTATAATTTATGCCCCTAGTCGAGCTTCGTTCAACTCACCTTTAGCATTTGCGCCTTGACTCGGGTCTCTTTTGACTCAACCATATCATTTGCACCTCGAGTTGGGCCTCGTTCGACTCAACCTTATCATTTGCACCTCGAGTTGGGCCTCGTTTGACTCACCCATATCATTTGTGCCTCAAGTCGGGCCTCGTTTGACTCAGCCATATCATTTCTGCCTCGAGTCGGGCCTCGTTTGACTCAACCTTATCATTTACACCTCGAGTCAGGCCTCGTTTGACTCAACCATATCCTTTGTGCCTCGAGTTGGGCCTCGTTTGACTTAACTTTATCATTTGTGCCTCGAGTCGGGCCTCCTTTGACTCAATCTTATAATTTATGCCTTTTGTCAGGCTTCGTTCAACTCACCTTTAGCATTTGCGCCTCGACTCGGGTCTCTTTGGACTCAACCATATCATTTGCGCCTCGAGTCAGGCCTTATTTGAGTCAACCTTATCATTTACGCATCGAGTTGGGCATCGTTCGACTCAACCCTATCATTTGTGCCTCGAGTTGGGCCTCGTTTGACTCACCCATATCATTTGCACCTCGAGTTAGGCCTCGTTTGACTCAACCTTATCACTTGTGCCTTGAGTCTGGCCTCATTTGACTCACCCATATTATTTGTGCCTCAAGTTGGGCCTCGTTTGACTCAACCAAATCATTGATGCCTCGAGTCGGGCCTCGTTTGACTCAACCATATCATTTGCGCCTCGAGTTGGGCCTCGTTTGACTAACCTTATCATTTCTGCCTCGAGTCAGGCCTCGTTCGACTCAATCTTATCATTTGCGCCTCGAGTCGAGCCTCATTTGACACAACCTTATCATTTGGGCCTTGAGTTGGGCCTCGTTTGACTCAACCTTATAATTTGCGCCTCGAGTCGACACTTCTTCAACTTACCCTTACCATTTGATCCTTGAGTCGAGCCTCGTTTGACTCACCTATATCATTTGTGCCTTAAGTTGGGCCTCGTTTGACTCAACCTTATCATTTGCCCCTCGAGTCAGGCCTCGTTTTACTCAACCTTATCATTTGCAACTCGAGTCAGGCCTCGTTTGACTCACCCATATAATTTGCACCTCGACTCAGGCCTCGTTCAACTCACCCTTATCATTTGCACCTCGAGTCGGGCCTCATTTGACTCACCCATATCATTTGTGCCTCGACACGGGACTCATTAGACTCACCCATATCATTTGGGCCTCAACTTGGGTCTCGTTTGACTCAACCATATTATTTGTGCCTCGAGTTGGTCCTCGATCGACTAAACCTTATCATTTGCGCCTCGAGTCGGGCCTCGTTCGACTCAACCTTACCATTTGCGCCTCGAGTCGGGCCTTGTTTGACTCACCTATATCATTTGTGCCTTAAGCTGGGCCTCGTTTGACTCAACCTTATCATTTGCACCTCGAGTCAGGCCTCATTTTACTCAACCTTATCATTTGCAACTTGAGTCAGGCCTTGTTTAACTCACCCATATAATTTGTGCCTCGACTCGGGCCCCGTTTCACTCACCCATATCAATTGTGCTTTAAGCCGAGCCTTCTTTTACCCAACCATATCATTTGCGCCTCAAGTCGGGCCTCATTCGACTCAACCTTATCATCTGTGCCTCGAGTTAGTCCTCGTTTGACTCAACCTTATCATTTGCGCCTCGTGTTGGGCCTCGTTCATCTCAGCCTTACCATTTGCGCCTCGAGTCGGGCATCGTTTGACTCTCCCATATCATTTGTGCCTTGACTCGGGCCTCGTTTGACTCACCTATATCATTTGCGCCTCAACTCGGGCCTCATTTGACTCAAACATATCATTTACAGCTCAAGGGGGGCCTCATTTGACTTAACCTTATCATTTGTGCCTCAAGTCAGCCTCGTTTGACTCAACCTTATCATCTGTGCCTCGAGTTGGGCCTCATTGGACACAACGTTATCCTTTGTGCCTCGAGTTTGGTCTCGTTTGACTCAACCTTATAATTTGTTCCTCGAGTCGGGCCTCGTTCAACTCACCCTTACCATTTGCGCCTCAAGGTGGGCCTCATTTGACTCACCTATGTCATTTGTACGCCAACTTAGGCCTTGTTTGACTCAACCATATCATTTGTCCCCAGAGCCGGGCCTCGTTTGACTCAACCTTATCATTTGTGCCTCGAGTTGGTCCTCGATCGACTAAACCTTATCATTTACGCCTCGAGTCGGGCCTCGTTCGACTCAATCTTAGCATTTGCACCTCGAGTTGGTCCTCGTTTGAGTCAACCTTATTATTTGTGCCTCATGCGGGGCCTTGTTCAACTCACCCTTACCATTTGCACCTCAAGTCGGGCCTCATTTGACTCACCCATATCATTTGCGCCTCGACACGAGACTCATTAGACTCAACCATATCATTTGGGCCTCAACTTAGGTCTCGTTTGACTCAACCATATCATTTACGCCTCGAGTCAGGCCTCATTTGACTCAACCTTATCATTTGCACCTCGAGTCGGGCTTCATTTGACTCAACCATGTCATTTGCGCCTCGAGTGGGGTCTCGTTTGACTTAACCTTATCATTTGCGCCTCGAGTCAGGCCTCGTTTGACTCAACCACATCATTTGCGCCTCGAGTTGGTCCTCGTTTGACTCAACCTTATCATTTACACCTCGTGTTGTGCCTCTTCGACTCAACCTTACCATTTGCGCCTCGAGTCGGGCCTCGTTTGACTCACCAATATCATTTGTGCCTTAACTCTGTCCTCGTTTGACTCAACCTTATCATTTGCGCCTCGTGTCAGGCCTCGTTCAACTCACCCTTACCATTTACGCCTAGAGTCAGGCCTCGTTTGACTCACCTATAACATTTGTGCGTCAACTCGGGCCTCGTTTGACACAACCACATCTTTTGTGCCTCGAGTGAAGCCTCGTTTGACACAACCTTATCATTTGTGCCTTGTGTTGGGGCCCGTTTGATTCAACCTTGTCATTTACACCTCGAGTCATGCCTCGTTTGACTCGCCCATAACATTTGTGCCTCAAGTGTGGCTTCGTTTGACTCAACCATATCATTTATGCCTCGAGTCGGGCCTTGTTTGACTTAACCATATCATTTGCACCTCGAGTCAGGCCTCGTTTGACTCAACCAAATTATTTGCGCCTCGAGTCGGGCTCATTTGACTCAACCTTATCATTTACGCCTCGAGTCAGGCCTTGTTTGACTTAAACTTATCATTTGTTCCTCGAGTCGAGCCTTGTTTGACTCAACCATATCATTTGCGCCTCGAGTCGGGCCTTGTTCGGCTCAACATTATCATTCGCAACTCGGGTCTGGCCTCGTTTGACTCAACCTTATCATTTATGCCTTGAGTCGGGCCTCGTTTGACTCAACCTTATCATTTACGCCTCAAGTCGGGCCCCGTTCGACTCACCCATATAATTTGTGACTCAGTCGGGCCTCGCTTGAATCAACCATATCATTTATGCCTCTAGTCGGGCCTCGTTTGACTCAACGTTATCATTTGTGCCTCGAGTTAGTCCTTGTTTGACTCAACCTTATCATTTGCACCTCGACTTGGGCCTCGTTTGAATCAACCACATCATTTGTGCCACGAGTTGGGCCTTGTTTGACTCAACCTTATCATTTACGCCTCGAGCCGGGCCTCGTTTGACTCAACCTTATCATTTGCACCTCGAGGCGGGCCTCATTTGGCTCAACCTTATAATTTACACCTCTAGTCGAGCCTTGTTCAACTCACCCTTAGCATGTGTGCCTCGAGTCAGGCCTCATTTTACTCACCCATATCATTTGTACATCAACTCAGGCCTCTTCTAAGTCAACCATATCATTTGTGCCTCGAGTCGGGCCTCGTTTGACTCAACCTTATCATTTGCACCTTGAGTGGGGCCTTGTTCGACTCAACCTTATCATTTATGCCTCGAGTCGGGCCTTGTTTGACTCACCCGTATCATTTGCGCATCGAGTCGAGCCTCGTTTAACTCAGCCATATCATTTGTGCCACGAGTCAGGCCTCGTTTGACTCACCCATATCATTTACATCTCGAGTCAGGCCTCGTTTGACTCAACCTTATCATTTATGCCTCGAGTCGGGCCTCGTTTAACTCAACCTTATCATTTGCACCTTGAGTTGGGCCTTGTTCGACTCAACCTTATCACTTGTGCCTCGAGTTGGGCCTCGTTTGACTTAACCTTATCATTTGCGCCTCGAGTTGGGCCTCCTTTGACTCGCCCATATCATTTGTGCCTCGAGTCGTGCCTCGTTTGACTCAACCATATCATTTATGCCTCGAGTTGGGCCTCGTTTCACTAACCTTATCATTTGCGCCTCGAGTAAGGCCTCGTTTGACTTAACCTTATCATTTGCACCTCGAGTCTAGCCTCATTTAACTCAACCTTATCATTTGTGCCTGGAGTTGGGCCTCATTTGACTCAACCTTACAATTTGCGCTTCGAGTCGACCCTCGCTCAACTCACCCTTACCATTTGCGCCTCGAGTCAGGCCTCGTTTGACTCAACTATATCATTTGTGCCCCAAGCCGGGCCTTGTTTGACTCAACCTTATAATTTGCACCTCGAGTCAGGCCTCGTTTAACTCAACCTTATCATTTATGCCTTGAGTTGGGCCTCGTTTGACTTAACCTCCTCATTTGTGCCTCATGCTAGGCCTCGTTTGACTCAACGTTATCTTTTGCGCCTTGAGTCGGGCCTCGTTTCACTCACCCATATCATTTGTGCCTTAAGCTGGGCCTCATTTGACTCAACCATATCATTTGCGCCTCGAGTCGGGCCTCCTTTGACTCACCCATATCATTTATGCCTCCAGTCGGGCCTCGTTTGACTCAATCATATCATTGATGTCTCGAGTCGGGCCTCGTTTGACTCAACCTTATTATTTATGCCTTGAGTCAGGCCTCATTTGACTGAACCTCCTCATTTGTGCCTCAAGTTAGGCCTCGTTTGACTCAACCTTATCTTTTGTGCCTCGAGTCGGGCCTTGTTTCACTCACCCATATCATTTGTGCCTTAAGCTGGGCCTTGTTTGACTCAACCTTATCATTTGCGCCTCGAGTCGGTCCTCGTTCCACTCAACCATATCATTTGTGCCTCGAGCCGGGCCTCATTCGACTCAACCTTATCAGTTGTGCCTCAAGTTAGGCCTTGTTTGACTCAGCCATATCATTTGCGCCTCGAGTCAGGCCTCGTTCAACTCAACCTTCTCATTTGCGCCTCGAGTCGAGCCTCGTTCAACTCGCCCTTACCATTTACGCCTCGAGTCAGGCCTCGTTTGCTCACCTATATCATTTGTTTGTCAACTCGGGCCTCGTTTGACTCAACCATATTTTTTGTGCCTCGAGTCGGGCCTTGTTTGACTCAACCTTATCATTTGTGCCTCAAGTTGGGCCTCGTTCGACTCCACATTATCATTTGCACCTCGAGTCAGGCCTCGTTTGTCTCACCCATATCATTTGTGCCTCAAGTCAGGCCTCGTTTGACTCAACCATATCATTTATGCCTCGGGTCGGGCCTCGTTTGACTCAACCTTATCGTTTGCGCCTCGATTCGGGCCTCATTCGACTCCACCTTATCATTTATACCTCAAGTCGGGCCTCGTTTGACTCACCCATATCACTTGTGACTCAAGTCGGGCCTTGTTTCACTCAACCATATCATTTATGCCTCGAGTCGGGCCTCGTTTGACTCAACCTTATCATTTGTGCCTCGAGTCGACCCTTGATTGACTTAACCGTATCCTTTGTGCCTCGAGTCGTGCCTCGTTTGACTGAACCTTATCATTTATGCCTCGAGTCGGGCCTCGTTTGACTCACCCATATCATTTGCGCCTCAAGTCAGTCCTCGTTCGACTCCACCTTATCATTTGTGCCTCGAGTCTGGCCTCATTTGACTCACCCATATCATTTGTGCCTCATGTCAGGCCTCGTTCGACCCAACCATATCATTGATGCCTCGAGTCGGGCCTCGTTTGACTTAACCATATCATTTGCACCTCGAGTCGGGCCTCGTTTGACTAACCTTATCATTTCCGCCTTTAGTCGGGCCTCGTTCGACTTAACCTTATCATTTGCACCTCAAGTCGAGCCTCATTTGACACAACCTTATTATTTGTGCCTCGAGTTGGGCCTCATTTGACACAACCTTATAATTTGTGCCTCGAGTCGACCCTCGTTCAACTTACCCTTACCATTTGTGTCTCGAGTCGGGCCTCGTTTGACACAACCTCATCATTTGTGCCTCGAGTTGGGCCTTCTTTCGACTCAACCTTATCACTTACGCCTTAAGTCTAGCCTCGTTTGACTCAACCTTATCATTTGCGCCTCGAGTCGGGCCTCGTTTGACTCACCCATATCATTTATGCCTCCAGTTGGGCCTCGTTTGACTCAACCATATCATTTATGCCTTGAGTCGGGCCACGTTTGACCCAACCATATCATTTGTGCCACGAGTCGGGCCTCGTTTGACTAACCTGATAATTTGCGCCTCGAGTCTGTTCTCGTTTGACTCAACCTTATAATTTACACCTCGAGTCTAGCATCATTTAACTCAACCTTATCATTTATTCCTGGACTTGGACCTCGTTTGACTCAACCTTATAATTTGTGCTTTGAGTCGACCCTCGTTCAACTCACCCTTACCATTTGCGCCTCGAGTCAGGCCTCGTTTAACTCACCTATATCATTTGTGCCTCCAGCTGGGCCTCGTTTGACTCAACCTTATAATTTACACTTCGAGTCAGGCCTCATTTGACTCAACCTTATCATTTATGTCTTGAGTCGGGCCTCGTTTGACTTAACCTCCTCATTTGTGCCTCAAGTTGGGCCTCGTTCAACTCAACCTTATCTTTTGCGCCTCTAGTCATGCCTCGTTTCACTCACCCATATCATTTATGCCTTAAGCTGGGCCTCGTTTGACTCAACCATATCATTTATGCCTCGAGTCGGGCCTCGTTTGACTCAACCTTATCATTTGTGCCTCAGTCGGTCCTCGTTCGACTCAACCATATCATTTGCGCCTCGAGCCGGGCCTTGATTGACTCAACCTTATCATTTACGCCACAAGTTGGGCTTCGTTTGACTCAACCATATCATTTGCGCGTCGAGTCTAGCCTCGTTCGACTCATCCTTATCATTTGTTCCTCGAGTCGGGCCTCGTTTGACTCAACCTTATCATTTGCACCTCGAGTTGGGCCTCGTTTGGCTCACCCATTTCATTTTCGCCTCAAGTTGGGCCTTGTTTGACTCAAGCTTATCATTTGCGCCTCGAGTCAGGCCTTATTTGACTCAACCATGTCCTTTGCGCCTCAAGTCGGGCCTCGTTTGACTTAACCATATCATTTGCGCCTCAAGTCGGGCCTCCTTTGACTCAACCTTATAATTTATGCCTCTAGTCGGGCTTCGTTCAACTCAACTTTAGCATTTGCGCGTCGACTCGGGCCTCTTTTGACTCAACCATATCATTTGCACCTCGAGTTAGGTCTCGTTTGAGTCAACCTTATCATTTGCGCATCGAGTTGGGCCTCGTTCGACTCAACCTTATCTTGTACCTCGAGTCAGGCCTCGTTTGACTCACCCATATCATTTGTGCCTCGAGTCAGCCCTTGTTCAACTCAACCTTATCATTTGCACCTTGAGTCAAGCCTTGTTTGACTCAGCCATATCATTTACGCCTCAAGTCGAGCCTCGTTTAACTCAACCATATCATTGATGCCTCGTGTCGGGCCTCGATTGACTCAACCATATCATTTGTGCCTCGAGTCGGGCCCCGTTTGACTAACCTTATCATTTCTGTCTCGAGTCGGGCCTCATTCGACTCAACCTTATCTTTTGCGCCTCGAGTCTAGCCTCATTTAACACAACCTTATCATTTGTGTCTCAAGTCAGGCCTTGTTTGACTCAACCATATCTTTTGTGCCTCGAGTCGGGCCTCGTTTGACTCAACCTTATCATTTGCGCCTCGAGTTGGGCCTCCATCGACTCAACCTTATCATTTGTGCCTCGAGTCGGGCCTCGTTTGACTCACTTATATCATTGTGCGTCAACTAGGGCCTCGTTTGACTCAACCATATCTTTTGTACCTCGAGTCGGGCCTCATTCGACTCAACGTTATCATTTGCGCCTCGAGTTGAGCCTCATTTGACACAACCTTATCATTTGTGTCTCGAGTCAGGCCTCGTTTGACTCAACCATATCTTTTGTGCCTTGTGTTGGGCCTCGTTTGACTTAACCATATCATTTAGGCCTCGAGTCGGGCCTCGTTTGACTCAACATTATCATTTGTGCCTCGAGTCGGGTCTTGTTCGACTCAACCTTATCATTTGTGCCTCGAGTCGAGCCTCGTTTCACTCACCCATATCATTTGTGCTTTGAGTCGGGCCTTGTTTGACTTAACCATATCATTTGCGTCTCGAGTCAGGCCTCATTCGACTCAACCTTATCATTTGTGCCTTGAGTTGGTCCTCGTTTGACTTAACGTTATCATTTGTGCCTCATGTTGGGCCTCGTTCAACTCAACCTTACCATTTGCGCCTCGAGTCAGCCTCGTTCAACTCCACCTTATCATTTGCACCTCGTGTCAGTCCTCATTGGACTCAACCTTATCATTTGTACCTCGAGTCGGGTCTCGTTTGACTCAACCTTATAATTTGCGCCTAAAGTCGGGCCTCGTTCAACTCACCCTTACCATTTGTGCCTCGGGTCGAGCCTCGTTTGACTCACCTATGTCATTTGTATGTCAACTCGGGCCTCGTTTGACTTAATCATATGATTTGTCCCTCGAGTTGGGCCTCGTTTGACTTAACCTTATCATTTGTGCCTCGAGTTGGGCCTTATTCGACTAAACCTTATCATTTGTGCCTCGAGTCAGGCCTCGTTTTACTCACCCATATCATTTGTGCCTCAACTCGGGCCTTGTTTGACTCAACCATATCGTTTATGCCTCGAGTAGGGCCTCGTTTGACTCAACCTTATCATTTGCGCCTCGAGTCGAGCCTCATTTGACTCAACCATGTCATTTGCGCCCCGAGTCAGTCCTCGTTTGACTCAACCTTATCATTTGCACCTCGAGTTGGGCCTCGTTTGACTCAACCATATCATTTGCACCTCGAGTCGGGCCCCGTTTAACTAGCCTTACCATTTCTACCTCGAGTCGGGCCTCATTCGACTCAACCTTATCATTTGCGCATCAAGTCGAGCCTCATTTGAAACAACCTTATCATTTGTGTCTCGAGTCAGGCCTCGTTTGACTCAACCATATCTTTTGTGCCTCGAGTTGGGCCTCATTTGACTCAACCTTATCATTTGCGCCTCGAGTTGGGCCTCCTTCGACTCAACCTTATCATTTGTGCCTCGAGTCGGGCCTTGTTTGACTCACCTATATAATTGTGCGTCAACTCGGGTCTCGTTTGACTCAACCATATCTTTTGTGCCTCGAGTCAGGCCTTGTTTGACTCAACCTTATCATTTACGCCTCGAATTAGGCCTCGTTCGACTCAACCTTATCACTTGCGCCTCGAGTCGGGCCTCGTTTGACTCACTCATATCATTTGCACCTTGAGTCGGGCCTCGTTGGACTCACCCATATCATTTGTGCCTTAAGTTGTGCCTCATTTGACTCAACCATATCATTTATGCCTCGAGTCAGGCCTCGTTCGACTCAACTTTATCATTTGCACCTTGAGTCGGGCCTCGTTTGACTCAACCATATCATTTATGCCTCGAGTCGGGCCTCGTTTGACTCAACCTTGTCATTTGCGCCTTGAGTTAGGCCTCGTTTGACTCAACCATATCATTTGCACCTCGAGTTAGGCTCATTTGACTAAACCTTATCATTTGCGCCTCGAGTCAGGCCTTGTTCAACTCAACCTTTTCATTTGCACCTCGAGTTTGGCCTCGTTTGACTCAACCTTGTCATTTATGCCTCGAGTCAGGCCTCGTTTGACTTAACCTTATCATTTGCTCCTCGAGTTGGGCCTCGTTTGACTTAACCTTATTACTTGCGCCTCGAGTTGGGCCTCATTTGACTCACCCATATCTTTTGTGCCTAAAGTCGGGTCTCGTTTGATTCACCCATATATTTGCACATCGAGTCAAGCCTCATTTGACTCAACCTTATCATTTATGCCTCGAGTCGGGCCTCGTTTGACTCAACCTTCTCATTTGTGCCTCAAGTTGGGCCTCGTTCGACTCAACCTTATCATTTGTGCCTCGAGTCAGGCCTCGTTTGACTCAACTATATCATTTGCGCCTCGAGTCGGGCTCATTTGACTAAACCTTATCATTTGCGCCTCGAGTCGACCTTGTTCGACTTAACCTTATCATTTGCACCTCAAGTTGGGCCTCGTTTGACTCAACCATATCATTTATACCTCGAGTCGGGCCTCGTTTGATTCAACCTTATCATTTGCACCTCGAGTCAGGCCTTGTTTGACTCAACCATATAATTTACGCCTCGTGTCGGGGCTCATTTGCTCAACCTTATCATTTGCGCCTCGACTCAGGCCTCGTTCGACTCAACCTTATCATTTGCCCCTCGAGTCTGGCCTCGTTTGACTAAACCTTATCATTTATGCCTCGAGTTGGGCCTCGTTTGACTCAACCTTATCATTTGCGCCTCGAGTCGGACCTTATTCAACTCAACCTTATCATTTGCACCTCTAGGTTGGCATTGTTTGACTCAACCTTATCATTTATGCCTCGTGTCGGGCCTCGTTTGACTCAACCTTATCATTTGTGCCTCGAGTTAGGCCTCGTTCGACTCAACATTATCGTTTGCACCTCAAGTTGAGCGTCGTTTGACTCACCCATATCATTTGTGACTCAAGTCGGGCCTCGTTTGACTCAACCATATCATGTATGCCTTGAGTTGGGCCTTGTTTAACTCAACCTTATCATTTGCGCCTCGAGTCGGGCTTCGTTTGACTCAACCATATCATTTGCACCCTGAGTCGGGCCTCATTTCACTCAACCATATCATTTACCCCTCGAGGCAGGCCTCGTTTGACTCCACCTTTGCATTTGCGCCTTGAGTCGGTTCTCGTTTGGCTCAACCTTATCATTTGCGCCTCGGGTTTGGCCTCGTTCAACTCATCCTTACCATTTGTGCCTCAAGTCAGCCCTCGTTTGACTTACCCATATCATTTGCGCCTCGACCCGGGACTCGTTTGACTCACCCATATCATTTGTACCTCAACTCAGGCCTCGTTTGACTCAAACATATTATTTACGCCACGAGTCGGGCCTTGTTTGACTCAACCACATCATTTGTGCCTGGAGTTAGGCCTCGTTTGACTCAACCTTATCATTTGCGCCTCGAGTCGGGCCTCATTCGACTCAACCTAATCATTTGTGCCTCGAGTTGGGCATCATTTGACTCAACTTTATCATTTGCGCCTCGTGTTGGGCCTCGTTTGACTCAACCTTATCATTTGCACCTCGAGTCGGGCCTCATTTGACTCACCCATACATTTGTGCCTCAAGTTGGGCCTCGTTTGACTCAACCATATCATTTATGCCTCGAGTCAGGACTGGTTTGACTCAACCTTATCATTTGCGCCTCGAGTCAGGCCTCATTTGTCTCAACCATATCATTTGTGCCTCGAGTTAGGCTCATTTGACTTAACCTTATCATTTGCGCCTCGAGTCGGCCCTCGTTTGACTAAACCATATCATTTGCGGCTCGAGTCGGGCCTCGTTCGACTCAACCTTATCATTTGCTCCTCGAGTCTGGCCTCGTTTGACTCACCCATATCATTTGTGCTTCAAGTCGGGCCTCGTTTCACTCAACCATATCATTTATGCCTCGAGTCAGGCCTCGTTTGGCTCAACTATATCTTTTGCGTCTCGAGTCGAGCCTCATTTGACTCAACCTTATCATTTGTGCCTCGAGTTGGGCCCCGTTTCACTCAACCTTATAATTTGCACCTCGTGTCGACCCTCGTTCAACTTACCCTTACCATTTGCACCTCGAGTCGGGCCTTGTTTGACTCAGCTATATCATTTCTGCCTCGAGTCGAGCCTCATTTGACTCAACCTTATCATTTATGCCTCAAGTCGGGCCTCGTTCGACTCATCCATATGATTTGTGCCTTGAGTCGGGGCTCGTTTGACTCACCCATATCATTTGTGCCTCAAACGGGGCCTCGTTTGACGCAACCATATCATTTATGCCTCGTGTGAGGCCTCGTTTGACTCAACCTTATCATTTGCACCTCAAGTCAGTCCTCATTTGACTCAACCATATCATTTGTGCCTCGAGTCGAGCCTCGTTCGACTCAACCTTATCACTTGCGCCTCAACTTGGGACTCGTTTGACTTAACCATATCTTTTGTGCCTCGCGTTGGGCCTCGCATGACTCAACCTTATCATTTGCGTCTAGAGTTAGGCCTCGTTCGACTCAACGTTATCATTTGCACCTCGAGTCAGGCCTTGTTTGACTCAACCATAACATTTATGCCTCAAGTCAGACCTCGTTTGAGTCAACCTTATCATTTGTGCCTCGAGTTGGTCCTCGTTTCACTCAACCTTATCATTTGTGCCTCGCGTTGGGCCTCGTTCAACTTACCCTTACCATTTGTGCCTCGAGTCGGGCCTCGTTTGACTCACCCATATCATTTGCGCCTCGACACAAGCCTCGTTTGACTCACCTATATCATTTGTGCCTCAACTCGGGCCTCGTTTGACTCAAACATATTATCATTTGCGCCTCCAGTCAGCCTCATTTGACTCAACCTTATCATTTGCGCCTCGAGTTGGGTCTCATTGGACTCAACCTTATCATTTGTACCTCGAGTCGGGTCTCGTTTGACTCAACCTTATAATTTGCCCCTCGAGTCAGGCCTCTTTCAACTCACCCTTACCATTTGTGCCTTGGGTCGAGCCTTATTTGACTCCCCTATGTCATTTGTACATCAACTTGGGCCACGTTTGACTCAACCATATCATTTGTGCCTCAAGTCAGGCCTCGTTTGACTCAACCTTATCATTTGTGCCTCGAGTTGGGCCTTGTTGAACTAAACCTTATCATTTGTGCCTCGAGTCAGGCCTCGTTTGATTCACCCATATCATTTGTCCCTCATGTCGGGCCTCGTTTGACTCAACCATATCGTTTATGCCTCGAGTCGGGCCTCGTTTGACTCAACCTTATCATTTGCGCCTCGAGTCGGGCCTCATTTGACTCAACCATGTCATTTACGCCACGAGTTGGTCCTCGTTTGACTCAACCTTATCATTTGCGCCTCGAGTTGGTCGTCATTCGACTCAACCTTATCATTTACACCTCGAGTTGGGCCTTGTTTGACTCACCCATATCATTTGTGCCTCAAGTTAGGCTTCGTTTGACTTAAACATATCGTTTATGCCTCAATTCAGGCCTCGTTTGACTTAACCTTATCATTTGGCCTCGAATCAGGCCTCATTTGACTCAACTATATAATTTGCGCCTCGAGTCAGGGCTCATTTGACTCAACCTTATCATTTACGCCTCAAGTCAGGTCTCATTCGACTCAACCTTTTCATTTGCACCTCGAGTCTGGGCTCGTTTAAGTCAACCTTATCATTTATGCCTCGAGTCGGGCCTCGTTTAACTTAACCTTATCATTTGCGCCTCTAGTTGGCCCTCGTTAGACTCAACCTTACCATTTACGTCTCGAGTTGGGCCTTGTTTGACTCATCCATATCATTTGTGACTCAAGTCGAGCCTCGTTTGAGTCAACCATATCATTTATGCCTCGAGTCAGGCCTCGTTTGACTCAACCTTATCATTTGCGCCTTGAGTCGAGCCTCATTCGACCTAACCTTATCATTTGCGCCTCGAGTCGAGCCTCGTTCGAATCAACCTTACCATTTACGCCCCAAGTCGGGCCTCATTTTACTCAACCATTAACTTTGCGCATTGAGTCGACCCTCGTTCAAATTACCCTTACCATTTGCACCTCGAGTCGGACCTTGTTTGACTCAGCTATATCATTTGCGCCTCGAGTCGAGCCTCATTTGACTCAACCTTATCATTTATACCTCGAGTCGGGCCTCGTTTGACTTAACCTTATCATTTGCGCCTTAAGACGAGCCTCGTTTGACTTACCCATATCATTTGTGACTCGAGTTGAGCCTCGTTTGACTCACCCATATCATTTATGCCTCGAGTCAGGCCTCATTTGACTCAACCTTATCATTTGCGCCTTGAGTCGGGCCTCGTTCGACTCACCCATATGATTTGTGCCTCGAGTCAGGCCTCCTTTGTCTGGCCCATATCATTTGTGCCTCAAGCCGGGCCTCATTTGACTCAACCATATCATTTATGCCTCGAGTGAGGCCTCGTTTGACTCAATTTTATCATTTGCACCTCGAGTCAATCCTTATTCGACTAAACCATATCATTTGCACCTCAAGTCGAGCGTCGTTTGACTCACCCATATCATTTGCGACTCAAGTCGGGCCTCGTTTGACTCAACCATATCATTTATGCCTTGAGTAGAGCCTCGTTCGACTCAACCTTAACATTTGCGCCTCAACTCGAGCCTCATTTGACTCAACCAAATCTTTTGTGCCTCGTGTTGGGCCTCGTTTGACTTAACCATATCATTTAGGCCTCGAGTCGGGCCTCGTTTGACTCAACATTATCATTTGTGCCTTGAGTTGGGTCTTGTTCGACTCAACCTTATCATTTGTGCCTCTAGTCGAGCCTCGTTTCACTCACCCATATCATTTGTGCTTTGAGTCGGGCCTCGTTTGACTTAACCATATCATTTGCGCCTCGAGTCAGGCCTCATTCGACTCAACCTTATCATTTGTGCCTTGAGTTGGTCCTTGTTTGACTTAACGTTATCATTTGTGCCTCATGTTGGGCCTCGTTCAACTCACCCTTACCATTTGCGCCTCGAGTCAGCCTCGTTCGACTCAACCTTATCATTTGCGCCTCGAGTCAGGCCTCATTGGACTTAACCTTATCATTTGTACCTCGAGTCGGGTCACGTTTGACTCAACCTTATAATTTGCGCCTTAAGTCGGGCCTTGTTCAACTCACCCTTACCATTTGCGCCTCGGGTCGAGCCTCGTTTGACTCACCTATGTCATTTGTACGTCAACTCGGTCCTCGTTTGACTCAATCATATGATTTGTCCCTTGAGTTGGGCGTCATTTGACCTAACCTTATCATTTGTGCCTCGAGTTGGGCCTCATTCAACTAAACCTTATCATTTGCGCCTCCAGTCGGGCCTCGTTTTACTCACCCATATCATTTGTGCCTCAACTCGGGCCTTGTTTCACTCAACCATATCGTTTATGCCTCGAGTAGGGCCTCGTTTGACTCAACCTTATCAATTGCGCCTCGAGTCGAGCCTTATTTGACTCAACCATTTCATTTGCGCCCCGAGTCAGTCCTCGTTTGACTCAACCTTATCATTTGTACCTCGAGTCGGGCCTCGTTTGACTCAACCATATCATTTGCGCCTCGAGTCGGGCCTCGTTCGACTCAACCTTAGCATTTGCGCCTCAAGTTGTTCCTCATTTCACTCAACCTTATCATTTGCGCCCAGTGTTGGGCCTCATTCAACTCACCCTTACCATTTGTGCCTTGAGTTGGGCCTCGTTTGACTCACCCATATCATTTGCGCCTCGACTCAGTCCCCGTTTGACCCACCCATATCATTTGTGCATCAACTCGGGCCCCGTTTGACTCAAACATATCATTTATGCCTTGAGTCAGGCCTCGTTTGACTCAACCTTATCATTTGTGCCTTGAGTCGGGGCTCATTTGACTCAACCTTATCATTTGCACCTCGTGTCAGGCCTCGTTCGACTCAACCTTTTCATTTGCACCTCGAGTCTGGCCTCGTTTGACTCACCCCTATCATTTATGCCTCGAGTCGGGCCTCGTTTGACTCAACCTTATCATTTGTGCCTCGAGTTGGGCCACGTTCGACTCAACCTTACCATTTACACCTCGAGTCGGGCCTCGTTTGACTCACCCATATCATTTGTGACTTAAGTCAAGCCTTGTTTGACTCAACCGTATCATTTATGCCTCGAGTCGGGCCTTGTTTGACTTAACCTTATCATTTGCGCCTTGAGTTGGGCCTCATTTGACTCAACATTATCATTTGTGCCTCGAGTCGGGTCTCGTTTGACTCAACCTTATCATTTGTGCCTCGAGTCGAGCCTCGTTTCACTCACCCATATATTTGTGCTTTGAGTCGGGCTTCGTTTGACTTAACCATATCATTTACGCCTCAAGTCAGGCCTCATTCGACTCAACCTTATCATTTGTGCCTCAAGTTGGTCCTCGTTTGACTCAACCTTACCATTTCCGCCTCGAGTCGGGCCTCGTTTGACTCACTCATATCATTTGTGACTCAAGTCAAGCCTTGTTTGACTCAACCGTATCATTTATGCCTCGAGTCGGGCCTCGTTTGACTCAACCTTATCATTTGCGCCTCGAGTCGGGCCTTGTTCGGCTCCACCTTATCATTTACACCTCAAGTCGGGCCTCGTTTGACTCACCCATATCATTTGTGACTCAAGTCGGGCCTCGTTTCACTCAACCATATCATTTATGCCTCGAGTTGGGCCTCATTTGACTCAACATTATCATTTGTGCCTCGAGTCGGGTCTCGTTCGACTCAACCTTATCATTTGTGCCTCGAGTCGAGCCTCGTTTCACTCACCCATATATTTGTGCTTTGAGTCGGGCCTCGTTTGACTTAACCATATCATTTGCACCTCAAGTCAAGCCTCATTCGACTCAACCTTATCATTTGTGCCTCGAGTTGGTGCTCGTTTGACTTGACCTTATCATTTGCGCCTTGTGTTGGGCCTCGTTCAACTCACCCTTACCATTTGCGCCTCGAGTCAGCCTTGTTTGACTCAACTTTATCATTTGCGCCTCGAGTCAGGCCTCATTGGACTCAACCTTATCATTTGTACCCCGAGTCGGGTCCTGTTTGACTAAACCTTATAATTTGAGCCTTAAGTCGGGCCTCGTTCAACTCACCCTTACCATTTGCGCCTCGGGTCGAGCCTCGTTTGACTCACCTATGTCAGTTGTACGTCAACTCGAGCCTCGTTTGACTCAATCATATGATTTGTCCCTTGAGTTGGGCCTCGTTTGACTTAAACTTATCATTTGTGCCTCGAGTTAGGCCTCATTCGACTAAACCTTATCATTTGCGCCTCGAGTCGGGCCTCGTTTTACTCACCCATATCATTTGTGCCTCAACTCGGGCCTTGTTTGACTCAACTATATCGTTTATGCCTCGAGTAGGGCCTCGTTTGACTCAACCTTATCAATTGCGCCTCAAGTCGAGCCTCATTTGACTCAACCATGTCATTTCCGCCCCGAGTCAGTCCTCGTTTGACTCAACCTTATCATTTGTACCTCGAGTCGGGCCTCGTTTGACTCAACCATATCATTTGCGCCTCGAGTCGAGCCTCGTTCGACTTAACCTTAGCATTTGCGCCTAAAGTTATTCCTCATTTGACTCAACCTTATCATTTGCGCCTGGTGTTGGGCCTTATTCAACTCACCCTTACCATTTGTGCCTCGAGTTGGGCCTCGTTTGACTCACCATATCATTTGCACCTCGACTCAGTCCCCGTTTGACCCACCCATATCATTTTTGCCTCAACTTGGGCCCCATTTGACTCAAACATATCATTTACGCCTTGAGTCAGGCCTCGTTTGACTCAACCTTATCATTTGCACCTTGTGTCAGGCCTCGTTCGACTCAACCTTTTCATTTGCACCTCGAGTCTGGCCTCGTTTGACTCACCCTTATCATTTATGCCTCGAGTCGGGCCTCGTTTGACTCAACCTTATCATTTGTGCCTCAAGTTGGGCCACATTTGACTCAACCTTACCATTTACGCCTCGAGTCGGGCCTCGTTTGACTCACCCATACCATTTGTGACTCAAGTCAAGCCTTGTTTGACTCAACCGTATCATTTATGCCTCGAGTCGGGCCTCGTTTGACTCAACCTTATCATTTGCGCATCGAGTTGGGCCTCATTTGACTCAACATTATCATTTGTGCCTCGAGTCGGGTCTCGTTCGACTCAACCTTATCATTTGCGCCTCGAGTCGAGCCTCGTTTCACTCAACCATATATTTGTGCTTTGAGTCGAGCCTCATTTGACTTAACCATATCATTTACGCCTCGAGTCAGGCCTCATTCGACTCAACCTTATCATTTGTGCCTCGAGTTGGTCCTCGTTTGACTCAACCTTACCACTTATGCCTCGAGTCGGGCCTCGTTTGACTCACCCATATCATTGGTGACTCAAGTCAAGCCTTGTTTGACACAACCGTATCATTTATGCCTCGAGTCGGGCCTCGTTTGACTCAACCTTATCATTTGCACCTCGAGTCGGGCCTTGTTCGACTCCACCTTATCATTTACACCTCAAGTCGGGCCTCGTTTGACTCACCCATATCATTTGTGACTCAAGTCGGGCCTCGTTTCACTCAACCATATCATTTATGCCTTGAATTGGGCCTCATTTGACTCAACATTATCATTTGTGCCTCGAGTCGGGTCTCGTTCGACTCAACCTTATCATTTGCGCCTCGAGTCGAGCCTCGTTTCACTCACCCATATATTTGTGCTTTGAGTCGAGGCTCGTTTGACTTAACCATATCATTGCGCCTCGAGTCAGGCCTCATTCGACTCAACCTTATCATTTGTGCCTCGAGTTGGTCCTCGTTTGACTTAACCTTATCATTTGCGCCTCGTGTTGGGCGTCGTTCAACTCACCCTTACCATTTGCGCCTCGAGTCAGCCTAGTTCGACTCAACTTTATCATTTGCGCCTCGAGTCGGGCCTCATTGGTCTCAACCTTATCATTTGTACCCCGAGTCGGGTCCTATTTGACTAAACCTTATAATTTGCACCTTAAGTCGGGTCTCATTCAACTCACCCTTACTATTTGCGCCTCGGGTCAAGCCTCGTTTGACTCACCTATGTCATTTGTACGTCAACTCTTGCCTCGTTTGACTCAACCATATGATTTGTCCCTCGAGTTGGGCCTCGTTTGACTTAACCTTACCATTTGTGCTCGAGTTGGGCCTCATTCGACTAAACCTTATCATTTGCGCCCCGAGTCGGGCCTCGTTTTACTCACCCATATCATTTGTGCCTCAACTCAAGCCTCGTTTGACTCAACCATATCGTTTATGCCTCGAGTAGGGCGTCATTTGACTTAACCTTATCATTTGCGCCTCGAGTCGAGCCTCATTTGACTCAACCATGTCATTTGTGCCCCGAGTCAGTCCTCGTTTGACTAAACCTTATCATTTACACCTCAAGTCGGGCCTCGTTTGACTCAACCATATCATTTGCGCCTCGAGTCGGGCCTCGTTCGACTCAACCTTAGCATTTGCGCCTCAAGTTGTTCCTCGTTTGACTCAACCTTATCATTTGCGCCTAGTGTTGGGCCTCGTTCAACTCACCCTTACCATTTGCGCCTCAAGTTGGGCCTCGTTTGACTCACCCATATCATTTGCGCCTCGACTCAGTTCCCGTTTGACCCACCCATATCATTTGTGCCTCAACTCGGGCCCTGTTTGACTCAAACATATCATTTACACCTTGAATCGGGCCTTGTTTGACTCAACCTTATCATTTGTGCCTCGAGTCGGGGCTCATTTGACCCAACCTTATCATTTGCGCCTCGAGTCAGGCCTCGTTTGACTCAACCTTCTCATTTGCACCTCGAGTCTGGCCTCGTTTGACTTAACCTTATCATTTGTGCCTTGAGTCAGGCGTCGTTTGACATAACCTTATCATTTGCGCCTTGAGTTGGGCCACGTTCGACTCAACCTTACCATTTACGCCTCGAGCCGGGCCTCGTTTGACTCACCCATATCATTTGTGACTCAAGTCAAGCCTCGTTTGACTCAACCGTATAATTTATGCCTCGAGTCGGGCCTCATTTGACTCAACCTTATCATTTGTGCCTCGAGTCGGGCCTCATTTGACTCCACCTTATCTTTTACACCTCAAGTCGGGCCTCGTTTGACTCACCCATATCATTTGTGACTCAAGTCGGGCCTCGTTTCACTCAACCATATCATTTATGCCTCTAGTTGGGCCTCATTTGACTCAACCTTATCATTTGCACCTCTAGTCAGGCCTTGATCGTCTAAACCTTATCATTTGCGCCCCGAGTCGGACCTTGTTTAACTTAAGCATATCATTTGCGCCCCGAGTCGGGCCTGATTTGACTCAACCAAATCGTTTGCTCCTCGAGTCGGGCCTCGTTCGACTCCACCTTAGTATTTGCGCCTCGAGTTGGTCGTCGTTTGACTCAACCTTATCATTTGCGCCTCGGGTTGGGGTTTGTTCAACTCACCCTTACCATTTGCGCCTCGAGTCGGGACTCGTTTGACTCACCCATATCATTTACGCCACGAGTCAGGCCTTGTTTGACTCAACCATATCATTTGCGCCTCAAGTAGAACCTCGTTTGACTTAACCATATCATTTGCGCCTCGAGTTGGGCCTCGTTTGACTCAACCTTATCATTTGCACCTTGAGTTGGACCTCGTTTGACTCACCCATATATTTTGTGCCTCAAGTTGGGCCTTGTTTCGCTGAACCATATCATTTATGCCTCGAGTCGGGCCTTGTTTGACTCAACCTTATCATTTACGCCTCGAGTCTGGCCTCGTTTGACTCACCCATATCATTTGTGCCTCGTCCCGGGACTCATTTGACTCACCCATATCACTTGTACCTCAACTCGAGCCTCGTTTGACTCAAACATATCATTTACGCCACGAGTCGGGCCTTGTTTGACTCAACCTTATCATTTGTTCCTTGAGTCGGGCCTTGTTTGACTTAACTGTATCATTTGTGCCTCGAGTTGGGCCTCGTTTGACTAAATCATATCATTTGTGCCTCGAGTTGGGCCTCATTTGACTCAACCTTATTATTTGCACCTCGAGTCGGGCCTCATTTGACTCACCCATATCATTTGGACCTCAAGTTGGGCCTCGTTTGGCTCAACCATATCATTTATGCCTCGATTCGGGCCTTGTTTGACTCAACCTTATCATTTACGCCTCGAGTCAGGCCTCGTTTGACTCAACCATATCATTTGCGCCTCGAGTCGGGCTCATTTGACTCAACCTTATCATTTGCGCCTTAAGTTGGGCCTTGTTCGTCTCAACCTTATCATTTGACCTCGAGTCTGGCCTTGTTCGACTCAACCTTATCATTTATGCCTTGAGTCGGGCTCGTTTGACTTAACCTTAGCATTTGCACCTCGAGTCAATCTTCATTTGACTCAACCATGTCATTTGCGCCTTGAGTAGGGCCTCGTTTGCCTCAACCTTATCATTTGCGCCTCGAGTCGGGCCTCATTTAACTCAACCATGTCATTTGCGCCTCGAGTCGGTCCTCGTTTGACTCAACCTTATCATTTGTGCCTCGAGTTAGGCCTCGTTTAACTCAACTATATCATTTGTGCCTCGAGTCAGGCCTCGTTTGACTCAACCTTAGCATTTGCACCTCAAGTTGTTCCTCGTTTGACTCAACCTTATCATTTGCGCCTGGTGTTGGGCCTTATTCAAGTCACCCTTACCATTTGCGCCTCAAGTTAGGACTCGTTTGACTCGCCCATATCATTTGCGCCTCGACTCAGTGCCCGTTTGACTCACCCAAATCATTTGTGCCTAAACTCGGGCCCCGTTTCACTCAAACATATCATTTACGCCTTGAGTCAGGCCTCGTTTGACTCAACCTTATTATTTGTGCCTTGAGTCGGGGCTCATTTGACTTAACCTTATCATTTGTGCCTCGAGTCAGGCCTCGTTTGACTCAACCTTTTCATTTGCACCTCGAGTCTGGCCTTATTTGACTCAACCTTATCATTTGCTCCTTGAGTTGGGCCACGTTCGACTCAACCTTACCATTTACGCCTTAAGTTGGGCCTCGTTTGACTCACCTATATCATTTGTGACTCAAGTCAAGCCTCGTTTGACTTAACCATATCATTTATGCCTCGAGTCGGGCCTCGTTCGACTCACCCTTATCATTTACACCTTAAGTCGGGCCTCGTTTGCCTCACCCATATAATTTGTGACTCAAGCCGGGCCTCATTTGACTCAACCATATCATTTATGCCTCGAGTTGAGCCTTGTTTGACTCAACCTTATCATTTGCGCCTTGATTCGGATCTCGTTTGACTCAAGCATATCATTTGCGCCCCGAGTCGGGCCTGATTTGACTCAACCATATCATTTGCTCCTCGAGTCGAGCCTCGTTCGACTCCATCTTAGCATTTGCGCCTCGAGTTGGTCCTCGTTTGACTCAACCTTATCATTTGCACCTCGGGTTGGGCTTCGTTCAACTCATCCTTACCATTTGCGCCTCGAGTCGGGACTTGTTTGACACACCCATATCATTTATGCCACGAGTCAGGCCTTGTTTGACTCAACCTTATCATTTGTTCCTCGAGTTGAACCTTATTTGATTCAACCATATCATTTGCGCCTCGAGTCGGGCCTCGTTTGACTCAACCATATCATTTGCGCCTCGAGTTGGCCCTCGTTTAACTCAACCTTTATCATTTGCGCCTCGAGTCGGGCCTCGTTTGACTCACCCATATAATTTGTGCCTCAAGTTGGGCCTCGTTTCGCTCAACCATATCATTTATGCCTCGAGTCGGGCCTCGTTTGACTCAAGCTTATCATTTATGCCTGAAGCCCGGCCTTGTTTGACTCACCCATATCATTTGTACCTCGACCCGAGACTCGTTTGACTTGCCCATATCATTTGTATCTCAACTCGGGCCTTGTTTCACTCAAATATATCATTTACGCCACGAGTCGGGCCTTGTTTGACTCAACCTTATCATTTGTTTCTTGAGTCGGGCCATGTTTGACTCAACCATATCACTTGTGCCTCGGGTCGGGCCTCGTTTGACTTAATCATATCATTTGCGCCTTGAGTTGGGCCTCATTTGACTCAACCTTCTCTTTTGCACCTCGAGTCAGGCCTCGTTTGACTCACCCATACTATTTGTGCCTCAAGTTGGGCCTCGTTTGGCTCAATCATATCATTTCTGCCTTGAGTCAGGTCTCGTTTGACTCAACCTTATCATTTACACCTCGAGTCAGGCCTCGTTTGACTCAACCATATCATTTGCGCCTTGAGTCAGGCTCATTTGACTGAACCTTATGATTTGTGCCTCGAGTCGGGCCTTGTTCGACTCAACCTTATCATTTGACCTCGAGTCTGGCCTCGTTCAACTCAGCCTTATCATTTATGCCTCGAGTCTAGTCTCGTTTGACTCAACCTTAGCATTTGTGCCTCGAGTCGGGCCTCATTTGACTCAACCATGTCATTTGCGCCTCGAGTAGAGCCTCGTTTGACTTAACCTTATCATTTGCACCTCGAGTCGGGCCTCATTTGACTTAACCATGTCATTTGCACCTCGAGTCGGTCCTCGTTTGACTCAACCTTATCATTTGTGCCTCGAGTCGGGCCTCCTTTGACTCAACCATATCATTTGCGCCTCGAGTCGAGCTTGTTCCACTCAAACTTAGCATTTGTGCCTCAAGTTGTTCCTTGTTTGACTCAACCTTATCATTTGTGCCTAGTGTTAGGCCTCATTCAACTCAACCTTACCATTTGCGCCTCGAGTTGGGCCTCGTTCGACTCAACCATATCATTTATGCCTCGACTCAGTCCCCGTTTGACTCACCCATATCATTTGTGCCTCAACTCGGGCCCCGTTTGACTCAAACATATCATTTACGCCTTGAGTCGGGCCTCGTTTAACTCAACCTTATCATTTGTGCCTCGAGTCGGGACTTATTCGACTCAACCTTATCATTTGTGCCTCGAGTTGGTCCTCGTTTGACTCAACCTTATCAATTGCGCCTCGTGTTGGGCCTCGTTCAACTCACCCTTACCATTTGCGCTTCGAGTCAGCCTCGTTTGACTCAACCTTATCAATTGCGCCTCGAGTCGGGCCTCATTGGACTCATCCTTATTATTTGTACCTCGAGTCAGGTCTCGTTTGACTCAACCTTATAATTTGCGCCTCAAGTCGGGCCTTGTTCAACTCAACCTTACCATTTGCGCCTCGGGTCGAGCCTCGTTTGACTCACCTATGTCATTTGTACGTTAACTCGGGCCTCGTTTGACTCAACCATATCATTTGTCCCTCGAGTTGGGCCTCATTTGACTTAACCTTATCATTAGCGCCTTGAGTCGGGCCTCGTTTGACTCACCCATACCATTTGGGCTTCAAGTTGGGCCTCGTTTGACTCAACCATATCGTTTATGCCTCGAGTAGGGCCTCGTTTGACTCAACCTTATGATTTGTGCCTCGAGTCAGTCCTCGTTTGACTCAACCATATCATTTGCGCCTCGAGTCGGGCCTCGTTCGACTCAACCTTAGCATTTGCAGCTCAAGTTGTTCCTCGTTTGACACAACCTTTTCATTTGCGCCTGGTGTTGGGCTTCGTTCAACTCACCCTTACCATTTGCGCCTCGAGTTGGGCTTCGTTTGACTCACCCATATCATTTACGCCTCAACTCAATCCCTGTTTGACTCACCCATATCATTTGTGCCTCAACTCGAGCCCCATTTGACTCAAACATATCATTTTCGCCTTGAGTCGGGCCTCGTTTGACTTAACCTTATCATTTGTGCCTCGAGTCGGGGCTCATTTGACTCAACCTTATCATTTGTGCCTCGAGTCGGGACTTATTCGACTCAACCTTATCATTTGTGCCTCGAGTTGGTCCTCGTTTGACTCAACCTTATCAATTGCGCCTCGTGTTGGGCCTCGTTCAACTCACCCTTACCATTTGCGCTTCAAGTCAGCCTCGTTTGACTCAACCTTATCAATTGCGCCTCGAGTCGGGCCTCATTGGACTCATCCTTATTATTTGTACCTCGAGTCAGGTCTCGTTTGACTCAACCTTATAATTTGCGCCTCAAGTCGGGCCTTGTTCAACTCAACCTTACCATTTGCGCCTCGGGTCGAGCCTCGTTTGACTCACCTATGTCATTTGTACGTTAACTCGGGCCTCGTTTGACTCAACCATATCATTTGTCCCTCGAGTTGGGCCTCATTTGACTTAACCTTATCATTAGCGCCTTGAGTCGGGCCTCGTTTGACTCACCCATACCATTTGGGCTTCAAGTTGGGCCTCGTTTGACTCAACCATATCGTTTATGCCTCGAGTAGGGCCTCGTTTGACTCAACCTTATGATTTGTGCCTCGAGTCAGTCCTCGTTTGACTCAACCATATCATTTGCGCCTCGAGTCGGGCCTCGTTCGACTCAACCTTAGCATTTGCAGCTCAAGTTGTTCCTCGTTTGACACAACCTTTTCATTTGCGCCTGGTGTTGGGCTTCGTTCAACTCACCCTTACCATTTGCGCCTCGAGTTGGGCTTCGTTTGACTCACCCATATCATTTACGCCTCAACTCAATCCCTGTTTGACTCACCCATATCATTTGTGCCTCAACTCGAGCCCCATTTGACTCAAACATATCATTTTCGCCTTGAGTCGGGCCTCGTTTGACTTAACCTTATCATTTGTGCCTCGAGTCGGGGCTCATTTGACTCAACCTTATCATTTGTGCCTCGAGTCGGGACTTATTCGACTCAACCTTATCATTTGTGCCTCGAGTTGGTCCTCGTTTGACTCAACCTTATCAATTGCGCCTCGTGTTGGGCCTCGTTCAACTCACCCTTACCATTTGCGCTTCGAGTCAGCCTCGTTTGACTCAACCTTATCAATTGCGCCTCGAGTCGGGCCTCATTGGACTCATCCTTATTATTTGTACCTCGAGTCAGGTCTCGTTTGACTCAACCTTATAATTTGCGCCTCAAGTCGGGCCTTGTTCAACTCAACCTTACCATTTGCGCCTCGGGTCGAGCCTCGTTTGACTCACCTATGTCATTTGTACGTTAACTCGGGCCTCGTTTGACTCAACCATATCATTTGTCCCTCAAGTTGGGCCTCATTTGACTTAACCTTATCATTAGCGCCTTGAGTCGGGCCTCGTTTGACTCACCCATACCATTTGGGCTTCAAGTTGGGCCTCGTTTGACTCAACCATATCGTTTATGCCTCGAGTAGGGCCTCGTTTGACTCAACCTTATGATTTGTGCCTCGAGTCAGTCCTCGTTTGACTCAACCATATCATTTGCGCCTCGAGTCGGGCCTCGTTCGACTCAACCTTAGCATTTGCAGCTCAAGTTGTTCCTCGTTTGACACAACCTTTTCATTTGCGCCTGGTGTTGGGCTTCGTTCAACTCACCCTTACCATTTGCGCCTCGAGTTGGGCTTCGTTTGACTCACCCATATCATTTACGCCTCAACTCAATCCCTGTTTGACTCACCCATATCATTTGTGCCTCAACTCGAGCCCCATTTGACTCAAACATATCATTTTCGCCTTGAGTCGGGCCTCGTTTGACTTAACCTTATCATTTGTGCCTCGAGTCGGGGCTCATTTGACTCAACCTTATCATTTGTGCCTCGAGTCAGGCCTCGTTCGACTTAACCTTTTCATTTGCACCTCGAGTCTGGCCTCGTTTGACTCAACCTTGTCGTTTATGCCTCGAGTTGGGCCTCGTTTGACTCAACCTTATCATTTTTGCCTCGAGTTGCCACGTTCGACTCAACCTTACCATTTATGCCTCGAGTCGGGCCTCGTTTGACTCACCCATATCATTTGTGACTCAAGTCAATCCTCATTTGACTCAACTGTATCATTTATGCCTCGAGTCGGGCCTCGTTTGACTCAACGTTATAATTTGCGCCTCGAGTTGGGCCTTGTTCGACTCCACCTTATCATTTACTCCTCAAGTCGGGCCTCGTTTGACTCAACCATATCATTTGTGACTCAAGTCAGGCCCCGTTTCACTTAACCATATCATTTATGCCTCGAGCTGGGCCTCGTTTGACTCAACCTTATCATTTGTGCCTCGAGTTGGACCATGTTCGACTCAACCTTACCATTGATGCCTCGAGTCGGGCCTCATTTGAGTCACCCATATCATTTGTGACTCAAGTCAAGCCTCGTTTGGCTCAACCATATCAATTATGCCTCGAGTCTGGCCTCGTTTGGCTCAACCTTATCATTTACGCCTCAAGTCTGGCCTCGTTTGACTCACCCATATCATTTATGCCTCAACTCGGGCCTCGTTTGACTCAAACATATCATTTACACCACGAGTCGGGCCTTGTTTGACTCAACCTTATCATTTGTTTCTCGAGTCAGGCCTGGTTTGACTCAGCCATATCATTTGCGCCTCGAGTCAGGCCTCGTTTGACTAAATCATATCATTGGCGCCTCGAGTTGGGCCTCATTTAACTCAACCTTATCATTTGCACCTCGAGTCGGGCCTCGTTTGACTCACCCATATCATTTGTACCTCAAGTTGGGCCTCGTTTGGCTCAACCATATCATTTATGCCTCGAGTCAGGCCTCGTTTGACTCAACCTTATCATTTGCGCCTTGAGTCGGGCTCATTTGACTCATCCTTATCATTTGCGCCACGAGTCGGGCCTTATTCGAGTTAACCTTATCATTTGACCTCGAGTCTGGCCTTGTTCGACTCAACCTTATCATTTATGCCTCGAGTCGGGCCTCGTTTGACTCAACCTTATCATTTATGCCTCAAGTCGAGCCTCGTTTGACTTAACTTTATCATTTGCATCTCGAGTTGGGCCTCGTTCGACTTAACCTTTTTATTTGCGCCTCGAGTCGGTCCTCGTTTTGCTCAACCTTTTCATTTGGCCCTCGAGTCGGGCCTCGTTTGACTCAACCATATCATTTATGCCTCGAGTCGGGCCTCGTTCGACTCATCCTTATTATTTACGCCGCGAGTCAGGCCTCATTTGACTCAACCTTATCATTTGTGACTCGAGTCAAGCCTCGTTTGACACAACCATATAATTTGTGCCTAGAGTCAGGCCTCGTTCAACTGACCCTTACCATTTGCGCCTCGAGTCGGTCCTCGTTTGCCTCACCATATCATTTGCGCCTTGACTCAGGACTCGTTTGACTCACCCATATGATTTGTGCCTCAAGTCGGGCCTCGTTTGACTCACCCAAATCATTTGTGCCTCAAGCTGGGCCTCGTTTGACTCAACCATATCATTTATGCCTCGAGTGAGGCCTTGTTTGACTCAACATTATAATTTGCGCCTCGAGTCGGTCCTTATTCGACTCAACCATATCATTTGTGCCTCGAGTTGGGCCTTGTTCGACTCAACCTTATCATTTCTGCCTCAACTCGGGCCTCGTTTGACTCAACCATATCTTTTGTACCTCAATTCGTGCCTCATTTGACTCAACCATATCATTTATGCCTCGACTCGGACCTCGTTTGACTCAACCTTATCAGTTGTGTCTCGAGTCAGTCCTCATTTGACTCAACCATATCATTTATGCCTCGAGTCAGGCCTCGTTTGACTCAATCTTATCATTTGGGCCTCGAATGGGGCCTCATTTGACTCAACCTTGTCATTTGTGCCACGAGTCAGGCCTCATTTGACTCACCCATATTATTTGTGCCTGAAGTCGGGCCTCGTTTGACTTAACCATATCATTTATGCTTCGAGTCGGGCCTCATTTGGCTTAACCTTATCATTTGTGCCTCGAGTTGGTCCTCGTTTGACTCAACCTTTTCATTTGCGCCTCGTGTTGGGCCTCGTTCAACTCACCCTTACCATTTGCGCCTCAAGTCGAGCCTTGTTTGACTCACCTATATCATTTGTGCCTCAACTCGGGCATCATTTGACTCAAACATATCATTTACGGCTCGAGGCAGGCCTCGTTTGACTTAACCTTATCATTTGCGCCTCAAGTCAGCCTCGTTCTACTCAACCTTATCATTTGCGCCTCGAGTCGGGCCTCATTGGACTCAACCTTATCATTTGTACCTCGAGTCGGGTCTCGTTGGACTCAAGCTTATAATTTGCGCCTCGAGTCGGGCCTCGTTCAACTCACCCTTACCATTTGCACCTCGGGTCGAGCCTCATTTGACTCACCTATGTCATTTGTACGTCAACTCGGGCCTTGTTTGACTCAACAATATCATTTGTTCCTCGAGTCAGGCCTTGTTTGACATAACCTTATCATTTGCGCCTCGAGTCGGGCCTCGTTTGACTCACCCATATCATTTGTGCCTCAAGTCAGGCCTCATTTGACTCAACCATATCGTTTCTGCTTCGAGTCGGGCCTCGTTTGACTCAACCTTATGATTTGCACCTTGAGTCGGGCCTCAATTGACTCAACCATGTCATTTGTGCCTCGAGTCGGTCCTCGTTTGACTCAACCTTATCATTTGCGCCTAGAGTCGGGCCTCGTTTGACTCAACCATATCATTTGTGCCTCGAGTCGGACCTCGTTCGACTCAACCTTAGCATTTGCGCCTCAAGTTGTTCCTCGTTTGACTCACCCATATCATTTGTGCCCCAACTCGAGCCCCGTTTGACTCAAACATATCATTTACACCTTGAGTCAGGCCTCCTTTGACTCAACCTTATCATATGTGCCTCGAGTCGGGCCTTCTTTGACTTAACCATATCATTTCCGCCTGGAGTATGGCCTCGTTTGACTCAACCTTCTCATTTGCGCCTGGAGTCAGGCCTCGTTCGACTCAACCCTATCATTTCGCCTCGAGTCGGTCCTGCTTTGACTCAGCCTTTTCATTTGTGCCTCTAGTCGGGCCTCATTTGACTCAACCATATAATTTACACCTCGAGGCGGGCCTCGTTCAACTCACCCTTACCATTTACGCCTCGAGTTGGGCCTTGTTTAACTCACCTATATCATTTGTGCGTCAACTCGAGTCTCGTTTGACTCAACCATATCTTTTGTACCTTGAGTCGGGCCTTGTTTGACTCAACCTTATCATTTGCGCCTCGAGTTGGGCATGATTTGACTCAACCTTATCATTTGCATCTCGAGTTGGGCCTCGTTTGACTCACCCATATCATTTGTGGCACAAGTCGGGCCTCGTTTGACTCAACCATATCATTTATGCCTCGAGTCGGGCCTCGTTTGACTCAACCTTATCATTTGCGCCTCGAGTCTAGCCTCGTTTGACTCAACCATATAATTTGTGCCTTGAGTCGGACTCATTTGACTCAACCTTATCATTTGCGCCTTGAGTCAGGCCTCGTTTGACTCAACCTTTTCATTTGTACCACGAGTCTGGCCTCGTTTGACTCAACCTTATCATTTTTGCCACGTGTTGGGGCTCGTTCGACTCAACCTTACCATTTGCGCCTTGAGTCGGGCCTCGTTTGACTCAAACTTATCATTTGTGCCTCAAGTCAGGCCTCGTTTGACTCAACCTTATCATTTACACCTCGAGTCAGGCCTCGTTTGACTCAACCATACCATTTGTGACTCAAGTCAGGCCTCGTTTGACTCAACCATATCATTTATGCCTCGAGTCAGGCCTCGTTTGACTCAACCTTATCATTTGCGCCTTGAGTCAGGCCTCGATCGACTCAACCTTATCATTTGCGCCTCGAGTCAGACCTCGTTTAACTCAACCATATCATTTGTGCCCCGTGTCGGGCCTGATTTGACTTAACCATATCATTTACTCTTCGAGTCAGGCCTCGTTTGACTCCCCCTTAGCATTTGCGCCTCGAGTTGGTCCTCGTTTGACTCAACCTTATCATTTGCGCCTTGCGTTGGGCCTCGTTCAACTCACCCTTACCATTTGCGCCTCGAGTCGGGCCTCGTTCGACTCACCCATATCATTTGCGCATCGACTCGAGACTCGTTTGACTCAACCATATCATTTGTACCTCAACTCGGGCCTCGTTTGACTCAAACATATCATTTATGCCACGAGTCGGGCCTGGTTTGACTCAACCATATCATTTGCACCTCGGGTTGGGCCCCGTTTGACTCAACCATATCATTTGCGCCTTGAGTCAGGCCTCGTTTGACCCAACCATATAATTTGCGCCTTGAGTTGGGGCTCATTTGACACAACCTTATCATTTGCGCCTCGAGTCAGGCCTCGTTCAACTCATCCTTTTCATTTGCACCTTGAGTCTGGCCTCTTGTGACTCAACCTTATCATTGATGCCTTGAGTCAGGCCTTGTTTGACTCCACCTTAGCATTTGCGCCTCGAGTTGGTCCTCGTTTGACTCAACCTTATCATTCGCGCCTTGAGTCAGGCCTCTTTGAACTCACCCGTACCATTTACGCCTCGAGTTGAGCCTCGTTTGACTCACCCATATCATTTGTGCCTCAAGTCAGGCCTTGTTTAACTCAACCATATCATTTATGCCTCGAGTTGGGCTCGTTAGACTCAACCTTATCATTTATGCCTCGAGTTAGGCCTTGTTTGACTCAACCATATAATTTGCGCCTCAAGTAGGGGCTCATTTGACTCAACCTTATCATTTACACCTCGAGTCAGGCCTCGTTTGACTCAACCTTTTCATTTGCACCTTGAGTCTGGCCTCGTTTGACTCAACCTTATCATTTATCCCTCGGGTCAGGCCCCGTTTGACTCAACCATATCATTTGCGCCTCGAGTCGGGCCTCGTTTGACTCAACCTTATCATTTGTGCCTCGAGTCGGACCTCGTTTGAGTCACCCATATCATTTGTGACTCAAGTCGGGCCTCGTTTGACTCAACCATATCATTTGTGCCTCAAGTCAGCCCTCGTTTGACTCAACATTATAATTTGCGCCTAGACTCAGGCCTCGAGTCAGTCCTCATTTGACTCACCTATATATTTTTGTGCATTAACTCAGGGCTTGTTTGACACAACCATATCTTTTGTGCCTAGAGTCAGGCCTCGTTTGACTCAACCATATCATTTATGCCTCAAGTCGGGCCTCGTTTATCTCTCCCATATCATTTGTGCCTCAAGTCGGGCCTCGTTTGGCTTAACCATATCATTTATGCCTCAAGTCGGGCCTTGTTTGACTCAACATTATCATTTGCACCTCGAGTTGGGTCTAGTTCGACTCAACCTTATCATTTGCGCCTCAAGTTGGGCCTCGTTTCACTCACCCATATCATTTGTGCTTTGAGTCAGGCCTCGTTTGACTCACCCATATCATTTGCACCTCGAGTCGGGCCTCGTTTGACTCAACCTTATCATTTGTGCCTCAAGTTGGGCCTTGTTTGACTCAACCTTATCATTTGCACCTCGAGTCAGGCCTCTTTTAACTCACCCATATCATTTGTGCCTCAAGTCGGGCCTCGTTTGGCTCAACCATATCATTTATGCCTCGAGTCGATCCTTATTTGACTCAACATTATAATTTGCGCCTCGAGTTGGGTCTCATTCGACTTAACCTTATCATTTGCGCCACGAGTCGGGCCTCATTTTACTCACCCATATCATTTGTGTCTCAGTCGGGCCTTGTTTGACTTAACCATATCAATTATTCCTCGAGTCGGGCTTCGTTTGACTCAACCTTATCATTTGCGCCTCGAGTCCGGCCTCATTTGACTCAACCTTATCATTTGTTCCTTGAGTCGGGCCTTGTTTGACTCAACCTTATCATTTGTGCCTCGAGTCGGGCCTCGTTTGACTCAACCATATCATTTGCTCGTCAAGTCAGGCCTTGTTTGACTCAACCATATCGTTTGCACCTCGAGTCGAGCCTCGTTTGACTCAACCTTATCATTTAAGCTTCAAGTCGGGACTCATTTGACTCAACCTTCTCATTTGTGCCTCGAGTCGGGCCTCCTTTGACTCAGCCTTATAATTTGTGCCTCGAGCCGGGCCTCCTTTGACTGAACCATATAATTTTTGCCTAGAGTTGAGCCTCGTTCAACTCACCCTTATCATTTGTGCCTCGAGTCGGTCCTTGTTTGACTCAACCATATCATTTGCTCATCAAGTCAGGCCTTGTTTGACTCAACCATATCGTTTGCGCCTCGAGTCGAGCCTCATTTGACTCAACCTTATCATTTAAGCCTCAAGTCGGGCCTCATTTGACTCAACCTTCTCATTTGTGCCTCAAGTCAGGCCTCCTTTGACTCAACCTTATAATTTGTGCCTCGAGCCAGGCCTCGTTTGACTGAACCATATAATTTTTGCCTAGAGTTGAGCCTCGTTCAACTCACCCTTATCATTTATGCCTCAAGTTGGGCCTCCGTTGACTCAACCTTCTCATTTCCACCTCGAGTTGGCCTCGTTTCACTCAACCTTATCATTTGCGCCTCGAGTCGAGCCTCGTTTGACTCAACTATATCATTTATGCCTCAAGTCAGGCCTCGTTTTACTCAACTGTCTCATTTGCACCTCAAGTCAGCCCTCGTTTCACTCAATCTTATCATTTGTGCCTTGAGTCGAGCCTCGTTTGACTGAACCATATCATTTATGCCTTGAGTTGGGCCTTGTTTGACTTAACCTTATCATTTGTGCCTCGAGTTGGGCCTCGTTCGACTCAACCTTATCAATTGCACCTTGAGTCGGACTTCGTTCGACTCAGCCTTATCTTTTGCGCCTCGAGTTGAGCCTCCTTGGACTAAACCATATCATTTATGCCTCGAGATGGGCCTCGTTTGACTCAACCTTATCATTTGCACTTCGAGTTGGGCCTCGTTCGACTTAATAATATCATTTATGGCTAGAGTCGGGCCTCGTTTGACTCAACCTTATCATTTATGCCTCGAGCGGGGCCTCATTCGACTCAACCTTATCATTTGCGTCTCGTATCGGGCCTCGTTTGACTCAACCATATCATTTGCTCCTCAAGTTGGGCCTTGTTTGACTCAACCTTATCATTTAAGCCTCAAGTCAGGCCTTGTTCAACTCACCCATATCATTTATGCCTCGAATCAGGCCTCGTTCGACTCAACCTTATCATTTGCTCCTCGAGGCGGGCCTCGTTTGACTCAACCTTATGATTTGCACCTCAAGTTATCCCTTGATCAACTCACCCTTACCATTTCTGCCTCGAGTCGGGCCTCATTTGACTCAACCATATCATTTGTTCCTTGAGTTGGGCCTCATTTAACTCACCCTTAGCATTTGTGCCTCGAGTCAGGCCTTGTTTGACTGAATCATATCATTTATGCCTCGAGCCGAGCGTCGTTGGACTCAACCTTATCATTTGTGACTCCAGTCAGGCCTCGTTCGACTCAACCTTATATTTTGCCCCTCAAGTCGGGCCTCGTTTGACTCACCCATATCATTTGTACCTCCAGTGGGGCCTCGTTTGACTCAACCATATCATTTATGCCTCAAGTCAGGCCTCGTTTGACTCTACCATATCATTTGCGCCTTGAGTCAGGCCTCGTTTGACTCAACCTTATCATTTGCACCTCGAGTCGGGCCTCGTTTCACTTAAACTTATCATTTGTCCCTCGAGTTGAGCCTTGTTTGACTCAACTATATCATTTATACCTTGAGTCAGGCCTCATTTAACTCACCCTTAGCATTTGTGCCTCGAGTCAGGCCTCGTTTGACTCAACCATATCATTTACGCCTCGAGCCGAGCGTCGTTGGACTCAACCTTATCATTTGTGACTCCAGTCAGGCCTCATTCGACTCAACCTTATCCTTTGCCCCTCAAGATGGGCCTCGTTTGACTCACCCATATCATTTGTACCTCCAGTGGGGCCTCGTTTGACTCAACCATATCATTTATGCCTCGAGTCAGGCCTCGTTTAACTCAACCATATCATTTTCGCCTCGAGTCGAGCCTCGTTTGACTTAACCTTATCATTTGCACCCCGAGTCATGCTTCGTTTGACTCAACCTTATCATTTGCGCCTCGAGTCGAGCCTCGTTTGACTAAACCATATCCTGTATGTGTTAAGTTAGGCCTCGTTTGACTCAACCTTACCATTTGTACCTCGAGTTAGGCCTCGTTCGACTCAACCTTACCATTTGCACCTCGAGTCGGACCTCGTTTGACTCAATAATATCATTTATGCCTCGAGTCGAGCCTCGTTTGACTCAACCTTATCATTAACTCCTCGAGTCGGGCCTCGTTCGACTCAACCTTATCATTTGCACCTCGAGTTGGGCCTCGTTTAACTCACCCATATGATTTGTGGCTCAAGTTGGGCCTCGTTTGACTAAACCATATCATTTATGCCTCGAGTCAGACCTCGTTTATCTCAGCCATATCATTTGCGCCTCGAGCCGGGCCTCGTTTGACTCAACCTTATCATTTGCACGTCGTGTCGACGCAAGTTTGACTCAACCTTATCATTTGCGCCTCGAGTCGAGCGTTGTTTAACTCAACCATATCATTTATGCCTCGAGTCGGGCCTCGTTTGACTCAACCTTATCATTTGTGCCTCAAGTGGGGCCTTGTTCGACTCAATCTTATAATTTGCACCTCGAGTCAGGCCTTATTTGACTCACCCATATCCTTTGTGCCTCAAGTCGGGCCTCGTTCGACTAAACCATATCATTTACGCCTCAAGTCAGACCTCGTTTAATTCAACCATATCATTTGCGCCTCGAGTCGGGTCTCGTTTGACTCACCCATATCATTTGTGCGTCAACTCGGGCCTCGTTTGACTCAACCATATCATTTGTGCCTCAAGTTGGGCCTCGTTTGACTCAATCTTATCATTTGTGCTTTGAGTCGAACGTCATTCAACTCAACCTTAACATTTGCACCTCAAGTCGGGTGTTGTTTGACTCACCCATATCATTTATGCCTCGAGTGGGGCCTTGTTTGACTCAACCTTATCATTTGCGCCTCAAGTCGAGCCTCGTTTAACTGAACCATATCATTTATGCCTCGTGTTTGGCCTCATTTGACTAAACCTTATCATGTGCGCCTCGAGTTAGGCCTCACTCGACTAAACCTTATCTTTTACGCCTCGAGCTGGGTGTCATTTGACGTAACCATATCATTTATGCCTCGAGTCAGGCCTCGTTGGACTCAACCTTATCATTTGCGCCTCGAGTTGGGCCTCGTTCAACTCAACCTTATCATTTGCGCCTCAAGTCGGGCCTCGTTTGACTCAATAATATCATTTAGGCCTCGAGTCGGGCCTCGTTTGACTCAACTTTATCATTTGCGCCTGCAGTCAGACCTCGTTCGACTCAACCTTATCATTTGCGCCCCGAGTCGGGCCTCCTTTGACTCACCCATATCATTTGTGCCTCAAGTTGGGCCTTGTTTGACTCAACCATATCATTTATGCTTCGAGTTAGACCTCGTTTGACTCAACCATATCATTTGTGCGTCGAGTCGGGCCTCGTTTAACTTAACCTTATCATTTTAACATCGAGTCGGGCCACGTTTGACTCAATCTGATCATTTGCGCCTAGAGTCAAGCCTCGTTTGACTCAACCATACTATTTATGTCTCGAGTCAGACCTCATTTGACTCAACCATATCATTTGTGCCTCGAGTCTGGCCTCGTTTGACTTAACCTTATCATTTGCACATTGAGTCGGGTCGGGCCACGTTTGACTCAACCTTATCATTTGTGCCTCGAGTCAAGCCTTGTTTAACTCAACTATATCATTTTCGCCTCGAGTCGGGCCTCATTTGACTCAACCTTATCATTTGCACCTCGAGTCGGGCCTCATTTCACTCAACCTTATCATTTGTGCCTCGAGTCGAGCCTCGTTTGACTCAACCATATCATTTATGCCTCAAGTCGGGCCTCATTACACTCAACCATATCATTTGCACCTCGAGTCGGGCCTCGTTTGACTCAACCTTATCATTTGCACCACGAGTCAGGCCTCATTTGACTTAACCTTATCATTTGTGCCTCGAGTCGAGCCTCGTTTGACTAAACCATATCATGTATGCGTTAAGTTGGGCCTCGTTTGACTCAACCTTATCATTTGTACCTTGAGTTGGGCCTCATTCGACTCAATAATATCATTTATGCCTCGAGTCGAGCCCTGTTTGACTCTACCTTATCATTTGCTCCTCGAGTCGGGCCTCGTTCGACTCAACCTTATCATTTGCAACTCGAGTTGGGTCTCGCTTAACTCACCCATATGATTTGTGGCTTAAGTTAGGCCTCGTTTGACTAAACCATATCATTTATGCCTCGAGTTAGACCTTGTTTATCTCAACCATATCATTTGTTCCTCGAGCCGGGCCTCGTTTGACTCAACCTTATCATTTGAACGTCGAGTCGGGGCAAGTTTGACTCAACCTTATCATTTGCGCCTCCAGTCGAGCGTTGTTTAACTCAACCATATCATTTATGCCTTGAGTCAGGCCTCGTTTGACTCAACCATATCATTTGTGCCTCAAGTAGGGCCTCGTTCGACTCAATCTTATAATTTGCACCTCGAGTCGTGCCTTATTTGACTCACCCATATCCTTTGTGCCTCAAGTCGGGCCTCGTTTGACTCAACCATATCTTTTACGCCTCGAGTCAGGCCTTGTTTAATTCAACCATATCATTTGCGCCTCGAGTCGGGCCTCATTTGACTCACCCATATCATTTGTGCATTAACTCGGGCCTTGTTTGACTCAACCATATCATTTGTGCCTCAAGTTGGGCCTCGTTTGACTCAATCTTATCATTTGTGCCTCGAGCCGAACCTTGTTTGACTCACCCATATCATTTGTGCCTCGAGTCAGGCCTCGTTTGACTCAACCTTATCATTTGCACCTCAAGTCGGGTCTCATTTGACTCAACCATATCATTTACGCCTCGAGTCGGGTCTCGTTCGACTCAACCTTAGCATTTACACCTCGAGTTGGTCCTCGTTTGACTCAACCTTATCATTTGCGCCTCGAGTTGGGACTCGTTCAACTCAACCTTATCATTTGTGCCTCGAGTTGGGACTCGTTCGACTCAACCTTATCATTTGCGCCTCGAGTCAGGCCTCGTTTGACTTAACCTTATCATTTGCGCCTCGAGTCGAGCCTCATTTGACTAAACCATATTATGTATGCGTTAAGTTGGGCCTCATTTGACTCAACCTTATCATTTGTACCTCAAGTTGGGCCTCGTTCGACTCAATAATATCATTTATGCCTCGAGTCGAGCCTCGTTTAACTCTACCTTATCATTTGCTCCTCAAGTCGGGCCTCGTTCGACTCAACCTTATCATTTGTAGCTCGAGTTGGGCCTCGTTTAACTCACCTATATGATTTGTGGCTCAAGTTGGGGCTCGTTTGACTAAACCATATCATTTATGCCTCGAGTCAGACCTCGTTTATCTAAACCAGATCATTTGCGCCTTGAGTCGGGCCTCGTTTGGCTCAACCTTATCATTTGCACGTCGAGTTAGGGCAAGTTTGACTCAACCTTATCATTTGCGCCTCCAGTCGAGCATTGTTTAACTCAACCATATCATTTATGCCTCGAGTCGGGCCTCAATTGACTCAACCTTATCATTTGTGCCTCAAGTAGGGCCTCGTTCGACTCAATCTTATAATTTGCACCTCGAGTCGTGCCTTATTTGACTCACCCATATCCTTTGTGCCTCAAGTCGGGCCTCGTTCGACTCAACCATATCATTTATGCCTTGAGTCAGGCCTCGTTTAATTCAACCATATCATTTGCGCCTTGAGTCGGGCCTCATTTGACTCACCTATATCATTTGTGCATCAACTCGGGCCTTGTTTGACTCAACCATATCATTTGCGCCTCAAGTTGGGCCTCATTTGACTCAATCTTATCAATTGTGCCCTGAGCCGAACCTCGTTTGACTGAACCATATCATTTATGCCTCGTGTTAGGCCTCGTTTGACTCAACCTTATCATTTGTGCCTCGAGTTGGGTCTCACTTGACTAAACCTCATCATTTGCGCCTCGAGCTGGGCGTCATTTGACTCAACCATATCATTTATGCCTCGAGTCAGGCCTCGTTCAACTCAACCTTATCATTTGCGCCTCGAGTTGGACCTCGTTCGACTCAACCTTATCATTTGTGCCTCAAGTCGGGCCTCGTTTGACTTAATAATATCATTTATGCCTCGAGTCGGGCCTCGTTTGACTCAACTTTATCATTTGCGCCTGGAGTCGGACCACGCTCAACTCAACCTTATCATTTGCGCCTCCAGTCGAGTGTTGTTTAACTCAACCATATCATTTATGCCTCGAGTCGGGCCTCATTTGACTCAACCTTATCATTTGTGCCTCAAGTGGTGCCTCGTTCGACTCAATCTTATAATTTGCACCTCGAGTCGTGCCTTATTTGACTCACCCATATCCTTTGTGCCTCAAGTCGGGCCTCGTTCGACTCAACCATATCATTTACGCCTCGATTCGGGCCTCGTTTAATTTAACCATATCATTTGCGCCTTGAGTCGGGCCTCGTTTGACTCACCGATATCATTTGTGCATCAACTCGGGCCTTGTTTGACTCAACCATATCATTTGCGCCTTAAGTTGGGCCTCGTTTGACTCAATCTTATCATTTGTGCCTCGAGCGGAACCTAGTTCAACTCAACTTTAACATTTGCACCTCAAGTCGTGTGTCGTTTGACTCACCCATATCATTTGTGCCTCGAGTCAGGCCTCGTTTGACTCTACCTTATCATTTGTGCCTCGAGTCGAGCCTCGTTTGACTGCACCATATTATTTATGCCTCGTGTTGGGCCTCGTTTGACTCAACCTTATCATTTGTGTCTCGAGTTGGGCCTCACTCGACTAAACCTTATCATTTGCGCCTTGAGCTGGGCGTCATTTGACTCAACCATATCATTTATGCCTCGAGTCAGGCCTCGTTGGACTCAACCTTATAATTTGCGCCTCGAGTTAGGCCTCGTTCGACTTAACCTTATCATTTGCGCCTTAAGTCGGGCCTCGTTTGACTCAATAATATCATTTATGCCTCGAGTCGGGCCTCGTTTGACTCAACTTTATCATTTGCGCCTGGAGTCGGACCTTGTTCAACTCAACCTTATCATTTGTGCCTCAAGTTGGGCCTTGTTTGACTCACCCATATCATTTGTGCCTCAAGTTGGGCCTTGTTTGACTCAACCATATCATTTATGCTTCGAGTTAGACCTCGTTTGACTCAACCATATCATTTGTACGTCGAGTCGGGCCTCGTTTAACTTAACCTTATCATTTTCACATCGAGTCGGGCCACGTTTGACTCAATCTGATCATTTGCGCCTAGAGTCAAGCCTCGTTTGACTCAACCATACTATTTATGTCCCGAGTCAGACCTCGTTTGACTCAACCATACTATTTATGTCCCGAGTCAGACCTCGTTTGACTCAACCATCTCATTTGTGCCTCGAGTCTGGCCTCGTTTGACTCAACCTTATCATTTGCACGTTGAGTCGGGCCACGTTTGACTCAACCTTATCATTTACGCCTCGAGTCAAGCCTCGTTTAACTCAACTATGTCATTTTCGCCTCGAGTCGGGCCTCGTTTGACTCAACCATATCATTTGTGCCTCAAGTTGGGCCTCGTTTGACTCAATCTTATCATTTGTGCCTTTCCACTCAACCTTAACATTTGCTCCTCGTGTCAGGTGTTGTTTGACTCACCCATATCATTTGTGCTTCGAGTCAGGCCACGTTTGACTCAACCTTATCATTTGCACCTCGAGTCGGGTCTCGTTTGACTAAACCTTATCATTTGCACCTCGAGTCGAGCCTCGTTTGACTGAACCATATCATTTATGCCTCGTGTTGGGCCTCGTTTGACTCAACCTTATCATTTGTGCCTCGAGTTGGGCCTCTCTCAACTAAACCTTATCATTTGCGTCTCGAGCTGGGCATCATTTGACTCAACCATATCATTTATGCCTTGAGTCAGGCCTCGTTGGACTCAACCTTATCATTTGTGCCTTGAGTTGGGCCTCGTTCGACTCAACCTTATCATTTGCGCCTCAAGTCGGGCCTCGTTTGACTTAATAATATCATTTATGCCTCAAGTCGGGCCTCGTTTGACTCAACTTTATCAATTGCGCCTGGAGTCGGACCTCGCTCGACTCAAACTTATCATTTGTGCCTTGAGTCGGGCCTCCTTTGACTCACCCATATCATTTGTGCCTCAAGTTGGGCCTTGTTTGGCTCAACCATATCATTTATGCCTTGAGTCAGACCTCGTTTGACTTAACCATATCATTTGTGCGTCGAGTCGGGCCTCGTTTGACTCAACCTTATCATTTGCACATTGAGTCGGGCCACGTTTGACTCAACCTTATCATTTGCGCCTAGAGTCAAGCCTCGTTTGACTCAACCATATCATTTATGCCTCGAGTTAGACCTCGTTTGACTCAACCACATCATTTGTGCCTCGAGTCGGGCCTCGTTTGACTCAACCTTATCATTTTTATCATTTCCGCCTCGAGTCAAGCCTCGTTTAACTCAACCATATCATTTATGCCTCGAGTCGGGGATCGTTTGACTCAACCATATCATTTATGCCTCGAGTTAGACCTCGTTTGACTCAACCATATCATTTGTGCCTTGAATTGGGACTCGTTTGACTCAACCTTATCATTTGCACGTCGAGTCGGGCCATGTTTTACTCAACCTTATCATTTGCGCCTCGAGTCAAGCCTCGTTTAACTCAACCATATCATTTATGCCTCGAGTCGGGCCTCGTTTGACTCAACCACATCATTTATGCCTCGAGTCAGGCCTTGTTTAACTCAACTATATCATTTGCGCCTCGAGTCGGGCCTCGTTTGACTCAACCTTATCATTTGTACATCGAGTCGGGCCTCATTTGACTTAACCTTATCATTTGCGCCTCGAGTTGGGCCTCGTTTGACTCAACCATATCCTTTATGCCTCGAGTCGGGCCTCGTTTGACTGAACCTTATCATTTGTACCTCAAGTGGGGCCTCGTTCAACTCAATCTTATCATTTGCGCCTCGAGTCGGGCCTCGTTTGACTGAACCATATCATGTATGCCTTGAGTTGGACCTCATTTGACTCAACCTTATTATTTGTGTCTCGAGTTGGGCCTCGTTCGACTCAACCTTATCACTTGCGCCTCGAGTCGGACCTCGTTTGACTCAATAATATCATTTATGCCTCGAGTCGGGCTTCGTTGGACTCAACTTTATCATTTGTGCCTCAAGTCGGGCCTCTTTCGACTTAACCTTATCATTTGCGCCTCTAGTCGGGCCTTGTTTGACTCACCCATATCATTTGTGCCTCAAGTTGGGCCTCGTTTGGCTAAACCATATCATTTATGCCTTGAGTTAGACCTCATTTGACTCAACCATATCATTTGTGCCTCGAGTCGGGCATCGTTTGACTCAACCTTATCATTTGCACGTCGAGTCGGGCCGCGTTTGACTCAACCTTATAATTTGTGCCTCGAGTCAAGCCTCGTTTAACTCAACCATATCATTTATGTCTCGAGGCGGGTCTCGTTTGACTTAACCTTATAATTTGTGCCTTGAGTGGGGCCTCGTTTGACTCAATCTTATCATTTGCACGTCGAGTCGGGCCTCGTTTGAGTAACCCATATCCTTTGTGCCTTAAGTCGGTCCTCGTTTGACTCAACCATATCATTTATGCCTCGAGTTGGGCCTCATTTGACTCAACCATATAATTTGCGCCTCGAGTCGAGCCTTGTTTGACTCAGCCATATCATTTGTGCATCAACTCGGGCCTCGTTTGACTCCACCATATCATTTACGCCTCGAGTCGAGCGTCGTTGGACTCGACCTTATCATTTGTGCCTCGAGTCAAGCCTCGTTTGACTCAATCATGTCATTTGCGCCTCGAGTCGGGCCTCATTGGACTCAACCTTCTCATTTGCGCCTCGAGTCATGCCTCGTTTGACTCAGCCATATCATTTGTGCCTCGAGTCAAGCATCGTTTGACACAACCTTATTATTTGTGCCTCGAGTCGGGCCTCGTTCGACATAACCTTATCATTTGTGGCTTGAGTTAGGCCTCATTTGACTCAACCTTATCATTTGCGCCTCAAGTTGGGCCTCGTTTGAATAACCCAAATCATTTGTGCCACAAGTTGGGCCTCGGTTGAGTCAACCATATCATTTACGCCTCAAGTCGGGCCTCGTTTGACTCACCCATATCATTTGTGCGTCAACTCGGGCCTCGTTTGACTCAACCTTATGATTTGGGCCTCGAGTCGGGCCTTGTTCAACTCACCCTTACCATTTTCGCCTCGAGTTGGGTTTGGTTTGAGTCACGCATATCATTTGTGCCTCGAGTCGAGCCTCATTTGACTCACCCATATCAATTGTGGGTCAACTCGGGCCTCGTTTGACTCAACTATATCATTTACGCCTCGAGTCGGGCCTCGTTTGACTCAACCTTATCATTTGCGCCTCAAGTCGGGCCTTGTTCGACACAACCTTATCATTTGTGCCTCGAGTCAGGCCTCGTTTGACTCAACCATATCATTTACGCCTTGAGTCGGGCCTCGTTCGACTCAACCTTAGCATTTACACCTCGAGTTGGTCCTCGTTTGACTCAACCTTATCATTTGCACCTCGAGTTGGGACTCGTTCGACTCAACTTTATCATTTGTGCCTCGAGTTAGGACTCGTTCAACTCAACCTTATCATTTGCGCCTCGAGTCAGGCCTCATTTCACTCACCCATATCATTTGTGACTCAGGCAGGCCTCGTTTGACTCAACCATAACATTTATGCCTAGGGTTTGGCTTTGTTTGACTCAACCATATTATTTGCGCCCCGAGTCGAGCCTCGTTCGACTCAACCTTATCATTTACGTCTCGAGTTAGGCCTCGTTTGACTCAACCATATCATTTGCGCCCCGAGTTGGGCCTCGTTCGACTCAACCTTATCATTTACGCCTCGAGTCGGGCCTCGTTTCACTCAACCATATCATTTGCTCCTCAAGTCGGGCTTTGTTTGACTCAACCATATCATTTGCACCTTGAGTCGGGCCTCGTTTGACTCAACCTTATCATTTAAGCCTCAAGTCGGGCCTCGTTTGACTCAACCATATAATTTATGCTTAGAGTCGAGCCCCGTTCAACTCACCCATACCATTTACGCGTCGAGTTGGGTCACGTTTGACTCACCTATATTATTTGTGTGTTAACTCGAGCCTCATTTGACTCAACCATATATTTTGTGCCTCGAGTCAGGCTCGTTTGACTCAACCTTATCATTTGCGCCTCGTGTTGGGCCTCATTCGACTCAACCTTATCATTTGCGCCTTTAGTCAGGCCTCATTTGACACACCCATATCATTTGTGCCTTAAGTTGGGCCTCGTTCGACTCAACCTTATCATTTGTGGCTCAAGTCAGGCCTCGTTTGACTCAACCATATAATTTGCGCCTCGAGGCAGGCCTCATTTGACTTAACCTTATCATTTGCGCCTCGAGTCAGGCCTTGTTCGACTCAACCTTATCATTTGCACCTCGAGTCATGCCTCGTTTGACTCAACCTTATCATTTGCGCCTCGAGTCGGGTCTCGTTTGACTTAACCTTATCATTTGTGCCTCAGGTCAGGCCTCGTTTGACTCAACCATATCATTTATGCCTCGAGTCGAGCGTCATTTGACTAAACCATATCTTTTGCTCCTCGAGTTGGGCCTTGTTGGACTCAACCTTATCATTTGCGCCTTGAGTCGGGCCTCCTTTGAGTCAACCATATCATTTGTACCTTGAGTTAGGCCTCGTTCGACTCAACCTTAGCATTTGCGCCTCGAGTTGGTCCTCGTTTGTCTCAACCTTATCATTTGTGCCTTGTGTTGAGCCTCGTTCAACTCACGCTTACCATTTGCGCCTCGAGTCGGGCCTCGTTTGACTCACCCATATCATTTGTGCCTCAAGTCCGGCCTTATTTGACACAACCTTATCATTTACACCTCGAATCAGGCTTCGTTTGAGTCAACTCACCCTTACCATTTACGCCTTGAGTTGGTCCTTATTTGACTCAACCTTATCATTTGTGCCTCGTTTGACTCAACCTTACATTTAAGCCTCGAGTCGGGCCTTGTTTGACTCAACCTTATAATTTGTGCCTCGAGTTGGGCCTCGTTTGACTCAACCATATCATTTGCGCCTCGAGTCGGCCCTCATTTGACTCACCCATATCATTTATGACTCAGTCGGACCTCGTTTGACTCAACCATATCATTTGTTCCTCGAGTTGGTCCTCGTTTGACTCAACCTTATCATTTGTGCCTCGAGTCTAGCCTCGTTTGACTCAACCTTACGTTTATGCCTCGAGTTGGGCCTCGTTTGACTCAACCTTATCATTTGTGCCTCGAGTCGGGCCTTGTTCAACTCAAGCTTATCATTTGCACCTCGAGTCAGGCCTCGTTTGACTCAACCATATCATTTGCGCCTCAAGACTGGCCTCGGTTCACTCAACCATATTATTTGTGCTTCAACTCGGGTGTCGATTGACTCAACCATATCATTTGCGCCTCAAGTCGAGCCTCGTTCGACTTAACCTTATCATTTATGCCTCGAGTCGAACCTTATTCGACTGAACGTTATAATTTGCGCCTCGAGTCGGGCCTCATTTGGGTCAACCTTATCATTTGTGCCTCGAGTCGGTCCTCGTTTGACTCAACCTTATCATTTGCCCCTCGTATCGCGCCTCGTTCAACTAACCCTAACGATTTTCGCCACGAGTCGGCCTCATTTGAGTCACCATATCATTTGTGCCTCGAGTCAGGCCTCATTTGACTCAACCTTATCAATTGCACCTCGAGTCGGTCCTCATTTCACTCAACCTTATCATTTGCGCCTCGAGTCAAGCCTCGTTTGACTGTACCATATCATTTATGCCTCGAGTGAGGCATCGTTCGACTCAACCTTATCATTTGCGTCTCAAGTCGGGCCTCGTTTGACTCACCCATATTATTTGTGCCTTAAGCCGGGCCTCGTTTGACTCAACAATATCATTTATGCCTCAAGTTGGGCCTCGTTTAACTCAACCTTACCAATTGCACCTCGAGTTGGGCCTTGTTCGACTCAGCCTTATCAATTGCGCCTCGAGTCAGGCCTCGTTTGAGTCAACCATATCATGTATGCCTCGAGTCAGGCCTCGTTTAACTCAAACATATTATTTGCGCCTCGAGTCGGGACTCGGTTGACTCAACCATATCATTTATGCCTCAAGTCGGGCCTTGTTTGACTCAACCTTCTCATTTGCACCTCGAGCCGAGCCTCGTTTCACTCAACCTTATCATTTGTGCCTCGATTCGAGCCTCGTTTGACTCAACCATATCATTTATGCCTCAAGTCAGGCCTCGTTTTACTCAACCTTCTCATTTGCAACTCGAGTCGGGCGTCGTTTCACTTAACCTTATCATTTGCATCTCGAGTCGAGCCTCGTTTGACTGAACCATATCATTTATGCCTTGAGTTGGGGCTCGTTTGACTCAACCTTATCAATTGCGCCTTGAGTTGGGCCTCGTTCGACACAACCTTATCAATTGTGCCTCGAGTCGGGCCTCGTTTGACTCAACCATATCATTTATGCCTTGAGTCAGGCCTCGTTTAACACAACCATATCATTTGTGTCTCGAATCGTGCCTCATTTGACTCACCCATATCATTTGTGCCTCAAGTCAAGCCTCGTTTGACTCAACCTTATCATTTGCACCCCGAGTCGGGCCTCGTTTGACTTAACCTTATCATTTACGCCTCGAGTCGAGCCTCGTTTGACTGAACTATATCATTTATGCCTCGAGTGAGGCCTCGTTCGACTCAACCTTATCATTTGCGTCTCGAGTCGGGCCTCGTTTAACTCACCCATATTATTTGTGCCTTAAGCCGAGCCTCGTTTGACTCAACAATATCATTTATGCCTCAAGTTGGGCCTCGTTTAACTCAACCTTATCAATTGCGCCTCGAGTTGGGCCTCGTTCGACTCAGCCTTATCAATTGCGCCTCGAGTCGGGCCTCATTTGAGTCAACCATATCATGTATGCCTCGAGTCAGGCCTCGTTTAACTTAAACATATCATTTGTGCCTCGAGTCGGGACTCGGTTGACTCAACCATATCATTTATGCCTCAAGTCGGGCCTCGTTTGACTCAACCTTCTCATTTGCACCTCGAGCCGGGCCTCGTTTCACTCAACCTTATCATTTGTGCCTCGATTCGAGCCTCGTTTGACTCAACCATATCATTTATGCCTCAAGTCAGACCTCGTTTTACTCAACCTTCTCATTTGCAACTCGAATCGGGCCTCGTTTCACTTAACCTTATCATTTGCGTCTCGAGTCGAGCCTCGTTTGACTGAACCATATCATTTATGCCTTGTGTTGGGGCTCATTTCACTCAACCTTATCAATTACGCATCGAGTTGGGCCTCGTTCGACACAACCTTATCAATTGTGCCTCGGGTCGGGCCTTGTTTGACTCAACCATATCATTTATGCCTTGAGTCAGGCCTCGTTTAACACAACCATATCATTTGCATCTCGAATCGTGCCTCGTTTGACTCACCCATATCATTTGTGCCTCAAGTCAATCCTCGTTTGACTCAACCTTATCATTTGCACCCCGAGTCGGGCCTTGTTTGACTCAACCTTGTCATTTACGCCTCGAGTCGAGCCTCGTTTGACTGAACCATATCATTTATGCCTCGTGTTGGGCCTTGTTCGACTCAACCTTAGCATTTGCGCCTCGAGTTGGTCCTCATTTGTCTCAACCTTATCATTTGTGCCTCGTGTTGAGCCTCGTTCAACTCGCACTTACCATTTGCGCCTCGAGTCGGGCCTCGTTTGAGTCACCCATATCATTTGTGCCTCAAGTCTAGCCTCGTTTGACTCAACCTTATCATTTACGCCTCGTATCAGGCCTCGTTTGAGTCAACCATATCATTTGAACCTCGAGTCGAGCCTTGTTCAACTCACCCTTACCATTTGCGCCTTGAGTTGGTCCTCGTTTGACTCAACCTTATCATTTGTGCCTCGTTTGACTCAACCTTACATTTAAGCCTCGAGTCGGGCCTTGTTTGACTCAACCTTATAATTTGTGCCTCAAGTTGGGCCTCGTTTGACTCAACCGTATCATTTGCGCCTCGAGTCAGCCCTCATTTGACTCACCCATATCATTTATGACTCAATCAGACCTCGTTTGACTCAACCATATCATTTGTTCCTCGAGTTGGTCCTCGTTTGACTTAACCTTATCATTTGTGCCTCAAGTCTGGCCTCGTTTGACTCAACCTTACGTTTATGCCTTGAGTCGGGCCTCGTTTGACTTAACCTTCTCATTTGTGCCTCGAGTCAGGCCTTGTTCGACTCAACCTTATCATTTGCACCTCGAGTCAGGCCTCATTTGACTCAACCATATCATTTGCACCTCAAGACCGGCCTCGGTTCACTTAACCATATCATTTGTGCTTCAACTCGGGTGTCGTTTGACTCAACCACATCATTTGCGCCTCGAGTCGGGCCTCGTTCGATTTAACCTTATCATTTATGCCTCGAGTTGAACCTCATTCGACTAAACATTATAATTTGCGCCTCGAGTCGGGCCTCATTTGAGTCAACCTTATCATTTGTGCCTCGAGTCGGTCCTCATTTGACTCAACCTTATCATTTGCGCTTCGAATTGGGCCTCGTTCAACTAACCCTAACAATTTTTGCCACAAGTCGGCCTCATTTGAGTCACCCATATCATTTGTGCCTCGATCGGGCCTCGTTTCACTCAACCTTATCATTTGCGCCTCGAGTCAAGGCTCGTTTGACTGTACCATATCATTTATGCCTCGAGTGGGGCCTCGTTTGACTCAACCTTATCAGTTGCGCCTTGAGTCAGGCCTCGTTTGACTCACCCATAACATTTGTGCCTCAAGTTGGGCCTCGTTTGACTCAACCATATCATTTATGCCTTGAGTCAGACCTCGTTTGACTCAACCATATCATTTGCGCCTCGAGTCGGGCCTCGTTTGACTCAACCTTATCATTTGCACGTCGAGTCGAACCAAGTTTGACTCAACCTTATCATTTGCGCCTCAAGTCGAGCCGTGTTTAACTCAACCATATCATTTATGCCTCGAGTCGGGCCTCGTTTGACTCAACCTTATCAATTGTACCTCGAGCGGGCCTCGTTCGACTCCGTTTTATCATTTGCGCCTCGAGTAGGTTCTCGTTTGACTGACCCATATCATTTGTGCCTCAAGTCGGGCCTCGTTTGACTTAACCATATCATGTATGCCTTGAGTTGGGCCTCGTTTCACTCAACCATATCATTTGTGCCTCAAGTTGAGCCTCATTTAACTCACCCATATCATTTGTGCGTCAACTTGGGCCTCATTTGACTAAACCATATAATTTATGCCTTGAGTCGGGCCTCATTTGACTCAACCTTATCATTTGCACCTCGACTGCCTCGAGTCAGGCATCATTTGACTTAACCTTATCATTTGCACCTCGAGTCGAGCCTCGTTTAACTCAACTATATCATTTATGCCTCGAGTCAGGCCTCGTTTGACTCAACCTTATCACTTGTACCTTGAGTGGGCCTCATTCGACTCCCTCTTATCATTTGCACCTCAAGTAGGTCCTCGTTTGACTGACCCATATCATTTGTGCCTCAAGTCAGGCCTCATTTGACTCAACCAATCATTTATGCCTCGAGTTGGGCCTCGTTTGACTTAACAATATCATTTGTTCCTCGAGTCGAGCCTCGTTTGACTCACCCATATCATTTGTGTGTCAACTTGAGCCTCGTTTGAGGCAGCCATATCATTTACGCCTCGAGTCTGGCCTCGTTTGACTCGACCTTATCATTTGCACCTAGAGTCGAGCCTCGTTCAACTTAACCTTATCATCTATGCCTCGAGTCGGGCCTCGTTCGACTCAACATTCTCATCTGTGCCTCGAGTCCGGCATCGTTGGAATCAACCTTATCATTTGTGCCTCGAGTCAGGCCTCGTTCGACTCAACCTTATCATTTACGTCTTGAGTCGAGCTTCGTTTGACACAACCCTATCATTTATGCCTCGAGTCGGGCCACGTTTGATTCAACCTTATCATTTGTGCCTTGAGTCAGGCCTCGTTTGACTCAACCATAAAATTTGTGCCTCGAGTCAGGGCTCATTTGACTCAACCTTATCATTTGCGCCTTGAGTCAGGCCTCGTTCGACTCAACCTTATCATTTGCACCTCAAGTTTGGCCTCGTTTGACTCAACGTTATCATTTATGCCTCGAGTCAGGCATTGTTTGACTCAACCATATCATTTATGCCTCGAGTCAGGCCTCATTTGACTCAACCTTATCACTTGCGCCTCGAGTCAAGCCTCATTTGACTTACCCATATCATTTGTGACTCAGGCGGGCCTCGTTTGACTCAACCATAACATTTATGCCTAAAGTCGGGCTTTGTTTGACTCAACCTTATCATTTGCACCTCGAGTCGGGCCTCGTCGACTCAGCCTTATCATTTACGCCTCGAGTCGGGCCTCGTTTGACTCAACCATATCATTTGCTCCTCAAGTCGGGCCTTGTTTGACTCAACTATATCATTTGTGCCTCGAGTTAGGCCTCGTTTGACTCAACCTTACCTTTTAAGCCTCAAGTCAGGCCTCGTTTGACTCAACCTTCTCATTTGTCCCTCGAGTCGGGCCTCCTTTAACTCAACCTTCTCATTTGTCCCTCGAGTCGGGCCTCCTTTGACTCAACCTTATCATTTGTGCCTTGAGTCGGGCCTCATTTGACTCAACCATATAATTTATGCCTAGAGTCGAGCCTCGTTCAACTCACCCATATCATTTATGCCTCAAGTCGGGCCTTGTTTGACTCAACCTTCTTATTTGCACCTCGAGTCGGGCCTCGTTTGACTCAACCTTCTCATTTGCACCTCAAGTCGGGCCTCGTTCGACTCAGCCTTATCATTTGCGCCTTGAGTTGGGCCTCATTTGACTTAACCATATCGTTTGCTCCTCAAGTCGGGCCTTGTTTGACTCAACTATATCATTTGTGCCTTGAGTTAGGCCTCGTTTGACTCAACCTTACCTTTTAAGCCTCAAGTCAAGCCTTGTTTGACTCAACCTTCTCATTTGTGCCTCGAGTCGGGCCTCCTTTGGCTCAACCTTATCATTTGTGCCTCGAGTCGAGCCTCATTTGACTCAACCATATCATTTATGCCTCAAGTCGGGCCTCGTTTTACTCAACCTTCTCATTTGCACCTTGAGTCGGGCCACGTTTCACTCAACCTTATCATTTGCGCCTCGAGTTGAGCCTCATTTGACTGAACCATATCATTTATGCCGCAAGTTGAACCTCGTTTGACTCAACTTTGTCATTTGTGCCTCGAGTTGGGCCTCGTTCGACTCAACCTTATCAATTGTGCCTCGAGTCAAACTTTGTTCGACTCAGCCTTATCATTTGCGCCTCGAGTCGAGCCTCGTTTGACTGAACCATATCATTTATGCCTCGAGTTGGGCCTCATTTGCCTCAACCATATCATTTGTGCCTCGAGTTGGGCCTCGTTCGACTCAACCTTATTAATTATGCCTTGAGTCAAACCTCGTTTGACTCAATAATATCATTTATGCCTCGAGTCGAGCCTCGTTTGACTCAACCATATCATTTGCTCGTCAAGTCGGGCCTTGTTTGACTCAGCTATATCATTTGTGGCTCGAGTTGGGCCTCGTTTGACTCAACCTTATTATTTAAGCCTCAAGTCGGGCCTCGTTTGACTCAACCTTCTCATTTATGCCTCGAGTCGGGCCTCCTTTGACTTAAACTTATCATTTGTGCCTCGAGTCGGGCCTCGTTTCACTTAACCTTATGATTTGCCCTCGAGTCGAGCCTCGTTTGACTCAACCATATCATTTATGCCTCAAGACGGGCCTCGTTTTACTTAACTTTCTCATTTGCATCTCGAGTCGGGCATCGTTTCACTTAACCTTCTCATTTGCGCCTCGAGTCGAGCCTCGTTTGACTGAACCATATCATTTATGCCTCGAGTTGGGCCTCGTTTGACTCAACCTTATCATTTGTGCCACGAGTTGGGCCTCGTTCGACTCAACCTTATCAATTGCGTCTCGAGTCAGACTTCGTTCGACTCAGCCTTATCATTTGCGCCTCAAGTCGAGCCTCGTTTGACTGAACCATATCATATATGCTTCGAGTTGGGCCTCGTTTGACTTAACCTTATCATTTGTGCCTCGAGTTGGGCCTCGTTTGACTCAACTTTATCATTTAAGCCTCAAGTCGGCCCTTGTTTGACTCAACCTTCTCATTTATACCTCGAGTCGGGCCTCCTTTGACTTAAACTTATCATTTGTGCCTCGAGTCGGTCCTCGTTTCACTTAACCTTATGATTTGCGCCTCGAGTCGAGCCTCGTTTGACTCAACCATATCATTTATACCTCAAGACAGGCCTCGTTTTACTTAACTTTCTCATTTGCACCTCGAGTCGGGCCTCGTTTCACTTAACCTTCTCATTTGTGCCTCGAGTCGAGCCTCGTTTGACTGAACCATATCATTTATGCCTCGAGTTGGGCCTCGTTTGACTCAACCTTATCATTTGTGCCACGAGTTGGGCCTTGTTTGACTCAACCTTATCAATTGCGCCTCGGGTTAGACTTCGTTCGACTCAGCCTTATCATTTGCACCTCGAGTCGAGCCTCGTTTGACTGAACCATCTCATATATGCCTCGAGTTGGGCCTCGTTTGGCTCAACCTTATCATTTGCACCTCGAGTTGGGCCTCGTTCGACTCAATCTTATCAATTGTGCCTCGAGTCATACCTCGTTTGACTCAATAATATCATTTATGCCTCGAGTCGAGCCTCGTTTGACTCAACCTTATCATTTGCGCCTCGAGTCGGGCCTCGTTCAACTCAACCTTATCATTTGCACCTCGAGTCGGGTCTCGTTTGACTCACCCATAACATTTGTGCCTCAAGTGGGGCCTCATTTGACTCAACCATATCATTTATGCCTCAAGTCAGACCTCGTGTGACTCAACCATATCATTTGCGCCTCGAGTCGAGTCTCATTTGACTCAACCTTATCATTTGCATGTCGAGTCGAACCAAGTTTGACTCAGCCTTATCATTTGCCTTGAGTTGAGCCTTGTTTAACTCAACCATATCATTGATGCCTTGAGTCGGGCCTCGTTTGACTCAACCTTATCATTTGTTCCTCAAGTGGGGCCTTGTTCAACTCAATCTTATCATTTGCACCTCGAGTCGGCCTCGTTTGACTCACCCATATCCTTTGTGCCTCAAGTCGGGCCACGTTTGATTCAACCATATCATTTATGCCTCGAGTTGGGCCTCGTTTGACTCAACCATATCATTTACGCCTCGAGTCGGGCCTCATTTGACTCACCCATATCATTTGTGCGTCAACTCGGGCCTCGTTTGACTAAACCAGATCATTTATGCCTCGAGTCAGGCTTTTTTTGACTCAACCTTACCATTTGCGCCTCGAGTCAGGCCTCGTTCGACTCATCCTTATCATTTACACCTGGAGTTGGGTCTCGTTTGATTCAACCATATCATTTGCGCCTCGGGTTGTGCCTCGTTTGACTCACCCATATCATTTGTGCATCAACTCGGGCCTAGTTTAACTCAACCCTATCATTTGTGCCTCGAGTCGGGCCTCGTTCGACTCAACCTTAACATTTGCGCCTCGAGTCAGGCCTCGTTTGACTCAACCTTATAATTTGCGCCTCAAGTCAGGCCTTGTTCAACTCACCCTTACCATTTGCGCCTCGAGTCGAGCCTCGTTTGACTCACCCATATCATTTGTGCATCAACTCGGGCCTCGTTTGACTCCACCATATTATTTACGCCTCGAGGCGGGCCTCTTTGGACTCGACATTATCATTTGCGTCTCAGGTCGAGCCTTGTTCGACTCAATCATATATTTGCACCTCGAGTCGGGCCTCGTTGGACTCAACCTTCTCATTTGCGCCTCGAGTCAGGCCTTGTTCGACTCAACCTTATCATTTGTGCCTCGAGTCGAGCCTTGTTTGACTCAACCTCATCATTGGCGCCTCGAGTCGGGCCTCGTTTGACTCAACCATATTATTTTCGCCTCGAGTCAAGCTTCCTTTGACTCACCTATATCATTTCTACCTTGAGTCGAGCATCGTTTGACACAACCTTATTATTTGCGCCTCGAGTTGGGCCTCGTTTGACATAACTTTATCAATTGCCCCTCGAGTCAGGCCTCGTTTGACTCAACCTTATCATTTGCGCCTTAAATCGAGCCTCGCTGGACTCACCCATATCATTTGTGCCTCAAGTTGGGACTCATTTAACTCAACCATATCATTTATGCCTCGAGTCGGGCTTCGTTTGACTCAACCTTATCAATTACGCATCGAATCGGGCCTTGTTCGACTCAACCTTATCAATTGCGCCTCGAGTTGGGCCTCGTTTCACTCAATCATATCTTTTATGCCTCGAGTCGGGCCTCTTTTGACTCAACCTTATCATTTGCGTCTCGAGTCAGTCTTCATTTGACTCAACCATATCATTTGTGCCTCGAGTTGGGCCTCGTTGGACTCAACTTTATCATTTACGCCTCGGGTCGGGCCTCATTTAAGTCAACCATATCATTATCCCCCTGAGTCGGGACTCGTTCGACTCAACCTTAGCATTTGCGCCTCGAGTTGGTCCACGTTTGACTCAACCTTATCATTTGCACCTTGTGTTGGGCCTCGTTCAACTCACCCTTACCATTTGCGCCTCGTGGTGGGCCTCGTTCACTCACCCTTACCATTTGCTCCTCGAGTCAGGCCTCATTTGACTCACCCATATTATTTGTGCTTCAACTCGGGCCTCGTTTGACTCACCCATATTATTTGTGCTTCAACTCGGGCCTCGTTTGACTCACCCATATCATTTGTGCCTCAACTCGGGCCACGTTTGATGCAACCATATCATTTATGCCTCGAGTCGGGCCTCGTTTGACTCAACCTTAACATTTGTGCCTCGAGTCGGCCCTCGTTCAACTCAACCATATCATTTACGCCTCAAGTCAGGCCTTGTTCGACTCAACCTTAGCATTTGCACCACGAGTTGGTACTCGTTTGACTCAACCTTATCATTTGCACCTTGAGTCGGGCAACGTTTATCTCAACCTTATCAATTGTGCCTCGAGGCAGGCCTTGTTTGACTCAGCCTTATCATTTGCGCCTCGAGTCAGGCCTCGTTTGACTCAACCATATCATTTATGCCTCGAGTCAGGCCTCGTTTAAATCAACCATATCATTGGCGCCTTGAGTCGGGCCCCTTTGACTCAACCTTATCATTTGCAGCTCGAGTCGGGCCTCGTTTCACTTAACCTTATCATTTGTGCCTCGAGTCAAGCCTCGTTTGACTCAACCATATCATTTATGCCTCAAGTCGAGCCTCATTTGACTGAACTATATCATTTGCACCTCGAGTCGGGCCTCGTTTGACTCAACCTTATCATTTGCACCTCGAGTCAGGCCTTGTTTGACTCAAGCTTATCATTTGCACCACAAGTCGAGCCTCGTTTGACTGAACCATATCATGTATGCCTTAAGTTGGGCCTCGTTTGACTCAACCTTATCATTTGTACCTCGAGTTGGGCCTCGTTCGACTCAACCTTATCATTTACGCCTCGAGTCGGACCTCGTTTAACTCAATAATATCATTTATGCCTTGAGTCGAGCCTTGTTTGACTCAACCTTATCATTTGCTTCTCGAGTTAGGCCTCGTTCGACACAACCTTATCATTTGCACCTCGAGTCAGGCCTCGTTTGACTCACCCATATCATTTGTGCCTCAAGTTGGGCTTCGTTTGACTAAACCATATCATTTGTGCCTTGAGTCGGGCCTCGTTTGACTCAACCTTATCATTTGCACCTTGAGTCGGGCCTCGTTTCACTCAACCTTATCATTTGTGCCTCGAGTCAAGCCTCGTTTGACTCAACCATATCATTTGTGCCTCAAGTCGGGCCTTATTTGACTGAACCATATCATTTGGACCTCGAGTCGGGCCTCGTTTGACTCAACCTTATCATTTGCACCTTGAGTCGGGCCTCGTTTGACTCAAGGTTATCATTTACGCCACAAGTCGAGCCTCGTTTGACTGAACCATGTCATGTATACCTTAAGTTGGGCCTCGTTTGACTCAACCTTATCATTTGAACTTCGAGTTGGGCCTCGTTCGACTCAACCTTATCATTTGCGCCTCGAGTCAGACCTCGTTTGACTCAATAATATCATTTATGCCTCGAGTCGAGCCTCGTTTGACTTAACCTTATCATTTGCTCCTTGAGTCAGGCATCGTTCGACTTAACCTTATCATTTGCACCTCGAGTCAGGCCTCGTTTGACTCACCCATATCATTTGTGCCTCAAGTTGGTCCTCGTTTGACTAAACCATATCATTTGTGCCTCAAGCCGGGCCTCGTTTGACTCAACCTTATCATTTGCACGTCGAGTCAGGGCAAGTTTGACTCAACCATATCATTTGCGCCTCGAGTCGAGCATTGTTTTACATCAACCATATCATTTATGCCTCGAGTTGGGCCTCGTCTGACTCAACATTATCATTTGTGCCTCAAGTAGGGCCTCGTTCGACTAAATCTTATGATTTGCACCTCGAGTCGAGCCTTATTTGACTCACCCATATCCTTTGCGCCTCAAGTTGGGCCTCGTTTGACTCAACCATATCATTTATGCCTCGTGTTGGACCTCGTTTGACTCAACCATATCATTTGCGTCTTGAGTCAGGCCTCGTTTGACTCACCCATATCATTTGTCGTCAACTCGGGCCTCGTTTGACTAAACCATATTATTTATGCCTCAAGTCGGGCCTCGTTTGACTCAACCTTATCATTTGCACCTCGAGTTGGGCCTCGTTCGACTCAACCTTATCATTTATGCCTCGTGTTGGGCCTCGTTTGATTCAACCATATCATTTGCGCCTCAAGTCGGGCCTTGTTTGACTCACCCATATCATTTGTGCGTCAACTCAGGCCTCGTTTGACTCAACCATATCATTTGCGGATCAAGTTGGGCCTCGTTTGACTCAACCTTATCATTTGTGCCTCGAGTCGAACCTCGTTCAACTCAACCTTAACATTTGCGCCTCAAGCTGGGTGTCATTTGACTCAACCATATCATTTACTCCTCGAGTCGGGCCTTGTTCAACTCACCCTTATCATTTCCGCCTCGAGTCGGGTCTCGTTTGACTCACCCATATCATTTGCGCCTCGAGTTGGGCCTCGTTTGACTCACCCATATCATTTGTACCTTAAGTCGAGCCTCGTTTGACTCAATAATATCATTTATGCCTCAAGTCGGGACTCGTTTAACTCAACCTTATCAATTGCGCCTCGAGTCGGGCCTCGTTCGACTCAGCCTTATCATTTCCGCCTTGAGTCAGGCCTCGTTTGATTCAACCATATCATTTATGCCTCGAGTCAGGCCCTATTTAACTCAACCATATCATTTACGCCTCGAGTCAGGCCTCGTTTGACTCAACCTTATCATTTGCACCTTGAGTCGGGCCTCGTTTGGCTTAACCTTATCATTTGCGCCTCGAGTCGAGCCTCGTTTGACTCAACCATATCATTTATGCCTCAAGTCGAGCCTTGTTTGACTCAACCTTATCATTTGTGCCTCGAGTAGGGCCTCGTTCAACTCAATCTTATTATTTGTGCCTCAAGTTGGGCCTCGTTTGACTGACCCATATCATTTGTGTCTCAAGTCGGGCCTCGTTTGACTCAACCATATCATTTATGCCTCGAGTCAGGCCTTGTTTGACTCAACCATATCATTTGCGCCATGAGTGGATCCTCGTTTGAGTCACCCATACCATTTGTGCATTAACTCGGGCCACGTTTGATGCAACCATATCATTTATGCCTCGAGTCTGGCATCGTTCGACTCGACCTTATCATTTGCGCCTCGAGTCGGGCCTCGTTCAGCTCAACCTTATCATCTGAGCCTCGAGTCAGGCCTCGTTTGACTCAACCATATCATTTGCAGCTCGAGTCGGCCCTCCTTTGACTCAACCTTATCATTTGCACCTCAAGTCGGGTCACGTTTAACTCAACCTTATCAATTGCGCCTCGAGGCAGGCCTCGTTCGACTCAGCCTTATCATTTGCGCCTCGAGTCAGGCCTCGTTTGACTCAACCATATCATTTATGCCTCGAGTCAGGCCTCGTTTAACTCAACCATATCATTTGCACCTTGAGTTGGGCCTCGTTTGACTCAACCTTATCATTTGCACGTCGAGTCGGGCCTCGTTTCACTCAACCTTATCATTTGTGCCTCGAGTCAAGCCTCGTTTGACTCAACCATATCATTTATGCCTCAAGTCGGGCCTCATTTGACTGAACCATATCATTTGCACCTCGAGTCGGGCCTCGTTTGACTCAACCTTATCATTTGCACCTCGAGTCGGCCCTCGTTTGACTCAAGCTTATCATTTGCGCCACGAGTCGAGCCTCGTTTGACTCAACCATATCATGGATGCCTTAAGTTGGGCCTCGTTTGACTCAACCTTATCATTTGTACCTCGAGTTGGGCCTCGTTTGACTCAACCTTATCATTTGCGCCTCAAGTCGAACCTCGTTTAACTCAATAATATCATTTATGCCTCGAGTCGAGCCTCGTTTGACTCAACCTTATCATTTGCTTCTCGAGTTAGGCCTCGTTCGACACAACCTTATCATTTGCACCTCGAGTCAGGCCTCGTTTGACTCACCCATATCATTTGTGCCTCAAGTTGGGCTTCGTTTGACTAAACCATATCATTTGTGCCTTGAGTCGGGCCTCGTTTGACTCAACCTTATCATTTGCACCTTGAGTCGGGCCTCGTTTCACTCAACCTTATCATTTGTGCCTCGAGTCAAGCCTCGTTTGACTCAACCATATCATTTGTGCCTCAAGTCGGGCCTTATTTGACTGAACCATATCATTTGGACCTCGAGTCGGGCCTCGTTTGACTCAACCATATCATTTGTGCCTTGAGTCGGGCCTCGTTTGACTCAACCTTATCATTTGCACCTTGAGTCGGGCCTCGTTTCACTCAACCTTATCATTTGTGCCTCGAGTCAAGCCTCGTTTGACTCAACCATATCATTTGTGCCTCAAGTCGGGCCTTATTTGACTGAACCATATCATTTGGACCTCGAGTCGAGCCTCGTTTGACTCAACCTTATCATTTGCTTCTCGAGTTAGGCCTCTTCGACACAACCTTATCATTTGCACCTCGAGTCAGGCCTCGTTTGACTCACCCATATCATTTGTGCCTCAAGTTGGGCCTCGTTTGACTAAACCATATCATTTATGCCTCGAGTCAGACCTCGTGTGACTTAACCATATCATTTGCGCCTCGAGTTAGTCCTTATTTGACTCAACCATATCATTTGTGCCTTAAGTTGGGCCTCGTTGGACTCAACTTTATCATTTACGCCTCGGGTCGGACCTCATTTGAGTCAACCATATCATTTGCGCCTTGAGTCGGGACTCGTTCGACTCAACCTTAGCATTTGCACCTTGAGTTGGTCCTCGTTTGACTCAACCTTATCATTTGTGCCTTGAGTTGGGCCTCGTTCAACTCACCCTTACCATTTGTGCCTCGTGGTGGGCCTCGTTCAACTCACCCTTACCATTTGCCCCTTGAGTCGGGCCTCATTTGACTCACCCATATCATTTGTGCTTCAACTCGGGCCTTATTTAACTCACCCATATCATTTGTGCCTCAACTCGGGCCTCGTTTGACTCAAACATATCATTTACACCTCGAGTCGGGCCTCGTTTGACTCAACCTTATCATTTGTGCCTCGAGTCGGCCCTCGTTCAACTCAACCATATCATTTACGCCTCGAGTCAGGCCTCGTTCGACTCAACCTTAGCATTTGCACCTCGAGTTGGTACTCGTTTAACTTAACCTTATCATTTGCGCCTCGAGTTGGGCCTTGTTCGACTCAAGCTTATCATTTGCGCCTCGAGTTAGGCCTCATTTGACTCACCCATATCATTTGTGCCTCGAGTCCGGCCTCCTTTGACTCACCCATAGCATTTGTTCCTCGAGACAGGCCTCGTTTGACTCAACCATATCATTTACGCCTTGAGTCGGGCCTCGTTTGACTCAACCTTATCATTTGCGCCTTGAGTCAGGCCTTGTTCGGCTCAACCTTATCATTTGCGCCTCAAGTCAGGCCTCGTTTCACTCAACCATATCATTTGCGCCTTGAGACTGGCCTCGGTTCACTCAACCATATCATTTGTGCTTCAACTCGGGTGTCGTTTAACTCAACCATATCATTTGCGACTCGAGACGGGCCTTGTTCGACTCAACCTTATCGTTTGTGCCTCGAGTCGAACCTTGTTCGACTAAACATTATAATTTGCGCCTCGGGTCGGGCCTCATTTGAGTCAACCTTATCATTTGTGTCTCAAGCCGAGAATCGTTTGACTCAACCTTATAAATTACACCTCGAGTCGGTCCTTGTTCAACTAACCCTTACCATTTTTGCCACGAGTTGGGCCTCGTTGGAGTTACCTATATCATTTTTGCCTTGAGTTGGGCCTCGTTTGACTCAACCTTATCATTTGCATCTCGAGTTGGCCCTCGTTTCACTTAACTTTATCATTTGCGCCTCGAGTTGAGCCCCATTTGATTGTACCATATCAATTATGCCTCGAGTCAGGCCCCGTTTAAGTCAACCATATCATTTGCACCTCGAGTCGGGCCTCATTTGACTCAACCTTATCATTTGCACCTCGAGTCGGGCCTCGTTTGACTTAACCTTATCATTTGTGCCTTGAGTTGGGCTCGTTTGACTCAACCATATCATTTGTACCTTAAGTCAGGCCTTGTTTGACTCAACAATATCATTTATGCCTCAAGTCGGGCCTCGTTTAACTTAACCTTATCAATTACGCCTTGAGTCGGGCCTCGTTCGACTCAGCCTTATCATTTCCGCCTCGAGTCAGGCCTTGTTTGACTCAACCATATCATTTATGCCTCGAGTCAGACCCTATTTAACTCAACCATATCATTTGCGCCTCAAGTCGGGCCTCGTTTGGCTTAACCATATCATTTGCACCTCGAGTCGGGCCTCGTTTGACTTAACCTTATCATTTGCGCCTCGAGTCGAGCCTCGTTTGACTCAACCTTATCATTTGTGCCTCGAGTAGGGACTCGTTCAACTCAATCTTATCATTTGCGCCTCAAGTCGGGCCTCGTTTGACTGACCCATATCATTTGTGCCTCAAGTCGGGCCTCATTTGAATCAACCATATCATTTATGCCTCGAGTCAGGCCTTGTTTGACTCAACCATATCATTTGCGCCTCGAGTGGATCCTCGTTTGACTCACCCATACCATTTGTGCATCAACTCGGGCCATGTTTGATGCAACCATATCATTTATGCCTCGAGTCTGGCATCGTTCGACTCGACCTTATCATTTGTGCCTTGAGTCGGGCCTCGTTCAACTCAACCTTATCATCTGCGCCTTGAGTCAGGCCTCGTTTGACTCAACCATATCATTTGCAGCTCGAGTCGGCCCTCGTTTGACTCAACCTTATCATTTGCACCTCGAGTCGAGCCACGTTTAACTCAACCTTATCAATTGTGCCTCGAGGTAGGCCTCATTCGACTCAGCCTTATCATTTGCACCTCGAGTCAGGCCTCTTTTGACTCAACCATAACATTTATGCCTCGAGTTAGGCCTCATTTAACTCAACCATATCATTTATGCCTTGAGTTGGGCCTCGTTTGATTTAACTCAACCATATCATTTGCGCCTTGAGTTGGGCCTCGTTTGACTTAACCTTATCATTTGCACCTTGAGTTGGGCCTCGTTTCACTTAACCTTATCATTTGTGCCTCGAGTCAAGCCTTGTTTGACTCAACCATATCATTTATGCCTCAAGTCGGGCCTCATTTGACTGAACCATATCATTTGCACCTCGAGTTGGGCCTTGTTTGACTTAACCTTATCATTTGCACCTTGAGTTGAGCTTCGTTTGACTCAAGGTTATCATTTGCGCCATGAGTCGAGCCTCGTTTAACTGAACCATATCATGTATGCCTTAAGTTGGGCCTCGTTTGACTCAACCTTATCATTTGTACCTCGAGTTGGGCCTCGTTCAACTCAACCTTATCATTTGCGCCTCGCGTCGGACCTCGTTTGACTCAATAATATCATTTATGCCTCGAGTCGAGCCTCGTTTGACTTAACCTTATCATTTGCTCCTCGAGTCAGGCCTCGTTCGACTCAACCTTATCATTTGCACCTCGAGTCAGGCCTCGTTTGACTCACCCATATCATTTGTGCCTCAAGTTGGGCCTTGTTTGACTAAACCATATCATTTATGCCTCGAGTTAGACCTCGTTTGACTCAACCATATCATTTGTGCCTCGAGCCAGGCCTCGTTTGACTCAACCTTATCATTTGCACGTCGAGTCAGGGCAAGTTTAACTCAACCTTATCACTTGCGCCTCGAGTCGAGCATTGTTTAACTCAACCATATCATTTATGCCTCGAGTTGGGTCTCGTCTGACTCAACCTTATCATTTGTGCCTCAAGTGGGGCCGCGTTCGACTCAATCTTATGATTTGCACCTCGAGTCGGGCCATATTTGACTCACCCATATCCTTTGCGCCTCAAGTCGGGCCTCGTTTGACTCAACCTTATCATTTACGCCTTGTGTTGGGCCTCATTTGACTCAACCATATCATTTACGCCTCGAGTCAGGCCTCGTTTGACTCACCCATATCATTTGTCATCAACTTGGGCCTCATTTGACTAAACCGTATCATTTATGCCTCGAGTCGGGCCTTGTTTGACTCAACCTTATCATTTGCACCTCGAGTTGGGCCTCGTTCGACTCAACCTTATCATTTACGCCCCGTGTTGGGCCTCGTTTGATTCAACCATATCATTTGCGCCTCGAGTCGGGCCTTGTTTGACTCACCCATATCATTTGTGTGTCAACTCGGGCCTCGTTTGACTTAACCATATCATTTGCGCCTCAAGTTGGGCCTCGTTTGACTCAACCTTATCATTTGTGCCTCGAGTCGAACCTCGTTCAACTCAACCTTAACATTTGCGCCTCAAGTGTCATTTGACTTAACCATATCATTTGCTCCTCGAGTCGGGCCTTGTTCAACTCACCCTTATCATTTCCGCCTCGAGTCGGGTCTCGTTTGACTCACCCATATCATTTGCGCCTCGAGTTGGGCCTCGTTTGACTCACCCATATCATTTGTACCTTAAGTCGGGCCTTGTTTGACTCAACAATATCATTTATGCCTCAAGTCGGGCCTCGTTTAACTCAACCTTATCAATTCCGCCTTGAGTTGGGCCTCGTTCGACTCAGCCTTATCATTTCCGCCTCGAGTCAGGCCTCGTTTGACTCAACCATATCATTTATGCCTTGAGTCAGGCCCTATTTAACTCAACCATATCATTTGCGCCTCGAGTCGGGCCTCGTTTGACTCAACCTTATCATTTGCACCTCGAGTCGGGCCTCATTTGACTGAACCTTATCATTTGCGCCTCGAGTCGAGCCTCGTTTGACTCAACCATATCATTTATGCCTCGACTCGGGCCTCGTTTGACTCAACCCTATCATTTGTGCCTCGAGTGGGGTCTCATTCAACTCAATCTTATCATTTGTGCCTCAAGTCGGGCCTCGTTTGACTGACCCATATCATTTGTGCCTCAAGTCAGGCCTTGTTTGACTCAATCATATCATTTATGCCTCGAGTTGGGCCTTATTTGACTCAACCATATCATTTGCGCCTCGAGTGGATCCTCGTTTGACTCACCCATACCATTTGTGCATCAACTCGGGCCACGTTTGATGCAACCATATCATTTACGCCTCGAGTCGGGCCTCGTTCGACTCAGCCTTATCATTTCCACCTCGAGTCAGGCCTCGTTTGAGTCAACCATATCATTTATGCCTCAAGTCAGGCCCTATTTAACTCAACCATATCATTTGCGCCTCGAGTCAGGCCTCGTTTGTCTCAACCTTATCATTTGCATCTCGAGTCGAGCCTCATTTGACTCAACCATATCATTTATGCCTCGAGTCGGGCCTCATTTGACTCAACCTTATCATTTGTGCCTCAAGTGGGGCCTCGTTCAACTCAATCTTATCATTTGCGTCTCAAGTCGGGCCTCGTTTGACTGACCCATATCATTTGTGCCTCAAGTCAGGCCTCGTTTGACTCAACCATATCATTTATGCCTCAAGTCGGGCCTTATTTGACTCAACCATATCATTTGCGCTTCGAGTGGGTCCTCGTTTGACTCACTCATACCATTTGTGCATCAACTCGGGCCACGTTTGATGCAACCATATCATTTACACCTCGAGTCTGGCATCGTTCGACTCGACCTTATCAGTTTAACTTAAAGCACTTATACTTCATACTAAATATTGTTGATACAAAAGTAAATTAACATTTAAACAAGTTAAATTGTTTCAACTATGCACTAGCGTTGTTACGTTTTACTCACATGCAATTTGAATAAAGTCACAATATGTTGTCATGTCTCTTGCACCTTGATAAGATAATATTGACAAGCTGTCATCAATAAAGTATTGTTGAAGTACCTTCTTCTCTCCAAAGACCTTGAGAGGTTGTATTCTACAAATTTAATCCAAGAAATATTCAGAAAATGAGAAATGAAGGAAAATCTTAGAGTGAAAAATTTTTGTGCATGAATGACAATGATACATGCTCTCTTTCAAACAAACATACGCCATACATATACATAATGAAAAAGGAAAGAAAGAAAACTTCAAATGTTTGACAATTGCTTGCTTAAAAATCTCATAAAACCCAGAATATTTTGACAAAAGAATTATATGAGATAGACTCAAGCTTTCGGAGACATTATTTTCATAAGATGTGAAAGTGAGAGATTGCTATCACAAAAAAAAGGCCATTTCTTTATGCAAAAGTAAGGATGTATTTCCATTGCAAAACAAACTTAAGGAATGACACTAAAAACAATGATAGCAAGCAGATATATAAAGATGCTGTATCTAACCATGAAAGGTTTGGTGCCCTCTTGCATCTCTAGTTGATGAGTACCTTCAAGGTGATAAATGCCTTTTATCAAGTCTATCCCTCCAGTCATTACCTGAATAGTCTTGCCTACCTACAACAATAACAAAATTCCATTACTAAAGATCCAATCAAAGCATCAAATACTTCAGAAAAAACAAAGAACCCATAAATAGATAATGAGACCAACCTTACCATTAATTCTAATAACAAGAGAAACATAATAATCAAGAGTAATAGTCCCTCCCAAGTGAGAGCAAAAAGGTGATAGAAACTAGCATCACCATATTATGAGATAAAATAAAACCCATGTTGCATCTTTGAAATGTAATCAAGGTAGCAATGGATTAAGAACAATTCACATCCTCATCTTCTTGTTGAGTAGTAAGATATAAAATAACAATCTGAAATGTAGAGACATCTCTAAGATAGATAAAAATTCAACCACATGGTATTAGACATATTTTCTTCTGATAATCCAATGATGGTTCCTTTCTGCATTTGTCAAAGGAGCTGAACCTTGTACCATTTTGAAGTAACAACATAAGGACTACCATCAATCCATATACTTGTGCTGTAAATCTTGCTATATGAAATGATTGAACAATTCAATAAATTAGCTCCCGATTTAAGCATGATAGAAGAAGACTTATGCCATGAAAGGCAAAACATGATCTTTCAGGCAAAACTTTGTAATTCCACACTATCACAAAATGAACCATGAAAATAGTTGCCACAAAAATGCTATGTTGAGAACAACACCATCATTGGCAGTTTGGTACTAAGATAAATCAACCAGTAGAATCCTTCTTGAAGAACCACCCATCTAAAACAAAATACATATACTACCTGCAATGTAACAGGTCTCTTAATAAGATAATTATAACAGGTATCCTACCAATAAATAAATTGATCTAACATGTGGATGATTTGATCAAATAATTATCCAAATTCACAAAGTTTTAAAAATATGAAATAACTTAGCGAATCAATAGAAAACACTGGGAGCAAAATGACCACTTTAGAAGGAAGGCCATTTGAAAGTAGTAACACATCACACATCTTTAAAAATTGTATTTCCACACATTTTCATCTTTCAATATATTGTCTTCATGTAATTCTTTTCTCTCTTTCACTAGTCAATTTCCCCGCACTAATTGGGTACATCATCATAAATGTTAGCAGCATCAATGGAATGAAATTCAGAATCTCCTCCATTTAAGAAGCTTCATATTGCATGAACCAATTGATATGTAATCATATGTATAAGCCACAATACAAACAGGCAAAAAATTAGGACAATAGAAAGTCCAATGACATTTACAAGCCACCTATATTTGCAAGGAGCAACATTGTAAGTTCTTCAAGGTTGTGTGAACATATCACACCGCAAGATTCTTATAATCTCAGTGCTCCAAAAATGAAAACTATCTTCACAATGACATAGGCAGGAAGATTTTAAAATAAAGCTCAAGGGAAAAGATATAAAATTTAATAAAAATGAGATATAGGCAAGACATTTAAACAAGAAGCTAATTTAAGAATGAAGGGACACAAATATATTGGAGCAGAAGTTAGCTAGCTAGTCATATTACAAGCTTTACCCTAATCAGTGGCCATCCACTCTAAATGTTTTTAGAGGAAGGTGACACACTCTTTGCTAGAGGAAAAACAAGGCTAGGGAGTAATGAAACCAAATGCAATAATTCAATGGTTTGTTTGGTTCTAGTTCTAGAATTTTGCCATTTGCAATTCACAAAGGCATTTTTTCCTTGGAAAAGTTTACCAATCACTATTATGCCAAAAGGTGCATTTTATTAATCAGCTATGCATTTGTCTTTCTTAAAATCTTATGATGCTATAGCATGCCAACCCAAAATCCAAGTACTAAGATCACAATGCAGCCATTCTTTCTATGCAAGTTCATCATTATGTCTTACTCAGTTCGTATACTACTCCAAAAGTTCCTAAACTTCTGACTAATACATTAATCTTAATTGTAAGGTAGTATTAATTAATATCAATATATAGTCAAGTGTCCTACTCAACTCATCTACAAGAAATATAGTCAACCAAAGAACCAAAGAAAGAACCATTCAGCACTATAAGTAGAATAATTTGCCCTCATATGAGCAAGAAAATCATTGTAGCTCAGCACTCCCATGTGCAAAGGAGCAATTATGGCACTCATAGCATCCTTTCTAATATGGTACACATAACTCAATCTTGAACTACTTCCATTCAACCATCCTTAATCAATTTAAATAGAACACCAGTTGCCGCTCTGTGATGATTTAATGATATCAGGTTTCACATGATTATTAAACTACACAATTCTTGCATTTAGTAAATATAGCCCTAAGCTATTAATGAGCTTCAAAAGATTGTTCAATAAAACAATAAAATATGCCCACCATTATGATTTTAATGTTGCTTATCAAATGCCAAAAATTTGTATGAAAAATACTATCCGTAAACTTTTTCTAAAAGAATTTTTCATTGATTTTCCTCAAGTTGCTAAACAAACTTTCCTAAGCTTAGTGAGAAGAAGCAAAGAATCCCACCTTGAACTTCAAGAGCAAGAGACCTATTTTTAGAAAAGTAAACATTTTAGAGAGAACCAACAGGAAAGCCAAAATGTTGCAAGACTATTATAATTAAGCCCTGATGAAGAAAGAATCTAGTATAACATGGTTAGGGTTTCGATCAGAACTAATCCCTAAACTATAGGAAAATTGAGGCCCTAAAATCAAAATCGAAAGTGATAGTGAGTAACAATATTGAAGGTACCAAGTTTCTACTTTTAGGTTGAAATTATAATTAAGAAAGGCAAAGAAAGTTTGAGAAAAGGTCCAGTGTACATATTAAATACAATGAATACCAAAGAGAAAGTTTTAATTGTACCCTTAAGATTTTCCTTTACAAGTAAGGATTCTAACCTCTGAATGATCTATGAAACCTTAACCTATCTCCTTACAATTTTTTTTAAATAAATTTTGTAGCATTTGATTCTTCAATTGGTAAGAAGCAAGTGAAGACTGGACCAACCCAAAAAGAAGCAAGTGAAGACAAAGCACCTTTTGGATGTAGTGTTGGGTTTGTGAGAGATGTAGGAAATAGGAGAGCTAAGCCATGTTCTTTGCTAACTAGCAATGGGTAAATAGCAAGAGGATGAAGAAGGTTGCTAACAAGCGGAGAACAAAGTGTTCTCCACTTGTTTGTCTCCACTTTTTCATGTGTGTTGGGAATAAAATTGTAAAAAAACAAAACAAAAACATCTTTAAGATGTTTCAGTTTGACTTGTTTTGGGAACAACTTTTCGAAAAACAATTCTCAAAAATTATAACTTACCAAATAGCTTTTATAATTTTCTTGTTTCTGAAAATAAAAGTGTTTTCAAAAATAGAATTCAAACAAGCCCTTCACTTTGGTCTTTTTTTGTTCTAAAAACAACTTACACATGTATTTAAAGAATAATACTATTAAACTTTTTATCTTTTCTTTAATTGGATTTCAAAATTTTTTCACAAATAATAATAATTTTTTCAAATCAAGTTATAAGGTAAGAAGAATTTTTTGATAAAAGAATTTTCTTAAATATTTTCTTGAAAATAAAAAGGTTTGACAGAAATAATACAATTAAATTTTTAATTTTCATAAGAAATTTTTTAAATTGGTACCAAAAATTTTTTAAAAGCTTTTCTAAGCACAATTATATATTTCATTTTTTTGAAAATAAAAATTCTTTCTGAATTATTTTTGGAGAGAAAGTCCTAGGACGTGATGCACCTTTCTTCTCCACACTGTCTCTAATAGAAATGCTGTGTGATGCAATGTAGCTCTTGTTCACAATGGAGCTACATGGCCCACGGTGGTAGCTAACCAAAAGATGCTCACCTGTGCCAGTGGTTTGGCAAGGTGGAAAAAGGTAGGAACCTCTCTCTCCTGCAGTCTCTTTCTCTATTCTTTCTCCTCTATTAATTTTTACTACCTTTTCTTTTTTTCACCTTATGTTCTCATTGTCGTGCACAGGTATATCTATTACTCGCTCATGGCTCTTGGTCACTTGAACGACCTTAAACACACTCAAGCTTTACAGAAATATAAAAGAAAACACCTTTAAGAAGTGGACCCAAGAAATGAGTGCACCGTGTGGTACTCTCTTGGCTTCTCTCTTTGCCTAAGAGTGTCAAATGCATCCAAGAGTCTATCCTCTCAAGTTTGTATCAAGAGTCCCTTCCTTTCCTCTTTGAGCTTTTCACTCTGTTCTTGTGTTTTTGATTTTTCGTTTTCTTTATTAATGCCCAAGTGCACCTAGTGTCATGAGGGCAAAGGAGTTCCTTCTGTGGTGCTCTCCTCTCTTCTAACCTAGTCCCTCCCAATTGCTCTTGGCTCTCCTTAATTCTCCTTCTCTCTATATCATTTGCTTTCTTTCCCCTACTCTTTGTTTTCTGTTTCTAGTTTTAAGTATGAGGATGTGAGAACCCCTTGTTCACTCTCAGTCTCTCTCTTTTTCTTCACTCTCTTTTTTTCTTTCACTCTTTCTTTCCTAGTTTCTTCTATTTGCTTTCTCTCTTCTTCCATCTCTTCTTCTCAATTGGAGCTCTCTTCCTCTTCACTCTCCCTGTGTCAAAACTTCCTAAGCTTCACCTCTATTTAACATGTTAGGGGCTTCTCCTTTTCTTCCTTGGTTCTTAGCATGCTAGATGCTCCTCCATGTTTCCTACAAGCTCTCTTCCTAGAGCAACCAGCGTCTCCTCTTTGCATGGAACTTTGTTCTCTCTTCCTTGTGACCTACTTTTTTGCCATTTCTTGCAACAAACCATTCTTTGAAGTCTAAAGCTCCTCCTAACCTTTTTCAAATACTTTGCTTCCATTCCTCACTTCCTATCAAGTGCTTCTACTCTTTTCTGAAATTTCCAAGGAGAAAGGTTTTTTCCCTTTTCTGCATTTCCTCATCCAATCTCAACCTATTTAGTTTGTCCCTTTCTTCTAGTTCTTTGGGTTTGCTTTTTCTTATTTTTTTTATTCAATTTGATTTCTTCTTTTTTTAGGGAAAACAAAGAAAACTCACCCAAAAAATACCCTTTGATCCATTTATTTTACCAAATCCAACCCCAAAACCTTTTAAAAATTAAGTAGAAAAATTTGAACCCAACCATGGTTTTACTTCTATTTTTGGAGTTTTTCACTATTTATTACATTTTTTGAGTTTAATACTAAATAGTACTGAATTCTTTAGCTTCACCTAAATTAAACTCGAAAATTGTGTAATGAAGTGAAAAAATTATGAATTCCCTAGCAGGTTTATTTTTATTTTTCTGATATCCAAACAAAATTAAATGTTTACAGACGAGTTAATATTAGATAAGTTAGCACACGCAAACCTAAATTGACATACCAATTCATTAGGATGGGCAAGAAATACCAACTTTGAAATGAGTTAGCGATATATAAACCCAACACATCACCTTAAGCAAGATAGGGCACGCCAATACAACAAGTTGAACCCATTTTGATAGTCATAATTCTATGTTAAGGGTTTCAAACAACACTGGCTAGGATTTTTGGTTTATTGATACAGGATTAGGTTCTAAGATATATGGTTTAAAGTTTCAGGTTTGGGCCTTTAGTCTTAAAATTTTGACTTATTTATACCTTTAGTCCCCTTATTATGCAGTTTAATGGAATTTGGACCCATGTTTTAAATTTGACCATTGTTGCCATGATGTTTCAAAATTCATGCAAATGTGGTCCTTTTTTTGCAGAAGCCATTAAAACCCTCACAAAGATGGCTGACATGGCATTAAAAAGATGATGTGACAAGCCACTTATCTAGCCACCATGACATGTGGCAAGTCATTTATCTAGTCAACATGACACGTGGCATTAGTAAGGTGACCAAAAGTGCAATTAAGCCTTCTTTTGGCTTTAAAACCCTAAATCTCTAAAATCCAAAAACACTTAACCCCAAATTCATAAACATTAAATCCTAAATAATAAAATTCTAAGCTTAAAACCTAAACCCTAAACCATGAATTACTAAAACATAAACTATAAAATCATAAATTTCAAAACCTAAAATATAAAACCCCAAACTTTAAATCATGAAACCCCTACCCCAAATTCTTAAATAGCAAAAATTCAAACCCTAAACTTTAGATGAAAAATATCAAACTCTAAACTTTAAAATCTAAACCTTAAATTGCAAAACCTCAAACCCTAAATCCTAAATCTTAAATCGTAAATTGCAAATTTTGAAACCTCAAACCCTTAATTAGGAAATTTCAAACCCTAAATCACAAAACCCAAAACCTAAAACATGGAAACCCTAAACTATGATTTAAGGTTTGAGGTTTAGGGTATCAAGCTTTAAGGTTTGGGATTTAAGGTTTTATAGTTTAGGATTTAGGATTTAGAGTTTTATAATTTAGGTTTGGGGTTTTGTCCTTTAAGGTTTAGGGTATTGCAATTTAAGATTTAGAATTTAGTATATATAGTTTAGAATTTAGGGTTCAAGGTTTTGCAATATAGGGTTTGGTTCCACAGTTTAGGGCTTTAGGTTTCAAATTTTGCAATTTAGGGTTTAGGGTTTCATAATTTGGGTTTTTACAACTTAGAGTTTAGGATTTTGAAATTTAGGGTTTGGTGTTTCATAATTTAGGATTAAGGGTTTGAAGTTTTTAAATTTTAAGTTTGGGGTTTTGCAATTTAGGATTAGGGGTTTAAGGATTTAAAATTTAGGGTTTTGCCATTTTGGATTTGAGAGATGAGATTTTGTAATTTAGGGTTTTAAGATTTTAAAATTTAAAGTTTAAAGTGTTAAAAGGGCTTAATTGTACTTTTAGTCCCCTATTAATGCCACTTGTCATGGTATCTAGACAACTGACTTGCCACGTGTCTTAGTGACTAGATAAGTGAATTTTCACATCAGTTCTTTAATGCCTTTGTTAGGGTTTTAATTTCTTTCGTATAACATGCTATATTTGGTTAAATTTTGAAATGTCGGTGGTCAACATTGGTCAAATTTATAATAGGTAGTCAAATTTGCATTAGGGTGCATAATATGAGACCAAAAATGCAATTTAGCCTAAAATTTATTGTTGTAGGTTTTTAAGGTTTAGGGTTTATCATTTATAGAAAGTTTAAAGTTTCAAACTTTCAGGTTTAAGGGGTTTATTGCATATTCATTGAAAGTTTATAGCTTACATTGCTAAGTTTCAAAACACAAGAGAATTAATTACACATTATGCAAAGTAAAATGGAGTATAGTACTACATCTCATAATACAATGAGATTAAGTGTAAATCATTAAAAGCTAACAGTGAAATAACAAGGATTTGGAAGATCAATGATTTTGTTCCATAAAAATTCCTCATGCAAATTTATGGACACTCTAGCCATTATAGCAAAGATAAAGTTTTGAAATAAAATCAATTCCTATTTTCTTCTTAAAAATTGTTGTCTCTGTCCTCTTCCAACCTTTAAAGAATTGCAAATGAGAATAGATGTAGATCATAACTATGATGTTTTATTTTACAGGAGTTGAAATCCTTCTTTCATAAACAATCAATTGTGGTGCTTCTAATCCAAATTGGATTAGACAAAGACTTGGGCTGTTCTATAGGTATAATAGTTGCAGAACTTCTAGTAAAATTTTGATTATTATTATGACAGAATGCAAGAAAGGTCAAAAAAAAAAAAAACTAGACTCATGATAAATTATCAAGATTAATATTGACATTACTACTTGGCCTATAGTTGTATCTTGGTAATTAAGTTTGGGCATAAGAGTAGAATTTATATAGGAACACACAAAAGAGTTACCATTAACAATTTTTTAGAGAAAACTCAAATATCTTGCAATATCATTAGTTCATCACTAGATCACATAATATCATTTTTGCCTAAACAGAATTAACAACATTTTATTTATCCCCAAAAACCAAATATATTTAACAAGCATTTTGTCTTTCCTCTTAAGCAGAGCAACTCTTGGTGACATTTCCTTTGTTAGACAAAATTAGCATACTTTAAAGGATCAACATTCACTGACTTCTATTTTTTTTTTATTTTGGTGATATTTTATTATCTCTTTTTATTTTATATTTAAAATAAAAATTTGGATTCCACTTTTTTCACTATCTTTTTCTATATTAATTCTATTTATTTCTTTCTCTTATTGTTTGACTTCCTAAATAATATCCTCATCCATACTTTAAACACCCCCCCTTAGCACCATTACCCATATATTTGAACGAGTACTCAACCAAAGTGGTATATATAATTGAATTTTCTTATTAATTTGCTTGAAAAAACTTGGAAGCATTCCTTTAGAACACTGCAATTTGACATCTTGTAGTTTTTCCTTTCTAAAACACCCTCAACCACTAATAATTCCTCTTCTAAGGCTGCGTTTGAACTTGAATTGAACATACGTAATCACATCTTTAAATTCTACTATAAGTCAAAATTTGTTAAGTTTTTATTTAATTTTTTGGATTTCACAAATTAAACTGTGAAATTCAATAAATAATATATTTATGACAATTTGGGTGAGTTTGATAATCTCACACTTGGTGACACTAATTTGTCCTTTCATAAAATGGTTAAGTACTAATGGATTAATTTTATATACTTGAGAAACTCAAAAAAAATAAATAGAGAATGAATTTTTTTTTTCTTTTTCTAAGAGAATGGATATTTTGATATGAGTAAATATGTTGTATCTACCACTAAGCAGTTGATACAATGATAGCTGGCTGCATCACAAGTCACTTTGCATTAAGTTATATGTTTAAAATTTGATTCTAGAATCATCTTAGCAAACAATGCTAAACCATTCTACCATTCAAGATTATTCTCCCCTCAATGGGTGATTTCACAAAAAAAAAATGAAAAATATGTTGCACCTATGGAGCTATTTAGAAAGGGATTACTTAAAGTTTCCTATGAAACTGTACATATTGCATAATAGATTAACCATGTTTGATATGAGATATTGGAGACAACTTTGCAAGAATTCAAGTTTCTTTCTGCATGCAGTTAGCTATCGAAGAAATATGAGCAATTGGTTCCTGCTTATATACAAAGGTTTTTGTGGATTTGTAGCCTATCTCTCACTCTCTCTCAAACTAGCGAGGATTCGTTCTAGCTTGAGACTCTTACTCTAAATCAAAAGCTACCTTCTTCACCAGAACCCCTAATGTGTATGACATTTAGTCTACTCCCCAATCTACCATTTCACTTGCTCTTCATTACTCTTTGGTCTCTCATCGCCTTGTCAAAATCCGACAGAGATAGAACAGGTAGGCCCAACTTTCCTAATTGTCCTTTCACTCAGTCTTCGTTGCTCTCTAGTCGCTCATCACTCTGCTAGAATCTGATGAAGAATTGTATAGCCATAACACCAATCTAATGGAGTAAAATAAAAGGCTTGCTAGCTAATCTATGGTGGACTTGGCGACGACGACAAGGAATATGAAAGGGATGGCCAATGCCATGGAGGCATGTGTGGTGTTAGGATGCAGCACTGTTGGTAGCTTTTCAGTGCAATTCAGAGTCATTGTCAATCAAAGTTCCCTCCCACAGGCTATGCAGTTCTACAGGGTCAACTGGTGATTTCGTGATTTCAAGGTGTATATACATGGATAAGTATAACCTTTTAATTAAGAACAACATAAATAAATCCTTTAATATTTGTTAGCATAAAATCAAAATAGATCAAACATAAATAAAATTTACTAATTAAAACCTTGAGATTAAAAGTCTGTCTCTATTTTAAGAATAACCAAGTTTTTATGATTTTTTTAATTTTTTCTATTTTTATGGCATATATTTTTTATCTAAGTTTATTTTAACAATAAATATGTGTTTAAATTATTTTAATAGTTAAATATATATTTATATTGTTTTAATAATTAAAAGAATGTATATGTCAACTTTCATATATGAAAGAAGGTATTTATAAATAATTTAAAGTTAACAAAATGTGTGTAACTTTTTTCTTAAAAATAAAGGAAACTAATAACATTTCCAATGCTCCACTAGTTTATGTTTTGTTGTAATTATTACTTGGGTTAGCAATGCCTAATTTTAGATTAGCTGAAGAACTAATTTTTGATAGTAAATAATGATTTCTCAAATCAAACACTACAAAAGGAAATCATCTTCAACGGGAAAAGCCAACTAGCAGCGTACAAGCACGCAGTTGGTAACAAAATTAAAGACATACTTTCTTATATGTAAAATTTCACACAAATTTTAGACCAATTTCAATTAAATTTTGTATGTAATATATCAATATAAATATATAAATATAATATTATTCAAATAAAAATATTAATTGTATGTTTTTTTCAATATAAATGGAGTACAAAAACTTTTGTTTCTCTCTCATTAAATTCCTCTCATCTCTTTTTTTTTCCCTACTTTCACCTCCTTTGACATGAATGATTGTAGCTTAGAGTATTAAAATATGAGTACCTTTATCACATGTGGCACATAACGATAAAATTCTTTGCAAAAGCAAACAAAACCATTCAGAAAAAGATTCTGAATTTAAAGCAACTTGAAAGTTGAAACCACATAGCAAACTTTTACATCTATAAAAGTCTAACACTTATCAATTGGAGGTATGGGTGATTCCAAGGCGAATTATATTCAGAAATTGAGTTTGTTTAGCTATTTTTGTTTCTTATTTATTTATTTTTTAGTGATTTTTTGTTTCTCTTATTTAACACTTAAAATTGAATTATAATGTTGAATGCTACCCTCTTTTTATCAAACTATGTCTAGCAAAAGGTTATCAAATTGAAACAAATTAATTGCACTAGCTAAATTTCTTGCCTAAGGTTTTGTATGATACCAAGTTAAACAAAGTTTAGTATACGGGTTTTTTTTTCCCCAAAAAATTCTACTAAATTTTCAAGTGTTTGGATGATCTTCTCCAGAAAAGTAAAGCTAAAAACGTAAGATGATGCCTTTTTTTGAAGACAGAATCAATGTTTTCTATAAAAGTTAAATTTTATTAAATATTTAATTAAAAATTTAAATTATTAAATTTATTAGATTAATAATTACCTAATAAATTATCATTTTTATTAAACTTTTTAGGCTAGTAACTTGGTCTGTCTTGGCCATTTTGTTGCTCTTATTGTCAATGCTTGATTCTGATTTCATAGCATCTATCTCAAACAAAAAATTCTTGGGAGTATAAGAGTGAAAGGGGAGATTGTCATAGAGAAATAAGAGAGAATTCAAATCAAGTAAGCAAAGATATTTGTACTTGGGTTGTTCTGAATTTTTCAAGGTGTTGCTCTAGATGGTTGCTGACACTCACTTGACCTTTATGGTTGTCAACATTAATTTAAAGAAGTTTACTCTACATTATTAACCTTAGATAATATCTATAATTTATGGTGTAAGTTTTTACATTAATTAAGTTTTATACTTTGATTTATAAAATTAAATATATTTAACGATGTAAATTTTATATTTATAAAAATTAAATGATAATAAAATTTTAAAAGTAGTAGAACTATATGGTCATTTATCTTGATGCACTTGTTGATTAGGACATGTAATAGGTAAGATGTAATCAATTTTATTTCTTTTTAACCCTTATTTCTCTCTAACCCATTTTTCCTCCATGAGCATATAATTAGTCAAGTACACCAAGTAGGTATGTTTGATAATTTATCTCATGATTATGTTATAAAAATTTCTGAACATACTATTGCCTTAGAAAGACTCCAAGAAACCATACATCTTTTATCATCAGACATGATAAAAAAACATAGAAGAAAAAGATTTCAATTTATTCATATTGGATTAATAAAAATGACTGTTAAACCTTTACACAGATTAGGAATAAACACTCTTGTTTGTGTAATCCTAAGAGACTCTAGGCCATTACAATTTAATGACCAATTGCTATCTATAATAAAAGCTAATTTAAATTATGGTCCTGTCTTTTTTAATAATTTTGTTAATTATGCAACAGATCTAAGAATTTTTAATAAATATAATATCAAATTAGATATAAAAATGACAAAAGGCATCTAGAATCCTAACTCATATCCCTTAACTATAGTCTATAAAATATATTATAAGGTAATGAGAACTAATATTAAATGTAAAGCTTTATGTGTCCTCTAAAATAGAAACCCTTTTGTTACAAGTTAATCTTAGAAAATCTAATTATGTTACTCCTATGTTATTAAATAATGAAAAAGTTTCTAGGGATTTAGAATGGAATCTAAGTCATGCCAACTCGGCAAGCAACTATATCCACTAATCTTTTTACAATTGCAGGTACTTCATATGCCTCGACTGTGCAAGTCAGGCAGCCAAGTGTAAGGCTAGCTTCTTCGGCAGTAACCCAAATATTATTATCTGAAGCAAGCAGCTTCTTGCCTATAAGGCCACCCTCTCCTGAGACTGATAAACCCTGTCCATTCAAAAATAAAAATACATTTATCCCATAATACCCCTAGAACCTGAATTTATTAATCTTAACCTAGAGCAAATTGCCAACTAAGTCTTTTCTCGTGGATGGACCTGGATTCCCCAAGACTTTAAAAAGAACAAATGATTTTATGAAGCCATTCTGGTAGACAATGAATCAGCCCAAATTGTCTAAGAAATAGACCCTAAAGACCCAACTAAAATTTCTTACTCTAAACTCAAAGTTCTTAAAGTCCTCTCCTGGTCAAACTGGAAGTAGCACCCTTACACAGCTAAGAAATTTTCCTTCACCGTTGACCCCCCTCAATTCAATTATTACAATTATCATCCTTTACAAACCATCAAATACTCAATCTTGGTTGATAAACTTTAAAATAGGCTAGCCAGCCTATCTTACCTGGTTCCAAGAATGGTTTCTTTGCTTTGGACCTTTGCTAGGCCAATTTTCTTCTAAAACCAAACAGGTTTATGATGAATTTAAAAGGAACTGGTAGGCAATCAGTTAATATAGAATCTATGTCTCTACTTAAAACCCTAAAACTAAAGGGAATACAACCACATCCAATTACCCCTCAACCCAAATATCAAGTAAAAGCCCACTCACTAATCAAGAAAGTAATTCTCCAACTCAATCTAAGTTAGAAATCTATAATCAGTTAAATATGTTAACTATTTTTGAAATTGATAAAGAAAAGATTAGGCAAACCTTCTATACCCCTTAAAATAATGAAAAAAAGGAAATGGTACTTTTCCACTTATTCACAAGAAGACCTTGTAAAATATAGAAAAGACTTTTATAATTATCTTCTTCAAATTAAAGATCATGTTCCTTTCTTCGACTGGTTCGAATAACATGTTTTAGAAACCTTACAAGCTAATGTCTTAGAAAGTATACTAGAAAGCTGAAAAATAGCTCAAGGAAAGAAAATAATAGGGAAAGTCCCCCCATTAGAAGAAATAGTTTTTCTTAATTAAGATAACATAGAAATAATAGCGTCACCATTAAAACAAATGCTTTCTTTAGAGAATGAACTAGGAGTATCCGCCTCTAAAAGAGATACAAAAAATGTACAAGAACAATTAAATTATAATAATAAAGTTATATATAATATAGCCATCACAGTAAACGAAGGAAAGCCTTCTTACTCTAGCCTAAAATCTGAATTAGAAAAGCCTTTGTTTAAACCATATAAATTCTCTAATGAAGAATTAGCAAATAGAAAACTAGGAAAATCTACTAACAATGTGCTAATAAAAGATTAAAAATTTTAACTTTAAATGAAGATAAAAACCAAAAAGGAGTAGTAATTAATACTTTAACTTTATCTGAGGAAGAACAAGTCCAAAGAATTCGAGCTCATAGGAATTACCCTACAACTTCAAACTATTATAAAAGACCTACTCTTCTTGACATTCAAACAGAAGAATGGGAATTAGACAATCCCTTTAGTTTTGATAGTAAAGGAATAGTAGAATGGAATATAGATGGTTTAACTGAACATTTGATAATCAAAAAACTAAATGAAATGACCATGGTTGCAACTGCCTATAAAAAGCATGGAAATAATGGAAGAGTTACTACTCAGCTAATCATTTTTGGATTCAAAGAAATCTAAAAGGCTGGTGGGATAATATACTCAATGATGTTAATAGGCATAGTATTTTAAATTCTATAAAACCTGAGCCTACAACCTGGCAGGAAATAGGAACTCAAGTAGAAACTTTAATTTTTGCTATTTCTCAAAGCTTTATAGGAGAACCTAAACTTTTTGAAGAAAGATCTAATGAAATCTTACATGCCCTAAGATATCCTAGATTGTTAGATTTTCGCTGGTATAAAGATAATTTCTTAGCCAAACTTTTAATAAGGCAAGACACTTCTACCCCTTACTGGAAAGAAATATTTATTTTTGGTCTTCCAAGAGCCTTCGCCCAAAGGGTGGGGATAGGCTAGAACAAGAAAATTTGGTCTTATCAAGTATGATTTATGGTCAAGTCATATCTATAATTATTAAAATAGGATTAGAACAATGTAATCAATTGCCTCTCAAATCCTTAGAGAAGATTAGTCTATACAGAAAGAATTAAAATATTTTTGTCAATAGTGTAGTTTAGCAAAGATAGAGTCCCCCTCAAAAAAACTTAAAAAATAGAATAAGATATATAAAAAATATAAAAAACATAAATATCAAAAGGAAGATAATAAGTCTTCTAAAAAGATAAAAGGAAAACATAAGAAAAAATTTGATGAAGCCTTAACTTGCTATAAGTGTGGACGAAAGGGTCATATAGCTAAAAATTATGTAAAAAAGAAAATAAATGAACTTAGCCTAGATAATGAAGTAAAAGAACAATTAGCAAGAGTTTTGCTTTATGAAAGTAATTCAAAACAGAAGAAGTCTGTTCTAGGTCAGAAGATGAACCGATAGTTGACCAATTAGAGGAATTAAGTAATAGTGAGCACGAAATAAATCCATGCAAAAATTGTGACCCAATAATCCTTATGAAGAATGTAAATTAGAAATTTTTTATTGTAATACTTTAACAGAAGATTTTAAATTTTTAATAGACATCATAGATAAAATAGAAGATCTTGATCTAAAATATAAATATTTTCTTAAGTTAAGAAAAATAGTACAACACGAAGAAGAAGAAAGTGAAAAAATCCCTTTTTTCGAACCTTATGATTTAAACAAGATCCTGAAGGTAGATTTAGAAAAACAAAACTTTTAGGAATATCAAAACTAGATAGAGAAATAAAAATTTTAAAAGAAGATGTAAAATAGCTAAAAGAAAAAAATTAAAATAATTGAAACAAATGAAGCTTTAGAATCCTTAGCAGAATAAATAAAAAATTCCTCAGAAATTAGAAAACCTGTTAAAGAAGACTTATTTTTAAACAAAATAAAATCAATGCAACAAAAATGGTGATGTAAAGTAGATTTGAGGATAGAAAAAAATTTTCATAAAACTTTTAAAGTTTTAATAGATTCTGAAGTAAATTTAAACTATATCCAAGAAGGATTAATACCCACTCAATATTATGAAAAATCCTTCAAGACCTTTATTCAGCAAGTAGCCACAGTTTAAATGTCAAATATAAGTTAACAAATTCTTTTATTCCTCCTAATGATTTCTTATTAGTAAAAAACATTAAAGAACAGATAATTTTAGGAAGCCCCTTTTTAACACAAATTTACCTAATACATTATGTAGATGAAAAAGGAATAAAAACTTGAGTAAATAATGTTGAACTTTTCTTTGAATTTATACATCCTAAAATAGAAAAAAAAATTATTTTAGTAGAAGAAAACTAGTATTTTAATCTCCTAAATAAAAAAAATCAAATAGCTTTTTTATCCAAAGAACTTAATTTTAAAAGAATTGAAGAAGAGTTAAAATCTCCTAAAATACAAGAAAAAATAAAAAAACTACAAGCTAAAATTGAAAAAGAGATTTGTGTTAAAATCCCTAATGCTTTTTAGGAAAGAAAAACTCAAATGGTTTCCCTACCATATGAACTAGATTTTCATGAAAGTAAAATTCCCACTAAGGCTCGCCCAATTGAAATGAATAAAGAGACCTTATAATATTGTAAAAAAGAAATCCAAAATTTTCTTGATAAAAAATTAATTAGGCTAAGCAAATCACGTTGGAGTTGTGCAGCTTTTTATGTACAAAACCCTTCCAAGTTAGAAAGAGGAGCTCCAAGAATGATAATTAATTATAAACCTTTAAACAAAGCCTTTAAATGGATTAGATATTTACTTCCTAATAAGAAGGATCTTTTAGGAAGATTATATAATGCAATAATTTTTTCTAAATTTTATATGAAGTCTGAATTTTATCAAATTAAACTTAAAGAGGAAGATAAATATAAAACTGCCCTTACAGTATCATTTGGGCAATACAAATGGAATGTAATGCCAATGGGACTTAAAATGCTCCTTCTAAATTTCAAAAAATAATGAATGAAATTTTTAATAACCATTCTGACTTTATAATTGTTTATTTAGATGATGTTTTGGTTTATTCAAAATCAACAAACTAACATTTTAAACATTTAAATATTTTTATAAAGGCTATAAAGATTAATGGGCTGGTAGTCTTAGCAAAAAGATAAAGTTATTTCAAACTTAAATAAGATTTTTAGGACATAATATATATCAAAGGCACCATCACACCTATAAGTAGGAGTCTAGAGTTTGCTAATAAATTTCCTAATGAAATTAAAGAAAAGCAACCATTTCAAAGATTGCTTGGATATCTTAATTATGTCTCTGACTTTATTCCTAATATCTGCCTTATTTGTAAACCTCTTTTTGAAAGACTAAAAAAGAGTCCTCCTCCTTGGTCCACAGGAATAACTCAAGCCATCATTCAAATAAAGTCTCTTGTAAGGAATCTCCCTTTGTCTAGGAATTCCTCATTCTAATGCTTTTCTAATTGTTGAATGTGATGCTTCTAAAATTAGTTTTGGAGGTATTCTTAAACAGATCCTTACTAAAAATTTTAAAGAACAGATCATTTGCTTTTACTTAGGATCTTGGAATCCTTCTCATAAAAAATATAGTATTATTAAAAAAAAGATTTTTGCTATTGTCTTATATATTTCTAAATTTCAAGATGATTTAATAAATAAAGAATTTTTTTAAAAAACTGACTACAAAGATGTGAAAGATGTTTTGCAAAAAGATATTAAAAATTTGGTTTCTAAACAAATTTTTGCCAAATGACAATTAATCTTATCTTGTTTTAATTTTAAAATTGAACATATAAAAGGAGAGCAAAACTAGCCTTCCTGATTTTCTAACCAAAGAATTTCTATAGGATTTGAAATGAATGACAAGCAACCTTCATGGCCCCTTACAAAAGCTCAGTTTGCCATGTTGAGCTGGCAAACAACTATATTCACTAATTTTTTTATAATTGTAGATACTTCATACACCTCGACTGTGTGAGTCAGGTAACCAAGTGTAAGGCTAGCTTCTTCGGCAGTAACCCAAACATTATTATCTGAAGCAAGCTGCTTCTTGCCTATAAGACCACCCTCTCTTGAGATTGATAAACCCTATCCATTCAAAAATAAAAATACTTTTATCCCCATAATACCCTTAGAACCTGAATTTATTAATCTTAATCCAGAACAAATTGCTAACCAAGTCTTTCCTCATGGATGGACCTGGATTCCCTAAGACTTTAAAAAGAATAAATGATTTTATGAAGGCATTTTGGTAGACACCAAATCGGCCCAAATTGTCTAAGAAATAGACCCTAAAGACCCAACTAAAATTTCTTACTCTAAACTCAAAGTTCTTAAAGTCCTCTCTTGGTTGGACTAGAAGTAGCACCCTTGCACAGTTAAAAAACTTTCTGTTATCTTTGACCTTCTCAATTTAATTATTATAATTATTAATAAGCCTGGTATAATGTCCTTTGCAAACCATCTAATACTCACTCTTGGTTCATAAACTTTAGAATAGGCCAGCCAGCCTATCTTACCTAATTTCAAGAATGGTTTCTTTACTTTGGACCTTTGCTAGGTCAATTTTCTTTTAAAACCAAGCAAGTTTATAATGAATTTAAAAGACAGCCGTCTCAATTCTTTTGCAAGAAAAATTTTTAATTTTTAGCTCTCACATGGGAGTAGTATAGATAATGCAATTAAAATTTAATGTTGATCAAGCTCTTCCTAGAGGATACCTACAATCCTTAGTCTGTATTGCCTAAGTGTGGTGGTGGGATAAATTTAATGAGCAAATTGTTTTAAATAAATATAACAAATGAAAGATCGAGTAGATATCTCCAAAAACCAAAGCAAAGCCTGCTGAAAAGAAAAAGATTATTATAGCTGAACTGACAAACCCAGTTAGTCTTAATCCAAAACAGTTAAAAGAGTACAAAAAGAAATTGTTAGAATTAGTATCTACAATAGATTCTAAAGAGGAGCACTCTAACGAAGCCCAATCTAATCTAAGTTATCTAAACTATCTTCAGAATGAAGACAATTGCTATGAAATAACTTTTCAAAACTCTCCATAATTGCCGAATAGAAGAATCTGCTTTTCAAAAAGGAGAAGCTGTCATAAAAGTAAAACCAAAAAGAAGCCTACCAACAGCTTAAACGTAAGAAGATAAGGTGTAGAATTGAAGAAAATAAATTAAAGTTTGTACAGTATCATGTATTAAACTAAATTGAAGAGAGTTTGATGGGCAAGCTTGACTATAAATTATCTTCTTCTTATTTGTAAGAGGCAGGTTCTGACCATCATCATATAATCCTCCTTACTCTCCTAAACATAGATACTCAGAGTTTAGTAAGATTGTATTAGCGAAACTGCCTTCATCTCCCTCTACCTTTAAATTGTAAGCTCTCTGTTAATAAAATTATTGTTATTTTAAATTTCTTTCATTTTCTTTAATAAAAAATTATTTAAGTATCTTTGCACCTGTCTCAAATGAGGACCCTGTACATCAGAAAATTTGTTTAATGCTCTTAATTTGTATACCTTTGACATTTCCATTTTTAATTGCATTCCTGTTTATTACTTTCCATTAAATAGAATAATTTATGTTAAACCTCCTGTGTTAATCTTAAAATTTTAAAAGTAGTAGAACTATATGGTAATTTATCTTGATGCACTTGCTGATTAGGACATATACCAAGTAAGATGTAATCCACTTTATTTCTCTTTAACCCTTATTTCTCTCTAACCCATTTTTGCACTATAGGTATCATTAAAAAATTTAAAACAATGAGTTAAAAGAATAATGATGATCATAGGAAATAAGAATATGAATGACTAACTTTAGAATCTATTTGCTACAAATGATGCATTAATATGTCAAATAATGTTATTTTAGTTTTGCAAAATATGATGCGTTGTAAATAAATCTAACTTAAGAAAATTCAGACTTTAAAAAAATAGAATTTTAAAATTTTTAGAAATCAAAATTAAAAATTACTAGTCACTCATCATTTAAAATTTTATATTTTGTCACATTAAAATTTTTTTAAATTTTTATAAGTCTTTTTTTAACCTAAACACTATACAAAAGATGTTTCCATATGTCATCTTCAATAATTGTATTTGTAAAATATTTTTATAATAAAATGACTTTTAATTTAAAAATATTTTTAATTACTTGAATAAGTTACATTTTCTAGCGTTAGATTTTATATAATAACACTCAATTCAAAATTTATCAAAATATTACACTCCATTTATTTTAGATGATATGACTGACAATTAACATATTCTAACATAATATTTTAGCTAATAATATTTTTTTTTGTTTTTTTAGATAACAATAGTTAAACATTTAGTTTACATACTTGTGGATAGAACTTGTTTAAATATATCTAAGTAGTAAATATATAATAAATAAAATTTTAATTTTTATACATATTTTCATTGATTCAACTAGTAAATAAAGTATACATGTTTGTATCAAAGAATGTAAAGTAAACATATAAAATAGATAGGATAAATTAAAAATTTAAGGTGATAAAAACATAATTGCCTTAACTAATTAAGTGTACCATTTAAATTCATAGACAAGCACATGAATTTCTCTATTTCATAAATTATAAATAAAAATCATTGATAAGATTTAATAATTACTTCTTGAATTTAGTATGATAACAAGTAACCATTATGGAGTATAACAAATCTAAGATAATGCCTAATTCATAATATATCCATAAATTATCACAACCCTTAAAATATTTAAAAGGTTTTAACAATTTTAGTAAACTAGAAGAGATGGGGGATTAAAATAATTAGGATTTGAATTTGCAACTCAAAGTTTTAGACCTAAAACTTTAGTTTTTGTGCTTTATAAAATGGTTGGAATTTAATAACACATGTTTTTATTTTTAAATAATGATATTAACTACAATATTTACAAAAAGTGTACTAATACTCTAAAAATACTTACACCTGATCAAGGTAAAAAGATGTACATCAGAGCAAAACTGACAAGTTAGGGTTTAATTTTAATAGTGATAGTTCTTATTATATCTTAACAAATTAGTAATAAAATTTAAGCTAAAAATTATAACTTGATTAAAACTAAAGGAATATTATTAATTTGAGTCAAATTAAATTTGAGAATAAAGTAAATAATATAAATTAAGAAAAATTGCAAATGAGAAGCAAAGAAAAGAATTGGGAAAAGAGAAAAGTGCATAGTCGGATTGAATTGAGAAGAGTCTAATTAGATTAGCATTATCATAATAAAATTGATTGATTTATTTGATAACAAAAGTGTTAAAGTTAATAGTTAAAATGTGAGTCAAATAATGAAAGAGGTAAAATGTAATATTTTGACTAGTTTAGAGTGTAATGTTATCTTGTTAAACCTTAAATATGGGAAGCGTAATTTACTCTAATTATTTGATTAAATATAAAATATCTTTAATCTTTATAAAAATTATTTTTATTTATTCTAAAATATAGCATATAAAAATAATTTTTTTGATGTAGATATAAAAAATAAATTTTAAAAGCTATCTAAAATAACCCATAATATATAAAATCTAATATAGGAAGACCAATTGGATCTTAGTATTATTAATTGTTCATTTTGATATAATATCAGCACATTAACACTTATAACATTCTCTTGATTAAAAGAAAATCTTTGATGATTAAAACATTTTCATGAGTGTATAATCATAATCAAAGAGATAGAAAACTTATATTTCTTGAAAATCAAGCAGTTTAATTAAAGTTTCATTATGTGGAGGTAGAAATTAGATAAAAATAAAGATAAGATATGTTATATATGATATTCTTTAAGTTATTGAATTGATAGAACATATTTGTAAATATATAAATATATTTACTAATTGTAAATAAAAAATTTAATTTGATAAAATATTTTTAAAATTAATTATAAAATATTAAATTTATTAAATTTTATAATATTATAATATTTAATAATTTAAATTTATTTTAAATAATATTTTTATAAATTTTAATTTACTAAGAGGGGAAAGTTCCAAGCAAATTCCAAACTCAAGCCACGCCTAGAGACTTTTTCCTTCCCTCCCCGTTTCTTTTCTGCATCCTCCACTCCCAGACATTAGTTAACCCTGCCACGTGCCCCTGGCTATTACCGGTATGTCTGGTTCCCTTTCTCCAATACAGTAAGCTATATTCCCGCTTTTCCACTTCTCATCTCCAAATCTTTCCGTAACAAAATCCGCTTTTCCGTAAATTGCAGACTGATTCAGCTCGCTTTCAATGCGGCCTCTAGGGTTTATGTGCTTCGCCATTATCATTTCTAGCGCTTATTTTTTCCAGTAACTCTTTTTGGTTCGCAAGAAAAATTGCATAAAGAAAGAATCTTGGGGATCTTGTTGTTTCTTTTTTTTTTTTTGGTTAATTTTCTTCGTTATTGCTTTCTTTGCTGAAATGTAAGAAGTTAGTCTCAGTTTGAATCATGTGATCTTATGATTATTTGCAAATGGCGGTCTTTATTTTCTGTCTGCTTATGTGTTTTGTTTCCGGTAGTTGTGGTTAGCTATCACTTTAGAATACTATCTTTTCTTTTAACAATAGGCTTACTGAACATGGTTTAAAATTCAAGTCCTCTAGTTGATTTGATTGTATGCTGGTCTTTCTAATTTGTTGTTGTGGGTTGAGATAAAAGTTGACCCACTTGATTGAAAATTCCCTTCGAGTGAAATTTTAATGTGGTTATGATCCGCTAATCTCAATTTGTGTTACCGTCAAACCTGGATAATTCAATTAGGTTGAGTGGAGCTTCCTAGAAAATTTTTAGCTAGTTACTATGCGCTACAATATTATTCGTTTAGTTGCTGTTCTTTTCAGCATATCCTAATTGCATTGCGACAAGCAGCTCATACAGGGTACAAATGTCATAACTGTTTCCTGATATGCAAAGTTCATTCTATATGTTGTTACATATATATATATATATTTCTGTTTAATTGGTCCTGGTTGTATATTCTGAAATTGATGATATTTGGCTTATACTCTCTGTTTTGATTTGGCATAAGGTTGTTTAGCTTTCAAGAAAGGCATCCTAGAAATATAAGAATGTCCCATAAGCAATTTAATCCCTTTGTTTTTTTGCAAGTTCAATGAAGATTTTCTAGTTTAGAGTCTTTTTTTTTTTTTTTTATTTTATACCTATGTCCTGCCTGTAAGATCAGCTTTTGATTTGCTGGAAATGTACCATCTTCACTTGCAAACAATAGGGACATTGATGAAATTTTCAGAGTTGCAGATGAAATTTAGGATCAGGATTCCAATGTCTCCAGGATCTATATGTTGTTTGCTGCTTGCTTTAATTGTTTTGATGTTTATTTTAACAATATAAGATTAGATGTTACTTACTTTGATGTTTATGAAAATTTGCATATGTATGTATCTACACAGCTTAAGCTATATCCATTCTTGTACTTAATGGAATGACAATCATGATTAAGTATTGTATGGTTTTGTACATAGTTGTTAATTGTGCGCAATTGTGATTGCAACTGCACATTGCACAGCACAATGAGGTTTTGCACAATAAAACCTTAATTGCATTGCGAGGTTTGTATTGTGTAGCATTGTATTGGCGATACTATGCAAATTTGCACAAAATTTTGAGTGCAATTATGCGCTATAAGGACTTCAGTGAAAATGTGTCCTTTAGCCTCAATTCCCATGCTCAGCTTGTCTCCGCTCCTTTCTGTCTTCTTCGCGCCTTCTCCAGCTCTCCACCCAAGGTGGATGATGGTGGTTGCCTTCCACTTCCGTTTTGCACTTCTGTTCGGTTCTGCATGATCGCTTCTGTTCTACTGCTGCATGATCACTTCTGTTCTACTTTCTCTGTTTTGCTTATGTATTGTTATTGTTTTTTTTTGGATGACATTGAACTAATTGAATCTTGTTCTGTCGTGCATTATATTATACTAGACTTATAGGTCCTATCATATATTATATTACATCAGACTTATCTAATGTATTATATCGTACTAGACTAATCTAATGTTTCCACTATTATAATAGGTTCTGTCATGTATTGTTCTGTAATTGTTTTTAGGTTTTTTTTTATATATTTTTGTTATTTGGGTTATATTACATATATAATATAATTGTGCAATTAATCAAATTGTCATGCTTAATTTGCAATGCAATGCGCAATGTTGCAATGACCCTTAGCACAATAAGTGTGCAATTTGCTATTAACAACTATGGTTTTGTAAAGTCTACTATTTGATGCATCCCTTGAGCCTGAGATTATGGTCATGGGTTTAAAAATCACCGTCTGAATGATAAGATAGTTGTATCTCAATATTCTTTTTGTAATTAGTGATAACTGATAAGATAATCATATAAGTGAAAATTATTATTATGCTTAATATCACTACTAGGAGTATATGTCTTCTGGATGATATATCTTATTCCTATTTCCTATGATTGAAAAGGCATAACCATATGCAATTTAGGATGACCTCTAAAAGCCTCATTCTGCTAAAGATATCTTGTTTATGTGCAGTATGTGAACCTGCTTATTCATTAGCTCAGAATTTGGACCCTAACAGTGAAGGCCGAGGTGTTTTACAATTTAAGTCTAGTTTGATGTCTGTCATTAAGGTATGTATTTATTGTCTGATTCAATCAGCTTAAAAGTTGTTCTTGGATTATTCAGATTGTGCCTTAATTTGAAGATAATAATCACTTTAATCGCATGTGTGTAATTGTTTATGGTGCTTGATCTCCTTAGACGTTTGGCATGTCAGAATATCTATGAGATGTCTTTCCTTTTGCTGCATGTTCCATTGAATCCTGAATCTAAAAGTTCAAAGAACTTGTCTAGCTCCCTTTCTTTCTTATAATTGTGTTATTATTTCTCCTTGTGTTGTGGGATATCTTATCCTCTTATTGTTGTATTTTCCTCTTTTCACTTATAATATTTCTTTTGCTATCCCAAAAAGAAAAAAATCTTGGGCATTATGTTATTGTTGTTTAATGTAACATTAGCCAGATGTTGAGCACATAACTCTTTTTCCCCAAAGTTTACACCTTTTCCTTGCTCTGATGTATATATTTTGGGTGAAAAGTTCAGTGGTTTTCTTGAGCTGTCACCACTTTATTAAAATGTAAAACCTTTAATTCTGGCCTAGTATTTTTACACGATTAACCTTGTGATCAATAGTTAGTGTTGTTCTCACAATAGAGGTGCCATTAATCCATGGGTATCTGTATCTCTGCTATTTTGTTTTACCTTTTTCTACCTTGCTTTTGATCTTTTAAAGGATTTCTTGGTTGTTAGTTTTCTTCCTTTCTTCTTCGTCTTCTTATTCTTCTTTTTGGGCTGTAATAATTTATGTACTCTTGGTAATTTGTTGATATTTTTGGCAAAAGCTGGCTAAAAGGGATGCTGGAACTATTGATAGAAGTCAGGACATTGCACGCTTACAAGAGTTTTACAAGCTTTATAGACAGAAGCATAATGTTGACAAATTGTGTGAGGAAGAGATGCAGTTAAGGGAATCTAGTGCTTTCAGTGGAAATCTTGGCGAGTATGTTTCTGAATAAGAAAAACCATTAGACCCATTTAGATCATCCTATACTTTGTTGGTTCTCCCATCACCTTCGAGCACCCACTAACTTCTGAATAGGAAGATTTAGAATTCAGTGGTTGTGACTTGTGATTAACTATTCAGTTCTTATTATATATTGTGCTACTGAATTATTTTATTCTGTGGTTGATAAATCGGGTGTCAAGTGGGGAAGATATTGTTAGGGGTTATACCAAGGAGGTTAATGTTGAGGGTTTTGATCTTGAACTTAGGCATTAGGCTTCTGTGGTTGTGTATCCTTATATAGTTAATGATCAAATAGATTTGGCTTTTATGGGATGATGGATATATCCTGAAGAAGGATCTAATATTTACTAACATGTTTTGTTTTGGTGCATTTGAGGATTTACTATTAAGTGTGCCTTAGGTTCTCCCAAAACTGAATATGAAAGCTGCCCCAAATATTTTGAAACAGGGGGAAGAAAATGGATTATTCATGTATTCAAACTTTTTAAAGCTTGCATGAAGGAAATTAACTACAGCTGTGGTCTTAATAGCTTGCTGTGGGAAACTGGGAATTTAGTTCCAGTCCTAGCATCCTAACTACCCTAGTGAAGACAATTTGTTTCTAATTTGTCTTTTGGCAATGTATTAGATTGAAAGATATGCGCTTGTATCTTTTTCCTATGATAAGCAAAACTTTTATGGTTCTCCTTAGGCAAGAAACTTCCTAGCTCACAAAACAATCTGTCTTCATCTCATCCATTCTTGTTATAAAGGCTTAAAAAAAAAAAGATAACATGGATTGCCTCATAATAGAAAGCTCTTATGAGGTGATGCTTTCTTTTTTTCTAGATTATATTTTGGTTTACTCTAGTGGCATGTCTAATGTCTTAATCTTTGCTTCTATATCTCTTTTCCTTTTAATGATTTCTTATTTTGTTATATTTCAAAGGAAACATGCGATAAAATAGTATCAAGGTTTGTTTGAGGGTTTTGGGTGTCATCTGTATTACTCAAAGGAGCCACAATTATGACATCATTTTTTGGGACTTGTCTATTGAGATGAAAAGGGAATGACTTTGGAAAGGGGTATATCATTCACTGTAAAGGATTGTGTTAGGCCTTCTAGGCCCATTAATATGTGAGTTCACGAATGAAGAAACAGGAGTAGATTAGCAGGCTCGGGATCTATGAATGCTGATGTGAGGGGTGTAGAATCTAGAAGTGATGAGGTGGCTGGGGTGTAACAAGGGCATGAGGGTAAAGTTCGCAAGCGGTGGAGAAAGTGTATAAGTAATGGGATTGGTTATTGTAGAAGGGGAGTAGAATTCTAGAGGGAACTATGGGGACAGTCTGGCCTCTTGAATGCCAGATACTTCTGGGGAACTAGTCTGATTGTGAGTAGTTGCAGTAGGTGCCATTTCTGATTTCTCACCAGCTTTTGCTCGCACAAATTGTTCGTTGATTTTGTACATTGTGAGTTGAATAAGAGCGGTACTGTTTCATCTCAGATTTCTTTGTTGTATTGAATGTTTGGTGTTTAGAGTTACTATTGCCAAACAGATAGATTATAGTAATTATTATTGTTAAAGCACAACAATAAGATTAACAATTACCTTTTTGATTTGGATAATCTAAGAATGGACCATGAAGGAATTATAGTTTGTTATTGTGGTACTCAACAAACTATTACCCTCTTGTTCAGACACTACCTTCAAAGCATTGCTCAATTATCCATACTTCCCATGGATTTGAATTTGTCTCCACAGAAGCTTTGTTCTGTGGCTTCATCCGTAATCTCTGTCATGGCTTGTCGTTTGCATCTTCTTGAATATCTGTTTTTGTTGTGCTTATATTTTTTCACATTGAAATTTGTTGCTCGAGTACAGGTTGCAGCGGAAGACAGTGAAGAGGAAAAGAATTTTTGCTACTTTAAAGGTTTTAGGAACAGTGCTTCAGCAGCTGACCAGTGACATTCCTGAAGAGGTCTGCTTCTTAGTGCAATTTACATATATAAGCTAATTCGTGTGTTGCCTATTTTTCTGGAATACGTTTTTTCAAAGAGTCTAATGCAGTATATCTTAAAACCAGTGATGGATCCAGAGTCCAAAAATGAGATATATGTTTTTGTTAAGATTGAGCATGAATCATATTCGTATTGTCATGCAATGTAATAGCAAGAACTTTACATATTTAACAACTAACTAATAATTGAATAGAAAATACTAAACATACTTCTGACATTGATGATATTTTATTGTTATATTTTAAATAAATACACTCCATTCAACTCCTTCTTTGTATTTGGAGACAAAGAATATATATGCTGTAATAGATCTTTAAAAAGTGGGAAAATGAAAAAACTAAAAGTAAAGTTGAAATACTCCTTTGATATTGTATCAATGTAGGTTAAGAGTGGACAAAAGGTGAAACAACAAATTATAGTAATTTTAGTTGGTCTTTGTATCATTATTACCAAACTTAGTTTCATGTTTAACATTATGAGTTAATTGTAGTAATTGAAGACTATAAGAATTATAGATTATATCATTATAGGTATAGCAGAAATACAAATTAAAACCAGCTAAAACAATTGAAGAGGTTCAAATTAAATCTCAAAAGTCACATGTAGATGTGGTTATAATTTTGCTTATAATTTCAAGTTGATAAGAGAGCGCAACTTGTTCTGGATATTATTTTGTGTGTGTGTTTTCAATTGTCTCTCATAATTTCAGCCCCAATGTTGGCATCTTTGATTTTATGAGTAAGCTGGTATGATTTTAAAGTTGATTGGGGTCTACATATGTGCTGGAGGTGTTCTTTATGTTTTGCTTCCCAATTTTTCTTTGCAAATGGGAATGTTTGTTTCTGTGTTTCTATTGCTTGTAACTAGCTGAGTTATATATTTGAATACTGGACTTAAGCATCTTTTCAACTATTTTCTTTTTGTTGCAGCTAAAGCGAGTCATGGAATCAGACTCTGCAATGACAGAGGACCTGATTGCTTACAACATTATCCCTCTAGATGCTACCTCTTCAACAAATGCTATAGTGTCTTTGCCAGACGTTAATGAGTTTATTTGTTTAAGACCCACAGATTTAGTTTGTTCTTGTCAGTTTTTTACCTGAGAATTTTATTTATAGGTGCAAGCAGTAGTATCAGCTTTAAGGTACTTCATCGGCCTACCAGAGTTGCCTAGGGGTTTTCCCATTCCTGCTACAAGGAATGTTGACATGCTTGATTTTTGGCAGTACGCTTTTGGATTTCAGGTATGTACGAATATATTTTTGTGGTCATCAACTTTTGATTGATGTGGAGCTGTAAAGCTTCAATTTTTTCCATTCTTTCTGTTCTACAACCAAGTTGTTTAATTTAGGTCTTGCCTAAGATGGCTAATAGATGGTGAAATTTATAATAATTGATTGGCTATGGAATTCCAATTTATCATTGTTTTCTTTGGCTTTCAGCTGAATATATTTTGTATCCATTGTCTAATTGTGTTCCCCAACCTTTAATCCTTTACGTTATTGATAATTTCATAAAATGTTAATTGCATGGGTTTTTAGATTAGGAAAATGTGATCAATTTCGTAGACTGTGTCACTGTGAAGGCTCATAAATCTTAATTGGACTTTTCACAATAGTGTGATTCTGTTAGAACACCAATACTTGAGGTGTATAGGAGGAAAGGAAAGAGGGGAATGATTAGGGAATGAGGGAGTGGTAGACAAGTGGCAAGGTTGGAGTGGAATAGGACAAGGAAGGTGGGAGGGTATGACAATAAGGAATTAGCAGAATAAAATAGTGAGAGTGGGAGGAATAAGGGCAGGCAGAAATTGAGTGAGTGTAGGGAGGCACTGGCACCTCGAATGGCCAGAGGGGTGGGGAGAGCATTCTCTATCTATGGGAGCTCCTCCATTGTAACTGTTAACCTTTCCATCATGAAATAGGAAGTTATCTTCTCATTACTGTTCTATGGGTTCTGCGCATGTGTTATCTTCTCCATCACAGTTCTGCTGGTGTTTTATGTGAGTGTGTTCTGGTGTGTGCTGAGTCCAGGTTCTAACAGATTCTCTGTCTGCTGTATTATCTATGGTTATTTGTTGAATTGTTCTATATAAGTTACAGAAAGTTTTATACTAATTTACCTGATCGTTTGCTGTGATTGAAAGCTATCTAATGCATTATTGTTAGTGCAAAGCTTTCCATTCTTGCAGCTAATTATCAGCATTTGTTACTGCCAGAAAGATAATGTATCCAATCAGCATTAAAACATAGTTCACCTGCTAGCAAATGAGCAATCTCGACTGAGAATTCCAGACGAAACTGAGCCTGTAAGTTCAAAATCTTTCTAGATTACATGTCTTTTGGTCATTGCTTTAAAAGTTCCATTCACTGCCTGGGTTTGACACCTCAAAGTTTTCCAAGGTATCCTCATGATTTTTTTTTTTATTGGAGAGGGGAAGGGGTTTGGGGATTGTTGTATTAATATTTTCTTTCTGTGGTTATCTCCTATGTTCTCCTTGAGTTAGGGGATATTTATTCCCTGGCCTTTTGTTTTCTAAATTTTTTTCTTTATTTTAGTATGTTTTATCCCAAAAGGAAAACTACTATATTTATGAATTGAAAACACCTCCTGGCTGATATAATATGTCAAAGTAGTATTCAGTGTCTTCATCTTCTCCTGCTAGGTGAAAAGAGTAAATAAGAAACAGATTTACTTGCATGTTTACGTCCAGTAACATACATTGTGCCTCCATATTCACATTTTTGGTGCACATAAGTCGTATATATGTAATTTTCTTTGTTTATGACTATGTTATTGTACAAGCTCATGGGAATTTGGGGCTGAAAGGGAGAAACGGAGAGCTTGATGTAGACTCAAGCCTCTGTGCTCTTATTTATAGATCTGATTACAGGATACTTGAGAAACTAACTTGAAATCAAACAACCTAATTCGAGATAACCTAGGATACTAACTACTCAAACCTTATAAGCCTTAAACTCTATCTAACAGCAGCTGTTATCAGCTGAGATAAAGATAGCATTCTGCAACATAAACACACACGGACAACTCAACTAAAACTGTGACTGTATACACATATAACTCAGACTCTATAACACTGCTCCTCAAGTTGGAGCATACATATCATAGGCTCCTATCTTGTTACAAATTAATCCAACATTTGAATTACAAGTAACCCTTTTGTTTATTATGCATGTCAAATTTTTGCAAAAGGATTCAATAAGTAATTAATGATGATGTAGATATTTTCTTATGTTTGAAAAGGATATTGTATGCTAGTTTAAGGATATTCCAATGGAGTGTAAGTTTCATTTTTGATCATGTGAATTTTCACGAGGATGATTGATATGAAGAGAGTTTAATCCAATAGTGGATGTTGTGAGAGATTCATCGTACAAATTTTTTTCAATGGTGTAGAATTCATTTTGATTAATACTGATTTCAAATGACTCTTAATTCTGGTTCCTTACCTTTTGCCAATGTGGTCAAGAAAGCGATCCTGTGCCATAACAAATTTTAGGATATAGTTGAATCCTCAAAGAAGTGATTGTTTTGTATCAAACATATGCACCAATGAACAAAGCACAGTACTCTACAATTTTTTTTCTATTCGTGGCATTGCCTAAGCATGACTCTAAAATTAATCTGAGAAATGTCTCTAGACAAAAATATAAATTAGTGAAAATGACAGCTTTGTAATCTTAATAGCTTGGAACAATTCTGATAGTGTTTGGTCCGTGGAATATAAGAATCAAACCCAAAATGAAATCTAAACTAGAAGATTAAATCAATTTGATCTTTAAACTTGAGCTTTCTTAATGGTGGTTTGTGATGCTTTTAAATGAGTCTCAATATACAAACCCGAAGAATCATGCTTCTGGCTTGAGAAGTAGCTGTTTCTATAATTGCTATTGATTTTGTTAGCCAGCTTTTGACAATGTTCTATTCTTTGTTCCCCTTTTTACCCTCTTTAACTTATGTGTATTCTATTTTCAGAAATTGGATGAGGCTGCTGTGCAGAAAGTATTCCTGAAGTCCCTTGAGAATTATATAAAGTTGTGTAACTATTTATGCATTTTGCCTGTTTGGAGCAGGTATAAATATTATCAGTGTTGTTTCTGAGTACTGAATGAATTTTGTGATTTTTGTTGATGGGACATTTAAGGAACTATAATGTCTTTTTTTATTTTTTATTTTTTGGCAGTTTGGACGCTCTTAACAAAGAGAAGAGGTTGCTATATATCTGTTTATATTTCCTAATATGGGGTGAGGCTTCCAATATAAGGTTTCTTCCAGAATGCTTGTGCTACATATTTCATCATGTAAGTTAATTGAGCATAGAGCCTGAGTCAATTTTTTTTAATTGACTCTGAAATTTTGTTAATTTGTTACTGAAAACAAAAGCATTTAATACTCCTTTTCTTCTCTTGTCTTTCTTTCTTACCATATTTGGCTGCTAGTGACTTAAGAAATTGACATGCAGATGTTGAGGGAAATGAATGAGATCTTGAGGCAGCTGATTGCATAGCTGGCTCATATCTGCATTACTGACAACGGTTTCTCATTTCTTGATCAAGTCATTTCTCCTCTCTATGATGTTGTTGTTGCTGTGAGTTTCTGTATGTTTTATAAATAAATTTAATATTTTGCAAATATTACAAAAAAGTAAAAAGTGAAAAGTGATGTAAGTTGGGAATATGGGAAATATTGGATGATTTCAACTTTCTATTTTACCCTTTGTCGTGGGATTGCTGACTTTGGAATCAGGCTTTTGTTATTATTTACTAATGTGGAAAATTTCTTTATTTACTAAAGAAAAGCACAACCATTTATGCTATAAACCCTGAAAGAAGTTCTGAGAGTATTGAGTTCCTCCGTATCTCACAACTATGTCCATTTTGACTCTTTGAAACCATATCTGAAATTGGTAGAACTATTGTCACTATCAACATGTAACAAACTACATTTGGCATGTGCTTCTAAATTTTGCAAACCTGTGTTCATCATATGCTCAGATTGTTTATCAGAACAGTCATTTATTGGTTGATCTCTTTTGTCAACATTTATTCAATATCTAGTGCTGTTTGTAAGTATTTTGTCTCTAGTTTAGACCATCAGGATTACCATTAACAAACTGCCTTTAATCTAATCCATTGTGGCATTGCCCAAATAAATTCTTGCTGACCCCTACATTCTTTAAAATTATCATGAAAAAACCTACCCCCTTAGGTTTTGAATTCCTAAGGCCATGTTAGGGATGCCCTGTATGCTTCTTCAACCATATTTGAATCATAAAACTCTGTTGTGCATTAACCATTTCAACCTTGGCCTTGGAGTCCCCCATGAGGGACCCTAACTAGTCAAAGACTGCTCAAGAACTTGACAGTGATATCTCACCCTCCTTGGTTTGTGTTAAGGCTTTTCTGAAAGCTTAACAAGTTATGCTGGTTCTATCTTTCTATGCATTAATGAGAAATATGTACTGAGAGTGAAGACCAACTATTGACTTTAAGAGTATTCCTAAGCATGTATCTGATTGTCCTTGAATAGAATTGGGCATATTGTGTGTTTTTATTTTTCAGTTTCAAATCTAGAATTTTTGGTTATAGTTTGGTTTTTCATCTTGTCAAATTGAAGTCCCTGTAAATTTAATTGAACATACCAGATTTCCTTTCCTTTGGATTAAACATTGACTGCTTATCTATATGGACTCTTAGGAAGCAGCAAATAATAATAATGGAAAGGGGCCTCATTCTTCCTGGAGAAATTATGATGATTTCAATGAGTATTTTTGGTAAGGATTCTTCAATGACTATATCTGAGTTTGGTAGCTCTTTAATCTTCATTAATTTGATGTCTGACTGGTTTCTCTTCAGGTCACTTCATTGCTTGGAGCTTAGTTGGCCATGGCGCAAAAGTTCTTCATTTTTCCAAAAGCCACAACCGAGATCAAAGGTCTGTCTATTTCATTCTAATTAGTTCATGCTATTGGTTTTTGATACGTTTCTTTCTTGTTTTGGTTGACATGTGTAGTAAAGGTGGTATAAGGCTGGCAGATTAATGCTGGGGTAATAGAATTAGTCTCAGGACTGGAATACATTGATCTAATATCTAATTGATGAAGGAATTGATGGCTGTTGGCCACAATTATTCTTAAAGGATATGTTTGCTAGTATTGGATAGCATTCAAATGCCCACTGATGCAAGATAGTTGTATATTAAATTGCTTTGGTGATTGTTCTGTCCCTCATTTAAATCCCTCTGATTTTATAGGAAATATACTCAATCAAATTACTGGGAAATCCCAAGCTTGGTGAAGGGAAGCCTGAGAACCAAAACCATGCAATTATTTTTACTTGTGGAAATGCAATCCAGACAATTGACATGAACCAGGTGATAACATTTTTTACTAATCATTCTAAATTCTTAATTTAGTCCTAAAATTACCATATGTGTGCATGGCGGAGTCCTTCTGTATCTTTTCTCCACCCTTCTAGTTTTCTGTTGTCTTTTATTTATTTATTTTTTTTTTGGAGGGGGTGCGCGTTAATTTTTGGGTGGTACCCTCTATGCTGTATGTAACCTTGTGTGTCATTTAGTGGTTTCACATGACTACTCTTACTGTGTTATATGGCATTCACTTTTATTAATAGTTCTTGTTTGTCATCTATATTTGTTCAAGTTATTTCTCTACTGCTGAGTCATCCATTATGGGGGTTCTTTCAAATGTTAATGTTGGTGAAAGTTCAAACACATAATACACTGCAACTTTATCACTTATAAATTAAAACCAATTATTTTGTCTTTACACTATTAATGATAGTGTTATAGACTTAAGCCATCATGTTATAAAATCATTGCTGCTTTGAGCAACTGATTAGGAGTTTAGTGTTTGATGCTTTCATTCTCATCAAATTCAGTTTCAGTATAAACTAATTGCTGGCCTGTCCTTTGAGCATGCTTTAAGTTCGAAGGACTTTTTCTTAAGTGGTGTTAGAGATATAATATTTGGTTTTTTATAAAACTTAATATCGCCGATTGATCCATGTAACTGATCTTACTTAGTGGAATAAGACTTTGTTCGTTTGTTTGTGAGGCACTTTTATGACCAAATGGTCAAGAGCTTGATTCTTGCTGCTCTCATTCTTAAAAAATTAAATTAAATTTCGGCACAAGGTCTGTTGGGCTTGTGCTTTGCCTATATTAAGGCATGTTAGAGGTATAAAACCATACTTGGATCTGCATCTAATAGCTTAAACTTTTAGGTTAATTGTTTTCTTGACAAGTGGCTTCGTTAGAATATTGTAAGAGATAAGATCTATTCGTAGGCCTATCAATAACTTAAGCTTTTGAAACAGCTAATTCCTTAATATGGTTTCAAATCCTTTTTCACCAAGTGGTAAGGAGTTCAATCTCTATTGTGTCCATTCTTCAGAATTAAATTATATTTCAGTACGAGGTTTAGTGGGCTTGTGCTTTGTACACACATAAAGCCCAAAGGGTTTTCATGTGGAGGGTGTGCAAGAGATAAATTGTTTCTTGAGCTTACACCTAATAGCTTAAGTTTTTAGGATGATTAGTTCCTTGAAAGATATAAATTGAGGCAACTCTTGGGCATTCTTTTGTTATGATGAGCTTTGTAATAATTGATTTCTTGACTAGTAGCGTCGGTTTTGCCATGTGGTAGAATTGAATGTTGGAGCAACTTCTTAAACTGTCTTTAATATTATCTTCTTTCAATAAATTCTTATTTTGGGGTTAAAAGATTAAGTGCAATGTTGTGTCTTTGTTATGGCTGCAAGACGTATGCTCTGTGTCTCTGTAGACTATGAATTTGTTTTCACTTAATTGTTCTATATTGTTAAAAGGTAGGGTTACAGTTTGTATGTGGGTTTGGGCTTGGGCTTGGTTACTAACTGTACTAGTAACTGAGGTAGCTTCCTAGCTCTAGTTAGATTGCTTCTAGTACAAGTGGACCTATTGTATTGTTTCAACAATAAATATAGCTTTAGGGTACCTAACATGGATCAAGTTGGAGTAACCCTAGTTTCAGAATCTCTGTGTGTGTGTGTGTGTGTAAAGTTTTCTTTCATAGACATATATATCTTGGAGTTCTTGTGAGTTTTACATTTCCATATGTTTTGAACAATAATGGTTTGTCCAAGGTCAGTGGGTTGTTTGCCTTGCTACTTTTATGATTTTTGACTTTAGTGTATTACTTGGATTCTTATTCTACTTGTAGTTAGGTTTATCTAAGTGAGAACCCTTTGAACCCCTGCCTCAGTTGTGGTTTTATACTATAACTATTTTTTATAGACCAGGTTGGGGTAAGAAGAATTTTATTTTTATAAAAGAAGCTTGATTTGTAAAGTAAAAACTTGATATGAGTGTCAAATACATCATGTACTTTGATTGTATTTTTATTTTTTTTGGCAAAAACTTTTCATCATTTGGAAGGCTCTTCATGAAATGAAGAGGAAAAAGAAATAATTTGACCGTAGCTGTTCTCTGAAACTTGTGTTGGCCCTTAAAAGCAATGTAAAATGTGAGATTTGGGATGTTGAAATTCCATCTATTTTGCTAAATTTTGAAATAATATTTCGTATATTGTCCTTTCTTCCTGGTTCTTGAACAAGTCTTTCTATGCATATGAACTAATTATTAGGGATGATAATGGCTATCCCTAAATATCAGCAACAATCAAATTCCCCCAATTGTCTTTACCTGTATCCTTTAATCAGGGACATTTCTTGGATTTCCAACACATGGTCACATCTTTGACCAATTATAATTAAATTGAAGGAGTCAAGTAAAAAGAAATTAATATTATTCTCTAATTTCATTGTTGTAGGTGTAGACACCTAATTTTATCTGACCCACTTTTTCAAAACTTTAACATAAATTACAAACTCAAATTTAAATTAAAAAATAATAAAACTTAAAGATAAGCCCAAGATACAATTAAATATAAAATTAAACTTAACCAAAACCCAAAATAAAATAAATAAGCCCAAAAATAAATCAAGTCCAAACTAAAAAATAAAATTTTAAAATAAAATTAAAATAAAATAAAAAATAAAAGATAAGATAATCAAAATTAAAGAATAATAATACAAGATACATTCAAAACTATAAGAGATAAATAAAATGATAAGAGGATAAGATATTAGGATAAATAAAAAACAAAGATAAAAAACAAAAAAAAAGGGATAAAAGATAATTAAGAATATCCAAGGACAAAAATGATAAAGATAATAAGACAAAAATTAAGATATGATAAGATAAATAAAAAGATTAAAAGATAAAAGAATGAAAAGATAAAAAAGAAATAAAATATAAGTGAAACTAGGAAACAAGAATTTAACTACAAAAAAGAATTCTAATTTTACAAAAAACCCATCATCACATACACACAAAAGGGGAGCTTTCATGCCAAAAAGAAAAAAGGGAGGATAGCCTTTAAAAAAAAAAAAAAAAGCTACAGCTTACAAGGAAGAAAAAAAAAGCCTAACAATTTTAGCAAAAAAAAAAAGCTTACAAGAAAGGCTTTCACGTGCCAAAGAAGGAGCTAAGATTTATGCATAAAGAGCCAAAAAAAAAAACTGTACTCCACCTTAAATTGCACACTTTTCACACCACAAGCATACACCCTTTGTTCAAATCACACAAAGGAAGACACTCAAGGTAAGCCTCTTTCCTCTTTTCTTTTAGATTCATATATGTTGTTCAATTTTAATCATACATATCTCATACTTTAATCGTAATATAGCTAGGATTATTTTTGCTATAGTGTTTGCATAACTTTCATTTTTATTAATCATGATATGCATGTATTTTCACATTCTTTCACCCTTTTATCTTGATTTACTGTAAGTCTCTACATGCAAATAAAATCATGTCAAAATTCTGCATATTCTACATTATTAGCATACATAGATTCTATCTTAAATTCTGCATAATCATGTGCATGATTAAATTCTGCATATGGTGTTTTAATTTTCTATATACATCTATTTTATACTATTTTGAGCATTCAAGTTTCTATTTCTGCATGGTTTTGCTTTCTGTTTAAATAGTTTTGTACTGCATCTTGAACTGAAATTTTGCACTATTTTCTGTTTGAAAATTATGCACATTATTTCATTCTACACTTTTTGTCTTCCACGAATTCTACACTGCAATTCAACTTCTGCATTTTGTTTCATAAATTCTACACAAAATAAGTTTTAGCAATCCTATTTTTGTTTTGCTATTTTGTTTCTACGTTCTGTATAGAATTTCATATGACTTTTACATACTAAAAATTCTGCATGTTTTGTATTAAAGATTCTACACATATTTTAGCCTAGGCAATGTTCTTATTGATCTTCCATATTCATTGATTTAATTTCTTGTTGATTTTCTATGAAATTTTAGCATTAGAATTATCTCTTAAAAAACTCTAGTATCATCACCTTGAGTTCTTCTTTAGTCTTAAGCAATTTTGGCTCTAGCTTAGTCACACTAGGCAAGCCACTTTTCTTAAATCATAATCGTAATTTCTAGTCAAGCTAGTTAAATAAGGGGATTTTTCTGTAAAATTATGTTTAAAACTCCGGATTGGAATAGGAAGAGGATTTTCTTAAAATTATTTTTAAAACCCCAGATTGGAATAGGAAGAGAATTTTTTTAAAAATATTTTTTAAAACCTTGGACTGGAATAGGAAGGGGATTTTTCTTAAAATCAATTTCATCCCAATCTGGAATGGGTAGCGATTATTTTCAAAAAAAAATTTTAAAAACTAACATAATTAATCAAGATAAATTAATTAAATCATTTTTGGTACCGAAAGGGCGTTTAGGATGCTAACACCTTCTCTAAAACATAATTAACCCCCAAACCCAATCTCTAAAACATCGACCATATTTTTTAATTAGGTGTCCAATCTCACCTTAGATAACTTAGATTGGTGGCGACTCCAAAACTAAAATTTTAGAGTCAACAGCTTGGCGACTCTACTAGGGAAATTAGAGGGTTAGACCAATTAAAAAATGATCTTATTAATTTTGTTGATTGATTTGTTGGTTTATTTTTGTGGAGCTAATGAAATAAAAGGTACGCTTACTAGCTTTTAGTGTTTTTGGGTGTTTAAATTTCGTACTTGTTTATAAATGTATATATTTGCTTTTTTTTATATTTGAGATATGATTCCCTACATAGTGTCTTTCTCACCACGCACTAAAATAAAGGGAAGGTCAAAACTCCTGTGCTTTATATTCGGGCCATTTAGGATACCTTGTAGGTTAGAGGAGTGTAGTAAGGTTAGCCTTCGAGAGACTTTCGGTCTCCATACAGGCGCCCAAAACACCCCATTCAAATTTATCCTTCCAAGGACAATTTGGGGACCTGATGTAGGAAACATAGAGCCTACCTTCGCACTAATAATAGCCTTAGAGCTATCCCTTGTGAGAGGAAGTGCTGGCCCAAGCCCATGAGAGTGAACAAGGACCTAGGACTTACTTGAAATTAGGCACAATGAGGAAAATTTCTTTTATCTTTTCACATGTTTATAATTATGTTTTAAATACAATTTCTTTGTCACATACATCTTATTTCTATATGTATGAAGTCCCTAAACCTAAGGTTTATTTACTTTTGAATAGCTTTTTAAGATTTCTAAAACTCTTTTTTTGACAAGATAAATTAGAATAGGGGATAATTTAGGGATTTGCCTATGAGATGTAGACCTTTACCAACAAGGGTAGAAATAGGTCTTAAAAAAAAAAACATGCAATCTTCATTAACACTTGGCCTCTTTTGCATAAGATGCACACTTTTAGCTTCATGCATGGCATCACATTCATATGCATACGTTCTCATTTGCATACCAATAATGTATTATTTACTCCCAAGTGGTTAACTTTTGAGCCTGACCAACCAAGACCAGATGTTCATAATAATCCCTTACCTAATCATGACAATCCAAAAACTCAACACTAGAGTGGTATGGGAAAAATCAAGATTTTGTCATTGGAAGAGAACCAGTTAGCTTGAGATAGTGGATCTATTCTTGTACCACCTACTAAGTTGCACTTTTTCCTACCTTCATATTTATTTTGCATCTTTTTAAGTTTTTATTTTATGGCACCTGCTAATAGCTCTACCCAAGGCCTTAGTAAGAAGTTTGTATGGGCACACCTTTCAATTCAATAAAATGCTTAGCATGATGAATGCATTACTTTTCATCCAATTTCTTTTGCCAATTAGACTAAATAAACACTGGGGCAATATGGTTTATCCCAAATATTGACACTCATGAGCTAATAAATGAAGAAAGTTTTTCTTAATCTCATTCTTAATAAATCCAATTGCCAATGATAAAATTGATTTGCTTGAATACTTAATTCTCTTGGATGACCGAGTGTCTTCTAATTAAAGAAAAATGAAAAAGAGAGCCTATAGTGAGAGTGTGCTTGTCGTGAGAAAATGGATACCCTAGAACTTGTCTAAATGCCCCTTGAGGCTATTTGTTGGATACCGTATTATTCAAGAAATGACCTAGGCCATCTTTGGACAGTTTGAGCCTTTCAAGCCAAACCCTAACATTAAAACTCCCATAGTCACCTGTTTGAGCCTATAAAAGGATGGCAAGACCACCATCCAACTTCCTTCCTTTGACCCATTCCAGCTTTAACCTTTCAATTTGAAAATCTATTACTCTACCTTGAAGGAGAGCTAAAAGGAGTATCCTTACTATTAAAAAGGTAAAATGCTATGAGCAACAATCTATCAAAAAGGTAAAATGCTATGAGCAACAATCTAAGGCTCAAGTGAAAGGATTGAAATCATTCTTCCAAACTATGTGAAAAAGAAAAAAAAAGGAAAAAAATAGAAGAAAATATTGAGAAAGAAAATGAAAAAGAAAAGTGCTAGACCAAAAAATAGGGGGCTAGCCGAAAAAAAAAAAAAAGAAGACTAGTAAAGAGAAATGGACTTCATCTTGAGCCACAAGCTTATCCAAAAAAGAAAAAGTGAAAAATTAGACATCATATGCTCAATACTTCATGCTCTCCTTATTTGATAAATCCTTGGCTCTTATTCATACCCATTACCTAGGCCTTACATTACAAGCTAAGTAAAGTCCTAGTGATCTTGGCTAATATGGTGAACTAATTGAAGTGGAGAGGGGCACGAAAACAAGCCTATGGGGTATCTGTATGTGCAAACATGTTAGAGAGTGCAAACACTGAGTGATTAGAGTAAACACTTAACTAAAGTGCAAATACTAGAGGAATTAGAGTGAGTGCTTAACAGCACACTACCGATTCCAGATAATTGAATAATTATTATGAGCATTTCCTTGAGGCATGACTTGGATAATAAAAGAGAATGAGTTAAGAAAAATTCTTTTCAAAATTTTTTGCTCATAGGTAGTCAAAATCTAAATTGGGGGCAATCAAATAGAAAAACCCATACCCAAATGACCCACCTTTAAAGAAAAGAGAGACTCAGAAAGATATAAAGAAACTTCTCCTATGGGGCTATAACCCACCAAAAAGAATCAAGCTTGATCCCCAAAGGTATTACTCCCAAAGTTTCCAACACTTTGACTTGCTTGAATGGGGCAATGGGTTATTGATCAATCCATTGATCTCCCCTTTAAAAGGCCAAAGTACCAAGTTGCATATCCTTTGTCATAAGCCATCCTCATTTTTTTAAAAATGCATTCTCATGCAAAACAAAAATTGTCAGGTGCCAGTAAAAGGTATTGCCTAAATAGACAAAACATGAATTGAAAATTAGCGAAACTCCAATGATGAGCGAAGAAAAGTTTTAAACTATGACTTCAAGACATAATGAATGAAAAATGTCTTGAGTGAATATTGAAGACATCACACCCTTAATTTCTTGGTCATAACTTTTGTAAGTTTAGATACTTGTAACTTGCATTACATGTGGGGTTTTTAATTTGGAAATTTTTATTTTTCCATTTAAGGATTGTATCCTATGTTTAAATAGGAATATCTTTTTCTAGTTTATTGCCTGTTTGGTTGTTTCTTTTGGATGTCTATGAATTGCCCATATTTTAAAACTTGAAAGACAATGTTGACGAGTATTGAATTATTCAGATATTTCTGAATATTGAGTATCTTGTTGACCTAGTGTTTCTTGTCATGTAGTCTCTTACTTCACTTGATTATGTTGGAATACTTTGTACTCATAACTTTTGAAGTTAAGATACATGTGACTTGCATTGCATGTCTTGCATTTCTCTCTCCATTGGTAACTTTATATATATTTTCACATGTTTTAGAGGACACTTTAGAGGCTCTGAGATTTGGGAGATGGGGCACCATGTTGGAATAGAGTCTTATAATTAGGGATGCTTCTCAACATAGATTTGGGATGGGGGAGGGCATGTGTCACCCCCTGGTCCTAACATAAGTGTCTCCCCCTAGTCCTAACATAAGTGTAACTTTGTAAAAGATTCTTACATATTGGTATGCCTTTTAGTCTCCTAACTTTTATAGTGGGTCCACTCCTTTTCAAATGTATATTGGTTTGAAGATCTACTTTACTTTGCGGAGCATGCTTTGATGTGTTATTACTTACAGAGATTGCTGACTTAAACTTGGAAGTCTTATTCTATCTTTGCTCACAATAGTATCTTCTTTTTTTGTAATTAAATATATGTTTTTCTAATAGAAATTTAATCCTTTGTGGCTGAACAAGATTAACAAGTTCTTGTCATTTTCTTCTCTTTTGGGGCCGAGCAAGATTAACAAGAATGCAGTTCATCATTTTAATATTATTGCAGGTAAGCAAAATTGAAGTCATTAAGGCTTTTGAGTTGTAGTGATGACAATATTGACAATTTTAGTTATTTATTTTGAACAAGTAGGGTTTTTAATTTGGGAATTTTGATTTGTGCAATTAGTGAATTTATCCTAAGTTTAGATAGGAATATCTTGTTTTAGTTTATTGCCTATTTAGTTGTTTGTCTTGGATGTCTATGAATAGCACATTTAGATAGGAATATACTATTTGGGAATTTTATTTTTTCAATTTGAGATTTTATCTTAAGTTTGATAGGAATATCCTGTTCTAGTTTATTGCCTTTTTGGTTGTTTCTTTTGGATGTTTATGAATTGGCCATATTTTATAACTTGAAGGATAGTGTTATTGATTATTGAATTATTCAGAGATTAGTCACTATTGAGAGTCTTGTTGACCTAGTGTTCTATGTCATGTAGTCTCTTCTTCACTTTATTATGTTCTAGAAGTTTAATCCTTTTTTAATATGCTTGCATACTATAGTAACATTTTACTCTCTTGAACATTTGATTAATCAAATAGTATAGTCAAGGCACTTGTGCCGTTCCAGGAGCATTCTTTTGATGAATGAGGCATTAATAACAGTATAGGTTTTATTTTAACTTTTTGATATATTATTCTTTTTTAATGTGAGATACTTTTTATGACCTATATAACAACATTGTGTTGAATCTATCCGCACCTTGACAGGTTCTTATAATCTGTGATTTTTTATATTCATGCATTTTTGAATTCGAAAATTAAGGTTGCTGAATTATGCAATGTCTTTTTTTGAGGCAATGTTTGTTTCTTTAATAATTAATTCTCTCAAATTTTGGCAATTGCTAAATTCATTCCCATTTGGTTTTATGGTGGAGCAGTATGAGTAAGAAATCTAGTAGAGGTCTGTTATTATACTCTTCTTTGTAATTCTATAGACATTGCTTAATTTGATTTTTGCTTGCTTTAAAGTGCTTTTTGTGAGCCTAGTAATGTTCAGTTAGGAATGCATCATTATTTAATGTTACTTTGATATCTATGGGCATTCACATTCCTTGTTACGTTATACAATAGCTATTTTTCTTTATTGGTTTTTTTTCCCATCTTCAATCAATGAAGTTGCAACCATTTTCAATTATGATCATTCTTCCATCTTTTAAGCTGAATATTATACATGTTTATACAAGATGTTTAAATTTGATGCATGTTATGATAAATTATTTTGTTAAAGTTCATTTCCTAATTATTCAATTTAAACCTTGTGGCTTATTTACTTGATATGAGTAAGACGGTCACTTGAGATGCTCATTTTTTTTTCTTTGGTACCATACTATCATCTAGTTAAGGCCCTATATAAGCATCTTTATCAATATCAACATTGACCTTTCATAATACAAGTGAGTTATCTCTCTTTACCCCAATCCCTCCCCTCTATGCGTGCACATGCATTCTCTATGTCCAAGCATATTTTCTTGTTTCTATTCTTGCATATTCATATGTACACATGTCTGTGTTTCTATGCATGCAGTATTTTCTTGTTTCTTTGTAGGCATATAACTCTGTGTAATATACATTTTTATGATTGGGTTATATAAGCACACTCTCTCTCCTCTCTAAAATGTCTCTCCCCTCTCTCTCTCTCTCTACATATATATACATGTACATACATATATATATATATCTTTCTCTCAAACTTATCTCTCTTCCCTCCCTCTCATCCTCTCCCTAGAAATTCTTTCTCTCCCTATTTTTAAAACTGCTTTATCTTTGTCTCTCCTCCTCTGCCTATTTGTCTCCCTCTCTAAAACTTGTCTTTCTCTCACACACTCTTTCTAAATATTCTCTCTTGTTCTCTTGTAGTCTCTAATACTTCTCTCCCTCTTTTTCCCATTCTAAAACTTCTTTCTCTCACCCTAACTTTTTTCTTTTTCTCTCTCTCCAAAAAAAAAATTTCTCTCACTCTATCTCTCCTCCCTCTCTCTAAAATTTCAATCTTTATCTCTTTCTCTTCCTTCTCTTTTTTCCTCACTCTAAAATTTCTTATTCTCCTTGTCTCTCTATCTAAAACTTCTCTCACTCTCTCTTAAACTTGTCTTTCTCCCTCTTTGTCTCCTTCTCTCTCTCTTTCCTTCTCTTTTTCCCTCTCCCTCCCTTTCCCCTTCTCTAAAACTCATTTCTCTCTCTCTCTCTCTCTCTCAAATACAAAAGAATGAGGCATTAATAATAGTATAACTTTTCTTTTAATTTTTGGATATATCTTGATACTTTTTATGCTCTATTTAATAATATTTTGTTGTATATTTCAATAGCTAGACAAATTTTTTGACATTGATGTGCTTCAGAATTTTAATGAGGGAGAAATTATGGTTGATCAGTTATGTGTTGTCTTTCTTTGTGGCATTGCTTTTTATTTCAATATTTAATTCCTCAAGCTTTTGCAATTGTAAAATCCATTATCATTTGGTCGTACAGCAGAGCAGTATTTCAAGAAATTTAATACATTGTTATCTTTGATGTATTATTATCTTATTCTTTGTAATTTGATAGACAATGCTTACTTTGTTAGTTTAGGGATGTGTCATTATTTAATGTTACTTAGATATCCCTTACGTTAATGGCTATTAACATTTAGAATAAATCTGCTCTTCTTTGCATCTTCCATCAATGTAGTTGCAACCATTTCCCATTACGATTATTCTTCCATCTTTTCAATACTTGTTAGGCAGATATTATAAGCGCTCATTTATGATAAATTGTTTTCTTAAAGTTACAACTAATTTTTTTTTTTGGTTTAGCTGATGTTGTATGTTCACATGCAATTGAAAGTTGACATGTTTCGTTGTTAATGACAATGTATTTGACTTCCCTAATTGCCATAAAGGATGGTAATGCCTTTGTTGATCGGTACTACCATATGTTGCATGAAAGCCCTGAGTTTGTGCATAGGCATTATCAAGATACAAGTAAGTTTGGTTTCCTGAGAGGAATGGAATCATGGGTACTACAACCACAATGCAAGTGAGTTCTCTCTCTACACCTATCCCTCCACAATGCATGTCTTGTTTCTATTCTTGCATCTTCATATATACATGCATCTTCCTGCATATTTATATATATGCACGTCATCCTATTTCTATGCATGCAGTGGATTTTTGTTTGTTTGTGGGCATGTTTGTAACTGTGTACTATACATTTCGGTGATTGGATTATATAGGCACACTCTCTCTCTCCACTCTAGAATTTGTCTCTCTCTCTTCCTCTCACACTCTATATATGCACGCATTTCTTTCTCTCAAGCTTTTCTCTTCCTCTACCTCCCCCTCTCTTGAACTTTTTCCTCTCTCCCTATCTTTAAAACATTTTTATCTTTGTCTCTCCTTCTACTCTCTGTCTCTCTCTTTCTAAAACTTATCTTTTTGTCACACACACTCTAAATATTCTCTCTCTCTTGCTCTTGCATTCTCTAAAACTTGTCTCCCCATCTTTTTTCCCATTCTAACCTTCTCTCTCTCAACAAAACTTCTATTTGTCTCCCTCTCAAAAATTTTCTCACTCTATCTTTTCCTCCTCTTCTCTCTAAACTTCTATCTCTATCTCCCTTTCTCCCTCTTCTCCTTTCTTCTCTCTTCTTCTAAATTTTTTTTCTCATTCTCCCTGTTTCTCTAAAACTCCTCTCTCTCTTAAACTTGTCTTTTTTTCTCTTTGTCTCTCTCTCCCCTTCTCTTTTTTGCTCTCTTTCCCAAACTTCTCTCTCTTCTCGTTGTGCTTCTCTCTCTAAAACTTTTCATTCTCCCTCTCTCTCCCTCTCCCTCTTTCTAAAACTTATTTCTCTCTCTCGTTAAAATTACTCTCTTTCACACACACAAAAGAATGAGACATTAACAATGGTATAGGTTTTCTTTTAATTTTTTTGATACACCTTTACTTTATTACATGGTATACTTTTTGTACTCTATTTAAAAATATCTTGTTGTATATTTCCACAATTGGACAGGTTATGGTAGTTTATGATTTTTGACATTGATGTGTTTTAGAATTTTAATAAGAGAGAAGTTAAGGTTGATCGGTTATGTGTTGTCTTTCTTTGAGACTTTGCTTGTTGCTTGAATAGATAATTCTCCTAGACTTTTGCAATTGCTAAATCCATTGCCATTTAGTTTTACAGAAGAGTAGTATTGTAAGAAATTTAGTACATTATCATGTTTTATATTCGATTATTTTATTCCTTCTAACTTGGAAGACAATGCTTAATTTGTTCAGTTACGGATGTGTTAGGTGGATATTATAAGTGCTCATATAAAGCGTTTAAATATGATGCTTTTTATGATAAATTATTTTCTTAAAGTTACACCTATTTTTTTGGCCCAGTTAATGTTGTATATATGTTCACATGCAATTGAAAGTTGACATGTTTCGTTGTTAATGTCAATGTATTTGACTTCCCTAATTGCCATAAAGGATGGTAATGCCTGTGTTGATCGGTACTACCATATGTTGCATGAAAGCCCTGAGTTTGTGCATAGGCATTATCAAGATACAAGTAAGTTTGGTTTCTTGAGAGGAATGGAATCATGGGTACTACAACCACAATGCAAGTGAGTTCTCTCTCTACACCTATCCCTCCACAATGCACGTCTTGTTTCTATTCTTGCATCTTCATATATACATGCATCTTCCTGCATATTTATATATATGCAAGTCATCCTATTTCTATGCATGCAGTGGCTTTTTGTTTGTTTGTGGGCATGTTTGTAACTGTGTACTATACATTTCTGTGATTGGATTATATAAGCACACTCTCTCTCTCCACTCTAGAATTTGTCTCTCTCTCTTCCTCTCACTCTCTATATATACACGCATTTCTTTCTCTCAAGCTTTTCTCTCCCTCCGTCTCCCCCTCTCTTGAACTTTTTCTTCTCTCTCTATCTTTAAAACATTTTTATCTTTGTCTCTCCCTCTACTCTCTGTCTCTCTCTTTCTAAAACTTATCTTTTTGTCACACACACTCTAAATATTCTCTCTCTCTTCCTCTTGCATTCTCTAAAACTTGTCTCGCCATCTTTTTTCCCATTCTAACCTTCTCTCTCTAACCAAAACTTCTATTTGTCTCCCTCTCAAAATTTTTCTCACTCTAGCTTTTCCTCATCTTCTCTCTAAAACTTTTATCTCTATCTTTCTTTCTCCCTCTTCTCCTTTCTTCTCTCTTCTTCTAAATTTTTTTTCTCATTCTCCCTGTTTCTCTAAAACTCCTCTCTCTCTTAAACTTTTCTTTCTTTCTCTTTGTCTCTCTCTCCCCCTCTCTTTTTTGCTCTCTTTCCCAAACTTCTCTCTCTTCTCGTTGTGCTTCTCTCTCTAAAACTTTTCATTCTCCCTCTCTCTCCCTCTCCCTCTTTCTAAAACTTATTTCTCTCTCTCTTTAAAATTACTCTCTTTCACACACACAAAAGAATGAGACATTAACAATGGTATAGGTTTTCTTTTAATTTTTTTGATACATCTTTACTTTATTACATGGTATACTTTTTGTACTCTATTTAATAATATCTTGTTGTATATTTCCACAATTGGACAGGTTATGGTAATTTATGATTTTTGACATTGATGTGTTTTAGAATTTTAATAAGAGAGAAGTTAAGGTTGATCGGTTATGTGTTGTCTTTCTTTGAGACTTTGCCTGTTGCTTCAATAGATAATTCTCCTAGACTTTTGCAATTGCTAAATCCATTGCCATTTAGTTTTACAGAAGAGTAGTATTGTAAGAAATTTAGTACAATATCTTGTTTTATGTTCTATTATTTTATTCCTTGTAAGTTGGAAGACAATGCTTAATTTGTTCAGTTAGGGATGTGTTAGGTGGATATTACAAGTGCTCTTATAAAGCATTTAAATATGCTGCTTTTTATGATAAATTATTTTCTTAAAGTTACACCTATTTTTTTGGCTCAATTAATGTTGTATGTATGTTCACATGCAATTGAAAGTTGACATGTTTCGTTGTTAATGTCAATGTATTTGACTTTCCTAATTGCCATAAAGGATGGTAATGCCTGTGTTGATCGGTACTACCATATGTTGAATCAAAGCCCCGAGTTTGTGCATAGGCATTATCAAGATACAAGTAAGTTTGGTTTTGTGAGAGGAATGGAATCATGGGTACTACAACCACAATGCAAGTGAGTTCTCTCTCTACACCTATCCCTCCACAATGCACGTCTTGTTTCTATTCTTGCATCTTCATATATACATGCATCTTCTTGCATATTTATATAAATGCACGTCATCCTATTTCTATGCATGCAGTGGCTTTTTGTTTGTTTGTGGGCATGTTTGTAACTGTGTACTATACATTTCTGTGATTGGATTATATAAGCACACTCTCTCTCTCCACTCTAGAATTTGTCTCTCTCTCTTCCTCTCACTCTCTATATATACACGCATTTCTTTCTCTCAAGCTTTTCTCTCCCTCTGTCTCCCCCTCTCGAACTTTTTCCTCTCTCTCTCTATCTTTAAAACATTTTTATCTTTGTCTCTCCCTCTACTCTCTGTCTCTCTCTTTCTAAAACTTATCTTTTTGTCACACACACTCTAAATATTCTCTCTCTCTTGCTCTTGCATTCTCTAAAACTTGTCTCCCCATCTTTTTTCTCATTCTAACCTTCTCTCTCTAACCAAAACTTCTATTTGTCTTCCTCTCAAAATTTTTCTCACTCTACCTTTTCCTCTACTTCTCTCTAAAACTTCTATCTCTATCTTTCTTTCTCCCTCTTCTCCTTTCTTCTCTCTTCTTCTAAATTTTTTTTCTCATTCTCCCTATTTCTCTAAAACTCCTCTCTCTCTTAAACTTGTCTTTCTTTCTCTTTGTCTCTCTCTCCCTTCTCTTTTTTGCTCTCTTTCCCAAACTTCTCTCTCTTCTCGTTGTGCTTCTCTCTCTAAAACTTTTCATTCTCCCTCTCCCTCTTTCTAAAACTTATTTCTCTCTCTCTTTAAAATTACTCTCTTTCACACACACAAAAGAATGAGACATTAACAATGGTATAGGTTTTCTTTTAATTTTTTTGATACATCTTTACTTTATTACATGGTATACTTTTTGTACTCTATTTAATAATATCTTGTTGTATATTTCCACAATTGGACAAGTTATGGTAATTTATGATTTTTGACATTGATGTGTTTTAGAATTTTAATAAGAGAGAAGTTAAGGTTGATCGGTTATGTGTTGTCTTTCTTTGAGACTTTGCTTGTTGCTTGAATAGATAATTCTCCTAGACTTTTACAATTGCTATATCCATTGCCATTTAGTTTTACAGAAGAGTAGTATTGTAAGAAATTTAGTACAATATCATGTTTTATGTTCTATTATTTTATTCCTTGTAACTTGGAAGACAATGCTTAATTTGTTCAGTTAGGGATGTGTTAGGTGGATATTACAAGTGCTCATATAAAGCGTTTAAATATGATGCTTTTTATGATAAATTATTTTCTTAAAGTTACACCTATTTTTTTGGCTCAATTAATGTTGTATGTATGTTCACATGCAATTGAAAGTTGACATGTTTCGTTGTTAATGTCAATGTATTTGACTTTCCTAATTGCCATAAAGGATGGTAATGCCTCTGTTGATCGGTACTACCATATGTTGCATGAAAGCCCTGAGTTTGTGCATAGGCATTATCAAGATACAAGTAAGTTTGGTTTAGTGAGACGAATGGAATCATGGGTACTACAACCACAATGCAAGTGAGTTCTCTCTCTACACCTATCCCTCCACAATGCACGTCTTGTTTCTATTCTTGCATCTTCATATATACATGCATCTTCTTGCATATTTATATAAATGCACGTCATCCTATTTCTATGCATGCAGTGGCTTTTTGTTTGTTTGTGGGCATGTTTGTAACTGTGTACTATACATTTCTGTGATTGGATTATATAAGCACACTCTCTCTCTCCACTCTAGAATTTGTCTCTCTCTCTTCCTCTCACTCTCTATATATACACGCATTTCTTTCTCTCAAGCTTTTCTCTCCCTCTGTCTCCCCCTCTCGAACTTTTTCCTCTCTCTCTCTATCTTTAAAACATTTTTATCTTTGTCTCTCCCTCTACTCTCTGTCTCTCTCTTTCTAAAACTTATCTTTTTGTCACACACACTCTAAATATTCTCTCTCTCTTGCTCTTGCATTCTCTAAAACTTGTCTCCCTATCTTTTTTCCCATTCTAACCTTCTCTCTCTAACCAAAACTTCTATTTGTCTCCCTCTCAAAATTTTTCTCACTCTAGCTTTTCCTCTTCTTCTCTCTAAAACTTCTATCTCTATCTTTCTTTCTCCCTCTTCTCCTTTCTTCTCTCTTCTTCTAAATTTTTTTTCTCATTCTCCCTGTTTCTCTAAAACTCCTCTCTCTCTTAAACTTGTCTTTCTTTCTCTTTGTCTCTCTCTCCCCTTCTCCTTTTTGCTCTCTTTCCCAAACTTCTCTCTCTTCTCATTGCGCTTCTCTCTCTAAAACTTTTCATTCTCCCTCTCTCTCCCTCTCCCTCTTTCTAAAACTTTTTTCTTTCTCTCTTTAAAATTACTCTCTTTCACACACACAAAAGAATGAGACATTAACAATGGTATAGGTTTTCTTTTAATTTTTTGATACATCTTTTCTTTATTACATGGTATACTTTTTGTACTCTATTTAATAATATCTTGTTGTATATTTCCACAATTGGACAGGTTATGGTAATTTATGATTTTTGACATTGATGTGTTTTAGAATTTTAATAAGAGAGAAGTTAAGGTTGATCGGTTATGTGTTGTCTTTCTTTGAGACTTTGCTTGTTGCTTGAATAGATAATTCTCCTAGGCTTTTGCAATTGCTAAATCCATTGCCATTTAGTTTTACAGAAGAGTAGTATTGTAAGAAATTTAGTACAATATCATGTTTTATGTTCTATTATTTTATTCCTTGTAAGTTGGAAGACAATGCTTAATTTGTTCAGTTAGGGATGTGTTAGGTGGATATTACAAGTGCTCATATAAAGTGTTTAAATATGATGCTTTTTATGATAAATTATTTTCTTAAAGTTACACCTATTTTTTTGGCTCAGTTAATGTTGTATGTATGTTCACATGCAATTGAAAGTTGACATGTTTCGTTGTTAATGTCAATGTATTTGACTTTCCTAATTGCCATAAAGGATGGTAATGCCTGTGTTGATCGGTACTACCATATGTTGCATGAAAGCCCCGAGTTTGTGCATAGGCATTATCAAGATACAAGTAAGTTTGGTTTCGTGAAAGGAATGGAATCATGGGTACTACAACCACAATGCAAGTGAGTTCTCTCTCTACACCTATCCCTCCACAATGCACATCTTGTTTCTATTCTTGCATCTTCATATATACATGCATCTTCCTGCTTATTTATATATATATGCACGTCATCCTATTTCTATGCATGCAGTGGCTTTTTGTTTGTTTGTGGGCATGTTTGTAACTGTGTACTATACATTTCTGTGATTGGATTATATAAGCACACTCTCTCTCTCCACTCTAGAATTTGTCTCTCTCTCTTCCTCTCACTCTCTATATATACACGCATTTCTTTCTCTCAAGCTTTTCTCTCCCTCCCTCTCCCCCTCTCTTGAACTTTTTCCTCTCTCTCTATCTTTAAAGCATTTTTATCTTTGTCTCTCCCTCTACTCCCTGTCTCTCTCTTTTTTTTTGTCACACATACTCTAAATATTCTCTCTCTCTTGCTCTTGCATTCTCTAAAACTTTTCTCCCCATCTTTTTTCCCATTCTAACCTTCTCTCTCTCACCAAAACTTCTATTTGTCTCCCTCTCAAAAATTTTCTCACTCTTCTTCTTTCTAAAACTTCTATCTCTATCTCTCTTTCTCCCTCTTCTCCTCTCTTCTCTCTTCTTCTAAATTTTTTTTCTCATTCTCCTTGTTTCTCTAAAACTCCTCTCTCTCTTAAACTTGTCTTTCTTTCTCTTTGTCTCTCTCTCCCCTTCTCTTTTTTGCTCTCTTTCCCAAACTTCTCTCTCTTCTCGTTGTGCTTCTATCTCTAAAACTTTTCGTTCTCCCTCTCTCTCCCTCTCCCTCTTTCTAAAACTTATTTCTCTCTCTCTTTAAAATTACTCTCTTTCACGCACACAAATGAATGAGACATTAACAATGGTATAGGTTTTCTTTTAATTTTTTTGATACATCTTTACTTTATTACATGGTATACTTTTTGTACTCTATTTAATAATATCTTGTTGTATATTTCCACAATTGGACAGGTTATGGTAATTTATGATTTTTGACATTAATGTGTTTTAGAATTTTAATAAGAGAGAAGTTAAGGTTGATCAGTTATGTGTTGTCTTTCTTTGAGACTGTGCTTGTTGCTTGAATAGATAATTCTCTTAGACTTTTACAATTGCTAAATCCATTACCATTTAGTTTCACAAAAGAGTAGTATTGTAAGAAATTTAGTACAATATCTTGTTTTATGTTCTATTATTTTATTCTTTGTAACTTGGAAGACAATGCTTAATTTGTTCAGTTAGGGATGTGTTAGGTGGATATTATAAGTGCCCATATAAAGTGTTTAAATATGATGCTTTTTATGATAAATTATTTTCTTTATCAAGATACAGGTAAGTTTGGTTTCGTGAGAGGAATGGAATCATGGGTACTACAACCACAATGCAAGTGAGTTTTCTCTCTACACCTATCCCTCCACAATGCACATCTTGTTTCTATTCTTGCATCTTCATATATACATGCATCTTCCTACAGATTTATATATATGCACGTCATCCAATTTCTATGCGTGCAGTAGCTTTTTGTTTGTTTGTGGACATGTTTGTAACTGTGTACTATACATTTCTGTGATTGGATTATATAAGCACACTCTCTCTCTCCACTCTAGAATTTGTCTCTCTCTCTTCCTCTCACTCTCTATATATACACGCATTTCTTTCTCTCAAACTTTTCTCTCCCTCCCTCTCACCCTCTCTTGAACTTTTTCCTCTCTCTCTATCTTTAAAACATTTTTATCTTTGTCTCTCCCTCTACTCTCTATCTCTCTCTTTCTAAAACTTATCTTTTTGTCACACACACTCTAAATATTGTCTCTCTCTTGCTCTTGCATTCTTAAAACTTGTCTCCCCATCTTTTTTCCCATTCTAACCTTCAATCTCTCACCAAAACTTCTATTTGTCTCCCTCTCAAAAATTTTCTCACTCTATCTTTTTCTCCTCATCTCTCTAAAACTTCTATCTCTATCTCTCTTTCTCCCTCTTCTCCTTTCTTCTCTCTTCTTCTAAATTTTTTTTCTCATTCTCCTTGTTTCTCTAAAACTCCTCTCTCTCTTAAACTTGTCTTTCTTTCTCTTTGTCTCTCTCTCCCCCTCTCTTTTTTGCTCTCTTTCCCAAACTTCTCTCTCTTCTCGTTGTGCTTCTCTCTCTAAAACTTTTCATTCTCCCTCTCTCTCCCTCTCCCTCTTTCTAAAACTTATTTCTCTCTCTCTTTAAAATTACTCTCTTTCACACACACAAAAGAATGAGACATTAACAATGGTATAGGTTTTCTTTTAATTTTTTGGATACATCTTTACTTTATTACATGGTATACTTTTTATACTCTATTTAATAATATCTTATTGTATATTTCCACAATTGGACAGGTTATGGTAATTTATGATTTCTGACATTGATGTGTTTTAGAATTTTAATAAGAGAGAAGTTAAGGTTGATCGGTTATGTGTTATCTTTCTTTGAGACTTTGCTTGTTGCTTGAATAGATAATTCTCCTAGACTTTTGCAATTGCTAAATCCATTTCCATTTAGTTTTACAGAAGAGTAGTATTGTAAGAAATTTAGTACATTATCATGTTTTATGTTCTATTATTTTATTCCTTGTAACTTGGAAGACAATGCTTAATTTGTTCAGTTAGGGATGTGTTAGGTGGATATTATAAGTGCTCATATAAAGTGTTTAAATATGTTACTTTTTATGATAAATTATTTTCTTAAAGTTACACCTATTTTTTTGGCTCAGTTAATGTTGTATGTATGTTCACATGCAATTGAAAGTTGACATGTTTCGTTGTTAATGTCAATGTATTTGACTTCCCTAATTGCCATAAAGGATGGTAATGCCTTTGTTGATCGGTACTACCATATGTTGCTTGAAAGTCCTGAGTTTGTGCATAGGCATTATCAAGATACAAGTAAGTTTGGTTTCGTGAGAGGAATGGAATCATGGGTACTACAACCACAATGCAAGTGAGTTCTCTCTCTACACCTATCCTCCACAATGCACGTCTTGTTTCTATTCTTGCATCTTCATATATAAATGCATCTTCCTGCATATTTATATCTATGCATGTCATCCTCTTTCTTGCTCTTTGTCTCTCTCCATCTCTGTTGTACTCTCTACTTCTCTCTCTTTCTCTCTCTTCCCAACACACACACATACACACTCTCTCTATCTATCCGCCCAGTGTCCTCTCTCTCTCTCAATCATGTCTCACTCTCTCTCACTAAATCCTCTTTCTCTCTCTCTCTCCCCCCAAGATATACACCATCTCTCTCTTTATGTCTCTAAAACTAAGAAAAAGGGTATTGTATAAATGAAGGAATGGTCTTAACACACACTCTCTTTCTCTTACATTCTATTTCTCTCGAACACACACACACTCTATCACTCTATCTCCATGAACACATCCCTCTCTCTTTCTAAATTTTCCCTCTTTCTTTGCCCAACATATCTATTTCTCTCTAAAAAACTTCTATCTCTCTTTACCTCACTCCCTCTCTCTCTCCCCTCTTGCTAACACACTCTGTCTATCTCTCTCGCTCCCTCTTCAACTCTCCCTCTTTGTCTCCCCAATGCATTCTCTTTTGTTCTCTCTCCTCAACACAAACTCTCTCTTCCTCTCTCTCTTTGTCTCTCCTTACTCTCTAAAACTAAGAAAAAGGGTATGGCGCAATGGAAGAAATTAAGCTTGACACTATCTCTATCTCTCTCTTTCTCCCTCTCACTCACTCTTTAAAACTTCTCTTTCTCTCACTCTCTCTCCACAACTCTCTCTCTTTTACTCTTTGGCTTGCTCTCTAAAATTGCTCTTTCTCTCCCTCTTTCTCTCTCACTTACTCTCTTTCTCCCTCCAAAACTTCTCTCTCTCTTTGTGCCTCTCTCCTTAAAACTTTTCTCACTCTCTTTCCCCCTCTCACTATCTTTCTAAAACTTTTCTTTCTTCCAGTTTGTTTCTCTCACTTTCTCTATCTCACTCTCACTCTCTCTTGTTCTCTCTCGATCATGTCTCTCCCTCTATCTCTCCCTTGCTATCTCTCACTTACTCTCTAAAACTAAGAAAAAGGACATGGCATAATAGAAGAAATTAAACTCAACACTCTCTTGTTCTCTCTCTTTGTCCTTCTCACTCTATCTTTAAAACTTCTCTCTTGCCACCCCTCTCTCTTTCTGTCCTTCTCTGGCTTCAAAAACTTCTCTCTCTCTATCTCTTTGAATCTTTTCTTTCTCTCCTTTTCTTTCCCTTTTTCCCTCCACTTACTCTTCTTTTCCATCTAAAACAACTCTCCGTATAAAATTTCTCTCTCTTTAAAGCATCTCTCACCCTTTTTCTCTATCAATGACTCCCTAAAACTTTCTCTCTTTCTCACACACTCTCTCTCCCCCTAACTCTCATATTCTCTTTGTCTTGCCTCTTGTTCTCTCTCCTCCTAACACACACGCACACTCTCTATCACACTCTCACTGTCCAACATGTCACTCTCTGTCTCTAAAACTTCCCTCTCTCTTTTTGTCCAACATTTCTTTTACTCTCTAAAACTTCTCTCGCACCTCTCTCCTTGTCTCTCTCTAACTTCACAACAATATATCTCTCCCTCTCTATCTCTCTCACTCCCTCCTCAATAGTCTCTCTTTGTCTCCCCAGCACTTTCTCTCTCTCCCCCCAACACAAACTCGCTCTCACTCTCCCCCCTCTCTCTCTCTTTCACTCACTCTCTAAAAACTAAATAAAAGGGTATGGCATAATGGAAGAAATTGAACTTGACACTCTCTATCTCTCTCTCTTTCTCCCTCTCACTCACTTTCTAAAACTTCTCACTCTCTCTTCCCTCCTTGTATCGGTCTCTAAAACTTCTCTCTCTTTATCTCTCTTTCTCTCTAAATCTTCTCTTTCTCTCACTTACTCTCTTTCTCCCCTTGAAACAACTTTCTCTCTCCAAAACTTCACACTTTAAGTCTCTCTCTCTTTAAAATTTTTCTCTTTCCTAGTCTCTCTCTCTCTGTTTCTCATTCTCTCTCTCCCCCCAACACACTCTCTCTCTATCACTCTTTCTCTGTCCAACACATCCCTCTTTGTCTCTATAACTTTCCTCTCTCTCTTTATCCAATGTATCTATTTCTCGCTCTCTAAATCTTCTCTCTCTCTTTGCCTCTCTCCCTATCTCTCTCTAACTTCCCAACAGTCTCTCTCTCTCGCCCTCTCCCCCTAAGACCACTCAATCTCTCTCTCTCACTCCCTCCTTAACACTCTCTGTCTCCCCAACTCATTCTCTCTCTACAATACAACCTCTCTCTTTTTCTCCATCTCTCCCTCTCTATCTTTCTATCTAATAAACTGTTCCTCTCTCTTGCTCTTTGTCTCTCTCTCTTGCTCTCTCTATTGCTTTCTCTCTATCCAACAAGTATCTCTTGTGTCTGAAACTTCCTTCCTTGCCCTTCTCCAACATGTTTTTCTCTCGCTCTAAAACTTCTCTTTTTCTTTACCTCTCTCCCTATCTCTCTCTAAGTTTCCAATAGTTTCTCTCTCCCCCTCTCCCCCTATCACCCTCTCTCTCTATCTCTCTTGCTCCCTTGTCAACACTCTCTCTATCTCCCCAACACAAACTCTCTCTTCCTTCCTCTCGCCCCCTAACATGTCTCTTGTCTCTCTCTCTCCCATGCACTCACTCTCTAAAACTAAGAAAAAAGGTATGGTATAATGGAAGAAACTAGACTTAACACATCTCTCTCTTCCTTCCTCCCTCTCTCATTCTCTCTCTCCCCAACACACTTTCTCTCCATCACTCTCTCTCTGTCTAATATGTCTCTTCATATCTCTAAAACTTTCCTCTCTCTCTTTACCTCTTTCCCTATCTTTCTCTAACTTGTTAACAATCTTTCTCTCTCTCTCTCTCCCTCTCCCCCTATCACCCTCTCTCACTATCTCTCTTGCTCCCTCCTTAACACTCTCTCTATCTCCCCAACACATTCTCTCTCTTTCTCTCTCCAACATGCCTCTCCCTTTCTCACTTTCTCTCTCACACTCATTCTCTAAAACTAAGAAAAAGTGTATGATATAATGGAAGAAATTGAACTTGACACTCTCTCTATCCACCTCTTTCCCCCTCTCACTTACTCTCTAAAATTCCTCTCTTTATCTAGAACTTCTCTTTGTTTAAAACTTCTATCACTCTATCACTTTGTCTATCTAATATTTCTCTCTCACTCACTCTCTCTCCCCCATTCCCTAATTCTTTATCATTGTCTCTCTCTTTACTCCTAATACACATACACACACACTTCATCTCTCTCTTTCTCTCTCTCTCTCTCACTCTCCAAGACCTTCTTTCCATCCCTCTCTATCCCTTCCGAACAACCTTTCTCTCTCCCCCTATCACATACTCTCTCTCCCTCTCTTTCTCTCTCCATCTTTTTCTCCCCTAAACTCGCACACATTTGCCCTCTTTGTCTCACTATTTCTCCTTCTCTCTCTCTCTCTCTAAACTTTCCTCTTAGTTTCTTTCTAAAACTTCTCTATCTGTTTTGATCTTTTATCTTTGTCTCTCTCTCTCTTCTCCCAACACACTCTCTCCCCAATAGCCTCTCTCTCTCTTTAACTCTCTCCCTAAAACCTTTCTCTCTTTCTCTCCAAGATGCACACTCTCTCTGCAACACTCTCTTTATCTCAGTCCCTCTCTCTCTCTCTCAACATGCTCTCTCTCTCATTCCCCCTCTTTCTCTCTCTCCCTCTTTTTGTCTCTCCTTTTGTTTCTCTATTACTCTCTCTCTCTTTGTGTTCAAAACTTCCCTTGGTTTCTCTCTTATACTTCTATTTTCCTTTCTCTCTCTCTCTCTCTAAAACTTCTTTCTCCCTCCCTCTTGCCTTCTCTATCTCTCTTGCTCCCTCTCTTCCCAACATAACACACATCTCCCTCTCTCTCTCTATCCAACACATCTCCCTCTCTCTCTCTCTCTCTCTCTCTCTCATTCTCTAAAACTAGGAAAAAGGGTATGGTACAATGGATGAAACTGGTCTTAGCACTCTCTTTTTCTGTAACACACACTTTCTATCATTCTATCTTTGACCAACATGTCTCTCTATATCTCTAAAACTTCTCTCTTTCTCTTTATCCAACATATTTGTCCCTCACTCTCTAAAACTTCTCTCCTTGTCTCTCTCTAACTTCCCAACAATCTCTCTCTCCCTTCTCTTTATGTCTCTATCTCTCTCCCTGCCCCAACACCCTTTCTTTGTGTCTTTGTCGCTCCTTCCTCAACACTCTCTCTTTGTCTCCCCAACACATTCTCTCTGTCCCCCAACACAAACTCTTTCTTCCTCTCTCTCTTTCTAAAACTAAGAAAAAGGGTATTGCATAATGGAAGAAATTGAACTTGATACTCTCTTTATCTCTATCTTTCTCCCTCTCACTCACTTTATAGAACTTCTCTCTCTCACCCTCACCCTCCCTCCAGCCTTCTCCCTTTCCCTCCTTGTCTCCCTCTCTAAAACTTCTCTCTCTTTGTCTCTCTTTCTCACTAAATCTTCTCTTTCTCTCCCTCTCTAAAACTTCTCTCTCTTTGTCTCTCTTTCTCACTAAATCTTCTCTTTCTCTCCCTCTTTCTCTCTCACATACCGTCTTTCTCCCTCTAAAACAACTCTCTCCTTTTCTCTCTTTGCCAATCTCTCTCTCATTGTCTCTCACTCTTACTCTTTCTCTTATTCTCTCTCTATCTCTATGTTTGTCTAAAATTTTTGTCACTCACTCTCTCTCCCTCCCCCACTCCCCAACTCTCTTTATCTCCCTCTCCCTTGATCTCTCCCTCTGCCCCCAACACTCGCACACATTCCCCCTCTCTCTATTGCTCTTTCTATCTCCCACTCTCTATCCCTTTCCTACTCTCTTTGTCACTTTTTGTCACTCTCCCTCCTTCTATCTCTCTATCCAACACATCTCTCTAAAACTTCTCTCTCTCTTAAACATCTATTTCCCTCTTTCTCTTCCTCTCTTTGTGTCCCTCTACAACTTCTCTCACTTACTCTCATCACAAAACTTGTCTCTCTGCCCCACTCTATCACTCTCTCTAAAATTTCTCTCTCTCTATCTCTAAAACATCTCTCTCTCGATCTCTTTGAAACTTCTCTCTATCTCTCTCTCTCTCTTAGTTGCTCTAAAACTTCTCTCTCTATCTAAAACTTCTCTGTAAAACTTTCCTTTCTCTCTTTCTCTCTCTCTCCCTCTTTATGTCTCTTGAACTTCTCTCACTCACACTCTCACTCACTCTCATTATAAAACTTCTCTTACTCTTAATCTCTATCTCTTACTCTCTTAAACTTGTCTCTCTTCCCCTTACTCCCTCTCTCTATCTCTCCCTCTCTCTCTCCTCCCAAAGCATTCTCTATATCTCTCTTCATCTCTACACAACACTTTGTCTACCACTCTCTCTCACTCACTCTCTTTTAGTATCTAAAACTTTTCCTTCTTTTCCTTCTCTCTCTCTAAAACATTCCTTTCTCTCTTTCTCTCTTTGTCTCTTTTGAATTTCTCTCATTCTCTCTATGTCTTTCTGCGTCTATCTATCGCTTTCTCTCTCTCCCTTGCTTTCTCTAAAAATACTCTCTCTCTAGCTCTCTCTGAAACTTCTCTCTTTGTCTATTAGTGTCTAAGTCTCTGTCTTTCTCTCTCTTTTGCTTTCTCTAAAACTTCTCATCCTTACTCTCTCTATCTCACTCTTTCTCTCGATCTTGCTAAAACTTCTTTCTCTCTCTCTCCCACCCTTTCTCTCTTGCTTTCTTTGAAACTTCTCTCTTACTATACCTCTTACCCTTTGTGAAATCTCTCTCTACAATTCTTTCTCTCTCTTGACCTATTAGAAGCTTCCCTTTCTCTCTCTCATCTCTTTGTGACTTCTCTCTCTTTCTCTCTTTATCTCTATGTCTCTCTCTAAAACATCCCATTCTTTGTTTCTCTCTCTATCTTTGTCTTTGTCTCTCTCATTCTCTTAACCTTCTCTTGCTCTATCTAAAACTTCTTTTTCTCTTATTTTCTGTCTCTCTATTTCTCTCTTGAACTTCTCTCTCTCACACTCTCACTCATTCTCTTCATAAAACTTCTCTCACACACTCTCTGTGTTGCATTACCTCGATCTCTCTTTTTGTCAATTGCCCTTTCTTGCTTTCTCAATCTCTCTCATTGTTGTGGTCTCCCTGAAACTTCTCTCTCTCTCACTTTCTCTAAAACATCTCTCTATCTATTTGTCTCTCTCTCTCATTCTCTCTTGTTCTCTCTGAAAATTCTCTCTATCTCTTTCTCTCACTATTTGAATCTTCTCTCTGTGTATGTTTCTATAAAACTTCCTCTTATTTCTTGCTTTCTTTCAATGCCTCTCTAAAACTTCTCTCACCCTTTCTCTCCATAAAACTTCTGTCTATTTCTATCTCTCTCACACACTCCTTAAAATTTCTCTCTCTTCCTATTCTGATCTCTCACACTCACTCACTATTGCTTTCTCTCTTCCACCACTTTCCTCTCTCTCTCTCTCTTGAAAATTTCTTTCTCTCTCTCACTTTATCTCTCTCAAAAACTTCTATGACTCTCTTAATAAAACTTCTCTCTCCCCCTCTATCTATCTCTCCCTCTCTTTCTCCTCCTAATACTTTCTTTATCTATCTTTACCTCCTCTCACTCTATTACTCTCTCCCCCCTTTTTCTCTCATTCTCTCACTCTCTCTAAAACTTCACTCCTTTACCCTCTCTTGCTCTCTACTATCACTTTGTCTCCCGCTCTTGGTCTCCATCTCTATATCTCTCTCTTGTCTTTTGAGAAACTTCTCTTTGTCTTTGGCTCATTTTAAAATTTCTCGTACTTCCTTTGTGTGTGTCTCACTCTATCTTTCCCTCGCTCTCTTTCTAACACTTTCTCTATCTCTCTATGTGTGTCACTCTTTGTCTCTCTCTCTCTTTCTCTCCCTCTCTCTCCTCCCAACACTTTCTATACCTCTCTCTTTACCTCCCTTCCTCTCTCTCCCCTTTTTCTCTCACTCTCTTGTTCTCTCTTAAATTTCACTCCTTCACCCTCTCTCGCTCTCTACAAAACTTATCTCTTTCTCTCTTTGTTTGTCTCTTTGTCTCTCTCTGTGTCTCACTCTCTCTTTCTCTCTCTCATTGTTTGTGAAACTTCTCTCTATCTCTTGCTCTATTTAAAACTTTTCTCTCTCACTCTTTGTGTCTCTCCCTATCTCTTCCTCTCTCTCTTTCCAATAGTTTGTTTCTCTCTCTTCCCCTCTCTTTCTCTTCTCTCTCTCTGCAACACATAGACTTTCTCTAAAACTTCCCCCTCTTACTTTCTCCAACATACTTTCTCTTTCTCTAAAACTTTCCTAACTATTGCTCTCTCTCCATAAAACTCTCTCTCTTTCTCTCTAAAACTTGGCTCTCTCTATAAAACTACCTCCTGCTTTCTCTCTCTCTCTCTCTCTCTATGTCCTACCAATATTCTATCTCTCATTATTGGCAAAACTTCTCTCTCTTTATCTTTCTCACCGTCTATGAACCTTCTCTCTTTGCAGCACTCTGTCTACCACTCTATCTCACTCACTCTCTTTCTCTCTCTGTCTCTCTCATACTCTCACTTTCACTCCTGATCTATCAAAAACTTTTCTATGTCTATGTCTATATTTCTCTCACTCTCTCTCAGTCTCTCTAAAATTACTCTCTCTCCTTCTCTGTCTCTTAGTCTCTCTAGAACTTCTCTTACTCACTCTCCCTATAAAACTACTCACTCTCTAGAACTTCTCTTTCTGTTGTTGCTCTTTCTCTCTCCTTTGCATTCTTTGAAACTTCTCTCTCTATTTGTTGCTCTCTCTAAAACTCTTCTCTCTCTCTCTCTCAACATCTAAGAAACTTCCTTCTCTGTCTCTCTCTCTTGTCCTTTGTGACACTTCTCTATATCTCTTAATCTCTCTACATCACTTTGTCTACTACTTTCTCTCTCTCAATCTTTTTCTCTATCTAATAGTTCTCTCACTGTGGCTCTCACTTGGTCTCTTTGAAACTTTTCTCTCTATTTCTCTATTTGAAACTTCTCTCTTTCTCTTGGTGCCTCTCTAGAACTTCTTTAACATACTCTCTCCACAAAACTTATCTCCCTCCTTGACTTTTTGTCTCTCTCTCTCTAAAACTTCTCTATCACATCTCTTGGATTGTTTGAAACATCTCCCTCTTTCTCTCTTTTATGCTCTCTCTAAAACTCATCTCTCTCTCAAAAATTGCTCTTTCTGTCTTCTCTCACTCTCTCTCAAAAAACTTGTCTGTATTGCTTTCTCTATCTTTCTCTCTCTTTCGAAAACATCTCTATCTCTCTCTCTCACTCTCTTGCTCTCTCAAAGTCTTCTCTCAAACATGCTCTCTCACTCTCTGCAAAACCCCTTTGCCTCTTTCTCTTGGTCTCTCTGAAACTTCCCTCTTTCTCTCTCTTCCTAACACTTTCTCTACATCCTCTCTCGGTCTCTCTATAGTACTCTATGAAACTTCTCTATATCTCACTCATTCTCTTTGAAAATTCTCTCTCTATAAAACATCTCTTTTTCTCTTTCTCTCCCTCTTGGTGTCTTTCTAGAATTTCTCTCACTCACTCTTGCCACAAAAATTATCTCTTTCTCTACCTCACTCTCTCACTCCCTTTGAAACTTCTTTGTCTCTATATCTCCCTCTCTTTATCTTTAAAACTTCCCTCTCTGTGCTTCTCTCTCTTGTTCTCTCTGAAACTTCTCTCTCTCTCTCTCTCTCTCTCTCATTATCTCTAAAACTTCTCTCCATCTCTCTCGTACTCTCGGTCTCTCTCTTTAGATCTCTCTTGCTATCTCTCTCTTTGTGTCTCTTGAACTTCTCTCACTCACTCTCTTCATAAAACTTCTTTGACTCTATCTCTCTCTATCTCTCTCCTGCTATCTCTTTCTTTCTCTTTGTCTTACTCTCAAACTTGTCTTTGTCTCTGTAGCTCTTTATGAAACTAGTCTGTGTCTCTGTGTCTTTGTGTGTATGTGTCTCTCTCTCCCCCTCTCTCCCTATCTTTTCTCTCTCTAGGTCTCCCTTTCTCTTTCCTCCCAAAGCTTTGTCTATATCTCTCTTCATCTCTTTGCAACACTCTGTCTACCACTTTCTCTCACTCACTCCCTTTCACTCTATAAAACTTCTTTTTCTCCCTCCCTCCCTCCCTCTCTCTCTCTCTCTCTCTCTCTCTCTCTCTCTCACAATCTATATGAAACTTCTCTCTCTCCCTCTCCTTGTCCCATTTTTTCTCTTAGTCTCTCCTACTCTCTCTCTTGCTCTCTCTCAAACTTTGCTCTTTCTCTCCAAAACATTCCTTGCTCTCTTTCTCTCTCTCTCTTGCTCTCTTTGACTCTCTCTCTCATCCTCTTCAAAACTTCCTTTCTCTCCCTCACATTCTCAAAAATTTCACTCTTTAGCTCTCTTTAAAACTTCTCTATCTCTCTCTATTCACTCTCTTTGAAACTTTTCTTGCTTACTGTCTTTAGAACATCTATCTCTCTCTCTCTCTCTCTCTCTTTGTCAAACTTCTCTTTCTCTCACTCTAAAACTTTGCTCTCCCATTATCTTGGTCTCTCTGAAACTTATCTTTCTTTCTTGCTCTTCCTAAAAATTCTCTCGTCTTTCTTTCTTGCTTTTCCTAAAATTTTTCTCTCTTGCTTTCTTTGAAACTTCTCACCCTCACTTTCTTCACACACTATCTTGCTCTCATTAAAACTTCTTTCTCTCTCTCTCTCTCTAGCTCTAAAAATTATCTTTCTTTCTTTTCCTCTCTCTCTATCTCTTGCTCTCTTAGAATCTTCTCTCTCTCACTATCAACAAAACAATTCTTTCTTTCTCCCCCTTAATCAATATGAAACTTCTCTCTCTCTCAATCTCTTAGAAACTTCCCTCTCTCTCTCTCTCTTTCATGGTCTCTTTGAAACTTTTCTCTCTCTATCTCTATGTCTCTCTCTAAAACTTCCCTTATTTCTCTCTTGAACTTCTTTCACTCACACTCACACTCATTCTCCTTATAAAACTTCTCTCACTCTCTCACTCAGTCTCTATCTCTCTTAGTCTCTCTCTTTGTCACCTTTTATTGCTATCTCAGCCTCTCTTTATTTTAGTCACTCTCTATCACTTTCTCAGTCTCTATCTCTCTTAGTCTCCTTCAAACTCCTCTCTCTCCTGCCCTTTGTAAAACTTCTCTCTCTCCCTCCCTCTCTCACTCTCTCTGTCTGTCTCTCTCTCTCTCTCTCTCTCTCTCTTAGTCTCACTTGCTCTCTCTAAAACTTTTCACTATCTCTCTCTCATTCTTTGAAGCTTCTCTCTTTGTCTTTCTTTAAAACTTCCTCTTACCTCTTGCTCTCGCTCTTTGTGTCTCTCTAGTACTTCTCTCACTCACTCTTTCTATAAAACTTCTCTCTCTCTTTTTGTCTTTTTGACTCACTCTCTCCTTTAAGTTTCTCTCTCTTCTTGTTTTTATCTCTCTCACTCACTCACTTTCACTCTCTCCTGTCACCTTTCTCTCTCTCTCTAAAATATCTCTTTCACTTTATCTCTCTTGACAACATCTATGACTATCTTTATAAAAGTTCTTCCTCCCCCTTTCTCTCTCTATCTCTGCACAAGACTTTCTCAATCTCTCTCTTAGCCTCCTCTCTCTCTCTCTCTCTATGTCACTTTCTCTCCCCTCCCAACACTTTCTATACCTCTACCTCTACATCCCTCCTTCTCTCTCTCCCCTTTTTTCTCTCATTCTCTTGCTCTCTCCAAAATTTCACTCCTTTACCCTCTCATGCTCTCTGCAAAACTTATCTCTCTCTCTGTGTTTGTCTCTTTGTCTCTCTCTGTGTCTCTATCTTTATCTCTCTCTTTTGTCTCTCTCTCATCCTCTATGAAATTTCCCTCTATCTCTCACTCTATTTAAAATTTTTCCCTCTCCTTCTCTATATCTCTATTTCTCTCCCTCTCTTGTACCAATGCTTTTTGTTTCTCTCTCTTCCCCTCGCTTTCTCTTCTATCTCTTTCTCTCTTCAACACACAAACTCTCACTAAAACTTCCCTCTCTTACTTTCTTCAACATACTTTCTCTCTCTCAAAAACTTCTCTAACTCTTTCTCTCTCTATAAATCTCTCTCTCTTTCTCTCTAAAACTTGCCTCTCCCTCTCTCTCTCTCTAAAACTGCCTTTATTTCCCTCTCTCCCTAACACGCACTCTCCTTTTCTCTCTCTTTATGTCCTACCAACATTCTATCTCTCCCTTGCTCTTACCCTTAAAAACTTTTCTCACTCTCACTCCCTCTCTCTCTCTCTCTCTCTCTCACTCCCCCCTCTTTGTATCACTCTCACACTCAAAACTACTCTTTGTCTTTCTAAAACTTCTCTTTTTCTTCCCCCCTCTTTGTCTCCCACACTCTCTCACTCACTCTCTTTCTCTTTCTCTCACTCTCAAACTTCTCTCTCTTTCTGTCCCTTGCCCTCTCTAAAAACTCTCTCTTTCTAAAACTTTTCTTTATCTTTTTCTCTAAAACTTCTCTCTCTCCCTCTCCCTTACTCTCCTTAAGACTTCTCTCTCTCTTGCACTCTTTAAAACTTTACTCCTTTCTCCTCTCTCGTTCTCTATGAAACTTCCCTCTCTCTATGTCTATCTATCTATCTTTGTCTCTGTCCTTGTCACTATCTCTCTCTCTCTCTCACTTTCCTTGTCTCTCTCCCTTTGCAAAACTTCTCTCTAGTCCACACTCTCTCCTTCTCCCTCTCTCTCTTCCTAACACTCTCTCTTTCTCTTTCTCATTCTTTGAAACATCTCTCTCTCTCTCTCCCCTTCTCTCTACCAACCTAGGTCTCTCTCTCTATCTCTCCCTCTCCTTCTCCATCTGTAAAACTTCTTTCTGGCTCTCACTTTCTCTAAAACTTCTCTCTCTCCTCTCTTTGTCTCTCTTTATCTCTCTTTATCTCTCCTTCTCTCTCTTCCTAACACTTTCTCTTTCCCTCTCTCTCTTTGAAACTTCTCTCCCTCACATTCTCTTTGAAACTTCTCTCTATCTCTCTCTAAAACTTCCCCTTATTTCTTGCTTTCCCTCTCTACCACTCTTTGTCTCTCTTTCTTCCTAACACTTTGTCTATCTCTCTCTATGCCTCCCTATAATAAAACTTTTCTTTTGTCCTTTTTGTCTCTCTTTCTTACTCTCTCTAAAACTTCACTCCTTTACCCTCTTGCTCCCTATGAAACTTCTCTTTCTCTATCTCTCTCCCCCCTCTCCTCTTCTTTCTCTCTCTTTCTCCAACATACTCTCTCTCTAAAACTTCTCTGCTTGGTCTCTCTCTCTATAAAACTCTCACTTTTTTCTTTAAAACTTGTCCTCTCTCTCTCCTATATGTTGTTCTCTCTCTGTCCTCATCTAAAACTTGTCTTTCTCTCTCCCTCTCCATTATAGCTCTCTCTCTAACATTTTCTATCTTTATCTCAGTCTCACACTCTCTCCCTCCCTAACACGCATACATTCTCTTTGTCGTTTCTCTCTCTAGCACACACTCTCCATTTCTCTCGCTTTCTCTCTCCCTCTTTGTAACACTCTTGCACTTTAAAACTACTTACTTCCATTCTAAAACTTCTCTTTCTCTCTCCTCCTTCTTTTCTATGGGTTTCTCTCCCTCTCTATCACTCTCTCTGAAACTTTTCTCTCTCTCCTTCTCCTTGAAACTTCGTTTTCCCTCTCTATTTGTCACTCTCTTTGAAACTTCTCTCTCTCACCCTCACTTGCTCTCTATGAAACTTCTCTCCCTCTTTTTTTGAAACTTCTCTCTCCCTCTTCCTTGATCTCTCCAAAACTTCTCTCTCTCTTTCAAGCTCTCCAAAAAGCTTCTTTCTTTCTTTTTATCTCTCTCTCTATGAAAGTTCTTGCTCTCACTCCCTCTCTCTTGTCTGTTTCTCTCTGTTTGAAACTTCTTTATCTCTGTCTTTGTCCCTCACACTCTTTGAAACTTCTCTCTATATCTCTATCTTTAAAACTTCTTTATCTCTGTCTCTATCTCTCACACTCTCCATATCTCTATCTGTCGCTCTCTTTGAAACTTCCTCTCTTTGTCTCGTTCTGTCTCTCTTGTCCTCTCTTAACAAGACACACACGTTCTCTCCTGTAATACTCTCATCCTCTCTCTCTGTCACTCACTCTCTCTATCTCCTTAAAACTACTCTCTCTCTCTCTCATGCTCACTCTCTTTAAAACTTCTCTCCCTCACCTCTCAAACTCTTTGTGAAACTTCTCTTGCTATGTTTCTCTTTCTCTCTCTCTCTCTCTCTAAGTCTCTTAGAAACTTCTCTCTCTCTCCTTTTGTCTCATCTCTTTCTTTCTCTTAGTGTCTCTTTCTTTGTCCCCATAACACACTACCTTCCATACTTTCTCTTTCTCCCTCTAAAGCTACTCTCTATGTCCAAAATTCCCTTTCTCTCTCTCTCTTTGGAACTTCTCTTTCTTGCTCTCTCCAAAACCTTTTCTCCTCCTTTTCTCTCTCACACTCTCTCCAAAACTTCTCCCTTTCTCTAATCCTTCTCTCTCTGTCTTGCCTTCTCTTAAACTTCTCTATCTCTTTCCCCTTCTCTTTCACACTCTAACCAACATTTCTCTTACTACTCTCTCTTTATGTCCCATTTTTGCTCTCTTTAAAACTTCTCTCTTTGTCTTTGTCTCTCGCTCTTTCTCACTCTGTCTAAAACTTCTCACTTGATCTCTTTGAAGCTTCTTTCTCTCTCTAAAACTTTTCTCTCTCATGCTCTCTCTAAAACTTCCCTCTCTCACTTTCTCAATCTCTTTAAACTTCTCTCTCTCTCTCTCTAAATCATCCCTTTCTCTCTTTCTCGTTATCTCTATGCCTCTCAAGAACTTCTCTCACTCATTCTCTCCAAAGAACTTCTGTCTCTCTCTATCTCTCTATCTCTCTATCTCTATCACTATCTTGCTCTACCTCTTTTTGGAACTTCTCTCTTTCTCTCTCAAACTTCTCTCTCTCTTTCTCTCTTTCTCTCTCTCCTCCCTTTCTTTGAAACTTCTCACTGTCGCTTTGAGTTTCTCTAAAATTTCTTCCTCCCTTTCTCTTACTCATGCTTTCTTTTATACTTCTTGTTCACTCTCTCTCTCCCTCACTCTAATACTTCTTACTCTCCCTCTCTTTGTGTGTGTGTGTGTGTCTCTCTCTCTCTCTTGCTCTTTCTTTGATACTTCTCTCTCCTTCTCCCTCTCTTTCTCATTCTCCATGAAACTTTTCTCTCTATCTTTTCCTCTCTTTCTCTCCCTAAAACTACTTGGTCTCTCTATCAGACTTCTTTTTTGCTCTCTTACTTCTTGAAACTTCTCTCTTTCTCTCTTGTTCTCTCTAAAATCTCTCTCTCTCTCTCTCTCTCTTCCTCTTAGTCTCTTTGAAACTTCTCTCTCTCTCTCTTGGTCTCTCTAGAACTTCTCTCACTCATTCTCTCTTTTTCTCTTAAACTTCCCTTTCTCTTTCTTTTGGTCTCCCTAAAGGTTCTTTATCTCTCTATCTCTAGCTCTCTCTAAAACTTCTCTCGTTCTCTTTCTCATACACACTCTCTCTCCCTCTTCGAAACACTTTGTCTACTATACACACTCTCTCTCACTTTCACTTTTTCTGATACTTCTTGCCCACTTACTCTCTCTCTCATTCCGTCACCTTTCTCTCATTCACTTGCTCTCTCACTCTCTCTCACTCCCCCATTCTCTTCTATTCACATCTTTCTCTCTCTAAAACTTCTCTCTCTCTTTTTTTGAAATCACTCTCCCTTGCTCTATTTAAAAGTTCTCTCTCTTGCTCTAAAACTTCTCTTTCTCAGTCACCCTCTTTCTCTCTTAAAATCTACTTTCTTGCTCTTTGTAAAACTTCTACTTCCTCTTTCTCTCTTGCTCTCTCTGAAACTTCCCCTCGCTCTCTTAGAACTTCTTTCTCTTTCTCACTTTCTCTAAAACTTCCCTCTCTATCTCTCACTTTCTTTCTCTTACTTTCTCTACAACTTCTCTCTAAGGCTTCCCTTTCTCTCTTTCTCTTTCTCCCCTCCCTCCAACATAGAGACATACACAACACTTTCTCTTTCCCTCTCTATAGCACTTTTTCTACCACTCTCTCTTTAAAACTTCTCTATCCCTCTCTCTGGCTCTCTCTAAAACTTCTCTCTCTCTTAAGTTCTCTCTAGAACCTCTCTCTCTCATGGTTTTTCTAATACTTCTCACTCCCCCTCTCTCTCCCTCTCCCTCTCTCTGTGTGTTGCTCTCTCTAAAACTTCTCTTTGTCTCCCTCTCTATCACTCTCTCGAACCCTCTCTCTCTCTCCCCTTCTGCCTTTCTGTCCCTCGCACTTTATGAAACTCTTTTCTCTTTCTCTCTCTATCTCTCTCTCCAAAACTACTCTCTCTTAAACTTCTTTTTTGCCCTCTCACTCCCTAAAACTTATCTATTTCTCTCTTGCTTTCTCGAAACTTCTCTCTACCTCTCTCTCTTAGTCTTTCTGAAACTTCTCTCTATCTCTCTCTTTGGTTCTCTCTAGAACTTCTCTCGCTCACTCTCTCTATAAAACTTCTCTAATCATTCTTGCCCTCTCTTTCTCTTTCTCCCTCTCTCTCCCTTCCTCCCTCACTCTCTTTCTCTCCCCAAAACTTCTAAGTCTCTCTTTCTCTCTCATCCATTCTCCCTATCTCTTTGTCTTTATCTGTTTCTCTCTCTCTCGCTTGTGGTCTCTTTGAAACTTCTCTCCCTTCCCTCTATATGGCTTTCTCTACAACTTCTCTCTCCCTTTATCTCTCTGGCTCTTGCTGAAACTTCTCTCTCTATCTCTCTTTCATGCTTTCTTTGATACATCCTAGTCACTCCCCCTCTTTCTCACTTTGACACTTCTCTTTCTTCCTCTCCCTCTTTCTCTGTATCGCTTTCTTTGAAACTTCTCTTTCTCCCTCTTTGTCATTCTCTTTGAATCTTTTCTCTCTCCCTTGCTCTCTCACTCTCTCTCTCCTCTGTCTCTCTATCCCTTTCCCTCTCTTACTCTCTCTCCCTCGCCCTTTCTCTCACTTTCTATGAAACTTCTCTCTCTATCTCTTTCTCTCTCAAAAACTAATCTGTCTCTCTCTCATACTTCTTTTTTGCTTTTACTCCCTAAAACTTCTCTCTTTCTATCTTACTCTAAAACTTTTCTTTATCTCTCTCTTAGTCTCTCTGAAACTTCTCTCTCTCTCTCCCAAACCTTCCTTTCTCTCTATCTCTTGGTCTCTCTCTTTGAAAGTTCTCTTTATCTCTCTCTCTTGGTTTCTCTAGAATTTCTTTCACTTATTCTCTCTCTCTGAAGTTTCCCTTTCTCTCCCTTTCATTCTCTTTGAAATTTCTCTCTATCTCTCCCTACTGGTCTCTCTAGAACTTCTCTTACTCACTCTCTTCATAAAACTTCTCTCACTTATTTTGTTTCTTTTTCTCTTAAACTTCCCATTCTCTCTCTTTCGGTCTCTTTGAAGCTTCTTTGTCTCTTTATCTCTAGCTCTCTTAATAACTTATCTCACTCTTTCTCTCCAACACACACTCTCTCTCCCTCTTCAGAACACTTTGTCTACCACTCTCTCTCACACTCTCACTTTCTTTGATACTTTTCACTCACTCTCTCTCTCACACACACTTTCTCTCTCCCTCTCTCTCTCATTTGCTGACTCTCTCTCACTCATACCTTTCTCTCTCTAAAACTTCTCTCTTACTCTTTCTCAATCACTCTCTTCTGTTTCAAAATCTACTTTCTTGCTCTCTTTGAAACTTCTCTCCCTCATTGTTTCTCGCTCTTTGCAAAACTTCTCCTCCTTTTCTTGCTCTCTCTAGAACTTCTCCCTCTCTCTTTATCTTTCTATCTCTCTCTCTCTCTCTGCAACACTTTATCTACCTTACTCTCTGCCCTTCTCTATGGCTGTCCCTAAAACTTCTCTCACTCTTTAACTCTCTCCCTGTCTCTCTCTCCCTCTCTCTATCTCTCTCACTCCCTCCTCAATAGTCTCTCTTTGTCTCCCCAGCACTTTCTCTCTCTTCCCCCATCACAAACTCTCTCTTTCCTCTCCCTCTCCTCTCTCTCCCACTCACTCTCTAAAAACTAAATCAAAGGGTTTGGCATAATGGAAGAAATTGAACTTGATACTCTCTCTATCTCTCTCTCTTTCTCCCTCTCACTCACTCTTTAAAACTTCTCGCTCTCTCTCTCTCACACACTCTCCCCCTCACTCTCCTATTCTCTCTGTCTTGCTCTCTTGTTCTCTCTCCCCACAACACACATGCACTCTCTCTATCACACTCTCACTGTACAACATGTCACTCTATCACTAAAACTTCCCTCTCTCTCTTTATCCAACATAACTATCTTTCACTCTTTAAACCTTCTCTCACTCTTTACCTCTCTCCTTGTCTCTCTCTAACTTCATAACAATCTCTCTCTCCCTCTCTCTATCTCTCTCACTCCCTCCTCAATAGTCTCTCTTTGTCTCCCCAGCACTTTCTCTCTCTCCCCCCAACACAAACTCTTTCTTTCCTCTCTCTCCTTTCTCTCTCACTCACTCTCTAAAAACTAAATAAAAGGGTTTGGCATAATGGAAGAAATTGAACTTGATACTCTCGCTATCTCTCTCTCTTTCTCCCTCTCACTCACTCTTTAAAACTTCTCGCTCTCTCACTCTCCTTAACCCGCTCTCTCTTTCCCTCCTTGTCTCTGTCTATAAAACTTCTTTCTCCTTATCTCTCTTTCTCCCTCTGAAACAACTCTCTCTCTCCAAAACTTCACACTCTCTACATCCCTCTCTCTTTAAAACTTCTCTCACTCTCTTTAAAATTTTTCTCTCTCCCAATCTCTCTCTCTGTCTCTTATTCTCTCCCCAACACACTCTCTCTCTGTCCAACACATCCCTCTTTGTCTCTATAACTTCCCCCTCTCTCTTTATCCAACATATCTATCTCTCGCGCTCTAAATCTTCTCTCTCTCTTTGCCTCTTTCCCTGTCTCTCTCTAACTTTCCAACAATCTCTCTCTCTTTCTCTCTCTCCCTCTCCCCATGAGACCACTTAATCTCTCTCTCTCTTACTCCCTCCTCAACACTCTCTTTGTCTCCCCAACACATTCTCTCCCTACAATACACCTCTCTCTTTTTCTCCATCTCACCCCGTCTATCTTTCTATCCAACAAACTGTTCCTCTCTCTTGCTCTCTCTCATTGCTTTCTCTCCCTTCAACAAGTCTCATCTTTGAAACTTCCTTCTCTCCTCTTCTCCGACATGTTTTTCTCTCTCTCTTAAACTTCTCTTTTTCTTTACCTCTCTCCCTGTCTCTCTCTAAGTTCCCAACAATTTCCCTCTCCCTTTATCAGCCTCCCTCTTTATCTCTCTTTCTCCCTTGTCAACACTCTCTTTGTCTCCCCAACACAAACTCTCTCTTCCTTCCTCTCTTCCCCCAACATGTCTCTCTGTCTCTCTCACTCCCATACACTAACTCTCTAAAACTAAGAAAAAGGGTATGATATATTGGAAGAAATTGAACTTGACACTCTATCTCTCTTTTTCTCCCTCCCAGCCACTCTCTAAAACTTCTCTCCCTAAATCTTCTATCTATTTAAAACTTGTTACTCTATGTCTCTCTGCCAAAAATTTTTCTCACTCATTTACTCTCCCTCCCCTACTCTCACTCTCTCCCTCTCTCTCTCCCCAACACCCTCTTTGCATCTCTCTCTATCCCTCCCCAATAATCTTTCTCTCTCTCCAACACACTCACATAGGCACATTCTCTCTATCTGCCTCTATCTCTCTAAAACTTCTCTATCTGTCTCTCTTTCTCTTGCCAATGCACACTACCTCTTTCTCCCCAGCAACCTTTCTATCTCTCTTGCTTCCTCCCTAACTTCCTCTCCCCTTCTCTCTGTCTCTTGCTCTCTCACCCCCAACACCCTCCCTCTATCTCTCTTGCTCCCTACTAAACACTCTCTCTGCCCCCATTATTCTCTCTCTCTCTCTCTCTCTCTCTCTCTCTCTTAGTCTCTTTGTTGCTCTTGCCATCTCTCTAATACTTCTATCGCCCTATCTCTGAGCAAAATTTCTCTCACTCACTCTCTTTGTCTCTGAAACTTCTTCTTCTATCTCTCTTCCTGTCTCTTTATCTATCTCTCCTTATCTCTCCTGCTTCTTTCTTAACACTTTCTCTCTCCCTCTAGCTTTCTCCCTCACTCTCTAAAACTAAGAAAAAGGGTATGGTATAATGGAAGAAACTAGACTTAACACTCTTTTCTCTCTCATTCTCTCCCTTGCTCTCTCTCTCTCTCTCTATCTTTCCTCTATTTCTTCCCAACACATACACTCTCTCTCTCAGTCTAACGTGTTTGTCTCTGTCCCTAGAACTTCCCTCTTTATTTCTCCAACATGTTTGTCTCCCTCTCTCTAAAACTTCTCTCTCTCTTTACCTCTCTCCCTGTCTCTCTCTAACTTCCTAGCAATCTCTCTCTGCCTCTTTCTCTCTCCCTCACTCACTTGCTTTCTAAAACTAAGAAAAGGGTATGGTATAATGGTAGAAACTAGACTTAACACATCTCTCTCTCCCTCCCTCCTTCTCTCATTCTCTCTCTCCCCAACACACTCTCTCTCCCCAACACACTCTCTCTTTATCGCTCTCTTTGTGTCCAATATGTCTCTATATCTCTAAAACTTCCCTCTCTTTCTTTCTCCAATGTGTTTCTCTCTTTCTCTTTACTTCTTTTCCTATCTTTCTCTAACTTCTTAATAATCTTTGTCTCTCTCTGTGTCCCTCTCCCCCTATCACCCTCTCTCTCTATCTCTCTTGCTCCCTCCTCAACACTCTCTCTATCTCCCCAACACATTCTCTATCTCTTTCTCTCTCCAACATGTCTCTCCATTTCTCACTTTCTCTCTCACACTCATTCTCTAAAACTAAGAAAAAGAGTATGATATAATGGAAGAAATTGAACTTGACACACTCTTTATTTGCCTCTTTCCCCCTCTCACTTACTCTATAAAATTCCTCTCTCTATCCAAAACCTCCCTTTGTTTAAAACTTCTATCACTCTATCTGCTAATATTTCCCTCTCACTCACTCTCTCTCCCCCATTCCCCAGTTCTCTATCTCTGTCTTTCTCTTTGCTCCCAACACACACACACACACACACACACACACTCTCTCTCTCTCTCTCTCTCTCTATCTTTCTCACTCTCCAAGACCTTCTTTCCATCCCTCTCTATCCCTTCCCAACAACCTTTCTCTCTCACCCTATCACACACTCTCCCTCTCTTTCTCTCTCCATCTTTTTCTCCCATAAGCATGCACACATTGGTCCTCTTTGTTTCACTATTTCTCCATCTCTCTTCGTCTCTAAACTTCCCTATTAGTCTCTTTCTAAACCTTCTCTATCTGTTTTGATCTGTTTATCTTTGTCTCTCTCTCTCTTCTCCCAATACACTCTCTCTCCAACTGCCTCTCTCTCTCTTACTCTCTTACATGCACACTATCTATCTGCAACACTCTCTTTATCTCAATCCCTCTCTCTCTCTTTCCTACACATTTCTCTCTCTCTCTCTCTCCCAACATGCTCACTCTCTCTCTTTCTCTCTCTCACTCTCTTTGTCTCTCCTTCTCTGTCTCTATTACTCTCTCTCTCTCTTTGTGTTCAAAACTTCCCTTGGTTTCTCTCTCATACTTCTATTTCCCTCTCTCTCTCTCTCTCTCTCAAAAACTTCTTTCTTCCCCCCTCTTGCCTTCTCTATCTTTCTTGGTCTCTTTATTAAACTCTCTCTCTTTCTCTCTAAAACTTGCCCTCCCTCTCCCCTACATGTCTCTCTCTTTGTCCTTCTCTAAAACTTGTCTTTCTCTCTCTCTCCCCAACATGTCTCTTTCTATTACATTTCTCCCTCCATCTCTGTCTCGCATTCTCTCCTTCCCCAACACACATACACTCCCTTTGTACCACTCTCTCTCTAGCACACACTCCTTCTCTCTCTCTCTCTTTGTCTCTCTCTCCCTCTTTGTAACACTAATGCACTCTAAAACTACTCATTCTCTTTCTAAAACTTCTCTTTCTCTCTCTCTCTCTAAAACTTTTTTCTCTGTCACTCTAAAACTTTTCTCTCTCATTCTCTCTGCCTCTCCTTGAAAGCTATTGCTCTCTTTGTGTGTCTCTCTCTTTCGCTTTGGAACTTCTCTCTCTCTCTCTCTCTTGCTTTCCTTGAAACTTCTTTCTCTTTCTATATTGGTCTCACTCTCTAAAACTTCTCTCTCTCTTTCTTGCTCTTTCTCTCCCTCTCCCTTAGTCTCTTTGAAACTTCTCTACTTCTCTCCCTCTCTCTTGCTCTCTCTAAAACTTATTTCTCTCTATCTCTCACTGTCTTTGAAACTTCTTTCTTTCTCTCTCTTTGCCTCTTTCTCACTTTCTCTAAAATTTCTCTATATTTGTCTTTGTCACTTCCACTCTCTAAAGCTTTTCTCTCTATCTCTGTCTCTTGCTCTCTCTAAAACTTCTCTCTCTATCTCTGTTTCTCAGAAACTTCTCTCACTTGCTCTTGCATTATCTCTCTCTTCCTCTCTCACCAAGACTCACATACTCTCTTTCCCTTTAACACTCTCTCCCATACTTTGTCACTCATTCTCCTTCTCTCTCTCACTTTGGCTCTTTCTGAAACTTCTCTTCATCACCTCTCAAACTAATATGAAACTTCTCTAGCTATGTCTCTCTTTCTCTCTCTCATTCTCTCTGAAACTTCTCTCATTCTCTCTCACTTTCTCTCTCTCTTGGTCTCTTAGAAACTTCTCTCCCTTTCTCTTTCTTTATCTCAGTCTCTTTGAAGCTTCTTTCTCTCATTCTCTCTAAAGTTTCTCTCTTTTACTAACTCTCCTTCTCTCCCTAAAACTTCTCTCTCACTCTCTGTGTGTGTCTCTCTCTATCCCTGCAATGCACTCCCTCCTATGTGCTCTCTCTCCAAAATTCCCTTTCTTTCTCTCTTTGAAAATATCTCTCTCTCTATCTATCTAGCACTCTCCAAATCCTCTTTCTCTCTCTTTCCTCTTCTCTCACTCACACTCTTTCAAAAACTTCTCTCTCTTAGCTCGCCCTTTCTTAAACTTCACTATCTTTCTCCCCCTCTTTCTCACACTCACCAAAATTTCTCTTACTACTATCTTTGTGTGTCTCAAAAACTTCTCTTCGTCTCTATCTCTCTCTCTTTCTTGCTCTCTCTAAATCTTCTCTCTTGATCTCTCTAAAGCATTTCTCTCTCTTGCTCTCTCTAAAAGTTCCCTCTCTCCATCTCTTAGTCTCTATGAAATTTTTCTCTCTCTCTAAAACAACTCTTTCTCTGTCTTTATTTCTGCTGCTACACGCTCTCTCTTTCTCTCTCACCCCCTTTGAAACTTCTTTCTCTCTCTCACTCTCTCTCAAACTTCTTCCTCCCTCTCTTTCCTCTCTCTTTCTCTCTCTCTCTCTCTCATATTTTCTCTAAAACCTCTCTCTCTCTCTCTCTCTATTAGTTTCTTTGAAACTTACTGCTCTCATTCTCTCTCTTGCTCTCACTGAAACTTCTTTCTCTCTGTCTTTGTCTCTCACTTTCTCTAAAACTTCTCTCTCTCTTGCTTAGTCTCTCTTTCCCTCTCTTGTTAACATTCGCACACTCTCTCTACCACTCTATCTCACTCATTCTCTTTGCTCTTTAAAATTGCTCTTTCTCTTTCTCACTCTCACACCCTTTATTACTTTTCTTCGTCACCCTCCTTCACTCTTTGTGGAATTCTCTCATTTGCTTTCTCTCTCTCACTGAAACTTCTCTTACTCTTTACTCTATCTTTCAGAAATTTCTCTATCTCTCTCACTTACTCTCTCTCTCTAAAACTTCTTCATCTCTCCCTCCTTCCCTCCCATAATCTCTTACACTCTTTCTCTCTCTAAAACTACTTTCTTGCTCTCTCTAAAACTTCTCTTTCTCTCTCTCTAGAACTTCTCTTTGTCTCCCCATACTCTTTCTCTCACTCCCTCTCCATAGACTCTGTCTGTTACTCTCTCTCACTCACTCTCTCTATATCACTCTTTAAAACTTCTTCCTCTCTCTCTTTATGTCTCGTGCTCATCTTAAACTCCTCTCTATCTCATTTTCTTAGTTTGTTAAGAAAGTTTTCGTTCTCACTCTATCTCTATCTCACTCTCTTTGAAACTTTGCTTTCTCTCACTAAAACTTCTTTCTCTCTCTAACACTTCTCTCCCTTTCTATCTCTTTATTTCTTTCTTAAAATCTTTTCTTTCGCTCTTTGTTTCTCTCTCTCTGTGAAATTCTCTCTCTTTCCCTCCCTCTCTTTGTATTTGATAGACACTTTCTCTCCTATTCTTTCTTATTCACACTCTTTCTCTCTCCAAAACTACTCCCTCTCTCTAAAAGTTCTCTCTCTCTCATTCTCTCTGAAAGTTATCTCTCTCTCTCTCTCTCACCCTCTACGAAACTTCTCTCTCTCTCACTCTCTCTGAAACTTCCTTTTCTTTCTATCTTAGTCTCTTAGTGTGTCTCTCTTGCTCTCTATGAAACTTGTTGCTTTTAGTCCTATCTGTCTCTCTCCCCCCTTTCTTGCTCTTGCTTTCTTTAGAAACTTCTCTCTCTCTAAATCATCCCTTTCTCTGCCTCTTTATCTAAAACTTCCCTCTCTCTCACTCTTTGCCACTCTCTTTGTGTGTCTTTCTCTCTCACTCTCTGTAAGACTTCTCTCTCTCTCTCTCTCACATTCATTTTGATACTTCTCTCTCCCTCCCTCCCTCTTTGTATCTGTCTCTCTCTCTGAAACCACTCTTCCTCTTTCTCGTGAAAACTTCTCTCACTCACTATTTCTCATTCACTCACTTTCTCAATCTAAAACTACTCCCTCTCTCTATGTCAAACTTCTCCTTCACTCTCTTTGAAACTTCTCCCTCTTAACCTCTCTTGCTCTTTGTGAACTTCTCCCTCTCTCAAACTTTCCTTGTCTCACTGGCTCTCTCTCTCTCTCACTCTGTCTAGAACTTCTCCTTTCTCTCTTGTCGGTCTCTCTGAAACTTATTTCTCTCTCTCTAAAACTTCTTTCTAAGGCTTCCTTTTCTCTCTTTTTCTCTCTTTCTACCTTTCTCTCCAATATTTACACTCTCTCTTTACCCCTTTCTCCCCCTTAAACTTCTTTCTAACACTTCCTTCTCTCTCTTCCCCTTAAACTTCTCTCTAAGACTTTTGTCTTTGTCTATGTCTCTTGCTCTCTCTAACACTTCTCTCTCTCTCTTTGAAACTGCTTTCTTTCTCTCTTTTTTTTTTATCTTTTTCTCTTTGCTCTCTCAGAAACTTCTCTCTCGCCCCATCCCTCGTTCTTTGCAAAACCTCTCTCTCTTGGTCTCTCTAAAACTTCTCTAACTTATTTCTCTATAAAACTTCACTCTCTCTCTTGCTCTTTCTGTGAAACTTCACTCACTTTCTCTCAGTCTGTTTGCATCACTTTATCTACCACTCTCTCTTACTGGCTCTCATTCTCTCTTTAAAACTTCTCTTTCTCTTTCTCTCTTACTCTGCCTGAAACCTCCCTCCCTTTCTCTCTTGGTCTATCTAAAAATTTCTCTATTTCTCTCTCTAAAACTTTCCTCTTTCTCTCTTGGTCTCTCTAAAACTTCTCTCTCTCTTTTTCTATCTTTGAAACTTCTCTTTCTCCCTCTCTCTCTTTCTTAGTCTCTCTCTAGAACTTCTCAAAGTCACTCTCTCCACAAAACTCATCCTTCTCACTCTCTCTTTCCCTCTCTCACATTCTTTGAAACTTCTCTCTCTATCTATCACTCTCTAAACTTATCTCTCTCTCTCTTACTCTCTCTTGGTGTCCAAAAACAACTTCTATCTTTCTCTCTCTCGGTGTCTAAGAAACTTCTCTTTCTCACTCTCCCCTTTTCTTCCTTTCATATTCTCTCTGAAACTTCCATCTCTTTATCATTGTCTCTTGCTGTCTCTGAAATTTCTCTCTTTCTTCTCTCTTAGTCTAAAACTTCTCATTCTCTCTCTCTTTCTTTCTCTTTGTCTCCGTCTCTCTAAAGGTTCTCTCTTTATCTCTCTTGCATTCCTTCAAAGTTCATGCTTTCTCTCTCTTGCTTACTCCGAAACTTCTCTCTCTTTGTCACCCCCTTTCCTTGAAAGTTCTTGCCCTTTCTCTTCTACTTTCTTTGAAATGTCTCTCTTTCTTGCTCGCTTGCTCTCTTAGAAACTTCTCTCTCCCTCTCTCTCTCTCTTAAGCTCTCTCTGAAACTTCTCTCTCTCTCACTCTCTCTCACACTCACTAACTTTCTTTCTCTCTAAAGCTTCTCTTTCTCTCTATCACTCTCTCTATCTGTGTCTCCAAAACTTCACTCACTCACTGACTCTCTCTATAAAACTTCTCTCTCTATTTGTCATTTTGTCGTTCTCTTTCAACCTTCTCTCTCTCTCTTTCTCTGCCTGTCACTCCTTTTGAAACTTTTCTCTGTCAGTGTGTTAGAAAGTTCTCTCTATCTCTTTCTTACTCTTTCTTAAACTTCTCTCTCTTTGTTGCTTGCTCTCTATGAAGCTTCTCTTTGTCTCTATCTCTTGTTCTCTCTGAAACTTCTCCTCTCTCTCTCTCTCTCTCTCTCTCACTCTCACACACACACACTCTCTTGCTCTGTCTAAGACCTCTCCCTCTCTTTCTCTTTTGCTATTTTTGAAACTTCTCTATCTCCCTCTCTTATATGAACCCACCTAACTCCACCTCAAAAGCTAGCTTGTAATGGGAGGTTTGCAAACTCATATATATAACATTCAAGACCTCTCTGCCTAACTAATGTGATACTTCATCACTCTCTCTCTTTCTTTGTCATCCTAAAACTTTTCCCTCTTCCCCTTTGCCTAAAACTTCTCTTTCTTCTCTCTGTCTCCCTCTCTCTCTCATTCTAAAACATCCCTTTCATTCTCTCTCTTGCCCTTAGTGTCTCTCTAAAACTTCTCTCACTCATTCTCTCTACAAAACTTCTCTCTCTCTTTCTCTCTCTCTCTCTCTCTCATTCTTTGAAACTTCTCTCTCTATGTCTATCACTCTTTATGAAACTTTCTCTCTCTCTCTATCTCTCGCATTCTTTGAAACTTCTCTCTCTGTGTCTATCACTCTCTATGAAACTTTCTCTCTCTCTCAATCTCTCTAAAAATTCTCATTCTCTTTCTCTCTGTCTAAAACTTCTCTTTTTCTCTCTCTCACTCTCTCTAAAATATCCCTTTCTCGCTTTCTCTTTCCGTCTTAGTGCCTCTCTAGTTCTTATTTAACTCATTGTCTCCACAAAACTTGCCTCTCTTAGTCTCTCTCTCTTTCCCCCCTCTCTCTAAAACTTCTTTGTCTCTCTCTTTCTCTTTTGCATTCTTTGAAACTTCTCTCTATATCTATTTGTCACTCCTTCTAAAACTTCTCTCTCTGTCTTTGTCCTTGCTCTCACTAACACTTCTCTCTCTCTCTCTCTTGCTCTCTCTGAAACTTCTCTCTCTCTCACATTCTTACTCATAAACCTTTCTTTTCTCATTTCTCTCTCTCCTCTTTTGCTCTCTTTGAAACTTTTCTCTTCCACCCTTTCTCACTCTCTCTCTCTCTCGCCCTTTGCAAAGCTTCTTTTTATGTCTCTAGGTCTCTCTACAATACTCTGTCTCCCACTCTCTCTCACTCACTTAGTTTTTCTATCTAAAACTTCTCTTTCCCTCTCTCTTTGGGCTATATGAAACTTATCTATCTCCCTCTTTTTCTCTTTTTTTCTCTCTCTAAAACTTCCCTCAATCTCTCTCTTGGTCTCTCTAAAACTTCACTCCCTCTTGCTCTCTTAGTGTGTTTCTAGAACTTCTCTTATTCATTCTCTCCACAAAAGTTGTCTCTCTCTCTCTTTGAAACTTCTCTATCTCTCTCTCACTTTCTTTCAAACTTCTCTTTCTGCCTTTGCTCTCTTTGAAACTTTTCTCTCTCTCTTTCTCTCTCAAGCTTCCCTCTCTCTCTTTCTCAATCTCTTTGAATCTTCTCTCCATCTTTCTCTCTACCTGAATCTTCTCTTTCTCTCTCTCCCTCTCTCTCTAAAAGATCCCTTTCTCTCTTTCTCTTTCTCTTAATGTCTCTCTAGAACTTCTTCACCTATTCTCTCCACAAAAATTGTCTTTCTCACTCTCTTTGTCTTCCTCTTTCTCCTGTCAAAACTTCTCTATCTCTACTTCTCTCTCTCTCTCTCTCTCTCTCTCTTCTCTTGCTTTCTTTGAAACTTCTCTCTATGTTTGTTGCTCTCTCTAAAACTTCCCTCTCTCTTAGGAGTTTATGAAATTTCTCTCTCTATCCATCTCTCTTGATCTCTCTTTGTCACCCCTACCAAACTTATTGATATCTTTCTCTATCTCTCTACATCACTTTATCTAGCACTCTCTATTAGTCACTCTCATTCTCTCTCTGTCTCCCTCTCTCTTACTTTGCTTGAAACCTCTTTCTCTCTCAGTCTATCTAAAACATCTCTATCTATCTATCTCTCTCAAACTTTTCTTTCTTTCTCTTTATCTAAAACTTTTCTCTCTTTCTGTCTAAAACACCCCTCTCTCTCTCAATGTCTCTCTAGAACTTCTTTAACTCACTCTCTTCACAAAACTTGACTCTCATGCTCTTTTGTCTTTCTCTCTCTATATAACTTCTCTGTCTCTGTCTCTCTCTTGCATTCTTTGAAACTTTCTTCTTCTTTGTCTATTGCTCTCTTTGGAACTTCTCTCTTTCCCTCTTGGTGTCTAAGAAACTTCACTTTCATTCTCTCCCTCTCTTACTTTTTCTTGTTATCTCTGAAACTTCTTTCTCTGTGTCTTTGTCTCCTGCTCTCTTTGAAACTACTCTCTCTATGTCTTTGTCTCCTACTTTCTCTGAAATTTCTTTCTTTCTTAGTATCTCTAAAACTTCTCTATCTGTCTTTCTCCCACACCTTAGAAGTTATTGCTCTCTCCATTGCTCTCTTTGAATCTTCTCTTTCTCTGTGTCCCTCCCTCTCATTGAAAGTTCTCACTCTCTCTTTCCTACTCTCTTTGAAACTTCTCTCTCTCTCTCATCTCTCTCTTGCTCTCTATGACACTCACTCAATTTCTCTCTCTAAAACTTCCCTTTCTGTCTCTCTCTCCCTCTTTTTGTCACACTCTCTAAAACTTCTCTCTCTCTTTCTTTGCCTATTGCTCGCTTAAAACTTCTCTCTCTTTCTTTTTGTCTCTTGCTCTCTTTAAAACTCCCTCTCTCTTGTGCTCTCTCTAGAACTTCTCTCTCCCTCTCCCTCTCTCTCATACTCACTCACTTTCTCTCTCTCACTCTCTCTATAAAAACTTGTCTGTCTCTCACTCATTCTCACCTAAAACTTCTCTTTTCCTTTTTTTCTCACTTTCTCTCTGAAACTTCACTCTTTCAACCTCTTTCATTCTCTGCCAAATTTCTCTCTCTCTCACCCTCTGTGAAACTTTTCTCTATGAAACATCTCTATATTTCTCTTAGTCTCTCTATAACACTCTATCTACCACTTTCTCTTCCTCACTCTCTTTCTCCCTCTAAAATTTCTCTCTTTATCCTTCTCTCCCCCTTTCTTTCTCTTTTACACTTCCCTCTCTCTCTCAGCCACTCTAAAACTTCTCTCTATTTCTCTCTACCTAAAACTTCTCTTTCTCTCTCTATCTCTCTCATTCTAAAACATTCCTTTCTCTCGCTCACTCTCTCCACAAAACTTGTTTCTCTCACTCTCTTTGTCTTTGTCTCTCTCTTTGAAACATCTCTATCCCTATATCTGTGTGTCTATCACTCTCTCTAAAACTTTTCTCTATCTCTCTCGCCCTCTTTGAAACCTCTCCCTCTACAAAACTACTCTACATCTCTCTTGTCTCAACATAGCACTCCATTTACCATTCTCGAACTCTCTTTTCCTTTCTCTTGATCTATCTAAAACTTCCCTCTCTCTCTCTATGTCTCTCTTGTTCTCTCTGAAACTTCTCACTCTCTTTCTCTTTATTTGAAACTTCTCTTTCTCTCTCTCACACTCTCTCTCTTAGTTTCTCTCTAGAACTTCTATAACTCACTCTCTTAGTCTCTCTATTTTTCTTTCTCTTTCTCTCTTTGAAACTTCTCTATCTCTCTCTCTTTCTTGCATTCTTTGAAACTTCTCTCTCTATCTGTTGCTCTCTCTGAAACTTCTCTATCTATCTCTCTCTTTTGCATTCTTTGAAACTTCTCTTTCTATCTATTGCTCTCTTTAAACTTCTCACTCTGTGTCTCTATCTCTTGCTCTCTCAAACACTTCTCTCTCTTTGTGTCTCTACCTCTCACTTTCTCTAAATCTTCTCTCTCTCTTTTAGTGTCTCTCTAGAACTTCTCTCTCCCATTCTCTCAACAAAACTTGTCTCTCTCACTTTCTTTGTTTTTCTCTCACTCTTTGAAACTTGTATGTCTTTGTCTTTCTCTCTCTCTTTCTCTTTCTTTGAAACTTCTCTTTCTCTATTTGTTGCTCTCTGTGAGACTTCTTTCTCTCTCCTGAGTGTTTAAGAAAGTTTTCTCTCTATTCCTCTCTCTCTCTCTCACCCTTTGCAAAACTTCTCTATATCTCTCTCAGTCTCTTTGCATCACTCTGTCTACCACTCTCTCTTAATCACTCTAATGCTCTCTCTAAAACTTCTTTTTCTCTCTTTGGCACCCTCTCTCTCTTACTCTGTTTGAAACCTCTCTCTGTTAGTCTATATAAAACTTCTCTATCTCCCTCTTTCTCTCTGCCTGAAATTTCTCTTCCTCTCTCTCAATGTCTCTCTACAACTTCTCTAAGTCACTCTCTCCACAGAATTTGTCTCTCTCACCCTTTCTAAAACCTCTCTCTTTGTCTGTCCCTTCCTCCCTTTTAAACTTCTCTCTCTCTTTCTTGCTCTCTTGTATACTTCTCTCTCTATTTCTCTCCTTCTTGTTGATAGTTTCTGCTTTCTCTAAAACTTCCTTCTCTCTTTTGGTCTCTCTCAAACTTCTTTCTCTCTGTCTTCCTCCCTCTCCCTGAAAGTTCCCACTTTGTGTCCCTTGCTTTTTCTTAGATTTCTCTCTCTCTTCCTTACTCTCTCTGAAACTTCTCTCTGTCAACCTCTCTCGCTCTCTGCAAAACTTCTCTCTCTTGCCCTTTGGGAAACTTCTCTCTCTCTTTTACTTTCTCTAAAACTTCTCCCTCTGAGCGTCTCTCACTCTTTGTGAAACTTCTCTCCCTCTTGCCCTTTGTGAAACTTCTCTCTCTCACACACCCTATGCAAAACTTCTATCTCTCTCTGTCTCTCTTGCCCTTTGCAAAACTTCTCTATATCTCTCTTAATCTCTCTATAGCACTAAGTCCACAACTCTCTCTCACTTACTCTTTTCTCTCTCTAAAACTTCTTTTTCTCTCTTTCTCTGTGTCTGTTGCTCTTGGACTATCTAAAGCTTCCCTATCTATTTCTCTATTTTCATTTCTCTGAAACTGCTTTCTCTTTCTCTCTCTTTATGTCTCTCTAGAGCTTCTCTTACTCACTTTCTACACAAAACTTCTCTTTCTCTCTTTCTGTCTTTCTCTGTGTCTGTTGCTCTTGGACTATCTAAAACTTCCCTATCTATGTCGCTGTTTTCATCTCTCTGAAACTGCTCTCTCTTTCTCTCTATTTATGTCTCTCTAGAGCTTCTCTTACTCACTCTCTACACAAAACTTGTCTTTCTCTCTCTCTCTCTATTGCTCTCTCTCTCTTATATTTTTTGAAACTTCTCTCTCCCTTTTGGTGTCTAAGAAACTTCACTCCCCCTCTCTCTCTCACCTCTATGAAACTTCTCTATATCTCTCTTAGTGTCTCTCTCTCAGTCTCTCTAAAACATCCTTTTCTGTCTTTCTCTTGGTGTCTCCCTAGAACTTCTATAACTCGATCTCTCCACAAAACTTATCTCTCTTGCTTTCTCTATGTGTCGGTCTCTCTTTGAAACTTCTCTATCTCTCTCTTGCATTGTTTAAAACATCTCTCTCATTCTCTCTCTTTCTCACTTTCTCCGAAACTTCTTTCTCTATCTCTATCACTTGCTCTCTTTGAAACCTCTCTCTCTCTCTCTCACCCTCTCTCACTCTCTATGAAATCTCTCTGTCTCTCTCAATCTCTTTGAAACACTTTCCTCTGTTTGTCTCTCTCTATCTCTCCCTCTCTCTCTTACCAAGACTTTCCCTACATCTGTCTCGGTTTCTCCATAGTATTCTGTCTATAACTCTCTCACTCACTCTCTTTCTCTATCTAAAACTTCTTATTCTCTCTTTCTCTCTTGGTCTCTCAGAAACTTCCCTTTCTCTCTCACCTGATCTCTCTAAAACTTGGCTTTCTCCCTCTCTCACTCTTTCTGAAACATCTCTCTTTGCAACCTCTCTATCTCTAAAACTTCTCTCTCTCATTTTTCCTCTCTTCTCTCTTGCTCTCTCTCTCTCTCAATCTCTTTGAAACTTTTCACCATCACTTTCTCTCTTTAGTCACTCCAAAACTTCTTTCTCTATCTAAAACTTCCCTTTCTCTCTTTCTCTCGCTCTCTGTGTCTCTTAAACTTATCTCACTCACATTGTCACTCCCTTTCTTTAAAAACTTCTCTCACTCATTCTAAGTCTCTATCTCTGTTTCTTTGTCTCTGCCTCTGTCTCTCTCTCTTAATCTCTCTTTGTGTCTCTCTCTATCTCTCATTCTCTCTCAAACTTGTCTCTTTATCTCTCCCACTCTCTCTGAAACTTCTCTATGTCTTTGTCTCTCTCTCTCTCTCTCTCTCTCTCTCTCTCTCTCTCTCTCTCTTTCTCCCTCTCTTGCTTGCTGTCTTTAAAATTTCTCTCTCCCCTTCTCTCCATCTCTCCCTCTCTCTCTTCTTCCAAAACTTTCTCTATATCTCTCTTGGTGTCTCTATAACACTCTTTCTACCATTCTCTCTCACTCACTCTTTTTCACTCTCTAAAACTTTTCCTCTCTCTTTGGGTCTATGTGAAGCTTCTCTCTCTTAGTGTCTCTCGTTCTCTACAAAACTTCTCTCTCTCTCTGTTACCCTCTACAAAACTTCTCTATATCTCTCTTGGTCTCTCCATGGCACTTTGTCTATCGCTCTTTCTCACGCACTCTTTCCCTCTTTAAAACTTCTCTTTCTCTCTCTCTTGTTCTTGGTCTATCTAAAATTTCTTTGTCTCTCTGAAACTACTCTATCTTTCTCTCTAGCTAAAACTTCTATTTCTCTCTCTCTCTTTAACATTCCTTTCTCTCTGTCTCCCTATCTCTTTAATGTCTCTCTAGAACTTCTCTTACTCACTCTCCCCACAAAACTTGTCTCTCTTACTCTCTCTGTTGTTGCTTTCTCTCTCTCTCTCTCTCTCACTCCCTTGCATTCTTTGAAAATTCTCTCTCTATCTATTGCTCTCTCTCATTGTCTCTACAGCACTTTATCTACCACTCACTCTCCCTCAATCTCTTTCTCTCTCTAACTCTTTTCTCTTTGTCTCTTTGTCTCTTTGTTGGTCTCTTTGACACTTCTCTCTCACTCTCTCTTTCTCCCTCTTCCTTTCTCACTCTCTCTAACATTTCTTTATCTCTGTCTCTTTCTATCTCTTTGAAACATCATAAATTTACCAGTAGATTGTAGTTGATAAAATTAAAAAGGATCCATTGATATAATACAATTTTTAGTAAAAATACATTTTATCAAGGTTATTTCATTTCTTTCCATAGAATCACAAGTTTAATTTTTACCAAGGGATGAGTATTCCTTAGTAAAAGTACCAAAATTTATCCAAATATTACAATAACATTTAAATAAATGTACAAATAATTATACAAATATTACAATAAATTATCTAACCATGACAATAAAATTTATCCATAATTACTAAAAGTCTTACCATATCCTAAAAACAATTATAAAAATTAAAATGCATTAGAAGAGCCATTATCATGAGAACCGTTGACATAAACTTAATTAAAGAAATTCTAACATTAACAAAAACTCTAACATAATTTAACAACTCTAACAAAAACTTTAACCTAATTTTAAACTCTAACATAACCTAGATAACTTCATTAACACATAATTACTTTAACAAAATTCGAACTCTAACATAAACTTAAAATTAAAACCTAATACAATAAAGTTCATGAACATCTACTTATAAAAAGGAATCACAATTAAAAACTCTAATTCAACAATTTTGTTTTAAAATTCTCAAAAGTTAATGTAAATACAATTGAAGTTCAATATCATCCTATTAAACACATAAATACAAATTTAAAAAAAAAAATTGGCATAGTCCATTCTTAGGAATGGGGACTCATTGTTACAAAAAAGAAAAAGATAAAATTTCAAGATTCACCCACTACATAGACATAAAATCATGTATATAGACACAAAAAAATTTTAAACCTATGTATATCAATCACAGCATAATCAACTATAATAATGCTACATACATTGACTAAGATAAAATCAAATATATTGAAAATCAAGATTCAGCCACAACAATCAACATAAGTTATAATAATATTAAATTATTAATGATAATGTCATATACAATAAGTTTAAGATAAATTATAAGAAAAAGTAATACAAACATTCAAAGAAATTGAAAAACAACATAAAAAAGAGTAGATAGTTGATTAAATAGTTCTTACAAAGGCTAAAAATAAAGTGAAGAAGAAAATATCAAAGAACTAAATAAATAAGAAATAAACTATGTAAAAATTAATATCAAATTACAAAAATGTAAAAAAAAAGTAGCAAAATTCTCAATAAGAGGTTGTAAATGATCGAAGTGTCGCCAAAATATGGTCAGAAAGTGGTTGAAGGTAAGCTTACCAATTGAGAAGAAGAGAGAAAATAGAAGAGGAGAAGTGAGGCACAGTAGGGCGAGGCTGTGCACCTCCTTATAATAAAGGCTTACTGACAGATATGGATCTATTTATAAGCTTAGTAAAATGACAACAATTTTATTTTTTGCAAATTTTTTTTAGTAAAAAATTTTTAAAAAATTCAAATTTGCCACCTAAGCTGTTAGATGTTTCAACCTAAGGATTGCTAATGGATAACTATCCATCAGTATATCCTCAATTAAGATGGAGACTCAGATGTCTCTACTATGATGTGTCGATAATCCCAAAAGGACAAGGGATCATTGCTACAGTAAGGAATTCCTACAATGGTCACAATGAAAAGACCAAAAGATAAATTTCCAATGGATTTAATTTTTGTACCAACGAATATCATAAAAAGTTATGCAAAAGAATAATTTTTTATTTATTAATAAATTTATCAATAGATAACACTTTTGACTAGTGAAAAGAATAAAAATATAATTTTTTTGTTGTTTAATTGATTTACCAATAAATGAATTTGAAACACATTTTTTCATGTCTAATTGTGTAAAATATTACATCAGATATACTGAGAGATTATTAAAATGACTTTTTTAAACTTTTATTGATGCCAAATCCATCAATAAAAATTTGTTGATAATTAAGCAATTTCTAATAGTGATGTTCTGATAACTTCATTCTCTCTTCTTTAAATGTGTATCTACACAAACATATATAATATGCAGAACTGCATATACATATCATTTTTCATAGGGAATATGGGTATTTTAGGTATGCACATACCTTTAAAAACATTAGGATATGGTTGGCAAAGCTTAGGAAAATGATTCTAGTACCATGAAATGAAAGGTTCAACTTCAATTTCTATTTATTTATATATTATAATTTTTAGATAGGATTTGAAATTTACTGTCTTTTCATTATATTTATTGTATAAATTATGTTAAAAATAAAATAAAATTAATAATTAAAAATTTTAACTTCTCATAATAATGGATGGTTATTAATAACCAAGCATTTTTTACATTTTGTTTGAAAAAAAAATTGCTATACACTATCGTATGCGGGTAAATAGATAATATATATCAATTTGAAAAACCAACCTTGACCGAGGTAACCCATCAAAACCTAAAAAATTGCTATCTTAACTCGTCATTGTTTAACAACCAATTTGATCATTATTATTTCTTCAGTTTCAAATGGTTCAAATGGGGTGGGCATAAACACAGGAGCCAAGGGACACTCAACATGCTGTCAACCCACATGCTTGATCATGACAAATAAACCATGTCCCAGTCTGAGACTATAGCATAGCATCGTCTTTCCCCTAAGATAGGATATGATGTGGTTATCAAGTGTGAACTCAAGTTCACATTCACAAACCTCTCAAAGGTTCTAGAAAAATGCAAAAGAAAAATCAATCCTAAGTGAGCCCAGCTCATAAATTTGACCACTCCACCACTCCATCTCCTCTATCTCAAGTCTCAACTCCCAAGTTCTCCTCTCTTCTCTCTCAAACTTCCCTTTTGCATCTCTAAGTTTCTAACCCTAACCCACACCATCACAACTCTCAGTCTCGATCTTGCTCAATGATTGTGCCAAACATGGATATGAAGAAGACGCTTAGATATAAAACTTTCAAGCAAGCACAGATGCACGAAGAATCTTTGATAGCTCTGTTGAATGCCCAGATGCAAGAAGATGCAAATGCAACAAGAACAACTCAGCCTGTTGGAACCCACCCAAATCGCTGTAACCCAACCAATCTAGAATACTTTGGATTACACAGATCATTTGGCCAAAATTGGCTAGTATTTTTACCTTTCTTAAATTAGTTAGGTGGAGAGAAATTGAACCCACCCTCACCCAAACCAAGCCATACCTACCCCTAATCGTTGATTGATAAGTCTAGTTCTTTCTATACGTTTACACTTTTTTTTCATAGTTTTTGGTGTTTAATTAATTTTTTTATTGTATAATTGATTCTTTGGTTAAATATTACATTCAAGTTATTTTTTGATTGCCTACGTTTTGTCTTGATTATTTATGAAGAAATTTTAATAATAGACAATTTTAGTTTTATAAGTTTAGATAATATTATTTAGATTTACATTAATTCCTTATTTAATTTAATAAATATAAAAAATATTATTTTTATGAGAAAAATATTATGTTTTTTGGATATCAAATATTTTTAATTAAAATCTAAATAATTCTCTATATTTAAGTGCTTTTTAAAAGCCTTCCTATATTTTAAAATTTTACAAAGTACCTTTTATACTCAAACAACTTAACAACAAATCCCCTTTGATCAAATTCTACTTAAATTTAACAAATGACAAAAAATTAAAGCCAAGTGAAGGAGTTTCTTAACTCATTCCACCAATCTTCCTCCAATTTCTCAAACTTAAAGTACTTAATCACTCTCCCCATCTTTCAAGCCCTAATTTTTTTTTTCTAAAACACTAAACTTTAAACCCTAAATCCTAACACTTAAAATCTAAAATGTAAACCTTAGATCCTAAACCTTATAAACTTAAATACTAAAATCTTGAAACCCTAGATCGTAAATCTTAAAACTCTAGACTTATATCCTAAATTGTGAAACCCCAAATACTAAACTGCAAAACCTTAAACCTTAAACAACAAATCCTAAACCCTAATCCCTAATCCCTTAACTATAAAACACCAAACACTCAACCCTAAATCATGAAAACCCAAACCCAAAATCCTAAACTGCGAAACCCTAAACTATAAACTTTAAATCACAAAACCCCAAATACTAAATAGTAAAATCCCAAGCCCCAAACCTTAAATTATGAAATTTTAAATTCTAAATGGCAAAACCCCGAACTTTACACTATGAAATCTAAACCTTAAACTCTAAATCCTCAACTACAAAACCTCAAAACCTAAACTATCAAACCCCTTTGCCTAAATCCTAAATCTCAAAATTCAAAATTCTAAACCATGAAATTGCAAACTCCAAACCCTAAATTACAAAATTCTAAACCCTAAATCCTAAATTGTGAAACACTAATCCTTAAGCTATGGAACCTCAAACCCTAACCCTAAATTGCAAAACCCCAAACCCTAGTCCTGAAACCCTAAACTCTAAACTACAAAGCCCCAAACCTTGAATCATTAAACCTTAAACCTCAAACTCTAAACCACAAAACCTTAAACCCTTAAATGTGAAATCTAAACCTTAAACCTAGATTGTAAAATTGACAGCTCTAATCTTGATATTCCTGTTGTCATTAGAAGGAGTTTGGTCATGCACTAAACATGGCTATTGTTTCAAAAGTTAACCACATTGAAGTCCCCAATGATATACATGAGACAATCCAGGACCCATAATGGAGAGCTATTGTTATGAAGTAGACAAACCCAAGGCGAGGTTAGTTGCACGGGCTTATACTCTAACCCATGAGATTGGTTATGAAGAAAGCTTTGCACCTATGGCCATGTTGAATTCAATAAGTCCTCATCACCCTTCCTACCAATCTTCACTAAGAATTGCACCAAATGGATGTAAAGAATGCACTTCTAAATGGGAACCTGAAAGAAGAAGTATATATGAAACTACAACAAGGATTTGGAGAGAAATCATATGGTGTGCAAATTAAAGAAATCTCTATATGATTATAGGAGTCACCTGGAGCATGGTCTGCTCGTTTTAGTATAGCCATGAAGCAATTTGGTTGCACTCAAGGGGAGGTTGATCACACTATCTTTGTGAAACAAACCAAAGATGGGAAGAAACCCATTCTTATTGTGTAGATGATATAGTTAACCCTAATGATGATAGCCAAGAAATCAATAATTAGTTGGAGAATAATTAATTGATTATTTTTGTTTTTCCTTTTGCGATAACTTTCCTGATTATAGGAGATTTAATTTCCTAACTTGAGGAGATTTAATTTTCCTTATCATAGGAGATTTCATTTTCTTGATTATAGAAGATTTAATTTCCTTAATTATTGGATGTTTAATTTCTTAGAATAAATCCTATAATCATGCATACAGTGGTGACTTATAGGCTATATAATGTATTCTGTTCGATTGAATAAAATTATCAAAGAGGAACTATCTTACAGAGCCTCTGTTTTCAAGAGCTTTCGAATGAAGAGGTATAGATAATTTGAGTAAAATATAGAGTGTGTATGTGACATATGCTCAGAAAAATATTGAATATAATTTGCTACTCCTTCAGACTGCAATTACCAGAAAGTAGCATTTCAATAGATGTCTCTCCACAAGTGTCACTATATAATTGGTGCAGCTCTTGAGAGTGTAGAGAAAAACTTGTACTTATTCTTAATATAGTGAGATATTTTTAAATTTGTTCAACAAATCTTTCCTTTGTATTAGAAAGTTTTTTGAATTAAAATTCGTCATACTCTTTTTTATTTACTTATATGTATTATTCGATAATAACCTTTAAATTTTTATTTACGCATACAAAATCCTACCATTTTTTGCCAACAAAAATTATTCAAGAATTTGATTTTGTTAATGAATAGGCCAGTGCCGAGGATATTAAAATGATCAGGGATCCTCCAATATAATTCTAGATATGTCATTCTTCTATAATTATGTGAGAATGTTTTAATAATGTGAGTTTTGCATTATATAATGTGAGACTCATATCATTCAATAATTTTTATATAATTATGTGAGAATGATATTTTTAATTATGTGAAACTAGTGTCACTCAATGTTCACAGGTGTATAGGGTTGCCATAATTTCAAAATTTATAATCAATTTTTTCATAATTTTATTGTTAATTATTGTATTCCAAATTAAGTAAACAGATTTTTCCTAGCTGAAGTGGAGTTTATTGCAAATTGCCCACTATCTTAGCTAAAGTATTCTAGTACAATTATGAAATATCAAATAACATTATTTAAGCCAGTATATATGATTTAATAATAATAAATTTAGGTAATATTATAGGAGAGCTTAATTACAAAATTTTCTATGATATTTATACCAAAAAAATTATGAGATAACATTTTGTTGCACTAAGATCCATAAATAAGTCAAGATGCTTCTAGTGTACTCTCACTCAAGGTGGTGGGGCTAGGAACCACAATCTTGTTTGGAAGAAGAGTACAGTTGGTGGTTGAGAGTGGTAAACTTGTATGGCAGGAACATCAGCCAGATGTTCTTAAGAAAAATGTAGGACACTATCAAGTCTTTGTTGGCAACCTTTTCGCGAACTATAATATAAAAGAGCTCTTGACAAATCAAACAAAATACAGGTGGGGCCCATACATCAGCATGGTATTGTCTGAGCCATTACCCATTGACCCATTCCTCCAAATACGAAAAGAAAATGCAATAAACAAAAATAAAAGGATGAAATTCCCCTGCCTTCGCCTGGCTCTATGTACTTCTTGGTCAACCGCGGATTTTAGTTGGGAAAGGGAGCATGGCCGCTTCCAAAACTTCATTTTTATTTTTCCTGAGAGAAATTTTCTATCAATTTAATGTGGGTTTTACTAATTTTTTTGATTTAAAATATATAAAAATTTTAAAACTAGTCAATAAAATTATTAAATTAAAAACTCATTCTTTGTTTAAAATGATAAACAGCGGAGGTCATGTGCTTCCCAGATTCATATCCAAACTCAGCATGAGGTATTACTGCAATGTTTATTAGATACTAAGTCAGAAGTGGATAACGCACTTCATTTAATATGTAAGCACGACGGGCTATTAGCTCAGTGGTAGAGCGCGCCCCTGATAATTGCGTTGTTGTGCCCCAAATATTCGAAGGGTTAAATTAGTAACAGCCACCACCGACGTCAGAACAGAAAGCGAGTGGGAATGAGTCACACAGAGCAAGCCTGCCGGGGACGTCGTAGAGGTGCTTCGAGAGACGGCCGTAGTAGCGGTGGCGGCCCTAGGGCTTCTGAGCAGCACTAGCAGCAGCAGTGGCCTGGTTGTACGCTCTACGACATGGCCTATTTCGAACGTTATGCTCACATTGGTATTCATGAAGAGATGATCAAGGTTATTATTCTTTTCTTTTTCTTTATTTTTATGACATTTCTTTGAATGTCAAGCACTAGCATTTTAACGGTTCAAGATTATGCTCCAAAAGCATTGACTTCAGAGGGGACCTTAATTTTCTTGTTGTTCTTGGTGTAGGAAGTGACATTGTTTTCAAAATTGAGTATCTTATCGGAGAAAGTCTTACAATGTATCATTCTTGAATTATACAAGTTCTGAATCTTTCTAACTTTCGTTCAAGAATGCGAAGAAGTGACATTGTTTTCCAAAATGAATATCTTGTCGGAGAAACCCTTACAATGTATCATTCTTGAAGTATACAAGTTCTGAATCTTTCTAACTTTCGTTCAAGAATGCGAAGAAGCATAAATAAATAAGGAACGCACATGTATTTAACAAGATCACTTCTTGATAAATAGCAATAGTTATTGGTAAACTTGATAAGAATAGATTGTTTATGGTCATAGGAATCAACGAATGACATAGGTAGCATAAGTAAATTATAGTAGGCAATTACTAGGACTGGTCTGCTTCTTTGGTAGATGTGTCATAGCAATAGACAAACAGGTAATTAAATGATTATTATTTCTTTCCATCAAAGTTGTTGGATAGTTTCTTTCCATCAAATGTGGTTGAATTGTTTCTTTCCATCAAATGAAGCCATGAACAGCATCCTTGGAAGGATGCTGACAACAAGTGAGACAGATTCATAGTTTGATTGTACATTGCTACTCCTAGAACATTAGCTTGTTACATGCCATGTTAGATTATTATATAGAAAGGGTGTATAAGGGATTGTAAAATAGGAACATTCAGATGTTTTGTATGATATGGATTCTAGATTTTATAATATTGTATGATTTCATTTTGTCTTACTTAGGGAATTCATTATGAACTTAGTAACTCAAGTGATGAGTAATTTCTGTTAAATTAGGATTTGTGTGTAAAATAGGATTGTATGAGTTTTCTAGTTATAGGGATCATTGTGTACATTATTTCTTGGCTTATAATGTCTTATAGTTTTTTTATTGATTGGTTGTTCTGACTTCCTCTCGCCTATCTCTCCCCATCCCTTTTCTCTTTATCTGCTGGTTTTAAATCAATTTGTTCATGTTTGGCCCTCTTCTAAAAACTATACCAGCTTGTATGTCTTGGAGTATATGGCTGCTAGGAACTATCATCTTTTCCTCATTATAGTAGTCCCTGGGAAGGTCAAAGTGCATATTTGAACTCTTGTTTATTTGCATTGTGATACCACCTATTTCCCCCTCCCTCCTCTAATATTTGTTAGTACTGCCCTTTTTTTCTTTTATCAATTTTCGTCCTGTCTTGGGAGATCCAGTCCACAAACCTATACAAAACTTGACGGTTGGTGGAGGTTGTATAGGGATTGGGCCTAGTTTTTGTTTTTCAATTTTTCTTTATTCTCTATTAATATCACTTGTAACTAGAGCTTGTGAAAGACTCTTGAGTGGAGTAATTTCTAGGTCTTTTTGTGGGAGAGCATGCCACCGTTATCATACCTTGTTTATCTTTGATATTGAATCTCTTCTTATGTTCTACCTGTGGCCTTTTTTCTATATTTCATTTGAATATCAACACAAATTTTATTCCACCTATGCATAAGAAAGTATGTATATCATATATGAATATATACGTGTTTATATTTTTTCTATGTATTGGTTTTGTCATGTGTCATTGCTTTAGCAAATTTCTTATCACTACTTCCTGATCTGTTAACTTTTCTTATTTTTATTTTTCATCCTTGGTTCTGCTTTGGGTAGTTTGAATGCGTGTTTGTGTACATGCATGTGCACATTTTTAATTTATTTGTATATTGGTTATGTTTATATGTCTTGTATACGCCTTTCTTCGCAAATTGTCATCTCTTCAGCTTTTTTCATTTCAGATGAAAAAGTGAGCAGTCATTTGCAACTGACTTATTTACATCCTAATCCAAAGGCAACTCAGAGGACAGAAGCTTATTCCTTTTATCTTGTTGCATCATTGCTTTAACTTATTAATCTATACTATTATAATGCCAAAACTTGTCTTTGATATCTTTGATCATTTCAGATTATGCACTAGCGTTTTGACTCACATGTAGTAGCACGTGTCATTCCACCCTTTCTGTTGTTTCTTTTCTTTTTGTTAATAGAAACAGAATACGAAGTTTGGAGAACTTGACCTCTGAGTGTTTCAATGTGGGAAGTTTAGTTCTGTTTCCAAGATATTTTTGTAGATTTATTATTGGAAAAGATATAATTTCTTCTTTTCTCTTTCTATTTTACTCCTCTGTCTGGTACAGGACTGCATGTGGACTGAAACTTATAAGGAAGCAATCATGCAACATCAAAAACTTATCTCTGACAAAGTAAATTATCTTTCCCTGATACAGTATTATAAGTTTATTTGTATTTAAGTATTTGTTTTGTAATTAGTTAATAAGAAATAATTTAACATACAGGATTTACAGTCTTATTTACTTTGCTAATGTTTCACTTTATTTTAGATTAAGTTGATAAACTTAACAGTCTTAACTGTAAAATTTATCAGGTTTTATTTATATATGATATTTGAAATAATTGTTTTAAAAATAAGTGATGTGGAGCTGACAGATCTCTGAAAATTAGATAGGCATGAAAATGACAAGAATTGTGGGAATAAGTGTTAAGAATTATCAAAAAAGTTTTAGAGAGAAGAGAGAATTACAGAAACTGAAGGCACACTAAATACTATGCCAACATATGAATATATACTGAGTCAGGAAACACAGAGTAGAGTGCACCTCCAACAAATACTAACCTAAAATTGGAATTCGTAGTAAGCATATGCCTGTATATCTTAACAACAAGCATCCAGAAATCTATTTTATTAATTGTTGCAGCACTTTCTTTAACTCTGAACGGTAGATTCTTTTATAGCCTCATTAGGATTGATGTTCTTATAACTCTAATCCAACTATTAATAGAATCCTAGTCAGGATAAGTTATAAGAATCATTAACATGAATGATTGATTCCCTAAATTAGATCGATCCCTAATGTAAATAGTTTTTTTATTGATTGGTTGTTCTGACTTCCTCTCGCCTATCTCTCCCCATCCCTTTTCTCTTTATCTGCTGGTTTTAAATCAATTTGTTCATGTTTGGCCCTCTTCTAAAAACTATACCAGCTTGTATGTCTTGGAGTATATGGCTGCTAGGAACTATCATCTTTTCCTCATTATAGTAGTCCCTGGGAAGGTCAAAGTGCAGATTTGAACTCTTGTTTATTTGCATTGTGATACCACCTATATCCCCCTCCCTCCTCTAATATTTGTTAGTACTGCCCTTTTTTTCTTTTATCAATTTTCGTCCTGTCTTGGGAGATCTAGTCCACAAACCTATACAAAACTTGACGGTTGGTGGAGGTTGTATAGGGATTGGGCCTAGTTTTTGTTTTTAAATTTTTCTTTATTCTCTATTAATATCACTTGTAACTAGAGCTTGTGAAAGACTCTTGAGTGGAGTAATTTCTAGGTCTTTTCGTGGGAGAGCATGCCACCGTTATCATACCTTGTTTATCTTTGATCTCTTCTTATGTTCTACCTGTGGCCTTTTTTCTATATTTCATTTGAATATCAACACAAATTTTATTCCACCTATGCATAAGAAAGTATGTATATCATATATGAATATATACATGTTTATATTTTTTCTATGTATTGGTTTTGTCATGTGTCATTACTTTAGCAAATTTCTTATCACTACTTCCTGATCTGTTAACTTTTCTTGTTTTTATTTTTCTTCCTTGGTTCTGCTTTAGGTAGTTTGAATGCGTGTCTGTGTACATGCATGTGCACATTTTTAATTTATTTGTATATTGATTATGTTTATATGTCTTGTATACGCCTTTCTTCGCAAATCGCCATCTCTTCAGCTTTTTTCATTTCAGATGAAAAAGTGAGCAGTCATTTGCAACTGACTTATTTACATCCTAATCCAAAGGCAACTCAGAGGACAGAAGCGTATTCCTTTTATCTTGTTGCATCATTGCTTTAACTTATTAATCTATACTATTATAATGCCAAAACTTGTCTTTGATATCTTTGATCTTTTCAGATTATGCACTAGCGTTTTGACTCACATGTAGTAGCACGTGTCATTCCACCCTTTCTGTTGTTTCTTTTCTTTTTGTTAATAGAAACAGAATACGAAGTTTGGAGAACTTGACCTCTGAGTGTTTCAATGTGGGAAGTTTAGTTCTGTTTCCAAGATATTTTTGTAGATTTATTATTGGAAAAGATATAATTTCTCCTTTTCTTTTTCTATTTTACTCCTCTGTCTGGTACAGGACTGCATGTGGACTGAAACTTATAAGGAAGCAATCATGCAACATCAAAAACTTATCTCTGACAAAGTAAATTATCTTTTCCTGATACAGTATTGTAAGTTTATTTGTATTTAAGTATTTGTTTTGTAATTAGTTAATAAGAAATAATTTAACATACAGGATTTACAGTCTTATTTACTTTGCTAATGTTTCACTTTATTTTAGATTAAGTTGATAAACTTAACAGTCTTAACTGTAAAATTTATCAGGTTTTATTTATATATGATATTTGAAATAATTGTTTTAAAAATAAGTGATGTGGAACTGACAGATCTCTGAAAATTAGATAGGTATGAAAATGACAAGAATTGTGGGAATAAGTGTTAAGAATTATCAAAAAAGTTTTAGAGAGAAGAGAGAATTACAGAAACTGAAGGCACACTACATACTATGCCAACATATGAATATATACTGAGTCAGGAAACACAGAGTAGAGTGCACCTCCAACAAATACTAACCTAAAATTGGAATTCGTAGTAAGCATATGCCTGTAGTATATCTTAACAACAAGCATCCAGAAATCTATTTTATTAATTGTTTCAGCACTTTCTTTAACTCTGAACGGTAGATTCTTTTATAGCCTCATTACGATTGATGTTCTTATAACTCTAATCCAACTATTAATAGAATCCTAGTCAGGATAAGTTATAAGAATCATTAACATGAATGATTGATTCCCTAAATCAGATCGATCCCTAATGTAAATAGGATACTTATGTGAAATAAATACAACCCTAATGAATATTAGGCTTTACCCCCCACCCTAGAAGAGGAGAGAGAAATTCAATGATTGAATCAAACCGAGAGAGAAGAACGAGAATACTGAGTAATCTGTTTATGGGCAAACATAATTATAGTACGAAAGAAAACCCTCCTTTTACATGATTACTATTTAAATTAAAAAATTTAATTTATAAATTAAAGAAATCTAATCTATTAAATCGCATGTGAAAATTTTTAATTATATTTGTTAAATCATGAAATGTGATAAGATCAATAATCCTTGTAATTACAAATATTATAAATGCACATATTTCATACTTCATTTGTATTTACAATCCTTGGCCCAAGGATTTGTAGCTCACTCCCATGAAGGTTGAATTTCTGTTTAAATCCTACTAAAGAAGGTGCCTAAACCCATTCAGTGGGTAGTTCTTTTTTTTTTTTTTGGGGTGGGGGGGGTGGGGTTTGCTTGTATGTGTTAATTTCACCTGTTGTGCAGCAATCTCTTAGTATTAACAAAAATTTGAATATAAGTATATAAGATAATAAGACAATTTGGTGCCTGATGTTGCCATCATTGGCTTGTTTTGAAAAGTTTTTATTAAATTGAAGTGTCTTTTGAAATTTACTTCTGGCTTTTCTTGTCTCCATTCTCCCATATTTGTATACACACACACAATTATATATATAGATATATATATTTCTATTTTCATTTGTTAAGTAAAATGTTGTTTTCATTCAGGTTGTTGTGGATGTTGGATGTGGTACAGGCATCCTTTTTTATATTTTGTGCTCGGGCTGGTGCAAAGCGGGTAAACAACTTGATACATGTTTCCTTGCAAAAGGAAGACTTTTTTTTTTTTAGTTAGATGATAATATTTTGATTCAGTAGATGGTAGTTAGTAATTCTGAAGATTTCAGTATGGGGTGTTGCTAATAATGTAACATCTCCATAAAAGGAAAAAAAAAAAAAAGGAACTGTCATATTAGTCTTTAGTTGATGCATACCCCAAATTTTTCTAGTTATTCCTAAGTTATTCCTTTTCCACAAAATGCAACATATCTGTTTTAGTTTGTCTTAAAGCAAATTTGGTTTTAAGAATATTGCTGTTTTAGTTTTGTTTGTACAAGGATAAGGTTGATTATTGTTAAGTAAGCAATGTTCTGATTTGCCTAACATATTAATGGTTAAATACTTTGAGGATTTAGCTGTTTCACTTTACTCTTCTATTATAAACTGGATAACTTAAGGTTTTTGATGTTTCAAATGAGATAATTTAACGAAAAAAAGGATATTATAGAAGACATAGGATAAAACTTGAAACATAGGCAAAAAATCACTTTCTTGTAGCGAAATAGAATTTTGTATATGTTTTTTAACATTTAAATTTACATTACAAAACTGCTTATGAAGATCCCTTGAGGATTTTCTTTGTGCAGGTCTCTAATCATCCCATTATAACAGCCTTCTTAAATTTCAATTGAATCTTAGTCATGCTAATTTATTAATTGATCGGATGCTTGATATGCCTTGAAAAATTTTTGGCTGTCTTTCTAAACATAAGACATAAGATGGAGATGGACTCCTATAGCTAGAGGGCTCCAATGGGTTTCATTGGTAGAAGTAATGTTATAATCTGCTTCTTCACTGTGGCTAGTGTTGGTATATTTGTTTTTTGTTTGATTTTTTTTTCCAGCTAGGATTTGTACAACAATATTTATAGAGTTTCTTTCCTCATCTAATTGCATAGTTTTTTCTTGTCATACCTCTTGTTTTCGTTGGTTTTGTTATTGCTTGAATTATGTTGAGGATCTAGAATAATTAATTCTAAAATAGTTACAGTCAACCACTAATCTTTGGGTTTGAGGCTTGTTATGACTATATTTCTTGAGCCATATCCTGTTGTTCCCAAAATTCTGGTCTTTAATCTAAGTTATTTGGCTATTTCAAAGTTTGGGTTTTGTCATTATTAAAACACATGACATACGTCTCACCTACCCTCTGATCTAGATGGAAGAATTTGGATCTTGATTTCTTCTGGTGTGTTTTCTTCTCAGTCCTTGTTCCGGTTTCTTTCCTATTAACAAATTTATAGAGATTTAAATAAAGCGAAGCTGAGAGATAGAGAGAGAATTCAGAAACTAGGATTACTCTAACTTGATTCTAATTAGTTCAGAAACAGTAGCCCAGTTCATTTTGCATTTTTGAGGCTTTATGGAATAATGTTTGGGGTGCTAGACTACTAGTGGAACACTGAGCATGTCTTTTCTGCTGGGAGCAGTTTTTGGGGATTCATTTCAGAGGTTTTGGTAAGAAAAATCAGGCTATAGTATTATGGCAGTGTGCTGAAGAGGAAAGCTTGTGTTTTTTGGAGTCTCTTTCCTTTACATTCGTTATTGGATAAGATTATGTTTATGGCCTCTCTTTAGTGACTAGTTGAAGGATGTTAAGATATTCCTATTGCTCATATGCACGTGATTAGACATTTTTGTTACATTTTTGAGCTATTTTGGCTCCATGTTTTCTTTCTTTTTTCTTCTCTTTTTGAGCAATTCTTATTCTTCTTTAGTTTTGGTTTCTCTATTTTTCTTTCTTTTAATGACATTCATTTCTTTTATCAAAAGTAAAGATAAAATTTAAATGACGTCCATGACATTTTCTAACATCGTATTGCCAGGTGTAAGCAATTGATGCTAGTGGCATTGCTGTGCAGGTAATGGTAGTTTTCTTTAAAATCTTCATATGTTTTTGGTGTCAATAACAGCCTGGGTTACTGTTAGAGAAATGTGGTCCCTATCTTTCTTAAACCTTGTATAATACAATGGCATCACGTGCTTAGATGCATCAATGTCACAGAAAGCTTAAATTGATTTATATCTGTAACACACCCACTCTTAGGAGTTAGGAAATCCCGCTGGCTTAGCCAAGTTCAATAGAATTCAAAATCATCCACTAGTGATCCCCTTGACTTTGAAGCATTGGCAAAGCTCAGTCCTACCTTTGCCTTGTGTTGAAATTTATTTTAATTAAGAGAATGGGATTACCAAGAATTGATTACTGACTTCTTGGTTGAAGCAGCTCTAATACATATGTGCTTTGTACATGCTTTAAGCTTAAAGGACTTTTATGTGAGGGTTGAAGATATAAATAATAAACATTCTTGGGCTTGATCCTGTTAGCTTAAGTTTTTGGGTTGATTGGTCCCTTGGCAAAAAGTTCTGATCATTTGTATGATTTGGTATTGGCCAAAAATCTTACATTTTTGCTCGTACTAGAATTTCATAATGTGGATACATATATGTTTTGAAAATTTAAGTCTAACCAAAACTTTTTTGGCATTTGCAAAGTTCCTCTCGTTTTATCAATTTATTTATTTTTTTACGTAATTGGTTTGGGCCTTTCTTTTTATACAGATGAAAAATGCACAAGTTTCTTCCTAAAAGGAAAAAATTAAAAAGGGGGCAGGGGGAGGATTTCGTTTTAGGGGAAAATGGCTAGTTCATTTCTGCTGGGAATAGTTAAGCATTTCAAATAATCACTCTTAATCACATTTCCTCTTAGATTGGATATATTTCATTTTTTGAAGTTTTTTCCAAACTTAAAAGTATGATTGGTGATATCACGACCTTTTCTTGGAATTTAATTGAAAATGTATAAAGGCATTGTCAGTGGTGAGTTCATTTTATACTCCTTATTGGAATTATAAATCATTCCTGAGTTTACAGTTAATAGTTTAAGCTGTTATAATTAAATTAAAACATTTCGGCACAAAGTTTGGTTGGGCCTATGCTTTGTCCACCCTTCAAGTACAAAGGACTTTCATGTGAGGGGTTATGTTAGAAATATAAATCATTACATTCTTAGAATCTGTTTTCATATCTTTATGAGAGGTAATAATTTACTGGTGGATGCATTGGTATGGTCAAATTGTAAACATGATCATCATTTTTCTCTGTGGCATGCCATTCTCCCCCTCCTAACCTACTTTGGATTTTACTTTTGTTTCTGAATGATAGTTTTGTTATATCTGCACTTGCTGTTTTGATGTTGGTTTTTCAACATATTCTCTTTCTGTCGTGCTCTTTATTTTTTCCCCTTAGTTTTCTATATGACAGTTTAGCATTACTCATGATTGTTTATGGGGGGAATTCCAAAAAAGGATGCCTTGATGAAAATATTTACCAAAAAAGAGAAATAGCTGTTTGTAGTGGTTATTATGTTGAATCTATTGACTGAAATAACCAGTCACAGAACCACATCAAGTGGTTATTTGTCCTTCTTGGTGAATAATTTCATTAGGATATCCTTTTTTGAAATTCTTCCTTGTTTATATTGTTTAGTAGCACCATTTAGCTTTAGTTCATGATTTCAATTAACTGTTTTCTTTCATAAGCAAGCAAATGAAGTTGTTAAATCAAATAATCTTTTTGATGTTGTCATTGTATTGCACAAACGAGTTGAGGTACGCTTCTCTGAGCTATATATGATTTTAATTTCTTAGAGCCACCATAATTTTCAATTTTAGATTATGATGGTTTAAATATTGACTGCATTTGGCATATGCAATGACCAAACCTTTTGGATGTGATCTTGCTTAGATTCCTAAAGAATGATGAAGGTAATGAAGGACAACTACAATATCTGCAAATGAATAGTAAAAAAAAATTAATTGCAAGGGAGGGTTGAATGTTAATGGAGACAAACAGAAAGAATTATTTGAAATTTTATCCAAATAAAATAGAAAAAATGATTTATTTGATTGCTAATACTTTTGCATATCCAAGGTCTATGAGTAATGAAAAGTTGTAGGTGTTGACTTTGTGATGTTGGAGTTAGAAAATCGTTCAAAGAGGAAGAGAACCCAGATATTTTTTTTCTTCCCCTCCCAATAACTGAACTATCAAATAGTCAAAGGTTCTTGCTGTGAAAACTTTGTACATAGAGCAGAAAACTATATGTAAAACTTTATCATCCATGAACAAAAACTTTATCATCCATATGTTCATGAAATGGTTGATTTGTAACCATCAATTTTGCTTTAGTCCACACACTACAACAAAGCAGTATGATAGAATCCATATCTTGAGTGTTTAGTGGGGACTATTATTAGTTCAAAAGTTATGTAACTGTAGATGTTGCTTTGAGCACAAGAAGTTTTGATGGGTAACTCTCCATTAATTTCCTTATATTTGAAATTTCTGCCCCAACGAGTTAGTGTGTTTCTAGGTTCCATATGAGCATAGTAATATGTTTTTTGGTTGATAAAAGTATGACCACCATTCATCCTTGTACTCACAGAGGACCTATCTAAAGTAGGATTATGCACTTAGTGAACCCCTGAATGTTCATAATAATCTTAGCAATCAGAAAAATGTATATGAAAATTGGGAGTTATGAATTCACCTTTCCAGCAAGAAAATGAATAAGCTATGTATCAGTTTAATTTATCAACTTGTACATATGCTGGTAGGAAGCAGCTATTGCTTTCTTTTACCTCAGACTATGACTATGGCTTCTGCAGGATGTTGAAATTGATAAAAAGGTTGATGTTATAATTTCAAAATGGATGGGCTATATGCTTCTATATGAGGTGCTTATGAGGATTCTGTTGGTTGATTGAGAGTAGATATATTCTTGAAAGTTGAAACACATCATGCATGAAGTCGGTGACTGTAAAGGGGTGAAACTATAGTATAGTAAGAATAAATCGAGATTAAAAAATAAATTTATCTTGTATAATTGCTAAGAAAATGAAGAAAATATTGTGGAGAGTCATACAAATTATTCATGTATTCATTTTTAAGTTTAAAAGGACTTATTATATTGTAGGACATTTTGCACATAGTTATGTTCCCAATCATTTGCTAGTCACAGGGAAAGAAAATTATTATTTGATGGCTGAGGGATGGGGAAAAGGTAACAACAACAACAAACAAATAAAGCTTTATGCTATTAGGTGGGGTCCTTTACATAGATCAAACAATACAATTGGGTTATATCATAAACCAAATTTTCAAAATGTCATTTAGCATAAGATCCTTTTTAATAGTCTCTCCAAGTGTTCTCTTTGATCTTTTTCTACTCATTTTCATTAGGCTAGATGCCATTTGATCTACTTTTGTTACTGAGATTTCTAGTGGTCTTCTTTGTATATGCCCAAACTATTTTAACAAGTTCTTGTCATTTTCTTCTCTTTGTGGCTGAACAAAATTAACAAGAATGCACTTCATCATTCTAATATGACAGCAAATAAGCAAAATTGAACTCATTAAAGCTTTTGAGTTGGAGTGATGAATAATACTATCAGTTTAAGTTATTTATTTGGAACAAGAAGGGTTGTTAATTTGGAAATTTTTTTTTCCAATTAGAGATTTTATCCTAAGTTTAGATAGGAATATCTTGTTCTAGTTTATCACCTCTTTGGTTGTTTCTTTTGGATGTCTATGAATAGCCCATATTTTACAACTTGAAGGATAGTGTTAATGATTATTGAATTATTCAGAGATTTCAGGCTATTGAGTGTCTTGTTGACCCAGTGTTCTATGTCATGTAGTCTCTTCTTGACTTGATTATTTTCTATTTTCTTCTTATGTAGATTGAAGGTTATGGTGTTTGAAAACTTTTGCTGCTTATTCTTGTGACTTCTTCTATATTCTTATTGTTGTTTGGTTATCTTGTGAAATTTCTTCTATCATGAGAACTATGAATGTGATTATTCAAGAATCAATCACTAGTCACTACTAGGGAAAAGTCAATTTAGTTAGTTTCTGCTTTTAGAAGAAGCTCAGAATACTTTGTTCTCATAACTTTTGAAGTTAAGATACTTGTAACTTGCATTACATGTCTTCCATTTCTCTCTCTAGTGGTAACATTGTAGACACTCAATTTTGTTTGACCCATAATATAAAATTCAATCTTTAAAAAAATAGGCCCACTTTAAAAATCACAAACTCAAAATTTAATCTTTAAAAATAAAAATGAAAAAATAAAATCAAAAATCAAATAAATTAAAAAAAAATCAGAAAAATCAAATAAATCCAAGATAATTCAGAAAAATAAAAATAAATCCAAGATAATTCAGAAAAATGAAGATAAACTCAAGGAAAATCAGAAAATGAAGATAAATTCAAGGAAAATCAGAAAATGAAGATAAATCTAAAAGAAAATCAGAAAAATGGAAGAATTAGATAAAAGATAGAATAAGATAAAAGTCAAGAAATAAATTAGATAAATAAAAATTAAAAAGATAATAGATAATATTAAGATAAATAAAGATAAAAGATAAAAATTTGTAATCCAAGAAATAAATCCAAAAAAGATAAATAAAGTTGTTAGATAAGAAGATACAAGTTAAGATACAATTAGGAAACAATAATCAGACTAAATAACAAATTCTAAACTATGCAAGTATAAAAACCCACGCACATAGGCACTTAAACGACACACTCCCGTAACAAATACAACACATGCACTTCATACGCTGGGATCACTCTTTAGCACGTTCTCGTCTCAAGAACACCCATTCCACTACACTTCACTCTACGGCACCACACGCACTGCACACTCCCAAAACCAGACACACTGAAAAAGAAGCTGAAAAAGGGAAATTGAGAGCACTTTCACGCAAGAAGTAGAGCAAGAACCAAGCGTGCTTGTCTTCCATCGTTGTCGCTTAGCTTCGCTGTAGCTCGCCGGTCCTAGTTCCCTCGTTCAACTTCTCCATTCTGTAACGTACCTAACTCATTCCAGCCATGGTTCGTTCAAACTTCATCACGTTGCACTATCGGCATCCTCACTCGTCGGCACCGACTCCACCAACTCGCCCGGTAGTTGTTCTTCTCGGTCTGGTCTCCATCACGGCACTAGAAGTTCATAGCCGCTGGAACCTTCAGCTGTTGGAAGACTCAGCACCTTGCCACCCACCAGTTCTTCTTCATCGCCATACTGTTGCTTTGGTTGCAGCAGAATCGCCACTGGCAGCCATAGAAAGCGGCTGCTACTGCTTGGAGTCTGGAAGCATAACGCTCTACCTACATACCGTCGTGAAACCAGTTCTTGCCGCCGGTCTTGACTCTGCCTATAAAGTGTTCCAAACCTCTGCATCCTTTCACCGAGAAACATCATAGACACCGGCACGAGACTTCTTTCCTTATGAGAGGTATGTCATGCAATCTTCATGCTTTTAGAGACTTTATTATCTTTATTTTTATTAAATTATTTGGGAGCCTATTTTTAGTTTTTTTAGAAGCTTATGGCACTTTGAAAATGTGGTAAGGGAGGGTGATATGGATTTTGATCTAAAAATATAGTTAAGCTCTACACTTTTTGTTCTAGGTAAATTTTTAAAAAAGGAAGGAAAAAATAAGTCATGTCTTTTTTAAGTAAAAATAAATTAGAATAAATAGTCACATGGGCGATACAAGTATTTTTTCTTTCTTCGTTTCTACTTTTTAAAACCTTGGCCTGGAATAGAAAGAGAATTTTTCTAAATTTATTTTTAAAACCCTGGATTGGAATAGGAATGGGGTTTTTCTCAAAAATATTTTTAAATCCCAATCCAGAATGGGCAGGGATTATTTTCAAAATATTTTTTAAAACCAACATAAATTAATTAGATCATTTTTTTGGTATTGAAAGGGCGTTTAGGGTGTCAACACCTTCTCTAAAATGTAACCAATCCCCGAACCCAATTTTTGAAACGTAGACCATTTTTTATTTGGTATCTGATTTCACCCTTTAGATAATTTAGATCGGTGGCAACTCCAAAACCAAAAATTTTTAGGGTCAACAGCTTGGCAACTCCACTGGAGACATTAGAGGGTTAGGCCAATTTAAAAATGATCTTATTAATTTCTTGGTTGATTTGTTGGTTTATTTTGGTGGAGATGATGAAATAAAAGGTACACTTACTAGCTTCTAGTGTTTTTGGGTGTTTAAATTTTATACCTGTTTATTTTTATAAATATATATATTTGCATGTGATTTGGATATGATTCCCTACACAGTGTCATTCTCACCATGCACTAGAATAAAGGCCTATACCCGGGCCATTTAAGGTACCTTGTAGGCTAGAGGGGTATAGTAAGGTTAGCTTTCGAGAGACCTTCGGTCTTCGCATGGGCGCCCGAAATACCCCACTCAAATTTATCCTTCCGTGGATAATTTGGGAACCTGATGTAGGAAACATAGAACCTACCTTTACACTAATAATAGCCTTAGAGCTATCCCTTGTGAGAGAGAGTGTTGGCCCAAGCCCATGAGAGTGAACAAAGACCTAGGACTTACCTGAAATTAGGCACAATGGGGAACATTTCCTTTATCTCTTCGCGTGTTTGTGATTGTATTTTTAGCTCAATTCTCCTACCATATACATGTTATTTCTATATACATGAAGTCCCTAAGTTAAGATTTATATACATTTAGGATAGATGGGGGCAAAAAAAAAAAAAAGCATGCATTCTTCATTAACACTTGCATAAGTTGCACACTTTCAGCTTCATGCATCGCATCACATTCATAGAAATTCCAGAATGATAAGAAAAAGGATGGAGTGCACTTAGTAGAATACTAGAAAAAAGGAAAATAAAAGGGTAATACCCCTATTGTAAATATTTCTGCACCAACTCTGCAAGCACCAGTCACCCAAGCTTCTCAGCCCAATCAATAACAATCCCAACGGTATCAGCAAAATTAATCGAGGCAGCAATTTAATAAGAAAGTTGAAAGCTTTGACCCGATCTCAATACCGTACTCTGAGCTCTTACCCAAATTGTTGCAGAACAATCTAGTGTCTTTAGTTCCATTGCCTACCTTTCAACCCCCATATCCGCCATGGTACAATGAGCAACTTACTTGTCCTTACCATGCAGGGGCAAAGGGCCATTCTGTTGATAACTGTCCTGCATTTAAAAGGAGAGTTCAGGGATTGATTGATGCTAAGTGGTTAACTTTTGAACCTAAGCAACCAGGACTAGACATGCACGGCAATCCCTTACCTAATCATGACAATCAAAATGTTAGCAACATTGCCCAACACTAGAATGGCATGGGTAAAATCAAGATATTATGATCAAAGTGAACCAGTTGGCTTGAGATAGTGAATCTATTCTTGCACCACCTACTATAAGTTGCACTTTTTCCTCTTTTCGTATTGATCTTTTCAAGTTTTTATTTTATGGCACCTGCTAATGGCTCTGCCCAAGGCTTTAGCAAGGAGTTTGTATGGGTACACCTTTCAATTCAATAAAATGCTTAGCATGATGAATGCATTACTTTTCATCCAATTTCTTTTGCCTATTAGACTGACATTGGGGCAATATGATTTATCCTAAACATTGACACTCATGAGCTAATAAATGAAGAAAAATTTTCTTAATCTTATTCTTAATAAATTCTATTGATAACTGTCCTGCATTTAAAAGGAGAGTTCAGGGATTGATTGATGCTAAGTGGTTAACTTTTGAACCTAAGCAACCAGGACTAGACATGCACGGCAATCCCTTACCTAATCATGACAATCAAAATGTTAGCAACATTGCCCAACACTAGAATGGCATGGGTAAAATCAAGATATTATGATCAAAGTGAACCAGTTGGCTTGAGATAGTGAATCTATTCTTGCACCACCTACTATAAGTTGCACTTTTTCCTCTTTTCGTATTGATCTTTTCAAGTTTTTATTTTATGGCACCTGCTAATGGCTCTGCCCAAGGCTTTAGCAAGGAGTTTGTATGGGTACACCTTTCAATTCAATAAAATGCTTAGCATGATGAATGCATTACTTTTCATCCAATTTCTTTTGCCTATTAGACTGACATTGGGGCAATATGATTTATCCTAAACATTGACGCTCATGAGCTAATAAATGAAGAAAAATTTTCTTAATCTTATTCTTAATAAATTCAATTGCCGATGATAAAATACGTTTGCTTAAATACTCAATTCTCTTGGATGACTGAGTGTCTCATCATTAAAGAATGATGAAAAAAGAGCCTATAGTGAGAGTGTGCTTATTGTGGAAAAACAGATACCCTAGAACTTGTCTAAATGCCCCTTGAGGCTATTTGTTGGACACCGCATTATTCAAGAAATGACCTAGGCCATCTTTAGACAGTTTGAGCCTTTTAAGCCAAACCCTAATATCAAAACTTTCATAGTTACCCATTTGAGCCTATAAAAGGATGGCAAGACCACCATCCGACTTTCTTCCTTTGACCTATGCCAACTTTAACCTTTCAATTTGAAAAGCTATTACTCTACCTTGAAGGAGAGCTAAAAGGAGTATCCCTACTATCAAAGAAGAAAAATGTTATGAGCAACAATATAAGGCTCAAGTGAAAGGATTGAAGGTATTCCTTCCAAAACTATGTGAAAAAGTACAAATAAAAAAAAAGAAAAAGAAAAGAAATATTGAAAAAAAATGAAAAAGAAAAGAAATATTGAAAAAAAATGAAAAAGAAAAGAAATATTGAAAAAAAATGAAAAAGAAAAGTGCTAGACCAAAAAAGAGGGGGCTAGCCGAAAGAAAAAGAGACTAGTAAAGAGAAATGGACTTCACCTTGAGCCATAAGCTTATCCAAAAAAGAAAAAGTGAAAAATGAGACATCATACTTCATGCTCTCCTTATTTGATAAATCCTTATCTCTTTTATTCATACCCATTACCTAGACCTTACATTACAAGCTAAGTAAAGTCCTAGTGATCTTGACTAATATGGTAAACTTACTAAGTTGGAGAGGGACACGAAAACAAGCCTATGGGGTATCTGTGAGTGCAAACACATATCAAAGAGTGCAAACACTTGAGAATGATTAGAATAAACACTTATTTAAGAGTGCAAATACTTGAGAGATTAGAGCGGGTGCTTAACAAAGCACTTTTGATTCCATAGAATTGAATAATTATGAGCATTTACTTGAGGCATGACTTGGATAATAAAAGAGAATGAGTTAAGAAAAATTCTTTTCAACATTTTTTGCTCATGGGTAGTCAAAATCTAAATTGAGGGGCAATTGAATGGAAAAACCCATACCTAAATGACCCACCTTTAAAGAAAGGAGAGACTCAGAAAGATATAAAGAAACTTCTCCTATGGGGTTATAACCCACCAAAAGGAATCAAGATTGATCCCCAAAGGTATTGCTCCCAAAGTTTCCAACACTTTAACCCGTTTAAACTGGGGCACTGGGTTATTGATCAATTTCTTGATATCTCATTTGAAAGGCCAAAGTACCAAGTTGCATATCCTTTATGTCATAAGCCATCCTTATTCCTTAAAATGCATTCTCATGCAAAGCAAAAATTGTCAGGTGCCAGTAGAAGGTACTGCCTAAATGGATAAGACATGAATTGAAAATTGGCGAAACTCTAATGATGAGAGAAAAAAAGTTTTAAACAATGATTCAAGACATGATGATGAAAAATGTCTTAAGTGAATACTAAAAGCATCACACCCTTAATTTCTCTTAAAGAGAAAGAGACAAGTTATGTTCAAGGACTATGTCAAAAGGGGTTTTAGCCCAGATATGCAAATAAGGGCAATAGAGCAAATAATGACATCCTTATGAATAGAAAACTTGGTCAAGGAATGTCACTCGGCCAATCCTTCTGGAGAGAGCAAGTCAGAAGACCCAAAAGTACCAAAGTCAACTCAAAAGCTCCTAAAGGTCATGGAGTAGCATTTTTAAATATGTCAGCATGCATCGATATTGCATCGTTGCATACAAGCATACCATCATCACCTAAATTCTTAAAAAATTAAAATTTTCACAGGTCAAGCATGTCCCTAAAATTAAAATTGGGATTTCACATTATCATGTCAAACATGCACAAGCATAAGCATCTCATCTTATATCAATGCAAAATTATTTTAGGAAGAACTCATCCATATCAAGTTAGAGACAAATTTATTCAGGTCAAATCAGGCCATTACAGGAAGAACCCATTCAAAGGTCATTTTTTTGGTCCCTGTAGGGTGGATGGTAGCCCTTCCGATCTTAGGATTAAAAGAGAAAATTCTAAGTTTGTTTTTGGTCCTTGTTAGGTAGACGGTAACCCTTCCGAGGTTAGGATTAAAAGAGGAAATCCTAAGGTCATTTTTGGTTCTTATTGGGTGGACAGTAGCCCTTCCGAGCTTATGCCCCTACTTTTGGATCTCTTTTCATGAATTTTTAATTTAATTGCAAAGGGAGGAGAGTACCTGATGCAGGTTCCCTCCACTTCTGGATTTGATATTCTGATGAGAGTTTGCATACATATTGAGATACGACTGCTCCCAATAAAGAATGAGGTAACTTCCCTTCATTCCCCATTTTCTAGCTGAGGTTCCCTTTTGCAACTAATTTTTGTTATTATCATGCTCTTGAAATCTTGCTCCGTTTCCCATTTAGTTGTTAATTTGGTCCGCATTTACTGTTAATATGAAGAGAGTCTTTTTCATTTTCAGTGATAAGGAGCAGATCTGGTTTGGGTTTGTTTTCCTGAGTTATTACATTTTTACGGTGGAAATGCCAAAAAAACTGTAAGGGTATGAATGGTGGTTCTGTTTAGGTGATTGTAGCTTGGTGAGCAAAATATGTATGATGCCTACAAAGTGGCAAATTGGTGTAAGTGCTTGTTTCCTCTCTTAGCAATTTTATGCCCATCTTTGGTTTGATTAGCTCGCTGCCTTCATGTCTTTGTTTGCTATGTTCTCTCATATTAATTACTGGCTTTACTTTTTTCTTTGGGTGGCATGATTTTTATTGAATACTTTAATTATACTTTATGCTGCTACTCCTTTTGGTTTAACAATTTAGATTATTGCTCCTCCCTTTAAGTATATTGCCTTAGTTCTCGAATTTTGTTTCCTTGGCTTAACTTTGTTGGATTTGATGAGGATATGAAACTAAAGAAAAGAAAAAACAAAGGAAAGATTGTGAGTGATTCTAGCCTTTGGCTTCAGGTTCTGCTTGACACTATTCTCATTAGCTTTTTGATTATAGTCTTATGTTCTATTTCTGCCCTCTGTTTTCTACTGCTGTAATTCAGGTGCTGTTCACTGTCTCTACAATTTCTGCTGTTGTGATTATATTTCTGCTGTAAAAAATTCTGTAACTATGATTCTGCTCTAAAAAAGTTGGGAATCTAGTTTCTGCTGTAGAAAATTTTGCAACTTTGTTTTTGCTCTAGAATTTTTACTATGAAATTTTGCAATTCTGTTTCTGTTGTAGAAGTATTTTGTAACCCAGTTTCTGTAGTAAAAACTGTGCAATTCTGCTCCTGCTCTAAAATGATCTGCAATTCTATTTTTTTGTTTTCTATGACAATTTATTGTTCTCATGTGTTAACACCAACTCTGTTGTCACTTTCTTTGTTCATTAAGTATGCTATTATGCTTTCTATAATTTTTTTTCTATGGTTTCTCCATTTTCTATATGCTATTGAAAGTTGGTTTTAGAACACACCATACATTGAATGCGTCACACATTCTTAAGTAAAAGCATAGGATACTAAATCTGCCATGCATAGTCATGTACATAATATTGCTTTATAGTTTTGATTGATTGGTTATTGTGGCAATAGGATAGTCGTTGCTAGCATGTGATTGAGGAAATGGTCCTTGTATTTGGTTGAACTTGTGCAATCAAGTACGTGCTTCAATGTGACTTTTTGATTGGTTGGCATGCTTTAATGAGTGTGATATATATTCAAACCCTGCATTATGTCTCTACTTCCGGGTCTCCTTTTCCTTAATATTTAATTTAATTGCAAAGAGAGGAGGTACCTAATGCTAGTTCCCTCTATTTCTGGATTTGCTATTTTGATGAGAGTTTGCATACATATTGAGATACAATTGCTCTCGATACAGGTTGAAGTAACTTCCCTTCATGTCCTATTTTCTTGTTGAAGTGCCCTTTTGTAGCTAATTTTAGTTATTATTATGCTCTTGAAACCTTGCTCTGTTTCTCGTGTAGTTGTTAATTTGGTCCAGATTTACTGTAGAAAATAAAAGAATGATTTTTATGTGTAGGCTATATCCCAATAGGACAACTAGCACTACTATTTATATTAGAATAATACGTCGAATTTGGACAACAACTCAATCCCAACAATTAATCCTCAAATCAAGCTAATCAGCACTCAAATCATTAATCCTTAAATCAAGCTAATCAGCACTCAATCAAACTAATCAGTTTCTTTGGGTAGCATGATTTGTATCGGATACTTTAATTATGTTTTATCCCACTATTGCATTTGGGTTAACAACTTAGATTAATGCTCCTCCCTTTAAATATGTGGCCTTAGTTCCTGAGTTTTGTTTCCTTTGCTTAACTTTGTCAGATTTGATGAGGATATGAAATTAAAGAAAAAATAACAAAGCAAAAAATGTGCGTGATTCTTGCCTTTGGCTTCAGGTTCTGCGTGACGCTATTCTCATTAGCTTTTTGATTGCAGTCATAGGCTCTGTTACAGCTGTCTCTGTTTTCTACTGCTGTAATTCAGGTGCTGTTCTCTGTCTCTACAATTTCTGCTGATGTAATTCTATTTCCGTTGTAAAAAATTCTGCAACTGTGATTCTGCTGTAAAAAATTCTGCAATCCAGTTTCTGCTGTAGAAAACTTTGCAACTCTGTTTCTGCTGTACAATTTCTGCTATAAAATTTTGCAATTCTGTTTCTGTTGTAGAAGAATTTTGTAATCCAGTTTCTGCTGTAAAATCTTTGCAGTTCTGCTCCTTCTGTAAAAAGGTCTGCAATTCTGTTCTTGTTTGTTTTCTATGACGATTTATTGTTGTCATGCATTATGCCAACTCTGTTGTCACTTTCTCTGTTCATTAAGTATGTTATTATGCTTTTTATAATTTTCTTTCTATTGTTTCTCCATTTCCTAAAGTTGGTTTTAGAACACACCATGCATTGAATCCGTCACATATTCTTAAGGAAAAGGATAGGATAGTAAATCCGTCATGCATAGTCATGTACATAACATTGCTTTATAATTTTGATTTATTGGTTACAGTGGCAACGGGATAGTCGTTGTTAGCATGTGATTGAGGAAATGATCCTTGTATTTGGTTGAGCATGTGCAATCAAGTACGTGCTCCAATGTGACTTTTTGATTGCTTGGCATGCTTTAATGAGTGTGATATATATGCAATCCCTACATTATGCCTCTACTTCTGGATATCCTTTTCTTCTATATTTAATTTAATTGCAAAGAGAGGAGAGTACCTGATGCTGGTTCCCTCCATTTTTGGATTTGCTATTCTAATGAGAGTTTGCATACATATTGAGATACAACTGCTCCCGATATAGGTTGAGGTAACTTCCCTTCATGCCCCATTTTCTTGTTGAAGTTTCCTTTTGTAACTAATTTTAGTTATTATTATGCTCTTGATATCTTGCTCTGTTTCCTGTTTGGTTGTTAATTTGGTCCACATTTACTATTAATATGAAGGGAGCCTTTTTCATTTTCAGTGATAATGGACGGATTTGGCTTGGGTTTGTTTTCTTGAGTTAATACATTTTTATGATAGAAATGCAAAAAGAACTATAAAGATGTGGGTGGTGGTCTTGTGACGGAGATTGTAGCTTGGTGATCAAAATTAGTATGATGCCTGCAAAGTGGCAAATTGGGGTAAGAGCTTGTTTCCTCTCTTAGCGATTTTATGCCCATTTTTGGTTTGATTAGCTTGTTGCCTTCATGTCTTTGTTTACTATGTTGTCTCATATTAATTACTGGCTTTTCTTTTGTCTTTGGGTGGCATGATTTGTATCGCATACTTTAATTATGCTTTATCCTTCTACTTCTTTTGGGTTAACAATTTAGATTAATGCTCCTGCCTTTAAGTATGTTGGCTTAGTTCGCAAATTTTGTTTCCTTGGGTTAACTTTGTCGAATTTGATGAGGATATGAAATTAAAAAAAAAATGGAAAGAATGTGAGGGATTCTAGCCTTTGGTTTCAGGTTCTACTTGACACTATTCTCATTCGCTTTTTGATTATAGTCTATGCTCTATTACAGCTGTCTCTGTTTTCTACTGCTGTAATTCAGGTGCTGTTCTCTGTCTCTACAATTTTTGCTGATGTAATTCTATTTCTGCTGTAAATAATTCTGCAACTGTGATTCTGCTGTAAGAAATTCTGCAATCCAGTTTTTGCTGTAGAAAACTTTGCAATTCTGTTTCTGCTGTAGAATTTCTGCTATAAAATTTTGCAATTCTATTTCTGTTGTAGAAGAATTTCGTAATCCAGTTTCTGCTGTAAAAACTTTACAGTTCTGCTTCTGCTGTAAAATGGTCTGCAATTCTGTTTTTGTTTGTTTTCTATGACGATTTATTGTTATCATGCATTCTGCCAACTCTCTTGTCACTTTTTCTGTTCATTAGGCATGCTATTATGCTTTTTATAATTTTATTTCTATGGTTTCTCGATTTCCTATATGCTAATGAAAGTTGGTTTTAGAACACACCATATATTGAATTCGTCACACATTTGTAAGGAAAAGGATAGGATAGTAAATCCACCATGTGTAGTCACATACATAAGATTGCTTTATAGTTTTGATTTATTGGTTACTGTGGCAACGGGATAGTCGTTGCTAGCATGTGATTGAGGAAATGCTGCTTGTATTTGGTTGAGCATGTGCAATCAAGTACGTGCTCCAATGTGACTTTTTGATTGGTTGGCATGCTTTAATGAGTGTGCTATTTATTCAATCCATACATTATGCCCTTACTACTGGATCCCTTTTTCTTCTATATTTAATTTAATTGCAAAGAAAGGAGAGTACTTGAAGCAAGTTCCCTCCAATTCTGGATTTGTTTTTCTGATGAGAATTTGCATGTGTATTGAGATACAACTGCTCCCGATACAGGTTGAGGCAACTTCCCTGCATGCCCCATTTTCTTGCTGAAGTTCCCTTTCGCAACTAATTTTAGTTATTATGTTCTTGAAATCTTGCTCCGTTTCCCGTTTAGTCGTTAATTTGGTCCACATTTACTGTTAATATGAAGGGAGCCTTGTTCATTTTCAGTGATAGTAGGCAGATCTGGTTTTGGTTTGTTTTCTTAAGTTAATACATTTTTATGGTAGAAATGCAAAAAGAACTATAAAGATATGGGTGGTGGTCCTGTTAAGGTGATTGTGGCTTGGTGAACAAAATAAGTACGATGCCTGCAGAATGGCAAATTGGTTTAAGTGCTTGTTTCCTCTCTTTGGGATTTTATGCCCATCTTTGGTTTGATTAGCTCGTTGCCTTGATGTCTTCGTTTGCGATGCTTTCTCATATTAATTACTGTATTAACTTTTGTCTTTGGTTGGCATCATTTGTATCGAATACTTTAATTTTGCTTTGTTCTGCTACTCCTTTTGGGTTAACAATTTAGATTAATTGTACTCCTTTTAAGTATGTTGCCTTAGTTCACAAATTTTGTTTCCTTGGCTTAACTTTGTCGGATTTGATGAGGATATCAAATTAAAAAGAAAATAACAAAGGAAAGAATGTGAGTGATTCTAGCCTTTTGCTTCAGGTTCTGCTTGATGCTATTCTCATTACCTTTTGGATTATAGTCGTATGCTCTATTATGGCTGTCTCTGTTTTCTACTGCTGTAAGTCTGGTGCTGTTCTCTATCTCTACAATTTCTGCTGTTAAAAATTCTGCAGCTGTGATTCTGCTGTAAAAAATTCTGTAATCCAGTTTCTGTTGTAGAAAACTTTGCAACTCTTCTTCTTATGTGGAATTTTTGCTATAAAATTTTGCAACTCTGGTTCTGTTGTAGAAGAATGTTGTAATCCAGTTTCTGCTGGAAAATTTTTGCAGTTCTGCTCCTGCTGTTTAAAGATCTGCAATTCTGTTTTTTTTATTGTTTTCTGTGATGATTTATTGTTATCATGCATTATGCCAACTCTCTTGCCACTTTCTCTGTTCATTAAGTATGCTATTATGCTTTCTATAATTTTCTTTCTATGGTTTCTCCATTTTCTATGGGCTGTTGAAAGTTGGTTTTAGAATGCACCATATATTGAATCTGTCACACATTCTTAAGGAAAAGGATAAGATGGTAAATCTGCCATGCATAGTCTCATGCATAATGTTGCTTCATAGTTTTGATTGATTGGTTACTGTGGTAATGGGATAGTCGTTGCTAGCATGTGATTGAGGAAATGGTCCTTGTATTTGGCTGAACATGTGCAATCAAGTATGCGCTGACTTTTTGATTGCTTGGCATGCTTTAATGAGTGTGATATATTTTGAGTCCCTACATTATGCCCTGATCTGGGTCTCCTTTTCTTCAATATTTAATTTCATTGCAAAGAGAGGAGAGTACCTGATGCAGGTTCCCTCCATTTCTAGATTTGCTATTTTGATGAGAGTTTGCATACTTTTTGAGAGACAATTGCTCCCGATACAGGTTGAAGAAACTTCCCTTCATGCCCCATTTTCTTGTTGAAGTTCCCTTTCGCAACGAATTTTAATTATTATTATGCTCTTAAAATCTTGCTCTGTTTCTTGTTTAGTTGTCAATTTGGTCCACATTTACTGTTAATATGAAGGGAGCCTTGTTCATTTTTAGTGTTGAGGGTTAGATTTGGCTTGGGTTTGTTTTCCTGAGGTAATACATTTTTATGGTAGAAATGCCAAAAGAACTGTAAAGAAATGGGTGGTGGTCTTGTTAAGGTGATTGCAGCTTGGTGAGCAAAATACATATGATGCTAGCAAATTGGCAAATTGGTGTAAGTGCTTGTTTCCTCTGTTAGCAGTTTTATGTCCATCTTACTTTAATTAGCTTGCTGCCTTCATGTCTTCGTTTGCTAGGTTCTCTCATATTAATTACTATCTTTACTTTTGTCTCTGGGTGGCATGATTTGTATTAGATACTTTAATTATGCTTTATCGCACTACTCCTTTTGGGTTAACAATTTAGATTAATGCTCCTGCCTTTAAGTATGTTGGCTTAGTTCTCGCATTTTGTTTCCTTAGCTAAACTTTGCCAAATTTGATGAGGATATGAAATTAAAAAAAAAAAAAAGCAAAGGAAAGAATGTGAGTAATTCTAGCCTTTGGCTTCAGGTTCTGCATGACGCTATTCTCATTAGCTTTTTTATTGCAGTCATAGGCTCTGTTACAGCTGTCTTTGTTTTCTACTGCTGTAATTCAGGTGCTGTTCTCTGTCTCTACAATTTCTGCTGTTAAAAATTCTGCAGCTGTGATTCTGCTGTAAAAAATTCTGCAATCCAGTTTCTGCTATAGAAAACTTTGCAACTCTGTTTCTGCTGTACAATTTTTGCTATAAAATTTTGCAATTCTGTTTCTGTTGTAGAAGAATTTTGTAATCCAGTTTCTGCTGTAAAATCTTTGCAGTTCTGCTCCTTCTGTAAAAAGGTCTGCAATTCTGTTTTTGTTTGTTTTCTAAGAGGATTTATTGTTATCATGCATTATGCCAACTCTCTTGTCACTTTCTTTATTCATTAAGTATGCTATTATGGTTTCTATAATTTCTTTTCTATAGTTTCTCCATTTCCTATATGCTATTAAAGTTGGTTTTAGAACACATCATACATTGAATCTGTCACAAATTCTTAAGGAAAAGGATAGGATTGTAAATCTGCCATACATAGTCAAGTACATAACATTGCTTTATAATTTTGATTAATTGGTTACTGTGACAACGGGATAGTCGTTGCTACTATGTGATTGAGGGAATGGTCCTTGTATTTGGTTGAGCATGTGAGATCAAGTATGCACTCCAATGTGACTTTTTGATTGGTTGGCATGCTTTAATGAGTGAGATATATAGTCAATCCCTGCATTATGCCCCTACTTCTGAATCTCTTTTTCTTCTATATTTAATTTAATTGTAAAGAAAGAAGAGTAACTGATGCAGGTTTCCTCCATTTCTAGATTTGCTATTCTAATGAGAGTTTGCATACATATTGAGATACAAGTGCTCCTGATACAAGTTGAGGTAACTTCCCTTCATGTCCCATTTTCTTGCTGAAGTTCCCTTTCGCAACTAATTTTAGTTATTATTATGCTCTTGAAATCTTGCTTTGTTTCCCGTGTAGTTGTTAATTTGGTCCACATTTACTGTTAATATGAAGGGAGCCTTGTTCTTTTTCAGTGATAATAGGCAGATTTGGCTTTGGTTTGGTTTCCTTAGTTAATACATTTTTATGGTAGAAATGCCAAAACAACTGTAAAGAAATGGGTGGTGGTCCTGTTAAGGTGATTGCAGCTTGGTGAGCAAAATACATATGATGCTAGTGAATTGGCAAATTGGTGTAAGTGCTTATTTCCTCTCTTAGTGGTTTTATGTCCATCTTTGCTTTGATTAGCTTGCTGCCTTCATGTCTTCGTTTGCTAGGTTCTCTCATATTAATTACTCTCTTTACTTTTGTCTTTGGTTGGCATGATTGGTATCATATACTTTAATTATGCTTTATCCCGCTACGCCTTTTGGGTTAACAATTTATATTAATGCTCCTGCCTTTGGCTTCAAGTTCTGCTTGACGCTATTCTCATTAGCTTTTTGATTACAGTCATAGGCTCTATTACAGCTGTCTCTGTTTTCTACTGCTGTAATTCAGGTGCTATGCTCTGTCTCTACAATTTTTGCTGATGTAATTCTATTTTTGCTGTAAAAAATTCAGCAACTGTGAGACTGCTGTAAAAAATTCTGCAATCCAGTTTCTGCTGTAAAAAACTTTGCAACTCTGTTTCTGCTGTACAATTTCTGCTATAAAATTTTGCAATTCTGTTTCTGTTGTAGCAGAATTTTGTAATCCAGTTTCTGCTGTAAAAACTTTGCAGTTCTGCTCCCTCTGTAAAAAGGTCTGCAATTCTGTTTTTGTTTGTTTTCTAAGACGATTTATTATTATCATGTATTATGCCAACTCTCTTGTCACTTTCTTTGTTCATTAAGTATGCTATTATGGTTTCTATAATTTTCTTTTTATGGTTTCTCCATTTCCTATATGCTATTAAAGTTGGTTTTAGAACACACCATACATTGAATCCGTCACAAATTCTTAAGGAAAAGGATAGGATAATAAATCTGCCATACATAGTCACGTACATAACATTGTTTTATAGTTTTGATTAATTGGTTATTCTGGCAACGGGATAGTCATTGCTAGCATGTGATTGAGGAAATGGTCCTTGTATTTGGTTGAGCATGTGCGATCACATATACTTTTCAATGTGACTTTTTGATTGGTTGGCATGCTTTAATGAGTGAGATATATATTCAATCCCTGCATTATGCCCTTACTTCTACATCTCTTTTTCTTCGATATTTAATTTAATTACAAAGAAAGGAGAGTACCTGATGCAGGTTTCCTCCATTTCTAGATTTACTATTCTGATGAGATTTTGCATACATATTGAGGTACAACTGCTCCTGATACAAGTTGTGGTTTGGCTAAACTTTGTCAAATTTGATGAGGATATGAAATTAAAAAGAAAAAAAACCAACGAAAGTGATTCTAGCCTTTGGCTTTAGGTTTTGCTTGACACTATTCGGATTAGCTTTTTGATTATAGTTGTATGCTCTGTTATGGCTGTCTCTTTTTTCTTCTGCTGTAATTCAGGTGCTGTTTTCTATCTCTACAACTTCTACTGATGTAATTCTATGTCTTCTTTAAAAAATTCTGCAACTGTGATTTTGTTGTAAAAAATTCTGTAATCTAGTTTCTGCTGTAGAAAACTTTGCAACTCTGTTTCTGCTGTAGAATTTTTGCTATAAAATTTTGCAATTCTGGTTCTGTTATAGAAGAATTTTGTAATCCAATTTCTGCTGTAAAAACTTTGCAGTTCTTCTCCTGCTATACAAAGGTCTGCAATTCTGATTTTGTTTGGTTTCTTGGATGATTAATTGTTATTATGCATTATTCCAACTCTATTGTCACTTTCTCTGTTTATTAAGTATGCTATTATGGTTTTTATAATTTTCTTTCTATGGTTTCTCCATTTCCTATATGCTATTGAAAGTTGGTTTTAGAACACACATACATTTAATCCGTCACACATTCTTAAGGAAAAGGATAGGATAGTAAATCCGGCATGCATAGTCACGTTGCTTTATAGTTTTGATGTATTGGTTACGGTGGCAACGGGATAGTCGTTGTTAGCATGTGATGGAGGAAATGTATTTGATTGAGCATGTGCAATCAAGTACGCGTTCCAATGTGACTTTTTGATTGGTTGGCAGGCTTTAATGAGTGTGATATATATTCAATCACTACATTATGCCCTAATTCTGGATCTCCTTTTCTTCAATATTTACTTTAATTGCAAAGAGAGGAGAGTACCTAATGTTGGTTCCCTCCATTTCTGGATTTGCTATTCTGATGACAGTTTGCATACATATTGAGATACAACTGCTCTCGATACAGGTTGAGGTAACTTTCCTTCATGCCCCATTTTCTTGCTGAAGTTTCCCTTTGCAACTAATTTTAGTTATTATTATGCTCTTGAAATCTTGCTCCGTTTCCCGTGTAGTTGTTAATTTGGTCCAGATTTACTGTTAATATGAAGGGAGCCTTGTTCATGGTAACAGGCAGATCTGGCTTTGGTTTGTTTTCTTGAGTTAATACATTTTTATGGTAGAAATGCAAAAAGAACTGTAAAGATGTGGATGTTGGTCCTATTAAGGAGATTGCAGCTTGGTGAACAAATTTAGTATGATGCCTACAAAGTGGCAAATTGGTGTAAGTGCTTGTTTCCTCTCCTAGCGATTTTATGCCCATCTTTTGTTTGATTAGCTTGCTACCTTCATGTCTTCGTTTGCTTTGTTCTTTCATATTAATTACTGGCTTTACTTTTGTCTTTGGGTGGCATGATTTGTGTTGTATACTTTGAATATGCTTTATTGCGTTACTCCTTTTGGGTTAACAATTTAGATTAATGCTCTTCCCTTTAAGTATGTTGTGTTAGTTCCTGAATTTTATTTCCTTGGCTTAACTTTGTCAGATTTGATGAGGATATGAAATTAAAAAACATAAAACAATGGAAAGAATGTGAGTGATTCTAGCCTTTGGCTTCAGGTTCTGCTGGACGCTATTCAGGTGCTGTTCTATATCTCTACAATTTTTGCTGATGTAATTTCTATTTCTGCTGTAAAAAATTCTGCAACTGTGATTCTGCTGTAAAAAATTCTGCAATCCAGTTTTTGCTGTAGAAAACTTTGCAACTCTTTCTGCTGTAGAATTTCTGCTATAAAATTTTGCAGCTCTGTTGTAGAAGAATTTTTTAATACAGTTTCTGCTGTAAAAACTCTGCAGTTCTGCTCCTGCTGGCAAAAGATCTGCAATTCTATTTTTGTTTGTTTTCTATGACGATTTGTTGTTATCATGCATTATGCCAGTTATCATGCATTATGCCAACTCTCGTCACTTTCTCTGTTCATTAAATATGCTATTACAGTTTCCATAATTTTCTTTCTGTGGTTTCTCCATTTCCCTTATGCTATTGAAAGTTAGTTTTGGAATACACCATACATTGAATCCGTCACACATATCATTTGTGCCTTGAGTCGGGCCCCGTTTGAGTCAACCTTATCATTTGCACCTCGAGTTGGGCCTCATTTGACTGAACCATATCATTTGTGCCTCGAGTGGGGCCTTGTTTGACTCACCCATATCATTTGTGCCTCGAGTCGGGCCTCGTTTGACTCAACCTTATCATTTGCGCCTCGAGTCGGGTCTTGTTTGACTCGACCTTATCATTTGTTCCTTGAGTCAGGCCTCGTTTGTCTCAACCATATCATTTATGCCTCGAGTTGATCCCCGTTTGACTCAACCTTATCATTTATTCCTTGTGTTGGGCCTTGTTCAACTTAACCTTAACATTTGTGTCTCGAGTCAGGCCATGTTTGACTCAACCATATCATTTGCGCCTCGACTTCGGCCCCTTTTGACACACCCTTACCATTTGTGCCTCGAGTCAGGCCTCATTTGACTCACCCATATCGTTTGTGGCTCGAGTCGGGACCTGTTTGACTCAACCTTATCATTTGCACCTCGAGTGGGGCCTCGTTTGACTCAACCATATCATTTGTGCCTCGAGTGGGGCCTTGTTTGACTCAACCGTATCATTTGTGCCTTAAGTCAGGCCTCGTTTGACTCAACCTTATCATTTGCACCTCGAGTCAGGCCTCGTTCGACTCGACCTTATCATTTGCGCCTCGAGTCGGGCCTCCTTTGACTCAACCTTATCATTTGCGCCTCGAGTCAGGCCTTGTTTGACTCAACCTTATTATTTGCGCCTCGATTCGGGCCTCATTTGACTCAACCTTATCATTTGTGGCTCGAGTCGGGCCTCGTTTGACTTAACCTTATCATTTGTGTCTCGTGTTGGGCCTCGTTTGACTCAACCTTATCATTTGCACTTCGAGTCGGGCCTCATTCGACTCAACCTTATCATTTATGCCTCAAGTTGGGCCTCCTTTGACTCAACCATCTCATTTGCGCCTCGTGTTGGCCCTTGTTTAACTCGACCTTATCATTTGTGCCTCGTGTAGGGCCTCATTCAACTCTCCCTTACCCTTTATGCCTCATGTCGGTCCTTGTTTGACTCACCCATATCATTTGCTCCTCGACTCGGGCCTCGTTTGACTCAACCTTATCATTTGTGCCTTCACTTGAGCCTCGTTCGACTCAACCTTATCATTTGTGCCTCGAGGTGGGCCATGCTTGAGTCAACCTTATCATTTGCGCCTTGAGTTGGTGCTTGTTTGACTCAACCTTATCATTTGTGCCTAGTGTTGGGCCTCGTTCAACTCACCCTTACCATTTACGCCTCGAGTCAAGCCTCGTTTGACTCAACCTTATCATTTGTGCCTCAGGTTGGGCCTCGTTCGACTCAACCTTATCATTTGCACCTCGAGTCATGCCTCATTTTACTCACCCATGTCATTTGTGCCTCAACTCGGGCCTCGTTTGATTCAACCATATCATTTACGACTCGAGTCGAGCCTCGTTTGACTCACCCATATCATTTGTGCCTCGAGTCGGGCCTCGTTTGACTCTACCTTATGATTTGTGCCTTCAGGCGGGCCTCGTTCGACTCGACCATATCATTTGCGCCTTGAGTTAGGCCTCATTTGTCTCAACCATATCATTTATGCTCTGAGTCGGGCCTCGTTTGACTTAACCTTATCATTTGTGCCTTGTGTTGGGCCTTGTTCAATTTAACCTTACCATTTGTGCCTCGAGTCGGGCCTTGTTTGACTCAACCATATCATTTGCGCCTCGACTCGGGCCTTGTTTGACTCACCCATATCATTTGTGCCTCAACTCAGGTATCGTTTGACTTAACCATGTCATTTATGACTCGAGTCGGTCCTTGTTTGACTCAACCTTATCATTTACATCTCGAGTCGGGCCTCGTTTGACTCAACCATATCATTTGTGCCTCGAGTCTGACCTCGTTGGACTCAACCTTATCATTTGGCCTCGAGTCGGGCCTCGTTTTACTCAACCTTATAATTTGTGCCTTGAGTCAAGCCTCGTTCAACTCACCCTTACCATTTGCGCGTTGAGTCAGGCTTTGTTTGACTTACCCATATCATTTGTGCCTTGAGTCGGGCCTCGTTTGACTCAACCTTATCATTTCAACCCCGAGTTAGGCCTCGTTTGACTTAACCTTATCATTTGTGCATCGAGTTGAACCTCATTCGACTCAACCTTATCATTTGCGCCTCGAGTTGGGCCTCCTTTGACTCATCCTTCTCATTTACGCCTCGAGTTGGGCCTCGTTTGACTCAACCTTATCATTTGTGCCACGTGTTGGGCCTCGTTCAACTCACCCTTACCATTTGTGCCTCAAGTCAGTCCTTGTTTGACTCACCCATATCATTTGCTCCTCGACTCGGGCCTCGTTTGGCTCAACCTTATCATTTGTGCCTCTAGTCAGGCCTCGTTCGACTCAACCTTATCATGTGTGCCTTGAGTTGGGCCTCGTTTGACTCAACCTTATCATTTGCGCATCGAGTCAGGCCTCATTCGACTCAACCTTATCATTTGTGCCTCGAGTTGGGCCTCCTTTAACTCATCCTTCTCATTTGCGCCTTGAGTTGGGCCTTGTTTGACTCAACCTTATCATTTGTACCTTGTATTGGGCCTCGTTCAACTCACCCTTACCATTTGTGCCTCAAGTCGAGCCTCGTTCGACTCACCCATATCATTTGTTCCTCGACTCAGGCGTCGTTTAACTCAACCTTATCATTTGTGCCTTGACTCAGGCCTTGTTCTGCTCAACTTTATCATTTGTGCCCCGAGGTGGACCACGTTTGACTCAACCTTATCATTTGCGCCTCGAGTTGGGGCTCCTTTGACTTAACCTTATCAATTGCGCCTCGAGTTGGGCCTCATTTGACTCAACCTTATCCTTTGTGCCTCGTGTTGGGCCTCGTTTGACTCAACCTTATCATTTGTGCCTCGAGTCAGGCCTCATTCGACTCAACCTTATTATTTACGACTCATTTCGAGCCTCATTTGACTTTGCTTTATCATTTGTGCCTCGAGTTGGGCCTCGTTTGACTTAACCTTATCATTTGTGCCTTGAGTTGGGCCCCGTTTGAGTCAACCTTATCATTTGCACCTCGAGTTGGGCCTCGTTTGACTGAACCATATCATTTGTGCCTCAAGCGGGGCCTTGTTTGACTCACCCATATCGTTTGTGCCTCGAGTCAGGCCTCGTTCGACTCAACCTTATCATTTGCGCCTCGAGTCGGGCCTCGTTCGACTCGACCTTGTCATTTGCGCCGTGAGTCAGGCCTCGTTTGTCTCAACCATATCATTTATGCCTCGAGTCGGTCCTCGTTTGAGTCAACCTTATCATTTATTCCTTGTGGTGGGCCTTGTTCAACTTAACCTTACTATTTATGCCTCGCGTCGGGCCTTGTTTGACACAACCATATCATTTGCGCCTCGACTCAGGTCCCGTTTGACACACCCTTACCATTTGTTCCTCGATTCAGGCCTCATTTGACTCACCCATATCGTTTGTGGCTTGAGTCGGGACCCGTTCGACTTAACCTTATCATTTGCACCTCGAGTCGGGCCTCGTTTGACTCAACCATATCATTTGTGCCTCGAGTGGGGCCTTGTTTGACTCAACCGTATCATTTGAGTCTTAAGTCGGGCCTCGTTTGACTCAACCTTATCATTTGCACCTCAAGTCAGGCCTCGTTCGACTCGACCTTATCATTTGTGCCTCGAGTCGGGCCTCGTTTGACTCAACCTTATCATTTGCGCCTTGAGTCAGGCCTCGTTTGACTCAACCTTATTATTTGCACCTCGATTCGGGCCTCATTTGACTCAACCTTATCATTTGGGCCTCGAGTTGGGCCTCGTTTGACTCAACCTTATCATTTGTGCCTCGTGTTGGGCCTCGTTTGACTTAACCTTATCATTTGTGCCTCGGGTCAGGCCTCATTCGACTGAACCTTATCATTTATGCCTCAAGTTGGGCCTCCTTTGACTTAACATTCTCATTTGCGCCTCGAGTTGGGCCTCGGTTAACTCGACCTTATCATTTGTGCCTCGTGTAGGGCCTCGTTCAACTTACCCTTACCATTTGTGCCTCGACTCGGTCCCTGTTTGACTCACCCATATCATTTGCTCCTCGACTCGGGCCTCGTTTGGCTCAACCTTATCATTTGTGCCTCTAGTCAGGCCTTGTTCGACTCAACCTTATCATTTGTGCCTCGAGTTGGGCCTCGTTTGACTCAACCTTATCATTTGCGCCTCGAGTTGGGCCTCGTTTGCTCAGCCTTATCATTTGTGCCTCGTTTGACTCAACCTTATCATTTGCGCCTCGAGTCAGGCCTCATTCGACTCAACCTTATCATTTATGCCTCAAGTTGGGCCTCCTTTGACTCAACTTTCTCATTTGCGCCTCGAGTTGGGCCTCGTTTAACTCGACCTTATCATTTGTGCCTCGTGTAGGGCCTCGTTCAACTCACCCTTACCATTTGTGCCTCGAGTCGGTCCTTGTTTGACTCACCCATATCATTTGCTCCTCGACTCGGGCCTTGTTTGGCTCAACCTTATCATTTGTGCCTCTAGTCAGGCCTCGTTCGACTCAACCTTATCATTTGTGCCTTGGGTCGGGCCTCGTTTGACTCAACCTTATCATTTCCACCTCGAGTTGGGCGTTGTTTGACTCAACCTTATCATTTGCGCATCGAGTCAGGCCTCATTCGACTCAACCATATCATTTGTGCCTCGAGTTGGGCCTCCTTTAACCCATCCTTCTCATTTCCGCCACGAGTTGGGCCTTGTTTGACTCAACCTTATCATTTGTGCCTCGTATTGGGCCTCGTTCAACTCACCCTTACCATTTGCGCCTCGAGTCGCGCCTCGTTCGACTCACCCATATCATTTGCTCCTCGACTCGGGCATCGTTTGACTCAACCTTATCATTTGTGCCTTGACTCAGTCCTTGTTCTGCTCAACTTTATCATTTGTGCCCCGAGGTGGACCACGTTTGACTTAACCTTATCATTTGGGCCTCGAGTTGGGCCTCGTTTGAGTCAACCTTATCGTTTGTGCCTCGGTTGGGCCTCATTTGACTCAACCTTATCATTTGTGCCTCGAGTTGGGCCTCCTTTGACTCAACCTTATCAATTGCGCCTCGAGTTGGGCCTCCTTTGACTCAACCTTATCAATTGCGCCTCGTGTTGGGCCTCGTTTGACACAACCTTATCATTTGTGCCTCGAGTCAGGCCTCGTTCAACTCAACCTTATTATTTGCGACTCGTTTCGGGCCTCATTTGACTTAGCCTTATCATTTATGCCTCGAGTTGGGCCTCCTTTAACTCAACCTTATCATTTGCGCCTCGAGTTAGGTCTCGTTTGACTTAACCTTATCATTTGTGCCTTGAGTTGGGCCCCGTTTGAGTCAACCTTATCATTTGCACCTCAAGTTGGGCCTCGTTTGACTGAACCATATCATTTGTGCCTCGAGTGGTGCCTTGTTTGACTCACCCATATCATTTGTGCCTCGAGTCAGGCCTCGTTCAACTCAACCTTATCATTTGTGCCTTGAGTTGGGCCTCGTTCGACTCGACCATATCATTTGTGCCTTGAGTCAGGCCTCGTTTGTCTCAACCTTATCATTTACTCCTTGTGGTGGGCCTTGTTCAACTTAACCTTACCATTTATGCCTCGAGTCGGGCCTTGTTTGACACAACCATATCATTTGTGCCTCGACTTGGGCCTCGTTTGACACACCCTTACCATTTGTGCCTCGAGTCAGGCCTCATTTGACTCACCCATATCGTTTGTGGCTCGAGTCGGGACCCGTTTGACTCAACCTTATCATTTGCACCTCGAGTCGGGCCTCGTTTGACTCAACCATATCATTTGTGCCTCAAGTGGGGCCTTGTTTGACTCAACCGTATCATTTGTGTCTTAAGTCGGGCCTCGTTTGACTCAACCTTATCATTTGCACCTCAAGTCAGGCCTTGTTCGACTCGACCTGATCATTTGTGCCTCGAGTTGGGCCTCGTTTGACTCAACCTTATCATTTGCACCTCAAGTCAGGCCTCGTTTGACTCAACCTTATTATTTGCACCTCGATTTGGGCCTCATTTGACTCAACCTTATCATTTGTGCCTCGAGTTGGGCCTCGTTTGACTCAACGTTATCATTTGCGCCTCGAGTTGGGCCTCGTTTGACTCAACGTTATCATTTGTGCCTCGTGTTGGGCCTCGTTTGACTCAACCTTATCATTTGTGCCTCGAGTCAGGCCTCATTCGACTCAACCTTATCATTTATGCCTCAAGTTGGCCCTCTTTTGACTCAACCTTCTCAATTGCGCCTCGAGTTAGGCCTCGTTTAACTCGACCTTATCATTTGTGCCTCGTGTACGGCCTCGTTCAACTCACCCTTACCATTTGTGCCTCGAGTCGGTCCTTTTTTTACTCACCCATATCATTTGCTCCTCGACTCGGGCCTCGTTTGGCGCAACCTTATCATTTATGCCTCAAGTCAGGCCTCGTTCGACTTAACCTTATCAATTGTGCCTCGAGTTGGGCCTCGTTTGACTGAACCTTATCATTTGCGCCTCGAGTTGGGCCTCGTTTGCTCAGCCATATCATTTGTGCCTCGTGTTGGGCCTTGTTTGACTCAACCTTATCATTTGCGCCTCGAGTCAGGCCTTATTCGACTCAACCTTATCATTTATGCCTCAAGTTGGGCCTCCTTTGACTTAACCTTCTCATTTGCGCCTCGAGTTGGGCCTCGTTTAACTCGACCTTATCAATTGTGCCTCGTGTAGGGCCTCGTTCAACTCACCCTTACCATTTGTGCCTCGAGTCAGTCCTTGTTTGACTCACCCATATCATTTGCTCCTTGACTCGGGCCTCGTTTGGCTCAACCTTATCATTTGTGCCTTTAGTCAGGCCTCCTTCGACTCAACCTTATCATTTGTGCCTTGAGTCGGGCCTTGTTTGACTCAACCTTATCATTTCCACCCCGAGTTGGGCCTCGTTTGACTCAACCTTATCATTTGCGCATCGAGTCAGGCCTCATTCGACTCAACCTTATCATTTGAGCCTCGAGTTGGACCTCCTTTAACTCATCCCTCTCATTTGCGCCTCGAGTTGGGCCTTGTTTGACTCAACCTTATTATTTGTGCCTCGTATTGGGCCTCATTCAACTCACCCTTACCATTTGCACCTCGAGTCGAGCCTCGTTCGACTCACCCATATCATTTGCTCCTCGACTCGGGCGTCGTTTGACTCAACTTTATCATTTGTGCCTTGACTTAGGCCTTGTTCTGCTCAACTTTATCATTTGTGCCCCGAGGTGGACCACGTTTGACTCAACCTTATCATTTGCGCCTCGAGTTGGGCCTCATTTGACTCAACCTTATCGTTTGTGCCTCGTGTTGGGCCTCATTTGACTCAACCTTATCATTTGTGCCTCAAGTTGGGCCTCCTTTGACTCAGCCTTATCAATTGTGCCTCGACTTGGGCATCATTTGACTCAACCTTATCCTTTGTGCCTCGTATTGAGCCTCGTTTGACTCAACCTTATCATTTGCGCCTCGAGTTGGGCCTCGTTTGACTCAACCATATCATTTGTGCCTCGAGTTGGGCCTCGTTTGACTGAACCATATCATTTGTGCCTCGAGTGGGGCCTTGTTTGACTCACCCATATCGTTTGTGCCTCGAGTCAGGCCTCGTTCGACTCAACCTTATCATTTGCACCACAAGTTGGGCCTCGTTCGACTCAACCTTATCATTTGCGCCTTGAGTCAGGCCTCGTTTGTCTCAACCATATCATTTATGCCTCGAGTCGGTCCTTGTTTGACTCAACTTTATCATTTATTCGTTGTGGTGGGCCTTGTTCAACTTAACGTTACCATTTATGCCTCGAGTCGGGCCTTGTTTGACACAACCATATCATTTGCGCCTCGACTCGGGCCTCGTTTGACACACCCTTACCATTTGTGCCTCGAGTCAGGCCTCATTTGACTCACCCATATCGTTTGTGGCTTCAGTCGGGACCCGTTCGACTCGACCTTATCATTTGTGCCTCGAGTCGGGCCTCATTTGACTCAACCGTATCATTTACGCCTCGCGTGGGGCCTTGTTTGACTCAACCTTGTTATTTGCACCTCGATTCGGGCCTCATTTGACTCAACCTTACCATTTGTGCTTCGAGTTGGGCCTCGTTTGACTCAACCTTATCATTTGTGCCTCGTGTTGGGCCTCGTTTGACTCAACCTTATCATTTGCGCCTCGAGTTAGGCCTCATTCGACTCAACCTTATCATTTATGCCTCAAGTTGGGCCTCCTTTGACTCAACCTTCTCATTTGCGCCTCGTGTTGGGCCTCGTTTAACTCGACCTTATCATTTGTGCCTTGTGTAGGGCCTCGTTCAACTCACCCTTACCATTTGTGCCTCGAGTTGGTCCTTGTTTGACTCACCCATATCATTTGCTCCTTGACTCGGGCTCATTTGGCTCAACCTTATCATTTGTGCCTCTAGTCAGGCCTCGTTCGACTCAACCTTATTATTTGCGACTCGTTTCGGGCCTCATTTGACTTAGCCTTATCATTTGTGCCTCGATTTGGGCCTCGTTTGACTCAACCTTATCATTTGCGCATCGAGTCAGGCCTCATTCGACTCAACCTTATCATTTGTGCCTCGAGTTGGGCCTTCTTTAACTCATCCTTCTCATTTGCGCCTCGAGTTGGGCCTTGTTTGACTCAACCTTATTATTTGTGCCTCGTATTGGGCTTCGTTCAACTCACCCTTACCATTTGCGCCTCGAGTTGTGCCTCGTTAGACTCACCCATATCATTTGCTACTCGACTCGGGCGTCGTTTGACTCAACCTTATCATTTGTGCCTTGACTCAGGCCTTGTTCTGCTCAACTTTAATATTTGTGCCCCGAGGTGGACCACGTTTGACTCAACCTTATCATTTGCGCCTCAAGTTGGGCCTCGTTTGACTCAACCTTATCATTTGTGCCTCGAGTTGGGGCTCCTTTGACTTAACCTTATCAATTGCGCCTCGAGTTGGGCCTCATTTGACTCAACCTTATCCTTTGTGCCTCGTGTTGGGCCTCGTTTGACTCAACCTTATCATTTGTGCCTCAAGTCAGGCCTCGTTTCACTCAACCTTATTATTTGCGACTCGTTTCGGGCCTCATTTGACTTAGCCTTATCAATTGTGCCTCGAGTTGGGCCCTGTTTGAGTCAACCATATCATTTGCACCTCGAGTTGGGCCTCGTTTGACTGAACCATATCATTTGTGCCTCGAGTGGGGCCTTGTTTGACTCACCCATATCATTTGTGCCTCGAGTCAGGCCTCGTTTGACTCAACCTTATCATTTGCACCTCGAGTCAGGCCTCGTTCGACTCGACCTTATCATTTGCGCCTTGAGTCAGGCCTTGTTTGTCTCAACCATATCATTTATTCCTCGAGTCAGTCCTTGTTTGACTCAACCTTATCATTTATTCCTTGTAGTGGGCCTTGTTCAACATAACCTTACCATTTATGCCTCGAGTCGGGCCTTGTTTGACACAACCATATCATTTGCGCCTCGACTCAGGCCTCGTTTGGCACACCCTTACCATTTGTGCCTCGATTTAGGCCTCATTTGACTCACCCATATCGTTTGTGGCTCGAGTCGGGACCCGTTTGACTCAACCTTTTCATTTGCACCTCGAGTCGGGCCTCGTTTGACTCAACCATATCATTTGTGCCTTGAGTGGGGTCTTGTTTGACTCAACCGTATCATTTGTGTCTTAAGTCGGGCCTCATTTGACTCAACCTTATCATTTGTACCTCAAGTCAAGCCTCATTCGGCTCGACCTTATCATTTGTGCCTCGAGTCGGGCCTCGTTTGACTCAACCTTATCATTTGCGCCTCGAGTTAGGCCTCGTTTGACTCAACCTTATTATTTGCACCTCGATTCGGGCCTCATTTGACTCAACCTTATCATTTGTGCCTCGAGTTGGGCCTCGTTTGACTCAACCTTATCATTTGTGCCTCGAGTCAGGCCTCGTTCGACTCAACCTTATCATTTATGCCTCGAGTCAGGTCTCATTTGACTCAACCTTCTCATTTGCGCCTCAAGTTGGGCCTCGTTTAACTCAACCTTATCATTTATGCCTCGTGTAGAGCATCGTTCAACTCACCCTTACCATTTGTGCCTCGAGTCGGTCCTTGTTTGACTCACCCATATCATTTGCTCCTCGACTCGGGCCTCGTTTGGCTTAACCTTATCATTTGTGCCTCTAGTCAGGCCTCGTTCGACTCAACCTTATAATTTGTGCCTCGACTTGGGCTTCGTTTGACTCAACCTTATCATTTGTGCCTTGAGTTGGGCCTCGTTTGACTCAGCCTTATCATTTGTGCCTCGTGTTGGGCCTCGTTTGACTCAACCTTATCATTTGCGCCTCGAGTCAGGCCTCATTCGACTCAACCTTATCATTTATGCCTCAAGTTGGGCCTCCTTTGACTCAACCTTCTCATTTGCGCCTCGAGTTGGGCCTCGTTTAACTCGACCTTATCATTTGTGCCTCGTGTAAGGCCTCGTTCAACTCACCCTTACCATTTGTGCCTTGAGTCGGTCCTTGTTTGACTCACCCATATCATTTGCTCCTCAACTCGGGCCTCGTTTGACTCAACCTTATTATTTGTGCCTTGACTCAGGCCTCGTTCGACTCAAGCTTATCATTTGTGCCTCGAGGTGGGCAACATTTGAGTCAACCTTATCAATTGCGCCTCGAGTTGGGGCTTGTTTGACTCAACCTTATCATTTGTGCCTCGTGTTGGGACTCGTTCAACTCACCCTTACCATTTACGCCTCGACTCAGGCCTCGTTTGACTCAACCTTATCATTTGCACCTCGAGTCGGGCCTCGTTTGACTCAACCTTATCATTTATGCCTCAAGTCAAGCCTCGTTCGACTCAACCTTATCATTTGTGCCTCAGGTTGGGGCTTGTTCGACTCAACCTTATCATTTGCATCTCGAGTCGTGCCTCGTTTTACTCACCCATGTCATTTGTGCCTCAACTCGGGCCACATTTGATTCAACCATATCATTTACGACTCGAGTCAAGCCTCGTTTGACTCACCCATATCATTTGTGCCTCGAGTTGGGCCTCGTTTGACTCAACCTTATCATTTGCGCCTCAAGTCAGGCCTCGTTCGACTCGACCTTATCATTTGTGCCTTGAGTCAGGCCTCGTTTGTCTCAACCATATCATTTATGTCTCGAGTTGGGCCTTGTTTGACTCAACCTTATCAATTGTCCCTTGTGTTGGGCCTTGTTCAACTTAACCTTACCATTTGTGTCTCGAGTCGGGCCTTCTTTGACTCAACCATATCATTTGTGCCTCGACTCGGGCCTCGTTTGACTCACCCATATTATTTGTGCCTCAACTCAGGCATCGTTTGACTCAACCATATCATTTACAATTCGAGTTGGTCCTTGTTTGACTCAACCTTATCATTTGCGCCTCGAGTTGGGCCTCGTTTGACTCAACCATATCATTTGTGCCTCGAGCCTGACCTCGTTGGACTCAACCTTATCATTTGTGCATCGAGTCGGGCCTCATTTTACTCAACCTTATAATTTGCACCTCGAGTCAAGCCTCGTTCAACTCACCTTTACCATTTGTACGTCGAGTCAGGCCTCGTTTGACTTACCCATATCATTTGTGCCTTGAGTCGGGTCTCGTTTGACTCAACCTTATCATTTCAACCCCAAGTTGGGCCTCATTTGACTCAACCTTATCATTTTCTCCTCGAGTTGGGCCTCCTTTGACTCATCCTTCTCATTTACGCCTCGAGTTGGGCCTTGTTTGACTCAACCTTATCATTTGTGCCTCGTGTTGGGTCTCGTTCAACTCACCCTTACCATTTGTGCCTCGGGTTAGTCCTTGTTCGACTCACCCATATCATTTGCTCCTTGACTCGGGCCTCGCTTGACTCAACCTTATCATTTGTGCCTTGTGCAGGGCCTCGATCAACTCACCCTTACCATTTGCGCCTCGAGTCGAGCCTCGTTTGACTCAATCTTATCGTTTACGCCTCGAGTCGGGCCTCGTTTGACTCAACCTTATCATTTGCGCCTTATGTTGGGCCTTGTTCAGCTCAACCTTACCATTTGTGCCTCGAGTCAGGCCTCATTTGGCTCAACCTTATCATTTACGCGTCAAGCCTCGTTCGACTCAACCTTATCATTTGTGCCTCGAGTTGGTCCTTGTTTGACTCAACCTTATCATTTGCACCTCATGTTGGGCCTCGTTCAACTCACTCGTATCATTTACACCTCGAGTCGGTCCTCGTTCGACTCACCCATATCATTTGCTCCTCGACTCGGGCCTCGTTTGACTCAACCTTATCATTTGTGCCTTGACTCAGGCCTCGTTCGACTCAACCTTATGATTTGTGCCTCGAGGTGGGCAACATTTGAGTCAACCTTATCAATTGCGCCTCAAGTTGGGGCTTGTTTGACTCAACCTTATCATTTGTGCCTCGTGTTGGGACTCGTTCAACTCACCCTTACCATTTACGCATCGAGTCAGGCCTCGTTTGACTCAACCTGATCATTTGCACCTCGAGTTGGGCCTCGTTTGACTCAACCTTATCATTTATGCCTCAAGTCAGGCCTCGTTTGACTCAACCTTATCATTTGTTCCTCAGGTTGGGCCTCGTTCGACTCAACCTTATCATTTGCACCTCGAGTCGTGCCTCGTTTTACTCACCCATGTCATTTGTGCCTCAACTCGGGTCACGTTTGATTCAACCATATCATTTACGACTCGAGTCGAGCCTCGTTTGACTCACCCATATCATTTGTGCCTCGAGTTGGGCCTCGTTTGACTCAACCTTATCATTTGCGCCTCGAGTTGGGCCTCGTTCGACTCCACCTTATCATTTGCACCTTGAGTTAGGCCTCGTTCGACTCGACCTTATCATTTATGCCTCAAGCCGGGCCTCGTTTGACTCAACCTTATCATTTGTGCCTTGTGTTGAGCCTTGTTCAACTTAACCTTACCATTTGTGCCTTGAGTCGGGCCTTGTTTGACTCAACCATATCATTTGCGCCTCGACTCAAGCCTCGTTTGACTCACCCATATCATTTGTGTCTCAACTCAGGCATCGTTTGACTCAACCATATCATTTACAACTCTAGTTGTTCCTTGTTTGACTTAACCTTATCATTTGCGCCGCGAGTCGGGCCTCGTTTGACTCAACCATATCATTTGTGCCTCGAGGCTAACCTCGTTGGACTCAACCTTATTATTTGTGCCTCGAGTCGGGCCTCGTTTTACTCAACCTTATAATTTGCACCTCGAGTCAAGCCTCGTTCAACTCACCCTTACCATTTGCGCGTCGAGTCAGGCCTCGTTTGACTTACCCATATCATTTGTGCCTTCAGTCGGGCCTCGTTTGACTCAACCTTATCATTTCAACCCTGAGTTGGGCCTCGTTTGACTCAACCTTATCATTTGCGCCTTGAGTTGTGCCTCGTTTGACTCAACCTTATCATTTGCGCCTCGAGCCGGGCCTCATTTGACTCACCCATATCATTTGTGCCTCAAGGTGGGCCTCGTTTGACTCAACCTTATCATTTGCGCCTAGAGTCAGGCCTCATTCGACTCAAGCTTATTGTTTGCGCCTCGAGTCAGGCCTCGTTTGACTCACCCATATCATTTGTGCCTCAAGTTGGGCCTCGTTTGACTCAACCATATCATTTGTGCTTCAAGTCGGGCCTCGTTTGACTCAACCATATCATTTATGCCTCGTGTCAGGCCTCGTTTTACTCAACCATATCTTTTGTGCCTTGAGTCAGGCCTCGTTTGACTAACCTTATCATTTGCGTCTCGAGTCGGGCCTCATTCGACTCAACCTTATCATTTGCGTCTCGAGTCGGGCATCGTTTGACTCAACCGCATAATTTGCGGCTCGAGTCGAGCCTCGTTCAACTCACCCATACAATTGGCGCCTCGAGTCGGGCCTCGTTTGACTCACCTATATCATGTATGCCTCAAGTCGAGCCCCGTTTGACTCAACCTTATCATTTACACCTCGAGTCAGGCCTCGTTTGACTTAACCTTATCATTTGTGCCTCGAGTCGGGCCTTGATTAACTCAACCTTATCATTTGCGCCTCAAGTCGAGCCTCGTTGCTCTCAACCTTATCATTTGCGCTTCGAGTCATTCCTCGTTTGACTCAACCTTATAATTTGCACCTCGAGTCAGGCCTCGTTTGACTCACCCATATCATTTGGGCCTCGAGTCGGGCCTCATTTGACTCCACCTTATCATTTGTGCCTCGAGTCGGGCCTCGTTTGACTCACCCATATCATATGTGCCTCAAGTCGGGCCTCGTTTGACTCAACCATATCATTTATGCCTCGAGTCAGGCCTCGTTTGACTCAATCATATCATTTCCACCTCGAGTCAGGCCTCGTTTGACTAACCTTATCATTTGCGCCTCGAGTCGAGCCTCGTTCGACACAACCTTATCATTTGCGCCTTCAGTCGGGCCTCGTTCTACTCAACCTTATCATTTGCGCCTTGAGTTGGGCCTCGTTCGACTCAACCTTATCATTTGCGCCTCGAGTTAGGCCTCATTTGACTCACCCATATCATTTGTGCCTCAAGGCTGGCCTCGTTTGACTCAACCATATCATTTATGCATCTAGTTAGGCCACGTTTGACTCAACCATTTCATTTGTGCCTCGAGATGGGCCTCGTTTTACTCACCCATATCATTTATGCCTCGAGTCAAGCCTCGTTTGACTCAACCATATCGTTTGTGCCTCGAGTCAGGCCTCGTTTTACTAACCTTATCATTTGCGCCACAAGTCGGGCCTCGTTTGACTCAACCTTATCATTTGTGCCTCGAGTCAGGCCTCGTTTAACTCATTCATATCATTTATGCCTCAAGTCGGGCCTCGTTTGACTCAACCTTATCATTTGCGCCTTGAGTTGGGCCTCGTTTCACTCAACCATATCATTTGTGCCTCGAGTCGGGCCTCATTCGAATCAACCTTATCATTTGCACCTTGAGTTGGGCCTCGTTTGACTCAACCTTATCATTTGCACCTTGAGTCAGGCCTCGTTTGACTCACCAATATCATTTGTGCCTCAAGTCGGTCCTCGTTTGACTCAACCATATCATTTATGCCTCGAGTCAGGCCTTGTTTGACTCAACCACATCTTTTGTGCCTCGAGTCAGGCCTCGTTTGACGAACCTTATCATTTGCGCCTCGAGGCGGGCCTCGTTCGACTCAACCTTATCATTTGCACCTCGAGTCGGGCCTCGTTTGACTCAACCATATCATTTATGCCTCGAGTCAGGCCTCGTTTGACTCAACCTTATCATTTGCGCCTCAAGCCGAGCCTCGTTTGACTCAACCATATCATTTATGCCTCGAGTCAGGCCTCGTTTGACTCAACCTTATCATTTGCGCCTCAAGCCGAGCCTCGTTTGACTCAACCATATTGTTTGCGCCTCAAGTCGGGCCTCATTCGACTCAACCTTATCAATTGTGCCTCAAGTCGGGCCTCATTTGACACCCCGATATCATTTGTGCCTCAAGCCGGGCATCGTTTGACTCAACCATATCATTTATTCCTCGAGTCGGTCTTCGTTCGACTCAACCATATCATTTGCGCCTCGAGTCAGGCCTCGTTTGACTCAACCTTATCATTTGCACCTCGAATCGGTCCTCGTTTGACTCAACCGTATCATTTGTGCCTCGAGTCGGGCCTCGTTCGAATCAACCTTATCATTTATGCCTTGAGTCGGACCTCCTTTGACACAACCTTATCATTTGCGCCTCAAGTCGGGCCTCGTTTGACTCAACCTTATCATTTGCGCCTCGACTTGCACCTTGTTTGACTCAACCTTATCATTTGCACCTCAAGTCGGGCCTCATTTGACTCAACCATATCATTTGTGCCTCAAGTCGAGCCTCGTTTGACTCACCCATATTAATTGTGCCTAGTGTCGGGCCTCATTTGACTCAACCATTTCTTTTGCGCCTTGAGCCGGGCCTCGTTCGACTCAACCTTATGATTTGCACCTCTCGTCGGGCATCGTTTGTGTCAACCATATCATTTGCACCTTGAGTCAGGCCTCGTTTGACTCAACCTTATCATTTGCCCCTCGAGTCAGGCCTCATTTGACTCACCCATATCATTTGTGCCTCAAGGTGGGCCTCGTTTGACTCAACATTATCATTTATGTATCAAGTTGGACCTCGTTTGTCTCAACCATCTCATTTGTGCCTCAAGTCGGGGCTCATTTGACTCACCCATATCATTTGTGCCTTAAGCCGGGCATTGTTTGACTCAACCATATCATTTATGCCTCGAGTCGGGCCTCAATTGACTCAACCTTATCATTTGCGCCTCGAGCCAAGCCTCGTTTGACTCAACCATATTGTTTGCGCCTCAAGTCGGGCCTCATTTGACTCAACCTTATCAATTGTTCCTTGAGTCAGGCCTCATTTGACTCACCCATGTCATTTGTGCCTCAAGGAGGGCCTCGTTTGACTCAACATTATCATTTATGCATCAAGTCGGACCTCGTTTATCTCAACCATCTCATTTGTGCCTCAAGTCAGGGCTCGTTTGACTCACCCATATCATTTGTGCCTCAAGCCGGGCCTCGTTTGACTCAACTATATCATGTATGCCTGGAGTCAGGCCACATTTGACTCAACCTTATCATTTGCACCTCGAGTCGGGCCTCGTTCGACTCAACCTTATCATTTGTGCCTCAAGTCGGGTCTCATTTGATTCAGCCTTATAATTTATGCCTCTATTCGGGCCATGTTCAACTCATCCTTACCATTTGCGCCTCGAGTTGGGCCTCATTTGACTCACTCATATCTTTTGTGCATCAACTCGGGCCTCTTTTGACTCAACCATATCATTTGTGCCTCGAGTCGAGCCTCGTTTGAATCAACCTTATCATTTGCACCTCGAGTCAGTCCTCGTTTGACTCAACCATATCATTTGCGTCTCGAGTCAGTCCTCGTTCGACTCAATCTTATCATTTACGCCTCGAGTCGGTCCTCGTTCGACTCAACCATATCATTTGTGCCTCAAGTCGTGCCTTGTTTGACTCAACCTTATCATTTGCACCTCGAGTCGGTCCTTGTTTGACTTAACCATATCATTTGTGTCTCGAGTTGGGCCTCGTTCGACTCAACCTTATCATTTACGCCTCAAGTCGGACCTCCTTTGACTCAACCTTATGATTTGCGCCTCGAGTCGGGCCTCATTTGACTCAACCATATCATTTGTGCCTCAAGTCGGGCCTCGTTCGACTCAACCTTATCATTTGTGCCTCAAGTCGGGTCTCATTTGATTCAACCTTATAATTTACGCCTCTAGTCGGGCCACGTTCAACTCACCCTTACCATTTGTGCCTCGAGTCGAGCGTCGTTTGACTCACCCATGTCATTTGTGCATCAACTCGGGCTCTTTTGACTCAACCATATCATTTATGCCTCGAGTCAGGCCTCATTTGACTCAAGCATATCATTTGCGCCTCAAGTCGGGCCTCGTTTGACTCAACCTTATCATTTGCACCTCGAGTCTGCCATCGTTCAACTGAACCATATCATTTGCGCCTTGAGTCGGGCCTCGTTCGACTCAACCTTGTCTTTTGCGCCTCGAGTCGGTCCTCGTTCGACTCAACCATATCATTTGCGCCTTGAGTCAGGCCTCGTTTGACTCAACCTTATCATTTACGCCTTGACTTGGGCCTCGTTCGACTCAACCTTATCATTTGCACGTCGAGTCGGGCCTCCTATGACTCACTCATATCATTTGTGCCTCAAGGCGGGCCTCGTTTGACTCAACCATATCATTTATGCATCAAGTCAAACCTTGTCTATCTTAACCATCTCATTTGTGCCTTGAGTCGAGGCTCGTTTGACTCACCCATATCATTTGTGCCTCAAGCCAGGCTTCGTTTGACTCAACCATATCAATTATGCCTCGAGTCGGGCCACGTTTGACTCAACCTTATCATTTGCACCGCGAGTTGGACCTCCTTTGACTCAACCTCATCATTTATGCCTCGAGATGGACCTCGTTCGACTCAACCTTATCAATTGCGCCTCGAGTCGAGCCTCATTTGACTCCTCGATATCATTTGTGCCTCAAGCCGGGCATCGTTTGACTCAACCATATCATTTATGCCTCGAGTCGGTCTTCGTTCGACTCAACCATATCATTTGCACCTCGAGTCAGGCCTCGTTTGACTCAACCTTATCATTTGCACCTCAAATCGGTCTCGTTCGACTTAACCATATCATTTGCGCCTTGAGTCAGGCATCGTTCGACTCAACCTTATCATTTACGCCTTGAGTCGGACCTCATTTGACACAACCTTATCATTTGCGCCTCAAGTCGGGCCTCGTTTGACTCAACCTTATCATTTGCCCCTCGACTTGGGCCTCGTTCGACTCAACCTTATTATTTGCACCTCAAGTCGGGCCTCGTTTGACTCAACCATATCATTTGTGCCTCGAGTCGAGCCTCATTTGACTCACCCATATTAATTGTGCCTGGTGTTGGGCCTCATTTGACTCAACCATTTCTTTTGCGCCTCGAGTCGGGCCTCGTTCGACTCAACCTTATGATTTGTGCCTCTCGTCAGGCCTCGTTTGTGTCAACCATATCATTTGCACCTTGAGTCAGGCCTCGTTTGACTCAACCTTATCATTTGCACCTCGAGTTAGGCCTCATTTGACTCACCCATATCATTTGTGCCTCAAGGCGGGTCTCGTTTGACTCAACATTATCATTTATGCATCGAGTTGGACCTCGTTTATCTCAATCATCTCATTTGTTCCTCGAGTCAGGGCTCGTTTGACTCACCCATATCATTTGTGCCTCAAGCCGGGCCTCGTTTGACTCAACCGTATCATTTATGCCTCTAGTCGGGCCACGTTCAACTGACCCTTACCATTTGCGCCTCGATTCGGGCCTCATTTGACTCACCCATATCTTTTGTGCATCAACTCAGGCCTCTTTTGACTCAACCATATCATTTGTGCCTCGAGTCGAGCCTCGTTTGACTCAACCTTATCATTTGCACCTCAAGTCGGTTCCCGTTTGACTCAACCATATCATTTGCGCCTCGAGTTAGTCCTCGTTCGACTCAACCTTATCATTTATGCCTCGAGTCGGTCCTCGTTCGACTCAACCATATCAGTTGCACCTCAAGTCGTGCCACGTTTGACTCAACCTTATCATTTGCACCTCAAGTCGGTCCTCGTTCGACTTAACCATATCATTTGCGTCTCGAGTTGGGTCTCGTTCGACTCAACCTTATCATTTACACCTCAAGTCGGACCTCCTTTGACTCAACCTTATCATTTGTGCCTCGAGTCGGGCCTCGTTTGACTCAACCATATCATTTGCGCCTCGAGTCGGGCCTCGTTTGACACAACCTTATCATTTGCGCCTCAAGTCGAGTCTCATTTGATTCAACCTTATAATTTATGCCTCTAGTCGGGCCACGTTCAACTCTCCCTTACCATTTGCGCCTCGAGTCGGGCGTCGTTTGACTCACCCATGTCATTTGTGCATCAACTCAGGCCTCTTTTGACTCAACCATATCATTTATACCTCGAGTCGGGCCTCGTTTGACTCAACCATATCATTTGTGCCTCGAGTCGGGCCTCGTTTGACTCAACCTTATCATTTGCACCTCGAGTCTGCCATTGTTTGACTGAACCATATCATTTGCGCCTCGAGTCGGGCCTCGTTCGACTCAACCTTGTCTTTTGCGCCTCGAGTCGGTCCTCGTTCGACTCACCCATATCATTTGCGGCTTGAGTCAGGCCTCGTTTGAGTCAACCTTATCATTTGCACCTTGAGTCAGTCCTCGTTCGACTTAACCTTATCATTTACGCCTCGAGTCGGACCTCCTTTGACTCAACCTTATCATTTGTGCCTCGAGTTGGGCCTCGAGTCAGGCCTCATTTGACTCAACCATTTCTTTTGCGCCTCGAGTCGGACCTCATTTGACTCAACCTTATCATTTGCACCTCGAGTCAGGCCTCATTTGGCTCAACCTCACATTTATGCCTCTAGTTGGGCCTCGTTCGACTCAACCCCATCATTTGTGCCTCCAGTTGGGCCTCGTTTGATTCAACCTTATCGTTTGACTCAACCTTATCATTTATGCCTCGAGTCAGTCCTCGTTTGACTCAACCTTATCATTTGCGCCTCGAGTCAGCCCTCGTTCAACTCAACCATATCATTTGTGCCTCGAGTCAGCCCTTATTTGACTCAACCTTATCATTTGCGCCTCAAGCCGGGCCTCGTTTGAATCACCCATATCATTTGTGTGTCAAGTCAGGCCTCGTTTGACACAACCATATCGTTTATGCCTCGAGTTGGGCCTCGTTTGACTCAACCATATCATTTGCGCCTTGAGTTGGGCCTCATTCAACTCAACCTTATCATTTACGCCTCGAGTCAGGCCTCCTTTGATTCAACCTTATCATTTATGCCTCGAGTTGGGCCTTATTTGACTCAACCTTATAATTTGTTCCTCGAGTTGGCCCTCGTTCAACTCAACCTTACTAATTGCGCCTCGAGTCGGGCCTCGTTTTACTCACCCATATCATTTATGCCTCAAGGCAGGCCTCGTTTGACTCAACCTTATCATTTGCGGCTCGACTTAGGCCTCGTTCGACTCAACCTTATCATTTGCACCTCAAGTCGGGCCTCATTTGACTCACCTATATCATTTGTGCCTCATGGTGGGCCTCGTTTGACTTAACCATATCATTTGTGCCTTGAGTTGGGCCTCATTTGACTCACCCATATCATTTGTGCCTCAAGCCGAGCCTCGTTTGACTCAACCGCATCATTTATGCCTAGAGTCGGGCCACGTTTGTCTCAACTTTATCATTTGCACCTCGAGTCAGGCTCGTTTGACTCAACCATATCATTTGCACCTCGAGCCGGGCCTCGTTCGACTCAACCTTGTCATTTGTGCCTCAAGTCGGGTCTCATTTGATTCAACCTTATAATTTATGCCTCTAGTCAGGTGACGTTCAACTCACCCTTACCAGTAGCACCTCGAGTCAGGCCTCATTTGACTCACCCATATCATTTGTGCATCAACTCGGGCCTCTTTTGACTCAACCATATCATTTGTGCCTCGAGTCGGGCCTCGTTTGACTCAACCTTATCTTTTGCGCCTCGAGTCGAGACTCATTTGATTCAACCTTATCATTTGTGCCTCAAGTTGGGCCTCATTTGAGTCAACCTTATAATTTGCGCTTTGAGTCGGGCCTCGTTCAACTCACCCTTACAATTTGTGCATTGACTTGGGCCTCTTTTAACTTACCATATCATTTGTGCCCCAAGTCGGGCCTCGTTTGACTCAACCATTTCATTTGCGCCTTGAGTCAGGCCTCGTTCGACTCAACCTTATCATTTATGCCACGAGTTGGGCCTCATTTGACTCAACCTTATCATTTGTGCCACGAGTTGGCCTCGTTCGACTCAACCTTATCATTTGCACCTCAAGTCGGGCCTTGTTTGACTCACCCATATCATTTGTGCCTTGTGTCGGGCCTCGTTTGACTCAACCTTATCATTTGTGCCTCGAGTCGGGCCTCGTTTGACTCAAGCATATCATTTGCACCACGAGTTGGGCCTCGTTCGACTCAACCTTATTAATTGCGCCACGAGTCGGGCCTTATTTGACTCACCCATATCATTTGTGCCTTGAGTCAGGCCTCGTTTGACTCACCCATATCATTTGTGCCTTGAGTCGAGCCTTGTTTGACTTAAGCATATCATTTGGGCCTCGAGTCGGGCCTCGTTCGACTCAACCTTATCATTTACGCCTCGAGTTGATCCTCGTTTGACTCAACCTTATCATTTACGCCTCGTGTTGAGCCTTGTTCAACTCACCCTTACTATTTGCGCCTCGAGTCAGGCCTCGTTTGACTCACCCATATCATTTGCGCCTAGACTTGGGCCTCGTTTAACTCATCCATATCATTTGAGCCTCAACTTGGGCCTCAGTTGACTCAAACATATCATTTACGCCTCGAGTCGGGTCTCCTTTGACTTAACCTTATCATTTGCACCTCGAGTCGGTCCTCGTTTGACTCAACTTTATCATTTGCTCCTCGAGTTTGGCCTCATTTGACTCAACCTTATAATTTACACCACTAGTCGAGCCTCGTTGAACTCGCCCTTACCATTTGCGCCTCGAGTCAGGCCTCGTTTGACTCACCCATATCATTTGTGCATCCACTTGGGCCTCTTTTGACTCAACCATATTATTTGTGCCTCGAGTTGGGCCTCGTTTGACTCAACCTTATCATTTGCGCCTCAAGTTGGGCCTCGTTCGACTCAACGTTATCATTTGTGCCTCAAGTCGGGCCTCATTGACTCCACCTTATCATTTACGCCTCGAGTCGGGCCTCGTTCGACTCAATCTTATCATTTGTGCCTCGAGTCAGGCCTTATTTGATTCAACCTTATCATTTGCGCCTCAAGTTGGGCCTCGTTTGACTCAACCTTATAATTTGCGCCTCGAGTCGGGCCTTGTTCAACTCACGCTTACCATTTGCACCTCGACTCGAGCCTCGTTTGACTCATCCATATCATTTGTGCCTTAAGTCGGGCCTCGTTTGACTCAACCTTATCATTTGCACCTCGAGTCAGGCCTCGTTTGACTCAACCTTATCATTTAAGCCTCGAGTCGGGACCCATTTGACTCAACCTTATAATTTGTGCCTCGAGTTGGGTCTCGTTCGACTCAACCATACTATTTACGCTTTGAGTCGGGCTTCGGTTGAATCACCCATATAATTTTTGCCTCCAGTCGGGCCTCTTTTGACTCAACCATATCATTTGTGCCTCGAGTCGGGCCTCGTTCGACTCAACCTTATCATTTGCGCCTCGAGTCGGGCCTCGTTCGTCTTACCCATATCATTTGCACCTCGGGTCAGGCCTCGTTTGACTCAACCATATAAGTTATGCCTCGAGTCAGGCCTCGTTTGACTCAACCATATCATTTTCGCCTCGAGTTAGAGCTCGTTTGACTAACCTTATGATTTGCGCCTCAAGTCAGGCCTCGTTTGACTCATGCTAATCATTTGTGCCTCAAATCAGGCCTCATTTGACTCAACCTTATTATTTGCGCCTCGAGTCGGGCCCCGTTCTACTCAACCTTATCAATTGCGCCTCGAGTCGGGCCTCGTTTGATTCACCCATATCATTTGTGCCTCAAGTTGGGCCTCGTTTGACTCAACCATATCATTGCCATGAGTCGGGCCTCATTTGACTCAACCATATCGTTTGCGCCTCGAGTCGAGCATCGTTTGACTAACCTTATCAGTTGCGCCTCAAGTTGGGCCTTATTTGACTAAACGATATCATTTGTGTCTCGAGTCGGGCCTCGTTCGACTCAACCTTATCATTGGTGCCTCGAGTCGGGTCTCATTTGATTCAACCTTATAATTTACACCTCTAGTCGGGCCACGTTCAACTCACCCTTATTATTTGCGCCTCGAGTCGAGCCTCGTTGGGCTCAACCTTATCATTTGTACCTTGTGTTGTGCCTCGTTCGACTCAACCATATCATTTGCGCCTCGAGTCGGGCCTCGTTTGACTAACCTTATCATTTGCGCCTCAAGTCAGGCCTCGTTCGACTTAACCTTATGATTTGCACCTCGAGTCGGGCCTCGTTTGACTCACCCATATCATTTGTGCATCAACTCGGGCCTCTTTTGACTCAACCATATCATTTGTGCCTCGAGTCGGGCCTCGTTCGACTCAACCTTATCATTTGCGCCTCGAGTCGGGCCTCGTTCGTCTTACCCATATCATTTGCACCTCAGGTCAGGCCTCGTTTGACTCAACCATATAAGTTATGCCTCGAGTCAGGCCTCGTTTGACTCAACCATATCATTTTTGCCTCGAGTTAGACCTCGTTTGACTAACCTTATGATTTGCGCCTCAAGTCAGGCCTCGTTCGACTCATGCTAATCATTTGTGCCTCAAATCAGGCCTTACTTGACTCAACCTTATTATTTGTGCCTCGAGTCGGGCCCCGTTTTACTCAACCTTATCAATTGCGCCTCGAGTCGGGCCTCGTTTGATTCACCCATATCATTTGTGCCTCAAGTTGGGCCTCGTTTGACTCAACCATATCATTGCCACGAGTCGGGCCTCATTTGACTCAACCATATCATTTGCGCCTCGAGTCGAGCATCGTTTGACTAACCTTATCAGTTGCGCCTCAAGTCGGGCCTTATTTGACTCATTCTTACCATTTGCGCCTCAAGTCGGGCCTCATTTGGCTCAACCTTACCATTTATGCCTCTAGTCAGGCCTCGTTTGACTCAATCTCATAATTTGTACCTCCAGTTAGGCCTCGTTCGACTCAACCTTATCATTTACGCCTTGAGTCAGGCCTCGTTTGACTCACCCATATCATTTATGCCTCAAGCCGGGTCTCGTTTGACTCAACCATATCGTTTATGCCTTGAGTCGAGCCTCGTTTGACTCAACTACATCATTTGCATCTCGAATCGGGCCTTGTTCCACTCAACCTTATCATTTGCGCCTTGAGTCGGGCCTCATTTGATTTAACCTTATCATTTGTGCCTCGAGTTGGGCCTCGTTTGACTCAACCTTTTAATTTGTGCCTTGAGTCGGCACTCGTTGAACTCAACCTTACCAATTGCACCTCGAGTTGGGCCTCGTTTGACTCACCCATATCATTTGTGCCTTAATGCAGACCTCGTTTGACTTAACCTTATCATTTGCACCTCGAGTCAGGCCTCGTTTGACTCAACCTTATCATTTGTGTTATGAGTTAGGCCTCGTTCGACTCAACTTATCATTTACGCCTTGAATTGCGCTTCGATTGACTCACCCTTATCATTTATGCCTTGAATCGGGCCTTGTTTGACTCACCCATATCATTTGCGCCTTGTGTTGGGCCTCGTTTGACTCAACCTTATCATTTGCGCCTCGAGTCGGGGCTCGTTTGACTCAACCATATCATTTGCGTCTCGAGTCAGGTCTCGTATGACTCACCCATATCATTTTTGCCTTGAGTCGAGCTTCATTTGACTTAACCATATCATTTGTGCCTCGTGTTGGGCCTCGTTCAACTCAACCTTACCATTTACGCCTCGAGTTGGTCCTCGTTTGACTCAACCTTATCATTTGTGCCTCGTCTCGGGCCATGTTTAACTCATCCATGTCATTTGAGCCTCAACTTGGGCCTCGGTTGACTCAAACATATCATTTACGCCTCGAGCCGGGCTTCCTTTGACTCAATCGTATCATTTGCGCCTCGAGTTGAGCCTCGTTTCACTCAACCTTATCAATTGCGCCTCGAGTTGGACCTCGTTCGACTCAGCCTTATAATTTACACCTCAAGTCGGGCCTCAATCAACTCGCCCTTACCATTTGTGCCTCGAGTCAGGCCTCGTTTGACTCACCCATATCATTTGAGCCTCAACTTGGGGCTCCGTTGACTCAAACATATCATTTACGCCTTGAGTCGGGCTTGCTTTGACTGACCTTATCATTTGCGCCTCGAGTCGGGCCTCCTTTCACACAACCTTATCATTTGCGCCTCGAGTTGGACCTCATTCAACTCAGCCTTATAATTTACACCTCTAGTCGGGCCTCGTTCAACTCGGCCTTACCATTTGCGCCTCAAGTCGGGCCTCGTTTGACTTAACCTTATCATTTGCGCCTCGAGTTAGGTCTCGTTCGACTCAACCTTATCATTTGTGCCTCGAGTCAGGCCTTATTGACTTCACCTTATCATTTGCGCCTCGAGTTGGCCCTCGTTCGACTCAACCTTATCATTTGTGCCTCGAGTCGGGCCTTATTGACACCACCTTATCATTTGTGCCTCGAGTTGGCCCTCGTTCGACTCAACCTTATCATTTGCGCCTCGAGTCGGGCCTCATTTGATTCAACCTTATCATTTGTGCCTCAAGTTGGGCCTCGTTTGACTTAACCTTATAATTTGTGCCTCGAGTCGGACCTCGTTCAACTCACCCTTACCATTTGTGACTCGACTCGGTTCTCTTTTGACTCACCTATATCATTTGTGCCTCAAGTCAAGCCTCGTTTCACTCAACCTTATCATTTGCATCTCAAGTCAGGCCTCGTTTGACTCAATCTTATCATTTATGCCTCGAGTCGAGGCCCGTTTGACTCAACCTTATAATTTGTGCCTTGAGTTGGTCCTCATTCGACTTAACCTTATCATTTGCACCTCGAGTCGGGCCTCGCTTAACTCGCCCATATCATTTCTGCCTCCAATTGGGCCGCGTTTGACACAACCATATCATTTATGCCTCAAGTCAGGCCTCGTTTGACTAAACCTTATCATTTGCACCTCGAGTCGGGCCTCGTTTGACTCAACCATATCATTTGTGCCTAGACTCGGGCCTCGTTCGACTCAACCTTATCATTTGTGCCTCGCGTTGGGCTCGTTCAAGTCACCCTTACCATTTGCACCTTGAGTTGGGCCTTGTTTGTCTTACCCATATCATTTGCGCCTCGACTCGGGCCTCGTTTACCTCACCCATATCATTTGTGCCTCAACTTAGGCCTCGGTTGACTCAAACATATCATTTATGCCTCCAGTCGGGCCTCCTTTGACTCAGCCTTATCATTTACGCCTCGAGTCAGGCCTCATTTGACTGAACCATATCATTTACGCCTCGAGTCAGACCTCGCTTGAATCAACCTTATCATTTGCGCCTCGAGTTGGGCCTCGTTCGACTAAACCTTATAATTTACGCCTCTAGTTGGGCCTCATTCTACTCACCCTTACCATTTGCGCCTTGAGTCGGGCCTCGTTTGACTCACCCATATCATTTGTGCATCAACTCGGGCCTCTTTTGACTCAACCATATCATTTGTGCCTTGAGTCAGGCCTCGTTTGACTCAACCGTATCATTTGTTATTCAACCTTATCATTTGTGCCTTGAGTTGGGCCTCGTTTAACTCAACCTTAAAATTTGCGTCTCGAGTTGTGCATCGTTCAACTCAGCCTTACCATTTATGCCTTGACTCGGGCCTTGTTTGACTCACCCATATCATTTGTGCCTCAAGTTGGGCCTCGTTTGACTCATCCTTATCATTCAAACCTCGAGTCAGGCCTCATTTGACTCAACCTTATCATTTATGCCTTGAGTTGGGCCTCGTTTGACTCAATCTTATCATTTGTGACCTGAGTCAGGCCTCGTTTGACACAACCATATCATTTGCACCTCGAGTCAGGCCTCATTCGACTCAACCTTATCAGTTGTGCCTCGAGTCAGGGCTCATTTGTTTCAACCTTATAACTTACGCCTCTAGTCAGGCCTCGCTCAACTCACGCTTACCATTTGCACCTCAAGTCGGGTCTCGTTTGACTCACCCATATCATTTGTGCATCAACTCTGGCCATTTTTGACAAAACCATATCATTTGTGCCTCGAATCGGGTATCGTTTGACTCAACCTTATCATTTGTGCCTTGAGTTAGGCCTCGTTCGACTCAACCTTATAATTTACACCTCTAGTCGGGCCTCGTTCAACTTGGCCATACCATTTGCGCCTCGAGTCGGGCATCATTTGACTCACCCATATCATTTGTACATCAACTTGGGCCTCTTTTGACTCAACCATATTATTTGTGCCATGAGGCAGGCCTCATTGACTCCACCATATCATTTGCGCCTCGAGTCGGGCCTCATTCGACTAAACCTTTTCATTTGTGCCTCGAGTCGGGCCTCATTTGATTCAACCTTATCATTTGTGCCTTGAGTTGGGCCTCGTTTGACTCAACCTTATAATTTTCACCTCAAGTCGGGCATCGTTCAACTCACACGTACCATTTGCGTCTCGACTCGGTCCTCGTTTCACTCACCCAAATCATTTGTGCCTCAAGGCGGGCCTCGTTTGACTCAACCTTATCATTCGTGCCTCGAGTTGGGTCTCGTTCGACTCGACCTTATCATTTGTGCCTCTAGTTGGGCCTCGTGCGACTCAACCTTATAATTTATGCATCTAGTCGGGCCTTATTCAACTCACCCTTACCATTTGCGCCTCGAGTTGGGCCTTGTTTGACTCACCCATATCATTTGGGCATCAACTCGAGCCTCTTTTGACTCAACCATATCATTTTTGCCTTGAGTCGGGCCCCGTTTGACTCACCCATATCATTTGTGCCTCAAGCCGGGCCTCGTTTGACACAACCTTATCATTTATGCCTCGAGTCGGGCCCCGTTTGACTTAACCTTATAATTTATGCATCGAGTTAGGCCTCGTTTGACTCAACCTTATCATTTGCGCCTCGAGTCGGGCCTCGTTTGACTCACCCATATCATTTCTGCCTCCAGCAAGACCTCGTTTGACTCAACCTTACCATTTGCACTTTGAGTCGGGCCTCGTTTGACTCAACCGTATCATTTGTGCCTCGAGTCGGGCCTCGTTCGACTCAACCTTATCATTTGTGCCCCGAGTCGGGCCTCATTTGATTCAACCTTATCATTTGTGCCTCGAGTTGGGCCTCGTTTGACTCAACCTTAAAATTTGCATCTCGAGTCGGGCCTCGTTCAACTCATCCGTACCATTTGTGACTCGACTCGGGCCTCGTTTGACTCACCCATATCATTTGTGCCTCGAGTCGGGCTTCGTTTGACTGAACCATATCATTTATGCCTCGAGTCAGACCTCGCTTGACTCAACCTTCTCATTTGCGCCTCGAGTTGGGCCTCGTTTGACTAAACCCTATAATTTACGCCTCTAGTTGGGCCTCATTCTACTTACCCTTACCATTTGCGTCTCGAGTCGGACCTCGTTTGACTCACCCATATCATTTGTGCATCAACTCGGGCCTCTTTTGACTTAACCATATCATTTGTGCCTTGAGTCGGGCCTCGTTTGACTCAACCTTATCATTTGCGCCTCGAGTTGGGCCTCGTTCGACTAAACCTTATAATTTACGCCTCTAGTTGGGCCTCAATCTACTCACCCTTACCATTTGCGCCTCGAGTCGGGCCTCGTTTGACTCACCCATATCATTTGTGCATAAACTCGGGCCTCTTTTGACTCAACCATATCATTTGTGCCTTGAGTCGGGCCTCGTTTGACTCAACCGTATCATTTGTGCCTCGAGTTGGGCCTCGTTCGACTTAACCTTATCATTTATGCCTCGAATCGGGCCTCGTTTGACTAAACCTTATCATTTGTGCCTCAAGTTAGGCCTCATTTGATTCAACCTTATCATTTGTGCCTTGAGTTGGGCCTCGTTTAACTCAACCTTAAAATTTGCGTCTCGAGTTGTGCATCGTTCAACTCAGCCTTACCATTTATGCCTTGACTCGGGCCTTGTTTGACTCACCCATATCATTTGTGCCTCAAGTCAGGCCTCGTTTGACTCAACCTTATCATTCGCACCTTGAGTCAGGCCTCGTTTGACTCAACCTTATCATTTATGCCTTGAGTTGGGCCTCGTTTGACTCAATCTTATTATTTGTGACCTGAGTCGGGCTCGTTGGACACAACCATATCATTTGCACCTCGAGTCGGGCCTCATTCGACTCAACCTTATCAGTTGTGCCTCGAGTCGGGGCTCATTTGTTTCAACCTTATAACTTACGCCTCTAGTCAGGCCTCGCTCAACTACGCTTACCATTTGCACCTCGAGTCGGGCCTCGTTTGACTCACCCATATCATTTGTGCATCAACTCGGGCCATTTTTGACAAAACCATATCATTTGTGCCTCGAATCGAGCATCGTTTGACTCAACCTTATCATTTGTGCCTTGAGTTGGGCCTCGTTCGACTCAACCTTATAATTTACACCTCTAGTCGGGCCTCGTTCAACTTGGCCATACCATTTGCGCCTCGAGTCGGGCATCGTTTGACTCACCCATATCATTTGTGCATCAACTTGGGCCTCTTTTGACTTAACCATATTATTTGTGCCACGAGTTAGGCCTCTTTGACTCCACCATATCATTTGCGCCTCGAGTCGGGCCTTGTTCGACTAAACCTTTTCATTTGTGCCTCGAGTCGGGGCCTCATTTGATTCAACCTTATCATTTGTGCCTTGAGTTGGGCCTCGTTTGACTCAACCTTATAGTTTGCACCTCAAGTCGGGCATCATTCAACTCACACGTACCATTTACGTCTCGACTCGGTCCTCGTTTGACTCACCCAAATCATTTGTGCCTCAAGGCAGGCCTCGTTTGACTCAACCTTATCATTTGTGCCTCGAGTTGGGTCTCGTTCGACTCGACCTTATTATTTGTGCCTCTAGTTGGGCCTCGTGCGACTCAACCTTATAATTTATGCCTCTAGTCAGGCCTTATTCAACTCACCCTTACCATTTGCACCTCGAGTTGGGCCTCGTTTGACTCACTCATATCATTTGGGCATCAACTCGAGCCTCTTTTGACTCAACCATATCATTTATGCCTTGAGTCGGGCCCTGTTTCACTCACCCATATCATTTGTGCCTCAAGCTGGGCCTCGTTTGACACAACCTTATCATTTATGCCTCGAGTCGAGCCCCGTTTGACTTAACCTTATAATTTGTGCATCGAGTCGGGCCTCGTTTGACTCAACCTTATCATTTGCGCCTCGAGTCGGGCCTCGTTTGACTCACCCATATCATTTCTGCCTCCAGCAGGACCTCGTTTGACTCAACCTTATCATTTGCACTTTGAGTCGGGCCTCGTTTGACTCAACCATATCATTTGCGCCTCGAGTCGGGCCTCGTTCGACTCAACCTTATCATTTGTGCCCCGAGTTGGGCCTCATTTGATTCAACCTTATCATTTGTGCCTCGAGTTGGGCCTCGTTTGACTAAACTTTAAAGTTTGTGTCTCGAGTCGGGCCTCGTTCAACTCATCCTTACCATTTGTGCCTCGACTCGACCCTCGTTTGACTCACCCATATCATTTGTGCCTCAAGTCGGGCCTCCTTTGACTCAACCTTATCATTTGCACCTCGAGTCTGACCTCGTTTGACTCAACCTTATCATTTATGCCTCGAGTCAGGTCTCGTTTGACTCAACCTTATCATTTGCGCCTTGAGTCGGGCCTCATTTGACTCAACCATATCATTTGCGCCTCGAGTCGGGCCTCGTTTGGCACAACCTTATCATTTGCGCCTCGAGTCGGGGCTCATTTGATTCAACCTTATAATTTACTCCTCTAGTTGGGCCTCGCTCAACTCCCCTTTACCATTTGCGCCTCGAGTCAGGCCTCGTTTGACTCACCCTTATCATTTGTGCATCAACTCGGGCCTCTTTTGACTAAACCATATCATTTGTGGCTAGAGTCGGGCCTCGTTTGACTCAGCCATATCAATTGTGCCTCGAGTTGGGCCTCGTTCGACTCAATCTTATAATTTACACCTCTAGTCGGGCCTCGTTCAACTCGCCCTTACCATTTGCGCCTCGAGTCGGGCCTTGTTTGACTCACCTATATCATTTGTGCATCAACTTGGACCTCTTTTGACTCAACCATATTATTTGTGCCTCGACTCGAGCCTCGTTCGACTCAACCTTATCATTTACGCCTCGTGTTGGGCTCGTTCAACTCACCCTTACTATTTGCACCTCGAGTCGGGCCTTGTTTGTCTCACCCATGTCATTTGCACCTTGACTCAGGCCTTGTTTACCTCACCCATATCATTTGTGCTTCAACTCAGGCGTCGGTTGACTCAAACATATCATTTACGCCTCGAGTCGGGCCTCCTTTGACTCAGACTTATCATTTACACCTCGAGTCAGGCCTCGTTTGACTGAACCATATCATTTACGCATCGAGTCAGACCTCGCTTGACTCAACCTTATCATTTGCGCCTCGAGTTGGGCCTCGTTCGACTAAACCCTATAATTTACGCCTCTAGTTGGGCCTCATTCTACTCACCCTTACCATTTGCGTCTCGAGTCGGACCTCGTTTGACTCACCCATATCATTTGTGCATCAACTCGGGCCTCTTTTGATTCAACCTTATCATTTGTGCCTTGAGTTGGGCCTCGTTTGACTCAACCTTATAGTTTGCACCTCAAGTCGGGCATCGTTCAACTCACATGTACCATTTACGTCTCGACTCGGTCCTCGTTTGACTCACCCAAATCATTTGTGCCTCAAGGCAGGCCTCGTTTGACTCAACCTTATCATTTGTGCCTCGAGTTGGGTCTCGTTCGACTCGACCTTATTATTTGTGCCTCTAGTTGGGCCTCGTGCGACTCAACCTTATAATTTATGCCTCTAGTCAGGCCTTATTCAACTCACCCTTACCATTTGCGCCTCGAGTTGGGCCTCGTTTGACTCACTCATATCAATTGGGCATCAACTCGAGCCTCTTTTGACTCAACCATATCATTTATGCCTTGAGTCGGGCCCTGTTTCACTCACCCATATCATTTGTGCCTCAAGCTGGGCCTCGTTTGACACAACCTTATCATTTATGCCTCGAGTCGGGCCCCGTTTGACTTAACCTTATAATTTGTGCATCGAGTCGGGCCTCGTTTGACTCAACCTTATCATTTGCGCCTCGAGTCGGGCCTCGTTTGACTCACCCATATCATTTCTGCCTCCAGCAGGACCTCGTTTGACTCAACCTTATCATTTGCACTTTGAGTCGGGCCTCGTTTGACTCAACCATATCATTTGTGCCTCGAGTCGGGCCTCGTTCGACTCAACCTTATCATTTGTGCCCCGAGTTGGGCCTCATTTGATTCAACCTTATCATTTGTGCCCCGAGTTGGGCCTCGTTTGACTAAACTTTAAAGTTTGTGTCTCGAGTCGGGCCTCGTTCAACTCACCCTTACCATTTGTGCCTGGACTCGACCCTCGTTTGACTCACCCATATCATTTGTGCCTCAAGTCGGGCCTCCTTTGACTCAACCTTATCATTTGCACCTCGAGTCTGACCTCGTTTGACTCAACCTTATCATTTATGCCTCGAGTCAGGTCTCGTTTGACTCAACCTTATCATTTGCGCCTTGAGTCGGGCCTCATTTGACTCAACCATATCATTTGCGCCTCGAGTCGGGCCTCGTTTGGCACAACCTTATCATTTGCACCTCAAGTCGGGGCTCATTTGATTCAACCTTATAATTTACTCCTCTAGTTGGGCCTCGCTCAACTCCCCTTTACCATTTGCGCCTCGAGTCAGGCCTCGTTTGACTCACCCTTATCATTTGTGCATCAACTCGGGCCTCTTTTGACTAAACCATATCATTTGTGGCTAGAGTCGGGCCTCGTTTGACTCAGCCATATCAATTGTGCCTCGAGTTGGGCCTCGTTCGACTCAACCTTATAATTTACACCTCTAGTCGGGCCTCGTTCAACTCGCCCTTACCATTTGCGCCTCGAGTCGGGCCTTGTTTGACTCACCTATATCATTTGTGCATCAACTTGGACCTTTTTTGACCCAACCATATTATTTGTGCCTCGACTCGAGCCTCGTTCGACTCAACCTTATCATTTACGCCTCGCGTTGGGCTCGTTCAACTCATCCTTACTATTTGCACCTCGAGTCGGGCCTTGTTTGTCTCACCCATGTCATTTGCACCTCGACTCAGGCCTTGTTTACCTCACCCATATCATTTGTGCTTCAACTCAGGCGTCGGTTGACTCAAACATATCATTTACGCCTCGAGTCGGGCCTCCTTTGACTCAGACTTATCATTTACGCCTCGAGTCAGGCCTCGTTTGACTGAACCATATCATTTACGCCTCGAGTCAGACCTCGCTTGACTCAACCTTATCATTTGCGCCTCGAGTTGGGCCTTGTTCGACTAAACCCTATAATTTATGCCTCTAGTTGGGCCTCATTCTACTCACCCTTACCATTTGCGTCTCGAGTCGGACCTCGTTTGACTCACCCATATCATTTGTGCATCAACTTGGGCCTCTTTTGACTCAACCATATCATTTGTGCCTTGAGTCGGGCCTCGTTTGACTCAACCGTATCATTTGTGCCTCGAGTTGGGCCTCGTTTGACCCAACCGTATCATTTGTGCCTCGAGTTGGGCCTCGTTCGACTCAACCTTATCATTTATGCCTTGAATTGGGCCTCTTTGACTCAACGTTATCATTTGCGCCTCAAGTCGGGCCGCATTTGATTCAACCTTATCATTTGTGCCTCGAGTTAGGCCTCGTTTAACTCAACCTTAAAATTTGCGTCTCGAGTTGTGCATCGTTCAACTTAGCCTTACCATTTGCGCCTTGACTCGGGCCTTGTTTGACTCACCCATATCATTTGTGCCTCAAGTCAGGCCTCGTTTGACTCAACCTTATCATTTATGCCTTGAGTCGGGCCTCGTTTGACTTAATCTTATCATTTGTGACCTAAGTCGGGCCTCGTTTGACACAACCATATCATTTGCACCTCGAGTCGGGCCTCATTCAACTCAACCTTATCAATTGCGCCTCGAGTCGTGGCTCATTTGTTTCAACCTTATAACTTACGCCTCTAGTCAGGCCTCGCTCAACTCACGCTTACCATTTGCGCCTCGAGTCGGGCCTTGTTTGACTCACCCATATCATTTGTGCATCAACTCGGGCCATTTTTGACAAAACCATATCATTTGTGCCTCGAGTCGGGCCTTGTTTGACTCAACCTTATCATTTGTGCCTTGAGATGGGCCTTGTTCGACTCAACCTTATAATTTACACCTCTAGTCGGGCCTCGTTCAACTTGGCCATACCATTTGCACCTCGAGTCGGGCATCGTTTGACTCACCCATATCATTTGTGCATCAACTTGGTCCTCTTTTGACTCAACCATATTATTTGTGCCACGAGTCAGGCCTCATTGACTCCACCTTATCATTTGCGCCTCGAGTCGGGCCTCATTCGACTAAACCTTTTCATTTGTGCCCCGAGTCAGGCCTCATTTGATTCAACCTTATCATTTGTGCCTTGAGTTGGGGCTCGTTTGACTCAACCTTATAATTTGCACCTCAAGTCGGGCCTCGTTCAACTCACCCATACCATTTACGTCTCGACTCGGTCCTCGTTTGAGTCACTTATATCATTTGTGCCTCAAGGCGGGCCTCGTTTGACTCAACCTTATCATTTGTGTCTCGAGTTGGGTCTCGTTCGACTCGACCTTATCATTTGCGCCTCTAGTTGGGCCTCATGCGACTCAACCTTATAACTTATGCCTCTAGTCGGGCCTTATTCAACTCACCCTTACCATTTACGCCTCGAGTTGGGCCTCGTTTGACTCACCCATATCATTTGGGCATCAACTCGAGCCTCTTTTGACTCAACCATATCATTTCTGCCTTGAGTCGGGCCTCGTTTGACTCAGCCATATCATTTGTGCCTCAAGCCGGGCCTCGTTTGACACAACCTTATCATTTATGCCTCGAGTCGGGCCCCGTTTGACTCAACCTTATAATTTGTGCCTCGAGTTGGGCCTCGTTTTACTCAACCTTATCATTTGCGCCTCGAGTCGGGCCTCGTTTGACTCACCCATATCATTTCTGCCTCCAGCAGGGCCTCATTTGACTCAACCATATCATTTATGCCTCGAGTCGAGCCTCGTTTGACTCAACCTTATCATTTGCACTTCGAGTCGGGCCTCGTTTGACTCAACCATATCATTTGCGCCTCGAATCGGCCTCGTTTGACTCAACCTTATCATTTGTGCCCCGAGTCGGGCCTCATTTGATTCAACCTTATCATTTGTGCCTCGAGTTGGGCCTCGTTTGACTCAACCTTATCATTTGCGCCTCGTTCGACTCAACCTTATCATTTGCGCCTCGAGTCGGGCCTCGTTTGACTCACCCATATCATTTCTGCCTCCAGCAGGGCCTCGTTTGACTCAACCATATCATTTATGCCTCGAGTCGGGCCTCGTTTGACTCAACCATATCATTTGCGGCTCGAGTCGGGCCTCGTTCGACTCAACCTTATCATTTGTGCCCCAAGTCGGGCCTCATTTGATTCAACCTTATCATTTGTACCTCGAGTTGGGCCTCGTTTGACTCAACCTTAAAATTTGCATCTCGAGTCGGGCCTCGTTCAACTCACCCTTACCATTTGCGCCTCGACTCAGGCCTCGTTTGACTCACCCATATCATTTGTGCCTCAAGTCGGGCCTCGTTTGACTCAACCTTATCATCTGCACCTCTAGTCAGGCCTCGTTTGACTCAACCTTATCGTTTATGCCTCAAGTCGGGTCTCGTTTGACTCAACCTTATCATTTTCGCCTCGAGTCGGGCCTCGTTTGACTCAACCATATCATTTGCGCCTCGAGTCGGGCCTCGTTTGGCACAACCTTATCATTTGCGCCTCGAGTCGGGGATCATTTGATTCATCCTTATAATTTATGCCTCTAGTTGGGCCTCGCTCAACTCCCTTTTACCATTTGTGCCTCGAGTCGGGCCTCTTTTGACTAAACCATATCATTTGTGGCTAGAGTCGGGCCTCGTTTGACTCAGCCATATCATTTGTGCCTCGAGTTGGGCCTCGTTCGACTCAACCTTATAATTTACACCTCTAGTCGGGCCTCGTTCAACTCGCCCTTACCATTTGCGCCTCGAGTCAGGCCTCGTTTGACTCACCTATATCATTTGTGCATCAACTTGGACCTCTTTTGACTCAACCATATTATTTGTGCCTCGAGTCAGGCCTCATTTAACTCAACCTTATCATTTATGCCCCGAGTTGGGCCTCATTGACGCCACCTTATCATTGTGCCTCGAGTCGGGGGTTTTTGGACTCAACCTTATCATTTGTGCCTCGAGTTAGGCCTCAATTGATTCAACCTTATCATTTGTGCCTCGAGTTGGGCCTCGTTTGACTCAACCTTGTAATTTGCGCCTCAAGTCAGGCCTCGTTCAACTCACCCTTACCATTTGCGCCTCGACTCGGTCCTCGTTTGACTCACCCATATTATTTGTGCCTCAAGTCGGGCCTTGTTTGAGTCAACCTTATCATTTGCACCTCGAGTCAAGCCTCGTTTGACTCAACCGTATAATTTGTGCCTCGAGTTAGGCCTAGTTCGACTCAACCTTATCATTTATGCCTCAAGTTGGGCCACGTTTGACTCACCTATATCATTTCTGCCTCCAGTCGGGCCTCATTTGACTCAACCATATCATTTACGCCTCGAGTCGGGCCTCCTTTTATTCAGCCTTATCATTTGCGCCTCGAGTCGGGCCTCGTTTGACTCAACCATATCATTTGCTCCTCGAGTCGGACCTCGCTTGACTCAACCTTATCATTTGTGCCTTAAGTTGGGCCTCGTTCGACTCAACCTTATAATTTACGCCTCTAGTCGGGCCTCGTTCAACTCACCCTTACCATTTGCTCCTCGAGTTGAGCGTCGTTTGACTCACCCATATCATTTGGGCATCAACTCGGGCCTCTTTTGACTCAACCATATTATTTGTGCCTTGAGTCAGGCATTGTTTGACTCAACCTTATCATATGTGCCTTGAGTTGGGCCCCGTTTGACTCAACCTTATCATTTATGCCTCGAGTCGGGCCTCATTTGACTCAACCTTATCATTCGCGCCTCGAGTCGGGCCTTGTTTGACTCAACCTTATCATTTGTGTCTCGAGTCGGACCTCATTTAATTCAACCTTATCATTTGTGCCTTGAGTTGGGCCTCGTTCGACTCAACCTTATAATTTACGCCTCTAGTCGGGCCTCGTTGAACTCACCCTTACAATTTGCTCCTTGAGTTGAGCGTCGTTTGAGTCACCCATATCATTTGGGCATCAACTCAGGCCTCTTTTGACTCAACCATATCATTTGTGCCTTCAGTCAGGCCTCGTTTGACTCAACCTTATCATCTGTGCCTCGAGTTGGGCCTCATTCGACTCAACCTTATCATTTGTGCCTCGAGTCGGACCTCGCTTGACTCAACCTTATCATTTGTGTCTCAAGTTGGACCTTATTCGACTCAACCTTATAATTTATGCCTTTAGTCGGGCCTTGTTCAACTCACCCTTACAATTTGTGCCTCGAGTCGGGCCTCGTTTGACTCACCCATATCATTTGGCATTAACTTGGGCCTCTTTTGACTCAACCATATCATTTGTGCCTTGAGTCAGGCCTTGTTTGACTCAATCTTATCATTTGTGCCTCGAGTTGGGCCTCGTTTGACTCAACCTTATCATTTATGCCTCGAGTCGGGCCTCATTTGACTTAACCTTATCATTTGTGCCTTGAGTCGAGCCTCGTCCGACACAAACTTATCATTTGTGCCTCGAGTCAGACCTCATTTAATTCAGCCTTATCATTTGTTCCTCGAGTTGGGCCTCGTTTGACTCAACCTTAAAATTTGCATCTCAAGTCGGGCCTCGTTCAACTCACCCTTACCATTTGCGCCTCGACTCAAGCCTCGTTTGACTCACCCATATCATTTGTGCCTTAAGTTGGGCTTCGTTTGACTCAACCTTATCATTTATGCCTCGAGTCGAGCCTCGTTTGACTCAACCTTATATTTGCGCCTCGAGTTAGGCCTCATTTGACTCAACCATATCGTTTGCACCTCGAGTCGGGCCTTGTTTGACTCAACCTTATCATTTGCGCCTCTAGTTAGGCCTCGTTCGACTCAACCTTATAATTTACACCTTTAGTCGGGCCTCGTTTGACTCACCCATATCATTTGTGCATCGAGTCAGGCCTCGTTTGACTCAACCATATCATTTGCACCTCGAGTCGGGCCTCATTCAGCTCAACCTTATCATTTGCGCCTCGAGTCGGGGCTCATTTAATTCATCCTTATAATTTACGCCTCTAGTTGGGCCTCGCTCAACTCACCCTTACCATTTGCGCCTTGAGTCGGGCCTCGTTTGACTCACCCATATCATTTGTACATCAACTCGGGCCTCTTTTGACTAAACCATATCATTTGTGCCTCGAGTCGGGCCTCGTTTGACTCAACCTTATCATTTGATCCTCGAGTTGGGCCTCATTCGGCCCAACCTTATAATTTGCACCTCTAGTCGAGCCTCGTTCAACTTGTCCTTACCATTTGCGCCTCAAGTCGAGCCTCGTTTGACTCACCTATTTCATTTGTGCATAAACTTGGGCCTTTTTTGACTCAACCATATTATTTGTGCCTTGAGTCGGGCCTCGTTTGACTCAACCTTATCATTTGCGCCTCGAGTTGGGTCTCGTTCGACTCAACCTTATCATTTGTGCCTCGAGTCAGGCCTCATTGACTCCACCTTATCATTTGAGCCTTGAGTCGGGCCTTGTTTGACTCAAGCTTATCATTTGCGCCTCGAGTCGGGCCTCATTTGATTCAACATTATCATTTGTGCCTCGAGTTAGGCCTCATTTGACACAACCTTATAATTTGCGCCTCGAGTCTGGCCTCGTTCAACTCACCCTTACCACTTGCACGTCGACTCGATCCTTGTTTGACTCACCCATATCATTTGTCCCTCAAGTCGGGCCTTGTTTGACTCAACCTTATCATTTGCACCTCGAGTCAGGCCTCATTTGACTCAACCTTATCATTTATTCCTCGAGTCGAGCCTCGTTTGACTCAACCTTATAATTTGTGCCTCGAGTTAGGCCTTACTCAACCTTATCATTTGCGCCTCGAGTCGGGCCTCATTTCACCCATATCATTTCGGCCTCCAAACGGGCCTCGTTTGACTCAACCATATCATTTATGCCTCGAGTCGAGCGTTTGACTCAACCTTATCATTTGCGCCTCGAGTCAGGTCTTGTTTGACTCAACCATATCATTTGCGCCTCGAGTCGGGCCTCGTTCGACTCAACCTTATCATTTGCGCCTCGAGTTGGGCCTCGTTTGACTCAACCTTATCATTTGCGCCTTGTGTTCGGCCTTGTTCAACTCACCCTTACCATTTGGCCTCAAGTCGGGCCTTGTTTGTCTCACCCATATTATTTGCGGCTCGACTCGAGCCCTGTTTACCTCACCCATATCATTTGTTCCTCAACTCGGGCCTCGATTGACTCAAACATATCATTTACGCCTCGAGTCGGGCCTCCTTTGACTTTGCCTTATCATTTGCGCCTCGAGTTGGGCCTCGTTCGACTCAACCTTATAATTTACGCCTCTAGTCGGGCCTCGTTCAACTCACCCTTACCATTTGCGCCTTGAGTCGGGCCTCGTTTGACTCACCCATACCATTTGGGCATCAACTCGGGCCTCTTTTGACTCAACCATATCATTTGTGCCTTGAGTCAGGCCTCGTTTGACTCAACCTTATCATTTGTGCCTCGAGTTGGGCCTCGTTCGACTCAACCTTATCATATATGCCTCGAGTCGGGCCTTATTTGACTCACCTTATCATTTGCACCTCAAGTCAGGGCTCGTTCGACTCAACCTTATCATTTGCGCCTCGAGTCGGGCCTCATTTAATTTAACCTTATCATTTGAGCATCGAGTTAGGCCTCGTTTGACTCAACCTTAAAATTTGTGTCTCGAGTCGGGCCTCGTTCAACTTACCCTTACCATTTGCACCTTGACTCGGGCATCGTTTGACTCATCCATATCATTTGTGCCTTAAGTCGGGTCTCGTTTGACTCAACCTTATCATTTGCACCTCAAGTCAAGCCTCGTTTGACTTAACCTTATCATTTATGCCTCGTATCGGGCCTCGTTTGATTCAACCTTCTCACTTGTGCCTCGAGTCGAGCCTCGTTTGACTCAACCATACCATTTGCGCCTCGAGTTGGGCCTCGTTCGACTCAACGTTATTATTTGCACCACGAGTCGGGGCTTATTTGATTCAACCTTATAATTTAAGCCTCTAGTCAGGCCTCGTTCAATGCACCCTTATGATTTGTGCATCAAGTTGGGCCTCTGTTGACTAAACCATATCATTTGAGCCTCGAGTTGAGCCTCGTTTGGCTCAACCTTATCATTTGCGCCTTGAGTTGGGCCTCGTTCGACTCAACCTTATAATTTGCACCTCTAGTCGGGCCTCATTCAACTCGCCCTTACCATTTGCGCCTCGAGTCGAGCCTTGTTTGACTCACCCATTTCATTTATACATCAACTTAGGCCTTTTTTGACTCAACCATATTATTTTGCCTCAAGTCGGGCCTCGTTTGACTCAACCTTATCATTTGCGGCTCAAGTTGGGCCTTGTTCGACTCAACCTTATCATTTGTACCTCGAGTCGAGCCTCATTGACTCCACCTTATCATTTGTGCCTCAAGTCGGGACTTGTTTGACTCAACCTTATCATTTGCACCTCGAGTCAGGCCTCGTTCGACTCAACCTTATCATTTGCGCCTCGAGTCATCCTCATTTGATTCAACCTTATCATTTGTGCCTCGAGTTGGGCCTCATTTGACTCAACCTTATAATTTGCACCTCAAGTCGGGCCTCGTTCAACTCACCCTTACCACTTGCGCCTCGACTCGGTCCTCCTTTGACTCACCCATATCATTTGTGCCCCAAGTCGGGCCTTGTTTGACTCAACCTTATCATTTGCAACTCGAGTCAGGCCTCGTTTGACTCAACCTTATCATTTATTCCTCGAGTCGGGCCTCGTTTGATTCAACATTATAATTTGTGCCACGAGTTAGGCCTCGTTCGACTCAACCTTATCATTTGTGCCTCGAGTCGGTCCTCATTTCACTCACCCATATCATTTCTGCCTCCAGCCGGGCCTCGTTTGACTCAACCATATCATTTATGCCTCGAGTCAGGCGTTTGACTCAACCTTATCATTTGCGCCTCGAGTTAGGCCTCATTTGATTCAACCATATCATTTGCGCCTCGAGTCGGGCCTCGTTCGACTCATCCTTATCATTTGTGCCTCGAGTCGGGCCTCGTTTGACTCAACCTTATCATTTGCGCCTTGTGTTGGGCCTTGTTCAACTCACCCTTACCATTTGCGCCTCGACTCGAGCCTCGTTTACCTCACCCATATCATTTGTGCCTCGACTCGGGCCTCAGTTGACTCAAACATATCATTTACGCCTCAACTCGGGCCGCAGTTGACTCAAACATATCATTTACCCCTCGAGTCAGGCATCCTTTGACTTAGCCTTATAATTTGTGCCCCGAGTTGGCCTCGTTCGACTCAACCTTATAATTTTTGCCTCTAGTCAGGCCTCGTTCAACTCACCCTTACCATTTGCGCCTCGAGTTGGGCCTCGTTTGACTCACCCATACCATTTGGGCATCAAGTCGGGCCTCTTTTGACTCAACCATATCATTTGTGCCTTGAGTCGGGCGTTGTTTGACTCAACCTTATCATTTGTGCCTCGAGTTGGGCCTCGTTTGACTCAACCTTATCATTTATGCCTCGAGTCGGGCCTCGTTTGACTCAACCTTATCATTTGCACCTCGAGTCGGGCTTCGTTCGACTCAACCTTATCATTTGCGCCTCGAGTCGGGCATTTAATTCAACCTTATCATTTGAGTGTCGAGTTGGGCCTCGTTTGACTCAACCTTAAAATTTGCGTCTCGAGTCGGGCCTCGTTCAACTCACCCTAACAATTTGCACCTCGACTCGGGCCTCATTTGACTCACCCACATCATTTGTGCCTTAAGTCGGGCCTCGTTTGACTGAACCTTATCATTTGCACCTCGAGTCAGGCCTCGTTTGACTCAACCTTATCATTTATGCCTCGAGTTGGCCTCGTTTGACTCAACCTTATCATTTGCGCCTCGAGTTAGGCCTCGTTTGACTCAACCATATCATTTGCGCCTCGAGTTGGGCCTCGTTCGACTCAATGTTATTATTTACGCCTCAAGTCGGGGCTCATTTGATTCAACCTTATAATTTATGCCTCTAGTCAGGCCTCGCTCAACAAACCCTTATCATTTGTGCATCAACTTGGGCCTCTTTTGACTAAACCATATCATTTGTGCCTCGAGTCGGGTCTCGTTTGACTCAACCTTATCATTTGTACCTCGAGTTGGGCCTCGTTCGACTCAACCTTATCATTTGTGCCTTGTGTTGGGCCTCGTTCAACTCACCCTTACCATTTGCGCCTCTAGTCGGGCCTCGTTTGGCTCACCCATGTCATTTGTGCCTTGACTCGTGCCTCATTTAACTCACCCATATCATTTGTGCCTCAACTCGGGCCTCGGTTGACTCAAACATATCATTTACAGCTCGAGTCGGGCCTCTTTTGACTCAACCTTATGATTTGCGCCACGAGTCGAGCCTCATTTGACTCAACCATATAATTTGTACCTCGAGTCAGGCCTCGCGTGACTCAACTTTATCATTTGCGCATCGAGTTGGGCCTCGTTCGACTCAACCTTATAATTTGTGCGTCTAGTTGGGCCACGTTCAACTCACCTTTACCATTTGCGCCTCGAGTCGGGCCTCGTGTGACTCACCCATATCATTTGTGTATCAACTCGGGCCTCTGTTGACTTAACCATATCATTTGTGCCTCGAGTCGGGCCTCGTTTAGCTCAACCTTATCATTTGTGCCTTGAGTTGGGCCTCATTTGACTCAGCCTTATTCTTTATGCCTCAAGTCGGGTCTCATTCGACTCAACTTTATCATTTGTGCCTTAAGTCGGGTCTCATTCGACTTAACTTTATCATTTGCACCTCAAGTCAGGCCTCATTTGATTCAACCTTATCATTTGTGCCTCGTGTTGGGCCTCGTTTCACTCAATCTTATAATTTACGCCTCGAGTCGGGCCTCGTTCAACTCACCCTTACTATTTGTGCCTTGACTCAGGCCTCGTTTGAATCACCCTTATCATTTGTGCCTCAAGTCGGGCCTCGTTTGACTCAACCTTATCATTTGCACCTCGAGTTATGCCTCATTTGTCTCAACCTTATCATTTATGCCTCGAGTTGTTCCTCCTTTGACTCAACCTTATCATTTGTGCCTCGTGTTGGGCCTTGTTCGACTCAACCTTATCATTTCTGCCTCGAGTCGGGCCTCATTTGACTAACCCATATCATTTGGGCCTCCAATTGGGCCTCATTTGACTCAACCATATCATTTATGCCTCGAGTCGGTCCTCGTTCGGCTCAACCATATCATTTGCGCCTGGAGTTGGGCCTCGTTTGACTCAACCTTATGATTTACACCTCGAGTCGGGTCTCGTTCGACTCAACCTTATCATTTGCCTCTTGAGTCGGGCCTCGTTGCGCCTCGAGTCAGGCCTCATTTGACTCCCCCATATCATTTATGCCTCAAGGCGGGACTCGTTTGACTCAACCATATAATTTATGCATCGAGTCAGGCCTTGTTTGACTCAACGTTATCACTTGTGCCTCGTGTTGGGCGTCGTTCAACTCACTCTTACCATTTGCTCCTCGAGTCGGGCCTTGTTTGGCTCACCCATATCATCTGTGCCTCGACTCGGGCCTCATTTGACTCATCCATACCATTTGCGCCACGAGTTGGGCCTCGTTTGACTCACCCATACCATTTGGGCATCAACTCGGGCCTCTTTTGACTCAATCATATCATTTGTGCCTTGAGTCGGGCGTCGTTTGACTCAACCTTATCATTTGTGCCTCGAGTTGGGCCTCGTTTGGCTTAACCTTATCATTTATGCCTTGAGTCGGGCCTCGTTTGACTCAACCATATCATTTGTGCCTCGAGTCGGCCCTTGTTTAACTCACCCATATCATTTGTGCCCCAAGTTGGGCACGTTTGGCTCAACCATATCATTTGCGGCTCGAGTCGGGCCTCATTCGACTGAACCTTATCATTTGCGGCTCGAGTTGGGCCTTATTCGACTCAACCTTATCATTTGCGCCTCGAGTCAGGCCTCATTTGACTCACCCATATCATTTTTGCTTTAAGTCGGCCTCGTTTGACTCAACTATTGCATTTGTGCCTCAAGTTGGGCCTCGTTTGATTCAACCTTATAAATTACGCCTCTAGTCGGGCCTCGTTTGACTCACCCATATCATTTGTGCTTTAACTCGGGCCTCTTTTGACTTAACCATTGCATTTGTGCCTCGAGTCAGGCCTCGTTTGATTCAACCTTATAATTAATGCCTCTAGTCTGGCCTCGTTTGACTCACCCATATCATTTGTCCATTAACTCGGGCCTCTTTTGACTCAACCATATCATTTGTGCCTCGAGTCGGGCCACTTTTGACTCAACCATATCATTTGCGGCTCGAGTCGGGCCTCGTTTGACTAACCATATCATTTGCGCCTCGAGTCGGGCCTCGTTCGACTAAACCTTATCAATTGCGCCTTGAGATGGGCCTTGTTCGACTCAACCTTATCATTTGCGCCTCGAGTCGGGCCTTGTTTGACTCAACCATTGCATTTGTGCCTCAAGTTGGGCCTCGTTTGACTCAACCTTATGATCTGTACCTCGTGTCGGGAGTCGTTTGCCTTAACCATATCATTTGCGCCTCGTGTCGGGCCATATTTGACTCAACCATATCATTTGCGCCTCGAGTCAGGCCTTGTTTGAGTCACCCATATGATTTGTGCCTCACGCTGGGCCTCATTTGACTCAACCATATCATTTATGCCTCTAGTCGGGCCTTGTTTGACTCAACCTTATCATTTGCGCCTCGAGTCGAGCCTCGTTTGACTCAACCATATGATTTGCGCCAGGAGTCGGGCCTCGTTTGACTCCACCTTATCATTTGCGCCTCGAGTCGAGCCTCGTTCGACTCAACCTTATAATTTACGCCTCAAGTCGGGCCTCGTTTTATTCAACCTTATAATTTGTGCATTAATTCGGGCCTCGTTTGACTCACCCATATCATTTGTGCATTAACTCAGGCCTCTTTTGACTCAACCATATCATTTGTGCCTCGAGTTGGGCCTCATTTGACTCAACCATATCATTTGCACCTCAAGCCTGGCCTCGTTTGACTCAACCTTATCACTTGCGCCTCAAGTCGGGCGTTGTTGCACTCAACCTTATCATTTGCGCTTTGAGTTAGGCCTCATTTGAATCAACCTAATCATTTGCGCCTCGACTCGGGCCTCGTTTGACTCACCCTTATCATTTGTGCCTCAAGTCGGGCCTCGTTTGACTCAACCTTATCATTTGCACCTCGAGTCAGGCCTCATTTGTCTCAACCTTATCATTTATGCCTCGAATTGTTCCTCCTTTGACTCAACCTTATCATTTGTGCCTCGAGTTGGGTCTTGTTCGACTCAACCTTATCATTTTCGCCTCGAGTCGGGCCTCGTTTGACTAACCCATATCATTTGTGCCTCCATTTGGGCCTCGTTTGACTCAACCATATCATTTATGCCTCGAGTCGGGCCTTATTTGCCTCAACCTTATCCTTTGCGCCTCGAGTCGAGCCTCATTTGACTCAACTATATCATTTGCACCTCGAGTCAGGCCTTGTTTGACTAACCTTATCATTTGCGCCTCAAGTCGGGCCTTGTTCGACTCACCCTTATCATTTGTGCCTCGAGTTGGGCCTCGTTTGACTCAACCTTATAATTTGTGCCTCAAGTTGAGCCTCATTCAACATAAGCATACCATTGGCGCCTTTAGTCAGGCCTCATTTAACTCACCCATATTATTTGTGCCTCAAGCAGGGCATCGTTTGACTCAACCATATCATTTATGCCTCAAGTCGGTCCTCGTTCGGCTCAACCATATCATTTGCGCCTGGAGTCAGGCCTCGTTTGACTCAAACTTATCATTTACACCTCGAGTCGGGCCTCGTTTGACTCAACCTTATCATTTGCATCTTGAGTCGGGCCTCGTTTGACTTAACCTGATCATTTGCGCCTCCAGTTAGGCGTCATTTGACTCCCCCATATCATTTGTACCTCAAGGCAGGACTCATTTGACTCAACCATATAATTTATGCATCGAGTCAGGCATTGTTTGACTCAACCTTATCACTTGTGCCTCGTGTTAGGCGTCGTTCAACTCGCCCTTACCATTTGCGCCTCGAGTCGGGCCTCGTTTGGCTCACCCATATCATTTGCACCTCGACTCGGGCCTCATTTGACTTACCCATACCATTTGCGCTTCGAGTTGGACCTCATTTGACTCACCCATACCATTTGGGCATCAACTCGGGCCTCTTTTGACTCAATCATATCATTTGTACCTTGAGTCGGGCGTCGTTTGACTCAACCTTATCATTTGTGCCTCGAGTTGGGCCTCATTCGGCTCAACCTTATCATTTATGCCTTGAGTCAGGCCTCGTTTGACTCAACCATATCATTTGTGCCTCGAGTCGGCCCTTGTTTGACTCACCCATATCATTTGTGCCTCAAGTTGGGCACGTTTGGCTCAACCATATCATTTGCGGCTCGAGTCAGGCCTCATTCGACTGAACCTTATCATTTGCGGCTCGAGTTGGGCCTTATTCGACTCAACCTTATCATTTGCGCCTCGAGTCAGGCCTCATTTGACTCACCCATATCATTTTTGCTTCAAGTTAGGCCTCGTTTGACTCAACTATTGCATTTGTGTCTCAAGTTGGACCTCGTTTGATTCAACCTTATAAATTACGCCTCTAGTCGGGCCTCGTTTGACTCACCCATATCATTTGTGCTTTAACTCGGGCCTCTTTTGACTTAACCATTGCATTTGCGCCTCGAGTCAGGCCTCGTTTGATTCAACCTTATAATTAATGTCTCTAGTCTGGCCTCGTTTGAATTACCCATATCATTTGCCATTAACTTGGTCCTCTTTTGACTCAACCATATCATTTGTGCCTCGAGTTGGGCCACGTTTGACTCAACCATATCATTTGCAGCTCGAGTCGGGCCTCGTTTGACTAACCATATCATTTGCGCCTTGAGTCGGGCCTCGTTCGACTCAACCTTATCATTTGCACCTCGAGATGGGCCTTGATCGACTCAACCTTATCATTTGCGCCTCGAGTCGGGCCTTGTTTGACTCAACCATTGCATTTGTGCCTCGAGTTGGGCCTCGTTCGACTCAACCTTATGATCTGCACCTCGCGTCGGGTGGCGTTTACCTCAACCATATCATCTGCGCCTCGTGTCGGGCCACATTTGACTCAACCATATCATTTGCATCTCGTGTCGGGCCTCGTTTGAGTCACCCATATGATTTATGCCTCAAGCCGGGCCTCATTTGACTCAACCATATCATTTATGCCTCTAGTCGGGCCTTGTTTGACTCAACCTTATCATTTGCACCTCGAATCGGGCCTCGTTTGACTCAACCATATCATTTGTGCTAGGAGTCAGGCCTCGTACAACTCAACCTTATCATTTGCGCCTCGAGTTGGGCCTCGTTTGATTCAACCTTATAATTTGTGCATTAACTCGGGCCTCATTTGACTCTCCCATATCATTTGTGCATTAACTCGGGCCTCTTTTGACTCAACCATATCATTTGTGCCTCGAGTTGGGCTTCGTTTGACTCAACCATATCATTTGCATCTCAAGCCGGGCCTCGTTTGACTCAACCTTATCACTTGTGCCTCAGGTCGGGCATCGTTGCACTCAACCTTATCATTTGCGGTTTGAGTTAGGCCTCGTTCGAATCAACCTAATCATTTGCGCCTCGAGTCGAGCCTCGTTTGACTCACCCATATCATTTGTGCCTCAATGTGGGCCTCATTTCCCTCAACCATATCATTTGCGGCTCGAGTCAGGCCTCGTTTGACTAACCTTATATTTGTGCCTCGAGTCGAGCCTCGTTCGACTCAGCCGTACCTTTTGCGCCTCGTGTCGGGCCTCATTTGACTCACCTATATCATTTGTGCCTCAAGTCGGGCCTCATTTGACTCAACCTTATCATTTGCAACTCGAGTCAGGCCTCGGTTGACTCAACCTTATCATTTATTCCTCAAGTCGGGCTTCGTTTGACTCATCCTTATCATTTGTGCCTCGAGTTGGGCCTCGTTCGTCTCAACCTTATCATTTGCGTCTCGAGTCGGGCCTCGTTTGACTAACCCATATCATTTGTGCCTCTAGCTGGGCCTCGTTTGACTCAACCATAACATTTATGCCTCGAGTCGGGCCTCGTTTGACTCAACCATATCATTTGTGCCTCAAGTCGAGCCTCGTTTGACTCAACCTTATTACTTGTGCCTCGAATTGGGCGTCGTTCGACTCAACCTTATCATTTACGCCTTGAGTTGGGCTTCGTTTGACTTAACCTTATTATTTGCGTCTCGAGTCAGGCCTCATTTGATTCATCCTTATAATTTAAGCTTCTAGTCAGGCCTTGTTTGACTAACCCATATCATTTGTGCATCAACTCGGGCCTCGTTTGACTCACCGTTATGATTTGTGCCTCAAGCTAGGCATTGTTTGACTCAACCTTATCATTTATGCCTCGAGTTCGGCCTCGTTCGACTCAACCTTGTCAATCGCGGCTCGAGTCGGGCCTTGTTTGACTAAACTATATCATTTGTGCCTGAAGTTGGGCCTCATTTGACTCAACCTTATCATTTGCGCCCTGAGTTAGGCCTCGTTTGACTCAACCTTATCATTTATGCCTCGAGTCGGGCCTTGTTTGACTCAACCTCATCATTTGTGCCTCGAGTTGGGCCTCGTTCGACTCAACCTTGTCATTTGCGGCTCGAGTCAGGCCTCGCTTGACTAAACTATATCATTTGTGCCTGAAGTTGGGCCTCGTTTGACTCAACCTTATCATTTATGCCTCGAGTCGGGCCTCATTTGACTCAACCTCATCATTTGTGCCTCGAGTTGGGCCTCGTTTGACTCAACCTTATCATTTGTGCCACGAGTCGGGACTCGTTTGACTCACCGATATCATTTGTGCCTCAAGCCGGGCATCGTTTGACTCAACCATATCATTTATGCCTCGAGTCGGTCCTCGTTCAACTCAACCATATCATTTGCGCCTCGAGTCGGTCCTCGTTTGACTTATCCTTATCATTTGCGCCTTGAGTCAGTCCTTAATCGACTCAACCATATCATTTGCGCTTTGAGTCGGGCCTCGTTTGACTCAATCTTACAATTTGCGCCTCGAGTCGCACCTCATTCAACTCACCCATAGCATTGGCTCCTCGAGTCGGGCCTCGTTTGACTCACCTATACCATTTGTGCCTTAAGCCGGGCATCGTTTGACTCAACCATATCATTTATGCCTTATGTCGGTCCTCGTTCGACTTAACCATATCATTTGTGCCTTGGGTCAGGCCTCGTTCGACTCAACCTTATCATTTGCCCCTCGAGTCGAGCCTCGTTCGACTCAACCTTATCATTTGCTCCTCGGGTCGGGCCTCATTTAACTCACCCATATCGTTTGTGCCTCAAGGTAGGGCTTGTTTGACTCAACCATATCATTTATGCATTGAGTCAGGCCTGTTTGACTTAACCATATCATTTGTGCCTCGAGCCAGGCCTCGTTTGACTCACCTATATCATTTGTGCCTCAATTCGGGCCTCGTTTGACTCAACCATTTTATTTGCGCCTCGAGTTACGCCTCGTTTGACTCAACCTTATCATTTGTGCCTCCAGTTGGTCCTTGTTTGACTCAACCTTATCATTTGCTCCTCATGTGGGGCCTCGTTCAACTCACCCTTACCAATTGCACCTCGAGTCGGGCCTCGTTTGACGTACCTATATCATTTGTGCCTGAAGTCGGGCCTCGTTTGACTCAACCTTATCATTTATACCTCGAGTCAGGTCTCCTTTGACTTAACCTTATCATTTATGCCTCGAGTCGGGCCTCGTTTCACTCAACCTTATAATTTGTGCCTCAAGTCGGGCCTCATTTGACTCAACCATATCATTTGTGGCTCGAGTTGGGCCTCGTTTGACTAACCTTATCATTTGTGCCTTGAGTCGGGCATTGTTCGACTCAATCTTATCATTTGTGCCTCGAGTCAGGCCTTATTTAACTCAACCTTATCATTTGCACCTCGAGTTGGACCTCATTTGACTCAACCTTGTCATTTGCTCCTTGGGTCGGGCCTCATTTGACTCACCCATATTGTTTGTGCCTCAAGGCAGGGCTCGTTTGACTCAACCATATCATTTATGCATCGAGTCAGGCCTCGTTTGACTTAACCATATCATTTGCGCCTCGTGTCGGGCCTCGTTTGACTCACCCATATCAATTGCTCCTCAATTCGGGCCTCGTTTGACTCAACCATTTCATTTGCGCCTCGAGTTGGGCCTTGTTCGACTCAACCATATCATTTGTGCCTTGAGTTAGTCCTCGTTTGACTCAACCTTATCATTTGCTCCTCGTGTGGGGCCTCATTCAACTCACCCTTTCCAACTGTGCCTCGAGTCAGGCTTCGTTTGACTCACCGATATCATTTGTGCCTGAAGTCAGGCCTCATTTGACTCAACCTTATCATTTATACCTCGAGTCAGGCCTCCTTTGACTTAACCTTATCATTTATGCCTGAGTCAAGCCTCATTTGACTTAACCATATCATTTGTGCCTCGTGTCAGGCCACATTCGACTCAACCTTATCATTTGCGCCTCGAGTCGGGCCTCGTTTGACTCAACCTTATCATTTGCGCTTCGAGTTGGGCCTTGTTTGATTCAACCTTATAATTTACGCCTCTAGTCGGGCCTCGTTTGACTCACCCATATAATTTGTGCATCAACTCAGGCCTTTTTTGACTCAACCATATCATTTGTGCCTCGAGTTGGGCATTGTTCGACACAACCTTATCATTTGTGCCTCGAGTTAGGCCTTATTTGACTCAACCTTATCATTTGCGCCTTGAGTTGGTCCTCGTTCGGCTTAACCTTATCATTTGCACCACGAGTTGGGCCTCATTTGACTCAACCATATCATTTGTGCCTCAAGGCGGGCCTCGTTTGACTCAAAGATCTCATTTATGCATCGAGTCAGGCCTCGTTTGACTCAACCATATTTTTTGCGCCTCGAGTCGGGCCTCGTTTGACTCACCCATATCATTTGTGCCTCTAGTCGGGACTCATTTGACTCAACCATTTCACTTGTGCCTTGAGTCGGGCCTCGTTCGACTCAACCTTATGATTTGCGCCTCGCAACGGGCCTTGTTTGTCTCAACCATATCATTTGCACCTTGAGTGAGGCCTCGTTTGACTCAACCATATCATTTGAGCCTCGAGTCGGGCCTCGTTTGACTCACCCATATCATTTGTTCCTCAAGCCAGGCCTCATTAGACTTAACCATATCATTTATGTCTCGAGTCAAGTCTCGTTTGACTTAACCATATCATTTGCGCCTTGAGTGAGGTCTCGTTTGACTCAACCATATCATTTGTGCCTCGAGTTAGCCCTCGTTTGACTCACCTATACCATTTGTGCCTTCAGTCGGGCATCGTATGATCAACCATATCATTTGTGCCTCGTGTCGTTCCTCGTTCGACTCAACCATATCATTTGCGCCTCGAGTCGGGCCTCGTTCGACTCAACCATATCATTTGCGCCTCGGGTTGGGCCTTATTTGACTCACCCATATCGTTTGTGCCTCAAGGCGGGCCTCGTTTCACTCAACCATATCATTTATGCATCGAGTCAGGCCTCGTATGATCAACCATATCATTTATGCCTCGTGTCGTTCCTCGTTCTACTCAACCATATCATTTGCACCTCGAGTTGGGCCTCGTTCGACTCAACCTTATCATTTGCGCCTTGGGTCAGGCCTTATTTGACTCACCCATATTGTTTGTGCCTCAAGGCGGGCCTCGTTTCACTTAACCATATCATTTATGCATCGAGTCAGGCCTCGTTTGACTCAACCATATCATTTGTGCCTCGAGTCAGGCCTCGTTTGACTCATCCATATCATTTGTCCCTCAAGTCAGGCCTCGTTTAACTCAACTGTTTCATTTGCACCTCGAGTTAGGCCTCGTTTGACTCAACCTTATGATTTGTGCCTCGCATCGAGCCTCGCTTGTCTCAACCATATCATTTGTGCCTTGAGTCGGGTCTCGTTTAATTCAACCATATCATTTGCGCCTCGAGTCGGGCCTTGTTTGACTCACCCATACGATTTGTGCCTCAAGCTTGGACTCGTTTGACTCAACGATATCATTTATGCCTTGAGTAAGGCCTCGTTTGACTCATCCATATCATTTGCGCCTTGAGTCGGGCTTCATTTGACTCAACCATATCATTTGCGCCTCAAGTTGGGCCTCGTTCGACTCAACCTTATCATTTGCGCCTCGAGTCAGGCCTCGTTTGATTCAACCTTATAATTTATGCCTCTAGTCGGGCCTTGTTTGACTCACCCATATCATTTGTGCATCAACTCGGCATCTTTTGACTCAACCTTATCATTTGTGCCTCGAGTCAGGCCTCGTTCGACTCAACTTTATCATTTGTGCTTCAAGTCGTTCCTTGTTGGACTCAACCTTATCATTTACGCTTTGAGTCGGGGCTCGTTTGACTCAACCTTAGGATTTGCTCCTCGAGTCGAGCCTCATTTGACTCACCCATATCATTTGTGCCTCAAGTTGGGCCTCATTTGACTCAACCATATCATATGCAGCTCGAGTTGGGCCTTGTTCGTCTCAACCTTATCATTTATGCCTTGAGTCAGTCCTCATTTGATTCATCCTTATAATTTACGCCTCTAGTCGAGCCTTGTTTGACTCACCCATATCAATTGTGCATCAACACGGGCCTATTTTGACTCAACCATATCATTTGTGCCTCGAGTTGGGCATTGTTCGACTCAACCATATCATTTGCTCCTCGAGTCGGGCCTCATTTGACTCACCCTTATCATTTGTGCCACGAGTTAGGCCTCGTTTGACTCAACCTTATAATTTGTGTCTTGAGTCGAGCCTCGTTCAACTCACCCATACCATTTGCGCCTCGAGTCGGGCCTTGTTTGACTTACCTATATCATTTGTGCCTCAAGTTGGGCCACGTTTGACTCAACCTTATCATTTGCACCTCGAGTCAGGTCTCGTTTGACTCAACCTTAGCATTTATGCCTCGAGTTGGGCCTCGTTTGACTCAACCTTATCACTTGTGCCTCGAGTTGGGCCTCGTTCGACTCAACCTTATAATTTGCGTCTTTAGTCGAGGCTCGTTCAACTCACCCATACCATTTACGGCTCAAGTCGGGCCTCGTTTGACTTACCTATATCATTTGTTCCTTCAGTCGGGCCTCGTTTGACTCAACCTTATTATTTGCACCTCGAGTCAGGCCACATTTGACTCAACCTTATCATTTATGCCTCGAGTCGGGCCTCGTTTGACTCAACCTTATCATTTGTGCCTCGAGTTAGGCCTCGTTCGACTCAACCTTATCATTTGCACCTCGAGTCGGGCCTCGTTTAACTCAACCTTATCATTTGCACTTCGAGCCAGGCCTCGTTTGACTCAACCATATTTGCATCTCCTCGTTTGACTCAACCTTAACATTTGTGCCTCGAGTTGGGCCTCGTTCAACTCAACCTTATCATTTGTGCCTCGAGTCGAGCCTCGTTTAACTCAACCTTATCATTTGCGCCTCGAACCGGGCCTCGTTTGACTCAACCATATTTTCGCCTCGAGTCGGACCTCTATTGACTCAACCATATCATTTACGCCTTGAGTCAGGTCTCGTTTAATTCAACCATATCATTTGCACCTCGAGTCGGGCCTTGTTTGACTCACCCATATGATTTGTGCCTCAAGCCTGGACTCGTTTGACTCAACCATATCATTTATGCCTTGAGTGAGGCCTCGTTTGACTCATCGATATCATTTGTGCCTCGAGTCGGGCTTCATTTGACTCAACCATATTATTTGCACCTCAAGTTGGGCCTCGTTCGACTCAACCTTATCATTTGCACCTCGAGTCAGGCCTCATTTGATTCAACCTTATAATTTACGCCTCAAGTCAGGCCTTGTTTGACTCACCCATATCATTTGTACATCAACTCGGGCATCTTTTGACTCAACCTTATCATTTGTGCCTCGAGTCAGGTCTCGTTCGACTCAACTTTATCATTTGCGCCTCAAGTCATTCGTCGTTGGACTCAACCTTATCATTTACGCTTTGAGTTGGGCCTCGTTTGACTCAACCTTAGGATTTGCGCCTCGAGTCGGGCCTCATTTAACTCACCCATATCATTTGTGCCTCAAGTTGGGCCTCGTTCGACTCAACCTTATCATTTGTGCCTCGAGTCGGTCCTCATTTGATTCATCCTTCTAATTTACGCCTCAAGTTGAGCCTTGTTTGACTCACCCATATCAATTGTGCATCAACATGTGCCTCTTTTGACTCAACCATATCATTTGTGCCTCGAGTCGGGCATTGTTCGACTCAACCATATCATTTGCTCCTCGAGTCGGGCCTCATTTGACTCAACCTTATCATTTGTGCCACGAGTTGGGCTTCGTTTGACTCAACCTTATAATTTGCGTCTTGAGTCGAGCCTCGTTCAACTCACCCATACCATTTGCGCCTCGAGTCGGGCCTTGTTTGACTTACCTATATCATTTGTGCCTCAAGTTGGGCCACGTTTGACTCAACCTTATCATTTGCACCTCGAGTCAGGTCTCGTTTGACTCAACCTTAGCATTTATGCCTCGAGTTGGGCCTCGTTTGACTCAACCTTATCATTTGTGCCTCGAGTTGGGCCTCGTTCGACTCAACCTTATAATTTGCGTCTTTAGTCGAGGCTCGTTCAACTCACCCATTCCATTTACGGCTCGAGTCGGGCCTCGTTTGACTTACCTATATCATTTGTGCCTTCAGTCGGGCCTCGTTTGACTCAACCTTATTATTTGCACCTCGAGTCAGGCCACATTTGACTCAACCTTATCATTTATGCCTCGAGTCGGGCCTCGTTTGACTCAACCTTATCATTTGTGCCTCGAGTTAGGCCTCGTTCGACTCAACCTTATCATTTGCACCTCGAGTCGGGCCTCGTTTAAGTCAACCTTATCATTTGCACTTCGAGCCAGGCCTCGTTTGACTCAACCATATTTGCATTTCCTCGTTTGACTCAACCTTATCATTTGTGCCTCGAGTTGGGCCTCGTTCAACTCAACCTTATCATTTACGCCTCGAGTCGAGCCTCGTTTAACTTAACCTTATCATTTGTGCCTCGAACCGGGCCTCGTTTGACTCAACCATATTTTCGCCTCGAGTCGGACCTTTATTGACTCAACCATATCATTTGCGCCTTGAGTCAGGTCTCGTTTAATTCAACCATATCATTTGCGCCTCGAGTCGGGCCTTGTTTGACTCACCCATATGATTTGTGCCTCAAGCCTGGACTCGTTTGACTCAACCATATCATTTATGCCTTGAGTAAGGCCTCGTTTGACTCATCCATATCATTTGCGCCTCGAATCGGGCTTCATTTGACTCAACCATATTATTTGCGCCTCAAGTTGGGCCTCGTTCGACTCAACCTTATCATTTGCACCTCGAGTCAGGCCTCATTTGATTCAACCTTATAATTTATGCCTCTAGTCAGGCCTTGTTTGACTCACCCATATCATTTGTACATCAACTCGGGCATCTTTTGACTCAACCTTATCATTTGTGCCTCGAGTCAGGCCTCGTTCGACTTAACTTTATCATTTGCGCCTCAAGTCATTCGTCGTTGGACTCAACCTTATCATTTACGCTTTGAGTTGGGCCTCGTTTGACTCAACCTTAGGATTTGCGCCTCGAGTCGGGCCTCATTTAACTCACCCATATCATTTGTGCCTCAAGTTGGGCCTCGTTCGACTCAACCTTATCATTTGTGCCTCGAGTCAGTCTTCATTTGATTCATCCTTATAATTTACGCCTCAAGTTGAGCCTTGTTTGACTCACCCATATCAATTGTGCATCAACACGTGCCTCTTTTGACTCAACCATATCATTTGTGCCTCGAGTCGGGCATTGTTCGACTCAACCATATCATTTGCTCCTCGAGTCGGGCCTCATTTGACTCAACCTTATCATTTGTGCCACAAGTTGGGCTTCGTTTGACTCAACCTTATAATTTGCGTCTTGAGTCGAGCCTCGTTCAACTCACCCATACCATTTGCGCCTCGAGTCGGGCCTCGTTTGACTTACCTATATCATTTGTGCCTCAAGTCAGGCCACGTTTGACTCAACCTTATCATTTGCACCAGGAGTCAGGTCTCGTTTGACTCAACCTTATCATTTATGCCTCGAGTTGGGCCTCGTTTGACTCAACGTTATCATTTGTGCCTCGAGTTGGGCCTCGTTCGACTCAACCTTATAATTTACGTCTTTAGTCGAGGCTCGTTCAACTCACCCATACCATTTGCGGCTCGAGTCGGGCCTCGTTTGACTGAACTATATCATTTGTGCCTTAAGTCAGGCCTCGTTTGACTCAACCTTATTATTTGCACCTCGAGTCAGGCCTCATTTGACTTAACCTTATCATTTATGCCTCGAGTCAGGCCTCGTTTGACTCAACCTTATCATTTGCAACTCGAGTCAGGCCTCGTTTAACTCAACCTTATCATTTGCACTTCGAGCCGGGCCTCGTTTGACTCAACCATATTTGTATCTCCTCGTTTGACTCAACCTTATCTTTTGTGCCTTGAGTTGGGCCTCGTTCAACTCAACCTTATCATTTGCACCTCAAGTCGAGCCTCGTTTAACTCAACCTTATCGTTTGTGCCTCAAGCCAGGCCTCATTTGACTCAACCATATTTGCGCCCCGAGTCGGGCCTCTATTGACTCAACCATATCATTTGCGCCTCAAGTCGGGCCCCGTTCGACTCAACCTTATCATTTGCGCCTCGAGTCGGGCCTCGTTCGACTCAACCTTATCATTTGTGCCTCAAGGCGGGCCTCATTTGACTGAACCATATCATTTATGCATCGAGTCAGGCCTCGTTTGACTCCACCATATCATTTGCGCCTCAAGTGGGGCCTCGTTTGACTCACCATATCATTTGTGCCTCAATTTGGGCCTCGTTTGACTCAACCATTTAATTTGCCCCTCGAGTCGGGCCTCATTCGACTTAACCTTATTATTTGTTCCTCACATCGAGCCTCATTTATCTCAACCACATCATTTGTGCCTCGAGTCGAGCCTCATTTGACTCAACCATATCATTTGCACCTCGAGTTGGTCCTCGTTTGACTCACCTATATGATTTGTCGCTCAAGCTTGGACTCGTTTGACTCAACCAAATCATTTATGCCTTGAGTCAGGCCTCGTTTGACTCAACCTTATCATTTGCGCCTCGAGTCCGGCCTCATTTGACTCAACCATTTCGTTTGTGCCTCAAGTCAGGCCTCGTTCGACTCAACCTTATCATTTGCACCTCGAGTCGGGCTTCGTTCGACTCAACCTTATCATTTGCACCACGAGTTGGGCCCCGTTTGATTCAACCTTATAATTTATGCCTCTAGTTGGGCCTCGTTTGACTCACCCATATCATTTGTGCATTAACTCGGGCCTCTTTTGACTCAACCATATCATTTGTGCCTCGGGTTAGGCCTCGTTCGACTCAACCTTATCATTTGTGCCTCGAGTCGTTCCTCGTGGGACTCAGCCTTATCATTTAGGCTTTGAGTTGGGCCTCGTTTGACTCAACCTTATGATTTGTGCCTCGAGTCGGGTCTCGTTTGACTCACCCATATCATTTGTACCTCAAGTCGGGCCTCGTTTGACTCAACCATATCATTTGTGGCTCGTGTTGGGCCTCGTTTAACTCAACCTTATAATTTATGCCTCTAGTCGGGCCTCGTTTGACTCACCCATATCATTTGTCCATCAACTCGGGCCTCTTTTGACTCAACCATATTATTTGTGTATCGAGTCAGGCCTCGTTAGACTCAACGTTATCATTTGAGTTAACCATATCATTTGCTGCTCGAGTTAGGCCTCATTCGACTCAACCTTATAATTTACGTCTTTAGTCGAGGCTCGTTCAACTCACCCATACCATTTGCGGCTCGAGTCGGGCCTCGTTTGACTGAACTATATCATTTGTGCCTTAAGTCAGGCCTCGTTTGACTCAACCTTATTATTTGCACCTCGAGTCAGGCCTCATTTGACTCAACCTTATCATTTATGCCTCGAGTCAGGCCTCGTTTGACTCAACCTTATCATTTGCACCTGGAGTCAGGCCTCGTTTAACTCAACCTTATCATTTGCACTTCGAGCCGGGCCTCGTTTGACTCAGCCATATTTGTATCTCCTCGTTTGACTCAACCTTACCTTTTGTGCCTCGAGTTGGGCCTCGTTCAACTCAACCTTATCATTTGCGCCTCGAGTCGAGCCTCGTTTAACTCAACCTTATCATTTGTGCCTCGAGCTAGGCCTCGTTTGACTCAACCAAATTTTCGCCTCGAGTCGGACCTCTATTGACTCAACCATATCATTTGCGCCTTGAGTCGGGTCTTGTTTAATTCAACCATATCATTTGCGCCTCGAGTCGGGCCTTGTTTGACTCACCCATATGATTTGTGCCTCAAGCCTGGACTCGTTTGACTAAACCATATCATTTATGCCTTGAGTGAGTCCTCGTTTGACTCATCCATATCATTTGCGCCTCGAGTCGGGCTTTATTTGACTCAACCATATTATTTGCGCCTCAAGTTGGGCCTCGTTCGACTAACTTACCATTTGCACCTCGAGTTAGGCCTCATTTGATTCAACCTTATAATTTACACCTCTAGCCGGGCCTTGTTTGACTCACCCATATCATTTGTACATTAACTCGGGCATCTTTTGACTCAACCTTATCATTTGTGCCTCGAGTCAGGCCTCGTTTGACTTAACTTTATCATTTACATCTCAAGTCATTCGTCGTTGGACTCAACCTTATCATTTATGCTTTGAGCCTCATTTGACTCAACCTTAGGATTTTCGCCTCGAGTCGGGCCTCATTTAACTCACCCATATCATTTGTGCCTCAAGTTGGGCCTCGTTTGACTCAACCTTATCATTTGTGCCTCGAGTCGGTCCTCATTTGATTCATCCTTATAATTTACGCCTCAAGTTGAGCCTTGTTTGACTCACCCATATCAATTGTGCATCAACACGGGCCTCTTTTGTCTCAACCATATCATTTGTGCCTCGAGTCGGGCATTGTTCGACTCAACCATATCATTTGCTCCTCGAGTCTGGCCTCATTTGACTCAACCTTATCATTTGTGCCACGAGTTGGGCCTCGTTTGACTCAACCTTATAATTTGCGTCTCGAGTCGAGCGTCGTTCAACTCACCCATATCATTTGCGCATCGAGTCGGGCCTCGTTTGACTTACCTATATCATTTGTGCCTCAAGTCGGGCCACGTTTGACTTAACCTTATCATTTGCACCTCGAGTCAGGCCTCGTTTGACTCAACCTTATCATTTATGCCTCGAGTCGGGACTCGTTTGACTCAACCTTATCATTTGTGCCTCGAGTTGGGCCTCGTTCGACTCAACCTTATAATTTGCATCTTTAGTCGAGTCTCGTTCAACTCACCCATACCATTTGCGCCTCGAGTCGGGCCTCGTTTGACTTACCTATATCATTTGTGCCTTAAGTCGGGCCTCGTTTGACTCAACCTTATTATTTGCACCTCGAGTCAGGCCTCATTTGACTCATCTTTATCATTTGTGCCTCGAGTTAGGCCTAGTTTAACTCAACCTTATCATTTGCACTTCGAGCCGGGCCTCGTTTGACTCAACCATATTTGCACCTCCTCGTTTGACTCAACCTTATCATTTGTGCCTCGAGTTAGGCCTCGTTCAACTCAGCCTTATCATTTGCACCTCGAGTCGAGCCTCGTTTAACTCAACCTTATCTTTTGTGCCTCAAGCCAGGCCTCATTTGACTCAACCATATTTGCGCCCCGAGTCGGGCCTCTATTGACTCAACCATATCATTTGCGCCTCGAGTCAGGCCCCGTTCGACTCAACCTTATCATTTGCGCCTCGAGTCGGGCCTCGTTCGACTCAACCTTATCATTTGTGCCTCAAGGCGGGCCTCATTTGACTGAACCATATCATTTATGCATCGAGTCAGGCCTCGTTTGACTCCACCATATCATTTGCGCCTCAAGTGGGGCCTTGTTTGACTCACCATATCATTTGTGCCTCAATTCGGGCCTCGTTTGACTCAACCATTTAATTTGCCCCTCGAGTCGGGCCTCATTCGACTTAACCTTATTATTTGTGCCTCGCATCGAGCCTCATTTATCTCAACCACATCATTTGTGCCTCGAGTCGAGCCTCATTTGACTCAACCATATCATTTGCACCTCGAGTTGGTCCTCGTTTGACTCACCTATATGATTTGTCCCTCAAGCTTGGACTCGTTTGACTCAACCAAATCATTTATGCCTTGAGTCAGGCCTCGTTTGACTCAACCTTATCATTTGCGCCTCGAGTCCGGCCTCATTTGACTCAACCATATCGTTTGTGCCTCAAGTCAGGCCTCGTTCGACTCAACCTTATCATTTGCACCTCGAGTCGGGCTTCGTTCGACTCAACCTTATCATTTGCACCACGAGTTGGGCCCCGTTAGATTCAACCTTATAATTTACGCCTCTAGTTGGGCCTCGTTTGACTCACCCATATCATTTGTGCTTCAACTCGGGCCTCTTTTGACTCAACCATATCATTTGTGCCTCGGGTTAGGCCTCGTTCGACTCAACCTTATCATTTGTGCCTCGAGTCGTTCCTCGTGGGACTCAGCCTTATCATTTAGGCTTTGAGTTGGGCCTCGTTTGACTCAACCTTATGATTTGTGCCTCGAGTCGGGTCTCGTTTGACTCACCCATATCATTTGTACCTCAAGTCGGGCCTCGTTTGACTCAACCATATCATTTGTGGCTCGTGTTGGGCCTCGTTTAACTCAACCTTATAATTTATGCCTCTAGTCGGGCCTCGTTTGACTCACTCATATCATTTGTCCATCAACTCGGGCCTCTTTTGACTCGACCATATTATTTGTGTATCGAGTCAGGCCTCGTTAGACTCAACGTTATCATTTGAGTTAACCATATCATTTGCAGCTCGAGTTAGGCCTCATTCGACTCAACGTTATCATTTGACTCAACCATATCATTTGTAGCTCGAGTTAGGCCTCGTTCGACTCAACCATATCATTTATGCCTCGAGTCGGTCCTCATTTGATTCATCCTTATAAGTTATGCCTCTAGTCGGGCCTCGTTTGACTCACCCATATCATTTGTGCATCAACTCGAGCCTCTTTTGACTCAACCATATCATTTGTGCCTCGAGTCAGGCCTCGTTCGAGTCAACCTTATCATTTGTGCCTCGAGTCGTTCCTCGTGGGACTCAACCTTATCATTTACGCTTTGAGTCGGGCCTCGTTTGACTCAACCTTATGATTTGTGCCTCGAGTCGGGTCTCGTTTGACTCACCCATATCATTTATACCTCAAGTCGAGCCTCGTTTGACTCAACCATATCCATTTGTGGCTCGTGTTGGGCCTCGTTTAACTCAACCTTATAATTTATGCCTCTAGTCGGGCCTCGTTTGACTCACCCATATCATTTGTCCATCAACTCGAGCCTCTTTTGACTCAACCATATTATTTGTGTATCGAGTCAGGCCTCGTTAGACTCAACGTTATCATTTGAGTTAACCATATCATTTGCAGCGCGAGTTAGGCCTCATTCGACTCAACGTTATCATTTGAGTCAACCATATCATTTGTAGCTCGTGTCGGGCCTTGTTCAACTCAACCTTATCATTTGTGCCTCGAGTCGGTCCTCATTTGATTCATCCTTATAATTTACACCTCTAGTTGGGCCTCATTTGACTCACCCATTTCATTTGTTCATCAACTCGGGCCTCTTTTGACTCAAACATATCATTTGTGCCTTGAGTCAGGCATTGTTCGACTCAACCTTGTCATTTGCTCCTTGAGTCAGGCCTCATTTGACTCAACCTTATCATTTGTGCCTCGAGTCAGGCCTCATTTGACTTAACCTTATCATTTATGCCTCGAGTTGGGCCTCGTTCGACTCAACCTTATCATTTGCGCCTCGAGTGGGACCTTGTGTAACTCAACCTTATCATTTGCGCCTCGAGACGGGCCTCATTTGACTCAACCATATTTGCGCCTCTAGTCGGGCCTCGTTTGACTCAACCATATCATTTGCGCTTCAAGTCGAGCCTCGTTCGACTCAACTTTATCATTTGCGCCTCGAGTCGGGCCTTGTTTGATTCAACCTTATAATTTACGCCTCTAGTCGGGCCTCGTTTGACTCACCCATATGATTTGTGCATTAACCCGGGCCTCTTTTGACTCAACCATATCATTTGTGCCTCAAGTCAGGCCTCGTTCGACTTAACCATATCATTTGCATCTTGAGTCGGGCCTCATTCAACTCAATCTTATCATTTGCGGCTCGAGTCATGGATTATTTGATTCAACCTTATAATTTATGCCTCTAGTCGGGCCTTGCTCAACTCACCCTTACCGATTGCACCTCGAGTCGGGTCTCGTTTGACTCAACCATATCATTTGTGCATCAACTCGGGCCTCTTTTGACTCAACCATATCATTTGAGCATTCAGTTGGGCCTCGTTTGACTCAACCTTATAATTTGCGTCTCGAGTCGAGGCTCGTTCAACTCACCCATACCATCTGCGCCTCGAGTCGAGCATCGTTTAACTTACCTATATCATTTGTGCCTTAAGTCGGGCATCATTTGACTCAACCTTATTATTTGCACCTCGAGCCAGGCCTCGTTTGACTCAACCTTATCATTTATGCCTCGAGTCGGGCCTCGTTTGACTCAACCTTATCATTTGTGCCTCGAGTTGGGCCTCGTTCGACTCAACCTTATAATTTGTGCCTTGAGTTGGGCCTCGTTTGACTCAACCTTATCATTTGCGCCTTGAGTCAGGCCTCGTTTAACTCAACGTTATCATTTGCGCCTCAAGCCAAGCCTCGTTTGACTCAACCATATTTGCGCCTCGAGTCAGGCCTCGTTTGACTTAACCATTTCATTTGCGCCTCAAGTTGGGCCTCGTTCAACTCAACCTTATCATTTGCGCCTCGAGTTGGGCCTCGTTCGACTCAACCTTATCATTTCCGCCTCGAGTCGGGCCTCGTTCGACTCAACCTTATCATTTGTGCCTCAAGGCGGGCCTTGTTTGACTCAACCATATCATTTATGCATCGAGTTAGGCCTCATTTGACTCAATGATATCATTTGCGCCTCGAGTCGGGCCTCGTTTGACTCACCCATATCATTTGTGCCTCGAGCCTCATTTGACCCAACCATTTCATTTGCACCTCGAGTCGGGCTCCGTTCGACTTAACCTTATGATTTGCACCTTGCATCGAGCCTCGTTTGACTCAACCATATCATTTATGCATCGAGTTAGGCCTCGTTTGTCTCAACCATATCATTTGTGCCTCGAGTTGGGCCTCGTTTGACTAACCCATATGATTTGTGCCTCAAGCCTAGACTCGTTTGACTCAACCATATCATTTATGCCTTGAGTCAGGCCCCGTTTGACTCGAGGCCTCGTTTGACTCAACCATATCATTTGCGCCTCGGGTTGGGCCACGTTTGACTCAACCATATCATTTGCGCCTCGAGTCGGGCCTCGTTCGACTCAACCTTATCATTTGTGCCTCGAGTCGGGCCTCGTTTGATTCAACCTTATAATTTACGCCTCTAGCCGGGCCTCGTTTGACTCACCCATATCATTTGTGCATCAACTTGGGCCTCTTTTGACTCAACCATATCATTTATGCCTTGAGTCAGGCCTTGTTCGACTCAACCTTATCATTTATGCCTCGAGTCATTCCTCGAGGAACTAAACCTTATCATTTATGCTTTGAGTCAGTCCTTGTTTGACTCAACCTTATGATTTGTGCCTCGAGTCGGGTCTCGTTTGACTCACCCATATCATTTGAGCCTCAAGTCGGGCCTCGTTTGACTCAAGCATATCATTTGTGGTTCGAGTCAGGCCTCGTTTGACTCAACCTTATCATTTGTGCCTCGAGTCGGTCCTCATTTGAATCATCCTTATAATTTACGCCTCTAGTTGGGCCTCGTTTGACTCACCCATTTCATTTGTGCATCAACTCGGGCCTCTTTTGACTCAACCATATCATTTGTGCCTCGAGTCGGGCATTGTTCGACTCAACCGTATCATTTGCTCCTCGAGTCGGGCCTCATTTGACTCAACCTTATCATTTATTCCTCGAGTCGGGCCTTGTTTGACTCAACCTCATCATTTGTGCCTCGAGTTGGGCCTCGTTCGGCTCAACCTTATCATTTGCGCCTTGAGTGGGACCTTGTTTAACTCAACCTTATCATTTGCGCCTCGAGCCGGGCCTTATTTGACTCAACCATATTTGCGCCTCTAGTCGGCCTCGTTCGACTTAACCATATGATTTGCGCCTCGAGTCAGGCCTCATTCGACTCAACTTTTTCATTTGCGCCTCGAGTCGGGCCTCGTTTGATTCAACCTTATAATTTACGCCTCTAGTTGGGCCTCGTTTGACTCACCCATATGATTTGTGCTTCAACTCGGGCCTCTTTTGACTAAACCATATCATTTGTGCCTCGAGTCAAGTCTCGTTTGACTCAACCATATCATTTGCACCTCGAGTTGGGCCTCGTTCGACTCAAGCTTATCATTTGCACCTTGAGTCGTGGATTATTTGATTCAACCTTATAATTTATGCCTCTAGTTGGGCCTTGCTCAACTCACCCTTACCGATTGCTCCTAAAGTCGGGCCTTGTTTGACTCTCACATATCATTTGTGCATCAACTCGGGCCTCTTTTGACTCAACCATATCATTTGTGCCTCGAGTTGGGCCTCACTTGACTCAACCTTATCATTTACGCCTCGAGTTAGGGCTCGTTCTACTCAACCTTTTCATTTGTGCCTAGAGTCGGACCTTGTTTCACTCAACCTTATAATTTGCACCTCGAGTCGGTCCTCGTTGCACTCAACCTATTCATTTGCGCTTCGAGTCGGGCCTCAGTTAACTCAACCTGATCATTTGTGCCTCGAGTTGGGCCTAGATTAACTTACCCATATCATTTGTGCCTCAAGTCGGGCCTTGTTTGACTAAACCGGCTCGAGTTGGGCCTCGTTTGACTAACCTTATCATTTACAACTCGAGTCGGGCATTGTTCGACTTAATATTATCATTTGCGCCTCGAGTCAGGCCTTATTTGACTCAACCTTATCATTTGTGCCTTGAGTTGGCCTCTTTTGACTCAACATTATAATTTGCGTCTCGAGTTGAGCCTCGTTCAACTCAACCATACCATGTGCGCCTCAAGTCGGGCCTCGTTTGACTCACCTATATCATTTGTGCCTGAAGTCAGGCCTCGTTTAACTCAACCTTATCAATTGCACCTCAAGTCAGGCCTTGTTGGACTCAACCTTATCATTTATGATTCGAGTTGGGCCTTGTTTGACTCAACCTCATCTTTTGTGCCTTGAGTTAGGCCTCGTTCGACTCAACCTTATCATTTGTGTCTTGAGTCGGGCCTCGTTCGACTCCACCTTATCATTTGTGCCTCGAGTCGGGCCTCGTTTGATTCAACCATATAATTTACGCCGCTAGTCGGGCCGCATTTGACTCACCCATATGATTTGAGCATCAACTCGGGCCTCTTTTGACTCAACCATATCATTTGTGCCTCGAGTCAGGGCTCGTTCGACTCAACCATATCATTTGTGCCTCGAGTCGGGCCTCGTTCGACTCAACCTTATTATTTGCACCTCGAGTCAGGCCTTGTTCGACTCAACCTTATCATTTGCGCCTCGGGTCGAGCCTCAATTGACTCACCCATATCGTTTGTGCCTCAAGGCGGGACTCATTTGACTCAACCATATCATTTATGCATCAAGTCAGGCCTCGTTTTACTTAACCATATCATTTGTGCCTCGAGTCAGACCTCGTTTGACTCACCCATATCATTTGTGCCTCAATTCGGGCCTCGTTTGACTCAACCATTTCATTTGTGCCTCGAGTTGGGCCTCGTTTGACTTAACCTTATGATTTGCCCCTCGCATTTAGCCTCGTTTGTCTGAACCATATCATTTGCGCCTCGAGTCGAGCCTCGTTTGACTTAACCATATCATTTGCGACTCTAGTCGGGCCTCGTTTGACTCACCCATATGATTTGTGCCTCAAACCTGGACTCGTTTGACTTAACCATATCATTTATGCCTTGAGTCAGGCCTCGTTTGACTCAACCTTATCATTTGCGTCTCGAGTCGGGCCTCGTTTGACTCAACCATATTATTTGTGCCGTGTCGGGCCACGTTTGACTCAACCTTATCATTTGCGCCACTAGTGAGGCCTCATTCGACTCAACCTTATCATTTGTGCCTCGAGTCGAGCCTCGTTTGATTCAACCTTATAATTTACACCTCTAGTCGGGCCTCGTTTGACTCACCCATATCATTTGTGCATCAACTCGGGCCTCTTTTGACTCAACCATATCATTTGTGCTTCGGGCCAAGCCTCGTTTGACTCAACGTTATCATTTGCGCCTCGAGTCATTCCTCGTGGAACTCACACTTATCATTTACGCTTTGAGTCGGGCGTCAGTTGACTCAACCTTATGATTTGCGCCTCTAGTCGAGCCTCGTTCAACTCACCCATACCATTTGCACCTCGAGTCGGGCCTCGTTTGACTCACCTATATCATTTGTACCTCAAGTCGGCCCTCGTTTGACTCAACCTTATCATTTATGCCTCGAGTCAGGCCTCGTTTGACTCAACCTTATCATTTGTGCCTCGAGCTGGGCCTCGTTCGACTCAACCTTATCATTTGCGCCTCGAGTCGGGCCTCGTTTAACTCAACCTTATCATTTGCACCTCGAGCCAGGCCTTATTTGACTCAATATATTTACGCTTCGAGTCGGGCCTCTTTTGACTCAACCATATTATTTGCGCCTCGTGTCGAGCCACGTTCAACTCAACCATATCATTTGCGCCTCGAGTGGGGCCTCATTCGACTCAACCTTATCATTTGCGCCTCGAGCCGGGCCTTGTTTGATTCAACCTTATAATTTATGCCTCTAGTCGGGCCTCGTTTGACTCACCCATATCATTTGTCCATCAACTCAGGCCTCTTTTGACTCAACCATATTATTTGTGTATCGAGTCAGGCCTCGTTCGACTTAACGTTATCATTTGACTCAACCATATCATTTGCAGCTCGAGTTAGGCCTCGTTCGACTCAACCTTATCATTTATGCCTCAAGTCGGTCCTCATTTGATTCATCCTTATAAGTTACGCCTCTAGTCGGGCCTCGTTTGACTCACCCATATAATTGGTGCATCAACTCGGGCCTTTTTCGACTCAACCATATCATTTGTGCCTCGAGTCGGGCATTGTTTCACTCAACCTTATCATTTGCTCCTCGAGTCGGGCCTCATTTGAGTCAACCTTATCATTTATGCCTCGAGTTGGGCCTCGTTTGACTCAACCTTATCATTTATGCCTCGAGTTGGGCCTCGTTCGACTCAACCTTATCATTTGTGCCTCGAGTCGGGCCTCATTTAACTCAACCTTATCATTTGTGCCTCGAGTCGGGCCTCATTTAACTCAACCTTATCATTTGCGCCTCGAGTCGGGCCTCGTTTGACTCAACCTTATAATTTATGCCCCGAGTTGGGCCACGTTTGACTCAACCTTATAATTTGCGCTTCGAATTAGGCCTCGTTCGACTCTACCATATATATGTGCCTCGAGTCGCGCCTCGTTTGACTCAACCTTATCATTTGTGCCTCGAGTCGGGCCTTGTTTGACTCAACCTTATCATTTGTGCCTCGAGTTGGGGATTATTTGATTCAACCTTATAATTTACACGTCTAGTCGGGCCTCGCTCAACTCACACTTACCATTTGCACCTCGAGTCAGGCCTCGTTTGACTCACCCATATTATTTATGCATCAACTCGGGCCTCTTTTGACTCAACCATATCATTTGTGCCTCGAGTCAGTCCTCATTTGACTCAACCTTATCATTTGCGCCTCGAGTTGGGCCTCGTTCGACTCAACCTTATCATTTGTGCCTTGGGCCTCGTTTAACTCAACCTTATCATTTGCGCCTTGAGTCAGGCCTCGTTTGACTCAACCATATCATTTGTGCCTCGAGTCGGGCCTCGTTTGACTCAACGTTATAATTTATGCCCCGAGTTGGGCCACGTTTGACTTAACCTTATAATTTGCGCCTCGAGTTGGGCCTCGTTCGACTCAACCATATCATATGTGCCTCGAGTCGAGCCTCGTTTGACTCAACCTTATCATTTGTGCCTTGAGTCGGGCCTCGTTCGACTCAACCTTATCGTTTGTGCCTCGACTTGGGGATCATTCGATTCAACCTTATAATTTCCACCTCTAGTCGGGCCTCGCTCAACTCACACTTACCGTTTGCACCTCGCGTCGGGCCTCATTTGACTCACCCATATTATTTGTGCATCAACTCGGGCCTCTTTTGACTCAACCATATCATTTGTGCCTCGAGTCGGGCCTCGTTTGACGCAACCTTATCATTTGCGCCACGAGTTGGGCCTCGTTCGACTCATCCTTATCATTTATGCCTCGAGTCGGGCCTCATTTGACTCAACCTTATCATTGGTGCCTCGAGTCGGTCCTCGTTGGAGTCAACCATATCATTTGCGCTTCGAGTCGCGCCTCGTTTAACTCAACCTTATCATTTGCGCCTCAAGTCGGTCCTCGTTGGACTCAACCTTATCATTTGTGCTTCGAGTCGGGCCTCGTTTGACTCAACCTCATCATTTGTGCCTTGAGTTGGGCCTCATTCGACTCAACCTTATCAATTGCACCTCAAGTCAGGCCTCGTTCAACTCAACCTTATCATTTGCGCCTCGAATTGGGCCTCGTTTGATTCAACCTTATAATTTACGCCTCTAGTCAGGCCTCGTTTGATTCACCGATATCATTTGTGCATCAACTAGGGCCTTTTTTTACTCAACCTTATCATTTGTGCCTCCAGTCAGGCCTTGTTCGACTCAACCTTATCATTTGTGCCTCGAGTCGGTCCTCGTTGGACTCAACCTAATCATTTATGCTTTGAATTGGGCCTCGTTTGACTTAACCTTATGATTTGCGCCTCGAGTCGGGCCTCGTTTGACTCAACCATATCATTTGTGCCTTGAGTCGGTCCTTATTTGATTCATCCTTATAATTTACGCCTCTAGTCGGGCCTCGTTTGACTCACCCATATCATTTTGGCATCAACTCGGGCCTCTTTTGACTCGACCATATCATTTGTGCCTCGAGTCGGGCATTGTTCAACTCAACCTTATCATTTGCTCCTCGAGTCGGGCCTCATTTGACTCAACCTTATCATTTGTGGCCGAGTTGGGCCTCGTTTGACTCAACTTTATAATTTGCGTCTCGAGTTGAGCCTCGTTCAACTCACCCATACTATTTGCGCCTCGAGTCGGGCCTCGTTTGACTCACCTATATCATTTGTGCCTCAAGTCGGCCCTCGTTTGACTCAATTGTGTCATTTGCACCTCGAGTCAGGCGTCGTTTGACTCAACCTTATCATTTATGCCTCGAGTCGGGCCTCGTTTGACTCAACCTTATCATTTGTGCCTCGAGTTGGGCCTCGTTCAGCTCAACCTTATCATTTGCGCCTTGAGCCAGGCCTCGATTGACTCAATCATATTTGTGCCTCGAGTCGGGCCTCGTTTCACTCAACCATATCATTTGTGCCTCGAGTCAGGCCTCGTTCAACTCAACCTTACCATTTGCGCCTCGAGTTGGGCCTCGTGTGACTCACCGATATCAATTGTATCTCAAGCCGGGTATCGTTTGACTCAACCATTTCATTTATGCCTCGAGTCAGTCCTCGTTCGACTCAACAATATCATTTGCACCTCGACTTGGGCCTCGTTCGACTCAACCTTATCATTTGTGCCTCGAGTCTGTCCTCGTTCGACTCAACTATTCCATTTGCACCTCGAGTCGGGCCTCGTTTGTCTTAACCTATACATTTGTGGCTCGAGTCGGTCCTCGTTTGACTTAACCTTATCATTTGTGCCTCGTGTTGGGCCTCATTTGACTCACCACTACCATTTGCGCCTTGAGTCAGGCCTCGTTTGACCCACCCATATCATTTGTGCTTCGACCTGGGCCTAATTTGACTCACCCATATCATTTGTCCCTTAACTCAGGCCTCATTTGACTTAACCATATCATTTATGACTCAAGTTAGGCTTTGTTTGACTCAAACTTATCATTTGCGCCTCGAGTCGGCCCTCATTTGGTTCAACCATATCATTTGTACCTCAAGTCGGGCCTCATTTGACTCAACCTTAACATTTCTTCCTCAAGTCAGCCCTCGATCGACTCAACCATATCATTTGTGCCTCATGTCGGGCGTCGTTTGACTCAACCATATCATTTGCGGGTCGAGTCGGGCCTTGTTTGACTAACCTTATCGTTTGCGCCTCGAGTCGGGCATTGTTCGACGCAACCTTATCATTTGCGCCTCGAGTCGGGCCTCATTTGACTCAACCTTATCATTTATGCCTTGAGTCGGTCCCTATTTAACTCACCTATATCATTTGTGCCTCAAGTCGGGCCTCGTTTGACTCAACCTTCTCATTTATGCCTTGAGTCGGTCCTCATTTGATTCAACCATATCATTTGTGCCTTAAGTCAGGTCTCGTTTGACTCAAGCTTATCAATTGCACCTCGAGTCAATTTGTGCCTCAACCATATCATTTGCGTCTCGAGTCAGGCCTCGTTCGACTCAACCTTATCATTTGTGCCTCGAGTTGGGCCTCATTTGATTCAACCTTATAATTTACACCTTTAGTCGGGCCTCGTTCAACTCACCCTTACCATTTGCGCCTCGACTCTGGCCTCGTTTCACTCACCCATATCATTTGTGCATCAATTCGGGCCTCTTTTGACTCAACCATATCATTTGTGCCTCGAGCGGGCCTCGTTTGACTCAACCTTATCATTTGCTCCTCGAGTCGGGCCTCGTTTCACTCAACCTTATCATTTGCGCCTCGAGTAGGGCCTCTTTCAACTCAACCTTATCATTTGTCCCTCGACTCAGGCCTCGTTTGACTGAACCATAACATTTGTGCATCAACTTGGGCCTCGTTTGACTCAACCATACCATTTGTGCCTCGAGTTTGGCCTCGTTTGACCCACCCATATCATTTGTGCTTCGACTCGGGCCTCGTTTTAGTCACCTATATCATTTGTGCCTTAACTGAGGCCTTGTTTGACTCAACCATATCATTTATGACTCGAGTCGGGCTTCGTTTGCCTCAAACTTATCATTTGCGCCTCGAGTCGGCCCTCGTTTGGTTCAACCATATCATTTGCGCCTCGAGTCGAGCCTCATTTGACTCAACCTTATCATTTCTGCCTCAAGTCGGGCCTCGTTCGACTCAACCATATCATTTGCACCTCGAGTCAGGCCTCATTTGACTCAACCTTATCAATTGTGCCTCGAGTTGGGCCTCGTTTGACTCAAGCTTATAATTTATGCCTCTAGTTATGCCTCGTTCAACTCACCCTTACGATTTGCGCCTCTACTTGGGCATCGTTTGACTTAACCTTATCATTTGCGCCTCAAGTTAGGCATCGTTCGACTCAACCTTATATTTGCGCATCAAGTCGGACCTCGTTCAACTCAACCTTATCATTTGTGCCTCGAGTCGGGTCTCATTCGACTCACCCATATCGTTTATGCCTCAAGTCGGGCCTCGTTTGACTCAACCATATCATTTTTGCCTTGAGTTGTGCCTCGTTTGACTCAACCATATCAATTGCGCCTCGAGTTGGGCCTCGTTTGGCTAACCTTATCATTTGTGCCTCGAGTCGAGCATTGTTCGACTTAACCTTATCATTTGCACCTCAAGTCGGGCCTCATTTGACTCAACCTTATTATTTGGGACTCGAGTTGGGCCTCGTTTGACCCAACCTATATATTTGCGCCTCGAGTCGGGCCTCGTTCAACTCACCCTTACCATTTGCGCCTCGAGTCATACCTTATTTGACTCACTCATATCATTTGCGCCTCGACTCGGGCCTTGTTTGACTCACCCATATCATTTGTTCCTCAACTCGAGCCTCATTTGACTCAACTATATCATTTACGTCTCGAGCCGGGCCTTGTTTGACTCAACCTTATCATTTGTGCCTTAAGTCGGGCCTCGATTGACTCACCCGTATCATTTGTGCATCAACTCAGGCCACATTTGACTTAACCATATCATTTATGCCTCAAGTCAAGCATCGTTTGACTCAACCTTATTATTTGCGCGTCGAGTCAGGCCTCGTTTGACTCACCCATATAAGTTGTGCATTAACTCGGGCCTCGTTTGAGTCAACCATATCACTTGCGTCTCGAGTCGGGCCTCGTTCGACTACACCTTATCATTTGCGCCTGGAGTCAGGCCTCCTTCGACTGAACCTTATCATTTGCGCCTCGAGTCGGGCCTCGTTCGACTCAACCTTATCATTTGCGCCTCGTGTTGGGCCCCGTTCAACTCACCCTTACCATTTGCGCCTTCAGTCGGGCCTAGTTTGACTCACCCATATCATTTGCGCCTCGACTCGGTCCTTGTTTGACTCACCCATATCATTTCGGCCTCAACTCGGGCCTCGTTTAACTGAACCATATCATTTATGCCTCGAGTCGGGCCTCCTTTGACTTAACCTTATCATTTACTCCTCGAGTCGGGCATCGTTTAACTTACCCATATAATTTGTGCCTAAACTCGGGCCACATTTGACTGAACCGTATCACTTATGCCTCGAGGTGGGCCTCGTTTGACTCAACCCTATCATTTGTGCCTCGAGTCGAACCTCGTTCGACTCAACCTTATCTTTTGCACCTCGTGTTGGGCCTCATTCAACTCACCCTTACTATTTGCGCCTCGAGTCGGGCCTCGTTTGACTCACCCATATCATTTGCGCCTCGACTCCGGCCTTGTTTGACTCACCCATATCATTTTGGCCTTAACTCGGGCCTCGTTTGACTGAACCGTATCACTTACGCCTCGAGGTGGGCCTTGTTTGACTCAACTTTATCATTCGTGCCTCGAGTCGAACCTCGTTCGACTCAACCTTATCATTTGTGCCTCGAGTTGGGCCGCATTTGACTGAACCATATCATTTGTGCCTCGGGTCGGGCCTCGTTTGACTCAACCTTATAATTTGAGCATCGAGTCGGGTGTTGTTCAACTCCCCCTTACCATTTGCGCCATGAGTCGGGCCTCATTTGACTCACCCATATCATTTGTGCCTCGAGTCGGGCCTCGTTTGACTCAACCTTATCATTTACACCTCGAGTCGGGCCTCGTTCGACTCAACCTTATCATTTGCGCCTTAAGTCGGGCCTTGTTTGACTCAACCTTATAATTTGTGCCTCGAGTCGGGCCTCGTTCAACTCACCCTTAGCATTTGAGCCTCGAGTCGGGCCTCGTTTGACTCACCCATATCATTTGTGCATGAAGTCTGGCCTCGTTTGAGTCAACCAAATCACTTGCGCCTCGAGTCGGGCCTTGTTTGACTAACCTTATCATTTGCGCCACGAGTTGGGCATTACTTGACTCAACCTTATCATTTATGCCTCTAGTTGGTCCTCATTCGACTCAACCTTATCATTTGCACCTCAAGTCAGGCCTTGTTTGACTCAACCTCATCATTTGTGCGTCGAGTTAGGCCTCGTTCGACTTAGTCTTATCATTTGCACCTCGAGTCAAGCCTCGTTTGACTCATCGGTATCATTTGTGCCTCAAGATGGGCATCGTTTGCCTGAACCATATCATTTATGCCTCAAGTCAGTCCTCATTCAACTCAACCATATCATTTGCGTCTCGAGTCGGGCCTCGTTCGACTCAACCTTATCATTTGCGCCTCGAGTCGGGCCTCGTTTGACTTAAACTTATCATTTGCGCCCCGAGTTGGGCCTCGTTTGGCTTAACCTTATCATTTGCGCCTCGAGTCGGGCCTCGTTTGACTCAAACTTATCATTTGTGCCTCGAGTCGGTCCTCGTTCAACTCCACCATATCATTTGCGTCTCGAGTCGGGCCTCGTTCTACTCAACCTGATCATTTGCGCCTCGAGTCGAGCCTCGTTGTACTTAACCTTATTAGTTGCACCTTGAGTTGGGCATCGTTCATCTAAACCTTATCATTTGCACCTCGAGTCGGTCCTTATTCGACTCAACCATATCATTTGCGCCTCAAGTTAGGCCTCATTTGACTCAACCATATCATTTGGGCCTCAAGTTGGGCCTCGTTTGACACAACGTTATAATTTACGCCTCTAGTCGAGTCTCGTTCAACATACCCTTACCATTTGTGCCTCAAGTCGGGCCTCGTTTGACTAAACCTTATCATTTACGGCTAGAGTCGGGCCTCATTTGACTCAACCTTATCATTTGAGCATAGAGTCAAGCCTCGTTTGACCCAACCTTATAATTTGCGCCTCAAGTTGGGCCTCGTTTGACTCACCCATATCATTTGTGCCTCAAGTCGAGCCTCATTTGACTCAACCATATCATTTGCACCTCGAGTCAGGCCTCGTTTGACTAACCTTATCATTTGCCCCTCAAGTCGGCATTGTTCGACTCAACCTTATCATTTGGGCCACGAGTCAGGCCTCGTTTGACCCAACCTTATAATTTGCGCCTCGACTCGGGCCTCGTTCAACTCTCCTTTACCATTTGCGCATCGAGTCGTGCCTCATTTGACTCACCCATATCATTTGTGCCTTAACTCGGGCCTCGTTTGACTCAACTATATCATTTACTCCTCGAGCCAAGCCTCGTTTGACTCACCCATATCATTTGAGCCTCAAGTCAGGCATCATTTGACTCAACCATATCTTTTATGCCTCGAGTTGGTCCTCGTTTGACTTAACCATATCATTTGTGCCTCGAGTCGGGCCTCGTTTGACTCAACCTTATCATTTGCGCCTCAAGTCGGTCCTCGTTCGACTCAACCATATCATTTGCGCCTGGAGTCGGGCCTCATTCTACTCAACCTTATCATTTGCACCTCGAGTCAGACCTCGTTGGCTCAACCTTATCATTTATGCCTCGAGCCAGGCCTCGTTCGACTCAACCTTATAATTTGCGCCTCGAATCGGGCCTCGTTCGACTCAACCTTATCATTTGCGCCTCGAGTTGGTCCTCGTTTGACTCAACCATATCATTTGCACCTCGAGTCGGGCCTCGTTCTACTCAACCTTATAATTTGTGCCTCGAGTCGGGCCTCGTTGGACTCAACCTTATCAGTTGCACCTCGAGTTGGGCCTCGTTCGACTCAACCTTATCATTTGCACCTCGAGTCAGGTCTCCATTGACTCAACCTTATCATTTATGCTTCGAGTCGGGCCTCGTTTGACTCAACCTCATCATTTGTGCCTCGAGTTTGGCCTCGTTCGACTTAACCTTATCATTTGTGCCTCGAGTCGGTCCTCGTTTGACTCACCGATATCATTTGTGCCTCAAGCCGAGCTTCGTTTGGGTCAACATATCATTTATGCCTCGAGTTGGTCATCGTTCGACTCAACCATATCAATTGCGCCTCGAGTCGGGCCTCGTTTTACTCAACCTTATCATTTGCGCCTCGAGTTGGGCCTCGTTCGACTCAACCTTATCATTTATGCCTCGAGTCAGGCATCATTTGACTCACACATATCATTTGTGCCTCAAGGCAGGCCTCGTTTGACTCAACCATATCATTTATGCATCGACTCAGGCCTCTTTTGATTCAACCATATCATTTGCGCCTCGAGTTGGGGCTCGTTTGACTCACCCATATCATTTGTGCCTCAAGTCGGGCCTCATTTGACTCAACCATTTCATTTGCGCCTTGAGTCAGGCCTCGTTTGACTCACCCATACCATCTATGCATCCACTCGGGCCTCATTTGACTCATCCATATCATTTGTGCCTCGAGTCAGGCGTCATTTGACTCAACCTTATCATTTGCGCCTCGAGTCAGGACTCGTTCAACTCAACCTTATCATTTGCGCCTTGAGTCGGGCCTCATTTGACTCACCCATATCATTTGTGCCTCCAGTTGGGCCTCGTTTGACTCAACCTGATCATTTGTGCCCTGAGTCGAGGCTCATTTGACTCAACCTTATAATGTGTGCCTCGAGTCGGGCCTTGTTTGACTAAACCTTATAATTTGCGCCTCGAGTCGAGCCTCGTTCAACTTACCCTTATGATTTTCACCTTTGTTGGGGCCTCGATTGACTCAACTATATAATTTGTGCCTCAAGTTAGGCCTCGTTTGGCTCTACCTTATCATTTGCACCTCGACTCAAGCCTCATTTGACTCAACCTTATCATTTATGCCTCGAATCGGGCCTCGTTTGACTCAACGTCATCATTCGTGCCTCGAGTTGGGCCTCGTTCGACTCAACCTTATCATTCGCCCCTTGAGTCGGGCCTCGTTTAACTCACCCATATCATTTGTGCCTCAAGCCGAGCCTCGTTTGACTCAACCATATCATTTATGCCTCAAGTCGGTCCTCGTTTGACTTAACCATATCATTTGCGCCTCGAGTCAGGCCTCGTTTGACTCAACCTTATCATTTGTGCCTTGAGTCGGGTCTCATTTGACTCAACCATATAATTTGTGCCTCGATTCGGGCGTTATTTGACTCAACCATATCATTTGTGCCTCAAGCCACGCCTCATTTGACTCAACCATATCATTTATGCCTCAAGCTGGGTCTCGTTTGACTCAACCATGTCATTTGCGCTGCAAGTCGGGCCTTGTTTGACTCACCCATATCATTTGTGCCCTGAGTCAGGCCTCGTTTGACTTAACCATATCATTTGTGCCTCGAGTCGGGCCTCGTTTGACTCAACCTTATCATTTGTGCCTCGAGTTGGTCCTCGTTTGACTCAACCTTATCATTTCTGCCTCATGTTGGGCCTCGTTGAACTCACCCTTACCATTTGCGCCTTGAGTCTGGCCTCGTTTCACTCACCCATATCATTTGTGTCTCAACTTAGGCCCCGTTTGACTCAAACATATCATTTGTGCCTCAAGTCGGGCCTCGTTTGACTCAACCATATCATTTGCGCCTCGAGTCGGGCCTCGTTTGACTCAACCATATCATTTACACTTGGAGTCGGGCCCCATTTGACTCAACCATATCATTTGTACCTCGAGTCAGGCCCCATTTGACTCATCCTTATCAATTGCGCCTCGAGTCAGGCGTCGTTGGACTCAACCATATCATTTGCACCTCAAGTCGGGCCTCGTTTGACTCAACATTATCATTTGCGCTCGAGTCGAGCCTCGTTTGACTCAACCTTATCATTTGTGCCTCGAGTCAGGCCTCGTTTGATACATCCATATCATTTGTGCCTTGAGTCGGGCCTCATTTGGCTTAACCATATCTTTTGCGCCTCGAGTCGGACCTCGTTCGACTCAACCTTACTATTTGTGCCTCGAATGGGGCCTCGTTTGACTCACCCACATCATTTGCACCTCGACTCGGGGCTCGTTCGAATCAAACATATCATTTACACCTTGAGTCGAGCCTCGTTTGACTCAACCTTATCACTTATGCCTCGAGTTGGGCCTCGTTTCACTCAACCATATCATTTGTGCCACGAGTCAGACCTCGTTTAACCCAACCTTATAATTTGCACCCCAAGTCGAGCCTTGTTCGACTTACCCATACCATTTGCGCCTTGAGTCGGGCCTCGTTTGACTCACCTATATCATTTGTGCCTCAAGTCGGGCCTTGTTTGACTCAAACTTATCATTTGCACCTCGAGTCAGGCCTTGTTTGACTCAACCTTATAATTTATTCCTCAAGTCGGGCTCATTTGACTCAACCTCATCATTTGCACCTCGAGTTGGGCCTCGTTTGACTCAACTTTATCATTTACGCCTCGAGTTGGCCTCGTTTGACTCAACGATATCATTTATGCCTCAAGCTGGGCCTCGTTTGACTCAGCCATATCATTAATGCGTCGAGTCGGTACTCGTTTGACTCAACCATATCATTTGCACCTCGACTCGGGCCTCGTTCGACTCAAACATATCATTTACGCCTCGAGTTGAGCCTCGTTTGACTCAACCTTATCATTTGCACATCGAGTTGGGCCTCGTTTCACTCAACCATATCATTTGCGCCTCGAGTCGGGCCTCGTTTGACTCAACCTTATAATTTGCGCCTCAAGTCGATCCTCGTTCGACTCACCCATACCATTTGCTCCTAGAGTCAGGCCTCGTTTGACTCAACCTTATCATTTATGCCTCGAGTCGGGCCTCGTTTGACTCAACCTCATCATTTGTGCCTCGAGTTGGGCCTCATTTGACTCAACTTTATCATTTGCGCCTTGAGTCGGTCTCGTTTGACTCACTGATATCATTTGTGCCTCAAGCCGGGCCTCGTGTGACTCAACCATAACATTTATGCCTTGAGTTGGTCCTCGTTCGACTCAACCATATCATTTTCGCCTCGAGTCAGGCCTCATTTGACTCAACCTTATCATTTGTGCCTTGAGTCGTGCCTCATTCAACTCAACTTTATCATTTGTGCCTCGAGTTGAGCCTCATTTGATTCAACCTTATCATTTGTGCCTCGAGTTGGGCCTCGTTTGACTCAACCTTATTATTTGCGCCTTTAGTTTGGCCTCGTTCGACTCAACCTTATCATTTATGCCCCGAGTCGGGCCTCGTTGGACTCAACCTTATCATTTGCGCCTGGAGTCAGGCCTCGTTTGAGTCAACCTTATCATTTATGCCTTGAGTGGGGCCTCGTTTGATTTAACCTTATCATTTGCGCCTCGAGTCGGGCCTTGTTTGACTCACCCATATCATTTGTGCCTGAAGCCGGGCCTCGTTTGACTCAACCATATCATTTGTGCCTCAAGTCGAGCCTCGTTTCACTCACCAATATCATTTGTGCCTCGAGTTGGTCCTCGTTTGACTCAACCTTATTATTTGTGCCTCGTGTGGGGCCTTGTTCAACTCACCCTTACCATTTGCGCCTAGAGTTGGTCCTTGTTTGACTCAACTTTATCATTTGTGCCTCGTGTGGGGCCTCGTTCAACTCACCCTTACCATGTGCGCCTCGAGCCGAGCCTCGTTTCACTCACCCATATCATTTGTGCCTCAACTCGGGCCTTGCTTGACTCAAACATATTATTTACGCCTTGAGTCGGGCCTCGTTTGACTCAACCTTCTTATTTGCGCGTCGAGTCAGGCCTCGTTTGACTCAACCATATCATTTGCGCCTCGAGTCAGGCCTAGTTCGAGTCAATCTTATCATTTACGCCCCGAGTCGGACCTCGTTCTACTCAACCTTATGATTTGCGCCTCGAGTCAGGCCTCATTTGATTCAACCTTACAATTTATGCCTCTAGTAGGGCCCTATTCAACTCACCCTTACCTTTTGTGCCTCGAGTTAGGCCTCATTTGACTCAACCATATCATTTGTGTATCAACTCGGGCCTCATTTGACTCAACCATATCATTTGTACCTCGAGTCGAGCCTCGTTTGACTCAACCTTATCATTTACGCCTCGAGTTTGGCCTCGTTCAACTTAACCTTATCATTTACGCCTCGAGTCAGGCTTCATTTGACTCACCCATATCATTTGTGCCTCCAGTCGGGCCTCGTTTGACTCAACCATATCATTTATACCTCGAGTCAGGCCTCGTTTGGCATAAACATATCATTTGCACCTCGAGTCGGGCATTGTTTGACTAACCTTATCATTTGCGCCTCGAGTCAGGCCTCGTTTGACTAAACCTTATCATTTGCGCCTCGTGTTGGGTCTCGTTCCACTCAGCCTTACCATTTGCGCCTCGAGTCGGGCCTCGTTTCACTCTCCCATATCATTTGCGCCTCAACTCGGGCCTTGTTTGACTCAAAATATCATTTACGCCTCGAGTCAGGACTCATTTGACTAAACCTTATCATTTGCGCCTTGAGTCGGGCCTCATTTGACTCAACCACATCATTTACGGCTCAAGTCAGGCCTCGTTTGACTCAACCTTATCATTTATGCCTCGAGTCGGGCCTCATTCGACTCAACCTTCTCATTTGCGCCTCGAGTCGGGCCTCATTTGATTCAACCTTATGATTTACACATCTAGTCGTGCCCTGTTCAACTCACCCTTATCATTTGCGCCTTGAGTAAGGCCTCATTTGACTCACCCATATCATTTGTGCATCAACCCAGGCCTCTTTTGACTCAACCATATCATTTGTGTCTCAAGTCAGGCTTCATTTGACTCAACCTTATCATTTACGCCTCGAGTTGGGCCTCGTTCGACTCAACCTTATCATTTGTGCCATGAGTCGGGCCTCGTTTGACTCCCCCATATCATTTGTGCCTCAAGCTGAGCCTCGTTTAACTCAACCATATCATTTATGCCTCGAGTCAGTCCTCATTTGACTCAACCATATCATTTGCGCCTCGAGTCGGGCCTCGTTTGACTCAACCTTATCATTTGTTCCTTGAGTCGAGTCTTGCTTGACTCAACTATATCATTTGCGCCTCGAGTCGGGTCTCGTTTGTCTCACCCATGTCATTTGTGCCTCAAACCATGCCTCGTTGACTCAACCATATCATTTGTGCCTCGAGTCGGGCCTCGTTTGACTCAACCTTATCATTTGTACCTCGAGTTGGGCCTCGTTCGACACAACCTTATCATTTGTGCCTCAAGTCGGGCCTCGTTTGACTCAACCTTATTATTTGCGCCTCGAGTCAGGCCTCATTCAACTCAACCTTATCATTTACGCCTTGAGTCGGCCGTCATTTGACTCACGCATATCATTTGTGCCTCCAGTCAGCCCTTGTTTGACTCAACCATATCATTTGCGCGTCGAGTTAGGCATCGTTTCATGAACCTTATAATTTGCACCTCGAGTCGGGCCTCGTTTGACTCAACCTTATCATTTGCGCCCTGAGTCGGGGCTCATTTGACTCAACCTTATCATATGTGCATCGAGTTGGGCCTTGTTTGACTAAACCTTTTAATTTGTGCCTCGAGTCGAGCCTCGTTCAACTCACCCTTATGATTTTTGCCTTGATTGAGGCCTCGTTTGACTCACCTATATAATTTGTTCCTCAAGTTAGGCCTCATTTGACTCAACCTTATCATTTGCAACTCGACTCAGGCCTCATTTGACTCAACCTTATCATTTATGCCTCGAATCAGGCCTCGTTTGACTCCACCTTATCATTTGTGCCTTGAGTCAGGCCCCATTTGACTCAACCTTATCATTTATGCCTCGAGTCGGGCCTCATATGACTCAACCTCATCATTTGTGCCTCAAGTTGGGCCTCGTTCGACTCAACCTTATCATTTGTGCCTCGAGTCGGGCCTCGTTTGACTCACCCATATCATTTGTGCCTCAAGTCGGGCCTCATTTGACTCAACCATATTGTTTATGGCTTGAGTCGGTCCTCGTTCGACTCAACCATATCATTTGTGCCTCGAGTTGGGCCTCGTTTGACTCAACCTTATCATTTGCGCCTCGAGTCGGTTCTCGTTTGACTCAACCATATCATTTGCGCCTTGAGTTGGGCCCCATTTGACTCAACCTTATCATTTGTGCCACGAGTCGGGTCTCATTTGACTCAACCCTATCATTTGCACCTCGAGTCAGGCCTTGTTTGGCTCAACCATATCATTTACGCCATGAGTCGGGCCTTGTTTGACTCAATCTTATCATTTGCGCCTCGAGTCGGGCCTCCTTTGATTCAACCTTATAATTTACGCCTCTAGTCGGGCCTACTTCATCTTACCCTTACCTTTTGAGCCTCAAGTTGGGCCTCGTTTGACTCACCCATATCATTTTTGCATCAACTCGGGCCTTTTTTGACTCAACCATATCATTTGTGCCTCAAGCTGGGCCTCGTTTGACTTGCCCATATCATTTGTGCATCAACTCGGGCCTCTTTTAACTCAACCGTATCATTTGTGCCTTGCGTCGGGCCTCGTTTGACTCAACCTTATCATTTGCGCCGTGAGTTAGGCCTCGTTTGACTCAACCTTATCATTTGCACCTAGAGTCGGGCCTCGTTTGACTCACCCATATCATTTGTGCCTCAAGCTGGGCCTCGTTTGACTCAACCATATCATTTGCGCCTCGAGTCGGGCCTCGTTTGACTCAACCTTATCATTTGCGCCTTGAGTCAGGTCTCGTTTGACTCAACCATATCATTTGTGCCTCGGGTCAGGTCTCGTTTGACTCAACCTTATCATTTGCTCCTCCAACCAGGCCTCGTTCGACTCAACCTTATCATTTATGCCTCGAGTCAGACCTTGTTCGACTCAACCTTAGCATTTATGCCTCGAGTCGGGCATCATTCATTTGCGCCTTGAGTTGGGCCTCGTTTGACTCAACCTTATCATTTGCGCCTTGAGTCGGGCCTAGTTTGACTGATCCTTATAATTTGCACCTCGAGTCAGGCCTCGTTTCATTCAACCTTATCACTTGCACCTCGAGTCGGGCATCGTTCGACTCAACCTTACCATTTGTGCCTCGAGTCGGGCCTCGTTTGACTCAACCATATCATTTGTGCCTCGAGTCAGGCCTTGTTTGACTCAACCTTATCTTTTACTCCTCGAGCCAGGCCTCGTTCGACTCAACCTTATCATTTATGCCTCGAATCGGGCCTTGTTCGACCCAACGTTATCATTTGTTCCTCGAGTCTGGCCTCATTTAACTCAACCTTATCATTTATGCCTCGAGTCAGGCCTCGTTCGACTCAACCTCATTTGCGCCTCGAGTCAGGACTCGTTTGACTCACCCATATGATTTGTACCTCAAATCGGGCCTCGTTCGACTAAACCATATCATTTATGCCTCGAGTCAGTCCTCGTTCAACTCAGCCATATCATTTGCGCCTCGAGTCAGGCCTCGTTCGACTCAACCTTATCAATTGCACCTCGAGTCGGGCCTCATTTGATTCAACCTTATAATTCATGCCTTTAGCCGGGCCCCGTTCAACTCACCCTTACCATTTGCACCTCGTGTCAGGCCTTGTTTCACTCACCCATATCATTTGTGCATCAACTCGGGCCTCTTTGGACCCAACCATATCATTTGTGCCTCGAGTTGGGCCGCGTTTGACTCACCCTTATCATTTACGCCTCGAGTTAGGCATCATTCAACTTAACCTTATCATTTGTGCCATGAGTCAGGCCTTATTTGACTCAACCTTATCATTTGCGCCTCGAGTCAGGCCTCATTTTACTCAACCTTATCATTTCCGCCTCGACTCGGGCCTCGTTTGACTCACCCATATTAGTCGTGCGTCGAGGCGAGCTTCGTTTGACTCAACCATATCATTTGCGCACTGAGTCGGGCCTCGTTTGACTATCCTTATCATTTACGCCTCGAGTCAGGCCGCGTTCGACTTAATCTTATCATTTGCGCCTCGAGTCGGACCTCATTTGACTCAACCTTATCATTTGTGTCTTGAGTCGGGCCTCGTTTGACTCAACCTTGTAATTTGTGCCTCGAGTCGAACCTCGCTCAACTCACCCTTATCATTTACGCCTCGATTCAGGCCTCGTTTGACTCAACTATATAATTTGTGCCTCAAACCGGGCCTCGTTTGACTCAACCTTATTATTTGTGGCTCGAGTCAGGCCTCATTTGACTCGACCTTGTCATTTATGCCTCGAGTTGGGCCTCGTTTGACTCACCCTCATCATTTGTGCCTCGAGTTAGGCCTCGTTCAACTCAACCTTATCATTTGCGCCTCGAGTCGGGCCTCGTTTGACTCACCCATATCATTTGTGACTCAAGCCAGGCCTCGTTGACTCAACCATATCATTTGTGCCTCGAGTCGGGCCTCATTTGACTCAACCTTATCATTTGCACCTCGAGTTAGGCCTCGTTCAACTCGACCTTATCATTTGCGCCTCGAGTCGGGCCTCGTTTGACTCAACCTTATCATTTGCACCTCGAGTTGGGCCTCGTTCGACACAACCTTATCATTTGTGACTCCGGGCCTCATTTGACTCAACCATATCATTTGTGCCTCGAGTCGGTCCTCGTTCAACTCAACCTTATCATTTGAACCTAAAGTCGGGCCTCGTTTGACTCAACCATATCATTTGCCCCTCGAGTCTGGCCTCGTTTGACTCACCCTTAGCATTTGTGCCTCCAGTTGGGCCTCATTTGATTCAACCTTATCATTTGTGCCTCGAGTTGGGTCTCATTTGACTCAACCTTATCAGTTGCGCCTCAAGGTGGGCCTCATTCGACTCAACCTTATCATTTATGCCTCAAGTCAGGCCTCGTTTGATTCACCCATATCATTTGTGCCTCGAGTCGGGCCTTGTTTGACTTAACCTTATGATTTGCGCCTCGAGTCAGGCCTCGTTTGAGACAACCTTATCATTTATGACTCGAGTCGGGCCTCGTTTGACTTAACCTTATCATTTGTGCCTCGAGTCGGACCTCGTTTGACTCACAAATATCATTTGTGCCTCAACTCGGGCCTCATTTGACTCAACCAGATCATTTGCGCCCAGAGTCAGGCCCCAATCGACTCATCCTTATCATTTGCGCATTGAGTCGGGCCCCGTTTGACTCAACCATATCATTTGCACCTCGAGTCGGGCGTCATTTGACTCACCTACATCATTTGTGCCTCAAGTCGGGCCTCGTTTGACTTAACCATATCATTTGCACTTCGAGTCGGTCCTCGTTTGACTTAACCTTATCATTTATGCCTCGAGTTGGGCCTCGTTTGACTCAACCTCATCATTTGCACCTCGAGTTGGGTCTCGTTTGACTCAACTTTATCATTTGCACCTCGAGTCGGCCTCGTTTGACTCACCATATCATTTGTGCCTCAAGCTGGGCCTCGTTTGACTCAACCATATCATTTATGCATTGAGTTGGTCCTCGTTCGACTCAACCATATCATTTGCACCTCGACTCGGGCCTCGTTCGACTCAAACATATCAGTTACGCCTCAAGTCGAGCCTCGTTTGACTTAACCTTATCATTTGTGCCTCGAGTTGGGCCTCGTTTCTCTCAACCATATCATTTGCGCATCAAGTCGGGCCTCGTTCGACTCAACCTTATAATTTGTGCCTCGAGTCGAGCCTCATTCGACTCACCCATACCATTTGCGCCTTGAGTGAGGACTCGTTTGACTCACCTATATCATTTGTGCCTCAAGTTGGGCCTCATTTGACTCAACCTCATCATTTGCACCTCGAGTCAGGCCTCGTTTGACTCAACCTTATCATTTATGCCTCGAGTCAGGCCTCGTTTGACACAACCTCATCATTCATGCCTCGAGTCAGCCTTGTTTGACTCACCGATATCATTTGTGCGTCAAGCCGGGCCTTGTTTGACTCAACCATATCATTTGTGTCTTGAGTTGGGCCTCGTTCGAGTCAGCCATATCATTTGCGCCTCGAGTCAGGCCTCGTTTGACTTAACCTTATCATTTGTGCCTCAAGTTGGGCCTCATTTGATTCAACCTTATCATTTGTGCCTCGAGTTGGGCCTCATTTGACTCAACTTTATTATTTGCACCACCAGTTTGGCCTTGTTCGACTCAACCTTATCATTTATGCCTCAAGTCAGGCCTCGTTTGATTCACCCATATCATTTGTGCCTCGAGTCGGGCCTTGTTTGACTCAACCTTATGATTTCCGCCTCGAGTCAGGCTTCATTTGAGACAACCTTATCATTTATGACTCTAGTCAGGCCTCGTTTGACACAACCTCATCATTCATGCCTCGAGTCAGCCTCGTTTGACTCACCGATATCATTTGTGCCTCAAGCCGAGCCTTGTTTGACTCAACCATATCATTTATGCCTCGAGTTGGTCCTCGTTCGAGTCAACCATATCATTTGCGCCTCGAGTCTGGCCTCGTTTGACTCAACCTTATCATTTATGCCTCGAGTTAGGCCTCGTTTGACACAACCTCATCATTCATGCCTCGAGTCAGCCTCGTTTGACTCACTGATATCATTTGTGCCTCAAGCCGGGCCTTGTTTGACTCAACCATATCATTTATGCCTCGAGTTGGTCCTCGTTCGAGTCAACCATATCATTTGAGCCTCGAGTCAGGCCTCGTTTGACTCCACGTTATCATTTGTGCCTCGAGTTGGGCCTCGTTTGACTCAACTTTTTTATTTGTGCCACCAGTTTGGCCTCGTTCGACTTAACCTTATCATTTATGCCTCGAGTCGGGCCTCGTTTGACTCACCCATATCATTTGTACCTCAAGCCGGGCCTTGTTTGACTCAACCATATCATTTATGCCTCGAGTTGGTCCTCGTTCGAGTCAACCATATCATTTGAGCCTCGAGTCAGGCCTCGTTTGACTCCACGTTATCATTTGTGCCTCGAGTTGGGCCTCATTTGATTCAACCTTATCATTTGTGCCTCGAGTTGGGCCTCGTTTGACTCAACTTTTTTATTTGTGCCACCAGTTTGGCCTCGTTCGACTTAACCTTATCATTTATGCCTCGAGTCGGGCCTCGTTTGACTCACCCATATCATTTGTACCTCAAGCCGGGCCTTGTTTGACTCAACCATATCATTTATGCCTCGAGTCTGGCCTCGTTTGGCTCAACCATATCATTTACGCCTCAAGTCGGGCCTCGTTTGACTCTACCATATCATTTGCGCCTCGAGCTGAGCCTCGTTTGGCTCACCAATATCATTTGGGCCTTGAGTCAGGCCTCGTTTAACTTTAATATATGATTTGCGCCTCGAGTTGGGCGTCATTTGACTCAACCTTATCATTTACGCCTTGTGTAGGGCCTCGTTCAACTCACCCTTACCATTTGGGCCTCGAGTCGGGCCTCGTTTCACTCACCCATATCATTTGTGCCTCGAGTTGGGCCTCGTTTGACTCAACCATATCATTTGTGACTCGAGTCGGACCTTGTTTGACTCAACCTTATCATTTGCACCTCGAGTTGGGCCTCATTTGATTTAACCTTCTAATTTACGCCTCTAGTAGGGCCCTATTCAACTCACCCTTACCTTTTGCGCCTCGAGTCAGGCCTCGTTTGACTCACCCATATCATTTGTGCATCAACTCCGGCCTCATTTGACTCATCCATATCATTTGTACCTCGAGTCGGGCCTCATTTGACTCAACCTTATCATTTGCGCCTCGAGTTGGGCCTCGTTTGACATAACCTTATCATTTGTGCCTCGAGTCGGGCCTCGTTTGACTCAACATTATTATTTGTGCCTCGAGTCAGTCCTCATTCATCTCAACCTTATCTTTTTTGCCTCGAGTTGGGCCTCATTTGACTCACCCATATCATTTGTGCCTCTAGTCAGGTCTCGTTTGACTCAACCATATCATTTATACCTCGAGTCGGGCCTCGTTTGACTCAACCATATCATTTGCGTGTTGAGTCGGGCATCGTTTGGCTTACCTTATCATTTGCGACTCGAGTCGAGCCTCGTTCGACTCAACCTTATCATTTGCGCCCTAAGTCGGGGCTCGTTTGACTCAACCTTATAATGTGCGCCTCAAGTCGGGCCTTGTTTGACTAAACCTTATAATTTGTGCCTCGAGTTGAGCCTCGTTCAACACACCCTTATGATTTTCGCCTTGATTGGGGCTTTGTTTGACTCAACTATATAATTTGTGCCTCAAGTCAGGCCACGTTTGACTCAACCTTATCATGTGCACCTCGACTCAGGACTCATTTGACTCAACCTTATAATTTATGCCTCGAATCGGGCCTCGTTTGACTCAACGTCATCATTTGTGCCTCGAGTTGGGCCTCATTCGACTCAGCCTTATCATTCGCGCCTCGAGTTGGGCCTCGTTTAACTTACCCATATCATTTGTGCCTCAAGCCAGGCCTCGTTTGACTCAACCATATCATTTATGCCTCGAGTCGGTCCTCGTTCGACTCAGCCATATCATTTGCGCCTCGAGTCGGGCCTCATTTGACTCAACCTTATCATTTGAGCCTTGAGTCGGGCCTTGTTTGACTCAACCATATCATTTGTGCCTCGAGTCGGGTCTTGTTTGACTCAACCATGTCATTTCCGCCTCGAGTCGGGCCTTGTTTGACTCAACCATATCATTTATGCTTCGAGTCGGGTCTCATTTGACTCAACCATATCATTTGTGCCGTAAGTCGGGCCTCGTTTGACTCACCCATATCATTTGTGCCCTGAGTCAGGCCTCGTTTGACTTAACTTTATCATTTGCGCCTCAAGTTGGGCCTCGTTTGACTCAACCATATCATTTACACCTCGAGTCGGGCCTCTTTTGACTCAACCTAATCATTTGAGCCTTGAGTCGGGCCTTATTCAACTCAACCTTATCATTTGCACCTCGAGTCAAGCCTCATTCGACTCAACCTTATCATTTGCAGTTCGAGTCGGTCCTCGTTCGACTCAACCTTATTATTTGCACCTTGAGTTGGGCCTCGTTCGACTCAACCTTATCATTTGCACCTCGAGGCAGGCCTCATTTGACTCACCCATATCATTTGTGCCTCAAGCCGGGCCTCATTTAACTTAACCATATCATTTATGTACCGAGTCAGGCCTTGTTCGACTCAACCATATCATTTGTGTCTCGACTCGGGCATCGTTTGACTCAACCATATCATTTGTGCCTCCAGTCGGGCCTCCTTTAACTCAACCATTTCATTTCCGCCTCAAGTTGGTCCTCGTTCAACTCAACCTTATGATTTGCTCCTCGAGTCGGACCTTGTTTGACTCAACCATATAATTTGCACCTCGAGTCGGGCCTCGTTTGACTCATGCTTATCATTTGTGCCTCAAGTCGGGCCTCGTTGGACTCAACCATATCATTTGCGCCTCGAGTCGAGCCTCGTTCGACTCAACCTTACCAGTTGCACCTCGAATGGTGCCTTGTTCGACTCAAACATATCATTTACACCTCGAGCTGGGCCTCGTTTGACTCAACCTTATCACTTAAGCCTCGAGTTCGGCCTCGTTTCACTCAACCATATCATTCGCGCCACGAGTCGGGCCTTGTTTGACTCAACCTTATAATTTGTGCCTCGAGTCGAGCCTTGTTTGACTCAACTTTATCATTTGCGCCTCAAGTTGTGCCTCGTTTGACTCAACCTTATCATTTGCACTTTGAGTCGGTCCTCGTTCGACTCAACCTTATCATTTGCACCTCGAGTTGTGCCTCGTTTGACTCAACTTTATCATTTGTGCCTCAAGTCGGCCTCGTTTGACTCAACGATATCATTTGTGCCTCAAGCTGGGCCTTGTTTAACTTAATGATATCATTTATGGGTCGAGTCGGTCCTTGTTCGACTCCACCATATCATTTCCACCTTGACTCGGGCCTCGTTTGACTCAAACATATCATTTACGCCTCGAGTCGAGCCTTGTTTGACTCAACCTTATCATTTGCACCTCGAGTTGAGCCTTGTTTCACTCAACCACATCATTTGCGCATTGTGTCGGGCCTCGTTCGAGTCAACCTTATAATTTGCGCCTTGAGTCAAGCCTCATTCAACTCACCCATACCATTTGCGCCTTGAGTCGGGCCTCGTTTGACTCAACCTTATCATTTACGCCTTGAGTCGGGCCTTGTTTGACTCAACCTCATCATTTGTGCCTTGAGTTGGGCTTCGTTTGACTTAACTTTATCATTTGTGCCTCATGTCAGCCTTGTTTGACTCACCGATATTATTTGTGCCTCAAGCCGGGCCTCGTTCGACTCAACCATATCATTTATGCCTCGAGTTGGTCCTCGTTCAACTCAACCATATCATTTGCGCCTCGAGTCAGGCCTTGTTTGACTCAACCTTATCATTTGCGCCTCGAGTCATGCCGCGTTCAACTCAACCTTATCATTTGTGCCTCGAGTTGGGCCTCGTTTGACTCAACCTTATTATTTGCGCCTCCAGTTTGGCCTCGTTCAACTCAACCTTATCATTTACGCCTTGAGTCGGGCCTTATTGGACTCAACCTTATCATTTGCGCCTTGAGTCAGGCCTCGTTTGAGTCAACCTTATCATTTATGCCTCGAGTGGGGCCTCATTCGACTCAACCTTATCATTTGCGCCTCGAGTGGGGCCTCATTCGACTCAACCTTATCATTTGCGCCTCAAGTCAGGCCTCGTTTGACTCAACCATATCATTTGCGCCTCAAGTCGAGCCTCGTTTCACTCACCAATATCATTTGTGGCTTGAGTTGGTCCTCGTTTGACTCAACCTTATTATTTGCGCCTCGTGTGGGGCCTCGTTCAACTCAACCTTACCATTTGCGCCTCGAGTTGGTCCTCGTTTAACCCAAGCTTATCATTTGCGCCTCGTGTGAGGCCTCGTTCAACTCACCCTTACCATTTGCGCCTCGAGTCAGGCCTCGTTTCACTCACCCATATCATTTGTGCCTCAACTCGGGCCTCGTTTGACTCAAATTTATCATTTACGCCTTGAGTTAGGCCTCGTTTGACTCAACCTTATTATTTGCACCTCGAGTCAGGCCTTGTTTGACTCAACCATATCATTTGCGCCTTGAGTAGGGCCTCGTTCGAGTCAACCTTATCATTTGCACCTCGAGTCGGGCCTCGTTTGACTCAACCTTATCATTTGTGCCTCGAGTCGGGCCTCATTTGATTCAACCTTATAATTTACGCCTCATGTAGGGCCCTGTTGAACTCACCCTTACTTTTGCGCCTCGAGTCAGGCCTCGTTTGACTCACCCATATCATTTGTGCATCAACTCAGGCCTCATTTGACTCATCCTTATCATTTGTGCCTCGAGTCGGGCCACGTTTGATTCAACCTTATCATTTGTGCCTCAAGTTGGGCCTCGGTCGACACAACTTTATCTTTCGTGCCTCGAGTCGGGCCTCGTTAGACTCAACCTTATCATTTGCGCCTCGAGTCATGCCTCGTTCAACTAATCCTTATCATTTGTACCTCGAGTTGGGCCTCGTTTGACTCAACCTTATTATTTGCGCCTCCAGTTTGGCCTCGTTCGACTCAACCTTATCATTTACGCCTTGAGTCGGGCCTCATTGGACTCAACCTTATCATTTGCGCCTCGAGTCAAGCCTCGTTTGAGTCAACCTTATCATTTATGCCTCGAGTGGGGCCTCATTCGACTCAACCTTATCATTTGCGCCTCGAGTGGGGCCTCATTCGACTCAACCTTATCATTTGCGCCTCAAGTCGGGTCTCGTTTGACTCAACCATATCATTTGCGCCTCGAGTCGAGCCTCGTTTCACTCACCAATATCATTTGTGCCTTGAGTTGGTCCTCGTTTGACTCAACCTTATTATTTGCGCCTCGTGTGGGGCCTCGTTCAGCTCACCCTTACCATTTGTGCCTCGAGTTGGTCCTCGTTTGACTCCAGCTTATCATTTGTGCCTCGTGTGAGGCATCGTTCAACTCACCCTTACCATTTGCGCCTCAAGTCGGGCCTCGTTTCACTCACCCATATCATTTGTGCCTCAACTCGGGCCTCATTTGACTCAAATATATCATTTCCGCCTTGAGTTGGGCCTCGTTTGACTCAACCTTATTATTTGCGCCTCGAGTCAGGCCTTGTTTGACTCAACCATATCATTTGCACCTTGAGTGGGGCCTCATTCGAGTCAACCTTATCATTTGCGCCTCGAGTCGGGCCTCGTTTGACTCAACCTTATCATTTGCGCCTCGAGTCAGGCCTCGTTTGACACACCCATATTATTTGTGCATCAACTCTAGCCTCATTTGACTCAACCATATCATTTGTGCCTCGAGTCGAGCCTTGTTTGACTCAACCTTATCAATTGCACCTCGAGTTGGGCCTCGTTCGACATAACCTTATCATTTATGCCTCGAGTCGGGCCTTGTTTGACTCAACCTTATCATTTGCACCTCAAGTCAGGCCTCGTTCAACTCAACCTTATCATTTACGCCTCGAGTCGGGCCTCATTTGACTCACCCATATCATTTGTGCCTCTAGTCGGGACTCGTTTGACTCAACCATATCATTTATACATCGAGTCGGGCCTCGTTTGACACATCCATATCATTTGCGCCTTGAGTCGGGCCTCGATCGACTCAACCTTATCATTTGCGCGTCGAGTTGGTCCTAGTTTGACTCAACCTTATCATTTGCGCCTCGTGTTGGGCCTCGTTCCACTCACCCTTACCATTTGCGCCTCGAGTCGGGCCTTGTTTCACTCACCCATAGCATTTGTGGATCAACTCGGTCCTCATTTGAGTCATCCATATAATTTGTGCCTGAAGTCAGGCCTCGTTTGTCTCAACCTTATCATTTGCGCCTTGAGTTGGGCCTCGTTTGACACAACCTTATCATTTGTGCCTCGACTCGGGCCTCGTTTACTCAACCATATCATTTGTGCCTCGAGTCGACCTTGTTTGACTCAACCTTATCATTTGCACCTCGAGTCGGGCCTCATTTGATTCAACCTTCCAATTTACACCTCTAGTAGGGCCCTGTTCAACTCACCCTTACCTTTTGCGCCTCGAGTCAGGCCTCATTTGACTCACCCATATAATTTGTGCATAAACTCGGGCCTCATTTGACTCATCCTTATCATTTGTGCCTCGAGTCGGGCCTCGTTTGACTCAACCTTATCATTTGCACCTCAAGTTAGGCCTCGTTCGACACAACTTTATCTTTTGTGCCTCGAGTCGGGCATCGTTAGACTCAACCTTATCATTTGCGCCTCGAGTCAGGCCTCGTTCAACTCAACCTTATCATTTGTGCCTCGAGTCGGGCCTCGTTTGACTCAACATTATTATTTGTGCCTCGAGTCAGTCCTCGTTCAACTCAACCTTATCTTTTTTGCCTCGAGTCGGGCCTCATTTGACTCACCCATATCATTTGTGCCTCTAGTCAGGTCTCGTTTGACTCAACCATATCATTTATACCTCGAGTCAGGCCTCGTTTGACTCAACCATATCATTTGCGTGTTGAGTCGGGCATCGTTTGACTTACCTTATCATTTGCGACTCGAGTCGAGCCTCGTTCGACTCAACCTTATCATTTGCACCCTAAGTCGGGGCTCATTTGACTCAACCTTATAATGTGCGCCTCAAGTCGGGCCTTGTTTGACTAAACCTTATAATTTGTGCCTCGAGTTGAGCCTCGTTCAACACACCCTTATGATTTTCGCCTTGATTGGGGCTTTGTTTGACTCAACTATATAATTTGTGCCTCAAGTCAGGCCACGTTTGACTCAACCTTATCATGTGCACCTCGACTCAGGACTCATTTGACTCAACCTTATAATTTATGCCTTGAATCAGGCCTCATTCGACTCAACGTCATCATTTGTGCCTCGAGTTGGGCCTCATTTAACTTACCCATATCATTTGTGCCTCAAGCCAGGCCTCGTTTGACTCAACCATATCATTTATGCCTCGAGTCAGTCCTCGTTCGACTCAGCCATATCATTTGCGCCTCAAGTCAGGCCTCATTTGACTCAACCTTATCATTTGAGCCTCGAGTCGGGCCTTGTTTGACTTAACCATATCATTTGTGCCTTGAGTCGGGTCTTGTTTGACTCAACCATGTCATTTCCGCCTCAAGTCGGGCCTTGTTTGACTCAACCATAACATTTATGCTTCGAGTTGGGCCTTGTTTGACTCAACCATATCATTTGTGCCATAAGTCGGGCCTCGTTTGACTCACCCATATCATTTGTGCCCTGAGTCAGGCCTCGTTTGACTTAACTTTATCATTTGCGCCTCGAGTTGGGCCTCGTTTGACTCAACCATATCATTTACACCTCGAGTCGGGCCTCTTTTGACTCAACCTTATCATTTGTGCCTCAAGTTGGGCCTCGTTCGACATAACTTTATCTTTTGTGCCTCGAGTCGGGCCTCGTTAGACTCAACCTTATCATTTGCGCCTCGAGTCATGCCTTGTTCAACTCAACCTTATCATTTGTGCCTCGAGTTGGGCCTCGTTTGACTCAACCTTATTATTTGCGCCTCCAGTTTGGCCTAGTTCGACTCAACCTTATCATTTACGCCTTGAGTCGGGCCTCATTGGACTCAACCTTATCATTTGCGCCTTGAGTCAGGCCTCGTTTGAGTCAACCTTATCATTTATGCCTCGAGAGGGGCCTCATTCGACTCAACCTTATCATTTGCGCCTCGAGTGGGGCCTCATTTGACTCAACCTTATCATTTGCGCCTCAAGTCGGGCCTCGTTTGACTCAACCATATGATTTGCGCCTCGAGTCGAGCCTCGTTTCACTCACCAATATCATTTGTGCCTTGAGTTGGTCCTCGTTTGACACAACCTTATTATTTGCGCCTCGTGTGGGGCCTCGTTCAAATCACCCTTACCATTTGCGCCTTGAGTTGGTCCTCGTTTGACTCAAACTTATCATTTGCGCCTCGTGTGAGGCCTCGTTCAACTCACCCTTACAATTTGCGCCTCGAGTCGGCCTCGTTTCACTCACCCATATCATTAGTGCCTCAACTCGGGCCTCGTTTGACTCATATATATCATTTACGCCTTGAGTTGGGCATCGTTTGACTCAACCTTATTATTTGCGCCTCGAGTCAGGCCTTGTTTGACTCAACCATATCATTTGCGCCTTGGGTGGGGCCTCGTTCGAGTCAACCTTATCATTTGCGTCTCGAGTCGGGCCTCGTTTGACTCAACCTTATCATTTGTGCCTCGAGTCGGGCCTCATTTGATTCAACCTTATAATTTACGCCTCATGTAGGGCCCTGTTGAACTCACCCTTTCTTTTGCGCCTCGAGTCAGGCCTCGTTTGACTCACCCATATCATTTGTGCATCAACTCTAGCCTCATTTGGCTCAACCATATCATTTGTGCCTCGAGTCGAGCCTTATTTGACTCAACCTTATCATTTGCACCTCGAGTTGGGCATCGTTTGACATAACCTTATCATTTATGCCTCGAGTCGGGCCTCGTTTAACTCAACCTTATCATTTGCACCTCGTGTCAGGCCTCGTTCAACTCAACCTTATCATTTACTCCTCGAGTCGGGCCTCATTTGACTCACCCATATCATTTGTGCCTCTAGTCGGGACTCGTTTGACTCAATCATATCATTTATACATCGAGTCGGGCCTCGTTTGACACATCCATATTATTTGCGCCTCGTGTCGGGCCTCGATTGACTCAACCTTATCATTTGCGCATCGAGTTGGTCCTAGTTTGACTCAACCTTATCATTTGCACCTCGTGTTGGGCCTCGTTCCACTCAACCTTATCATTTGCGCCTCGAGTCGGGCCTCGTTTCACTCACCCATAGCATTTGTGGATCAACTCGATCCTCATTTGAGTCATCCATATCATTTGTGCCTGAAGTCAGGCCTCGTTTGTCTCAACCTTATCATTTGCACCTTGAGTTGGGCCTCGTTCGACACAACCTTATCATTTGTGCCTAGACTCGGGCCTTGTTTGACTCAACCATATCATTTGTGCCTCGAGTCGGACCTTGTTTGACTCAACCTTATCATTTGCACCTCGAGTCGGGCCTCATTTGATTCAACCTTCTAATTTACGCCTCTAGTAGGGCCCTGTTCAACTCACCCTTACCTTTTGCGCCTCGAGTCAGGCCTCGTTTGACTCACCCATATAATTTGTGCATCAACTCGGGCCTCATTTGACTCATCCTTATCATTTGTGCCTCGAGTCGGGCCTCGTTTGACTCAACCTTATCATTTGTGCCTCAAGTTGGGCCTCGTTTGACACAACTTTATCTTTTGTGCCTCAAGTTGGGCCTCGTTAGACTCAACCTTATCATTTACGCCTCGAGTCAGGCCTCGTTCAACTCAACCTTATCATTTACGCCTCGAGTTGGGCTTCATTTGACTCACCCATATAATTTGTGCCTCTAGTTAGGCGTCGTTTGACTCAACCATATCATTTATACCTCTAGTCGAGCCTCGTTTGACTCAACCATATCATTTGCACTACAAGTCGGGCCTCGTTTGACTTACCCATATCATTTGTGCCCTGAGTTGGGCCTTGTTTGACTTAACCATATCATTTGTGCCTCGAGTCGGGCCTTGTTCGACTCAACCTTATCATTTGCACCTCGAGTTGGTCCTCGTTTGACTCAACCTTATCAATTCTGGCTCGTGTTGGGCCTCGTTCAACTCACCCTTACCATTTGCACCTCGAGTCGGGCCTCGTTTCACTCACCCATATCATTTGTGCCTCAACTCAGGCCTCGTTTGACTCAAACATATCAATTACGCTTCTAGTTAGGCCCCGTTTGACACAACGTTATCATTTGCGCCTTGAGTCAGGGCTCGTTTGACTAAACCATATCATTTACGCCTCAAGTCGGGCCTCATTTGACTTATCCTTATAATCCGCGCCTCGAGTCAGGCCTCATTTAACTCAACCTTATCATTTGCACCTCGAGTCGGGCCTCATTCGGCTCAACCTTATCATGTGCACTTCGAGTCAGTCCTCGTTCGACTCAACCTTATCATTTGCATCTCGAGTCAAGCCTTATTTGACTCACCCATATCATTTGTGCCTCAAGCTGTGCCTCGTTTAACTCAACCATATCATTTATGCGTCGAGTCATGCCTCGTTCGACTCAACCATACCATTTGTGTCTCGACTCAGGCCTCATTTGACTCACCCATATCATTTGTGCCTCAAGTTGTGCCTCGTTTAACTTAACTATTTCATTTGTGCCTCGAGTTGGGCCTCGTTCAACTCAACCTTATGATTTGTGCCTTGCATCGGGCTTCGTTTGTCTCAACCATATCATTTGTACCTCGAGTCGGGCCTTGTTTGACTAAACCATATCATTTGCGCTTAGAGTCGAGCCCCATTTGACCCAACCATATCATTTGCGCCTCGAGTCGAGCCCTGTTCGACTCATCCTTATCATTTGTGCCTCGAGTCAGGCCTCGTTTGACTTAACCATATCATTTGCACCTCGAGTCGGGCCTCGTTTGACTCACGCATATCATTTGTGCCTCAAGTCGGACCTCGTTGGACTTAACCATATCATTTGCGCCTCGAGTCAGGCCTCGTTTGACTCAACATTATCGTTTGCGCCTCGAGTCGGGCCTCGTTCGACTCAACCTTACCATTTGCACCTTGAATGAGGCCTCGTTTGACTCACCCACATCATTTGCACCTCGACTCGGGCCTCGTTCGACTCAAACATATCATTTCCACCTCGAGTCGAGCCTCGTTTGACTCAACCTTATCACTTGCGCCTCGGGTTGGGCCTCGTTTCACTCAACCATATCATTTGCACCACGAGTTGGGCATCGTTTGACTCAATCTTATAATTTGTGCCTCGAGTTGGCCTCGTTTGACTCAACGATATCATTTGTGCCTTAAGCCGGGCCTTGTTTGACTCAACAATATCATTTATGCGTCGGGTCAGTCCTCGTTCGACTCAACCATATCATTTGCACCTCGACTGGGGCACATTCAACTCAAACATATCATTTACACCTCGAGTCGAGCCTCGTTTGACTCAACCTTATCATTTGCACCTCGAGTTGGGCCTCGTTTCACTCAACCATATCATTTGCACCTCGAGTTGGGCCTCGTTCGACTCAACCTTACAATTTGTGCCTCGTGTCAAGCCTCGTTCGACTCACCCATACCGTTTGTGCCTTGAGTCGCAACCATATCATTTGTGGCTCGAGTTGGTCCTCGTTTGACTCACCCTTATCATTTATGCCTCGAGTTAGGCCTCGTTTGACTCAACCTTTACTATTTGTGCCTCGAGTCGGGCCTCATTTGACTCAACCTTATCATTTATGCCTTGAGTCGGGCCTCGTTTGACTCAACTTTATCATTTCCACCTTGAGTCGGCCTCGTTTGACTCACCGATATCATTTGTGCCTCAAGCTGGGCCTCGTTTGACTAAACTATATCATTTATGCCTCGAGTTGGTCCTTGTTCGACTCAACCATATCATTTGCACCTCAAGTAAGGCCTTGTTTGACTCAACCTTATCATTTGCGCCTCTAGTCATGCTTCGTTCAACTCAACCTTATCATTTATGCCTCGAGTTGGGCCTCATTTGATTCAACCATATCATTTGTGCCTCGAGTTGGGCCTCGTTTGACTCAACCTTATTATTTGCGCCTCCAGTTTGGCCTCGTTCGACTCAACCTTATCATCTATACCTCGTGTTGCGCCTTGTTTAACTCAACCTTATCATTTGTGCCTCGAGTCAGGCCTCGTTTGAGTCAACCTTATCATTTGCACCTCGAGTCAGGCCTCGTTTGAGTCAACCTTATCATTTATGCCTCGAGTCGGTCCTCGTTCGACTCAACCATATCATTTACGCCTCGAGTCGGGCCTCGTTTGACTCAACCTTATCATTTGAGCCTCGAGTCGGGCCTTGTTTGACTTAGCCTTATCACTTGTGCCTTGGTTCGGGCCTCGTTTGACTCAACCATATCATTTGTGCCTCGAGTTGGGCCTTGTTTGACTCACCCATATCATTTGTGCCTCAAGCCAGGCCTCGTTTGACTCAACCATATCATTTATGCTTCGAGTTAGGCCTCGTTTGACTCAACGATATCATTTGTGCCACAAGTCGGGCCTCGTTTGACTTACCATATCATTTGTGCCCTGAGTCGGGCCTCGTTTGACTTAACCATATCATTTGTGCCTCGAGTCGGGCCTTGTTCGACTCAACCTTATCATTTTCGCCTCAAGTTGGTCCTCGTTTGACTCAACCTGATCATTTCTGCCTCGTGTTGGGCCTCGTTCAACTCACCCTTATCTTTTGTGCCTCGAGTCGGGCCTCGTTTCACTCACCCATATCATTTGTGCCTCAACTCATGCCTCGTTTGACTCAAACATATCAATTATGCCTTGAGTCAGGCCTCGTTTGACTAAACCTTATCATTTGTACCTCGAGTCGGGCCTTGTTTGACTCAACCATATCATTTACGCCTTGAGTCGGGCCTCGTTTGACTCAGCCTTATAATTTGTGCCTCGAGTCGTGCCTCATTCAACTCAACCTTATCATTTGCACCTCGAGTCGGGCCTCATTTGACTCAACCTTATCATGTGCACTTCGAGTCGGTCCTCGTTCAACTCAACCTTACCATTTGCACCTCGAGTTGGGCCTCGTTCGACTTAACCTTATTATTTGCACCTAGAGTCGGGCCTCATTTGGCTCACCCATATCATTTGTGCCTCAAGCTGGGCCTCGTTTAACTCAACCATATCATTTATGCATCGAGTCATGCTTATTCGACTCAACCATATCATTTGTGTCTCGACTCGAGCCTCGTTTGACTCACCAATATCATTTGTGCCTCAAGTTGTGCGTCGTTTAACTTAACCATTTCATTTGCGCCTCGAGTTAGGCCTCGTTCAACTCAACCTTATAATTTGTGCCTCACGTCGGGCCTCGTTTGTCTCAACCATATCATTTGTACCTTGAGTTGGGCCTCGTTTGACTCAATCATATCATTTGTGCCTCGAGTCGGGCCTCATTTGACTTAACCATATCATTTGCGCCTCGAGTCGGGCCTCGTTTGACTTAACCATATCATTTGCGCTTGGAGTCGAGCCCCATTTGACTCAACCATATCATTTGCGCCTCGAGTCGGGCATCGTTTGACTCAACCATATCATTTGCACCATGAGTCGGGCCTCGTTTGACTCACGCATATCATTTGTGCCTCAAGTTGGGCCTCGTTGGACTCAACCATATCATTTGCGCCTCGAGTCAGGCCTCGTTTGACTCAACATTATCATTTGCGCCTCGAGTTAAGCCTCGCGCGACTCAACCTTACCATTTGCGCCTCGAATGGGGCCCCATTGGACTCACCCACATCATTTCCCCTCGACTCGGTCCTCGTTTGACTCAAACAAATCATTTCCACCTCAAGTCGAGCTTCGTTTGACCCAACCTTATCACTTGCGCCTTGACTTGGGCCTCGTTTCTCTCAACCATATCATTTGTGCCATGAGCCGGGCCTCATTCGACTCAACCTTATAATTTGTGCCTCAAGTCGAGCCTCGTTCGACTTACCCATACCATTTGCGCCTTGAGTCGAGCCTCGTTTGACTCAACCTTATCATTTACTCCTCGAGTCGGGCCTCATTTGACTCAACCTCATCATTTGCACATCGAGTTAGGCCTTGTTTGACTCAACTTTATCATTTGCGCCTCGAGTCGGCCTTGTTTGACTCAACGATATCATTTATGCCTCAAGCCGGGCCTCGTTTGACTCAACCATATCATTTATGGGTCGAGTCGGTCCTCGTTTGACTCAACCATATCATTTGTACCTTGACTCGGGCCTCGCTTGACTCAAACATATCATTTATGCCTCGAGTCGAGCCTTGTTTGACTCAACCTTATCATTTGCACCTCAAGTTGGGCCTCGTTTCACTCAACTGTGTCATTTGCGCCTCGAGTTGGGCCTCGTTCGACTCAACCTTATAATTTGCTCCTCAAGTCAAGCCTCGGTCAACTCACCCATACCATTTGCGCATTGAGTCGGGCCTCATTTGACTCAACCTTATCATTTATGCCTTGAGTCGGGCCTTGTTTGACTTAACTTTATCATTTGTGCCTTGAGTCGGCCTCGTTTGACTCACCGATATCATTTGTGCCTCAAGCTGGGCCTCATTTGACTAAACCATATCATTTATGCCTCGAGTTGGTCCTCGTTCGACTTAACCATACCATTTGCACCTCAAGTCTGGCCTTGTTTGACTCAACCTTATCATTTGCGCCTCTAGTCATGCTTCGTTCAACTCAACCTTATCATTTGTGTGTCGAGTTGGGCCTCATTTGATTCAACCATATCATTTGTGCCTCGAGTTAGGCCTCATTTGACTCAACCTTATTATTTCCGCCTCCAGTTTGGCCCTGTTCGACTCAACCTTATCATTTATGCCTCGAGTCGGGCCTCGTTGGACTCAACCTTATCATTTGTGCCTCGAGTCAGGCCTCGTTTGAGTCAACCTTATTATTTATACCTCGAGTGGGGCCTCGTTCGACTCAACCTTATCATTTGCGCCTCGAGTCGGGCCTCGTTTGACTCACCCATGTCGTTTGTGCCACAAGCTGGGCCTCGTTTGACTCAACCATATCATTTATGCCTCAAGTCGGGCCTCGTTTGACTCAACCTTATCATTTGAACCTTAAGTCGGGCCTTGTTTAACTCAACCATATAATTTGTGCCTTGATTCGTGCCTCGTTTGACTCACAAATATCATTTGTGCCTCAAGTTGGTCCTCGTTTGACTCAACCTTATTATTTGCGCCTCGTGTCGGGCCTCGTTCAACTCACCCTTACCATTTGTGCCTTGAGTTGGTCCTCGTTTGACTCAACGTTATCATTTGTGCCTTGTGTGGGGCCTTGTTCAACTCACCCTTACCATTTGCACCTCGAGTCGGGCCTCGTTTCACTCACCCATATCATTTGTGCCTCAACTCGGGCCTCGTTTGACTCAACCTTATTATTTGTGCCTCGAGTTGGGCCTCGTTCGAGTCAACCTTATCATTTGCGCCTCGAGTCAGGCCTCGTTCGAGTCAACCTTATATTTGTGCCTCGAGTCGGGCCTCATTCGACTCAACCCTATCATTTGTGCCTCGAGTCGGGCCACATTTGATTCGACCTTATAATTTACGCCTCGAGTCAGGCGTCATTCAACTCAACCTTATCATTTACGCCTTGAGTCAGGCTCCATTTGACTCACCCATATCATTTGTGCCTCCAGTCGGGCCTCGTTTGACTTAATCATATAATTTATACCTCGAGTCGGGCCTTGTTTGACACAACCATATCATTTGTGCATTAACTCGGGCCTCATTTGACTCAACCATATCATTTGTGACTGGAGTCGAGCCTCGTTTGACTCAACCTTATCATTTGCACCTCGAGTTGGGCCTCGTTCGACACAACCTTATCATTTGTGCCTCGAGTCGGGCCTCGTTTGACTCAACCTTATCATTTGCGCCTCGAGTCAGGCCTCGTTCAACTCAACCTTATCATTTACGCCTCGAGTCGGGCCCCATTTGACTCACCCATATCATTTGTGCCTCCAGTCAGGGCTCATTCGACTCAACCATATCATTTATACCTCGAGTCGGGCCTCGTTTGACATAACCATATCATTTGTGCCTTGAGTTGGGTCTCGTTCGACTCAACCTTATCATTTGCGCATCGAGTTAGTCTTAGTTTGACTCAACCTTATCATTTGCGCCTTGTGTTGGGCCTCGTTCCAATCACCCTTACCATTTGCGCCTCGAGTCGGGCCTCGTTTCACTCACCCATATCATTTGTGCCTAAACTCGGGCCTCGTTTGACTCAAACATATCATTTACGCCTCAAGTCGGGCCTCATTTGACTCAACCTTATCATTTGCGCCTTGAGTCGTGCCTCGTTTTACTTAACCATATCATTTACGCCTCGAGTCGGGCCTCGTTCGACTCAACCTTATCATTTGTGCCTCGAGTCGGGCATCATTTGATTCAACCTTATAATTTACGCCTCTAGTCGTGCCCCGTTCAACTCACCCTTTCCTTTTGAGCCTCGAGTCAGGCCTCGTTTGACTCATCCACACCATTTGTGCATTAACTCGGGCCTCTTTTGACTTAACCTTATCATTTACGCCTCGAGTCGGGCCTCGTTTGACTCACCCATATCATTTGTGCCTCAAGCCGGGCCTCGTTTGACTCAACCATATTATTTATGCCACGAGTCGGTCCTCGTTCAACTCAATCATATCATTTGCGCCTCGAGTCAGGCCTCGTTTGACTCAACCATATCATTTGTGCGTCGAGGCAGGGCCTCATGTGACTCAACCTTATCATTTGCCCCTTGAGTCGGTCCTCGTTTGACTCAACCACATCATTTACGCCTCGAGTTGGGCCTCGTTTGACTCAACCTTATCATTTGCGCCTCGAGTCGGGCCTCGTCCGACTCAACCTTATCAATTACACCTTGAGTCGGTCCTCATTTGATTCAACCTTATAATTTATGCCTCTAGCTGGGCCCCGTTCAACTCACCCTTACCATTTGAGCCTCAAGTCGGGCCTCGTTTCACTCACCCATATCATTTGTGCATCAACTCGGGCCTCTTTTGACGCAACCATATAATTTGTGCCTCGAGTCGGGCCTCATTTGACTCACCCTTATCATTTACTCCTCAAGTTAGGCCTCGTTCGACTCAACTTTGTCATTTGTGTCTCGAGTCGGGCCTCATTTGACTTAACCTTACCATCTGTGCCTCGAGTCAGGCCTCATTCGACTCAATCTTATCATTTGTGCCTCGAGTCGGGCCTCGTTTGACTCCCCCATATCATTTGTGCCTCAAGCCGAGCCTCATTTGACTCAACCATATCATTTATGCCTCGAGTCGGTCCTCGTTCGACTCAACCATATCATTTGTGCCTCGAGTCAGGCCTCGTTTGACTCAACCTTATCATTTGTGCCTCGTGTTGGTCCTCATTTGACTCAACCATATCATTTGCGCCTGGAGTCAGGCCTCGTTTAACTCAACCTTATCATTTGTTCCTTGAGTCAGGTCTCGTTTGACTAAACCATATCATTTGTGCCATGAGTCAGGCCTCGTTTGACTCACCCATGTCATTTGTGGCTCAAGCTGGCCTCGTTTGACTCAACCATATCATTTATGCCTCAAGTCGGGACTCGTTTGACTTAACCTTATCATTTGCACCTCGAGTCGGGACTCATTTGACTCTCCCATATCATTTGCGCTTCAAGTCGGGCCACGTTTAACTCAACCTTATCATTTGCGCCTCGAGTTAGCCTCGTTCGACTCAACCTTATCATTTGTGCCTCGAGTTGAGCCTCGTTCGACTCACCCTTACCTTTTGCACCTCAAGTCAGGCCTCGTTTGACTCACCCATATCATTTGTGCATCAACTTGGGCCTCTTTTGACTCAACCATATCATTTGTGCCTCGAGTCGGGCCTTGTTTGACTCAACCTTATCATTTATGCCTTGAGTTGGCCTCGTTCGACTCAACCTTATCATTTGTGCCTCGAGTCGAGCCTCATTTGACCCAACCTTATCATTTGTGCCTCGAGTTGGTCCTCATTTGACTCAACCTTATCATTTGCGCCTCGTGTGGAGCCTCGTTCAACTCAGCCTTACCATTTGCGCCTTGAGTTGGTCCTCGTTTGACTCAACCTTATCATTTGCGCCTCGTGTGGGGCCTCGTTCAACTCACCGTTACCATTTGCGCCTCGAGTCAGGCCTCGTTGCACTCACCCATATCATTTGTGCCTCAACTCAGGCCTCGTTTGACTGAAACATATCATTTACGCCTTGAATCGGGCCTCGTTTGAGTCAACCTTATTATTTGTGCCTCGAGTTGGGCCTCGTTCGACTCAACCATATCATTTATGCCTCGAGTCGGGCCTCGTTTAACTCACCCATATCATTTGTGCCTCAAGCCAGGCGTCGTTTGATCCAACCAAATTATTTATGCCTCGAGTCAGTCCTCGTTCGACTCAACCATATCATTTGTGCCTCGAGTCAGGCCTTGTTTAACTCAACCATATCATTTGCACCTCGAGTTGGGCCTCATGTGACTCAACCTTATCATTTGCCCCTCGAGTCGGTCCTCGTTTGATTGAACCATATCATTTACGCCTCGAGTTGGGCCTCGTTTGACTCAACCTTATCATTTGTGCCTCGAGTCGGGCCTCGTCCGACTCAACCTTATCAATTGCACCTTGAGTCGGTCCTCATTTAATTCAACCTTATAATTTATGCTTCTAGCCGGACCCCGTTCAACTAACCTTTACCATTTGTGCCTCGAGTCGGGCCTCATTTCACTCACCCATATCATTTGTGCATCAAATCGGGCCTCTTTTGATGCAACCATATCATTTGTGGCTCGAGTTGGTCCTCGTTTGACTCACCCTTATCATTTATGCCTCGAGTTAGGCCTCGTTTGACTCAACCTTATCATTTGTGCCTCGAGTCAGACCTCATTTGACTAAACCTTATTATTTGTGCCTCGAGTAATGCCTCATTCGACTCAACCTTATCATTTGTGCCTCGAGTGGGGCCTCGTTTGACTCCCCCATATCATTTGTGCCTCAAGCTGATCCTCGTTTGACTCAACCATATCATTTATGCCTCGAGTCGGTCCTCGTTCGACTCAACCATATCATTTGCGCCTCGAGTTGGGCCTCGTTTGACTCAACCTTATCATTTGCGCCTTGTGTCGGTCCTCATTTGACTCAACCATATCATTTGCACCTCGAGTCGGGCCTCGTTTAACTCAACCTTATCATTTGTTCCTCGAGTTGGGTCTCGTTTGACTAAACCATATCATTTATGCCTCGAGTCAGGCCTCGTTTGACTCACCCATGTCATTTGTGCCTCAAGCCGGCCTTGTTTGACTCAACCATATCATTTATGCCTCGAGTCGGGCCTCGTTTGACTCAACCTTATCATTTGCGCCTCGAGTTGGGCCTCATTTGACTCTCCCATATCATTTGCGCTTCAAGTCGGGCCACATTTAACTTAACCTTATCGTTTACGCCTCGAGTTGGGCCTCGTTCGACTCAACCTTATCATTTGTGCCTCGAGTCGGGCCTCATTTGACTCAACCTTATCTTTTGTACCTCGAGTTGGGCCTTGTTCGACTCACCCTTACCTTTTGTACCTCGAGTCAGGCCTCGTTTGACTCACCCATATCATTTGTGCATCAACTCGGGCCTCTTTTGACTCAACCATATCATTTGTGCCTCGAGTCGGGCCTTGTTTGACTCAACCTTATCATTTATGCCTCGAGTCGAGCCTTGTTTCACTCACCCATATCATTTGTGCATCAACTCAGGCCTCTTTTGACGCAACCATATCATTTATGCCTCGAGTCGGGCCTCATTTGTCTCACACTTATCATTTATGCCTCGAATTAGTCCTCGTTTGACTCAACCTTATCATTTGAGCCTCGAGTCAGGGCTTATTTGACTCAACCTTATCATTTGCGCCTCGAGTTAGGCCTCGTTTGACTCAACCTTATCATTTCCTCCTTGAGTCGGGCCTCGTTTGACTCACCCATATCAATTGTGCCTCGAGTCGGGCTTCGTTTGACTCAACCATATCATTTGCACACTGAGTCAGGCCTAGTTTGACTAACCTTAACATTTACGCCTCGAGTCAGGCCGCGCTCGACTCAACGTTATCATTTGCGCCTCGAGTTGGGCCTCATTTGACTCAGCCTTATCATTTGTGCCTCGAGTCGATCCTCGTTTGACTCAACCTTATAATTTGTGCCTCAAGTCGAGCCTCGTTCAACTCACCCTAATGATTTACGCCTCGATTCGGGCCTTGTTTGACTCACCTATATAATTTGTTCCTCAAATTGGGACTCATTTGACTCAATATTATCATTTGTGTCTCGAGTCAAGCCTCATTTGACTCAACCTTATCATTTATGCCTCGAGTTGTGCCTCATTTGACTCACCCTCATCATGTATGCCTCAAGTTGGGCCTAGTTCAACTCAACCTTATCATTTGTGCCTCGAGTCGGGCCTCGTTTGACTTACCCATATCATTTGTGCCTCAAGCTGGGCCTCGTTTAACTCAACCATATCATTTGTGCCTCGAGCCGATCCTCGTTCGACTCAACCTTATCATTTGAGCCTGAAGTCGGGCCTCGTTTGACTCAACCATATCATTTGCACCTTGAGTCTGGCCTCATTTGACTCACCCATATCATTTGCGCCTTGAGTCGGGCCTCGTTTGACTTAATCATATCATTTGCACCTCGAGTCGGGCCTCGTTCGACTCAACCTTATCATTTGCGCCTCGAGTTGGTCCTAGTTTGACTCAACCTTATCATTTGTGCCTCGTGTTGGGCCTCGTTCCACTCACCCTTACCATTTGCGCCTCGAGTCAGGCCTCGTTTGACTTAACCACATCATTTGTGTCTCAAGTCGAGCCTCGTTTGACTCAACCATATCATTTGTGCCTCGACTTGGGCCTTGTTCGACTCAACATTATCATTTGTGCCTTGAGTCGGGCCTCGTTTGACTCAACCTTATCATTTGTACCTCGAGTCGGTCCTCGTTTGACTCACCCATATTATTTGTGCCTCGAGTCGGGCCTTGTTTGACTCAACCATATCATTTGCGCCTCGAGTCGAGCTTTGTTCAACTCATCCTTATCATTTGTGCCTCGAGTTGGTCCTTGTTTGACCCAACCTTATCATTTGGGCCTCATGATGGGCCTCGTTCAACTAACCCTTACCATTTGCGCCTCAAGGCGGGCCTCGTTTGACTCACCCATATCATTTGCGCCTCGACTTGGATTTGCACCTTAACTCGGGCCTCGTTTGGCTCAAACATATCATTTGCGCCTCGAGTCGGGCTTCATTTGACTCAACCTTATTATTTGTGCCTCGAGTTGGGCCTCATTTGAGTCAACCATATCATTTGCGCCTCGAGTTGGGCCTTGTTTGACTTAACCATATCATTTGCGCCTCGAGTCGGGCCTCGTTTGACTCAACCTTATCATTTGTGCCTCGAGTCAGGCCTCGTCCGACTCAACCTTATCAATTGCACCTTGAGTCGGTCCTCATTTAATTCAACCTTATAATTTATGCTTCTAGCCGGGCCCCGTTCAACTAACCCTTACCATTTGTGCCTCGAGTTGGGCCTCGTTTTACTCACCCATATCATTTGTGCATCAAATCAGGCCTCTTTTGATGCAACCATATCATTTGTGGCTCGAGTTGGTCCACGTTTGACTCACCCTTATCATTTACGCCTCGAGTTAGGCCTCGTTTGACTCAACCTTATCATTTCGGCCTCGAGTGGGGCCTCGTTTGACTCCCCCATATCATTTGTGCCTCAAGTTGATCCTCGTTTGACTCAACCATATCATTTATGCCTCGAGTCGGTCCTCGTTTGACTCAACCATATCATTTGTGCCTCAAGTTGGGCCTCGTTTGACTCAACCTTATCATTTGTGCCTTGTGTCGGTCCTCATTTGACTAAACCATATCATTTGTGCCTCGAGTCAGGCCTCGTTTTACTCACCCATGTCATTTGTGCCTCAAGCCGGCCTTGTTTGACTCAACCATATCATTTATGCCTCGAGTCGGGTCTCGTTTGACTCAACCTTATCATTTGCGCCTCGAGTTGGGCCTCATTTGACTCTCCCATATCATTTGCGCTTCAAGTCGGGCCACATTTAACTTAACCTTATCATTTGCGCCTCGAGTTGGGCCTCGTTCGACTCAACCTTATCATTTGTGCCTCGAGTCGGGCCTCATTTGACTCAACCTTATCTTTTGCACCTCGAGTTGGGCCTCGTTCGACTCACCCTTACCTTTTGCACCTCGAGTCAAGCCTCGTTTGACTCACCCATGACATTTGTGCATCAACTCGGGCCTCTTTTGACTCAACCATATCATTTGTGCCTCAAGTCGGGCCTTGTTTGACTCAACCTTATCATTTATGCCTCGAGTCGGTCCTCGTTTCACTCACCCATATCATTTGTGCATCAACTCGGGCCTCTTTTGATGCAACCATATCATTTGTGCCTCGAGTCGGGCCTCATTTGACTCACACTTATCATTTACGCCTCGAGTTAGTGCTCGTTTGACTCAACCTTATCATTTGTGCCTCAAGTCAGGGCTCATTTGACTCAACCTTATCATTTGCGCCTCGAGTCAGGCCTCGTTCGACTCAACCTTATCATTTCCTTCTCGAGTCGGGCCTTGTTTGACTCACCCATATCAATTGTGCCTCGAGTCGGGCTTCGTTTGACTCAACCATATCATTTGCACACTGAGTCAAGCCTCGTTTGACTAACCTTAACATTTACGCCTCGAGTCAGGCCGCGCTCGACTCAACGTTATCATTTGCGCCTCGAGTCGGGCCTCATTTGACTCAGCCTTATCATTTGTGCCTCGAGTCGGTCCTCGTTTGACTCAACCTTATAATTTGTGCCTCAAGTCGAGCCTCGTTCAACTCACCCTAATGATTTACGCCTCGATTCGGGCCTCGTTTGACTCACCTATATAATTTGTTCCTCAAATTGGGACTCATTTGACTCAATCTTATCATTTGTGCCTCGAGTCAGGCCTCATTTGACTCAACCTTATCATTTATGCCTTGAGTTGTGCCTCATTTGACTCACCCTCATCATGTATGCCTCAAGTTGGGCCTCGTTCAACTCAACCTTATTATTTGTGCCTTGAGCCGGGCCTCGTTTGACTTACCCATATCATTTGTGCCTCAAGCTGGGCCTCATTTAACTCAACCATATCATTTGTGCCTCGAGTCGGTCCTCGTTCGACTCAACCTTATCATTTGAGCCTGAAGTCGGGCCTCGTTTGACTCAACCATATCATTTGCGCCTCGAGTCTGGCCTCGTTTGACTCACCCATATCATTTGCACCTTGAGTCGGGCATCGTTTGACTTAACCATATCATTTGCACCTCGAGTCGGGCCTCGTTCGACTCAACCTTATCATTTGCGCCTCGAGTTGTTCCTAGTTTGACTCAACCTTATCATTTGCGCCTCGTGTTGGGTCTCGTTCCACTCACCCTTACCATTTGCACCTCGAGTCAGGCCTCGTTTGACTTAACCACAATATTTGTGTCTCAAGTCGAGCCTCGTTTGACTCAACCATATCATTTGTGCCTCGACTTGGGCCTTGTTCGACTCAACATTATCATTTGTGCCTCGAGTCGGGCCTCGTTTGACTCAACCTTATCATTTGTACCTTGAGTCGGGCCTCGTTTGACTCACCCATATCATTTGCGCCTCGAGTCGGGCCTTGTTTGACTCAACCATATCATTTGCACCTCGAGTCGAGCTTTGTTCAACTCATCCTTATCATTTGTGCCTCGAGTTAGTCCTCGTTTGACCCAACCTTATCATTTGGGTCTCGTGATGGGCCTCGTTCAACTAACCCTTACCATTTGCGCCTCGAGGCGGGCCTCGTTTGACTCACCCATATCATTTGCGCCTTGACTTGGATTTGTGCCCTAACTCAGGCCTCGTTTGGCTCAAACATATCATTTGCGCCTCGAGTCAGGCTTCATTTGACTCAACCTTATTATTTGTGCCTCGAGTTGGGCCTCATTTGAGTCAACCATATCATTTGTGCCTCGAGTCGGGCCTTGTTTGACTTAACCATATCATTTGCGCCTCGAGTCGTGCCTCATTTAGCACAACGTTATCATTTGCGCCTCGAGTCGGGCCTTGTTCAACTCAACCTTATCACTTGCGCCTCGAGTTGGGCCTTATTTGACTCAAGCTTATAATTTTTGCTTCTAGTCGAGCCTTGTTCAACTCATCCTTACCATTTGTGCCTCAAGTCTGGCCTTGTTTGACTCACCCATATCATCTGTGCATTAACTCAGGGCTCTTTTGGCTCACCCATATCAATTGTGCCTCGAGTCTGGCCTTGTTTGTCTCAACCTTATCATTTGCGCCTCGAGTCGGGAATCATTTGACTCAACCTTATCATTTGTGCCTCGAGTTGGTCCTCGTTTGAGTCAACCTTATCATTTGCACCTCGAATCTAGCCTTGTTTGACTCAACCTTATCATTTATGCCTCGAGACGGGTCTCGTTTGACTCAACCTTATCATTTGTGCCTCGAGTTGGGCCTCGTTCGACTCAACCTTATCATTTGTGCCTCGAGTCAGGCCTCATTTGACTCACCCATATCATATGTGCCTCAAGCTGGGCCTCGTTTGACTTAACCATATCATTTATGCCTCGAGTCGGGCCTCGTTTGACTCAACCTTATCATTTGTGCCTCGAATTGGTCCTTATTCGACTCAACCATATCATTTGTGCCTCGAGTCTGCCCTCATTTGACTCAGCCTTATCAGTTGCGCCTCAAGTCGAGCCTCGTTTGACTCAACCATATCATTTGTGCCTCGAGTTGTGCCTCCTTTGACTCAACATTATCATTTGTGCCTCGAGTTGGGCCTCGTTTGACTCAACCTTATCAATTGCGCTTTGAGTCGGGCCTCATTTGACTCACCCATATCATTTATGCCTTGAGTTGGGCCTCGTTTGACTCAACCATGTAATTTGTGCCTCGAGTCGGGCCTTAGTCGACTCAACCTTATCATTTGTGCCTCGAGTCGGGCCTCGTTTGACTCACCAATATCACTTGTGCATCAACTCGGGCCTCTTTTGACTCAACCATATCATTTGTGCCACGAGTCGGTCCTCGTTTGACTCACCCATATCATGTGTGCCTCAAGTCGGGCCTCGTTTGACTTAACCATATGATTTTTGCCTCGAGACGGGCCTCGTTTGACTTAACCATATCATTTGTGCCTCTAGTCGGGCGTCGTTTGACTTAACCTTATCATTTGTGCCTTGAGTCTGTCCTCGTTTGACTCAACCTTATCATTTGCGCCTCGAGTTGGGCCTTGTTCGTCTCAACCTTATCATTTGTGCTTCGAGTCTGGCCTCGTTTGACTCAACCTTATCATTAGCGCCTCGAGTCGGGCCTCATTTGACTCAACCTTATCATTTGTGCCTCGAGTCAATTCTCGTTTGACTCACCCATATCATGTGTACCTCAAGTCGGGCCTTGTTTGACTCAACCATATCGTTTTTGCCTCGGGTCAGGCTCGTTTGACTCAACCATATCATTTGTGCCTCGAGTTGGGCCTCGTTTAACTCAACCTTATAATTTGTACCTCGAGTTGGGCTTCGTTTGACTCAACGTTATAATTTGTGCCTCGGTTCGAGCCTCGTTCAACTCACCCTTACCATTTGCACCTCGAGTCGAGCCTCGTTCAACTCACCCTTACCATTTGCACCTCGAGTCGGGCCTCGTTTGACTCACCTAAATTATTTGTGCCTCCAGTTGGGCCTCGTTTGACTCAACCTTATGATTTGCACCATGAGCGAGCCCTCGTTTGACTCAACGTTATCATTTATGCCTCGAGTCGGGCCTCGTTTGACTTAACCTCATGATTTGTGCCTCGAGTTGGGCCTCATTCGACTCAACCATATCATTTGTGCCTCGAGTCGGGCCTCGTTTGACTCACCCATATCATTTGTGCCTAGAGTCGGGCCTCGTTTGACTCACCCATATCATTTGTGCCTCAAGCTGGGCCTCGTTTGACTCAACCTTATCATTTGTGGCACAAGTCGGGCCTCGTTAAACTTGCCCTTACCATTTGCACCTCGAGTCGGGCCTCATTTAACTCACCCATATTATTTCTGTCTCAAGTTGGTGCTCATTTGAATCAACCTTATCATTTGCGCCTCGAGTTAGGCCTCTTTTGACTCAACCTTATCATTTATGCCTTGAGTCGGGCCTCGTTTGACTCAACCTTATCATTTGTGCCTCGAGTTGGGCCTCGTTCGACTCAACCTTATCATTTACGCCTCGAGTCGGGTCTCGTTTGACTTACCCATATCATTTGTGCCTCAAATCGGGCCTCATTTAAGTCAACCATATGATTTATGCCTCGAGTCGGTCCTTGTTTGGGTCAACCCTATCATTTGTGCCTCGAGTCGGTCCTCGTTCGACTTAACCATATCATTTGGGACTCGAGTCGGGCCTCGTTTGACTCAACCTTATCATTTGCATCTCGAATTGTGCCTCGTTCGACTCAACCTTATCATTTGTGCCTCGAGTCGGGCCTCAATTGACTCAACCTTATAATTTGTGCCTCAAGCCAGGCCTCGTTCAACTCACCCTTACCATTTGTGCCTCGACTCGGGCATCATTTGACTCACCCATATGTGCCACAAGGCGGGCCTCGTTTGACTCAACCTTATCATTTCCACCTCGAGTCAGTCCTCGTTTGACTCGAGTCGAACCTCGTTCGACTCAATCTTCTCATTTGTGCCTCGAGTTGGGCCTCATTCGACTCAACCTTATCATTTGCGCCTCAAGTCAGGCCTCGTTTGACTCACCATATCATTTGTGCCTGAAGCCGGGCGTCGTTTGACTCAACTATATCTTTTATGCCTCGAGTCGGGCCTCGTTTGACTTAACCATATCATTTGTGCCTCGAGTCGGGCCTCGTTTGACACACCCATATCATTTGTGCCCAAGTCGAGCCTCGTTTGACCCAACCATATCATTTGCCCCTTGAGTTGGGCCTCGTTGGACTTAACATTATCATTTGCGCATTGACTCAGGGCTCGTTCGACTAAACCTTATCATTTGCGCCTCGAGTTGGGCCTTATTTGGCTCACCCATATCATTTGTGCCTTGAGTCGGGCCTCGTTTGACTCAACCATATCATTTGCGCCTCGAGTCGGGCCTCGTTCGGCTCATCCTTATCATTTGCGCCTCAAGTCAGGCCTCATTTGACTCAACCATATCATTTGCGTCTCGAGTCGGGCCTTGTTCAACTCACCCTTACCATTTGGGCCTCGGGTTGGGTCTCGTTTGACTCTCCCATATCATTTGTGCATCAACTCAGGCCTCTTTTGACTCAACCATATCTTTTGTGCCTCGAGTCGGGCCTCCTTTGACTTAACCTTATCATTTGTGCCTCTAGTTGGGCCTCGTTCGACTCAACCATATCATTTTTGCCTCGAGTCGGGCCTTGTTTGACTCAACCTTATCATTTGGACTCAAGTCGGGCCTCGTTCGACTTATCCATAACATTTTTGCCTCGAGTCAGGCCTCGTTTGACTCAACCTTATCATTTGTGCATCAAGTCGGGCCTCGTTCGACTCAACCTTAGCATTTGCGCCTCGAGTCGGGCCTCATTTGACTCAACCTTATCATTTGTACCTCGAGTTGGTCCTCGTTTAACTCAACCTTATAATCTGCGCCTCGAGTTAGGCCTTGTTCAACTCACCCTTACCATTTGTGCCGTGACTCGGGCCACATTTGACTCACCCATATCATTTGTGCCCTAAGTCGGGCCTCGTTTGACTCAACCTTATCATTTGCACCTCGAGTCAGGCCTCATTTGACTCAACCTTATCATTTATGCCTCGAGTCGGGCCTCATTTGAGTCGACCTTATCACTTGTGCCTCGAGTTGGACCTCGTTCGACTCAACCTTATCATTTGCGCCTCGAGTTAGGCCTTGTTTGACTCACCCATATCATATGTGCCTCAAGTTGGTACTCTTTTGACTCAACCATATCATTTATGCCTCGAGTTGGGCCTCGTTTGACTCAACCTTATCATTTGCGCCTTGAGTCGGTCCTCGTTCGACTCAACCATATCATTTGAGCATCGAGTCGGGCCTCGTTTGACTCGCCCATATCATTTGTGCCTTAAGTCAAGCCTCGTTTGACTCAACCATATCATTTGTGCCTCGATTTGGGCCTCGTTTGACTCAACCATATCATTTGTGCCTTGAGTCAGGCCTTGTTCGACTCAACCTTATCATTTGCACCTTGAGTTGGTCCTCGTTTGACTCAACCTTACCATTTGCGCCTCGTGTTAGGCCTCGTTGAACTCACCCTTACCTTTTGCGCCTCGAGTCGAGCCTCGTTTGACTCACCCATATCATTTATGCCTCGACTCGAGCCTCGTTTAACTCACCCATATCGTTTGTGCCTCAACTCAGGCCTCGTTTGACTCAAACATATCATTTACGCCTCGAGTCGGGCCTCGTTTGACTTAACCTTATCATTTGCGCCTCGAGTCGCGCCTCCTTTGACTCAACCTTATCAATTGTGCCTCGAGTTGGGCCTTGTTTAACTAAACCTTATAATTTGTGCCTAGAGTCGGGACTCGTTGGACTCAACCCTATCATTTGTGCCTCAAGTCGGGCCTCGTTTGACTCAACCTTATCATTTGTGCCTCGAGTCGAGCCTCCTTTGACTCAACCTTATCCATTGTGCCTCGAGTTGGGCCTCGTTTAACTAAACCTTATAATTTGCGCTTAGAGTCGGGCCTTGTTCATCTCACCCTTACCATTTGCGCCTCGACTCGGGCATCATTTGACTCACCCATATGTGCCACAAGGCGGGCCTTGTTTGACTTAACCTTATCATTTCCACCTCGAGTCAGGCCTCGTTTGACTCAACCTCATATTTATGCCTTGAGTCGAACCTCGTTCGACTCAATCTTATCATTTGTGCCTCGAGTTGGGCCTCATTCGACTCAACCTTATCATTTGCACCTCGAGTCAGGCCTCGTTTGACTCACCCATATCATTTGTGCCTGAAGCCAGGCTTCGTTTGACTCAACTATATCTTTTATGCCTCGAGTCGGGCCTCATCTGACTTAACCATATCATTTGTGCCTCGAGTTGGGCCTCGTTTGACACACCCATATCATTTGTGCCCAAGTCGAGCCTCGTTTGACCCTACCATATCATTTGCCCCTTGAGTCAGGCCTCGTTGGACTTAACATTATCATTTGCGCATCGACTCAGGGATCGTTCGACTAAACCTTATCATTTGCGCCTCGAGTTGGGCCTCATTTGGCTCACCCTTATCATTTGTGCCTCGAGTCGATCCTCGTTTGACTCAACCTTATAATTTGTGCCTCAAGTCGAGCCTCGTTCAACTCACCCTAATGATTTACGCCTCGATTCGGGCCTCGTTTGACTCACCTATATAATTTGTTCCTCAAATTGGGACTCATTTGACTCAATCTTATCATTTGCGTCTCGAGTCAGGCCTCATTTGACTCAACCTTATCATTTATGCCTCGAGTTGTGCCTCATTTGACTCACCCTCATCATGTATGCCTCAAGTTGGGCTTAGTTCAACTCAACCATATCATTTGTGCCTCGAGCCGGTCCTCGTTCGACTCAACCTTATCATTTGAGCCTGAAGTCAGGCCTTGTTTGACTCAACCATATCATTTGCACCTTGAGTCTGGCCTCATTTGACTCACCCATATCATTTGCGCCTTGAGTCGGGCCTCGTTTGACTTAATCATATCATTTGCACCTCGAGTCGGGCCTCGTTCGACTCAACCTTATCATTTGCGCCTCGAGTTGGTCCTAGTTTGACTCAACCTTATCATTTGTGCCTCGTGTTGGGCCTCGTTCCACTCACCCTTACCATTTGCGCCTCGAGTCAGGCCTCGTTTGACTTAACTACATCATTTGTGTCTCAAGTCGAGCCTCGTTTGACTCAACCATATCATTTGTGCCTCGACTTGGGCCTTGTTCGACTCAACATTATCATTTGTGCCTCGAGTCAGGCCTCGTTCGACTCAACCTTATCATTTGTACCTCGAGTCGGGCCTCGTTTGACTCAACCATATTATTTGCGCGTCGAGTCGGGCCTTGTTTGACTCAACCATATCATTTGCGCCTCGAGTCGAGCTTTGTTCAACTCATCCTTATCATTTGTGCCTCGAGTTGGTCCTTGTTTGACCCAACCTTATCATTTGGGCCTCGTGATGGGCCTCGTTCAACTAACCCTTACCATTTTCGCCTCGAGGCGGGCCTCGTTTGACTCAACCATATCATTTGCGCCTCGACTTGGATTTGCACCTTAACTCGGGCCTCGTTTGGCTCAAACATATCATTTGCGCCTCGAGTCGGGCTTCATTTGACTCAACCTTATTATTTGTGCCTCGAGTTGGGCCTCATTTGAGTCAACCATATCATTTGCGCCTCGAGTTGGGCCTTGTTTGACTTAACCATATCATTTGCGCCTCGAGTCGGGCCTCGTTTGACTCAACCTTATCATTTGTGCCTCGAGTCGGGCCTCGTCCGACTCAACCTTATCAATTGCACCTTGAGTCGGTCCTCATTTAATTCAACCTTATAATTTATGCTTCTAGCCGGGCCCCGTTCAACTGACCCTTACCATTTGTGCCTCGAGTTGGGCCTCGTTTTACTCACCCATATCATTTGTGCATCAAATCGGGCCTCTTTTGATGCAACCATATCATTTGTGGCTCGAGTTAGTCCACGTTTGACTCACCCTTATCATTTACGCCTCGAGTTAGGCCTCGTTTGACTCAACCTTATCATTTGTGCCTCGAGTCAGGCCTCATTTGACTAAACCTTATTATTTGTGCCTCGAGTCATGCCTCACTCGACCCAACCTTATCATTTCTGCCTCGAGTGGGGCCTCGTTTGACTCCCCCATATCATTTGTGCCTCAAGTTGATCCTCGTTTGACTCAACCATATCATTTATGCCTCGAGTCGGTCCTCGTTTGACTCAACCATATCATTTGTGCCTCAAGTTGGGCCTCGTTTGACTCAACCTTATCATTTGCACCTTGTGTCGGTCCTCATTTGACTAAACCATATCATTTGTGCCTCGAGTCGGTCCTCGTTTGACTCAACCATATCATTTGTGCCTCAAGTTGGGCCTCGTTTGACTCAACCTTATCATTTGCGCCTTGTGTCAGTCCTCATTTGACTAAACCATATCATTTGTGCCTCGAGTCAGGCCTCGTTTGACTCACCCATGTCATTTGTGCCTCAAGCCGGCCTTGTTTGACTCAACCATATCATTTATGCCTCGAGTCGGGTCTCGTTTGACTCAACCTTATCATTTGCGCCTCGAGTTGGGCCTCGTTCGACTCAACCTTATCATTTGTGCCTCCAGTCGGGCCTCATTTGACTCAACCATATCTTTTGCACCTCGAGTTGGGCCTCGTTCGACTCACCCTTACCTTTTGCACCTCGAGTCAAGCCTTGTTTGACTCACCCATGACATTTGTGCATCAACTCGGGCCTCTTTTGACTCAACCATATCATTTGTGCCTCAAGTCGGGCCTTGTTTGACTCAACCTTATCATTTATGCCTCGAGTCGGTCCTCGTTTCACTCACCCATATCATTTGTCCATCAACTCGGGCCTCTTTTGATACAACCATATCATTAGTGCCTCGAGTCGGGCCTTATTTGACTCACACTTATCATTTATGCCTCGAGTTAGTGCTCGTTTGACTCAACCTTATCATTTGTGCCTCAAGTCAGGGCTCATTTGACTCAACCTTATCATTTGCGCCTCGAGTTAGGCCTCGTTCGACTCAACCTTATCATTTCCTCCTCGAGTCGGGCCTCGTTTGACTCACCCATATCAATTGTGCCTCGAGTCGGGCTTCGTTTGACTCAACCATATCATTTGCACACTGAGTCAGGCCTCGTTTCACTAACCTTAACATTTACGCCTCGAGTCAGGCCGCGCTCGACTCAACGTTATCATTTGCGCCTCGAGTCGGGCCTCATTTGACTCAGCCTTATCATTTGTGCCTCGAGTCGGTCCTCGTTTGACTCAACCTTATAATTTGTGCCTCAAGTCGAGCCTCGTTCAACTCACCCTAATGATTTACGCCTCGATTCGGGCCTCGTTTGACTCACCTATATAATTTGTTCCTCAAATTGGGACTCATTTGACTCAATCTTATCATTTGTGCCTCGAGTCAGGACTCATTTGACTCAACCTTATCATTTATGCCTTGAGTTGTGCCTCATTTGACTCACCCTCATCATGTATGCCTAAGTTGGGCCTCGTTCAACTCAACCTTATTATTTGTGCCTTGAGTCGGGCCTCGTTTGACTTACCCATATCATTTGTGCCTCAAGCTGGGCCTCATTTAACTCAACCATATCATTTGTGCCTCGAGTCAGTCCTTGTTCGACTCAACCTTATCATTTGAGCCTGAAGTCGGGCCTCGTTTGACTCAACCATATCATTTGCGCCTCGAGTCTGGCCTCGTTTGACTCACCCATATCATTTGCACCTTGAGTCGGGCCTCGTTTGACTTAACCATATCATTTGCACCTCGAGTCGGGCCTCGTTCGACTCAACCTTATCATTTGCGCCTCGAGTTATTCCTAGTTTGACTCAACCTTATCATTTGCGCCTTGTGTTGGGCCTCGTTCCACTCACCCTTACCATTTGCACCTCGAGTCAGGCCTCGTTTGACTTAACCACAATATTTGTGTCTCAAGTCGAGCCTCGTTTGACTCAACCATATCATTTGTGCCTCGACTCGGGCCTTGTTCGACTCAACATTATCATTTGTGCCTCGAGTCGGGCCTCGTTTGACTCAACCTTATCATTTGTACCTTGAGTCGGGCCTCGTTTGACTCACCCATATCATTTGCGCCTCGAGTCGGGCCTTGTTTGACTCAACCATATCATTTGCGCCTCAAGTCGAGCTTTGTTCCAACTCATCCTTATCATTTGTGCCTCGAGTTAGTCCTCGTTTGACCCAACCTTATCATTTGGGTCTCGTGATGGGCCTCGTTCAACTAGCCCTTACCATTTGCGCCTCGAGGCGGGCCTCGTTTGACTCACCCATATCATTTGCGCCTTGACTTGGATTTGTGCCCTAACTCAGGCCTCGTTTGGCTCAAACATATCATTTGCGCCTCGAGTCAGGCTTTATTTGACTCAACCTTATTATTTGTGCCTCGAGTTGGGCCTCATTTGAGTCAACCATATCATTTGCGCCTCGAGTCGGGCCTTGTTTGACTTAACCATATCATTTGCGCCTCGAGTCGTGCCTCATTTAGCACAACGTTATCATTTGCGCCTCGAGTCGGGCCTTGTTCAACTCAACCTTATCACTTGCGCCTCGAGTCGGGCCTTATTTGACTCAAGCTTATAATTTTTGCTTCTAGTCGAGCCTTGTTCAACTCATCCTTACCATTTGTGCCTCAAGTCTGGCCTTGTTTGACTCACCCATATCATCTGTGCATTAACTCAGGGCTCTTTTGGCTCACCCATATCAATTGTGCCTCGACTCTGGCCTTGTTTGTCTCAACCTTATCATTTGTGCCTTGAGTCGGGGCTCGTTCGACTCAACCTTATCATTTGCGCCTCGAGTCGGGAATCATTTGACTCAACCTTATCATTTGTGCCTCGAGTTGGTCCTCGTTTGAGTCAACCTTATCATTTGCACCTCGAATCTGGCCTTGTTTGACTCAACCTTATCATTTATGCCTCGAGACGGGTCTCGTTTGACTCAACCTTATCATTTGTGCCTCGAGTTGGGCCTCGTTCGACTCAACCTTATCATTTGTGCCTCGAGTCAGGCCTCATTTGACTCACCCATATCATATGTGCCTCAAGCTGGGCCTCGTTTGACTTAACCATATCATTTATGCCTCGAGTCGGGCCTCATTTGACTCAACCTTATCATTTGTGCCTCGAATTGGTCCTTATTCGACTCAACCATATCATTTGTGCCTCGAGGTTGCCCTCATTTGACTCAGCCATATCAGTTGCGCCTCAAGTCGAGCCTCGTTTGACTCAACCATATCATTTGTGCCTCGAGTTGTGCCTCCTTTGACTCAACATTATCATTTGTGCCTCGAGTTGGGCCTCGTTTGACTCAACCTTATCAATTGCGCTTTGAGTCGGGCCTCGTTTGACTCACCCATATCATTTATGCCTTGAGTTGGGCCTCGTTTGACTCAACCATGTAATTTGTGCCTCGAGTCGGGCCTTAGTCGACTCAACCTTATCATTTGTGCCTCGAGTCGGGCCTCGTTTGACTCACCAATATCACTTGTGCATCAACTCGGGCCTCTTTTGACTCAACCATATCATTTGTGCCACGAGTCGGTCCTCGTTTGACTCACCCATATCATGTGTGCCTCAAGTCGGGCCTCGTTTGACTTAACCATATGATTTTTGCCTCGAGTCGGGCCTCGTTTGACTTAACCATATCATTTGTGCCTCTAGTCGGGCGTCGTTTGACTTAACCTTATCATTTGTGCCTTGAGTCTGTCCTCGTTTGACTCAACCTTATCATTTGCGCCTCGAGTTGGGCCTTGTTCGTCTCAACCTTATCATTTGTGCTTCGAGTCTGGCCTCGTTTGACTCAACCTTATCATTAGCGCCTCGAGTCGGGCCTCATTTGACTCAACCTCATCATTTATGCCTCGAGTCAATTCTCGTTTGACTCACCCATATCATGTGTACCTCAAGTCGGGCCTTGTTTGACTCAACCATATCATTTTTGCCTCGGGTCAGGCTCGTTTGACTCAACCATATCATTTGTGCCTCGAGTTGGGCCTCGTTTAACTCAACCTTATAATTTGTACCTCGAGTTGGGCTTCGTTTGACTCAACGTTATAATTTGTGCCTCGGTTCGAGCCTCGTTCAACTCACCCTTACCATTTGCACCTCGAGTCGAGCCTCGTTCAACTCACCCTTACCATTTGCGCCTCGAGTCGGGCCTCGTTTGACTCACCTATATTATTTGTGCCTCAAGTTGGGCCTCGTTTGACTCAACCTTATGATTTGCACCATGAGCGAGCCCTCGTTTGACTCAACATTATCATTTATGCCTCGAGTCGGGCCTCGTTTGACTTAACCTCATGATTTGTGCCTCGAGTTGGGCCTCATTCGACTCAACCATATCATTTGTGCCTCGAGTCGGGCCTCGTTTGACTCACCCATATCATTTGTGCCTAGAGTCGGGCCTCGTTTGACTCACCCATATCATTTGTGCCTCAAGCTGGGCCTCGTTTGACTGAACTTTATCAATTGTGGCACAAGTCGGGCCTCGTTAAACTTGCCCTTACCATTTGCACCTCGAGTCGGGCTTCATTTGACTCACCCATATTATTTCTGTCTCAAGTTGGTGCTCATTTGAATCAACCTTATCATTTGCGCCTCGAGTTAGGCCTCTTTTGACTCAACCTTATCATTTATGCCTTGAGTCGGGCCTCGTTTGACTCAACCTTATCATTTGCGCCTCGAGTCGGGTCTCGTTTGACTTACCCATATCATTTGTGCCTCAAATCGGGCCTCATTTAAGTCAACCATATGATTTATGCCTCGAGTCGGTCCTTGTTTGGGTCAACCCTATCATTTGTGCCTCGAGTTGGTCCTCGTTCGACTTAACCATATCATTTGGGACTCGAGTCGGGCCTCGTTTGACTCAACCTTATCATTTGCATCTCGAATTGCGCCTCGTTCGACTCAACCTTATCATTTGTGCCTCGAGTCGGGCCTTAATTGACTCAACCTTATAATTTGTGCCTCAAGCCAGGCCTCGTTCAACTCACCCTTACCATTTGCGCCTTGACTCGGGCATCATTTGACTCACCCATATGTGCCACAAGGCGGGCCTCATTTGACTCAACCTTATCATTTCCACCTCGAGTCAGGCCTCGTTTGACTCAACCTCATATTTATGCCTCGAGTCAAACCTCGTTCGACTCAATCTTATCATTTGTGCCTCGAGTTGGGCCTCATTCGACTCAACCTTATCATTTGCGCCTCGAGTCAGGCCTCGTTTGACTCACCATATCATTTGTGCCTGAAGCTGGGCGTCGTTTGACTCAACTATATCTTTTATGCCTCGAGTCGGGCCTCGTTTGACTTAACCATATCATTTGTGTCTCGAGTCGGGCCTCGTTTGACACACCCATATCATTTGTGCCCAAGTCGAGCCTCGTTTGACCCAACCATATTATTTGCCCCTTGAGTTGGGCCTCGTTGGACTTAACATTATCATTTGCGCATTGACTCAGGGCTCGTTCGACTAAACCTTATCATTTGCGCCTCGAGTTGGGCCTTATTTGGCTCACCCATATCATTTGTGCCTTGAGTCGGGCCTCGTTTGACTCAACCATATAATTTGCGCCTCGAGTCGGGCCTCGTTCGGCTCATCCTTATCATTTGCGCCTCAAGTCAGGCCTCGTTTGACTCAACCATATCATTTGCGTCTCGAGTCGGGCCTTGTTCAACTCACCCTTACCATTTGGGCCTCGGGTTGGGCCTCGTTTGACTCTCCCATATCATTTGTGCATCAACTCAGGCCTCTTTTGACTCAACCATATCTTTTGTGCCTCGAGTCGGGCCTCCTTTGACTTAACCTTATCATTTGTGCCTCTAGTTGGGCCTCGTTCGACTCAACCATATCATTTTTGCCTCGAGTCGGGCCTTGTTTGACTGAACCTTATCATTTGGACTCAAGTCGGGCCTCGTTCGACTTATCCATAACATTTTTGCCTCGAGTCACGCCTCGTTTGACTCAACCTTATCATTTGTGCATCAAGTCGGGCCTCGTTCGACTCAACCTTAGCATTTGTGCCTCGAGTCGGGCCTCATTTGACTCAACCTTATCATTTGTACCTCGAGTTGGTCCTCGTTTAACTCAACCTTATAATCTGCGCCTCGAGTCAGGCCTTGTTCAACTCACCCTTACCATTTGTGCCTTGACTCGGGCCACGTTTAACTCACCCATATCATTTGTGCCCTAAGTCGGGCCTCGTTTGACTCAACCTTATCATTTGCACCTCGAGTCAGGCCTCATTTGACTCAACCTTATCATTTATGCCTCGAGTCGGGCCTCATTTGAGTTGACCTTATCACTTGTGCCTCGAGTTGGACCTCGTTCGACTCAACCTTATCATTTGCGCCTCGAGTTAGGCCTTGTTTGACTCACCCATATCATATGTGCCTCAAGCTGGTACTCTTTTGACTCAACCATATCATTTATGCCTCGAGTTGGACCTCGTTTGACTCAACCTTATCATTTGCGCCTCGAGTCGGTCCTCGTTCGACTCAACCATATCATTTGAGCATCGAGTCGGGCCTCGTTTGACTCGCCCATATCATTTGTGCCTTAAGTCAAGCCTCGTTTGACTCAACCATATCATTTGTGCCTCGATTTGGGCCTCGTTTGACTCAACCATATCATTTGTGCCTTGAGTCGGGCCTTGTTCGACTTAACCTTATCATTTGCACCTTGAGTTGGTCCTCGTTTGACTCAACCTTACCATTTGCGCCTCGTGTTAGGCCTCGTTGAACTCACCCTTACCTTTTGCGCCTCGAGTCGAGCCTCGTTTGACTCACCCATATCGTTTATGCCTCGACTCGGGCCTCGTTTAACTCACCCATATCGTTTGTGCCTCAACTCGGGCCTCGTTTGACTCAAACATATCATTTACGCCTCGAGTCGGGCCTCGTTTGACTTAACCTTATCATTTGCGCCTTGAGTCACGCCTCCTTTGACTCAACCTTATCAATTGTGCCTCGAATTGGGCCTTGTTTAACTAAACCTTATAATTTGTGCCTAGAGTCGGGCCTCGTTGGACTCAACCCTATCATTTGTGCCTCAAGTCGGGCCTCGTTTGACTCAACCTTATCATTTGTGCCTCGAGTCGAGCCTCCTTTGACTCAACCTTATCCATTGTGCCTCGAGTTGGGCCTCGTTTAACTAAACCTTATAATTTGCGCTTAGAGTCGGGCCTTGTTCATCTCACCCTTACCATTTGCGCCTCGACTCGGGCATCATTTGACTCACCCATATGTGCCACAAGGCGGGCCTTGTTTGACTTAACCTTATCATTTCCACCTCGAGTTAGGCCTCGTTTGACTCAACCTCATATTTATGCCTTGAGTCGAACCTCGTTCGACTCAATCTTATCATTTGTGCCTCGAGTTGGGCCTCATTCGACTCAACCTTATCATATGCGCCTCGAGTCAGGCCTCGTTTGACTCACCCATATCATTTGTGCCTGAAGCCGGGCCTCGTTTGACTCAACTATATCTTTTATGCCTCGAGTCGGGCCTCGTCTGACTTAACCATATCATTTGTGCCTCGAGTTGGGCCTCGTTTGACACACCCATATCATTTGTGCCCAAGTCGAGCCTCGTTTGACCCTACCATATCATTTGCCCCTTGAGTCAGGCCTCGTTGGACTTAACATTATCATTTGCGCATCGACTCAAGGATCGTTCGACTAAACCTTATCATTTGCGCCTCGAGTTGGGCCTCATTTGGCTCACCCTTATCATTTGTGCCTCGAGTCGATCCTCGTTTGACTCAACCTTATAATTTGTGCCTCAAGTCGAGCCTCGTTCAACTCACCCTAATGATTTACGCCTCGATTCGGGCCTCGTTTGACTCACCTATATAATTTGCGCCTCGAGTCTGGCCTTGTTCAACTCACCCTTACCATTTGTGCCTCGGGTCGGGCCTCATTTGACTCTCCCATATCATTTGTGCATCAACTCAGGCCTCTTTTGACTCAACCATATCATTTGTGCCTCGAGTCGGGCCTCCTTTGACTTAACCTTATCATTTGTGCCTCTAGTTGGGCCTCGTTCGACTCAACCATATCATTTTTGCCTCGAGTCGGGCCTTGTTTGACTCAACCTTATCATTTGGACTCAAGTCGTGCCTCGTTCGACTCAACCATAACATTTTTGCCTCGAGTCACGCCTCGTTTGACTCAACCTTATCATTTGTGCATCAAGTCGGGCCTCGTTCGACTCAACCTTAGTATTTGCGCCTCGAGTCGGGCCTCATTTGACTCAACCTTTTCATTTGTACCTTGAGTTGGTCGTCGTTTAACTCAACCTTATAATTTGCGCCTCGAGTCAGGCCTTGTTCAACTCACCCTTACCATTTGTGCCTTGACTCGGGCCACGTTTGACTCACCCATATCATTTGTGCCCCAAGTCGGGCCTCGTTTGACTCAACCTTATCATTTGCACCTCGAGTCAGGCCTTAGTTGACTCAACCTTATCATTTATGCCTCGAGTCGGGCCTCATTTTAGTCGACCTTATCATTTGTGCCTCAAGTTAGACCTCGTTCGACTCAACCTTATCATTTGTGCCTCGAGTTAGGCCTTGTTTGACTCACCCATATCATATGTGCCTCAAGCTGGTACTTGTTTGACTCAACCATATCATTTATGCCTCGAGTTGGGCCTCGTTTGACTCAACCTTATCATTTGCGCCTCGAGTCGGTCCTCGTTCGACTCAACCATATCATTTGAGCATTGAGTCGGGCCTTGTTTGACTCGCCCATATCATTTGTGCCTTAAGTCAAGCCTCGTTTGACTTAACCATATCATTTGTGCCTCGATTTGGGCCTCGTTTGACTCAACCATATCATTTGTGCCTTGAGTCAGGCCTTGTTCAACTCAACCTTATCATTTGCACCTTGAGTTGGTCCTCGTTTGACTCAACCTTACCATTTGCGCCTCGTGTTGGGCCTCGTTGAACTCCCCCTTACCTTTTGCGCCTCGAGTCGAGTCTCGTTTGACTCACCCATGTCTTTTACGCCTCGACTCGGGCCTCGTTTAACTCACCCATATCGTTTGTGCCTCAACTCGGTCCTTGTTTGACTCAAACATATCATTTACGCCTCGAGTTGGGCCTCGTTTGACTCAACCTTATCATTTGCGCCTCGAGTCGCGCCTCCTTTGACTCAACCTTATCAATTGTGCCTCGAGTTGGGCCTCGTTTAACTAAACCTTATAATTTGTGCCTAGAGTCAGGCCTCGTTGGACTCAACCCTATCATTTGTGCCTCAAGTTGGGCCTCGTTTGACTCAACCTTATCATTTGTGCCTCGAGTCGAGCCTCCTTTGACTCAACCTTATCAATTGTGCCTCGAGTTGGGCCTCGTTTAACTAAACCTTATCATTTGCGCCTAGAGTCGGGCCTTGTTCATCTCACCCTTGCCATTTGCGCCTCGACTCAGGGCTCGTTTGACTCACCCATATCATTTGTGCGTCAAGTCAGGCCTCGTTTGACTCAACCTTATCATTTGCATCTCGAGTCAGGCCTTGTTTGACTCAACTTTATCATTTATGCCTCGAGTCGGGCCTCGTTTGACTTGACCTTACCATTTGTGTCTCGAGTTGGGCCTCATTCAACTCAACCTTATCATTTGCGCCTCGAGTCAGGCCTCGTTTGACTCACCCATATCATATGTGCCTCAAGCCGGGACTTGTTTGACTCAACCACGTTATTTATACCTCGAGTCGGGCCTCGTTTGGTTCAACCTTATCATTTGCGCCTCGAGTCGGTCCTCGTTCAACTCAACCTTATCATTTGTGCCTCGAGTCGTGCTTTGTTTGACTCAACCTTATCATTTGTGCCTTGAGTCGGGCCTCGTTTGACTCGCCCATATCATTTATGCCACAAGTCGAGCCTCGTTTTACCCAACCATATCATTTATGCCTCGAGTTGGACCTCGTTTAACTCAACATTATCATTTGTGCCTCAAGTCAAGCCACGTTCGACTCAACCTTATCATTTGTGCTTCGAGTTGGGCCTCATTTGACTAAACCATATCATTTGTGCCTTGAGCTGAGCCTCGTTTGACTCAACCATATCATTTATGCCTCGACTCGGGCCTCGTTTAACTCACCCATATCGTTTATGCCTCATCTCGGGCCTCATTTGACTCAAACATATCATTTACGCCTCGAGTCAGGCCTCGTTTGACTCAACCTTATCATTTGCGCCTTGAGTCGGGCCTCGTTCAACTCAACCTTATCAATTGTGCCTCAAGTTGGGCCTTGTTTGACTCAACCTTATAATTTGTACCTCGAGTCAACCCTCGTTCAACTCACCCTTACCATTTGCGCCTCGAGTTGGGCCTCGTGTGACTCACCTATATTATTTGTGCCTCAAATCGGGTCTCGTTTGACTCAACCTTATGATTTGCACCTTGAGTCAGATCTTGTTTGACTCAACCTTATCATATATGCCACAAGTCGGGTCTCGTTTGAGTTAACCTCATCAGTTGTGCCTCGAGTTGGTCCTCGTTTGACTCAACCTTATCATTTCTGCCTCGAGTCGCGCCTCGTTTGACTCACCCATATCATTTATGCCTCAAGCCGGGCCACGTTTGACTCAACCATATCTTTTATGCCTCGAGTCGGGCCTCATTTGACTCAACCTTATCATTTGCGCCTCGAGTCGGTCCTCGTTTGACTCAACCATATCATTTGAGCCTTGTTTGACTCGCCCATATCATTTGTGCCTTAAGTCAAGCCTCATTTGACTCAACCATATCATTTGTGCCTCGATTTGGGCCTCGTTTGACTCAACCATATCATTTGTGCCTTGAGTCAGGCCTTGTTCGACTCAACCTTATCATTTGCACCTTGAGTTGGTCCTCGTTTGACTCAACCTTACCATTTGCGCCTCGTGTTGGGCCTCGTTGAACTCACCCTTACCTTTTGCGCCTCGAGTCGAGCCTCGTTTGACTCACCCATGTCATTTACGCCTCGACTCGGGCCTCGTTTAACTCACCCATATCATTTGTGCCTCAACTTGGGCCTCGTTTGACTCAAACATATCATTTACGCCTCGAGTCGGGCCTCGTTTGACTCAACCTTATCATTTGCGCCTCGAGTCGCGCCTCCTTTGACTTAACCTTATCAATTGTGCCTCAAGTTGGGCCTCGTTTAACTAAACCTTATAATTTGCGCCTAGAGTCGGGCCTTGATCATCTCACCCTTGCCATTTGCGCCTCGACTCAGGGCTCATTTGACTCACCCATATCATTTGTGCGTCAAGTCAGGCCTCATTTGACTCAACCTTATCATTTGCATCTCGAGTCAGGCCTTGTTTGACTCAACTTTATCATTTATGCCTCGAGTTGGGCCTCGTTTGACTCGACCTTACCATTTGTGTCTCGAGTTGGGCCTCGTTCAACTCAACCTTATCATTTGCGCCTCGAGTCAGGCCTTGTTTGACTCACCCATATCATATGTGCCTCAAGCCGGGACTCGTTTGACTCAACCATGTTATTTATACCTCGAGTCGGGCCTCGTTTGGTTCAACCTTATCATTTGCGCCTCGAGTCAGTCCTCGTTCAACTCAACCTTATCATTTGTGCCTCGAGTCGGCTTTGTTTGACTCAACCTTATCATTTGTGCCTCGAGTCGGGCCTCGTTTGACTCGCCCATATCATTTATGCCACAAGTCGAGCCTCGTTTTACCCAACCATATCATTTATGCCTCGAGTTGGACCTCGTTTAACTCAACATTATCATTTGCGCCTTAAGTCAAGCCTCGTTCGACTCAACCTTATCATTTGTGCTTCGAGTCGGGCCTCATTTGACTCAACCATATCATTTGTGCCTTGAGCTGAGCCTCGTTTGACTCAACCATATCATTTGCGCCTCAAGTCAGGCCTTGTTCAACTTAACCTTATCATTTGCGCCTCGAGTTGGTCCTCGTTTGACTCAACCTTATCATTTGCGCCTTGTGTTGGGCCTCGTTCAACTTACCCTTACCATTTTCGCCTCGAGTCGAGGCTCGTTTGACTCACCCATATCATTTGTGCCTCGACTCGGGCCTCGTTTAACTCACCCATATCGTTTGTGCCTCATCTCGGGCCTCGTTTGACTCAAACATATCATTTACACCTTGAGTCGGGCCTCGTTTGACTCAACCTTATCATTTGCGCCTTGAGTCGGGCCTCGTTCAACTCAACCTTATCAATTGTGCCTCAAGTTGGGCCTTGTTTGACTCAACCTTATAATTTGCACCTCGAGTCAACCCTCGTTCAACTCACCCTTACCATTTGCATCTCGAGTTGGGCCTCGTGTGACTCACCTATATTATTTGTGCCTCAAGTCGGGTCTCGTTTGACTCAACCTTATGATTTGCACCTTGAGTCAGGTCTTGTTTGACTCAACCTTATCATATATGCCTCAAGTCGGGTCTCATTTGAGTTAACCTCATCAGTTGTGCCTCGAGTTGGTCCTCGTTTGACTCAACCTTATCATTTGTGCCTCGAGTCGCGCCTCATTTGACTCACCCATATCATTATGCCTCAAGCCGGGCCACGTTTAACTCAACCATATCATTTATGCCTCGAGTCGGGCCTTGTTTGAATCAACCTTATCATTTGCGCCTCGAGTCGGTCGTTGTTTGACTCATCCATATCATTTGTGCCTCGAGTCGGGCCACGTTTGACTCAACCATATAATTTGCGCCCTGGGTTAGGGCTGGTTTGACTCAACTTTATCATTTGCACCTCAAGTCAGGCCTTGTTTGACTCAACCTTATCATTTCCGCCTCGAGTCAGGCCTTGTTTGACTCACCCATATCATATGTCCTTAAGTCGGGCCTCGTTGGACTCAACCATATCATTTGCGCCTTGGGTTGGACCTCGTTTAACTCAAACTTATCATTTGCAACTCGAGTCGACCTCGTTCTACTCAACCTTATCATTTGCGCCTTGTGTCGGGCCTCATTTGACTCAACCTTATCATTTGTACCTAGAGTTGGGCCTCGTTTGACTCTGCCTTTTCATTTGCACCTCGAGTCAGGCCTCGTTTGACTCAACCTTATCATTTATGCCTCGAGCCGAGCCTCGTTTGACTCAACATTATTATTTCTGCCTCGAGTTGGGCCTCGTTTGACTCAACCTTATGCTTTGCACCTTGAGTCGGGCCTCATTTGACTCACCCATATCATTGTGCCTCAAGCCGAGCCTTGTTTGACACAACCATATCATTTATGCCTCGAGTCGGGCCTCGATTGACTTAACCTTATCATTTGTGCCGTGAGTTGGTCCTCGTTTGACTCAACCATATCATTTACTCCTCGAGTCGGGCCTCGTTCGACTCAGCCTTATGATTTGTGCCTTGAGTCGGGCCTCGTTTGACTCAACCTTATCATTTGCACCTCGAGTCGGCCTCGGTCGACTCAGCCTCATCATTTGTGCCTCGAGTCAGTCCTTGTTTGACTCGCCCATGTCATTTGTGCCTCATGTCGAGCCTCGTTTGACTCAACCATATCATTTGTGTCTCGAGTCGGGACTCATTAGACTCAACATTTTCATTTGCGCCTCGAGTGGGTCCTTGTTTGACTCAACCTTATCATTTGTGCTTCGAGTTAGGCCTCGTTTGACTCACGCATATCATTTGTGCCTAGAGTCGGGCCCTATTTGACTCAACCATATCATTTGTGCCTCGAGTCGGGCATCATTTGACTCAACCTTATCATTTGTGCCTCGAGTTGGGCCTCGTTTGACCAAACCTTAAAATTTGTGCCTCGAGTCGAGCCTCGTTCAACTCATCCTTACCATTTGTACCTCGAGTCGGGCCTTGTTTGAGTCACCTATATTATTTGTGCCTCAAGTTGGGCCTCTTTTGACTGAACCTTATGATTTGCACATCGAGTCAGGCCTCGTTTGACTCAACCTTATCATTTTTGCCTCGAGTCGGGCCTCGTTTAACTCACCCATATCATTTGTGCCTCGAGTCGGGCCTCGTTTGACTCACCCATATCATATGTCCTCAAGTTAGGCCTCGTGTGACTCAACCGTATCATTTATGCCTCGATTCGGGCCTCATTTAACACAACCATATCATTTGCACCTCGAGTCAGCCTCGTTTGACTCAACCTTATCATTTGCGCCTCGAGTCAGCCTCGGTCAACTTATCCTTATCATTTGCGCCTCGAGTTCGGCCTTGTTTGACTCGCCCATATCATTTGTCCCCCAAGTTGAGCATCGTTTGACTCACCCATATCATTTGTGCCTTGAGTCGGGCCCTGTTTGACTCAACCATATCATTTATGCCTCGGGTGGGTCCTCGTTCGACTTAACCTTATCATTTGCGCTTCGAGTCGAGCCTCGTTTAACTCACCCTTACCATTTATGCCTGAAGTCGGTCCTCGTTCAACTCAACCATATCATTTGTGCCTCGACTCGGGCCACGTTTGACTCACCCATATCATTTGTGCCTCAAGTCGGGCCTCGTCTGACTCAACCTTATCATTTGCACCTCGAGTCAGGCCTCGTTTGACTCAACCTTATCATTTGTGCCTCGAGTTGGGCCTTGTTCGACTCAACCTTATCATTTGCGCCTCGAGTCAAGCCTCGTTTGACTCACCCATATCATTTGTGCCTCACGTCGGGCCTCGTTTGACTCAACCATATCATTTATGCCTTGAGTCGGGCCTCGTTTGACTCAACCTTATCATTTGTGCCTCAAGTCGGTCCTTGTTTGTCTCAACCATATCATTTGCACCTCGAGTTAGGTTTCGTTCGACTCAGACTTATCATTTGCGCCTCGAGTTGGGCCTTGTTTGACTCGCCCATATCATTTGTGCTTTAAGTCGAGCCTCGTTTGACTCAACCATATCATTTGTGCCTCGAGTCGGGCCTCGTTGGACTCAACATTATGATTTGCGCCTCGAGTCGGGCCTCGTTTGACTCAACCTTACCATTTGCGCTTCATGTCGGGCCTCGTTTGACTCAACCATATCATTTGCGCCTCGAGTCGGGCCTTGTTCGACTCAACCTTTTCATTTGCGCCTCGAGTCGGTCCTTATTTGACTCAACCTTAGCATTTGTGCCTCGAGTTGGACCTCATTTGACTCAACCTTATAATTTGCACCTCCAGTCGAGCCTCGTTCAACTCAACCTTATTATTTGTGCCTCATGTTGGGCCTCGTTTGACTCAGCCTTATGATTTGTACCTTGATTCAGGCCTCATTTGACCTAATCTTATCAGTTATGCCTCGAGTCGGGCCTCGTTTGACTTAACCTCATCATCTATGCCTCGAGTCGGGCCTCGTTTGACTCAACCTTATCATTTGCGCCTCGAGTTGGGCCTCGTTCAACTCAACCTTATCATTTTTGCCTTGAGTCAGGCCTCATTCAACTCAACCTTATCATTTGCACCTCAAGTCGGGCCTCATTCAACTCAACCTTATCAATTGTGCCTCAAGTTGGGCCTCGTTTGACTCACCCATATCATTTATGCCTCAAGCCGGGCCACGTTTGACTCAACCATATCATTTATGCCTCGAGTCGGGCCTCGTTTGACTCAACCTTATCATTTGCGCCTCGAGTTGGTATTTGTTTGACTCGTCCATATCATTTGTGCCTCGAGTCGGGCCACGTTTGACTCAACCATATCATTTGCGCCCTGGGTTAGGGCTCGTTTGACTCAACTTTATCATTTGCACCTCGAGTCGGGCCTTGTTTGACTCAACCTTATCATTTTCACCTCGAGTCAGGCCTTGTTTGACTCACCCATATCATATGTGCCTCAAGTCGGGCCTCGTTGGACTCAACCATATCATTTGCGCCTTGGATTGGACCTCGTTTAACTCAAACTTATCATTTGCAACTCGAGTCGACCTCATTCTACTCAACCTTATCATTTGTACCTTGTGTCGGGCCTCATTTGACTCAACCTTATCATTTGTACCTAGAGTTGGTCCTCGTTTGACTCCACCTTATCATTTGCACCTCGAGTCAGGCCTCGTTTGACTCAACCTTATCATTTATGCCTCGAGCCGAGCCTCGTTTGACTCAACATTATTATTTCTGCCTCGAGTTGGGCCTCGTTTGACTCAACCTTATGCTTTGCACCTTGAGTTGGGCCTCGTTTGACTCACCCATATCATTGTGCCTCAAGCCAGGCCTTGTTTGACACAACCATATCATTTATGCCTCTAGTTGGGCCTCGATTGACTCAACCTTATCATTTGTGCCGTGAGTTGGTCCTCGTTTGACTCAACCATATCATTTACTGCTCGAGTCGGGCCTCATTCGACTCAGCCTTATGATTTGCGCCTCGAGTCGGGCCTCGTTTGACTCAACCTTATCATTTGTGCCTCGAGTCGGGCCTCGTTGGACTCAACATTATGATTTGCGCCTCGAGTCGGGCCTCGTTTGACTCAACCTTACCATTTGCGCTTCATGTCGGGCCTCGTTTGACTCAACCATATCATTTGCGCCTCGAGTCAGGCCTTGTTCGACTCAACCTTTTCATTTGCGCCTCGAGTCGGTCCTTATTTGACTCAACCTTAGCATTTGTGCCTCGAGTTGGACCTCATTTGACTCAACCTTATAATTTGCACCTCCAGTCGAGCCTCGTTCAACTCAACCTTATTATTTGTGCCTCATGTTGGGCCTCGTTTGACTCAGCCTTATGATTTGTACCTTGATTCAGGCCTCATTTGACCTAACCTTATCAGTTATGCCTCGAGTCGGGCCTCGTTTGACTTAACCTTATCATTTGTGCCTCAAGTCGGGCCTTGTTTGACTCAACCATATCATTTATGTGTTAACTCGGACCTTGTTTGACTCAACCATATTATTTACGCCTTGAGTCAAACCTTATTCGACTCAACCTTATCATTTGCTCCTCGAATCAGGCATCATTCGACTCAACCTTATCATTTCTGCCTCGAATCGGGCCTCGTCTGACACAACCATATGATTTGTGCATCAACTTGGGCCTCGTTTGACTCAACCATACCATTTATGTGTCAACTTGGGCCTGGTTTGACTCAACCATACCATTTGCGCCTCCAGTTAGGCCTCGTTTGACTCCCCCATATCATCTGTGCCTCAAGTCAAGCCTTGTTTGACTCAACCTTATCATTTGTGCCTTAAGCCGGGCCTCGTTTGACTCAACTATATATATTTTGCCTCGAGTCGGGCCTCGTTTGACTTAATCTTATCATTTATGCCTCGAGTTGGGCCTCGTTTGACTCATGCTTATCATTTATGCCTCGAGTCGGCCCTTGTTTGACTCAATCGTATCATTTATGCCATGAGTCGGGCCTCGTTTGACTCAACCTTATCATTTGCGCCTCGATGCGGGCCTTGTTTTACTCTCCCATATGATTTGTGCGTCAACTCAGGCCTCGTTTGACTCAACCATATCATTTACTCCTTGAGTGGGGCCACGTTTGACTTAACCTTATCATTTGCGCCTCGTGTTGGGCCTTGTTCAACTCAACCTTATCATTTGTGCCTCAAGTCAAGCCTCGTTTAACTCAACCATATCATTTGTGCCTCAACTCGGGTCTCGTTTGACTCAAAGATATCATTTACGCCTTGAGTTGGGCCTCATCTGACTCAACCTTATCATTTGCTCCTCGAGTTGGGCCTCGTTTGACTGGCCCATATCATTTGTGCCTTAAGTCGGGCCTCGTTTGACTCAACCATAATATTTCTGCCTCGAGTCGGGCCTCGTTTAGCTCAACCATATCATTTGCGCCTCGAGTCGGGCCTTGTTTGACTCAACCTTATCTTTTGCGCCTTGAGCCAGGCCTCGTTTGACTCAACCCTATGATTTCAACCTTACCATTTACGCATCGAGTCAGGACTCGTTTGACTTAACCTTATCATTTGCCCCACAAGTCGGGCCTCGTTTGACTCACCCATATCATTTGTGCGTCAACTCAGTCCTTGTTTGACTCAACCATATCAATTACGCCTTGAGTCGGGACTCGTTCGACTCAACCTTGTCATTTGTGCCTCGAGTCAAGCGTCGTTCGACTCAACTTTATCATTTGCGCCTCGTTTGACACAACTATATCATTTGTGCGTCAACTTGGGCCTCGTTTGACTCAACCATACCATTTATGCATCAACTTGGGCCTCGTTTGACTTAACCATACCATTTGTGCCTCGAGTCGGGCCTCGTTTGACTCACCCATATCATTTGTTCCATGAGTCGGGCGTCGTTCGACTCACCCATATCACTTGCGCCTCGACTCGGGCCTCATTTGACTCTTCCATATCATTTGTGCCTCAACTCGGGCCTCGTTTGACTCAACCATATCATTTATGACTCGAGTCAGGTCTCGTTTGACTCAACTTTATCATTTGTGCCTCGAGTGGGGCCTCGTTTGCCTCAACCTTATCATTTATGCCTCGAGCCGGGCCTTATTCGACTCACCCATATCAATTGTGCCTCAAGCCGGGTCTCGTTTGAATCAACCATATCATTTATGCCTCGAGTCGGGCCTCGTTGGACTTAACCTTATATTTGCGCCTAGAGTCGGTCCTCGTTCGACTCAACCATATCATTTGCACCACGAGTCAGGCGTCATTCAACTCAGCCTTATCATTTGCGCCTCGAGTCAGGCCTCGATTGACTCAACCATATCATCTGTGCCTCTAGTCGGGCCTCGTTTGACTCAACCATATCAATTGTGCCTCAAGTCGAGCTTTGTTTGACTCAACCATATCATTTGTGCCTCGAGTCGGGACTCGTTTGACTCAACATTATCATTTACGCTTTGAGTCGGGCATCGTTTGACTCACCCATATCATTTGTGCCTTGAGTCAGGGCTCGTTTGACTCAACCATATCATTTGCGCCACAAGTCAGGCGTTGTTCGACTTAACCTTATCATTTGTGCCTTGAGTCGGGGCTCGTTTGACTCAACCATATCATTTGCGCCACAAGTCAGGCGTTGTTCGACTCAACCTTATCATTTGTGCCTTGAGTTGGTCCTCGTTTGAGTCAACTTTATCATTTGCGCCTCGTGTTGGGCCTCGTTCAACTCACCCTTACCATTTGTGCCTCAACTCGCGCCTCGTTTGACTCAAGCATATCATTTATGACTCGAGTCGGGCCTCGTTTGACTCAAACATATCATTTGCGCCTTGAGTCGGGCTTCGTTTGACTCAACCCAATCATTTGATCCTCGAGTCGGGCCTCGTTCAACTCAACCTTATAATTTGCGCCAAGAGTCGGGCCTCCTTTGACTCAACCTTATCATTTGTGCCTCGAGTCGGGCCTCGTTTGACTCGACCTTATAATTTGCGACTCGAGTTGGGCCTTGTTTGACTCAACCATATCATTTGGGCCTCGAGTTGGGCCTCGTTTGACTCAACTCAATCATTTGAGCCTCGAGTTGGGCCTTGTTCAACTCAACCTTATCATTTGCGCCTCAAGTTGGGCCTCGTTTGACTCAACCTTATAATTTGCGACTCGAGTTGGGCCTCGTTCAACTCACCCTTACCATTTGCGCCTTGAACTGGGCCTCGTTTGACTCAGCCATATCATTTGTGCGTCAACTCGGGCCTCGTTTGACACAACCTTATCATTTGCACCTCGAGTTGGGCCTTGTTCAACTCAACCTTATCATTTGCGCCTCGAGTCGGGCCTCATTTGATGCACCCATATCATTTGTGCTTCAAGTCGTGCCTCGTTTGACTCACCCATTTCAGTTGTGCCTCAAGTCAGGCCTCGTTCAACTCACCCTTACCATATGTGCCTCGAATCAAGCCTCATTTGACTCACCCATAGCATTTGTGCGTCAACCTGGGCCTCTTTTGACTAAACCATATCCTCAAGTCGGGCCTCGCTTGACTCAACCATATCATCTATGCCTCGAGTCAGGCCTTGTTTGGCTCAACCTTTTCCTTTGCGCCTCGAGTTGGGCCTGGTTCAACTCAACCTTATCATTTGCTCCTTGAGTCGGGCCTCGTTTGACTTACCCATATCATTTGTGCATCAACTCGGGCCTCGTTTGACTCAACCTTATCATTTGTGCCTCAACTCGGTCCTCGTTCAACTCAACCATATCATTTGCGCCTCGAGTCAGGCCTCGTTCGACTCAGCCTTATCATTTGTGCCTCGAGTCAGGCCTCGTTTGACTCAACCATATCATTTGTGCCTCGAGTCGGGCCTCGTTTGACTCAACCTTATCATTTGTGCCTCAAGTCGAGCCTCGTTTGACTCAACCATATAATTTGCCCCTCGAGTCGGGCCTCATTTGAATCAACCTTATCATTTGCGCCTCGGGTCGGGCCTCGTTTGACTTAACTTTATAATTTGCGCCTTGGGTTGGGCATCGTTTGACTCACCCATGTCATTTGTGTGTCAACTCGGGCATCGTTTGACTCAACCCTATCATTTGCGCCTCGAGTTGGGCCTTGTTCAACTCAACCTTATCATTTGCGCATTGAGTAAGGGCTCGTTTGACTCAACCATATCATTTGTGCCACAAGCCAGGCCTCGTTTGACTCAACCATATCATTTATGCCTAGAGTCGGGCCTTGTTTGGCTTAACCTTATCATTTGCACCTCGAGTTGGGCCTCGTTCGACTCATCCTTATCATTTATACCTTGAGTCAGGCCTCGTTTGACTCAACCATATCATTTGGGCCTTGAGGCGGGCCTTGTTTGACTCACGCATATCATTTGTGTGTCAATCGGGCCTCGTTTGACTCAACCATATCTTTTACGCCTTCAGTCGGGTCTCGTTCGACTCAACCTTATCATTTGTGCCTCGTGTTGGGCCTCGTTCAACTCAACCTTATCATTTGTGCCTGAAGTGGGGCCTCATTTGACTCAACCATATCATTTGTGCCTCAACTCAGTCCTCGTTTGACTCAAAGATATCATTTACGCATCGAGTCGGGTCTCGTTTGACTGAACCTTATCATTTGCGCCTCGAGTTGGGCCTCGTTTTACTCACCCATATCATTTGTGCGTCAAGTCGGGCCTCGTTTGACTCAACCATAACATTTCTGCCTCGAGTCTGGCCTCGTTTGACTCAACCATATAATTTACCCTTGAGTCAGGCCTCGTTCGACTCAACCTTATCATTTGCGCGTTGTGTTGGCCTCGTTCAACTCACCCTTACCATTTGCTTGTCGAGTCAGGCCTCGTTTGACTCAACCTTATCATTTGTGCCTCAAGTCGGGCCTCGTTTGACTCAATCATATCATTTATGTGTTAACTCGGACCTTGTTTGACTCAACCATATTATTTACGACTTGAGTCAAACCTCATTCGACTCAACCTTATCATTTGCTCCTCGAGTCAGGCATCATTCGACTCAACCTTATAATTTCCGCCTCGAGTCGGGCCTCGTCTGATACAACCATATGATTTGTGCATCAACTTGGGCGTGGTTTGACTCAACCATACCATTTATGTGTCAACTTGGGCCTGGTTTGACTCAACCATACCATTTGCGCCTCCAGTTAGGCCTCGTTTGACTCACCCAAATCATCTGTGATTCAAGTCAGGCCTTGTTTGACTCAACCTTATCATTTGTGCCTTAACCCGGGCCTCGTTTGACTCAACCATATATATTTTGCCTCGAGTCGGGCCTCGTTTGACTTAACCTTATCATTTATGCCTCGAGTTGGGCCTCGTTTGACTCATGCTTATCATTTATGCCTCGAGTCGGCCCTTATTTGACTCAACCGCATCATTTATGCCATGAGTTGGGCCTCGTTTGACTCAACCTTATCATTTGCGCCTCAATGCGGGCCTTGTTTGACTCTCCCATATGATTTGTGCGTCAACTCGGGCCTCGTTTGACTCAACCATATCATTTATGCCTTGAGTTGGGCCACGTTTGACTTAACCTTATCATTTGCGCCTCGTGTTGGGCCTCGTTCAACTCATCCTTATCATTTGTACCTCAAGTCGAGCCTTGTTTAACTCAACCATATCGTTTGTGCCTCAACTTGGGTCTCGTTTGACTCAAAGATATCATTTACGCCTTGAGTCGGGCCTCATCTGACTCAACCTTATCATTTGCTCCTCGAGTTGGGCCTCGTTTGACTGGTCCATATCATTTGCGCCTCGAGTCGGGCCTTGTTTGACTCAACCTTATCTTTTGCGCCTTGAGCCAGGCCTCGTTTGATCAACCCTATCATTTCAACCTTACCATTTACGCATCGAGTCAGGACTCGTTTGACTTAACCTTATCATTTGCCCCACAAGTCGGGCCTCGTTTGACTCACCCATATCATTTGTGCGTCAACTCAGTCCTTGTTTGACTCAACCACATCAATTACGCCTTGAGTCGGGCCTCGTTCGACTCAACCTTGTCATTTGCGCCTCGAGTCAAGCGTCGTTCGACTCAACTTTATCATTTGCGCCTCGTTTGACACAACCATATCATTTGTGCGTCAACTTGGGCCTCATTTGACTTAACCATACCATTTGTGCCTCGAGTCGGGCCTCGTTTGACTCACCCATATCATTTGTTCCATGAGTCAGGCGTCGTTTGACTCACCCATATCACTTGCGCCTCGACTCGGGCCTCGTATGACTCTTCCATATCATTTGTGCCTCAACTCGGGCCTCGTTTGACTCAACCATATCATTTATGACTCGAGTCAGGTCTCGTTTGACTCAACCTTATCATTTGTGCCTCGAGTGAGGCCTCGTTTGCCTCAACCTTATCATTTATGCCTCAAGCCGGGCCTCATTCGACTCACCCATATCAATTGTGCCTTAAGCCGGGTCTCGTTTGAATCAACCATATCATTTATGCCTCGAGTCGGGCCTCGTTGGACTCAACCTTATATTTGCGTCTAGAGTCGATCCTCGTTCGACTCAACCATATCATTTGCACCACAAGTCAGGCGTCATTCAACTCAGCCTTATCATTTGTGCCTCGAGTCAGGCCTCGTTTGACTCAACCATATCATCTGTGCCTCGAGTCGGGCCTCATTCGACTCAACCTTGTCATTTGCACCTCGAGTCAAGTGTCGTTCGACTCAATTTTATCATTTGTGCCTCGTTTGACACAACCATATCATTTGTGCATCAACTTGGGCCTCGTTTGACTCAACCATACCATTTATGCATCAACTTGGGCCTCGTTTGACTTAACCATACCATTTGTGCCTCGAGTCGGGCCTCGTTTGACTCACCCATATCATTTGTTCCATGAGTCGAGCGTCGTTTGACTCTCCCATATCACTTGCGCCTCAACTCGGGCCTCGTTTGACTCTTCCATATCATTTGCGCCTCAACTCGGGCCTCGTTTGACTCAACCATATCATTTATGACTCGAGTCAGGTCTCGTTTGACTCAACCTTATCATTTGTGCCTCGAGTGGGGCCTCGTTTGCCCCAACCTTATCATTTATGCCTCGAGCCAGGCCTCATTTGACTCACCCATATCAATTATGCCTCAAGCCGGGTCTCGTTTGAATCAACCATATCATTTATGCCTCGAGTCGGGCCTCGTTGGACTCAACCTTATATTTGTGCCTAGAGTCGGTCCTCGTTCGACTCAACCATATCATTTGCACCACAAGTCAGGCGTCATTCAACTCAGCCTTATCATTTGCGCCTCGAGTCAGGCCTCGTTTGACTCAACCATATCATCTGTGCCTCGAGTCGGGCCTCATTCGACTCAACCTTGTCATTTGCACCTCGAGTCAAGTGTCGTTCGACTCAATTTTATCATTTGTGCCTCGTTTGACACAACCATATCATTTGTGCATCAACTTGGGCCTCGTTTGACTCAACCATACCATTTATGCATCAACTTGGGCCTCGTTTGACTTAACCATACCATTTGTGCCTCGAGTCGGGCCTCGTTTGACTCACCCATATCATTTGTTCCATGAGTCGAGCGTCGTTTGACTCTCCCATATCACTTGCGCCTCAACTCGGGCCTCGTTTGACTCTTCCATATCATTTGCGCCTCAACTCGGGCCTCGTTTGACTCAACCAAATCATTTATGACTCGAGTCAGGTCTCGTTTGACTCAACCTTATCATTTGTGCCTCGAGTGGGGCCTCGTTTGACTCAACCATATCATTTGTGCCTCAAGCCAGGCCTCGTTTGACTCAACCATATCATTTATGCCTAGAGTCGGGCCTTGTTTGACTTAACATTATCATTTGCACCTCGAGTTGGGCCTCGTTCGACTCATCATTATCATTTATACCTTGAGTCAGGCCTCGTTTGACTCAACCATATCATTTGCGCCTTGAGGTGGGCCTTGTTTGACTCACCCATATCATTTGTGTATCAATCGGGCCTCGTTTGACTCAACCATATCTTTTATGCCTTCAGTCGGGTCTCGTTTGACTCAACCTTATCATTTGTGCCTGAAGTGGGGCCTCATTTGACTCAACCATATCATTTGTACCTCAACTCAGTCCTCGTTTGACTCAAAGATATCATTTACGCATCGAGCCAGGCCTCGTTTGACTGAACCTTATCATTTATGCCTTGAGTTGGGCCTCGCTTTACTCGCCCATATCATTTGTGCCTCAAGTCGGGCCTCGTTTGACTCAACCATAACATTTCTGCCTCGAGTCGGGACTCGTTTGACTCCACCATATCATTTGCCCTTGAGTCAGGCCTCGTTCGACTCAACCTTATCATTTGCGCGTCGTGTTGGGCCTCGTTCAACTCACCCTTACCATTTTTTTGTCGAGTCAGGCCTCGTTTGACTCAACCTTATCATTTGTGCCTCAAGTCGGGCCTCGTTTGACTCAACCATATCATTTATGTGTTAACTCGGACCTTGTTTGACTCAACCATATTATTTACGCCTTGAGTCAAGTGTCATTCGACTCAACCTTATCATTTGCTCCTCGAGTCAGGCATCATTCGACTCAACCTGATCATTTCCGCCTCGAGTCGGGCCTCGTCTGACACAACCATATGATTTGTGCATCAACTTGGGCCTGGTTTGACTCAACCATACCATTTATGTGTCAACTTGGGCCTGGTTTGACTCAACCATACCATTTGCGCCTCGAGTCGGCCCTTGTTTGACTCAACCGTATCATTTATGTCACGAGTCGGGCCTCGTTTGACTCAACCTTATCATTTGCGCCTCGACGCGGGCCTTGTTTGACTCTCCCATATGATTTGTGCATCAACTCGGGCCTCGTTTGACTCAACCATATCATTTACGCCTTGAGTTGGGCCACGTTTGACTTAACCTTATCATTTGCGCCTCCTGTTGGGCCTCGTTCAACTCAACCTTATCATTTGTGCCTCAAGTCGAGCCTCATTTAACTCAACCATATCATTTGTGCCTCAACTCGGGTCTCGTTTGACTCAAAGATATCATTTATGCCTTGAGTCGGGCCTCATCTGACTCAACTTTATCATTTGCTCCTTGAGTTGGGCCTCGTTTGACTGGCCCATATCATTTGTGCCTCAAGTCGGGCCTCATTTGACTCAACCATAATATTTCTGCCTTGAGTCGGGCCTCATTTGGCTCAACCATATCATTTGTGCCTCGAGTTGGGCCTTGTTTGACTTAACCTTATCTTTTGCGCCTCGAGCTAGGCCTCGTTTGACTCAACCCTATCATTTGCGCATCGTGTTGGGCCTCGTTCAACTTAACCTTACCATTTCTGTTTCGAGTCAGGACTCGTTTGACTCAACCTTATCATTTGCCCCACAAGTCGGGCCTCGTTTGACTCACCCATATCATGTGTGCATCAACTCAGTCCTCGTTTGACTCAACCACATCAATTACGCCTTAAGCCGGGCCTCGTTCGACTCAACCTTGTCATTTGCGCCTCGAGTAAAGCGTCGTTCAACTCAACTTTATCATTTGCGCCTCGTTTGACACAACCATATCATTTGTGCGTTAACTTGGGCCTCGTTTGACTCAACCATACCATTTATGCATCAACTTGGGCCTTGTTTGACTTAACCATACCATTTGTGCCTCGAGTCGGCCCTCGTTTGACTCACCCATATCATTTGTTCCATGAGTCGGGCATCGTTTGACTCACCCATATCACTTGCGCCTCGACTCGGGCCTCGTTTGACTCTTCCATATCATTTGTGCCTCGACTCGGGCCTCGTTTGACTCTTCCATATCATTTATGACTCGAGTCAGGTCTCGTTTGACTCAACCTTATCATTTGCGCCTCAAGTCGGGCCTCGTTTAACTCAACCATATCATTTACGCCTCGAGTCAGGCCTCATTTGACTTAACCTTATCATTTGTGGCTCGGGTCGAGCCTCATTTGACTCAACCTTATAATTTGTGCATTGAGTCGGGCCTCGTTCAACTCACCCTTACCATTTGCACCACGAGTCAGGCCTCGTTTGACTCACAGATATCATTTGTACGTCAACTCGGGTCTCGTTTGACTCAAACTTATCATTTGCGCCTCGAGTTGGGCCTCGTTCGACTCAGCCTTATCTTTTGCGCCTTGAATCGGGCCACGTTTGACTCAATCTTATCATTTGCGCCTCGAGTTAGGCCTTGTTTGACTCACCCATATCATTTGTGCCTTGAGTCGGGCCTCGTTTGACTCAACCATATCATTTGCGCCTTGAGGTGGGCCTTGTTTGACTCAGCCATATCATTTGTGTATCAATCGGGCCTCGTTTGACTCAACCATATCTTTTATGCCTTCAGTCGGGTCTCGTTTGACTCAACCTTATCATTTGTGCCTGAAGTGGGGCCTCATTTGACTCAACCATATCATTTGTACCTCAACTCAGTCCTCGTTTGACTCAAAGATATCATTTACGCATCGAGCCAGGCCTCGTTTGACTGAACCTTATCATTTATGCCTTGAGTTGGGCCTCGCTTTACTCGCCCATATCATTTGTGCCTCAAGTCGGGCCTCGTTTGACTCAACCATAACATTTCTGCCTCGAGTCGGGACTCGTTTGACTCCACCATATCATTTGCCCTTGAGTCAGGCCACGTTAGACTCAACCTTATCATTTGCGCGTCGTGTTGGGCCTCGTTCAACTCACCCTTACCATTTGCTTGTCGAGTCAGGCCTCGTTTGACTCAACCTTATCATTTGTGCCTCAAGTCGGGCCTCGTTTGACTCAACCATATCATTTATGTGTTAACTCGGACCTTGTTTGACTCAACCATATTATTTACGCCTTGAGTCAAGTGTCATTCGACTCAACCTTATCATTTGCTCCTCGAGTCAGGCATCATTCGACTCAACCTGATCATTTCCGCCTCGAGTCGGGCCTCGTCTGACACAACCATATGATTTGTGCATCAACTTGGGCCTGGTTTGACTCAACCATACCATTTATGTGTCAACTTGGGCCTGGTTTGACTCAACCATACCATTTGCGCCTCGAGTCGGCCCTTGTTTGACTCAACCGTATCATTTATGTCACGAGTCGGGCCTCGTTTGACTCAACCTTATCATTTGCGCCTCGACGCGGGCCTTGTTTGACTCTCCCTTATGATTTGTGCATCAACTCGGGCCTCGTTTGACTCAACCATATCATTTACGCCTTGAGTTGGGCCACGTTTGACTTAACCTTATCATTTGCGCCTCGTGTTGGGCCTCGTTCAACTCAACCTTATCATTTGTGCCTCAAGTCGAGCCTCATTTAACTCAACCATATCATTTGTGCCTCAACTCGGGTCTCGTTTGACTCAAAGATATCATTTATGCCTTGAGTCGGGCCTCATCTGACTCAACTTTATCATTTGCTCCTTGAGTTGGGCCTCGTTTGACTGGCCCATATCATTTGTGCCTCAAGTCGGGCCTCATTTGACTCAACCATAATATTTCTGCCTCGAGTCGGGCCTCATTTGGCTCAACCATATCATTTGTGCCTCGAGTTGGGCCTTGTTTGACTTAACCTTATCTTTTGCGCCTCGAGCTAGGCCTCGTTTGACTCAACCCTATCATTTGCGCATCGTGTTGGGCCTCGTTCAACTTAACCTTACCATTTCTGTTTCGAGTCAGGACTCGTTTGACTCAACCTTATCATTTGCCCCACAAGTCAGGCCTCGTTTGACTCACCCATATCATGTGTGCATCAACTCGGTCCTCGTTTGACTCAACCACATCAATTATGCCTTAAGCCGGGCCTCGTTCGACTCAACCTTGTCATTTGCGCCTCGAGTAAAGCGTCGTTCGACTCAACTTTATCATTTGCGCCTCGTTTGACACAACCATATCATTTGTGCGTTAACTTGGGCCTCGTTTGACTCAACCATACCATTTATGCATCAACTTGGGCCTTGTTTGACTTAACCATACCATTTGTGCCTCGAGTCGGCCCTCGTTTGACTCACCCATATCATTTGTTCCATGAGTCGGGCATCGTTTGACTCACCCATATCACTTGCGCCTCGACTCGGGCCTCGTTTGACTCTTCCATATCATTTGTGCCTCGACTCGGGCCTCGTTTGACTCTTCCATATCATTTATGACTCGAGTCAGGTCTCGTTTGACTCAACCTTATCATTTGCGCCTCAAGTCGGGCCTCGTTTAACTCAACCATATCATTTACGCCTCGAGTCAGGCCTCATTTGACTTAACCTTATCATTTGTGGCTCGGGTCGAGCCTCATTTGACTCAACCTTATAATTTGTGCATTGAGTCGGGCCTCGTTCAACTCACCCTTACCATTTGCACCACGAGTCAGGCCTCGTTTGACTCACCCATATCATTTGTACGTCAACTCGGGCCTCGTTTGACTCAAACTTATCATTTGCGCCTCGAGTTGGGCCTCGTTCGACTCAGCCTTATCTTTTGCGCCTTGAATCGGGCCACGTTTGACTCAATCTTATCATTTGCGCCTCGAGTTAGGCCTTGTTTGACTCACCCATATCATTTGTGCCTTGAGTCGGGCCTCGTTTGACTCAACCATATCATTTGCGCCTCGATTCAGGCCTCGTTCGACTCAACCTTATCATTTGCGCCTCGAGTTGGTCCTCGTTTGACTCAACCTTATCATTTGTGCGTCGTGTTGGTCCTCATTCAACTCACCCTTACCATGTGCGCCACGAGTTGGTCCTCGTTTGACTCAACCATATCAGTTGCGCCTCGACTCGGGCCTCGTTTGACTTACCCATGGCATTTCTGCTTCAACTCGGGCCTCGTTTGACTCAACCATATCATTTTTGCCTCGAGTCGGGCCTCATTTGACTCAACCTTATCATTTGCGCCTCGAGATGGACCTCGTTCGAATCAACCTTATCAATTGTGCCTCGAGTCGGGCCTCCTTTGACTCAACCTTATCATTTGCGCCTCGAGTCAGGCTTCATTTGGCTCAACCTTATAATTTGTGCCTTGAGTCGGGCCTCGTTCAACTTACCCTTACCATTTGTGCCTCGAGTCAGGCCTCGTTTAACTCACTCATATCATTTGTGCCTCAAGTCAGGCCTCATTTGACTCAACCTTATCATTTGTGCCTTAAGCCGGCCCTCGTTTGACTCAACCATATAATTTTTGCCTCAAGTCGAGCCTTGTTTAACTTAACCTTATCATTTATGCCTCGAGTTGGGCCTCGTTCGACTCATGCTTATCATTTATGCCTTGAGTCAGCCCTTGTTTGACTCAACCATATCATTTATGCCATGAGTCGGGCCTCGTTTGACTCAACCTTATCATTTGCGCCTTGACACGGGCCTTGTTTGACTCTCCCATATCATTTGTGTGTCAACTCGGGCCTCGTTTGACTCAACCATATCATTTACGCCTTGAGTTGGGCCACGTTTGACTTAACCTTATCATTTGCACCTTGTGTTGGGCCTCGTTCAACTCAACCTTATCATTTGTGCCTTAAGTTGAGCCTCGTTTGACTCAACCATATCATTTGTGCCTCAACTCAGGCTCATTTGACTCAAAGATATCATTTATGCCTTGAGTCGGGCCTCATCTGACTCAACCTTATCATTTGCTCCTCGAGTTGGGCCTCGTTTGACTCGCCCATATCATTTGTGCCTCAAGTCGGGCCTCATTTGACTCAACCATAATATTTCTGCCTCGAGTCGACCCTTGTTTAGCTCAACCATATCATTTGCACCTCGAGTCGGGCCTTGTTTGACTCAACCTTTTCTTTTGCGTCTCGAGGCAGGTCTCGTTTAACTTAACCCTATCATTTGCGCATTGTGTTGGGCCTCGTTCAACTCAACCTTACCATTTGCGTGTCGAGTCAGGCCTCGTTTGACTAAACCTTATCATTTGCCCCACAAGGCGGGCCTCATTGGACTTACCCATATCATTTGTGCATCAACTCGGTCCTCGTTTGACTCAACCACATCAATTACGCCTTGAGTCAGGCCCTGTTCGACTCAACCTTATCATTTGTGCCTCGAGTCAGGCATCGTTCGACTCAACTTTTGCGCCTCGAGTCGGGCCTCGTTTGACATAACCATATCATTTGTGCATCAACTTGGGCCTCGTTTGACTCAACCATACCATTTGTGCCTCGAGTCGGGCCTTGTTTGACTCACCCATATCATTTGTTCCATGATCGGGCGTCGTTTGACTCACCCATATCACTTGCGCCTCGACTCGGGCCTCATTTGACTCTTCCATATCATTTGTGCCTCAACTCGGGCCTCGTTTGACTCAACCATATCATTTATGACTCGAGTCAGGTCTCGCTTGACTCAACCTTATCATTTGCACCTCGAGTCGGGCCTCGTTTGACTCAACCATAACATTTGCGCCTCGAGTCAGGCCTCATTTGACTCAACCTTATCATTTGCGCCTCAAGTCGGGCCTCATTTGACTCAACCTTATAATTTGTGCATTGAGTCGGGCCTCGTTCAACTCATCCTTACCATTTGCACCTCGAGTCAGGCCTTGTTTGACTCACCCAAATCATTTGTACGTCAACTCGGGCCTCGTTTGACTCAAACTTATCATTTGTGCCTCGAGTCAGGCCTCATTCGACTCAACCTTATCTTTTGCACCTTGAAGCGGGCCACGTTTGACTCAATCTTATCATTTGCGCCTCGAGTCAGGCCTCGTTTGACTCACCCATATCATTTGCGCCTTGAGTCAGGCCTTATTTGACTCAACCATATCATTTGCGCCTCGATTCAGGCCTCGTTCGACTCAACCTTATCATTTGCACCTCGAGTTGGTCCTCGTTTGACTCAACCTTATCATTTGTGCCTCGTGTTGGTCCTCATTCAACTCACCCTTACCATGTGCGCCTCGAGTTGGTCCTCGTTTGACTCACCCATATTAGTTGCGCCTCGACTCGGGCCTCGTTTAACTCACCCATGTCATTTGTGCCTCAACTCGGGCCTCGTTTGACTCAACCATATCATTTCTGCCTCGAGTCGGGCCTCATTTGACTCAACCTTATCATTTGTGCCTTAGGTCGGACCTCGTTCGACTCAACCTTATCAATTGTGCCTCGAGTCAGGCCTCCTTCGACTTAACCTTATCATTTGTGCCTCGAGTCGGGCTTCGTTTGACTTAACCTTATAATTTGCGCCTCGAGTCGGGCTTCGTTTGACTTAACCTTATAATTTGCACCTCAAGTCAGGCCACGTTCGACTGAACCTCATCATTTGCGTGTTGAGTCAAGCCTCGTTTGACTCAACCTTATGATTTGTGCCCCGAGTCGAGCCTCGTTTGACTCAACCTTATCATTTGTGCCCCAAATCGGGCCTTGTTTGACTCAACCTTATCAATTGCACCTCAAGTTTAGCCTCGTCTGACTTATCCTTATCATTTACGCTTCGAGTCGGGCCTCGTTTGTCTCACCCATGTCATTTGTGCCTCAAGTCGGGCCACGTTTAACTCAACCGTATCATTTATGCCCCAAGTCGGGCCTCGTTTGACTCACCCATATCATTTGCGCCTCGAGTCGGGCCTTGCTTGACTCACCCATATCATTTGTACGTCAACATAGTCCTCATTTGACTCAACCCTATCATTTATGCCTTGAGTCGGGCCTCGTTCGACTCAAGCTTATCATTTGCGCCTCGAGTCAGGCCTCATTTGACTCAACCTTATCATTTGCGCCTCGAGTCGAGCCTCTTTTGACACAACCATATCATTTGTGCATCAACTTGGGCCTCGTTTGACTCAACCATACTATTTATGCGTCAACTTGGGCCTCGTTTGACTCAACCATACCATTTGCGCCTCGAGTAAAGCCTCGTTTGACTTACCCATATCATTTGTGCCTCGAGTCGGGCGACGTTTGTCTAACCTATATCATTTGTGCCTCGAGTCGGGCATCATTTGACAAACCCATATCATTTGCGCCTCGAGTCGGGCCTCGTTTGACTCACCCATATCATTTGTGCCTTAACTCGGGCCTTGTTTGACTTAACCATATCATTTATGACTCGAGTTGGGCCTCGTTTGACTCAGCCTTATCATTTGCGCCTCGAGTCGGGCCTCATTTGTCTCAACCATATCATTTGTGCCTCGAGTCGGGCCTCGTTTCACTCAACCTTACAATTTGTGCCTCGAGTCGGGCCTCGTTCAACTCACCCTTACCATTGGCACCTTGAGTCGGGCCTTGTTTGACTCACCCATATCATTTGTGCCTTAACTCGGGTCTTGTTTGACTCAATCATATTAATTATGACTCGAGTCGAGCCTCGTTTGACTCAACCTTATCATTTGCACCTTGAGTCGGGCCTCGTTTGACTCAACCATATCATTTGTACCTTGAGTCAGGCCTCGTTTGACTCAACCTTATCAATTATGCATCAAGTCGGGCCTCGTTTGACTCAACCTTATCATTTGGGCCACGAGTTGGGCCTCGTTTGACTCAACCTTATCATTTGCGCCTTGAGTCAGGCCTCGTTTGACTCACCCATATATTTGTATCTCAAGTCAGGCCTCGTTTGACTCAATCATATCATTTGTGCCTCGAGTCAGGCCTCATTTGACTCAACCTTATCATTTGCACCTCGAGTCAGGCCTCGTTCGACTCAACCTTATCATTTTCACCTCAAATCAGGCCTCGTTCGACTCAGCCTTATCATTTGCACCTCGAGTTGGGCCTCGTTTAACTCAACCATATCATTTGCGCCTCAAGTTAGGCCTCATTGGACTCACCCATGTCATTTCGGCCACAAGTCGGGCCTCGTTTGACTTAACCTTATAATTTGCACCTCAAGTCGGGCATCATTCAACTCACCCTTACCATTTGCACCTCGAGTCGGGCCTTGTTTGACTCACCCATGTCATTTGTGTGTCAACTCGGGCATCGTTTGACTCAACCTTATTATTTGTGCCTCGAGTCGGGCCTCGTTCAACTCAACCTTATCATTTACGCATTGAGTTAGGCCTCGTTCAACTCAACCTTATCATTTGTGCCTCAAGGCAGGCCTCGTTTGACTCAACCATTTCATTTGTGCCTCAATTCGAGCCTCGTTTGACTCAAAGATATCATTTATGTCTCGAGTCGGGCCTCATTTGACTCAACTTTATCATTTGCGTCTCGAGTTGGGCCTCGTTTGACTCACCCATATCATTGGTGCCTCAAGTCGGTACTCGTTTGACTCAACCATAACATTTTTACCTCGAGTTGGGCCTCGTTTGATTCAACCATATCATTTACGCATGAGTCAGGCCTCGTTTGACTCAACCTTATCATTTGCGCCTCGAGTCAAGCCTCGTTCGACTCAACCTTATAATTTGCACCTCGTGTTCGACCTCGTTCAACTTAACCTTACCATTTGCGCATTGAGTCAGGCCTCGTTTGACTCAACCTTATCATTTACACCTCAAGTTGGGCCTCGTTTGACTCACCCATATCATTTGTGCGTCAACTCGAGCGTCGTTTGACTCAACCATACCATTTACGCCTTGAGTCGGGCCTCATTCGACTCAACCTTATCATTTGTGCCTTGAGTCAGGCCCCATTCGACTCAACCTTATCATTTTTGCCTCGAGTCAGGCCTCGTTTGACTTACCCATATCATTTGTGCCTCAAGTCGGGCCTCGTTGGACTCAATCGTATCATTTATACCTTGAGTCGAGCCTCGTTTGACTCAACCTTATCATTTGCACCTCAAGTCGGGCCTCATTCGACTCAAGCTTATCATTTGCGTCTCGAGTCGGGCCTCATTTGACTCAACCATATCATTTGTGCTCAACTCGGGCCTCGTTTGACTCAACCATACTATTTACGCCTTCAGTCGGGGCTCGTTCGACCCAAGCTTATCATTTGCGCCTCGAGTCAGGCCTTGTTTGACTCGCCCATATCATTTGTCCCTCAAGTCAGGCCTCGTTTGACTTAACCTTATCATTTGTGCCTTAAGCCGGGCCTCGTTTGACTCAACCTTATCATTTATGCCTCGAGTTGGGCCTCGTTCAACTCATGCTTATTATTTATGCCTCGAGTCGCCCCTTGTTTGACTCAACCGTATCATTTATGCCACGAGTCGGGCCTCGTTTGACTCAACCTTATCATTTGCGCCTCGACGCGAGCCTTGTTTGACTCTCCCATATCATTTGTGCGTCAACTCGGGCCTCGTTTGACTCTACCATATCATTTATGCCTTGAGTCGGGCCTCGTTCGACTTAACCTTATCATTTGCGCCTTGTGTTAGGCCTCGTTCAACTCAACCTTATCATTTGTGCCTCGAGTCGAGCCTCGTTTGACTCAACCATATCAGTTGTGCCTCAACTCGGGCCTCGTTTGACTCAAAGATATCATTTACGCCTTGCGTCGAGCCTCATCTGACTCAACCTTATCATTTGCGCCTCGAGTTGGGCCTCATTTGACTCCCCCGTATCATTTGTGCCTCAAGTCAGGCCTCGTTTGACTGAACCATAATATTTCTGCCTTAAGTCAGGCCTCGTTTATCTCAACCATATCATTTACGCCTCGAGTCAGGCCTTGTTTGACTCAACCGTATCTTTTGTGCCTCGAGCCAGGCGTCCTTCGACTCAACCCTATCATTTGCGCATCATGTTTGGCCTCGTTCAACTCAACTTTACCATTTGTGTGTCGAGTCAAGCCTCGTTTGTCTCAACCTTATCATTTGTCCCACAAGTCGGGCCTCGTTTGACTCACCCATATTATTTGTGCGTCAACTCGGGCCTCGTTTGACTCAACCACATCATTTATGCCTTGAATCGGGCCTCGTTCGACTCAACCATATCATTTGCGCCTTGAGTCAGGCCTCGTTTGACATAATCATATCATTTGTGTATCAACTTGGGCCTCGTTTGACTCAACCATACAATTTATGCATCAACTTGGGCCTTGTTTGACTCAACCATACCATTTGTGCCTCGAGTCGAGCCTCGTTTGACTCACCCATATAAATTGTTCCTTGAGTCGGGCGTTGTTTGACTCACCCATATCACTTGCGCCTTGACTCGGGCCTCGTTTGACTCTTCCATATTATTTGTACCTCAACTCGGGCCTCGTTTGACTCAACCATATCATTTATGACTTGAGTCGGGTCTCGTTTGACTCAACCTTATCATTTGCACCTCGTGTCGGGCCTCGTTTGACTCAACCATATCATTTGCGCCTCGAGTCGGGCCTCGTTTGACTGAACCATTTCATTTGCTCCTCGAGTCGGGCCTCGTTCGACTCAACCTTATGATTTGCGGCTCGCGTCGGGCCTCGTTTGTCTCAACCATATGATTTGCACCTCGAGTCATTCCTCGTTTGACACACCCATATCATTTGTGCCTTGAGTCGGATCTCGTTCGACTCAACCTTATCATTTGCGCCTCGAGTCGGGCCTCATTTGACTCAACCTTATCATTTGTGCCTCAAGTCAGGCCTTGTTTAACTCAACCTTATGATTTGTACCTCGAGTCGGGCCTCGTTCAACTCACCCTTACCATTTGCGCCTCGAGTCGGGCCTTGTTTAACTTAACCATATCTTTTGCGCCTCGAGTCGGACCTCGTTTGACTCAACCTTATCATTTGCGCCTCGAGTTGGGTCTCGTTTGACTGAACCATATTATTTGTGGCTCGAGTTGGTCCTTGTTTGACTCAACCTTATCATTTGCGCCTCTCGTTCAACTCACCTTTACCATTTGTGCCTCGAGCTGGGCCTCGTTTGACTCACCCATATCATTTGCACCACGACTCGAGCCTCGTTTGACTCAACCTTATCATTTATGCCTCGAGTCGGGCCTCGTTTGACTCAACCTTATCATTTGCGCCTTAAGTTGCGCCTCATTCGACTCAACCTTATCATTTGTGCCTCGAGTTAGGCAGCATTCGACTCAACCTAATCATTTGCCCCTCGAGTTGGCCCTCGTTTGACTCAACCTTATCATTTGCGCCTTGTGTTGTGCCTCGTTCAACTCACCCTTACCATTTGCGCCTCAAGTCGGTCCTCGTTTGACATAACCATATCATTTGCGCCTCGAGTCGGGCCTCGTTTGACTCAACCATATCATTTGCGCCACGAGTCAGTCCTCGTTTGACTCAACCTTACCATTTGTCCCTCGAGTCGGGCCTTGTTTGACTCAACCATATCATTTATGCTCAACTCGGGCCTCATTTGACTCAACCATACTATTTACGCCTTCAGTCGGGGCTCGTTCGACCCAAGCTTATCATTTGCACCTCGAGTCAGGCCTTGTTTGACTCACCCATATCATTTGTGCCTCAAGTCAGGCCTCATTTGATTTAACCTTATCATTTGTGCCTTAAGCCGGGCCTTGTTTGACTCAACCATATCATTTATGCCTTGAGTTGGGCCTCGTTCAACTCATGCTTAGCATTATGCCTCGAGTCGGCCATTGTTTGACTCAACCGTATCATTTATGCCACGAGTCAGGCCTCGTTTGACTCAACCATATCATTTGCGCCTCGACGCAAGCCTTGTTTGACTCTCCCATATCATTTGTACATCAACTTGGGCCTCGTTTGACTCTACCATATCATTTATGCCTTGAGTTAGGCCTCGTTCGACTTAACCTTATCATTTGTGCCTCGTGTTAGGCCTCGTTCAACTCAACCTTATCATTTGTGCCTCAAGTCGAGCCTCGTTTGACTCAACCATATCAGTTGTGCCTCAACTCGGGTCTCGTTTGACTCAAAGATATCATTTATGCCTTCAGTCGGACCTCGTCTGATTCAACCTTACCATTTGCGCCTCGAGTTGGGCCTCATTTGACTCGTCCATATCATTTGTGCCTTAAGTCGGGCCTCGTTTGACTGAACCATAATATTTTTGCCTCGAGTCAGGCCTCGTTTGTCTCAACCATATCATTTGCGCCTCGAGTCAGGCCTTGTTTGACTCAACCTTATCTTTTGCGCCTCGAGCCAGGCCTCCTTCGACTTAACCCTATCATTTGCGAGTCGTGTTGGGCCTCGTTCAACTTAACTTTACCATTTGCGTGTCGAGTCAAGCCTCGTTTGACTCAACCTTATCATTTGCCCCACAAGTCGGGCCTCGTTTGACTCACCCATATCATTTGTGCGTCAACTCGGGCCTCGTTTGACTCAACCACATCATTTACGCCTTGAATCGGGCCTCGTTCGACTCAACCATATCATTTGTGCCTTGAGTCAGGCCTTGTTCGACTCAACTTTATCATTTGTGCCTCGAGTCGGGCCTCGTTTGACATAACCTTATCATTTGTGCCTCGAGTCGGGCCTCGTTTGACATAACCTTATCATTTGTGCATCAACTTGGGCCTCGTTTGACTCAACCATACCATTTATACATCAACTTGGGCCTCGTTCAACTCACCCTTACCATTTGCACCTTAAGTCGGCCCTCGTTTGACATAACCATATCATTTGCGCCTCGAGTTGGGCCTCGTTTGACTTAACCATACCATTTGCGCCTCGAGTCGGTCCTCGCTTGACTGAACCTTATCATTTGTGCCTCAACTCGGGCCTCGTTTGACTCAACCATATCATTTATGACTCGAGTCAGGTCTCGTTTGACTCAACCTTATCAATTGCACCTCGTGTCGGGCCTCGTTTGACTCAACCATATCATTTGCGCCTCGAGTCGGGCCTTGTTTGACTCAACCATTTCATTTGCTCCTTCAGTCGGGCCTCATTCGACTCAACCTTATGATTTGCGGCTTGTGTCGGGCCTCTTTTGTCTTAACCATATGATTTGCACCTTGAGTCAGGCCTTGTGTGACACACCCATATCATTTGTGCCTTGAGTCGGATCTCGTTCGACTCAACCTTATCATTTGTGCCTCGAGTCGGGCCTCATTTGACTCAACCTTATGATTTGTGCCTCAAGTCAGGCCTCGTTTGACTCAACCTTATGATTTGTACCTCGAGTCAGGCCTCACTCAACTCACCCTTACCATTTGTGCCTCGAGTCGGGCCTTGTTTAACTCAACCATATCATTTGCGCCTCAAGTCAGACCTCGTTTGACTCAACCTTATCATTTGCTCCTCAAGTTGGGTCTCATTTGACTGAACCATATCATTTGTGGCTCGAGTTGGTCCTTGTTTGACTCAACCTTATCATTTGTGCCTCGAGTTGTTCCTCGTTCAACTCACCTTTACCATTTGCGCCTCGATCCGGGCCTCGTTTGACTCACCCATATCATTTCCGTCACGACTCGAGCCTCGTTTGACTCAACCTTATCATTTATGCCTCGAGTCGGGCCTCGTTTGACTCAACCTTATCATTTGTGCCTTGAGTTGCGCCTCGTTTGACTCAACCATATCATTTGCGCCTCGAGTTAGGCCGCATTCGACTGAACCTAATCATTTGCCCCTCGAGTTGGCCCTCGTTTGACCCAACCTTATCATTTGCACCTTGTGTTGGGCCTCGTTCAACTCACCCTTACCATTTGCGCCTCAAGTCGGTCCTCGTTTGACATAACCATATCATTTGAGCCTCGAGTCGGTCCTCACTTGACTCAACCATATCATTTGTGCCTCGAGTCGGTCCTCGTTTGACTCAACCTTATCATTTGTGACTCGAGCCGGGCCTCATTTGACTCAACCTTATCATTTGCATCTCGTGTCGGACCTCGTTTGGCTCAACCTGATCATTTATGCCTCGAGTCGGGCTTCGTTTGACTCCACCTTATCATTTGTGCCTCGAATTGGGCCTCGTTCAAGTCAACCTTATCATTTGCACCTCGAGTCGGGTCTCGTTTGACTCAACCTTATCATTTACGCCTTGAGTTGGGCCTCGTTTGACTCAACCTTATCATTTGCACCTTGAGTTGGGCCTCTTTCGACTCAACCTTATCATTTGCGCCTCGAGTCGGCTCTCGTTTGACTCAAACATATCATTTATGCCTCGAGTCGGGCCTCGTTTGACACAACCATATCATTTATGCATCAACTTGGGCCTCGTTTGACTCAACCATACCATTTATGCATCAACTTGGGCCTCGTTTGACTCAACCATACCATTTGTGCCTCGAGTCGGGCCTCATTTAACTCACCCATATCATTTGTTCCTTGAGTTGGGCGTTGTTTGACTCACCCATATCACTTGCGCCTCAACTCGGGCCTCGTTTGACTCTTCCATATGACTTGTACCTCAACTCGGGCCTCGTTTAACTCAACCATATCATTTATGACTCGAGTCGGGTCTCGTTTGACTCAACCTTATCATTTGCACCTCGTGTCGGGCCTCGTTTGACTCAACCATATCATTTGCGCCTCGAGTCGGGCCTCGTTTGAGTTAACCATTTCATTTGCTCCTTGAGTCGGGCGTCTTTTGTCTCAACCATATGATTTGCACCTCGAGTCAGGCCTCGTGTGACACACCCATATCATTTGTGCCTTGAGTCAGATCTCGTTCGACTCAACCTTATTATTTGCGCCTCGAGTCGGGCCTCATTTGACTTAACCTTATGATTTGTGCCTCAAGTCAGGTCTCGTTTGACTTAACCTTATGATTTGTACCTCGAGTCGGGCCTCACTCAACTCACCTTTACCATTTGCGCCTCGAGCCGAGCCTTGTTTAACTCAACCATATCATTTGCGCCTCGAGTCAGACCTTGTTTGACTCAACCTTATCATTTGCGCCTTGAGTTGGGTCTCGTTTCACTGAACCATATCATTTGTGGCTCGAGTTGGTCCTTGTTTGACTCAACCTTATCATTTGCGCCTCGAGTTGTTCCTCGTTCAACTCACCTTTACCATTTGCGCCTCGATCCGGGCCTCGTTTGACTCACCCATATCATTTGCGTCACGACTCGAGCCTCGTTTGACTCAACCTTATCATTTATGCCTCGAGTCGGGCCTCGTTTGACTCAACCTTGTCATTTGTGCCTTGAGTTGCGCCTCGTTCGACTCAACCATATCATTTGCGCCTTGAGTTAGGCCGCATTCGACTGAACCTAATCATTTGCCCCTCGAGTTGGCCCTCGTTTGACTCAACCTTATCATTTGCACCTTGTGTTGGGCCTCGTTCAACTCACCCTTATCATTTGCGCCTCAAGTCGGTCCTCGTTTGACATAACCATATCATTTGCGCCTCGAGTCGGGCCTCGTTTGACTCAACCATATCATTTGCGCCTCGAGTCGGTCCTCGTTTAACTCAACCTTATCATTTGTGCGTCGAGTCGGGCCTCGTTTGACTCAACCTTATCATTTGCATCTCGAGTCGGGCCTCATTTGGCTCAACCTGATCATTTATGCCTCGAGTCGGGCTTCGTTTGACTCCACCTTATCATTTGTGCCTCGAATTGGGCCTCGTTCAAGTCAACCTTATCATTTGCACCTCGAGACGGGTCTCGTTTGACTCAACCTTATAATTTATGCCTCGAGTCGGGCCTCGTTTGAGTCAACCTTATCATTTATGCCTCGAGTCGTGCATCGTTTGACTCAACCTTATCATTTGCACCTTGAGTTGGGCCTCTTTCGACTCAACCTTATCATTTGCACCTTGAGTTGGGCCTCTTTTGACTCAACCTTATCATTTGCGCCTCGAGTCAGCTCTCGTTTGACTCAAACATATCATTTATGCCTCGAGTCGGGCCTCGTTTGACACAACCATATCATTTGTGCATCAACTTGGGCCTCGTTTGACTCAACCATACCATTTATGCATCAACTTGGGCCTCATTTGACTCAACCATACCATTTGTGCCTCGAGTTGGGCCTCATTTAACTCACCCATATCATTTGTTCCTTGAGTCGGGCGTTGTTTGGCTCACCCATATCACTTGCGCCTCGACTCGAGCCTCGTTTGACTCTTCCATATTATTTGTACCTCAACTCGGGCCTCATTTGGCTCAACCATATCATTTATGACTCGAGTCGGGTCTCGTTTGACTCAACCTTATCATTTGCAACTCGTGTCGGGCCTCGTTTGACTCAACCATATGATTGGCGCCTCGAGTCGGGCCTCGTTTGACTCAACCATTTCATATGCTCCTTTAGTCGGGCCTCGTTCGACTCAACCTTATGATTTGCGGCTTGTGTCGGGCCTCTTTTGTCTCAACCATATGATTTGCACCTCGAGTCAGGCCTCGTGTGACACACCCATATCATTTGTGCCTTGAGTCGGATCTCGTTCGACTCAACCTTATCATTTGCACCTCAAGTCGGGCCTCATTTGACTCAACCTTATGATTTGTGCCTCAAGTCAGGCCTCGTTTCACTCAACCTTATGATTTGTACCTCGAGTCGGGCCTCACTCAACTCACCCTTACCATTTGCGCCTCGAGTTGGGCCTTGTTTAACTCAATCATATCATTTGCGCCTAGAGTCAGACCTCATTTGACTCAACCTTATCATTTGCACCTCGAGTTGGGTCTCGTTTGACTGAACCATATCATTTGTGGCTCAAGTTGGTCCTTGTTTGACTCAACCTTATCATTTGCGCCTCGAGTTGTACCTCGTTCAACTCACCTTTACCATTTGCGCCTCGATCCGGGCCTCGTTTGACTCACCCATATCATTTGCATCATGACTCGAGCCTCGTTTGACTCAACCTTATCATTTATACATCGAGTCGTGCCTCATTTGACTCAACCTTATCATTTGTGCCTTGAGTTGCGCCTCGTTCGACTCAACCATATCATTTGTGCCTCGAGTTAGGCCGCATTCGACTGAACCTAATCATTTGCCCCTTGAGTTGGCCCTCGTTTGACTCAACCTTATCATTTGCACCTTGTGTTGGGCCTCATTCAACTCACCCTTACCATTTGCGCGTCAAGTCGGTTCTCGTTTCACATAACCATATCATTTGCGCCTCGAGTCGGGCCTCGTTTGACTCAACCATATCATTTGCGCCTCGAGCCAGTCCTTGTTTGACTCAACCTTATCATTTGTGCCTCGAGTCGGGCCTCGTTTGACTCAACCTTATCATTTGCATCTCGAGTCGTGCCTCGTTTGGCTCAACCTGATCATTTATGCCTCGAGTCGGGCTTCGTTTGACTCAACCTTATCATTTGTGCCTCGAATTGGGCCTCGTTCAAGTCAACCTTATCATTTGCACCTCGAGTCGGGTCTCGTTTGACTCAACCTTATCATTTATGCCTCGAGTCAGGACTCGTTTGACACAACCATATCATTTGTGCTTCAACTTGGGCCTCGTTTGACTCAACCATACCATTTATGCATCAACTTGGGCCACGTTTGACTCAACCATACCATTTGTGCCTCGAGTCGGGCCTCATTTGACTCACTCATATCATTTGTTCCTTGAGTCGGGCGTTGTTTGACTCACCCATATCACTTGCGCCTCGACTTGGGCCTCGTTTGACTCTTCCATATTATTTGTACCTCAACTCGGGCCTCGTTTGACTCAACCATATCATTTATGACTCAAGTCGGGTCTCGTTTGACTCAACCTTATCATTTGCTCCTCGTGTCGATCCTCGTTTGACTCAACCATACATTTGCGCCTTGAGTCGGGCCTCGTTTGACTTAACCATTTCATTTGCTCCTCGAGTCGGGCCACGTTCGACTCAACCTTATGATTTGCGGCTCGTGTCGGGCCTCATTTGTCTCAACCATATCATTTGCACCTCGAGTCAAGCCTCGTTTGACACATCCATGTCATTTGTGCCTTGAGTCGGATCTCGTTCGACTCAACCTTATCATTTGCACCTCGAGTCGGGCCTCATTTGACTCAACCTTATCATTTGTGCCTCAAGTCAGGCCTCGTTTGACTCAACCTTATGATTTGTACCTCGAGTCGGGCCTCGTTCAACTCACCCTTACCATTTGCGCCTCGAGTCGGGCCTTGTTTCACTTAACCGTATATTTGTGCCTCGAGTCGGACCTCGTTTGACTCAACCTTGTCATTTTCGCCTCGAGTTGGGTCTCATTTGACTGAACCATATCATTTGTGGCTCGAGTTGGTCCTTGTTTGACTCAACCTTATCATTTGCGCCTCGAGTTGTTCCTCGTTGAACTCAACTTTACCATTTGCGCCTCGAGCTGGGCATCGTTTAACTCACCCATATCATTTGCGCCATGACTCGAGCCTCGTTTGACTTAACCTTATCATTTATTCCTCGAGTCGGGCCTCGTTTGACTCAACCTTATCATTTGCGCCTTGAGTTGTGCCTCGTTCAACTCAACCTTATCATTTGCGCCTCGAGTTAGGCCGCATTTGACTCAACCTAATCATTTGCCCCTCGAGTTGGCCCTCGTTTGACTCAATCTTATCATTTGTGCCTTGTGTTGGGCCTCGTTCAACTCACCCTTACCATTTGCGCCTCAAGTCGGTCCTCGTTTGACATAACCATATCATTTGGGCCTCGAGTTAGGCCTCGTTTGACTCAACCATATCATTTGCGCCTCGAGTCGGGCTTCGTTTGACTCAACCTTATCATTTGTGCCTCGAATTGGGCCTCGTTCAAGTCAACCTTATCATTTGCACCTCGAGTCGGGTCTCGTTTGACTCAACCTTATCATTTATGCCTCGAGTCGGGCCTCGTTTGACACAACCATATCATTTGTGCATCAACTTGGGCCTCGTTTGACTCAACCATACCATTTATGCATCAACTTGGGCCTCGTTTGACTCAACCATACCATTTGTGCCTCGAGTCGGGCCTCATTTGACTCACCCATATCATTTGTTCCTTGAGTCGGGCGTTGTTTGACTCACCCATATCACTTGCGCCTCGACTCGGGCCTCGTTTGACTCTTCCATATTATTTGTACCTCAACTCGGGCCTCATTTGACTCAACCATATCATTTATGACTCAAGTCGGGTCTCGTTTGACTCAACCTTATCATTTGCTCCCCGTGTCGGTCCTCGTTTGACTCAACCATATCGTTTGCGCCTCGAGTCGGGCCTCGTTTGACTTAACCATTTCATTTGCTCCTCGAGTCGGGCCACGTTCGACTCAACCTTATGATTTGCGGCTCGTGTCGGGCCTCGTTTGTCTCAACCATATCATTTGCACCTCGAGTCAAGCCTCGTTTAACATATCCACGTCATTTGTGCCTTGAGTCGGATCTCGTTTGACTCAACCTTATCATTTACGCCTCGAGTCGGGCCTTATTTGACTCAACCTTATCATTTGTGCCTCAAGTCAGGCCTCGTTTGACTCAACCTTATGATTTGTACCTCGAGTCGGGCCTCGTGCAACTCACCCTTACCATTTGCGCCTCGAGTTGGGCCTTGTTTCACTTAACCATATATTTGCGCCTCGAGTCGGACCTCGTTTGACTCAACCTTATCATTTGCGCCTCGAGTTGGGTCTCGTTTGACTGAACCATATCATTTGTGGCTCGAGTTGGTCCTTGTTTGACTCAACCTTATCATTTGCGCCTCGAGGTGTTCCTCGTTGAACTCAACTTTACCATTTGTACCTCGAGCTGGGCCTCGTTTAACTCACCCATATCATTTGCGCCACGACTCGAGCCTCGTTTGACTCAAGCTTATCATTTATGCCTCGAGTCGGGCCTCGTTTGACTCAACCTTATCATTTGCGCCTTGAGTTGTGCCTCGTTCAACTCAACCTTATCATTTGCGCCTCGAGTTAGGCCGCATTTGACTCAACCTAATCATTTGCCCCTCGAGTTGGCCCTCGTTTGACTCAACCTTATCATTTGTGCCTTGTGTTGGGCCTCGCTCAACTCACCCTTACCATTTGTGCCTCAAGTCGGTCCTCGTTTGACATAACCATATCATTTGCGCCTCGAGTCGGGCCTCGTTTGACTCAACCATATCATTTGCACCTCGAGTCAGTCCTCGTTTGACTCAACCTTATCATTTGTGCCTCGAGTCGGGCCTCGTTTGACTCAACCATATCATTTGCACCTCGAGTTAGGTCGCATTCGACTTAACCTGATCATTTGTCCCTCGAGTTGGTCCTCGTTTGACTCAACCCAAATCACCCTTACCATTTGCGCCTCGAGTCGAGCCTCGTTTGACTCAACCTTCTCATTTGCGCATCGAGTTAAGCCTCGTTTAACTCAACCTTATCATTTGTGCCTCGAGTCGGGCCTCATTTGACTCAACCATATCATTTGCGGCTTGAGTCAGGCCGCATTCAACTTAACCTGATCATTTGCCCCTCGAGTTGGTCCTCGTTTGACTCAACCTTATCATTTGTGCCTTGTGTTGGGCCTCATTCAACTCACCCTTACCATTTGCGCCTCAAGTCGGTCCGCATTTGACTCACCCATATCATTTGCGCCTCGAGTTGGGCCTCGTTTGACTCACCCATATCATTTGTGTCTTAACTCGGGTGTCATTTTACTCAAACATATCATTTAGGCCTCGAGTCAGGCCTCGTTTGACTCAACCTTATCATTTGCGCTTTGAGTCAGGCCTTGTTTGATTCAACCATATCACTTGCGCCTCGAGTCGGGCATGGTTTGACACAACCTTATCATTTGTGCCTCGACTCGAGCCTCGTTTGACTTAACCTTATAATTTATGCCTCGAGTCGGGCCTCGTTTGACTCAACGTTATCATTTGTGCCTAGAGTTAGGCCTCGTTCGACTCAACCTTATCATTTGCGCCTTGAGTCGGGCCTCATTTGACTTAACCTTATCATTTGGGCCTTGAGTCGGGCCTCGTTTGACTCAACCATTTCATTTGCGCCTCGAGTCGGGTCTCGTTTGACTCACTGTTATCATTTGCGCCTCGAGCTGGGCATCGTTCGACTCAACCTTATCCTTTGCGCCTCGAGTCAGGCCTCGTTTGACTCAACCTTATCATTTGTGCCTCAGTTTAGGCCTCGTTTAACTCAACCTTATGATTTGTACCTCGAGTCGGGCCTCGTTCAACTCACCCTTACCATTTGCGCCTCGAGTCGGTCCTCGTTTGACTCACCCATATCATTTGCACCTCGAGTCGGGCCTCATTTGACTCAACCTTATAATTTGTGCCTCAAGTTAGGCCTCGTTTGACTCAACCTTATCATTTGCATCTCGAGTCGGGTCTCGTTTGACTCAACCTTATCATTTATGCCTCGAGTCGGGCCTCGTTTGACTCAACCTTATCATTTATGCCTCGAGTCGGGCCTCGTTTGACTCAACCTTATCATTTGCACCTTGAGTTGGGCCTCTTTCGACTCAACCTTATCATTTGTGCCTCGAGTCGGGTCTCGTTTGACTCAAACATATCATTTATGCCTCGAGTTGGGCCTCGTTTGACTGAACCTTATCATTTGTGCCTTGAGTCGGGCCTCGTTTGACTCAACCTTATCATTTGCGCCTCGAGTTTGACTCATCCTTACCATTTGCGCCTTAAGTCAATCCTCGTTTGACTCAACCATGTCATTTGCGCCTCAAGTTGGTCCTCGTTTGACTCAACCTTATCATTTGCGCCTTGTGTTGGGCCTCGTTCAACTCACCCTTACCATTTGCGCCTCATGTCGGTGCTTGTTTGACTCAACCATATCATTTGCAACTCGAGTCGGGCCTCGTTTGGCTCACCCATATCATTTGTGTCTTAACTCGGGTCTCGTTTGGCTCACCCATATCATTTGTGTCTTAACTCGGGTCTCGTTTGACTCAATCATATCATTTTGGCCTCGAGTCATGCCTCGTTTGACTCAAACATATCATTTTGACATCGAGTCGGGCCTCGTTTGACTCAACCATATCATTTGCGTCTCGAGTTGGTCCTCATTTGACTCCACCTTAGCATACGTGCCTCGAGTTGGGCCTCGATTGACTCAACCTTATAATTTATTCCTCGAGTTAGGCCTCATTCGACTCAACCTTATTATTTGCGCCTCGAGTTGGGCCTCGTTTGACTTAACCTTATCATTTACGCCTCGCGTCGGGCCTTGTTTGACTCAACCTTATCATTTGTGCACCAAGTCAGGCCTTGTTCGACTCAACCTTATGATTTGCGCCTCGCGTCAATCGTCGTTTGTCTCAACCATATCATTTGCACCTTGAGTCAGGCCTCGTTTGACACACCCATATCATTTGTGCCTCAAGTCGAGCCTCGTTCGACTCAACCTTATCATTTGTGCCTCGAGTTGGGCCTCATTTGACTCAACCTTATCATTTGTATCCCAACTCGAGCCTCGTTTGACTCAAACATATCATTTAGGCCTCGAGTCGGGGCTCGTTAGACTCAATATTATCATTTGCGCCTCGAGCCGAGTCTCGTTCGACTCAACCTTATCATTTGCACCTCGAGTTGCGCCTCGTTTGACTCAACCTTATCATTTGCACCTGGAGCCGGGCCTCATTCGACTCAACCTTATCATTTACACCTCGAGTCGGGCCTCGTTTGACTTAACCTTATCATTTTTGCCTCAAGACGGGCCTTGTTCGACTCAACCTTATCATTTGCGCCTCGAGTCGGACCTCATTTGACTCAACCTTATCATTTGTGCCTCAAGTCAGGCCTCGTTCAACTCACCCTTACCATTTGCGCCTTGAGTCGGGCCTTGTTTGACTCAACCATATCATTTGCGCCTTGAGGCGGGCCACATTTGGCTAAACCTTATCATTTGCGCCTCGAGTCAGACCTCGTTTGACTCAACCTTATCATTTGCGCCACGAGTTGGGTCTCGTTTGACTCAACCATATCATTTGCGCCTCGAGTCGACCCTCGTTTGACTCAATGTTTTCATTTATGCCATCGAGTAGGGCCTCATTGGACTCAAACTTATCATTTACGCCTCGAGTTGGGCCTCGTTCAACTCAACCTTATAATTTGCGCCTCGAGTTGGGCCTCGTTTGACACAACCTTATCATTTGCGCCTCGAGTCGGGCCTCGTTCGACTCAACCTTATCATTTGCACCATGAGTCGGCCTCATTTGACTCAACCATTTCATTTGCGCCTTGAGTCAGGACTCGTTTGACTCAACCTTATCATTTGCGCCTCGAGTCAGGCCTCGTTTGACACACCCATATCATTTGTGCCTTGAGTTGGGCCTCATTTGACTAAACCATATCATTTCTGCCTCGAGTCGGCCCGCATTTGACTCAACCTGATCATTTGCGCCTCGAGTTGGTCCTCGTTTGACTCAACCTTATCATTTGTGCCTTGTGTTGGGCCTCGTTCAACGCACCCTTACCATTTGCGCCTCGAGTCGGTCCTCGTTTGACTCGCCCATATCATTTGCTCCTCGAGTCGACCCTTGTTTGACTCAACCTTATAATTTGTGCCTCGAGTCTAGCCTCGTTTAAGTCAAGTTTATCATTTGCACCCCAAGTCGGGTCACTTTTGGCTCAACCTTAACATTTATGCCTCGAGTCGGGCCTCGTTTGGCTCAACCTTATCATTTGCGCCTCGAGTCGGGCCTCATTTGACTTAACCATATCATTTGTGCCTCGAGTCGGGCCTCGTTTGACTCAACTATATCATTTGCGCCTCAAGCCGGGACTCGTTTGACTCAACCATTTCATTTATGCCTCAGTCGTGCCTCGTTTGACTCAACCTTCTCATTTGCGCCTCAAGTCAGGCCTTGTTTGAATTAACCATTTCATTTGCGTCTCGAGTCGGGCTGCGTTTGACTCAACCATTTCATTTACGCCTCGAGTCGGGCCTCCTTTGACTCAACATTATCATTTGTGCCTCAAGACAAGACTCGTTTGACTCAACCTTATCATTTGCGCCTAGAGTCGGGCCTCGTTTGACTCACCCATATCATCTGTGCCTTGAGTCGGCTTTCGTTTGACTCAACCATTTCATTTGCGCCTCGAGTTAGGCCGCATTCGACTCAACTTGATCATTTGCACCTCGAGTTGGTCCTCGTTTGACTCAACCTTATCATTTGCGCCATGTGTTGGGTCTCGTTCAACTCACCCTTACCATTTGCGCCTCAAGTCGGTCCTCGTTTGACTCACCTATATCATTTGCGCCTTAAGTCGGGCCTCGTTTGACTCACCCATATCTTTTGTGTCTCAACTCAGGTCTCGTTTGACTCAAACATATCATTTTGGCCTCGAGTCGGGCCTTGTTTGACTCAACCATATCATTTGTACCTCGAGTCGGTCCTCGTTTGATTCAACCTTATCATTTGCGCCTCTAGTCGGGCCTCGTTTGACTCAGCCATATCATTTGCGCCTCGAGTCGTGCCTCGTTTGACTCAACCTTATCATTTGTGCCTCGAGTCGGGCCTCGTTTGACTCAACCTTATAATTTATGCCTCGAGTCAGTCCTCGTTTGACTCAACCTTTGTCATTTGTGCCTCTAGTTGGGCCTCGTTCGACTCAACCTTATCATTTGTGCCTTCAGTTGGGCCTCGTTTGACTCAACCATTTCATTTGCGCCTCGAGTCGGGCCTCGTTTGAGTCACCCATATCATTTCTGTGTCAACTCGGGGCTCGTTTGACTTAACCATTTCTTTTGCGCCTCAAGTTGTGCCTCGTTTGACTCAACGTTATGATTCACGCCTCACGTCGGGCCTCGTTTGTCTAAACCATATCATTTGCTCCTCGAGTCAGGCCTCGTTTGACACACCCATATCATTTATGCCTTGAGTCAGGCCTCGTTCGACTCAACCTTATCATTTGCACCTCGAGTCGGGCCTCATTTGACTCAACCTTATCATTTGTGCCTAATGTCAGGCCTCGTTTGACTCAACCTTATAATTTGTACCTCGAGTCGGGCCTAGTTCAACTCATCCTTACCATTTGCGCATCGAGTCAGGCCTCGTTTGACTCACTCATATCATTTGTGCCTCGAGTCTGGCCTCGTTTGACTCACCCATATCATTTGTATCCCAACTCGAGCCTCGTTTGACTCAAACATATCATTTAGGCCTCGAGTCGGAACTCCTTAGACTCAATATTATCATTTGCGCCTCGAGCCGGGTCTCGTTCGACTCAACCTTATCATTTGTACCTCGAGTCGGGCCTCGTTTGACTCAACCTTATCATTTGCACATCAAGTCAGGCCTCATTCGACTCAACCTTATCATTTATGCTCGAGTCGGGCCTCGTTTGACTCAACCTTATCATTTTCGCCTCGAGTCGGGCCTTGCTTGACTCACCCATATCATTTGTGCATCACCTCGGTGCTCGTTTGACTCAACCATATCATTTGTGTGTCAAGTTGGGACTCATTTGACTCAACCATACCATTTTGCGCCTCGAGTCTGGCCTTGTTCGACTCAACCTTATCATTTATGCCTCGAGTCGGGCCTCGTTTGACTCACCCATATCATTTGTGGCTAAAGTCGAGCCTCGTTTGACTAAACTATATCATTTGCGCCTCGAGTCAGTCCTCGTTTGACTCAATATTATCATTTATGCCACGAGTTAGGCCTCGTTCGACTCAACTTTATCATTTGTGCCTCGGGTTGGGCCTCGTTTGAGTTAACCTTATAATTTGCGCCTCGTGTCGGGCCTTGTTTGTCTAAACCATATCATTTGCACCTCGAGTTAGGCCTCGTTTGACACACGCATATCATTTGTGCCTCGAGTCGGGCCTCGTTCGACTCAGCCTTATCATTTGCGCCTCGAGTTGAGCCTTATTTGACTCAACCTTATCATTTGTGCCTCAAGTCAGGCCTCGTTTGACTCATCCTTATAATTTGTACCTCGAGTCGGGCCTCGTTCAACTCACCCTTACCATTTGCGCCTCAAGTCGGGCCTTGTTTGACTCAACCATATCATTTGCGCCTTGATTCAGGCCACATTTGACTAAACCTTATCATTTGTGCCTCGAGTCGGACCTCATTTGACTCAACCTTATCATTTGCACCTCGAGTCGGGTCTCGTTTGACTCAACCATATCATTTGTACCTCGAGTCAGACCACATTTGACTCAACCTTATCATTTGTGCCTCTAGTTAGGCCTCATCTGACTCAACCTTATCGTTTGTGCCTCGAGTCGGGTGTCCTTTGACTCAACCTTATCAATTGTGCCTTGGGTCGGGCCTCGTTTGACTCAAGCTTATAATTTGCGCCTCAAGTCGGGCTTCGTTCAACTCACCCTTACCATTTGTGGCTCGAGTTGGTGCTCGTTTGACTCACCCATATCATTTGTGCATCAACTCGGGCCTCGTTTGACTCAACCTTATAATTTACGCCTTGAGTTGGTCCTCGTTCGACTCAACCTTATCATTTCTGCCTCGAGTCGAGCCTCGTTTGACTCAACCATATCATTTGTGCCTCGAGTCGGGCCTCGTTTGATTCAACCTTATCATTTGCACCTCGAGTCGGGCCTCGTTTGACTCAACCTTATCATTTATGCCTCGACTCGGGCCTCGTTTGCCTCAACCTTATCATTTGCGCCTCGAGTCGGGCCTCATTTGACTCAACCATATCATTTGTGCCTTGAGTCTAGCCTCGTTTGATTCAACCATATCATTTGCGCCTCGAGTCAGGCCGTATTCGACTCAACCTGTTCATTTGCGCCTCGACTTGGTCCTCGTTTGACTGAACCTTATCATTTGCACCTTGTGTTAGGCCTCGTTCAACTCAGCCTTACCATTTGCGCCTCAAGTCGGTCCTCGTTTGACTCACCAATATCATTTGCGCCTCAAATTGGGCCTCGTTCGACTCACCCATATCATTTGTGTCTCAACTCGGGTCTCGTTTGACTTAAACATATCATTTAGGCCTCGAGTCGGGCCTCGTTTGACTCAACCTTATCATTTGCGCCTCAAGTTAGACCTCGTTTGACTCAACCACATCATTTGCGCATCGAGGCATCAGGCCTCGTTTGACTTAACCCTATCATTTGTGCCTCGAGTCGGGCCTCGTTTGACTCAACCTTATAATTTATGCCTTCAGCCAGCCCATGTTTGACTCAACCTTATCATTTGTGCCTCGAGTTGGGCCTCGTTTGACTCAACCTTATCATTTGCACCTTGAGTCGGGCCTCGTTTGACTCAACCTTATCATTTGCAACTCGAGTCGGGCCTTGTATCACTCACCCATATCATTTGTGCATGAACTCGGGGCTCGTTTGTCTAAACCATATCATTTGCACCTCGAGTCGGGCCTCGTTTGAGACACCCATATCATTTGTGCCTTGAGTCGGGCCACATTCGGCTCAACCTTATCATTTGCGGCTCGAGTCAAGCCTTTTTTGACTTAACTTTATCATTTGTGCCTCGAGTCGGGCCTTGTTTGACTCAACCATATTATTTGTGCATCAACTTGTGACTCATTTGACTCAACCATACCATTTTGCACCTCGAGTCAGGCCTCGTTTGACTCAACCTTATCATTTGTGCCTCGAGTCGGGCCTCGTTTGACTCAACCTTATCATTTGTGCCTCGAGTCGGGCCTCGTTTGACTCAACCATATCATTTGTGCCTAGGGTCGGGCCTCGTTTGACTCAACCTTATCATTTGCACCTCGAGTCGGGCCTCATTCAACTCACCCTTACCATTTGCGCCTCGAGTCGGGCCTCGTTTGACTCACCCATATCATTTATACGTCAACTTGCGCCTCGTTTGACTCAACCTTATAATTTGTGCCTCAAGTTAGGTCTCGTTCTACTCAGTCTTATCATTTGTGCCTCGAGTCGGGCCTCATTTGACTCAACCATATCATTTGTGCCTCGAGTCGGGCCACATTTGACTCAATCTTATCATTTACGCCTCGAGTCGGGCCTCGTTCGACACGACCTTATCATTTGTGCCTCGACTCGGGCCTCGTTTGACTCACCCAAATCATTTGTGCCTTGAGTCGGGCCCCGTTTGACTCAACCATATCATTTATGCCTCGAGTTGGGCCTCATTCGACTCAACCTTATCATTTGCGCCTCGAGTCGGGCCTCGTTTGACTCACCCAAATCATTTATGCCTTGAGTCGGGCCTCGTTTCACTCAACCTTAACATTTGCCCCTCGAGTCAGGCCTCGTTTCACTCAACCTTATCATTTGCGCCTTGAGCTGGGCCTCGTTTGACTCAACCATATCATTTGTGCCTCGAGTCAAGCCTCGTTTGGCTCATCCATATCATTTGTGCATCAACTTGGGGCTCGTTTGACTCAACCTTATCATTTGTGCATCAATTTGGGACTTGTTTGACTCAATCATACCATTTGTGCCATGAGTTCGGCCTCGTTTGGCTCATCCATATCATTTGCGCCTAGAGTCAGGCCTCGTTTGACTCAACCTTATCATTTGCACCTCGAGTCAGGCCTCGTTCGACTCAACCTTATCATTTGTGCCTCAAGTCGGGCCTCGTTTGACTCAACCATATCATTTGTGCATCAATTTGGGACTTGTTTGACTCAATCATACCATTTGTGCCATGAGTTCGGCCTCGTTTGACTCACCCATATCATTTGCGTCCCAAGTCGGGCCTCGTTTGACTCAACCTTATCATTTGCGCCTCGAGTCAGGCCTCGTTCAACTTAACCTTATCATTTGCGCCTCGAGTTGGGCCTCATTTGACTTAACCATATAATTTGTGCATCAACTTGGGACTCGTTTGACTTAACCATAACATTTGCGTCTCGAGTCGGGCCACGTTTGACTCACCCATATTATTTGTGACTTGACTCGAGCCTCGTTTGACTCACAGATATTTTTTGTGCCTCAACTCGGGCCTCGTTTGACTCAACCATGTCATTTATGCCATGAGTTGGGCGACGTTTGACTCAACCTTATCATTAGCACCTCGAGTTGGCCCTCGTTATACTAAATCTTATCATTTGCGCCTCGAGTTGAGCCTCGTTTGACTCACCCATATCATTTGTGGGGATCGTTTGACTCAACCATATGATTTTTGCCTTGCATCGGGCCTCGTTTGACTCAACCTTATCATTTGCGCCTTGAGTCAGGCCTCGTTTGACTCAACCTTAACATTTGCGCCTTGAGTCGGGCCTCGTTTGACTCAACCTTATCATTTGTGCATCAACTTGGGACTCGTTTGACCTAACCATACCATTTGCGCCTCGAGCCAGGCTTCGTTTGACTTAACCATATCATTTGCGCTTCGACTCGGGCCTCGTTTGACTTATAGATATAATTTGTGCCTCAACTCGAGCCTCGTTTGACTCAACCATATCATTTACGACTCGAGTTGGTCCTCGTTTGACTCAACCTTATCATTTGCGCCTCGAGTCGGGCCTTGTTTGACTCAACCATATCATTTGCGCCTCGAGTCATGCCAAATGTGACTCAACCTTATCATTTTCGCCTCGAGTTGGGCCTCGTTCGACTCAACCTTATCATTTGCGCCTCGAGTTGGGCCTCCTTTGACTCAACCTTATCATTTGCGCCTCGGGTCGGGCCTCGTTTGGCTCAACCTTAAAATTTGTGCCTCGAGTTGAGCCTCATTCAACTCACCCTTACCATTTGCACCTTGAGTTGGTGCTCGTTTAACTAACCCATAGCATTTGTGTTGGGGCTCGTTTAACTCACCCTTACCATTTGCGCCTTGAGTCATAGCTCGTTTGACTCACCCTTATCATTTGTGCATCAACTCGGGCCTCGTTTGACTCAACCTTATAATTTAGGCCTTGAGTTAGGTCTCGTTCGACTCAACCTTATCATTTCTGCCTCGAGTCGGGCCTCGTTTGACTCATCCATATCATTTGTGCCTCGAGTTGGGCCTCATTCAACTCAACCTTATCGTTTGCATCTCGAGTCGGGCCTCCTTTGACTTAAGCTTATAATTTGTGACTCCAGTCGGGCCGTGTTCAATTCAACCTTCCCATTTGCTTCTCGAGTCGGTGCTCGTTTGACTCACCCATATCGTTTGTGCGTAAACTCGGGCCTCGTTTGACTCAACCTTATAATTTGTGCCTCGAGTTAGGCCTCGTTCGACTCAACCTTATCATTTGTGCCTCGAGTCAGGCCTCGTTTGACTCAACCTTATAAATTGTGTCTCGGGTCGGGCCTCGTTTGGCTCAACCTTAAAATTTGGGCCTCGAGTTGAGCCTCGTTCAACTCACCCTTACCATTTGCACCTCGAGTCGGTGCTCGTTTAACTAACCCATAGCATTTGTGCGTCAACTCGGGCCTCGTTTGACTCAACCTTATAATTTGCGCCTCGAGTTGGGCTTCATTCGACTCAACCTTATCATTTTTACCTCGAGTCGGGCCTAGTTTGACTCAACCATATCATTTGAGCCTCGAGTCGAGCCTTGTTTCACTCGACCTTATCATTTGCGCGTCGAGGCATGTCTCGTTCGACTTAACCTTATCATTTGTGCCTCGAGTTAGGCCTCGTTTGACCCGCCCATATCTTTTGTGCCTTGAGTCAGGCCTCGTTTGACTAAACCATATCATTTGCGCCTCAAGTTAGGCCTCGTTTGACTCAACCATATCATTTGTACATCAAGTTGGGACTCGTTTGACTCAACCATACCATTTGTGCCACGAGTCAGGCCTCGTTTGACTCACCCATATCATTTGCACCTTGACTTGGGCCTCGTTTGACTCACAGATATCATTTGTCCCTCAACTCGGGGCTCATTTGACTAAACGATATCATTTACGACTCGAGTCAGGCCTCGTTTGACTCAACCTTATCATTTGTGCCTCGATTCTGGCCTCGTTTGACTCAACCATATCGTTTGTGCCTCGAGTCGGGCAACATTTGACTCATCCTTATAATTTTCGCCTCGAGTCGGGCCTCGTTTGAGTCAACCTTATCATTTGCGTCTCGAGTCGGGCCTCCTTTGACTCAACCTTATCATTTGTGCCTCGGGTCGGGCCTCGTTTGACTCAACCTTATAATTTGCGCCTTGAGTCGAGCCTCGTTCAACTTACCCTTACCATTTACGCCTCGAGCTGCTACTCGTTTGACTCACCCATATCATTTGTGCATTAACTCGGGCCTCGTTTGACTCAACCTTATAATTTGCACCTCGAGTTGGGCCTCATTTGACTCAACCATATCATTTGTGCATCCCCTTGGGACTCGTTTGACTCAACCATACCATTTGTGCCATGAGTCGGGCCTCGCTTGACTCACCCAAATCATTTGCGCCTCAACTTGGGCCTTGTTTGACTCACAGATATCATTTGTGCCTCAACTCGAGCCTCGTTTGACTCAACCATATCATTTATGACTCGAGTCGGGCCTCGTTTGACTTAACCTTATCATTTGCGCCTCGAGTCAGGCCTCAATTGACTTAGCCATATAATTTGCGCCTCGAGTTGGGCCTCGTTTGACTCAACCATATCATTTGTGCATCAACTTGGGACTCGTTTGACTCAACCATACCATTTGTGCCACGAGTCGGACCTCGTTTGACTCACCCAAATCATTTGCGCCTCAACTCGGGCCTTGTTTGACTCACAGATATCATTTGTGCCTCATCTCGGGCCTCGTTTGACTCAACCATATCATTTATGAGTCGAGTCGGGCCTTGTTTGACTTAACCTTATCATTTGCGCCTTGAGTCAGGCCTCAATTGACTCAGCCATATAATTTGCGCCTCGAGTCGGGCCACATTTGACTCATCCTTATCATTTTTGCCTCGAGTCAGGCCTCGTTTGACTCAACCATATCATTACGCCTCGAGTCGGGCCTCGTTTGACTCAACCTTATCATTTGCGCCTTGAGTTAGGCCTCGTTCGACACAACCTTATCATTTGCGCCTCAAGTCGAGCCTCGTTTGACTCAGCCATATCATTTGCGCCTCAAGTCGGGCCTCATTTGACTCAACCATTTCATTTGCATCTCGAATCGGGCCTCGTTTGACTCAACCATTTCATTTGCGCCTCGAGTCGGGCCTCGTTTGACTCACCCATATCATTTGTGCCTTGAGTTGGGCCTCGTTTGACTAAACCATATCATTTGCGCCTCGAGTCAGGCCGCATTCGACTCCAAGTTGATCATTTACGCCTTGAGTTGGTCCTCGTTTGACTCATCCATATTATTTGCGCCTTGTGTTGGGGCTCGTTCAACTCACCCTTACCATTTGCGCCTTGAGTCATAGCTCGTTTGACTCACCCTTATCATTTGTGCGTCAACTCGGGCCTTGTTTGGCTCAACCTTATAATTTACGCCTTGAGTTAGATCTCGTTCGACTCAACCTTATCATTTCTGCCTCGAGTCGGGCCTCGTTTGACTCAACCATATCATTTGTGCCTCAAGTCGGGCAACATTTGACTCATCCTTATCATTTTCAACTCGAGTCGGGCCTCGTTTGACTCAACCATATCATTTACGACTCGAGTCAGGCCTCGTTTGACTTAACCTTATCATTTGCGCCTCGGGTCAGGCCTTAATTGACTCAGCCATATAATTTGCGCCTCGAGTTGGGCCTCGTTTGACTCAACCATATCATTTGTGCATCAACTTGGGACTCGTTTGACTCAACCATACCATTTGTGCCACGACTCGGGCCTCGTTTGACTCACCCATATCATTTGCGCCTCGACTCGGGCCTCGTTTGACTCACAGATATCCTTTGTGCCTCAACTCGGGCCTCGTTTGACTCAACCATATCATTTACGAGTCGAGTCGGGCGTCGTTTGACTCAACCATATCATTTGCGCCTCGAGTCGGGCCATATTTGACTCATCCTTATCATTTTCGCCTCGAGTCGGGCCTTGTTTGACTTAACCATATCATTTGCGCCTCGAATCGGGCCTCGTTTGACATAACCTTATCATTTGTGCCTCGAGTCGAGCCTCGTTTGACATAACCTTATCATTTGTGCCTCGAGTCGAGCCTCGTTTGACTCATCCATATCATTTATGCCTCAAGTCGGGCCTCGTTTGACTCAACCATTTCATTTGCATCTCGAATCGGGCCTCGTTTGACTCAACCATTTCATTTGCGCCTCGAGTCGGGCCTCGTTCGACTCAACCTTATCATTTGCGCCTCGAGTCGGGCCTCGTTTGACTCACCCATATCATTTGTGCTTTGAGTTGGGCCTCGTTTGACTAAACCATATCATTTGCGCCTCGAGTCAGGCCGCATTCGACTCCAAGTTGATCATTTACGCCTCGAGTTGGTCATCGTTTGACTCATCCTTATTATTTACGCCTTGTGTTGGGGCTCGTTCTACTCACCCTTACCATTTGCTCCTTAAGTCTTAGCTCGTTTGACTCACCCTTATCATTTGTGTGTCAACTCGGGCCTCGTTTGAGTCAACCTTTTAATTTACGCCTCGAGTTAGGTCTCGTTCGACTCAACCTTATCATTTCTGCCTTGAGTCGGGCCTCGTTTGACTCATCCATATCATTTGTGCCTCGAGTTGGGCCTCATTCAACTCAACCTTATTGTTTGCGCCTCGAGTCGGGCCTCCAACCTTATCATTTGCGCCTCGAGTCGAGCCTCGTTCGACTCCACCTTATCATTTGTGCCTCGAGTCGGACCTCGTTTCACTCACCCATATCATTCGTGCCTTAAGTCGGGCCTCATTTGACTCAACTATATCATTTATGCCTCGAGTCGGGCCTCGTTTAAGTCAACCATGTCATTTGCACCTCGAGTCAGGCGTCGTTCGACTCAACCTTAACATTTGCGCCTCGAGTCCGACCTCGTTTGACTCACCCATATCATTTGTGCCTCAATTCGGGCCTCGTTTGTCTCAACCGTATCATTTATGCCTCGAGTTGAGCCTCGTTTGACTTAACCTTATCATTTGTGCCTCGAGTTAGGCCTCGTTTGACTCAACCTTATCATTTGCACCTCTAGCCAGGCCATATTTGACTCAACCTTACCATTTGCACCCTGAGTCGGGCCTCCTTCGACTCAACCTTAACATTTATGCCTCGAGTCCTACCTCGTTTGACTCACCCATAACATTTGTGCCTCAAGTCATTCCTCATTTAACTCAACCATATCATTTATGCCTCGAGTCGGGCCACATTTAACTCAACCTTATCATTTGTGCCTCTAGTCAAGCCACAATTGACTCAACCTTATCATTTGCGCCTCGATTCTCATTTGCGCCTTGAGTCCGACCTTGTTTGACTCACCCATATCATTTGTGCCTCAATTTGGGCCTCGTTTGACTCAACCATATCATTTACGACTCGAGTCGGGCCTCGTTTGACTTAACCTTATCATTTGCACGATGAGTCAAGGCTCGTTTGACTCAACCATATCATTTGCGCCTCGAAGCGGGCCACGTTTAACTCACCCATATCATTTGTGCCTCAAGTCAGGCCTCGTTTGACTAAGCCATTTCATTTACGCCTCGTGTCGGGCCTCGTTTGACTCAACATTATCATTTGCGCCTCGAGTGGGGCCTCGTTCGACTCAACCTTATCATTTGCGCCTTGAGTCGGGCCTCGTTCGACTCAACCTTTTCATTTGTGCCTCGAGTTGGTCCTCGTTTGACTCAACCTTATCATTTTTGCCTTGTCGTGGGCCTCGTTCGACTCACCCTTACCATTTATGCCTTGACTCAGTCCTCGTTTGGCTCACTCATATAATTTGTGTCTCCACTCGAGCCTCGTTTGGCATAAATATATCATTTAGGTCCCGAGTCGGGCCTCGTTTGACTCAACCTTATCATTTGTGCCTCGAGTTGGGCCTCATTCGACTCAACCATATCATTTGTGCCTCGAGTCGGGTCTCGTTTGACTCAACCTCATCATTTGTGCCTCGCGTTGGGCCTCGTTCGACTTAACCTTATCATTTGTGTCTCACGTCAGGCATCGTTTTACTCAACCTTATAATTTATGCGTCGAGTCGGGCCTCGTTTGACTCAACCTTATAATTTGCGCCTCGAGTCGGGCCTCGTTTGACCCAACCATATCATTTGCGCCTCGAGTCGGGCCTTGTTTGACTCAACCTTATCATTTGTGTCTCACGTCGGGCATCGTTTTACTCAGCCTTATAATTTATGCGTCGAGTCGGGCCTCGTTTGACTCAACCTTATAATTTGCGCCTCGAGTCGGGCCATATTTGACTCAACCTTATCACTTGCGCCTCTTGTCAGGCCATATTTAACTCAACCATATCATTTGCGCCTCGAGTCGGGCCTCGTTCGACTCAACCTTTTCATTTGTGCCATGAGTTGGTCCTCATTTGACTCAACCCATATAATTTGTGTCTCAACTCGGGCCTCGTTTGACTCAACCATATCATTTGTGCCTCGAGTCGGGCCTCATTCGACTCAACCTTATCATTTATGCCTAGCGTTGGTCATCGTTTGACTCAACCTTATAATTTATGAATCGAGTCGGGACTCATTTGACTCAACCTTATAATTTGCGCCTCGAGTTAGGCCTCATTTGACTCAACCATATCTTTTGCGCCTTGAGTCAGGCCTCGTTTGACTCAACCATATCATTTGCGCCTTGAGTTGGGCCATATTTGACTCATCCTTATCATTTGCGCCTCGAGGTGGGCCTCGTTCGACTCAATTTTATCATTTGCACCATGAGTCGGGCCTCGTTTCACTCAACCATATCATTTGCGCCTCGGGTCAAGCCTCGTTTGACTAACAGATATCATTTAGGCCTCAACTCGGGCCTTGTTTGACTCAACCATATCATTTACGACTCAAGTCAGGCCTCGTTTGACTCAACCTTATGATTTGCGCGACGAGTCGGCGCTCGTTTGACTTAACCATATCATTTGCGCCTCGAGTCAGGCCTCATTTGACTCAACCATATCATTTGTGTATCAACTTGGGCCTCGTTTGACTCACCCATATCATTTGCGCCTCGAGTCGGGCCTCGTTTGACTAAACCATATCATTTGCAGCTCGAGTCGGGCCTCGTTCGACTGAACCACATTATTTGCACCTCGAGTCGGGCCTCATTCGACTCAACCTTTTCATTTGTCCCTCGAGTTGGTCCTCGTTTGACTCAACCTTATCATTTTTGCCTTGTGGTGGGCCTTGTTCAACTCACCCTTACCATTTACGCCTCGAGTCAGTCCTTGTTTGACTCACCCATATAATTTGTGTCTCAACTCGGGCCGCGTTTGACTCAAACATATAATTTGGGCCTCGAGTTGGGCCTCGTTTAACTCAACCTTATCATTTGCGCCTCAAGTCGGGCCTCATTTGACTCAACCATATCATTTGCGCCTCGAGTCGGGCCTTGTTCGACTCAACCTTATCATTTGTGCCTTGCGTTGGGCCTCGTTCGACTCAACCTTATCATTTGTGCCTCGCGTCGGGCATCATTTCACTCAAACCTTATAATTTATGCGTCGAGTCGGGCCTCGTTTGACTCAACCTTATAATTTGCGCCTCGAGTCGGGCCTCGTTCGACTCAACCATATCATTTGCGCCTCGAGTTAGGCCTCGTTTGACTCAACCATTTCATTTGTGCCTCGAGTCGGGCCACATTTGACTCAACCTTATCATTTGCGCCTCTAGTCAGGCCACATTTGACTCAACCTTATTTTTTGTGCCTCGAGTCGGGCCTCGTTCGACTCAACCTTATCATTTGCACCTCGAGTGCGACCTCATTTGACTCACCCATACAATTTGTGCCTCAAGTTGCGCCTTGTTTGACTCAACCATATCATTTACGCCTCGAGTCGGGCCTTGTTTGACTCAACCTTATAATTTGCGCCTCGAGTTGGGCCTCGCTCGACTCAACCATATCATTTGCGCCTCGAGTTAGGCCTCGTTTGACTCAACCATTTCATTTGCGCCTCGAGTCGGGCCACATTTGACTCAACCTTATCATTTGTGCCTCTTGTCAGGCCACATTTAACTTAACCTTATCATTTGCGCCTCGAGTCGGGCCTCGTTTGACTCAACCACATCATTTGCGCCTCGAGTCGGGCCTCGTTCGACTCAACCTTTTCATTTGTGCCTCGAGTTGGTCCTCATTTGACTCAACCCATATCATTTGTGACTCAACTCGGGCCTCGTTTGACTGAACCATATCATTTGCGCCTCGAGTCGGGCCTCATTCGACTCAACCTTATCATTTATGCCTCGCGCCGGTCATTATTTGACTTAACCTTATAATTTATGCCTCGAGTCGGGCCTCGTTTGACTCAACCTTATAATTTGCGCCTCGAGTTAGGCCTCGTTCGACTCAACCATATCATTTGCGCCTCGAGTGGGGCCTCGTTTGACTCAACCATTTTATTTACGCCTCGAGTCGGGCCACATTTGACTCAACCTTATCATTTGCGCCTCTAGTCAGGCCACATTTGACTCAACCTTATTTATTGTGCCTCGAGTCGGGCCTCGTTCGACTCAACCTTATCATTTGCGCCTCGAGTGCGACCTCATTTGACTCACCCATATAATTTGTGCCTCAAGTCGGGCCTTGTTTGACTCAACCATATCATTTATGCCTCGAGTCGGGTCTCGTTTGACTCAACCTTATCATTTGTGCCTCGAGTCGGGCCTCGTTTGGCTCAACCATATCATTTACGCCTTGCGTCGGGCCTCATTTGACTCAACCTTATCATTTGCACCTCGAGTCAGGCCTCGTTCAACTCAACCTTATCATTTGCGCCATGAGTCAGGCCTCATTTGACTCAACCATATCATTTGTGCATCAACTTGGGACTCGTTTGACTCCACCATACCATTTGCGCCACGAGTCAGGCCTCGTTTGATTCACCCATATCATTTGTGCCCTGAGTCGAGCCTCATTTGACTAATAGATATTATTTGTGCCTCAACTCGAGCCTCGTTTGACTCAGCCATATCATTTACGACCCAAGTCGGGCCTCATTTGACTCAACGATATCATTTGCGCCTCGAGTTGGGCCACATTTGACTCAACCTTATCATTTTTGCCTCTAGTCAGGCCACATTTGACTCAACCTTATCATTTGCACCTCGAGTCGGGCCTCGTTCGACTCAACCTTATCATTTGCGCCTCGAGTCCGACCTCGTTTGACTCACCCATATCTTTTATGCCTCAATTCAGGCCTCATTTGACTCAACCATATCATTTATGCCTCGAGCCGGGCCTCGTTTGACTCAACCTTATCTTTTGTGCCTCGAGTCGGGCCTCGTTTGGCTTAACCATATCATTTATGCCTTGCATCGGGCCTCGTTTGACTTAACCTTATCATTTCCACCTTCAGTCAGGCCTCGTTCAACACAACCTTATCATTGCGCCTCGAGTCGGGCCTCGTTTGACTTAACCATATCATTTGTGCATCAACTTGGGACTCGTTTGACTCCACCATACCATTTGTGCCACGAGTCGGGCCTCGTTTGACTCACCCATATAATTTGTGCCTCGAGTCAGGCCTCGTTTGACTCACCCATATAATTTGTGCCTCGAGTCAGGCCTCGTTTGACTCAACCATATCATTCGTGCCTTGAGTCGGGCCTCGTTCAACTCAACCTTATCATTTGTGGCTCGCGTCGGGCATCGTTTGACTCAAGCTTATAATTTTTGCATCGAGTCAGGCCTTAATTCACTCAACCTTATAATTTGCGCCTCGAGTCGAGCCTCGATCGACTCAACCTTATCATTTGCACCTTGAGTCCGACCTCATTTCACTCAGCCATATCATTTGTGCGTCAAGTCGGGCCTCGTTTGACTTCACCATATCATTTATGCCTTGAGTCGGGCCTTGTTTAGCATAACCATTTCATTTACGCATTGTGTCAGGCCTCGTTTGACTCAGCCTTATCAATTGCACCTCGAGTCAGGCCTCGTTCAACTCAACCTTATCATTTGCGCCTCGAGTCAGGCCTCATTTAACTCAACCATATCATTTGTGCATCAACTTGGGACTCGTTTGCCTCAGCCATACCTTTTGCGCCTCAAATCGGGCCTCGTTTGACTCACCCATATCATTTGCGCCTCGAGTCTGGCCTCGTTTTACTCAACCATATCATTTGCAGCTCGAGTCGGGCCTCGTTCGACTCAACCACATCATTTGCGCCTCGAGTCGGGCCTCATTCGACTCAACCTTTTCATTTGTGCCTCGAGTTGGTCCTCGTTTGACTCAACCCATATCATTTGTGTCTCAACACGGGCCTCGTTTGACTCAAACATATCATTTAGGCCTTGAGTCAGGCCTCGTTTGACTTAACCTTATCATTTACGCCTGGAGTCGGGCCTCGTTTGACTCAACCATATCATTTGCGCCTCGAGTCAGGCCTCGTTCGACTCATCCTTATCATTTATGCCTATCGTCGGTCATCGTTTGACTCAACCTTATAATTTGTGCATCGAGTCGGGCCTCGTTTGACTCAACCTTATAATTTACGCCTCGAGTTAAGCCCCGTTCGACTCAACCATATCATTTGCGCCTCGAGTCGGGCCACATTTGACTCAACCTTATCATTTGCGCCTCGAGGCGGGCCTTGTTCGACTCAATTTTATCATTTGCGCCTCAGCTCAGGCCTTGTTTGACTAACAGATATCATTTGTGCCTCAACTCGGGCCTTGTTTGACTCAGCCATATCATTTACTACTCGAGTCGGGCCTCGTTTGACTCAACCTTATCATTTGCGCAATGAGTCGGGGCTCGTTTGACTCAACCATATCATTTGCGCCTTGAAGCGGGCCATGTTTGACACACCCATATCATTTGTGCCTCAAGTCGGGCCTCGTTTGACTAAACCATTTCATTTGCACCTCAAGTCGGGCCTCGTTTGACTCAACATTATCATTTGCGCCTCGAGTCGGGCCTCGTTCGACTCAACCTTATCATTTGCGCCTTGAGTCGGGCCTCGTTTGACTGAACCTTTTCATTTGTGCCTCGAGTTGGTCCTCGTTTGACTCAACCTTATCATTTTAGCCTTGTGGTGGGCCTCGTTCAACTCACCCTTACCATTTAGGCCTCAAGTCAATCCTCATTTGACTCACCCATATAATTTGTGTCTCAACTCGGGCCTAGTTTGACTCAAACATATCATTTAGGCCTCGAGTTTGTCCTCGTTTGACTCAACCTTATCATTTACGACTCGATCGGGCCTCGTTTGACTCAACCATATCATTTACGCCTTGAGTCCGACCTCGTTTAACTCAGCCATATCATTTGTGCCTCAAGTCGGGCCTCGTTTGACTTAACCATAACATTTATGCCTCGAGTCGGGCCTCGTTTGGCATACCCATTTCATTTATGCAGTGCGTCGGGCCTCGTTTAACTCAACCTTATTAATTGCACCTCGAGTCAGGCCTCGTTCAACTCTACCTTATCATTTGCGCCTCTAGTCAGACCTCATTTGACTCAACCATATCATTTGTGCATCAACTTGGGAGTCGTTTGACTCATCCATACGTTTTGCGCCACGAGTCGGGTCTCGTTTGACTCACCCATACCATTTGCACCTCGAGTCGGGCCTCGTTTGACTCAACCATATCATTTGCGGCTCGAGTCGGGCCTCGTTCGACTCAATCACATCATTTGCGCATCGAGTCGGGCCTCATTCGACTCAACCTTTTCACTTCTGCCTCGAGTTGGTCCTCGTTTAACTCAACCCATATCATTTGTGTCTCAACTCGGGCCTCGTTTGACTCAAACAAATCATTTAGGCCTCAACTCGGGCCTCGTTTGACTCAACCTTATCATTTGCACCTCGAGTCGGGCCTCGTTTGACTCAACCATATCATTTGCACCTCGAGTCAGGCCTCATTCGACTCAACCACTTCATTTGCGCCTCGAGTCGGGCCACATTTGACTTAACCTTATCATTTGTGCCTTTAGTCAAGCCACATTTGACTCAACCTTATCATTTGCGCCTCGAGTCAGGCCTCATTTGACTCAACCATATCACTTGTGCATCAACTTGGGACTCGTTTAACTCAACCATACCTTTTGCGCCATGAGTCAGGCCTTGTTTGACTCACCCATACCATTTGCGCCTCGAGTCG